>OU611951.1:21363750-22725000 GCA_914767545.1 Sesia apiformis
ATTGCAGCGTGCACCCTTAACCTCATAATATAGGTACTCCTTAATTTATACCCTTTAACACAATTTCTTTTAACTTTAAATAAAAAATAACAGCAAATTTGGCGAATACAAGAGTCTCGATCAGTCTAGTTGGTGTCGGCATGTAATTTCCTAGTCGTATCGTCGCCGTCTCGTTGCCGGCTCGTTTCTGCAGACGAGCACAAAGAGCGAGATGTTTTGTTGGCGGCAACGATTCTATTGAAATCAACCGTTGCAGAAGTTTTTATACGATTGAATTACAATTGGTCTTTTGGTTTTAAAAAGTTTTTTAGTAGTTGAAGAAATTTTATTTATAAATCCAATAACTAATTTGAAAAATTGATTTTCGCACGCCTATTAAAAAGGCAGAACTAAAAATTGCAACTCCACAGGTAAACTATGTTTATGCGAAATAAGTAATTTTAATTTGAATAATTATGTTTTTTTTTCTCTTTTTTTTATGGACGAAGGTGGCAGACGAGCATACAGTCCACCCGATGGTAAGTGGATACTGTAGCCCATGTCTATGGGCATATCCGTGATACATGCCAACATTAGTCCAAAATGACAAACGTTGGCACGCCCCCGGATGTGCTGTCTACCTATGTATATAGGAATAGATTTGGAGAAAGGGTTGGGGAAATGGGGAGGGATAGGATGGGAATGGGCTCTGGCACATCTCACTCGCTACCGAAACACGTACGTACATTAGGGAAATAAGATAAAGTGGGAAATGCAGTACATTTCAATGTAGATAATTTAGGGGCCATTACACTGTTGTGTATGTCAGTCCCATCGTACCCTAAAAGATACAATTTCACTAGCTATCTATACTATAATTACGTCTATCTGTCTATCTTACTTATCTACCTTATTATCTATCTTAATTTATCTATGACTCTGATAGCGACTTGCGAATAATTATGTTCCAATATATTCCAATATTCAATGGCGGGGGGAGGATACATTAATTTCTAAATCTCCAACAGTTTCACTGAAGGTTGCAACAAAATGTATTATGCACGTGTTTCGGAAGTGAGTGAGCTTTCAAATACTCATAAGATCCTTTTAAATTTCTTTTATTAATTTGCATATTCGCATTACTGTTAAGTGCAAAGATCAAATACAGAGAAACGAAAATGAAATTTAAGCTTGATGTCAAATAATAAGGACACCTTATTCACTGTTTAAATAGATTATATCTATAAATTCTTAGCTTTATGCGCATAAAATTTATACAAAGGAATAATTTCGGACAAGGCAATGTCATTTACCATAAAATTAAAGTCAAATGTAACAAAATACCTGATTCTATCAATCGATTATTATCTTAAAAATGTGACCTTTAATTCACTAATGTAGTGTTCTGGTATAATATTAATGGAAGTTTAAAATCTTTATAAAGTTATAACCGATATCAGTCTAAAATGTCCCACTGTAGGGCTTATGCCCTACAGTTCTTTCCTTGTAACTAAGAGATTCCCACATTCCTTCCACCTACCCATAGTCCTAACAACCGTACGTACCGTTTAAGCATAAATTCATTGGTGGCGCGGTATGAACTCGTGATGGCACGAATATAAGTCGAGAATATATACTCCCAACATACAATAATACAATAAATCATATACAATAATACAATACAATACAATAAATAATCCCAATATTCAGCGTTCTAAGAAGTAATTAATAAACATTAGATTTTTTATACAAAAATTAGTGGCCCTAATATTATATATCTCTCAAATAATGTACAAAATCAAATCGATTTATTTTGGTTAGATTTTACGCATAAATGTGTATAAAATTGTAGCATTGGGCGTAGGCGTGCAGATGAGAGTATGTGTACATTCGTCGGAGGAATCCTAAGCATACTTTGGCCATAAAGCGCAAATAGACCCAGAAAATATAGGAAAGTAGCTGATGACGTGCAAAGTGGAAGGCAAGAGACCAAGAGGGCGCTGCCCTGTGCGATAGACTGATCAAGTAGCCAGTACGCTCAATGTTCCGGTGAACAAGGCGCTGCATGACGCCAAAGATCGTAACGCATGGAGGACGGTCGTCGACAAGCTTCGTCGGCAGTCACGATCCTCAACATTGAGGAAACCACCATAGAGAGATAGAGAGAGAGTATATAAAATGTTTCGATTTATAAATATATAAAGGCCAAAGTCTATCTGTCTGTTTGTCCGTTTGCTCGGGGCCGATTTTGTTGCCGTTTTCACTGCTATGTAACGTGCGAAATTTATTAAAATCGTTCCAGTGGTTTTTAAAATAACGGATAAATTATGAAGCAAGTTGTGGTTGTTGAATTAAACGTTAGTACTTAAACGGTACTTAATTAACTTACTACTTAATTAACGTTAGTACATAATTAACGGTAGTACTTAAAGATTTGTACTTAAATCATCTGAAGATGCAGCATTGAAAGTAAAGAAAGTGTCAAACACATTCTTGCTGAAAGTAAATAAACAATTATCAAGTATCAAGACATTCTGAGATCGATCTCAATCTGTCAGGCGAGTTTCGGCTCGGCAGTCGATAAATCGAATACTCTCACGCATGTGGTCGAATGCCGACAATAAATCGTCTACATAGTGCCTAATTGGAAGACGACTGTTTGTCCAATTCGTCCTTCGTCTTTTTGCGATGCTCCAATTATATGTCAACCGGTTCTGTGTTGACGGGATTAATTGCTGGATTGAATTTATGGTGCTTGTGAATTTTATCTTTTGATATCGTTTTTGGGTTGACACGTACATACAATATTTATTCTATGTTGATCTGTTTACAGTTTCTCAAAGTGCATTAAAATGATGCATATCATGCTGGATTCTCGTTTCGAACTGCGTTTACTACAGTGAAATCAACGAGATATGAACATTTCGTTTGTATGAGTGCACACCGATAGTGTACAGTGCGAATCATGACAATCGGATTGCACAATTCGACACTCACTCACACATATTGTGAAGCTCATGTCTAGTTGTGAGGACTGTACCGCCTTTATATTAGGGAATGTTTTGAAGAGCTTTGTGTGAATAAAGTGTGGAATTTTAAAAAGTCGTAGAACAATATTTGTTAGTTTCCACGAAGCGTAGGTATTTTTTGTCACTCTCTATATAAACAAAAAATGTACTAACATGATTTGAACTGTACAAAAGGCAAAAGAACCGCTAATTCGCCTATAAACCAAACGAAATCAAATTATCGCAATCTCAAGAACACAGTATCTGGTAATTGACCGCTCGATCCGCGGGTGTTGGTCGTAAACTGTCAGATACTGCGTTGTCCGCGGCGCCTGTGTCCACGATAACCAATGGAAGCGAAGATAGCAGGTGCTCAGTGCAGTTTATGGAAGACATCTTGAAGTAATGGCTGAACTAGGTAGAGAGGGCGTGAGTATTAATAATTAACTATCTAGGGTTTTAAATAACAAAAGGTAACAAATAACAATGAAAGTAATATTTTCTTAGGTTTTCGCGATTACTATACATAGCAATTAAACAACTTTGAACGGTTTAAATCGCGTATATTTAACATTATTTACATTGTTGTTTTACGTTAACGGTTATTGTTGAGTGGGCTTCAAAATTTGTGTTGTGTTATTGTTGTTATGTATTTTGTTTTATATTTGCTGTTTCATTAATGTTGGGTTTAGAGAAATGTATATGTTTATGAAACGAGTTCTTATTTTTATTTATGTACATGTATTATTCTGTTCTGGCGCATACATGAATTCTTTGTTCCTTTTGTTTAAAAAAATATGTAGCTTAGCAATTAAACAACTTTGAACGGTTTAAATCGCGTATATTTAACATTATTTACATTGTTGTTTTACGTTAACGGTTATTGTTGAGTGGGCTTCAAAATTCGTGTTGTGTTATTGTTGTTATGTATTTTGTTTTATATTTGCTGTTTCATTAATGTTGGGTTTAGAGAAATGTATATGTTTATGAAACGAGTTATTATTTTTATTTATGTACATGTATTATTCTGTTCTGGCGCATACATGAATTCTTTGTTCCTTTTGTTTAAAAAAATATGTAGCTTAGCAATTAAACAACTTTGAACGGTTTAAATCGCGTATATTTAACATTATTTATATCCCGACGTTTCGAACAATTTGCAGTGGACGTGGTCATGGGGTGACTGTCACCCCATGATATACGCACGCGATATCATATATACGCGATTTAAACCGTTCAAAGTTGTTTAACAATGTAAGTATCCTCACATTTGCTATAAATTCTTTAATTATATCAAAATTGTCATTAAATGACCATAAAAATACCAGTCGCTTTAACAATCTCAATAATATATGAGGACCCCAGAGGTAAAGGGGTCTAAGTGACAAAATTTATGTTTTGAGATAATTGAACCAAAAGTGAACAAAATTTTGTAAGAGGGAAAGTTATTTTTTTTTTGTTTTGACCATTTTAGGCCAACACTTTGGCCATTTGCTTCTAATTAGTACTAACAATAGATTATTAAAATCACCTGTGTTACATTTATAGGTAATAAAAGTTAGATAATGTGTACTTAGACCGAGCAGCTTAGACCTTAGCGCTCTAAGCAGTGTTAGCATGCACTACTAGTGGTGAAGGGGCAACACACTAGGTAGCAGCACCTGTCAGGGAAATCACTTGGATCTCCTCACCACTAAAAAGAATAGTATTTTAACAGTCTGTTACTGCATCTAACTCAATTCTTTCGAAAATGTCACTTAGACCCCATGACCTCTGGGGTCCTCATATATGAACATGAGTATATGTATAGGACGGCGCAGTGGTGGCACTCGCCAGCATCGGTGCGCTCGGGGTCCGGCACAAACAGCGGGTGAGCGCGCACAATCTGATAAAGTTAATATGATACTTGCCAATATCAGTCGAAAATGACGCAAATTGACACATTTGTAAACCTAAATAAATATATGGCGGATGTCCCTGTGCGACAGTATCCACTTACCACCAGGTGGTCTGTCAGCTCGTCTAGTCACCTTCATACTATTTTTTTTTTTATAGAATAATGGGCGGACGAGCAAGCGGTCCCACGCGATGGTAAGTGTTACCGCCGCCCGTGGGCACCTGCAACACCAGGGGGTATGCGGGCGCACCGCCGACCTTGCAAAATCCTATTCACAGCTCTCTTGAAGAACCCCATATCGTAGCTTAACTAAGTATACAACTTGTTACTGAAATAAGGCAAAAGATAATATAATTCTACCAGTTTATACAATAGATTATTTATCTCCTATTTTATAGTATAATTCTAGTATATCGTTTATTCTACGCTCGTCGCCCGAGTCGCGAGCGCGCGCCTTCATTGATCCCGGTCTGAGTAATAAGAGCTACAAACGTTTTAGACAGGACAACAAAACCTTACATGTTTGTAATTTTTGATTTATTCCTTATAGCATATCTACTATACGATACCACCAGCTCATGTCTTCGCTGCTGGATACAGGTATATCTCAAGGACCTTAAAATAATTTCATTTTTCGTTAGAACGGTTTTACATTTATTTTAAATTGGTTGGCATGAAGGCCACGTACCTACAGGGAAGCGCAGTGTGGGATGCCTTGAGGTCAAGTGGACTGACAACTTAAAAAATTCGCCGTTGTATGAGAAGAGCCGGGGATCGTATGTGATGGCTAGCCTTGGGAGAGGCCTGTATACAGCAGTGGAGAGACATAGGCTGATGGTATGGTATGACATGTTTCAGGCTTTGCCTTATTTCGGTGACACGTATAAAAAGTCAAAGTAAACGTAATCGTGATTAGGTATATCTAATTAGCTGTAACTAGAGTTAGAAATGTGTACATATTTTTCTACGTGTACTATCTACATCTATCTAGACGTAGACAGTGTTCCTGCAACGGATGAGGCTTCGCGGTCTGAAAGCAACAAGTAACAATTTGTTGGTGTCAAACCACCCCTCCTGCGAGAGACCGATTTATTAGAAGCATCATACGCAACGGAATTAGCCCCAACCGGTATACAAACTCAATTTTAAGCTGTTGTGAAGATTGGCTTTTAAATGCGAATCATGCAAATCTGTGGTAATTTCTTTGTGGTTAATAAGTAAATTACTAAATATGATTACCAATGGACTCCGATGTCTCATTCCTGTCTAATTTATAATGTTACGGTTAATGTTAGATGTGTGGATAAAGGTTGTATTATCCAGATAATAAATAGCTTTTCAACAGAAATCTTTCTAACCAGAATACATTCCCAGAAACGATTTTGTTCATTTATGTTAGAAGTCTGAGCCGATCGCCTGTTCACATTATTTCTATGTTTTATTTTGTATTAATTATTAGGAAATATATAATGTAATATTATAGTGTTATTTAGAAAAAAAGTAGAAAAAAATAGAGTGCGCCCAGCGGCTGTTGTATTGCAGCGTGCACTCTCCCCCGTGTATTGGAATCTAAATTATATAGGCATTTTTTAAAAAATAGTTAACCACTATAGAGAACTTTCACTATATATTTTTTGATAAACGAAATTCAAATTCAAAGTAAACTTATCGAAGATACCATAACAGTGCATAAAAATACTGATTTTCATTTAACAGAACTACTCTTCAAGACTAATAAACACAAAACGGAATGTGAATTTTCCTTCATTTGTAGCCACAGCACGCTAATTACTGACTATGGGTGTCAATTTAAAAAAAAAAAAGGTCTGGTACCTATATCGAAAATCGTGCGACTTTTCACTAAGATTAATTGTGGTCATTCGATAGGTCACGAGCTCAACTATCGACAGTTTCAAGCTTGGCCACTGGCCACCTTGTAGGTATAGATATCTTAATTTGACCTCTAAAAGTCCTAGAAAAAAAATATTTATTTATTTATCCAAGACGAATATTATTTTACATTTTGTAATAACACTAAACTATTCACATTAAAAAAAGTGACGTTATCCCTCCAATGTAGCACAACACAGCGATAGTTGGTCAATCGAGGAACGCTCCCTTTCGTAATTGGTCAGTAAGTGAAATCACGTGACTGATAGTGATGACATCACTTTTTTATAACTATAAACTATATGTAGGTATAACTTAATACCATATGTATACCATAAGAGCTCCCGCAGACTTACAATTTCAAGTTGGCCAACTATCAAACAACTAAATTGTGTTATTGTACAATTTAATCGGTCAATTTAATTGTATTGGTTGTCAGCCGCACATCTATCTGATTTAGACGTTGTCAGTGTTGCTATCGAGTTAACGTTTGCGTGAAAATGCGGAAAAGAAACGCCAAAATAAAATTAAAATTAAAAACTAACCTTGTTGTTTCCTTTCGTTCACATCAAGCCCTCCCCAATTATTTATAAGTACTTCACAGACTTCCTCCCATAACTTCTTCTTTAAATTTATGTCAGAGTATTGTTTAATATTTTTCTTATAAAGTGCTGGTCTTTTCTCTACTTCCTCTATCAATTGTTCGATTTTATCGTTAGCAATTAGTGATCGAGATGGCCCGGGCGCGGGCTCGGGCGCGGGAAAATCATGCGCAGGTGTATGTCCTCCTTGCATCTTGCCAGACGACTGACCAACTAAGTTGGATAGTTTGCGAGCTTGTATAAGGTGTCCGTACTAATACGCAGTTGGCAGATAGTTGGCCAACTTTTTAATCGGAAACAATCGGAAAGGAATTGGAGTTCTGATCCGATCTTCTTCTCAGCCCTTGGACGTCCACTGCTGGACATAGGCCTCCCCCATTAAAAAAATTGCCATAGGGGGGGGGGGGGGTGGACCGTAACCCGCCGCGCTGGTCCAGTGCGTGGTGGCGGGTCGCCAGAGCCTCGTTCGTTGGTCGGCAGGGTGCACCACGAGCCGGTGAGGTTGGCTTGGGTCCCAGAGATGTAGGTTGGGACCCCTTACATCCCGATCAGTGTCCGATCAGTGTCCAATAATTTAAGTGGACGATTTAGTTGGATAAAGTGTGCGGGCTATCATATGTCACCATGCCTATTAGCATACTCTGCGATTTAGTTGGCCAACTTGAAATTGTAAGTCTGCGGGAGCTCTAATAGGTATGGGTTTCAGTAATATACAAGACATAACAAAATTATACTTTAAAAAGAATGAGTATTATGTTAAATAATAAATTAAGATTAAAAGTACCTATATAAAAATGAACTAAGATGTTCCTGACGTAATTAAATTTCTTTACACATAAACTACGTGCTTCTGTATATAAGTACGTGTATACGTGTATATATAGATCATCTGAAGACGCCTCCAAAAATGTATATGCTTGATTACAGAATTGAACGTTGCAGATAGTTTTTCAATTACCCAATTTATATATATATATATATATATATATATATGATATAAGTTATACATAGAACATCAACGTGACCCAAAATGACAGCAAGATCTCCGCTTTGTCTCCTGTCAACACGGCCCAGACAAGACGAAACGTTTCCGAGCAACCTGTAAGCCATCTGTCGAGCAGTCAGGAGGCTCCTTAATAGTAGAGCTGGGCTGTCCGACATCCTGCCTGTTTCCCTGAGATTTCCTGAGATTCCTGTTTCCCTGAGGACACTCATGTTTCAGTTGATTATAGGCACGAGGCATGTGTGTAATGGAAAATCATTTAGATATTATTAATATCAAATATCATTACTTAGGTTTTAGAATTATTTAGCTCGAATTAAAGAATGATGGCAAGTGGGGCAAGTGGCATCTGAACGGAGATTTTTCCCACGAAAAAAAGTGTTTAGACTAAAGTGGTAGACCTTTACGAGCCCTATCAAATTAGATATAATTAGTATATATAGACGTTGAATGTATTTTCAAAACTTTGGGAATATACCACGGGTCTTCTGTCTTATTAGGATACCTATTTATTTATTTTTTATAGAAAAAGGTGATAGACGAGCATCCACCTGACCGTAAGTAGATACTGTAGTCCATAGACATCCGCGATACATACTAACATCAGTCCAGAATGACAAACGTTGTCACCCCCGCGGATTTTTTTCGATAGGTAGTCGACATCAGTAGGTTTTCATATCTACATATTTAAAGAGAAGACGTTATTGATAGGTAGTCGACATCAGTAGGTTTTCATATCTACATATTTAAAGAGAAGACGTTATTGATAGGTAGTCGACATCAGTAGGTTTTCATATCTACATATTTAAAGAGAAGACGTTATTGATGGGTAGTCGACATCAGTAGGTTTTCATATCTACATATTTAAAGAGAAGACGTTATTGATAGGTAGTCGACATCAGTAGGTTTTCATATCTACATATTTAAAGAGAAGACGTTATTGATGGGTAGTCGACATCAGTAGGTTTTCATATCTACATATTTAAAGAGAAGACGTTATTGATGGGTAGTCGACATCAGTAGGTTTTCATATCTACATATTTAAAGAGAAGACGTTATTGATGGGTAGTCGACATCAGTAGGTTTTCATATCTACATATTTAAAGAGAAGACGTTATTGATGGGTAGTCGACATCAGTAGGTTTTCATATCTACATATTTAAAGAGAAGACGTTATTGATGGGTAGTCGACATCAGTAGGTTTTCATATCTACATATTTAAAGAGAAGACGTTATTGATGGGTAGTCGACATCAGTAGGTTTTCATATCTACATATTTAAAGAGAAGACGTTTAAAAAAATATAGCAAATCAAAACTTTACCATTAAACGCACAATGTTCTCCCAGTACCGAAATGTTTACGAACCGAGATGGGTACTTGTTGCACGGTGACGTGACATCCTCAATGATTAAGCGATGCTTGTGTCGACAATGTCGACTGACTTTGTCACAATGCCAGCTTATAGAGGAAATTTGCTGTTAGATGTACTCTAATGTAACTGTGGTGAGTTGAATGTTGGTATATTGTAAAATTGACATTTATCTAAAGACATAACCCGAAAATTATGACTTTTCAGTACGGCAAAAAGCTGTTCAACGTTGGATAACTTTTTATTATTTTTCTTTCTAGTTTTTATATAACTAAAATAACAAAATTCTAATCATTATTACTATCTGTAAAGTGACATTTTTATGATTATAATTTTTTAACAAAGTTTTCATTAACAAACAAAAGTTTTACAATAAGATTAAAACGAATTTTTGGTAATAATTTTCTAAATGGCTAAATGTCTAAATGTAATATTTCTAATTGGCGATAACTTTATGCAAAAAAATTGGGTAGGTATGTAAAGTTTAAAGTGCTTTTTTAAATTAAATATTGATAAAGTCTAAATTACGGCTTACGACTTTGCTAAACTGAGGTTTCTTATAAGTTATTTTTTAATTGGTTTCCATCTGTCTATATCTAAAAATATATACCTATAGGTTATTGATATGGGAATAGACTAGGAATAGACACATCATATATACTTATCAAAGGGACCTGGTTGGCAACTTCTCAGCATTGCTGCGCAGATGAGAAGGGGTTCATTGAAAAGTCAAATTTCAAACTTAAGTACTACGTAATAAGAATGTTCTATTTATAAGACACATATGAATTAAACAATTCGAAAGCTAGTGAACATAGAACACGATTAGACTGTAACAGTGCTTGTATAACATATCTAGTATGTATTCTCAAATCGATGCTATAGGTACCTACATACAGGATGTCCAGGAAAGAATCGATAAGTCTGAAACACCTCATAGTAGAGCTATTGGGCGCTCAAATGACATATCTTAGATACTACTTGGGATAGATCATTTTTTATATTTTATTTTGAGCGCCCAATAGCACTACTATGAAGTGTTTCAGGCTTATCCATTCTTTCCTGGACACCTTGTATATGAAATGTAGATTTTTTTGGAAAAAAGTGTTATTATTATTTATGTGTAATTTACAAGTAATCAAGTACTTTATCAAGGTAAAGTACGTAATTTTGGCCGAAATTTGACCTATCTACGTATTTAACTATTTTTGTGTCAAACAAAGATACGAAAATACTAATTTCTTAACCGATTGAATTATCTCTATACTCACTATTGTCAAAATGAGCGCTGAGCACTGAGCGCTAAGGTCAGAGGTAGTGAACCTTAAGAACTGTAAACGTGAATTGTTTTAGACTCAAGCTTTTAACCACGTGGGTTTAAGACCATCAAATGTTAAAAACTGCTCACTCAGTGTTCGAGCGTTGAATGCTTAGCGCTCATTTTTACATCATTGAATTAGTTAATAAATTCACCTTCCAATTTGCAAAGGACGGCGAATACAGACAGCATTATTATTATGTATATTTTATGCAGTATATATGTATATTACACATAGCTCTGATCAAGTACACCATCTTTTTTTTTTCTTTGTATAGGACAATGGTGTAATTAGCAGATTCTGCCAGTGTCAAGTTTTCTTCGTAATTAACAATTTCAAAGTCTAAAACGTATCCCGTCAATGTCCAGTCCCGTCGGATTAAGTTGGTAGTCGCTCAGTAAAGCGACAGTTGGTTTATAGTGGACAGAAGAGGACTCGTTGGAAGCACGAAAAACGCAGTCGCACGCTTTCATTTGATTATCACAAACACACTTTGAAGTTTAAGAAACCATCACTATTTAAACCACAAAACGTTTAATACACAGTTTTTATAATAATCAAACAAAAACTCAACTTCACTACTCAAGTTTCCGCTAAAAAGTCAACTATACCATCACGAAACTAAGAGTGGACTCTCTAACCCTTTTGGGCAGCGTTTTGAGACCATATAGCCCTCATGCACAAGACAGTGTGTGTGACAGTGGATACTGAAAGTATGATATTACAATTATTACGACGACATTCCATTATATTTATTCCGAATTAACATATCTATTATCAGGAATCGAAATAAGTACTCGTATTATCGCGACCCAGGGAATGGCACCAATAAATCAATCGATGCGTCCTCACATCGATATACCCGTAATTATATATCGCGTTAATATCGTAAAAATCAATCAATGTCATCGTGTGGAAGTTAAATTAATACCTTTATGAATCGAGTGTCGCGGGCATCAATCAGCGGACCGCTTGATTGATGGCTGGTGTCGTGGTACGAAACAAAATCCAGCATCGATCATGTTATCGACGAATATCATCGACTCGTTGGAGGGATGACGATATTACAGTTAATAGAATCATTTATTACGCGAGTGGTGATGGAAATGTAATGTGTTTTAGTCACTATTTATTGCTGATCCTGAACGATGAGTTGAAAATATAATCGCAACGAGACTGTACACAAAAACAAATTGAAGGTTTTGTTTTTGTTCGTATTTCATTTTAGCTGATTTCCGATCACGTCAGTGCTGGAGTGGACATTAGTTGTATGTCCATAGACAGCTCCCAGATGACCGTATCTATATCTATAGGTACTATACATATAAATCTATACTATACAATATCTATACATATAATAAAAATGTAACTGATCGCTGTCTGTACCTACATGGAAGATATATGAGAAAAACTATTATTGGGGGCCTTTATCAACGCAATAGAACCCAAAACAATGATTGCTAGAATTTTTGTCTGTGTGTCTGTTTGTCTGTGCGTTTGTGCGTGCTAATTTTAGAAACGGCTTAACTGATTTGGGTGCGGTTTTCACTAGTGTAATGTGGTAAGCTTCACTTAAAATTTAGTGTTTGTTTTATTTCAATCAGTTCATAAATAAAAAAGTTATATCAATTTAAAGAATCACGTCGAATAAAGACGGTGTTTATAAACTAAAGTCCACGCGGACGAAGTCGCGGGCAACAGCTAGTTATATATGTGTCTTTATTCTTTATGGGAATTATTTAACCGATTTCAACTGATCGATTATTATTTTTTATTATTCGTTGATAAATAATCAACCTTTTTTTTATTCATTTAATTTTATTACTGTCCGCAATGAAAGTAAAACAAGTAAATTTAATGGAAATCTCTATTTCATATATTGTTCAACAAAAATATAATATTAGTTTTCTTTTTTTATGGACGAAGGCGGCAGACGAGCATTCAGTCCATCTGATGGTAAGTGGATACTGTCGTCCATAGATATCCGCGATACATGCCAACATTAGTCTAAAATGGCAAACGTTGGCACGCCCCCGGATGCGCTGCCTACCTATGGAGATATAGGAATGGATTTAGAGAAAGAGTCGGGAAAATGGGGAGGAATAGGATGGGAATGGGCTCTAGCGCATCTCATTCACTACCAAAACAAATAAGTACATTAGGGAAATAAGATAAAGTGGGAAATGCAGTACATTTTAAGGTAGTCTTCTGTGAGAGAGGGGTAACGTGGCCGGTAGATTGCGCCCAGCGGCTGTTGGATTGCAGCGTGCACACTTAAACACTTTATGTAAACGTAACGTTTATATAAACAATTTTTTTTTAAATAAGGTCTTTTTTACGTAACCACATTTTTAAGAACTTTGACCGACTAAAGAAAGTTGTAGTGGTTGGACGGAAAATCATGTGTGGTGGCGAGGGCTAGGAGAGTCCTGTATCCAATAGTGGAGAGATACAGGCAGATGATATCCAATGATGCTAGAAATGACGATTGTGAATCTCTTTACCCTTTAGGTGGGGTGTCTATTCGCTTATTACATATTTCGTAGGAATTATAAGTACAATCTGATACCATTAATTGTTAAAATCATCGCCGATAATAATCGCCGATACTAATAAGTCATGATTTATACAATTGAATCAATCAATATCTGATGTCCTTCGTATGTTAGACAGTGACGTCCGTTTTAAAATTCGTTATAAAATCAAAAGTCACGATAATTTGACTTATTAGCTCATATCATAATGTTTATTAATATTTTCGTAATTATTAATAGCAATCGTGTATCGTGTAATGGACATTGATTGCATCATAGATCTCGTTTTGGTGCTTTTTAATGGATATTGAAGTAACATCAACAACGAAAGAATAAGGTACACCTGATTAACGCCCTCCGGTCACGATTACCAACGACTTGATGAACTTCGCCGGTGGTGAGAAATGCGGAAGACCGTGTGTGGTGGCAAGCCTTAGGAGAGGCCTATATCCAGCGGTGGCGAGACATGGGCTGATGGTATGGCATGGTATAAAAATTATACACTAAATAGAATGTAACACTGAATTTGTCTTTGCTTCATTCTGGGAATAAACATAGAGATTGCAATTAAACAACTTTTAACGGTTTAAATCGCGTATATTTGACATGATTTATATCCCGACGTTTCGAACACTTTGCAGTGGACGTGGTCACGGGGTGACTAATTGATTTTATTTGTCACTTGAGTTATTAAGAAATTAGTAATAATTCATCATGTAGTAATAAATCATGTCAAATATACGCGATTTAAACCGTTAAAAGTTGTTTAATTGCAATGTATAGTAATCGCGAAAACCTAAGAAAATATTAAACATAGAGATATTCTTATGCTGTTCTATTAACGCATACATATATAATATACACGACGTACATATGTAGATACATATGTCGCACATTTATTTATTGTACTATATTGTACAGATAAAATGTACGCCCGTACTTTTAATGGTATTCTCTACAAGTCATCCTGTGGGCAAACAGAGAATCAAGAGGGGTGAAATGTAAAGTTGATATTTATACGCATCAGAAAATATATAAACATAACATTATCTGAGGAAAGGGATCTCATTATCGAATTTCTAATGTTGTAATTTGAATGTCATTTGTAATGCAGCTTTAAAATCAAATAACGCCACGCTCAATTAACACGAATTACATAACGCCATAGTCAATTAACACGAATTACATAACGCCATAGTCAATTAACACGAATTACATAACGCCATAGTCAATGGCTTATGCTAGAATTCTCTGTGTCGTGATTCGAGTAGTGGTGTTAAAACGAGCGGTAAACGCTAGGGCGCTATGTTAGTGCTATTGAACTTTAACTATTTCGGACGGTCTTAAACTACCAGAGTTTAAACCATCAAACATTAAAAATTGGATAACGCTCACGAGCGTTTAATGCTCGACTCTTAATGCTTGAGCGTCCGATACTCAACGCTCGATTTTCTAACACTAAGTGATAGTACACACATACAAACCAGATCTACAACAAACATATTTGTCTTTAAACAAAAGGCAATTGTACGTAGGACCTTTAGCAATCGGATACAGACATCTTTTAACTACAAATGATAAAAGTTCTTCGCTCCACAAAAAACATGTTCAACAGATAACCCTCGAACGTCCGGTGCAGGAAAACAGCACAAATCTATCGGACCCTCCGACCCCAGACGGATTAAGTGGGAATGTGTGAAAAATCCCGTACAGAATCATGTCCGGCCCGACACGATCCGTATTTGTCAACGGCTGGACGTACGGACATCATTTTCATTAGTGGCGAGACTGGGCCATTTGTACTAATGTTTGAAAAGAGATGGGTTACGGGTAAGTCCTCTTTTTTCGCCCCCATCGAGTGGATGATTTGGATATTTATAGGGTGATGTTCGATACATAGTCATTTACATAGCAAAATTTTGACGCATTCGTTATTTCCTACACCGTATTCATGACGTTTAAATGGGAAAATTAAATAGGTACTTCCTATATCCCTATATAGGAAGTACCTATTTAATTTTCCCATATACGAGTAGTGATAGTCTCTACATATTTTAAAGTTTATATGGCTGCTTTGTTTACATTCGTACAATTAGGGACATATGAATTTGTATTGAATTTGAGTAACTGCATCGTTGCAGAATCGACGTAAGGCAACGTTTTACACATAAGTGAAACTCAATTGAATATATAACTATAGGTATTAATATATAAAAATTGTTTTGTTTAAAACTTGGTTGTTTACGGCAGTATAATGTCCACCTACCGCCAGATGTCTGTTTGTCTGCCACCTTCTTAATATCCTTGTATTTAATATACATACATGTATAAATATATACTATTATTTGTGTATTTCGTGGTTTCTTGGTATGGTTATATAATTATATTTATTACATAGATATTTGTTTCTAATAATTCTATATATTATATGCACCATCTACTATGTTATTCTTGTGTGCGTATATCTCCTCCCGCCTAAAGGTTATTTGGGATAGATCGCGTTAGCGATAACACCTACACTTCCCGGCCGAAAGTAATACACATCGGCCTTTAGAAAGAGACTATCGGCTAGCTTTGGTTATGTAGAGCGTCGTCTCCGTCGTGTACCGTTACGACAGAGACGACGCTCTACAAAATCGAAGCTAGCCGATCATAGTCGATGTGTATTACTTTCGGCCGGCATGTGTAGCTTTCGTATACATACCTAGTTATTTAAACTTTTATATCACTTTAACTGTATTCATTGGTTTGCAATAAAGTGTACATACTTACTTAATTATACAAAAAATAGCTATTAATCAATAGCTATTAATGTTATTCTTCATTCGCACTTACGAGACATCTTATTTTTATATATTCATTAATTAATTCAATAAAAAACGTTTACTTCACTCCTACAGAAACGATACTAACCAGAAGCGAATAAAATTTTAAATGGCCAATTAATTTATAATTCACATTAATAAATTAACGTTTCCCACTTACATTATTAATATGAATAGACATAATATGTTTAATCTTTAAAGATATAAAATATTGATAATTTTCCGTTTGTTGTGTGTGGTAGCCATGTTTGATTGTAATCTCCATGTGGAGCCCCGTTCAAGCAGACAGAGAGTGGTCAAGTTGCAATTATTTAGCGGTAAGTCAAGTCACAGCTTGGTAAAGTACAGTGAGAGGCATAACTGGCATAAATTATTTTTAAATTTATAATAAGATAAAGTAAATAGTCACACAGCAAAAAATGGAAAAAACGAGTGCATACAATAACGAAATACATCGGATATTTTTATTTATTGAATGATTTATTGTACACACATAACATGAATTTCATGTCTGTAACTTAAACTTAACATGTTCTCTCCCCCCCCCCCCCCATCCCAGTAAAAATTCTAAAAATCCTTCCTTATTGAATACGTACGACATAAAACCTATCTACTGTGCAAATTTCAAGTTTCAAGCATCAGCGATTTCTAGGCTAGGTGATGATAAATCAGTGAGTCAGCGAGTCAGTCAATCAGTCAGTCAATTTCTTTTTATATATATAGATTGTGTGAGTTTATAATTTTTCTCCAAAATAAAATTCAACAAAAGTTACTGTTGTCTAGGAAGACCAATCTGTAGTGGCAATGGGCAGTCTTTATCTGCCTCAGGACACAACCGTTGAGGAAGTCCTTGAATTGATACCACGTATCGAGAAGCGCAGAATGGTAACAGAATTATAATAATGTAAGTACTTATTTAGAACACTGGAGTTGTACTAATCAGTGGTGTAAGAAACGTTAATATACCATACCATCAGCCTATGTCTTCTAGATATAAGCCTCTCTCAAAGGACGCCACTACTGGCGATCTTTTTCAAGACGTCGCGAGTCGTTCCACCTGGCCAGAGGGATTCGTGCATTGCACATCCGGGTCCGTAACCTCCATTTGAGGACTTGTCTACCCCAACGCTAATATAAATTTATACCTATTAAAATATTTAATAGCTGTGTCAAGTGTTTAGTTACTTGACTAAGTACTAACTTTAGTAGCAACACGGCATAAAACACATGTATTACCAAACAAAAGTATTTGCTATCTCTGCGACTAAACAATAAAGCGCCAAGTTTACGATAATATTGTAAAATTAGCACATAAAACTATTAATAATATAAATTTATTTATAATTATAACAACAGAGAAACGTTTAAATGTCATATTATTTTAAAATCTGTACGAGGAATCTTAACGATGTGGTATAACAGTGCTGGGCTGTAGAATTGGTTAATAATAAAAGAAATCCATATTGTCGTGTTATTTAGATAGGAATTCACACTTTCTAAAAATGTCACAACATAATGTCACATGGCATTGTGTTGAAGAAATCTAACTCATACATATTCCCACAATAACTCGATATATATAACATTTTAAATCAGAATTTCCAGTTGTATCACTTTGAGTTTACAATAAAAAAACTAAACTAAATATTCGATAGTTTCAGAGATATTGATTTCAGCTTTAAAATTATATCTCAATATTTAAGCGAAAACACAAACATTAAACTTTAAAGGAGTGCTCTAGAAAAATTGTTTTTTCGCCTTTATTAATTACAGTGAATACAACATTTTATTTTTTCGTTTTGATTAAATGACTTTCGGAATTCTAATTTCAAATAAATGATGTTTTAAAAACGGTACAGCTCAAATGAGTTAGTTCTCTTTCTGAAATTTGAGTATCTAAAAATCTACCCTATGTACTAGTTAATTTCGACTTATGAACATATTTGCGGCATGCACAGAAATAAGTTGTAGTTTTGACTCAAATTCGACAGTAATCGATACTGGTGATGCACCGCAGATTAGGTTAGATTGCAGATTTAGATGGAGATTTGGAAAAAGTCCAAACCGGAATGGGAAATAGGATACTACCTATAATTCGTAACGGGGTTTTCCTCATCCCAATAACACCTTCTATTCCTCCTTCAAGAAGGGAGATGGAGAGTGGGAATAAAATTGAAATGACATGGGAATGGGCTCTGACATATCCCACTCACTACCGAAACACATACGTACATTGAAGGAATAGGATAAAATGAGAAATGCAATACATTTTACGGTAGTCTTATGCGTGAGAGAGGTACAAGTCCAAACGAAAATAAAATAACTTGACTAGAGTAATAGAACTTATCAGAACACATTTAGTTGTCTCGTATACAGCGTGTTCCACAAACGTTAAGATTGATTCAAGAAACACTACACGTCACACAGATATCAACGTCTGCGTTGAATGGGGCGACGTAACACGTCCGTATCTTGGCATGTTACTTATATTCTATGACGGCATTGTAAAGTCGCGTTTTCTATCGTATGTCAACACATTGCCGTTTGTGTGTGACATTTCTGCTAAGAGACGTTCGATAGACATGCCGTATCAAAATGTACTTTATTTATTTTGAACAATATTTACCGCCAAACGTTTCATATCTGAAATATATTTAAAACCTAGACTAAAGAGGCTACTGCAAAAAATATTCTGAGTACACCAATTCATAACAGCAATTATCAGGGATAATCACTGAATCATCCTAGCCTACGTCACTGATCATCATCATCATCATAAATGTCGCCCACAATATGACAGAGTGTCACTCCCGAAAGAAGAAAAAAAAGTTGTTCACAAAATTTTTCTTCATGAAAATAAAACGATCGTTTTTCAGTGTCTCATTTAGAAATGGTTACAGTTCATAAAATAAATCAATATTTGTTTAATTAGAGAAAAAATAATAAATAATTATTTAAATATTTTTTAGTAAAAAAAATTTTTAATTGAATTTATTCAATTAAAATTTTTTTTTTTACTAAAAAATCGAAGGGTGCTAATTTCTTCTCCTCGGAGTTATTGGTATATATATGCTATACGAGTTTATTGGTATATATTGGTATATTTTTTTTTAAACTCCGAATGCAATTCGAAATAAAATCTGTATAGTCCATGTTTTGTTTTTTTATTTTGTATCACATTTTCAATGCAAATAATTTAAAATGAGGAATCAAATCAAAAATTTAGGTTATACAATCGGCCACGCACTAGTCTGCACGTCTGTCATTCTGCTCGAGTCTCGCTCTCGATACTCGCACGCACACACACAGAGAACGAGAAAGGCATATGGAGGGGGTAAAAATCTTACGTGACGTTACGTTTTCTCTCGAATCACACCTACCGCAAGCCGCGTAAAGGAACTTCGTTCCAAAAAAAAATTCGATGTGCTATCCTTTTGAATACTTACTGGGACATATAACAATATGTTCACATATAACATACAAGTAAAACAATCTACGAATAATATGTCCCATGAACACATTTGACATATTATTCGTAGATTGTTTTACTTTTAGGGCATTACAACACGTGGGACATTTTGGTAATAAGTCATGCAGATACGAAAGGATTTGTTCTACTACTCATATCTTTTTTTAGATCAGGTTTGACAAAGAACTAAGATTGGAAACTTCCAGAAAATGTACCGGACAACAGTGGACTTCATGAGTTAAAATAAAAGGAGCTATCGTCCGGTGCGGAGCGACGAGCGAGATTGCACTTGGAGTCGCGCATCGTGCATAGTTGCAGGCCCGGTCAGCTAGTGCACGTAGCGACAGCATAGAAAACTCAACATAAGATTTCTACATGGTTACAAGTTACCATATAGTACTTTTTGGCGGAAAACCTGAGAAGTGATTGTTGCGTTTTTGTTTGATAAATGTAAAAAATATGGACTTTGTGGTTTAATAGTGATAGTTTATTAAACTTCAAAATGCCTAGTGTTTCTACATAATATTTGTGATAACTGAATAAAAGCACGAGAAAGCATTTTTTCATGTGCTTTCCAGTTTACTGAGGACAGAGATGGAATTGCAAGTCCATCTCTGTTCGCAATAAGCTTACCGTCATTGTACTGAAACATTCCTGACGTCACTGAACAAAATATTGTGTTTTGTTTTGATTTTTCGTAGCTATTTAGTGTTGTCAGTAGAAGATATTGATTCTATTAGTTTGACGCATTATGACGATTTTTTTTTTCTAAGTCAGGCTATACGAAGAAAACTTGACGCTGGCAGAATGTGCTATTTGCACCATTGGTATATATGAGAAGAAAAAAAAGAAATTCTATGTTTCTGCTGTCAACTTTGAATTACTCGACAATACAATTTATAAACTTACTATTACGACATTTTTTTCAAAACCTCACAAAAAAATATGACTATAAAACATTGGCTAAACCGGTGTTCGTATGATTACAAACTTTTTTTGCGTTCGTAAACGAGTTGTAGCGGTGATTTTAAAGTTTATTTTCGTTGCTCCAACCGAATGAATAGGTTTGTTCTACAACGTTATATCTGCGGTTGGCGCCACATAACCGCTTATAGAATAGGTTGATAATGAACTGCACAGGAGTTTGTATTTATGTGAACGGTCGATTGGCCGATACTGTACGATTGGTGGGCCACTTTGTTTATCACGTTTATGGAGTTTTAACTTTATAAATTTATAAATTTGGAAAATACTTACCACAATAACACATACATTGAATGAATTAGTTATTATTTTATTGCATTGCTGTTTTTATAAAGACAAAGGCCAATGTCACGCTACGATATGTGAATAGGAATTTGCAAGGTCGGCGGCGGACCCCCAAACCTCCTGGTATTGCAGGTGTCTATGGACGGCGGTAACACTTACTATCACGTACCGCTGCTCGTCCGCCTACTACCCTATAAAAAAAATAATGCAACGGTTGATGAAAATTGGTAAATATGTATGGAAGGAGTTTCGTGAATTATATTATGATTAAAATTTAAATTTCATCTTCAAAAATCAGTCACTACTCCTATTGCTGACGTTACATTTGATCCAATTCAACATGCCATGTACCTGCTCTAACGCCGTCCTTACGCTGTAGGAGGCGGGGTCTACCCATTGCATTTTGACCAATGATTTTACTCCGTTCAGGCAAAACTAATTATACTGATTTATGCCCCCATTGTTCATTGTTGTATGTCTTTCTCTTACACACATATGTATGTATAAATATAAATGCATCACTAACTTGATATATCATGCATAAACTTTTGTTTTTCTCAAGATCGAAGTTACTATTTAATTAGACTCTTTTTAAAAGTTTAGTTTTCGTCGTTGTTTTTGGACTCGCGTTATGTATTGTCACGTTCTGATTGCTTTGTTTGTTGCCAAAGTTTTTATTTAATTTTTAGTTCCGTGTCAGATTGCTTTCATTTATTGGGAGGATTGCGCCATTTTTTTTTGTATAATTATTTGTACACATTTTCATTTCGAACAAAATCAATAGATTATTATTACTTTGGTTAAGTCACGATTTGCTAAACAATAGATGTAGTAATAAAAAGTATTGTAAAACTGTGTACGTAACGAATAAATTACAATTAATATTTATCTTAGAGTGTATTTTAATTTTACTTAGACAACATTATTTTAATCTCTATAGTATAATACAAATGTACATCGCAGCTAAAGGGCTGTTTAAATTAGAATCAATGAAGTAGGTAGTGGAACTGAACGTCATCTCCTTTTTCGTTTAATATAGTCCAACAAAAAGTCGTACAAACAACTACAAAAAGACCTCTCCATATCGAGACCATAGAAATCGCGCGCTGTCACTCCCATTGTATATCAATATTTTAAATGTATTCGAAAAATAAACTAGCAAATCGGAGCGTCCGGCATCTGCGCTCGCGTCGCATTCACCTGTCATTCAGCCTGCGCGCGCACGTGGGCGGGGCCTGTGTTCGGAACGCGAGGTTTTCGCGCTTTTTTCCCTTTGCCTGTCAACGGCCACCGGAATTTGGGTGCGATATTTTGTTTGGATGGAATCCGAAGGCTGTAACGCGAGTTGAGATATTTATTTCTCTTTAGCTGCTACGAGGTTTATGTTGGGTTCGCGATTTATTGTTCGCGTTTTAATCCAGGTAGTGTACCGTTCAAGGACAGTGTGCAGTGTTCTTTCATCAATGTTAAGAGAAAACTTTGTACGAAGTAATGAAACTGAAAGGGTACAGAGCATATGGAATGAATACCTATACGTTATGGACAGTGGTTAATTATGTCATCTATATATAAATGCGGAAGCTGTAAATATTTTGAGAAACATAGAACTACAACTAACTAATTACGTAACTAACTCCTTATTGTAGATACGGCTTACAATAAAGTTGAAGAGATGATAATCACAGTTGACCCTCTCGTTGCTGGAATATAAGCAAACTATGTCAACATGGTTTTGAATTATGAAACAATGGATTCTTACTAGTGGGGTTACCTTAGATAGATAATGGAGTAAGACTGAGTTAGTCAGATGCATCACGACCATCTAGTCGAGTCTCTTACGCAAGTCCTGGCCAGCCTGGCTGTTTGGCGTACCGACCGTGTATGACGTGCTTTATCGCAACACATTTTGTTTCACTATATATTATTTCAGGAAACCCAAATTAAACCCTTAGGTTTAAATTATCTGAAGGAATAACAGGCGATTTCTTATAAGATCTAGGTCTAAATCCGGCATCATGCTTTCTTGTTCTCATTTCTAAAACAAATATATTATCATTATGATTAGTTTTATTTCAAAAACAATAACGATTATGAAGAATTTAAATGCAATAATGCTCCTTGAAATCTTCCTTTCCAGAATTCGTCAATAATCTCCCGTATTTATCCATCAACGCACCCATCAACCAAATAAATTGCACTTACGTCCTAATAAACTATATGTTAAGTGGCATACGACACCACCTCGGTCAACTCATTACCATTAGAGTTTAGAAAAGCTGCGTGTTTTGCAAGTCAACCGATACTCTATAAGGCAACGACATGACACTTTGGAATTGGATATTTTTCTATCGAGTGTGAATTATTCAGAGGCATTGTTTGTTTTTCGTTCACCATTTTAGTTTCACACTGTATTGACAGGCTTTATGGTTTAAAAGGTCTCGTTATTTCTATTTACTTTTATGTTTTTTTAATATTTCCTTTTAGTATTCGTTAACTTTTTATATTTTTTAATTTAGACTTCAGAGATGTTAGTATTATCATCTTAATATGCATCTAGTCTTACATGTAGTTTTAATTCAGTAGGGCAGGGCGGGGTCACTTGAGCATGATTTTGTTCAAATCATTGCAGGGCCCTGTTAAAGAATAAATAAAACCATATTTATTCTTAAATTAGTTCTTTATTTATTTGGCAGTGTAATGTTATCAACAAACTTTGGTAAATGCGCTGTTTTCAAGACTAAATCAACTTATAATAAAAAAAAGTCAAATGGCTCAATCGACCCCATAGGCGGGGCCTATTGAACCACCCAAAGGGGTCTATTGAGCCCGTGGACATAAAAAAAAATAACATATAGAAACATCAAATTCAAGTAACAATCTTTCTTAGATATATAATAGAAGTTATATTAAAACATAACAATCTTATAAAATAAAGCCTGTGACCTATAAGTTCAGTCACTTTTACAGTTCATGCAAACATAAACTGGACCTGCACCAGAAGTACACTTAACATGAGCCCAATCACGGCAACCAGTGCACTGTAGCCACTGTTCTCCTGGAAGACTATCTGAATAGGCCTCAACGCACACCAGACAGAAATAATCGCCCTCTTCGGTATCCAGCGGATTTTGTGCACTTGGTTTTACTTTTTTCTTCTTATTCTTCTTATTATTTTTCTTATTATATTTAATCTCCTCATCAGACTCTGAGGAACTTTTAAAAATTGCTTTCTTAACTGTCTTTTTCTTGGCCTTACCTACCTTCTTGCTAGATTTGATTTTCCTTTTGCTTTGTTCTAAAGCAAGCGCGTCTTTCTCAGGTGTATCTGTCAAAACAGCAGAACTTCTCTTTTTTCCTCGTGTTTGTTGTTTTCTGGGTCCTGCTTTAGGAAATGGTCTTACAACCTCAGGTGAAAATAAAGCATCGCCTTTGGATGTAGATGGTATGTCAAAATTAGGTGTTCGGTTTTCTTTATTGTTGGACGGCTCTTGAGTTGCTGATGCAGTGGCAGGTAATGGCAAAAGCACAGACGTTTCTACCTCCACCTCAACAGTCGCCGAAGATGCTCTTATTTGAGGCCCTATAGATTGCATCTCTGTGTCTTCCTCTGTTGTATGGCTACCTTCTGCTTGAGATTCTGGTTCCGGACGGTCTGTTACATACGATGCCATAAAATCGTCTTCGGAGAAAATGTCACTATTAAAAGGGTAAATACCCGCTTTCTTAAAACCATTCATTATGTTCGTCGGTGTCATTGCCAATGGAAGAGCTGTCGCTACTATTTTTGGTATATCATAAATTGAAATAGTTTTGCCCGGATTACTGCGAAGCCATGCATCATGTACCGACGAAAGATATTTTTTGAAAGGCCCATAGACAGAGACGTCTAACGGCTGTAACTTGTGGGTACAGTGAGGTGGATATGAGAGCATTACCACCCAATTATTTTTGGCAAGTTCAACCGTTTTAATAGCTAAATGTGATGAATGGTTGTCCAACAATAATAAAATAGGTGATTCCTGGGTTGGTTTCAAATGGTCAATAAAGTGTTGCATAAAATCGTAAAATTCATCATCAGTTACCCAACCGCTTCCATTACCGCGTCCAATGCATTCAGGAGGTCCATTTGCAACGAAATGGTCCTTAAATTTCTTCCGGGGAAATATAAACATCACAGGAACCGTATTACCAGTTGCTGACGCAGCTCCAATCACAGTTATAGTAGTGCCCCGTTCTCCTGAGGTTACAGAGCCAACAGTATGCTTTCCTTTGGCTGCTATAATTTTGCCCGGTTTCATGACTGTCGGAACCCCGGTCTCATCGATGTTCCATATCCTGGAAGGCGGGAATTTATACTTATCCATAACCGTGGCCAGCTTGTCATAAAATAGTTTGACATTCGTTTTATTAAATGATGTCGCCCTTCCTAAGCTAGTCGGCTCTGGTTTTCTAATAGATAGTTCTGTATTTCTCTTAAGAAAAGCGGATAACCAATCTTTTCCCGCTAACTTATTTGTATGCCAACTGTCAGGGAACTTTCTGTTATATTTCACGGCGCATTCATAAGCAAGTCCGCGTACATCTAATGGAGTTAACCCATAAAATATAGATGCAACTTTCAGTATATAATCCTTTAACATTTTTTCTTGTTCAATTGAAAAAACCTGCCGTGCGTTTGTGTATTGCTTGAACACATCAGAATCAGGGTTAGCTTTTAACATATTGACATACCTGGAAAGCGTAGTTCTGTCTATTTTGTTATCTTTAGCCGCTTTTCGGATACTTTTGCCATTAATTACCTCATCTGCAGCATGTTTCATCTGATCTTTGGATATATTAGCACGGTCCGTTTTCCGCTTGTAAGTTCGCATCCTGAAGAAGAAACAATGAATGTAGAAATATTTATACGTGGTGTGACTTAACATCTGTTTTTAAACCTCGGCAGGTAATTATTTAGCATAGCATTTAACCCTAAAAAATACCTGCATAATATAAATAATGCAACCAAAAATCAAACTAAAAATATGGGGGTCACTTGAACATGGCTTATTAGACCCCCGTTGCTTTGACTCAAGTGACCCCTTTCCCAAATTACTTCTAATTTGCCGAGTCACTCAAAAACCATCGCTAATTGTATAATTTTGATATTAGTAACGTTTGTAAACACTATTTTGAATGCAAAATACACTTACCTGACTGCCGTACGTCCACAGACATATGTTTGAAACCAAAATGCACCGAAGCGATGTTTTTTTACTTTTGGCGCCAAATTAACAACACTGTCCACGTACACTTAACTCGAACGCCAGCCGGCGACTAAAGTACCGGCGACTAGGTTCACTAACCCCCCCGCTTCGTCACACGTCACAAGCTTGTATCTATCATGCAGGGTTCGTGTTCTACTATAGGTGGTGCACTAGACCCCGCGGCTCAACAGACCCCGCCCTGCCCTACTTTGTGCAATTTTTTACAACAAACACCTGTTAACGTTATGTATTAGACATTCATTTGAGGTTAGTTTTAATTTATATTCTAATATGATATAGTTACTTTGTTTTATCATTAAATACACATTTGTACCATTGTTTAGCATGAGCTATGTTTAATTTCTTTAGAATAACTTACTACACTTTACCATCAACTTATCTCTATATTGAATACTTATAAGTCTCCTCCAAGGCTCGCCTCTACACTCAACTCTTCCTATCCACCCACTATGGTCGTACTTTTCCAAGTGTTCTATCTACCTAACCAAAGGACGTAAGGAAAATTATTATTAAGTATTGTACTGGGCTTCTTGGTATGTGGTGTTCATTCAGAGACTTGTTTACCTATTCGTTTTCCTGTGGTCCTGAGGCAGATATATACATTGCCACTTCAATATGCTGATCCTATAAGCTTATTTGATTAAGCTATAGTTCTTCAGTGAATATCTTTGTTTTGGATCTTGTCCCACAAAGAAACTCACACTCTCTTCATAGCTCGTTGAGCGACTTTGAACGGATCAGGCATACTGTCGGACTCCTTATCAGACGAGCCAGACAGAACGCATTGATGGAAGATCAGTGCGTCACTAAGATACGTAATAAGTATATATAAAGTTTTAAGTACACAGCGTTGTTATTTTTATATTAATTATTATATTACTTGTATAGATTCAGACTAAACAAAATAAAACAAATTCGTGTAAACAACACGATACAATTGGACTAAATTCTCAAAACAATGATACCTATCAATAACACGACATAATACCAAACCTTCAGATTCTTATCGTGTGTCAAAAAAATTCTTCCATTCCGTGAATAAATTTTCATGTTCCTAATCGCGTGTTTAGGCGATAATAGAAATAGGTCAGGTGGCCAAAACCGGGGCCTATCAGTCATAAGCAAACAACAATAATAAAATATAATAATAAATCTATGGATCGGGGCGAGGTCGAGTGGCTTCCGTCCGCGACGAAAGATTGATCGCTGGATCGCAATTATGAAAAATGATTTTGGAATAAGTTGGGTTAAGTTGGAGACGGCAGCGGCCTGTAATAATTGCAAAGAAATATTTAAGCCGGAAACATACTACGCTTACGTGACGCTACCTAACTACATTACGTGACAGCGATTGAAACGCATCAGTTCCCATATAGCTTCTCCTACATTGGAAAGATGCTGTTAGGCGCTGGCCGCTTCCAAGAATTTAGTTTATTTTGTTTTAAAATTACAATAAAAATTCACGTCAGTCCAACTTGTTACTGAAATTGCAAAAGGATCCGGGGATTTAAGAAAATCCATATAGACGCTATTTAGAAACATGCTGAGCTTACATTACACGACGTCACGTAATAGGTACTCCATAATTTATTGCATTCAATAATGTTTTACAAATTGGAGAACTTAATTGGCACAGCAATTATCAATTACATATGACAACGAATGTGTTTTATATTTAATTTTAATTCCCGCTTAAGATAAATAATTATGTGTTTTCCTAAGACTGTAAAAAAGTTTCACATAAAAAGATAATAAAATTAAGCGAACTTTACAATAATAAAGTTTGGTGGTTTTTGGTACCAGTGAAATTTCTAAACACAAACAATTAGAAGATATAAGGTTAAAAATCGCGTGTCGCTTCTTTATTAATCCATCCCATAACATAGCGTGCAACCTTGTTAATATTGATATCTACTAATCTATAAATTTAGTTTAGAGCATTACGTAAATCAGTGGGGATTAATATTAAATTTCATATGAATAACATTCCAATGCAATGCAACAAGCCCTTCCAGTATCCACTGAAATTCAGTATCCCTGGACATGGGCCTCCTCACGCACATGTAATGTAAGGATATGGACAGGCCATATATGCTGCAGGACCGTTAACCGATCGTCATCGAATGGAGGCTACGTATGGAAACATAGCGTGATATTGAAGAATTGAACTTAAAGAAAGTCGTCGGTAGTGGTTCAATGAGAAGAGCAGAGAAGAGTAGAGAGATGTATAGCCTTAAAATGCCACACTATTTACTTAGGTCGGCGGGTCCGTTCGTTCAGAAGCCGCCTACGGGAGTGAGTCTCTCGCTGGCGAGAGACTCGCTCGTGTCGGCGGTGTCTTATAGATGGTGTAGTTCCTCAGCCCTTGTGGTAGCTGTTCAGCTACCCTTAATCACCTTTTACTACACCCATGGGATGAGACGAGGTAGTGCTTTTCTAAAGCCGGCCATCACCGTACGGTCGATTTGGTATAATACAAATCTCGATACAATGTTTGGTACAAATCTGCTACTAAAAATCATTGCTGAAAACCTACACATTTTCAATAAGGCAATTGTGTAATTATATTTTTTAATTTCGTAAATAATTGTGTGTCTCAATAATCGTATAATCCAATGTATATTTGGATAACAATAGTTACATTTTAGTATTGATTGGTAACACGATAAGCCAGGAAACGGGTTACGTGTGACAAATGTCCACAACGTTGCCGGTATAAATGTAATTCCGTCTCTTCAAAAATAGACCATCGTTTTTGTTTTGTCTTGAAATGCTCTTTATAGTGACACTATTCGTAAAAGAATTTTAGTTCGTTTGTTTTTGTTTTGTGTTTAGTATAAATTTTTATACGTTGGAGTCATTTGTAAAAAGAAAGTCTGAAGGGTTCTTTTTTATATTAAAGGTGGGAGACATACAGATTTAATAAGATCCACTTAATAAGTGATTACCATCGCCCCAGGACACCTGCAATACCAGGAATGAAACCTAACCTAACGTCTTTAATACATACTCACAGCTCTCTTGAAGAACCCCATATCATAACACGAATAGATCTTAGTCTAATTCTGAAACCCTTAATTTTGCGGTATCAAATGTCTAGTAGCTTGAACAGTAGGTACGCAATTGCCCCTATCGAAAAAGTGCGGATATATCGCGCTTCGAAGACGAAGTGCTGTGAAAATCCAAATATCCAATCAAAAGAGGGAAAGTCCAAGGTGTCTCAACAGTTCGATATTAGGATTTTTAATTGGACGATATTAGGGTGTGGGGTCGGTCGGTTTTACTCCATCTCTTGCCGTAGGCGTCACAAAAGGCAACTAAGGAATAATGAATACGTTATCACAGGCCTGAGGTAAGACCTCTAAAATAGTGGACTCGCCAACCTACTTAGCCAGCGTGCAGTTTTAAGGGCATGCCTCTCATGCACAAGACAATGTGTATGAGAAAGTTTACGTCCATAAGAGAATGTTAAAAGTTGATGTTGGATCGGATGTTGCCAAGTTTCGGTTGTGTTGAATAGTCGATATTGTGGCAAGTGCTGGCTGTTTGTGATGCATCGACTCTATAATGTTGCATCCAATCTGTTAAAGCTAATACCAAATACAATTTCCCCGGCCTTCTTGTGAGGGTAAATTCTAAATTCTACCATAGCACTAAGATCTGCTTGATTTGTAATTGTACAGTACCCAGTAAATTATTCCGATTTTGATTCTTAATCTGCATACAACTCTCCAATTCCACACTGGAGTACAGTCAACACGTCATATAAATGGTATATTAGTGAAATACGACGGTCACACAGCGTCCAATTTCGGATTCGATCACATTACCATAACGCGAGTGCGCTTTCGAATGCTGGCGACGATGCACTGTCCGGTTCGAGTGCGCGCGCCACATGGACGTGGCGTTTGAGCAACATGTGAACGAAAATTGGACATTGCGCAAATTTTTGGAAAATATAATTATAACTTGTAATAACTTTATCTTTCATGAAGCCTAAATTCATGAACAATTAAGGCTTCATTTGTGCCGTTCATGATTCTTTGCTCTGCAAATTACACGAATCTTTTTTGTGAAAAAAAGAAAACACTAATTTGTAGTGTTATTACCAAATTGTTCATACATTTTTTTTAAATACGAAGCCCAATTTATTTTTATATTTTTACATGACATTCTACAAATTACTCAAAAATCATGTACTGAATCATGGTTTCAGGCTTCGTGAAAAGGATATTATAAAAGGGAAAACTGTTAAATAACGATAGAAATTTAATTATTTTTAATTTAGTACAGGTGTTAGTACAAAATAACCATGTATGTTGCGTAATTACGTACGTAAATCGATAGATACGCAATCAGTTTTGCGTATAAAACTACTAAGTAAGAGATAACTAACCCGTATGCTATTAATTTTTCAGCTGGTGTTATGTTGAAAGTTATCTAATGCAGGCTTCGAAGCCGCGCAAGGTCCATTAAAAGACAAGTTCTAGTATCTATTACATAACTAATGCGTAATTGTAAAATACACCTTTTCGCATATTGTAACAAAAATGTCGCAAATGGAAAGTCCCCCAAAAGACCGACACTCTTTTATTTCTGTGTTATGTTCTATATTTTTTGCGTTCTGTATATTATGATTAATATATACAATTATATATTAAGATATATGATTATGTATTAAGATATATGTTTTGTATATATTAATATATGTATTAATGATTGGCCAGTGACACATATGTTTTTATCGACAATGATGGCAGACTAACCGACAGTCCACCTTATGGCAAGCAGTTACCGTCGTCATCAACGATACCATGCATCAGTCAAAAATGATGTACGTTTGCACGCCCTCTTATGCATCTACCATTAGGATTAGGAATCAGGGTTTTGAAAACTTAAGATTCAAACGAAAATAAAATTTAAAGTTATTTTCACGTTTTCATATTTTATATACATTTTATTTCGTATATTGGGACTTAAACGAATACCTATGATTAAAAGTTTTCTTTATCTTTTATCTTTAATCGATGTTGTCACGAGATACTCACGGGTAACTTAGTGTTATAATAAAAAGTGATCTTAAAAGGCAGGATACCGCGCACGCTCGACACATTCCTTGCCCGTGTGTCATCTACACTTTAATATTCGTCTTATAGTATTTAGATGCACATTAAGAGTCATCTTTAACTCGGCATGTCTCGATCGAGTTTCATTACCATATCGCTTGTCGAGGACACTACAACAGACTCATACATACATTCATAAAATACGAGCATTTTAAAAATAGTCCAGGAGCAATACTCGTGTGGTATAAGTGTATTGAAAATACTTCAGGAGTATGGGATACTTTTTAATTTTATGTGAAGTTTATGTTGTTTCAATGTCTAATGATATAAGTAAAAAAATTAGCAGAAATTAAATTACTGGTCTTTGCTGTATATACTTATGGTAGAGATTTTCATTAAGAAGTGTAAGGATTAGAAATAGGAATATATTTCATTAATGATTAAACTGAAACATATTTATTATACATAATATGACATTTGCATGGTTGTGTGGATTTATAAAATAGATATATACGAGTATATATGTGCAGAAATTAATTCTGATACTTTACATACCACAATGGGTATAGTGTCGAAACTATATTTGTTATTAATATTTACCCAAATTTACGCAAGTAAATGATTGATTGTAAAAAAAAAATGTTCTGTAGGTAGGCGTTAAGGTGCATTTTATAAATATTACTTCAGTAGAAATAGAAGAGAAGATTACTTTTGTATGAGTAAAGCCATTGTTCTGAAACTTTCAGTGAGGTGAAAGAACTTTAAACAACTTCAGATCGAACTTCAAAGATCTCAAAGCGAACGCTAAGTCAGTGATCCTCAAGAACTATGGTAATGAGGGAATCATCCAAAGAACGTCCACCTTTTATCTGGATGGCGTATCACACCGTACTTAATAAAGTTTAAGTATAAAATCTACCTGTATTACCTATATAAATAGTACTAGCAACCCGCTCTCGCTTCTTTTCGGTTTATAAGTTTTTTTATTTCAATTTTTTTTTCAAAATTTCGAAATAAAACTAGCCTATATTAGAAACGGATAATGTAGCTTCCTATTTGTGAAAGAATTTTTGAAATCGGTTCAGTAGTTCCAGAGATTACCCCCAGCATATCCACAAACACACAATTTTACCTCATTACATATTAGTAGGTATAAATTTAGATAGATATAGATATAGACGGTACTTTTTTAATATGTATTATTATTATTTTGAATTTATTGGTTTATTGAGATGTATAGTATGTACCTATATAAATTTATGATATTTGATTACATATTTTTATCTAGTGATTACAATATCTGCATCATACACCTATTATACTTGTGGTCGCCTATTATATTATACCTACTGATAGGTAGGTACATCTCCCCCGGACTTAAGGTTGCCTGGAAGAGGTCTACCTTATGTATACCTACAATATATTACTTTTATATTAAATTAATAAATAACGCCACACTCAATAAGCCCACACTAGGATTCCCTGTGTGGTGGGTCCAGAGACACATACCAAGACAAACACAAACACATACCCAGACCCAAATATAAATTTGTCTTTTTTTTTGTATGTCCGACCGGGAATCGAATCCGGGACCTTTTGCACAGCAAGCGGGTTCACTACCAACTGCACTAATCGGTTGGTCAATATTACATTAATTTGTTACCTATATTTGCATACGTATTCTTTGGTGTGCAATAAAGTGTACCTACTTACTTATACAATAAATATGCCCTTACAAGGAGATGTTTTACCACACATTGGTAATTTTAATATAGAAAAATCAATTTATTACAAATTTTATACACATGGGACACGACTTGCGTACAAAAATCGCACAAGAAAAGTTAATTGTTTTTAAGTTAGGTTATTTTTGCAATAAGCCTGTATGTAAACATCTTGTAAATATATTATAAAAAGGGTAATTAGAAATAAAACTAGTACTGAACTTCAAATGGCCATTAGTATTTGACGACTTCTCCCGACTATCGACTTCTCATTGCACTGGCCACAGCATAAAGACGCAATTAAATAAAAAAAACAGCTTTTAATTATAAAGGAGCAGCGAAAACAAAAGGTACGACTAGAATACTATGAGAATGCACCGATTCAGCTCGGGAGCGCATTTTATCACCGCCTAATGATCTCCAACGGCTGTGCCAAGTAATGAGAGAGGTGGCGACCGCTCGCCTCGCCGCCAATAAAATATTTATGAAACCATCCCCGCTGTAATGGAACGCGTCATCTCGCCGTTAGAAAAGTCCCCAGCCATTATCCTCACGAGAATTAGAGGAAGCATTATTATACTCACGTTCTAAATAAAGGACAATAGCCGATCGCGCATGTCTCCGCACGCAGAATGCGACTCGTTAAGTCGGTTCGGACGCGAATTTAAGAGACAGCTTCTAAATATCCAGTGGCAGCGAGCGTATGCGTTCACAGATCTGTATCGCGGAGCACAATACCGCGGCCGGCCGTCACGACGGTAGCAGAAATATGGACGCGCGGCCGCCGCATACCTGCTTGTTTTATGTTAATGTACCGGCATAAACGGCCGACCTAGCGAAAAATATCGCGACGGCGACGCGGTGATGGAATACCAGATACCAGCCGGCGGGCGCTCCATCGCAGCAATCATTAAGCCGCCTATCGCCGCCATTACCATCTCGCCGCCGATTCAGTATAAAGACAATGAGTTCAATTAGAGGCTAACGCTATTGTGCGCGGCCTATCTACTGCAGCTGGAGTCTGGACATCCGCGACACGAGGAAGTGAAATAATTAACGTGGATTCGTCGCGCAGTAGCGACGTCGCCCTCGCATACCCGCTGTATCGACGCTGTCGATCTGCCGCGAGCGAATACCGAAACCTAATAAGTCCGGCCGAGTCTCATTTGTGTAAGGAGTCCCTTGAAAAAACGAACAATACGGAGGCGCCCGATAAAGGAGACGGCCCAATAATTTAGGGTCATTGTTTCGCCTCTTAATTTATGGAGTGCGGGCGGACGATTGATTTGTAGGTTTAAGAGGGGATTCTTCGGAAAGAGTGTCGGGATAAGCACTTTTAAATCCGCCACGTTCGGAGTGGATTACGGCGAGGAGGGGCAAGGAGGCGCGCGTGCCCCGCCTCACCTCGCGCCGCGCTGCCCTCGTGCAAGGACCTCGGGTCCCGCGGGGGCCTGACAGCGCGTCAACGCGTCGAGGAAAACTCAATTTATTCTCGGTAGCGCGTCTCCAGTGCATCGGAAATATACATACAATGCTCTGCGGCATTTAAATGCGCGATAGGATTGGCCGGTGGACCCTGGGCGGGGTGCACCGAGCCATATACGCGCTCGTCGTGATGCACATATTAAGTTAGGCGTTCTCTACATGGGATGCGGTCGGATACCGACGAGAAATTACGAGATAGGCACCGATGATGTCTGTGCGATCGTGAGTGTCCTCCGGTAGTGAGAGCACAATGGGCAACTCGGAGAAAATTATTAATGCCCTCGGGCTGGTGTTACATTAAATTGCGGGTGGCGGGTCGGTGGTGCTATTAAATTATCGGATACATTCATCCGCGTTATGTCCTATAGCATCGTATGCATCGTTCTGTACATTTCGCGTGTCTCTATAGTTTTTATTGTCCGCCGTATCAGATGTCCGGGCAGCCGCATTAATTGGACCGGGCACCGAAGAGATTTCTCGGTTGCTCCTTCTATAAATGGCGCGAAGGTTTATGGTATCGCATAGTGCGTTGTTGCCGTCAACGCTGCGCCTGCGTCGGCTTGTAATTGGTCGGGCGCAGGTTGACATTTACACGCGAGCAAGATGGCCGCCCGATGCGATATGGGGACGAATAATTGACAAATAGTCGGCTCCGCAAAGGGCAATAATTGGGCTCGCATGCCACACGTCCATTACCCTAGTTTTACTAATAAGTTTCAGGATTTCCAGAAAGTTGCATACTCGATAAGGGGTAATTTTTACAACAATCGGCGGTTGTTACAGTAATTTGCATGTACTAACTATAGCGCATGTTAACATTATGAATTAACAGCAAAAACGCGCGTGTTTTTATGAAAATGGCCGATTTACAACAGTGGAAACATGGCGTAATGAAGTTTAAGAAAACAGCATATAATTAGGATTTATTGTTATTTATGTTTCCAAATATATTTTTTTTATTAAATTATATTAATACTTACGCAATGAGATCGGTAATAAATAATAAACGTAAGGTTATCTCGACTCACATTTTTGAAGTAGTGAGAGTTCGAATTGTGGTCAGTACGTCAATCGTACTGACCTCACGTTCCTGACGTACTGGTCTCAAGACCTTACTTAAAAAATATTTAGTTTACACTACCGTCACTGTCACAAGCCCGTTTATTATTCACTGCTGGCCACGCGTCTCCTCACGCACATTGGTGCATGAAGGATGTATTGCTTTGAAACGCCACTCTGATTAAACATGTTGGCGAGTCCACTTTTTTAGAGGTGGTGTAGTTCCTCGGGACTTGTGGCGGCCGCTTTCTTATCCCTTCGTCGCCTTTCCCTTAGTTACGTGTAATTACTAACCTCCTTGATATTGGAAGGGAAGATCTGTACTCAACAGTGGAATGTGATGCCAATTTCTTCAGTCAGTGAACCATAATTATCAATAGCTTTAGTGGACTGACATTCGAGGCTTACCTTCGAGGTTTTACCTTTTTTCATGCCACCTATGAAGAACCTTTTTAAATTTGTGAAGTAGACGTAGACAGAGTAGACGACTCGGTATCTGATTAAGACTTTAGCTGTTTAAGACAAAACTTTAATAAAATCTTAACCTATCAATTATATTTAAAAAAACATTAGATTTTTCCCCTGGTCAAGAGAGGCCTATATCTACAATAATAGTGGAGAGACGCAGATGAATGTTATAGTTCGTAACTGTTTCACACCCTCATCACGAGGGTTGGAGTTCCGTTCCTGGGCGGAAGTTGTCTCGCTGCCCGTTACTGTGGGCAGGTCATTGGGTTGGTTTACCTGTTTGTTTCCCACGGTCTGGATCTGTACTTCATGCCGCTCGTGCTATCAAGTCTACCGGGTGGATTACGCTTGTGGAAAAACCAGTGAGCGAACTGGCGCGGGCGGCGACTTAAGTGTCCAATCCGGTGTTGTCAGATGAAGTTCTATGTGAAGTCGCACCCTGATTGGGTGCGATCGGGTCGCATGGAATGAATGTTATAGAAAAATCATGGTAGTACTTAAATCATACCATCGGCCGATGTCTTTCCATTGCTGGATATAGGCCTCCCAAAACTGGCCGCCACACACCACCTTTGGTTCTTCTTGTGCCACCACCACCAGCGAACTTCTTCAAGTAGTCGGTCAACTCGGCCCGAGGACGTCCCACACTGCGCTTTCCGGTACGTGTTCTCCATTCGAGGCTCGTCAACCCATCGTTCTTCGGTCCTGCGGCAAATATGTCCTGCCCATATCACAAGAATAAATAATACTATATAGAAACGAAACTTGCCCGCCGAACGCGTTCAAGGTCGCCATAATAGCCTACAGTTTCGCATCGTATCATACAAGCCGTCTATCAGGGTCGCGCCGCGCCACCTGACGCCTTGCGCTCGATTTGATACATTGCCATCTTGTTTTATTATAAAACTATTGATAATAAAACGATTTCATGTTATTTATAATTAATTAAACGTTTTAATAACTATATAATTTACCTAACTAACCTAATAAGTATACGGATATAATAAATGATTAAATAAGTGACAGTCCTCACGGCATCCGCAGGCGACAGAGGGACGTTACGGGCTGGGGGAGGGGTAAGTAGGTGTTTATTTCGCGGCTTTTAGGACGCGCACAAAAGAGATTCCCCTCGATATGGTATTATTTATTCTTATGCAAATACTATACTTAAAACGAGGGCAAATTTATATTTCTAGACCAAGATCCTAAAAGCATGTCGACCGTCCTTTTGTCTGATTTTCAAAACCATGTCAGAACCCAAAATAAAAACACAAATACCAAAACGGCAACTTCCTCATTCCCGCGTTAAAAGGGTTCTGATGGATCGGACGACTGTCTCGCGACTGACCGGCGACGTGTCGGCGACCGATGATGGATTCCCGATGCAGACAATCGATCGATCAATCAAAGGGATCGACAGTGTGGTCTGGGCTTTAGCACGCCATTGTTTTCTTGGATTATGATCTACGGTAGACACGGTGAAAAAGGTGCATTTTATACATATGTGTATATGTAATGTGGTCGCGAGTTTATTCCGAGTTTCGGAAGATTGTTTAAAACGGTCACTTTATAATGTTATTAAATGGCTAGTGGTTGAACAATTTTTTTTTTTTATATATTTTGTGCAACCGATATTTCGCTCAAGTTATTAAGTATCGTGGTCACGGCGACGTCAATTATTAATATTATTTATTTGAGGCACAAAATAGTCCAAACTAATAATAAAGTAGCTATAATACCTATAATCAAACTAATAAAGTACCTACATAGCTCCACTGAACATGCATACGTATTAAGCTTAAGCTGTAGCCAATAGCATAATTGATAATTTAATCAATTTAGTAAAGTAAAATGCACTGGTATATATATCGCGAAGAACGCATTGGTGAACGCCTCTTTGAATCAATAACTCGCTAGTGAAAATATCATCGTGAGGAAACCGACGATCATTTTCTCCACCGACATGTTCAATATCCATAGATACAGATTGGGGATTGAGTATCAAAGATTTAAGTATTAAAAGTATGTCAAGAGCTGTCTTCAAAAACAAATTATGAAACATTCATTAGAAATATTTGTAATTCATTTCATATTATTAAACAAAATAAGTAAAAAAACGTATTAACACAATTTGTAATAATAGGGGTTAAAGTATGAAATTGCCGTTTTATAGTAATAGATACTTTGAATTGACATAAAACCTTAATGGTGTGAGGTTTTCGAGTAAAACTTTTTTCACATGATACCTATGAGGTTCTTGTTTTAAAAAATGTGCAACATTCGATTTTCGACTTTCAATTGTTTTTTTTTATTCAGCTAAGACGGGAAAAATCGGTACAAATCGGCAATTCCATACTTTAACCCCTAATATAATACGCAATTTTCATACACATAAATACATATACTCGTAATTGTACCTACAATAGACTCCACTGGAATTAATTTAAGGAGAGTGCATTTCTGCCGACAATCTGCTCTGCTGTCATATATATATATATATATATTGCATAATTATTTTTATGTATAATTTAAGAATCTCAATCCTTAGTAACATATTTCAATGTGTCTTAATTAAAAGTTGAAGGCTCTATCTCGGCATTTTCTCTTAAAAAGTCACATAATGACACTTATCGGGCGATCGGCGCCGGGACAGATCTGATGATGAATGGCTTCACGACAGGTACACAGATATCAATATGAAGAGGCCATTCATAACCTTTGGAGTGTTGCAGACGCGGCGATTATAGTGGTAATACAAACACGGTTTACAAACTAGCGATTATTTAGTACATATGAATACAGATCATATTGATTGCTTCTAATTTGAGTTTCAATTTCAATCTACTTATAACTAAGGGTGATTTTCGCTTGCAAATCTAACTGTCAATTTATATTTGGAACTTTATCACTGTTGTGTTCTTTCAAAAGAATCATACACAAAACTGCTCAATATTTTCATGGACCCATGCATATATCGGTATGTCTTGGAGATTAGGAGTTCATTATCGATAGAAAAAATTAAATTAGGTATATTAATTTACATTTTACATAGGTATAGGTATATTAAGGATTACTAAATCATCAAGGGTAGGCACTGCGGAGTGTCAATGTTAGTCAAATTTTAGTAATGTTGGCATATATTGTCACCATGGGCGACAGTACCCTTACGATCAAACGGACGCTTAATCTTTTTTATAGAAAAATAAAGTTATAGAAGATCGGATATAGGGCTGGCGGATAGGGGGTTCATGCAAAAATTTGTCAAAAATAACAAATTATGACAAAAACGAGAAATCACTTTGGGGATTTTGAAGTCAGGATAACGAATAGGATGGGGTATAACGAATACAACAGGATGAGGAACTTTTCTCGCTTATCGGTCAGTATTATTATAACACTAATGTGCCCATATACACTAAATTACCCTACATATATAAACTAAATCCTCTATCTGAGATGGTATGAAGGGTCTATTGACTTAATAGGTGGGTACTATTTCACTACGTTATGTTATTTTATGAAGAACACAGTAAAATGCAGTAAGTAACCCATCTCTTTTTAAGCGCCCATACGCTTAAAGTAGTCCATTTCGGTAGGGGGAGAGTGCATGTTGCATTCCCACAGTCTCTGTGCGCACTCGTCTGGCCACGTTACGACTCTCTCACAGAATACTACCTTGAAATGTACCGCATTCCCTACCTTATTGTATTTCCCCAATGTACGTACGTGTTTCGGTTGTGAGTGAGATATGCCAGAGCCCATTCCCATCCCATCCTATATCTCCCCATTTTCCCAATCCATTCCTTAATCTGCAAAGGTATGCAGCGCATCCGGGGGCGTGCCAACGTTTGTCATTCTGGACTGATGTTGGCATGTATCACGGATGTCTATGGACGACAGTATCCACTTTCCATCAGGTGGACTGACTTTTCTCATCTTTTAAATAAAAAAAATAAGCATTAGCTTACTAGACAATTAAGTATTACTTACCCACATGCAAAAATACAGCTACCTGATATGAAGTAGCATTTTGCATCGATACATTACCCGATAATGTAACGACATCGCGACTGCAACGCTTTTTATCAACAAAAAACTCGGTCCCATAATTGGGCGTACAACTTTTTTATTTAACAAATCTATTTTAGGAAAACCAACATAACTTTACCATTACAAAAAAGATTGTAACCTGTATGTGTAAAGTCATAGAATCGATAATCGTGTGTCACGGAATACCATGAAGGTGGTAAATATATTAATTAATCGAATGATTGATTCGTATGTGCAAGTAAAGATGGCGTAGATTGATGGATTGTCAATAATTCTGGGACCGGACGACGCCGAATGTCAACAGTGATTAATGAAATGAAAAGTGTTTTTTTTTTTTTTATTTTTGTTGCAATAATTGTGTGTGGGTTTTTGTCAAATGTGACAAAAAATTCTTGTGACAATCAGTGCATGAGAAACATTTTTAAAATTTTCCCAACATAATCGATTTTTTAGCGAAAAATCGTTTGACTTAATAGTAAATATCGACGACTTTGTTTAAGAGGCAAAAAAGTGAGATTCATCTATGAGTTCAAATAGTCAATGTAGTGTGGGGGCGGTGTCAACGTTTGTCATTCTAGACTACTGATGTTTTGGCATGTATTGCAGATGTTCATGGGCGACAGTATCCACTTACCATCGGGTTGAATAAGAAAAAAATTTAGAAATATTTAATTAGAGAATAATATTTTAACAATAAACATGTTTTCATTTTATTTGGTATATACTTCAATAATTTAGCTAACACAACTAAAGATGTTGTTTCTAAAACAAGAGGTCATCCATAAATTATGTCACACTTTAAGGGGGAGGGAGGGGGGTCAACAAAGTGTGACATCGTGTGACAGCTCCCCCCCCCTGTCATAAGCTTCGTGACGTCACATGTATAAATCTAAAGTATTAAAACTAAACTAACGAAAAACTTTAAAATATTACCAACTCTATCAATATTATTATAAGGTTGTTATAATTTAATAATTTCTAAATTTAAAATTGCAAAATATGTGACGTCACACCAGGAGAGGAGGGTCACACAAACGTGACCACCTGTGACAAGGACGGGGAGGGGGGACACCAAAAATCATGAAATTCGTGTGACGTAATTTATGGATGGCCCCCAATTTATGGTTAACATACTTTATTATTTACTACAAACAAATGTATCATGTAACTGAAAACAATTAAACAAAATAATGCTCCTAATGTGTGTTTCTGTGTTGCATTTTTATAGCCAAAATTTATTACTATTAGCAAGCGCATGTACCAGTGAATGCAGTGACGTTTCTTCTAATCACCGTCGTATCTCTTTATTATTAAACGTCACCAAAACGCACATATCAAATTGCCGCCGGAGTACGGTGTCCACGATAAACCTGTCAGCTCGGACAGTCCAATACCTGACATTGCACTTATCAAGCAACATAACGTTCTCAACTTTACGACAGACTCACGCGTTGCGCTCGCGCATAAATTCGAACAAATGTCACGTACGGAGATTTCATTTTACGGATCAAGGAAATTGTATCGATATTTCAACGATAACGTTATTATGGCGGATAAGTTATTTTTATGGACACGTTAGACATTTATTTATACGATTTGAAAATGTACTCGAGACGCTAATGGGAATGTATTGAAAGGGATGGTAAATGGAGACTAGAAATTACCGCCTTATTTTCTACTGGAATTGCCTTTAAATTTCTTTGCCTGTCTTTAATATATTTCTTTGCGACCAAAGCATTTTCATAATAATTTGGTCGAGAGTTGACTCTTTCTATTTTATGAGGATAGAAAAGGATCCATCGTATATTTAGCAATTTTCACATGATTGGGATCCATTCCAATTTTATCAATCAATGATGAATGCGCAGTTAATTGTATGAATACATCTAGAATTACACAGACAAGAACATGTTCCTGTAAGAAGTTTTTATACCTACTTTAAAATATACTATATAAATATACTATATACTATACATTTATTTATATACACTTTTATACTTTTCAAGGTCGGCGGCGCGCCCGCATACCCCCTGGTGTTGCAGGTGTCCATGGGCGGCGGTAACACGTGGGTTACCGCGTCCCATCACGTGGGACCGCTTGCTCGTCCGCCCACTAGTCTATAAAAATAAAAATAACAATTTTTATACCGTCTTTACCCATTTTTGGGTAAAAATATGATTGAAAGAAAACAGATAGCGTCACGTTCTAAAAATTGTAACTACAATATAAAACAGTTCATAGGGCGACATGTTTTTAAAGCGATAAACAAAAGTTTCATAATCCGCTATATGAATCATTATGTTCTGTTAGTAAGTTACATTAATTCAAATTATTTGAAAACAAATTTATTTCTATTCTTGTTCCAAATATGTATATTCAATAAACACAATTCATTTAACATAGGCTCTTATAAAAACATACGCGAGTACAATATTTTACATTCAATACATGCGCATAAAAATTTAAACCTATTTGGCGAAAAGCATTCCGCCAATCTAGAGTCATCACAAAAACATTCACACAAACAGGCAACCGGTTCCCAGCAATTCTAATTAGGCAATCCAAGTAGCCGAGCTAATGGTGCCTGTTCGGTGCCATAAAGCAAGCACAATCTGATCGTGTGAACACGCTGTCCGCGTGTCCGACCGACATTGTCCACGAACATGCGATGCTCCGTCACCCTATTGCCTACTCACAGCGAGCACGCAGCCGATCCGAGATACGAGTTAAGTGTTTTAGATACGGAAAACTCTAATTCTAAAGTTTAAAATAGAAGCTGAAATGTTTTGGTTGAAGCTTAAAAGAATGCCGAGGCAAAGAAAGAGATGAAGATCTTTGGTTCTTCTTGTTCTACCACCACTGGCGAACTTCTTGAATCCACCTGGTCGGAAATCGTTTCAAACTCTTGCTTCCCGGTACGTGGTCTCTATTCGAGGTTTCGTTTAACTTGTTAGTTATCGGTCCTATCGCAAATAGGACCTGCTCATTGCCACTCTATTAAGCTGATTCGATAAGCTATATCGGTGACTTTAGTACTTTGGCGATTGTTTCGGATCTTATCCGCATCGAGATCGATCCGATCGATCCGGATCGAGCTCTCCATAGCTCGCTGAGCGACTTTATACCTGGGTCAACCGTTAGAGACTACGTTTTGCTACCATACCTCATAACTCATAATAACTGACAAGACGTTCCGGTTGAAGAATTCGACTTGAAGCATTGTGGTATGTATAGAGGACGAGAAGAGCTGACGCATTTTCCTAAATGCTGACCATTCCAGGACTACTAAAGACAAATTCAGAGCAACACAAAAATCTGTATGAATGATTTGTCATAATGTGCGTGACAGTGCTTAAACTACAGTACTACAGTATGTTCTCTAATTACATCTAAATATGGCCGAAAAATTTTGAAATAATTTGACATAGCATATTTACTTTAACCTAATAATGTGGTAGAATTCTTCGTGTAATAGTGAATGTAACCAGTCTGACATGACATATGTTGCTAACTATGGGGTGTCTCAAGATTCTCATTTAGGACCGCTATTGTTCAACCTATTTGTAAATGACATTGTGACAGTTATTTAAGCATTGAGAATGTCAGCTCTTCGCGGATGATTTAAAGTTGTAAATTATGGGGCATATACCTTGAAGAGGTTGACGTGATTTGTAACCTGGGAGTTTTATTTTACAGCAGTTTGCGATTCACTGCCCATATTGATAACATTATTAGCAACGTAAATAAGGTGGTGGATTTTATCAAACGGACTTGCCACGATTTCAAGAATTTGATGGCAATAAAGACATTGTATTTATAATGCCTTGGTTCGCAGTCACATGAAGTACACATGCCCTGTCAGGAGCCTCTCGTATCAAATTCATATCGACAGGATCGAACGAATTGAGCGCCGCTTTACTAAGTTCTTGGCATACAAAGATCGCACTTGTACTTGCCGAAGCGAATACTTTGATCTCCTTAAGCATTTTAAGATGTGCACTTTAATAAGTCGTTAATCTTTATGTGACCTCACCACGCTTAAGAAAATGCTTGATGGGGAATTGTTATCTGTGAACTTCTTGAAAAAGTCAATATCTGCGCTCCGCGCGGTGGTCGTAGAGCAGCGAGCAGCAAACCCTTTGATGTACATCTTTGCAGAACCAAACTAAGACGGAATTCGACTTTATGTCGCATGTTAAACTGTTATAATGATATTGCTGTTAGTGATAGCAATTGTACTGACATCTTTGGCGACTACTTGCCGGTGTTCAAACGTGATGTGTCGGCACTGTTGTAAACTTTCAACTTCATTCATTCATTTTAATTATCAAAAAACTTTTTTATTTATTGTTATTGCTGTGGGCTTGAGAGTGAGTTTGAGTGCTGTGCACATATAATAGGTTTATCATACGGAACAGGTCTGTACGATTTTTGTTAATGATTTATATGTGGAAGTAGCACTGGTAAATAAATAAAATAAACATACACCACACCGTCTTTGTAGAAAATTATCCCAGAGAGACATTTTAGAAGAAACCTATGGAAAATCCTTTAAAGCAACATCGAGATAAACATTAGAAGACAGACACTTCAATATTTCGAAGCGAATACCCGAGCATAAATTAAGTAAAAACGTAGTCTGAAACAAGGATCCACACTCAGCCCCGTATTGATGGAAACATTTCAAATGTCGTTTAGATAGTGCACTGGCGTTGACACATTATTATTGTGAGATCGGGTCGGAGTGTTGGCAGGAATGTGAATGGAGTGGAGTCGGCATTTTTATTGCGAGAAGTTTAGTCCATTAGAGGGAGATGAATAGGAGTCCTCTGCGGGTAGGTTGGAGGAAACGTTAATAGTGTTAATGACAGTTGGATACCAAAGTAGCAAAACACGACCGATACAATGAATCTGATGACGCACGCGTCGGTAATTTCGTACTTTCGAAATTTATTGTAAAGTTTAAACTGTCGTAAAGTTTTAGAGTGAAGCAATTTGATCTATCTACAAACTATTTCTATGGTTCTGGCGTTTGTTGGTCACACTTAGTAATGTAGCGATTTTTACCGACATTCGAGAGTCGTGAATTGTTTTGTGATTCAATTCAAATATGTTTGTCTTCGCATTAGCTGTAAATCAGCCCCTATTTTCATCAACTAGATGAATTAAACATACCCCTGGCCCAAAACCCCCCGATGATTTTTGGGAGGCCTTTGCCTGTGGACGTTATAGGCTGATACAAGATGTCTCTAATATGAAATATCTAATTCGGCTAATGTACTTAGACATTAGCCGAATATAAGAGAGTGGTGAAACAGTATCAGCTCTAACAGCTGTTTTCTATTCTCTTATCGTTTTTAACTGGTGAAACCTCACACAAAGACGAATGACCAAGATGGCGCTCTACAAGTGCTAGTCTCTTTATTACATATTAGGATTTACTGTACATGATATCAATAACAAACGTAACTAGAATAACATTAGTCTACTTTTTCGTTGGGTGCAATGCGATGCAACCAGCCCTTTTAATATCAACTATAGCACATGGGCCTCCTTATGCACATTGTCTTATGTATAAGGAATATACGGCCATAAAATGCCACGCTGCCCAAACTGGTTGGAGAGTCCATTCTTTCAGATATTCTCTTCAGTCGGGTAAAAATGAGAAATTATGTAGTGCCGCATCCAATGCATTCGTGTCAACTTGTCTGCGTCATTCATAACTCACAGGCGTTCGGCCAGGGAAGTTCGCCTTCGAGACGTCTTTTAACAAAACTTATGCGCCATCTTCGAGAAGCATTATGGCTTCTTATACACAAGACTAATATTTTTTTTTCATTCAAGGTACACCAAATGTTCACAATATATTGTAGATAAGACTAATACATACAGTTGAAGATCATATGAACATACGACTAACAGCGTACACTTCATTTACATCGTAATTATTACAGTTTATAGAATTTGGTTTTAACATATTAATTGTAATATTGATTTATTTAATAAAATATTGTAGTATGCAATCTTCTATATTTTAATTTTAAATGAAACATTAAAAAAATGAATTCAAATGATTCTAGGTAAGTACACTCTAAATGTATTCAAGTTGACGATCCATCTGGGTAGAGGGCGTCCCACACTGAGCTTCCCTGTACGTGGCCTTCATTCGAGCACTCGTCTGTCGCATAGAATTACCTTTATTGCACATAATGAAACGCGGACTTAATGTTTGCCAGTTCACCTTTGCTTAACAGAAATATAAGGATAGTGCATCGTAAAATCCTTGCTTCTACCGAACATGAAATACGTTATGCATCTAGATAAATACCTATATATCCAGAGCTAAATAAAATTATTTGTATCCTCTTAATACTAAATTTATTTCGTGAAAACTAACATCTCTTTGTCCCGGGACTTTTTAAAAATTCAGAACTTTTAGATATCTAACTTTTAGAACACTCGTTCTATTATTATTAGATTAGATAAGAACCATAATAACGGTTCATTAGCAGTTGTTCACGAATGGAGTGTACGAAGTTGCTGTTCGCAGTGGCGTATAAAGTGCGCGCCACGAGCAGGAAGAATTTCGGTCATTCACATGAGGTCAGCCAAGACAGGACGCAAAGAGATTTGTAAGAAATCGTTGCACACCCATTACTTAGTAAAGTGGTCGGTGGTAATCTTCTCGTAGCCACCGCTTTAGTGAGAGTACGAAGCAGCAAAGTCACAGAGACTTAATTTAAAATATAAATTTATTTTTGGGAAAATATGAAATTGAACAAAATTCGTAGATCAAACATTCTTACTTTTAATGATAGGAATTTAGTTTTAAAACGGTGCAGTTTTACTTTTATTTGACTCTTTATATTGTATCATACCATGTCGTGTCCCTCCACTGCTGGGTATATTTAGGTCTCTCCCAAAGTCCGCCACCATGCTGCTGCTGCACGATCTTTTGCTCTTTTCATTTAGCCACTATCGGCGACTTTTTTCAAATCGTCAGTCCCCCTAGTCGGAAGGCGTGCAACGCTTCGTTTCCAATTCGTTCGCGCCACCAAAGAAGTCCCGCGGAATTTAAGGGAACGATATATGACAGGTCAGCTATTGGGAAAAATAAATATTAATTATTATGTCCGTTTATAATTTACTTCCCAATTTTGACACATCTTTATTAGTAGGTAGGTGTAGGTAAATAAAAATATGTACATAATTTGATATGGTAAATTGAAACCAATAAGCTGGCAATAAGCGCCTACTCTGTGTAAACGCAAAACACATAAATATGCTTATGTAAAATAAACAATATTATTATTTTTATAAAATAAGAAAACGTTGAAAACCGTTAAACTTGAAAGCACTTCCCACAATAACGACAATCGAATTGACTCAAACAAATTGGAGCTCATGAAAGGAGCCAACATAAACAACTTAATACCGTAAAAAAGGCGCCTCCACATAAAAACTTTAACCCTTTTTTTTTACAATTTCGGCAATAAATTAAGGCGGGGTCCAGAAATCCCCGACAATTGACGCGACACCGGCCGATAAAGTACGTCAAAATACGATCTGTTAAATGTCCAACAACGGGCATAAATATAGCAGCGGGTCTGTTTACACGGAGTCGACTTAAAACCGATGCGTTTGTGTTATTCAATTGTGTGTAGACGTCGTTAAATTTATGCATGTGTGATATAGGGACCTGGTCGTGTGGTGTCGGCCATTTCCACCACTATGTCGGCTAGCACCACTTTATTTATTCCCGTGAGTACGATACTCACGGGAATAAAGGCGACTAAGGAATAACAAAGTTACTACCACAAACCTTAGTATTACACCACGTCTAATAGAGTGGATTCGCCGCTTGGCCTGCCTGGTGTTTTTTAGTTTTATCTTCCACATCCCTCGTGCACAAGATAAAATGCATTGAATGGGTCTATGCCCAGCAGTGGACGATAAAGTGGCTAGTTACGGTATGGTAATAATCTCCATGCAAGGACTCGTCTGTCCCATCGATTGACCTGCGATAGATATGGCGTACCCATTGCCGCTTCAACATGCTGAATCTATGAGCTATGTGTTTTTTCCCACATAAATTAGTGTTTTTAGTATTGTATGCACCTAGAAAGTTTTATCTTTTCGTTGAAAGCAAATAAATTTTGATAACACGAAACAGAATATCGATTTTAACTCACGGAACTTCAAGGAAAATTAATCCAGCACTACGACAATAAAAAATCATTACACGTATAAAAATCAGTCGTAGTCGTTAAAAAGACAAACTATATCCGATTTCGGGTCGTAAAAATATCGTAAACTCTTTTGTTACGTCTTTAAATGTTTTATTGACGATTAAACATAAAGTATACGGATCCGGAACTAATGGGTATAAAACCCGAAAATTAATATTAAAAATTACAATTGTATAATAATAAAAATTATTATATAATTATGTGACTTTATGTGTGTAAAGAGCCTTATAGATTTTAGATTCCCAATTTTTTTTACAGAAATAAGGTGACAGATGAGCAAACAGTCCACCTGATGATAAGTAGCTACTGTCGTCCATGGATACTCGCAATACACGGCAATATTAGTCCAGAATGACAAACTTTGGCACGCTCCCGGATGAGCTGTTTACCTTTGGAGATTTAGGAGATTTAGATTTGAAAAAATAAGGAAGGATATGATAGGATGGGATGACTTTGAGGGAAATGTAGTAGGTACATTTTACGGTTGTCTTCTGTGAGTGCGGGGTAACTTGGTTACTCTAGTGCGCCCAGCGGCTGTGGGGTTGCAGCATGAACCTAGATATTAAGACTTTTTTTAACTTATCTATTTGAAAAACTTACGATCTAAAGTATATTAATTACTGAAATATAAGTAGGATTCCAGATCAATTTACAGAATACAATCAATTTACTTTAGGGGGGAGATCATAACAAATAACAATTTTTAATTACTTTATCTTAAAAATCACATGTTAGAGCATTTTTCTGTTTAAACGGAATCTTAAAACAATAAAGTTTTAAGTCGGAAAATTTTAACCAAAATCAAGAAGGCCACGCTGGCATACCGATATGGTTTCAGATGACGTCACACACCTATACGGTAATCAGTCCATTTGAGTATCAATGTTGCATATTGTCTCCTAATGCACATCGTGCATGAATTGTGTAGCTTTAGGATACCACGCTGGCCAAGCCGGTTGGCGAGTCCGCTCTCTTAGAGGCGATGTGTAGTTCCTCAGGGTTTGCGGTAGTCGATTTTTTATCCATTAGTTGCCTTACCCAACAGGAAGGGATAGGATGACGCTATTGTAACGCCCGGCGACACTATACGGACATAATTATGGAAAGAATATTTAAACATGTAGATTCGTGACCTTTCTCAACTAAGGTGCAATAAAAAAAAAATAACAAACTGAATATTCATAAGCAATCGCATTTAAAACGGTTGTATATTGAAAATTAATATCATTAAAATTTCAAGATGGCGGCGTCGAGTAAATAATTAATCGGTCGTTGGTTTTAATTGACGAAATCGTTTTATGAATTTCATAATTTAGAAAATCAAACACAATTTAAATATATAAACTACATTATCATTTATTAATAAATTATTTTAATAATAATTCTTATTATGAGGTTTCACGGGTATTTCCTAAAGTTCACAAATAAATATGATTAGGTAGAAAGTGACCCTGTTAAATGTTAACACCGTCAGCACGTATCTCTCCACTGTTAGGATATAGGCCTCTTCCTAGGCTTGCCACCACCCTCGATCTTCCATTCTTCTTCCACACTTTGGTGGTGGTGTACCTTCTCAAGACTTGTGGTAGCGACTTTGCCCTCTATTCGTCTTTAACAACAGTCAGGAGAAGGAGATAAATATACAAATCATTATGGATGTCTACACATAACCAAAATTTTACAGCGAATTTCGTAAGTAAATTAAAACTTATTTTAAATTAAAAATTAGTATGTAAAGATAATATTTAATCATTTTACTTATTTAAACTTTACTGAACAAGAGGCGGACTAAGTAAAATAAAAGTTTTTTTTAAATAAATAAAATACATAGGTAGGTACATATATACAATAAATACGGAATAATATTAATTTGTATTAACATACAAACATATAGAGTACGAGTACATACATAATAAATAAGAGAAAAATCATTGAAAAATTAAGTACCTATTCAAAAAAGAAAAATCAATTAATAATCGACAAAAATCATTAGCGATGCCGAAGCGTCCTTTTGAAAGATATCTTCGAAGTAGACTTCCTGATACCCGTGGGCAGAATTATTGAAATTTACTATGAGACTATTAATAAAACTCCTAAAAATTCCATGGCTTATCTCGTCACAACATTTTGGAATGGGTACATTTTGAAAGGAATAAATAATAATATATTTTTATTAATAATTACAGAACGGAAGCAACCCACAAAATGGCCGCTACTCGATCAAAAGTGTCGACAATCAAACGAAAATCACAGGCGCCAGATACAAAAAAACTTTTCATCTTTTAAAAATGATAAATTTGTGGAGAAAAAATGTAGTTTTTGAAATGGAGAAAAAAGTGGGCGACGAAAGGGCATCAAAGGTTCGTATCTTGATGCATGTGTATCAATCACGCGGTGACCGGTGTGACTTTTAGATGTGACGACACGACTGCCATCCGATTCCGATCGAATGAGAAAGATTGAGTCCGTTATACTTTCTGTTTCTCCGTCTTTCCTAACGACGACGGAGTGTTTATTCCGGGTGCACGCTGCAATCCCACAACTGCTGAGCACACTCGACAGGCCAAGTTACACTTCTCTCACAAAAGACTGCTGTAAAATGTACCGTATTCCTCACTTTATCCTATTCCTCCAAGGTACATTGAAGAAATAGTATAAAATGTACGTGTTTCGGTAGCGAGTTTACCAGAGCCCATTCCAATTTCATCCTTGCTTATCCCTCCATATTTTCCCAAGCCTTCCTACAAATCCATTCCTAAATTGCCAACGATAGTAAACGTATCCGGAGGCATGACAATGTTTGTGATTTTAGACTCTGATGTTGATGTAGCAGAGTGACGGTATCCACTTACCACCAGGTGGATCGTCCACTCTTCTGCCATCGTCTTTTTATATAAAAAAAAAACTTACTCCCTTTGATCCCACACCTATCACATAATAAAGTACAACAATTCAATCAAAGTTTAAATTTTACAATTTTTTGTGACACTGCGATATTGACTCGGCATTGTTTTTAACATTTTAATAATAATACATAATCTTTATTTCTAACCATAAGACTCATATTTACATTTAAACATTATATCAATTATAATATTACATAATAACATCCAGACTGTCCGTGAACATGCTCATGGCCTATACCTCTTATTGCCAGTCACTTCACGTCGTGAAATAAACTGCATTGCAGTTTTATATCATGAACGCATTATAAATAATGTCTATGTATATAAAGGGTTTTATAAAGGATTGTGGAGTGAAACAAACTTATTTGGTGTTGCTTTGATATTCAAAGAAACGACATATAATGTTTAATCTTCAATCCTTTTTTAAAATCTATTATTTTATGTCTACCTACAACTTTACAATTTTGTCTACCTACAGAACAATTCTCTTCACTTGACGCCCACACTGTTTTACCGACACCATAACACGAGTAATTTTACCGACAGCGCGGAGCGCCGCAAAACTCAGATGAAAGAAATATATTTTCTTTACATGTATAATAATGTCACCGTCCTCCTTAATAACTGAATTTCAATGCACCTAAACACTGAACATTTGGTTATTCACCAAAGACAAACAAAGACAGTAGCCGCTTAGTGAATTGATCTTAAATACTTAGGAATAGAGCGAGGCAGTTTACAACTTTTATCCTATTTCCCTAATGTATATACATACGTGTTTCGGTAGTGAGTGAGATGTGCCAGAGCCCATTCTCATCCTATACCTCCCCATTTTCCCAATCCTTTCTCCAAATCCATTCCTATATCTCCAAAGGTAGACAGCACATTCGGGGGCGTGCCAACGTTTGTCAATATTGGACTAATGTTGGCATGTATCGCGGATGTCTATGGGCGACAGTATCCACTTACCATCGGGTGGACGGTATGCTCGTCTACCACCTTCGTCCATAAAAAAAACAACGGTACATGGACGACGTTGGGGCTGGCTCGCTACTCGATTCAGCTAGGACGCATATCGTTTGCCTAACACGGCGCACGTATTAAGGTAATAGGTCTGTATATTTTTAAATACTCAATCTCCACTTAACAATATTCGTATACAATTATAATTGTTTGAATAAATGAATAAGAAAAGACGCAATAAACACAACTATGCACCAACATCGTAACATCTAAACCATCTTCATTAATCTCCAGCCGTGACATATTTATTAGTATACTTTTACGCTAACGAGCCGGTCCGGATGTAATAACTGTAGGGCATCACGTCCGTCAATGTATAAATTGCATTTTACTAAAATAACCGAGCAAATGTGACATTTCCCTAAAAAAAATAACATTTCCTGTGAACTCACAAGATATTCATTTAAACTTTATTGCACAAACAAAATGAACAAAAGGCGAACTTAATGCCCTGGGGAATTCCCTATTTAGCTAAACAGAGAATTAAGAGGGGTGCCTTTTAAAGTTAGTATTGTACTCTTAAGAATTAGATAACAAATAAAAAAAATATTTTATTATTATCACATAATAATCTGACGTGATATTATCGGAGGATGAGCACCTTCATTGTTTATTCTCGTTTAGTAAGAAGGTGGAAGACGAGCAGGCAGTCCACTTGGTAGTGAGTGGATACTGTCGGCCATCCATATTCTCGGTGCACGCCAACATCAGTCCAGAATGACGAACGTTGACACGCCCCCGGATACGCTACCTACCTATCGTTGAAGATTTAAAGAAATCTATTTGGATAAACATTCGGAAAATGGGGAGGGACAGGATAAGATAGGATGGGAGTGGGTTCTGGCGTATCTCACTCAATACCGAAACACGTACTACTTGGAGGAATGAGATAAAGTGGGAAATACGATACATTTTACAGTAGTCTTCTGTCAATGCGGGGTAACTTGGCCAGTCGTGCGCAGCCAGTGGCTGCGGGCTTGCAGCGTGCACCATACCCATCCCAAAAACGACAAATCAAAATTTAACAAATTTAAACTTGACAATATTTTCCAAATTTATACCAATACAGAGCAGAATCTGTCATGGTGATTATTTTATATACCTGAGTTTGAATGTCTATCTTATATCAACATAGAAATAACTCATGTATATGTTAGAAATATATTTGCGAAAATTAACAGAATTTTTATCGTTAATAGGTAACTTAACATGACATTAATTTATATTCAATGAAAATTAGGTTACGGTATAAGTCATAAGCGATAAGCGGACCTTGTCAAATATGAATTTTATTGTAGTAATAATTGTTGTTCGTAGTAATACGAATTTTCTAATAAGGAACTATGCTATTTTCTGGACGATAGAAAAATAATAATTTTAAAACGTGACTTTAGAAATCACACGGCATGTTTTATTTGTTACTGTCTTTATCAAGATATGAAGTGAATTATTCACTGAATGTAGTATTTTGTTATCTATCAGTTAGTAACTAAATAATATTGTCGTCCCTTCCGTAACACCTGATTCGAGATCATAAAACATTTTAGACGTATTGTAATACTTCGCGTGTTTACAGAAACATCCCTATGAGTGGTACACATAATAAAATATTGCGAGGAAACCTGCTAGTGCTGGAGAATTTAAACAAAAAAAAAGTGAAGCATGTGTTTCCACCAATCCGCAACGAGCATCCTTGATTATGTCTCGAAATCTATTGCGATTTACTTTACGTTTGATTTCCAAAGCAGGTCTGTGCTTTGCAGTGTAAAGTTATAGGTAATCCCCCTTTAATTTAATATCAAATATAATTATTATTTATCAATAATAAATAATATAATATTATCAAATAATATTTAAGTTTTAGTTAAAAATTTCATATTGTTGTTTTCATATTAATTTCATTCAAATTCATATTCCACAATTTAGAAAGATTTAGAAATCATTTATATCACTTTCGCTCATCCCTTGCACCACATGAACAAGGGACTTGAAAAGATATTTAGTTTTACGACCTATGCATTTGTAATTAATAACACGATTCGTTTCATGTGAGAACATTTTATTATTAATTTGTTTTATTGCTAACTTATTAACAAGCATTTTTAAGTTATACTTTTATATCTTGTATTAAATTAGAAGATTATCCTTTTCTGTGGTCGCTCATTCAACAATTGCTGACACCAAACTTATCTAATGTAAAGGAAACAGTCCTGAACATAATTATTATATTTATAATAATAACATACGCGTAGGTTTATAACTTTTATTTTTTTAAGGATGAAGGCGGCAGATGAGCATACAGTCCACTTGATGGTAAGTGCATACTGTCGCTCATAGACATCCGCGATATATGTCAACATCAGTCCAAAATGACAGACGTTGGCACGCCCCCGGATGCGCTGCCTACCTTTGGAGATAAAGGAATGGATTTGGAGAAAGGGTTGGGAAAATTGGGAGGGATAGAATAGGATGGGATGGGAATGGGCTTTGGCACATCTTAATCACTACCGAAACACGTACGAGTACGTACATTAGGGAAATAAGATAAAGTGGGAAATGCAGTACATTTCAAGGTAGTCTTCTGTGAGAGAGGGGTAATGTAACCAGTCGAGCCCGCCCAGCGGCTGTTGGATTGCAGCGTGCACTCTCCCTGTCAAAGATTGATGATAACATGACTGATTGATAATAATCTATCCTTATGATATAAAATCCGTGGATGGGAAATAACTTAACACTTCGGATGTTAGACAATTCTAAATCGCTCGATAGGGGGGAATCATCGACAATTGGCGCTAATGAAATAACTAATAATTTGGTCAAGAAATATTTTAGAATTATCATGATTAAAATCTATTTTCACTCATTGATTTATTCATGGTTCTGTAAAATCGCAGTATTTATTCACCTATTCCCCGAACATCTCATTAGCAGTACCTGTTCCTACCTGTTAGGTATATCAAAACCCTAATGAATCCGTGGATTAAGGCAACGTGGCCCCGGCCGTGTATATGTATATTTAAATCGGGCCGCGTTACACGAGCGTTGATTAAACTTGGCCTCAACCACTGTCTTGCTCTTCGTTGATAATTTCCAGCGATCGCGTTTGTTTATTGGCCCCTGGGAACTCCGTTTCTGATTTTATTTATTTGCTCGCCAACGAAGTAAAACACTCTCGAATCAATCAACCACTATAAGGGTGATTTGTAGTTTGCAAGAAATATGGAAAAAATATTGGGAAATGAGCAAGTATGTGCAGCTTGAATAATTAATGAGATGGACTTTTTGGCGGGAACTCGAGATGATTATTGTAAAAGATGCGTCTAGTGGTTTAATAGTGGTAGTTTATTAAACTGCAAGGTGTTATTGTGCGTGATGCTTGTGTTAAACAAATAAAAGCATGGGAGTGCGTTTTTCTGCAATCGGTAAACCTCCTAACGCTTTACTGAGCGACTCCCGACTTACTTCGACGTGACTGTACATTGTCAGGACCCGTTTTAAACTTTGAAATTGTTTGTTACAATGAAAACTGGACACTGGCGGAATGTGTTAATTGCACCATTGCCATATATGAAGAAAAAAAATTTAAGAGCATGAAAGTGGCAGCAAATCGATCGATTTAGGTTCTCTGGTGGTAACAACAAAGATATTAGGAGTAATTAAAAGATGTTCATTTCAGATATTCAAAAATTGTTTGTTTGTTGATCATGATTTTCTGCCGATTTAGATGATTTTTTTGCTGTTTAAATACAATACAAGCCACGTTCAAATACGAGCCAAAAAAAAATTTGATAATCCTATTAACCTAAAACATGATATAAATAGTCCACAATACAAATAAACGTAAGCATTCGTTTTATCATTTTAGATATATCTATGTCTGAAAAGACATCATGAAATCTTGTCCCCGTTTTAAGCTTCAGTTACATTCTGCGAGCTCTGTGCGTAAGGCACAACTGACAATCAGCTCTCGAGTCCGCCTAGTCTGAACTTGTGGCTGAATAGGCTGAATTTTATGTGCGTTTCATTACTACAAATATAAAATGTAGGTTGAAATTCCTGCATGTTTTAATAGTCTTAAGGTAACCTATATATGAACTTATAGAAATGAATAAAGGTATTTCTACTCTATTCTATTAAACAGTATATATATATATATATATATATATATATATATATATATATGTGTATATATATATATATATATGTATATATATATATATATATATATATTATTCTGCAATAAATACGCTTTTTAATAATTAAATAGAGATAGCGAAAAGAACAACAAAAATAATAAATAAAAATAGCAAAACTAAAATAATATATTACATTAACCAAATAAGGGACGCCACACACCGGCTACTTAAGCGCACGATCGTCTAAATATTCTGAATCGTTCGAAACAATTCATAAGAGATGCATGAAGTAGATAGCCAATTTGTTCCGTGCCTGTCCTCTCAGATGCTCGACTGTAGATAGGGTAATGGGAAAAAGTTGTACCCAACACAAAGATTACAGTAACCTATCTTTATATGCAAGCATGAATTACGCATCGCGCACACATGTACGAGTTCTGACAGAGCGAAAGCGTACTCGTGAATGCCACAGACTAAACTAAAAGTAATCACGAAACTTCGTCAATTATGTCACAGTCAATTATGTCAACGTCCGGATTGTTTATTTCACAAATTTACAATGACAAAACCAAATTCAGTACCTACTACATAAAAAATCTCTTACATGAGAGTGCTTAATTAATTATAAAGCAAATAATAGATAATTCAATGCATCAGCCTGTGTCTCCCCACTGCTGTATATAGGCCTCTGCCAAGGCACAAGACCACATACGATCTTCGACTCTTCTCCCCCAGAATTTAAACGGTTCATCTGCACATTTTTAACTTATTAAGTTATGTAAACACGGCGACACTGATAGTCGACATAAGTCTCGACATTGTGCCATTGGCGTCTTAACGATAACGTCTTAACACTTGACATTTATGTGAAACTCGGTGTAATGGCGATGTCGCGCGGATTGTAATTTTTTCTACTTTTATGAATATTTCGCGACAAGCTTTTTGAGAACAAATAATTCTATTTAAACGTATTTTATTCGTTTTAGTACATGGCTTGCATAAAAGCTTGTTTTTAAAAAACTTTTATTTATATTATTTTATTTACACCTTTTTAGTTAGAAATATTTCTCAATCTATCCATTTCAAGTAACGCATCATTACGGTAGAAAGTCATGTTTGGTTTTGCAAAGTTTCATGTGCATGCTACTAACCGTTGAGGAGTGCCTTCATGAGGAGACACTCCTGACTTCAGCATCAGTTTAGGGTGTAAATCATGTTTAGCTATCAAAATTAAACCTACATGCAAAGTTACGTATCTCTGCTACTAATCGTTGAGGAGTGCCCTCATCAGGAGATAATCCTGGTTGCAGCATCAGTTCATGGTAAAGATCATGTTTAGCTATCAAAATTAAACGTATGTGCAAAGGTTCGTGTCTGTGCTACTAACCGTTGAGGAGTGCCCTCGTGAGGAGACAATCCTGGCTGCAGCATCAGGTTATTTCAATCATTTCATTGTATTGTTATCAGAACTTTGTTCAGCATGCAAAATTTCAAAGTCGTAAATTTAGAGGAAGTGTTTCAAATTTGGCTTGCAAGATTTGTCCCAAACATACTAACAGGTGAAGTTAAATAAAAGCTTGTGAAATATAGATTAGTATTAACTAAATATAACCCTCCCGTAAAACAAGTGTATGACAGGACTTCCGCCTCTACCATTGATTGGCTAAAAATATGTCCCATTTGACAGTTTGTACAGGTTTAATGTATTCTGATTTATTGATCTTTGCAGAAAATAAGAAAGAAATCTATGGTTTGTTCCTTGCAATAGCGACAACCTTTGTTTAGTTTAGTTAATAGTTAAGTTGTCTTACTCTCGGCTCTTTGTGCAGTGAACCTGCAGTGCACTAAGTTCGTCTTTGCACGTGCGATCGGAACGATTGTAAACTGCGATTGTCGTAGGTCAGGGCTTGTTGAATTATTTATTTTTTAATGACAACCCGTAGTCAGGTGTGGTATAAAGTCGATTTCTATTCATGCCGTATCTCCATTATGTTTTACTTATTATTTTATTAGCATTTTAAACAATTACGCCAGGTTTCGCTCAAGAAATTGAAACATTTGATCACTTTTCTTACAAAACTTTATATTATAAAAACAATTTAACACATTTGGACGAAAAATACAATAACATATTCCAGAACCAATATTCAACACAAGTGTGAAACCAGAAAAAAATAAACAACAATAAGGTTGAATTTCACAGATAATAATGACATATCTTCTACATAATAATTACAATTACCGTATCCACCGAAGGATAACCACTCAGACGTTTCAAATCACGTCTTCAGCCAATCCCGGGGGCCTAACTGTTATGTCAATAGCAGACGTCTTGGACTCCGTGCTGATGCTGCATCGCCTCCTGCCCCCTCGGGGGGGGACACGTAGGCCTGGACAGTGGTCCGTCCGTGGAATACTAATTATCAATTAGGCGACGCCAGAGGGCAGCCTTGGCAACAGTTCTTCGACTTTGATGTTTTTTAATTTGGCTCTTTTTTGAGTAACAATCAAGAATTTGTAAGAGTCAGTGACGAAAAAATCACATAAGATAATGGTAATTTTATCATTATCTTATGTGATCAATAAATTCAATTTTGTAAACGAGATTTATTCTCAAGTTAGACGATCGAATATATTGAGCAATTTTACGGACTAAGCAGTTTTCATTGACCACATCAAAAACTAGTGTTCAATATTTTAAAAATAATTGTTCCTTCATTGAAGAGTTAACCTTGCGATTATTACACATTCCTATTATTAAGTAAAACTGAGTAAAAATATTTTATTGAACACAGTCGTTGCACTATTTAAGTATTTGGACTCTATGCTCACTGACATAAAGTCCAAATCATTTTATCTGTCTGAATGCACATCACGCAAAAACTAATGGACGGATTTTAGTGATTAGCTTATGTGTCGGGTAGGTACTTTTTATAGAAATCTATTACAGAATTCCCATGGGAATCAAGCTAACTACACATACTCTATCGTCTGCGCGCACTAAGTCTGAATAAATACTATTTATGCTTTCACTGCACCGGTAAGAAGTTTCAAAGAAAACCGCCCACCTGATGTTCGACTTCGAGACTCTCCCCCTTCATTTGCAGTCGGTTGTAAGTTAAAATCAATTACGCTTGCGATTGTTTCGTTAGTCGAAGCAAAATGTTTTTTGTCTCCCTCCAACCCTCTTTGTATTCAGTGGACGGACTGCCGTCTGCGGATTTCTTTTGATGAACCTGACTCCCGTTCCTGAACTGGTGATTGTGTATGCACTTTGTTCATTAGGAATGTTTTTGTTCGGTGATTACTGATGTTTGTTTGGAAAAAAACTAGCGATGTTCCGTTCCGCCATTTTGCTTTTTAGCCGACTACGGCGAAGCAAAAGGGAAAGTTTATGCATTTGCTGATCTATGTATGTATCAATGTTTCATCACAGCTCCTAAATAAGCTTATTAGGATCAGTTAAATGTACCGATAAAAATGTTAGCATGCATGTTATTTACGTTAAATAATATTTAAGTAAACATATTATATCTAGTTATTAAGTTTTACAATGTTTTTAAATGTTTAAAACAATAGAATTGTGTAAACCGTTGAATCTGGGTCTACAAGACAAACCAACCGGTTTTTATGGACCCAATTTCCATTTGGTAAAATGAGTAAAAGAAAGCAAAAGAAATAAATTTCAGATCATTCCGAACTGGTCAATGAAGTAACAATCGATTTGTCTTAATTACCCGAGTGTCGTTGGATATAAATTAGTATAAATTTAAAATTATTTAAAAAGATCCTAGGTCGATTTCTTTTTTCTTTCCAAAATATCGAAGAAAATTTTTATTCTTTGCCTTTGAAAAAAACAGTGCGTTCGTGGGACACTAGTTCTTAATTTTCGTGAAAATAAATCAGTGCTAAGAGTTTGACAGTATTTTTTATTTAATCCTCTATAACTTTCCATAATTTCCTCATAAGGAGTCCTCACACTATATATTTTTACTCGTCAATATCCAATATCTTTCCATGATTTTTTTTCCTACATTCGTTATGCAAATGCCTGTCTCGTCCAGTTTAAATGCTGATTTCTTTCTTGATTCAGTTAATGCGGCACAGTCCTACGTATCTACTATAGGGAGACGAGTATAGAACCTTGTAATAGACTACTATAGAACCTTGTAATTGCAATTAGAAATAGAACATTCTGGAACGGAAAAAGAATGCCAGCGCCAATCGGAAGCGAGATTTCGCAATTTCTCGTACGTTTTAGCAATTAGAAATAAATATTTTTACATAATAAGTACATAATAAGAAGGAAGTAGAGTCACGAGAATCAGAGAGAGACTCAGAATCACGAGCAGAATTAATGGTTTCAATCTTAGTGAATATGTCTGTTTTAATCAGTATACACAGTAGAAAAATATTTGTAAAAAAATAATTTTATAATTAAAACAATTACTAGCACATTTCGTTTTATGATTTTTTTCTGAACTTGATATCTCCTTCAAAAAATAAGTTCTTTTTAAATGAAATCTCTGACTTTGTTACTCTGCGCTACTCACTGCTCGCGCTACTCGCAACGCCGCACACTTCATTCATAAAAAATCTCTTAACCGAACCGCTACTATTAGATACCAACATCTATGTAAATCGGTCCGAGTGTATAGGTACACTGATGTATAGGCGTGTATACATCTGATTACAGTGATTACTGTATACAGTGATTTGTGAGAGAAAAAAGTGCTGAGTTTTCAAAAGTCATAGAATAAAAGTTATTAGATATTTTTTATTTAATCTTGTATAGCGACTATATCACTGACCGTTCAAAGATATGTAGCAGAGTAGAAACCCAGACGGCACTCACATACCCAAAACATGTCCAAACCGCTTACCTGAAAACAAAAAGACCTTCATTAACACACCCGCGAATGCTGCAAAAGCCAAGATTTACCGCCACCCCCTTCGGCAATTACAAATAGCCATAAAACGGGCGACATTAGGGCACTTCCACACACAAGTGCGCCGAAGGGACCTTCCCTAATCCATTTACGATATAAAGAGTTATAAATCAAACTTAATATGAGCTACATGTGTTGATAAAGCTACCCCACAGTAAATACAAGTGGCGGTACGGCATTTAGGTTGTTTCACGTCCGAAATAAGCGTCACGCACACAGTCGTGCAGTCTTATAATAGTAACATGAAAAGTTGCATTCTCAAACGATACGAGAGCGGGTATTTTCAACGTGGTTAAAAACATGTCGCGTTGGTCAGAATCCTTACAGATATTTAAAATACTAAACTTAGTTACTACTTTGTTACCTAAAAAAATCGCCAAAAAATCAAGAAGTAGCTAGCTGTTTTTGACATACAGCTTGCAGCTCGTGGAACAGATTAACACGGTACGGTTAATATTTTATTTTTAATATAAATCCCACGCGGGTAAAGTTGCGGCTAAAAGCTAGCAGATTATAATTATTATTACTTGTGTATATTGTATATTTAACTTGTATATTGTATCTTGTGCATTGTGTATACTAGGTATTTTATTAATGAAAACACCGTGATTTTTGTAAGGAATCAAATGGTGGCTTATTTTGTTGGCCTGATAGTAACTAGTGTATGTCATTTAGCAGTCTCTTCACTTGCTTTTTGATATTATTGTAAACATTTTACAAGCGCGAATGAGACATGAAGTATTTATTGATAGGTTGAGACATGATAGGTACTTTATTTATTTAAAAAGTTACAATAATTGCAATGCAATAATTTTAAAGGTTAATTAACATTTTTATTAATAATATATATGCATATAAACAGTTGTATATCATCATTTTTACTAGACATAAATTAAAAATATGAATGGTTCAATAAATAGCATTTGACTTGATCAACTGTTATTCTTTAGAATTGAGCTGAGATCCCTTACTGCATAATTAGTTCTTACTGTGCCCACCCTGAGCACCCACACACAGGCACACAGGAAACAAGATGGCGCCCATGTGATTTTTATCTCGAGATGGCATTAAAAATAGCGTTCCTGTTGCGAATTCTTTGTGTTCATTGAATGAAATAGGGCTTCATAAAGTGACTAAATCATAAATTACTTTTCTACATAAGTATATGCGGTGGTTACGGCTGGCTTTAGAATAGCATTACCCTATATCTTCCCGTGGGTGGGGTGAAAGGCGACTAAGGAATAAGAAAGCCGCTACCACAAGCGCTGGGGTACTATCGTACACCACCTCTAAAAACGTGTATTCGCCAAGCCACTTAGCCAGTGTGGCGTTTTAAGATCATACATCGCTTATTCATATTGTCTTGTGCATGAACGATGTATGGCCTTAAAAAGCCATGTCCAGCAACTAAATGAAAGGCCTAGTTACGGTACGGCACGTAAATATATACCGTTTCAAATAAAAATTATATATTTTTTAATTATCTTGAGGTGAAAGAGTAAAAAGTTAATGAAAACATTTTTTTAAATTTTATTTAACAAACAACGCGGTACAAAAATACATTATAAAAATCTCTAAACACGTGCCTATTAGTGTTTAAACAAATTTTAAGTAATTGCTTATACTCGTATTGTATTACACTTATTAAACTATCTGTAAACAATTGGTTGTAAGATTATAAAGATAGGTTACTTTAAATATGCGCGCGTGTGTGTGTGTGTGTGTGTGTGTGCGCGTGCGTGTAATTAAAATGAGCAAAAAAGAGAAATAGCTTAGTTCTTGATAGAGGAATATTTATCCTTTACGATTATATTATTAACATTATAGACAGCTATATAAACATTTACTACCTCACTGAAATAACTTGCTAAAAGAACGAAATATTTTACACAAATATTTTGTTCTCTTGGCACATGGAGTTGGTGGACTCGCCGCAACATTACTGTTGTTTTGAGATCGCAACTATAACTATTGCTCAAACTATTGCTATTGCTATTCAACTATTGCTCAAAGAGTATGCCAATAACACTTCGTTAACAATATTAATTTTGCAAAATCAAGTGATTTTAATGTACACGGAATACAGGAGCTTAAAAAATCATTTCAATAAATTCGCTGGCAGAACAATATTGTGCAATAAAGTATCAATCTATCTATATATGGCACATAAATATCTACGAGTATGTTGAAATAAATAGAAATAAATGTTCTGAATTGGGTGGCTGAGGAACTAATAAATTATTTATACTTTTTAATATATATTTTCTTCTTTGTATTTATTTCCCATTGTACTTTATAAACAAATGCAATGCAACCAGCCCGTTCAGTAGCGACTGGTGTACACGAGCCTCGTCATATGCACGAGGGGTGTATGGCCTTAAAACGGCACGCTGGCCAATTGGGTTAGGGAGTCCACTCTTTTAGAGGTGGTGTAGTTGTTCAGGGATTGCGGTGGCGGCTTTGTTATCCCCTAGTCGCCTTTTAGGACTCCCACATGAAGGGATGGGTTGCTGCTATTTCTATAGCCGTCCGGCAGCACACGGTACCAAACGAAATAAAAAAAAAATTGTAAACGAAATAAAATAAAATAAAAATATGATTAATCAAAAACTGAAATACACGACCCATTCCCTATAGTATTACCATCCTCTTATAAAACTTACACACACCTACACATTCAAAGATGAAACGCTAATGTGTGCAAGGTGGCATGAAAATGGAATTAAGGGGGAGAATGCAAAGGAATCGGTGTAGAAGGGAGAATGTCCCAGACCGGACACTTTGAACGAATTATGACGGTCATTATTAGAACGTGGACAGAATTAAATTGCCTTCTCTCCCGCCCCCCGCTCCCCCTCTCACCTTCCGGCTAAGTACGCCCCTATAATACCTGCCCGATACTGCAACACTTATCGAAGTAAGCGGATCTCTATCTAAGTAGGGTTCGGTAGAGTAGACGATTTGTTTTTTTTTTGTGCTCAAAGGATTAATTCATTGCGTCAATTGAGCTTTGAGCTTTACATGAAGATTGTGTTAATAAAAAGCTCTGTGTCAATTTCACTCTATTCAGTTTCTCATATTATAATACATCAGTTACTTAAAATAACGTATAGTGAGTTTGAGATATGGAGGAAACACCGCGACTTATATAAATAATAATGTGGCAGGCGAGCAGATAGTCCATCGGGCGGTAAGTGGATACTGTCGTCCATGAACATCCACGGTACATGCCAACATCAGTCCAGAATGACAAACGTTGGCACGCTCCCGCGCGCGCAGTCTACCTTTGGAAATTTAGGAACTGATTTTGAGAAAGGTTTGAGAAAATAGATATGAATGGGCTCTGGCATATCTTGCTCACTACCGAATAAGTATAATACCGACGTATATTGTCGGTGTAGAATAAAGTCTTCTGTGAGGGAGGGGTAACGTGGTCCAATAGAGTTCGCCCGGTAGCTGTGGGATTGAAGCGTGTACCTCTCCTATACATGGACATTTGTAGCTTGCTTAAATATATACCACTTAATATTAAAAAGTGATAGTTCTATTTTTATTTCACTTTCTTTTTTATTTCAAATGTGACACGTAACCTCGGAAATTAATGGACTAACTATGGAAATTCTTATGAACTACGCATTTATAATCCTATATTAAATCAACTTCGTGTTAAATTAATCCCCGACTGAAACTTAGCAAACATACAGCTAAAATTTTGCTCACAGAAATCAGTAGATAACAAACAATACACCTAAACAAAATCAACATTAACTATAGCTTACACGAGAACACCGACGCAATGCAAAGTCAATATAAGTGCTGTACTCGTACCTATACCAATAAGCGGTACAAGGTATAATGTGGTATAAGTTAATACCTAAACTAATACAAGTGGACGCACAATCAGAAGATTTGCAGTAATCTCGGCAAACGCAGAGAGTGATAAAGGCTGGACTGCAAACTAAGTCAGAGGCTTAAGCGTTTATCCATAATTTCAGTTACAAAAAAAAAAAAAAAAAAATTATTTATATTTTTTAGGAAAGAGATAGTTTTTTTTATAAAGACTGCATTGAATGAATTAGTTTGCCAATGGCAGTGATAACTGATTTGTACATCATTTTATATAGAAACACGTAACTAGCATGAAATTCGACATCGCTCATGCAATGTGCATTAGCGATACATACATCCCAACATACAACACGTATGGGTGTATAACCATACAATGCATACAACTCGTTTTGCGATGCATACAACCTGTTGCGATGCATACGATGCATACAATGTAGCGTATTAAAGCCATAACCTTAAAACCGCATAGACCATAAAGCGCATAGCCATAGTCCAGTCTTTAGAGTTGGTGTAGTTTTTCAGGGCTTGTGTTAGCTGTTTTGTTATCCGTTAGTCGCCTTTTACCATTCCCACGGAAATACATGTGGTGCTTTTCTAAAGTTGGCCGACACAGCCAAAATAGTGTTACTAAATTGACCAGTCAAACACAATTTAACCCAATAAGCTAATTACAAAAGAGAAACAAATATAGCTTGATAGGTTAAACTCGCGATCCTCTCCGCTACTTTCTTATAACTTGCACTTACCACTTACTCTGCAATATTGATACTAGCCACTATAAAGCAGCCGAGTTAAGACGGTCGGCGCTATGAACATCCCACATGACTCCTTTATCTGTGAGATATGGTAAATATTAGGTACAATTGTTCGCAGAGCCCGGATTAAGGTTAAGATTGCTGATATGATTGTGGGATATTTGTATTTTTATTGGATCCCCCGAGCCGCGGAAAGAAGTGTCGTATCTGTGTTTGAACTACTTAATCTATGTTTTAATGGCTATACTTGTGTTAGCACTTTGCGACATAACAAGACGACTTTAGATTGTAGCAACCAAACTCCATTGCAATGCATTAACTTAAAGAAATGTTACTTGAGCATTCCAAAACTTTTGTTTTTTCCAAAACTCTCCCCGAGTGCACGCTGCAATCCAACAGTTCAACAGAGCTGGACGCGCTCGACTGGAAACGTTACCCCTCTCTCATAGAAGACTACCTTGACAGGTACTGCATTTTCCACTATATCCTATACCCCAATGTACGTACGTGTTTCAGCAGTGAGTGAGATATGCCAGAGCCCATTCGCATCCCATCCTATCCGACGCCTCCCCATTTTAACAACCTTTTCTCTAAATCAATTCCTACATCTTAAAAGGTAGACAGCGCATCCGGGGGCGTGCCTACGTTTGTCATTCTGGACTAATATTGGCATGTATCGCAGGTGTCTAAATTTCTAAATAGAGTCTAAACACACAAATTTCAATAGAGAAAATGGTTGGCAAGTACCACCGGCTTGGGATCCAGTCATTAAATTAATTAAATCCCAAGGCCAACGCAATACTGCAAGACCTCTGGACACCGTGAGCGAATACTGTGTGCATAGGGAATGTTATGATTAAAATAATTTCAGACGGTAGTTCAAATAATTTCTTAATAACTCAAGTGACAAATAAAATCAATTAGTCACCCCGTGACCACGTCCACTGCAAAGTGTTCGAAACGTCGGGATATAAATAATCTTAAATACACGCGATTTAAACCGTTCAAAGTTGTTTAATTGCTAAGCTACATATTTTTTTAAACAAAAGGAACAAAGAATTCATGTATGCGCCAGAACAGAATAATACATGTACATAAATATAAATATAACTCGTTTCATAAAACTAATAAACATATACATTTCTCTAAACCCAACATTAATGAAACAGCCAATATAAAACAAAATACATAACAACAATAACACAACACGAATTTTGAAGCCCACTCAACAATAACCGTTAACGTAAAACAACAATGTAACAAATTTTAGGGATGTGGCATAAAATTTGCAAACATATATCGATAAAAGGTAAACAGGGGCACCAGTTTATTGACGCGCCCGCAAACATGGCGGCGAAAATGCGAAATCAGCAAAGAAGCCTTATTAAAACAATACTGAACTAAATACGCGGGACACGAGAGGGTTTTACAATATTTGCAAGGAAGGGTAATGCCGTTATTTTTAAGTATCCACTAACTGTGGCTCTCAAAGTTCCCTATGTAGCTGTCGAGTCAGGAATTAATTCTGATGAACAAGCTTGAGTAAAGTGACTGTTTGCTAACGTCAGCAACAGAAAAAAATGTCTGTGAAACCATTACCTATTTTTTCTATATAAAGAAAGTGGCAGATAAGCAGACAGTTTATCTGATAACAAGTGGATACCGTCGCCCATGGATGTACACGCCAACGTTATTACAAAATGACTACCTTTAGCATGCCCTGAAATTTAGGAAAACGTGGGTGAAACTGAAAGTTTTTAGAATCCCAAAAATGAAATCAGATATAAAGATGGAAGTTATTTTATTGCTTTTCGAAGCATTCTCCGCGACAATCGATACACTTTTTCATGCTAAGAAACCATTGTGTGAAGCATTCAGCCCACCCTTCTTTACTGCATGAATTTACTGAAAATTAATTGCTCTAAGTTATTCCCAAATTTAGGGAATAAATAAAAAATACAGGGCGCAAGATCGGGACTGTATGGCGGATAAATCCTAATTCCACATTTACAATGCAATGCTATGTAACTACCCTTTCAATATCTACTGCCAGCAGTAGTCCAGAGATGGGCCTCCTCATGCAGATTGACTCATGCATGAAGGATGTACGGCCTGAAAACGCCACGCTGACCAAGCAAGTTGGCTAGTCCACTCTTTAGAGGTGGTGTATTTCCTCATCGCCTGTGGTAGCCGCTTTGGTATCCCTTAGTCGCATTTTACGACACCCGCGAGAGGAGACGGGGTGATGCTGATTTTCAGTTGGGGCCGCATTGGTGGCCACGGACTGTCATATTTTACAAACCGTGCCGTTTAATTTATTATTATTTATAAGATCCGTTATTTATATACCAAACTTTGCCAAGAAATAAAGATTTCACAGATTGGAATAATTAAACAGAGAAATATAGATATATAAATAAATGTGTAAACGAAAATTAAAATACGACAATAAATAATATATATCACTGTAAATTAAATGTGTGTATATTACCTAAGTATCGGTCGTCACCAAGGTAGCAGAGTTTTCAGATTCTAAAGGAAATTTTAGCGATTTTAGCTCTCGAATCGGAGAAGGTATGTCGTTCCAGCACTTGGTGGCGGCAAATTTGGTCTTCCAAATGCTCTAAATGCCTCTAAATGTTGCAGTTTTATGTTTATACATTACAAGTCGGGGTTTTCTCCTTTGGTACACCAGCCAAGCCTCTTATAAGAATGTGATGGTTGACCGGTCGTAATGACTCAAAATGAGAATAGGGCAAGATGTAATTTCCCCCTGGACAGCATTTTTAAAAAGTTGGCGTTATTCAACTAGGGAGTTACATGTGTTCGTGAGGGAATTCATACAGAAACGCGCACAGGCATTCTGAACCCGTTGAACCAAACGTTCGGTTCTGTGAAGCAAGCACGATCCATAAACCATATCTGCATAATTTAACTTCACAAGAACTAAGGATTCACAGAGTCTTATTCGAAGATCCATGTTAAGATAATTTCTAATTTTGTATAATAATTTCAAGCGGTAAAAACAATTACGCGTAACTTCAAGAATATGCTCCTCAAAATGCAGATTGCTGTCCATTAACAAGCTCAAATTATGTGAAACGTGAACTCGTTCAACCCTTTCTCCCATAATATTGATAAAAGGACTATGTAGGGCTTGTTATTTCGAACTTAGAATCATAAATTTAGATTTAATAGGATTAGGAACTAATGATTTTTATAAGGACCAAGTTGGAAACCTGCCAAGATCCTCGTTGATCAGTGCAATTGAAGCATCAGTATTGTCCGGATGACAGAATAGGTACAATTGAAGGTCATCGGCGTATAAATGAAACTTGCAGTTTTTAATATAGGGCATAGGGCCGAGAATAGATCCTTGTGGTACCCCCCTAATAACAGGTCTAAGTTATGAAAATGTCTTCCGCGGACCTCAGTAAGTTGAGAACTATTATTGTGATAACTACGAAATCATTAAACAGTGGAGGAATTAAAGTTGTAATATAGCGACAAGAAGAGTTGACACATTTTCCCAAATGTTGCCCAGCCGAGGTTAATGCGTTTATCGGCCTCCTTATTGAATATGCACTTTTTTATTTATTGCTAAAACTAAACGTTACATAATATGAATCCATAATTTCTAGAAGTCACTAAGGCTTGTTTGTGGATACCACTTCGTTCGTCTAGTGAGAACAGCACGGTATATCGTATGTTAACAGCGTATGTTGAATAAATATAGTAAATAAAATTAAAAAGATAACTTCGAGATTGTCAACAACTTCGTGTATCACGTTTTCGAAGTTTACCTATCACAAAAGATACTTAATTTACTTCAATTTCACAACCTTAAAATATTTACCCGCCGGAATTATTTCCCGCGGAAAATGGGCGCGAAACGAGACGTCCCGTGCAAATGTTTGAGAACCGCCGAACGCCGACTGCGCAGCGTCATGGCGTAGCGACATAACGTTGTAAATTATAATGTTTTATGGTTTAATACTGCAGATAAGGCTGCGAGGGGTAAGGAGCCTATTATTAACAGTGTTAAGCGGGGTTGGGGGTAGATACAGCGCACCTCATTGTAAACCCCGGTGCAGGCTTGAGATCGCGTTGGAAAAAAGTGCTGAAAGTTTTATTTCGCTTCTGTGAACATGTTCATTGAAAAATTTCGCAACTGTTAATATTTTTTGATTTTATAAATAATCAAAATAATCTTATTATAAGTAGGTAATCTCGGCCGGTTTAAAAAGTGACTACTAAAGGATAATAAAGCCGCTATCATAAGCCCTGAGGAACCGCTTGACCAGCGTGGCGTTTTAAGGCCATATTATCCTTCGTGCACAAGACAATTTGCATGAAGAGGCTTATAGCAGTCGTCGATAATAGCTTGTTACGGTTTTCATTTTGTTATAATTTTTGTACATATTGTTTGTAATTTTATTTATATTTTCCATTAAATAATAAAAGCTATTTGTCATAGAACGGGCGTTGAAACTTTCCTCGTCAAAATGTCTGTGGTCACTTTCGAGTCATACGAACTACATACAGATTTCTACATTATTAAAATATAATTTATATAAACTTATTACTGTAGCTGCTTTTGAGAGGCCATAATAGGGACCAGGTCTGAACAAAGGCTTAATTTGAATGCCTAATAAAAAGCATAATATAAAACTTCACAGGCATCATTAAAACAACTGAAAATAATTAGTTCTAAAACGCTTTTTTCAAACAATTTGTTTGACATTATCTACTTAATTTTCATTCCGATCTGAATATTTCCTTTACAGAAGTAGTCACGAGAGTTTTATTCTAATTTGCTTTAAGATTTTTCATTCTATATACAAAGATCAAAGTCGCTCAGCTAGCGATGAAAAGAGCTAGCCTTTGTCTCTTTGGTGGACAAAATTCGAAACAAAGGAATTCCGCAGAGCTAAGTCACCGACGTAGTTCAAGAATGAGCAGGCTGAAGCAATATTGAGCAGGCTGTATCTTTTTTTTTTTTTTTTTTTTCTAGAGAAGAGGGCGGACGAGCAAGCGGTCTCACGTGATGGTAAGTGTTACCGCCGCCCATGGACACCTGCAACACCAGGGGGTATGCGGGCGCGCCGCCGACCTTGCAAAATCCTATTCACAGCTCTCTTGAAGAACCCCATGTCGTAGTTTAATGGGGAGACCTCTTGAGGCAGTAACAACCGATGGGATAGCTAAGACCTGGAGCAAAGACCACGTGTTGGAAACCGGTGAATCGATGACTTGTGAAAGTCGTCGGTGGTATCTAAATGAAAAGAATTCTCACTTTCCCAAACTTTTCTCCAAATTCATTCCTAAATCTTCAAAGGTAGGAAGCGCATTCGAGTGCATGCCAACGTCTGCCATTCTGGATTGATGTTGGCATGTATTGCGGACAATGGGCGGACAGTACCTACCACCTACTTTCTAGAAAAAAAAATGTTTTAGAGTTTACCCTAAAACGTAAACACAACATTACGCTACGCTGGGTACGCTCCACGCAAACCCTTAGAATATGATTTTTAACGAGCCATCCCCAAGTATGTAATTGCGTCTGAATGCGCTCCGTAATGATTATTTATGTACCTCGCTCGGGTGCCGGCGAAATTATTTTTTATTGTTTTCATTCTGTTTGTTAGCCCGCATCTCGGCATTATCGCGAAAGCTTCTCGTCTGGAAGTACACATATTAAATAAGCGAAATTATCGCGCTGCATTAACAATCGTGTGGAGATTGCTTTTTGGATCGTTTTGAAAATATAGCGCTGTTCTAAGGTTACATTTAATGGTGCACACTTGGATTCCTAGTCCAGACACAAAGACAAACACAAACCAACCCGTTTATCGTCCATTGCTGGACACTGTCTTTATGCACGAGGGATGTATAGCCTTAGAACGCCACGGCTGCCAAGTAGATTGAAAAGTCCACTCTTTTAGCGGTGAAATGGTTCCTCAGAGCTTCGGCTTTGTTATCCCTTTGGCTTTGTTACCACGGCAAGAGATGACGTGGTGCTATTCTAATGCCGGCCCAAACCACATGGCAGTATATTAATTTACTGCTAGCCATATATTAATATTATTATTCACTTCCTTAGGTAGAACATACCGAGCTATTGTAAAAAATATTCGACATAATGCGCTGACAAAATCATTTTTAAAAACCACCGTCAGCTTCCAGTGGCATAATGAAATCGTAAATCGGCGTAGACATGTAGTGTATACTAAAATATATATTGAAACCGGTTTATCGTAGTAAAATATACATCGGGTCCGTGGTTTGGCGTCGGATCGCTGGCCGACATTTTTGCGGCGCTCTTCTATCAAGGATTTTATAACATTGCTGTGCTGTGTATACTGGTAACACTGGAGGCTGATATAGATAATAAGGATGGTGAAAGTATAAGGTGAGATGTGCAAGAGGATTGCCATCAGAAATTCAAAGGAACTGGAATTCGTGACCAAAATACCCCGAACATTGCGTCTGCAACCCTAAATGCACTGACCACATGAACATAAACTGGTCTTGTTGATAATCTGCAATTGTTTAATACAACCTGTCACAGTAGCTGTTGTCGTGCATAAGGCAATTTTTAAAAACCCCGGACACATTTGAAAAATCCCCCCTTAAATCTCCGGATGTCCTTCGAAAGAGGACCGTGTCCGAGTGAAAGACGACGTATAGCAAGCCTAGCTAGAACACCCATCCTAATATAATTCTCCCAATTCTTCCAATCCTTTCTCCAAATCAATTCCTAAATTACCGAAGGTAGGCAGCAGACCTGGGGGCGTGCTAGCATGTTTCATTCTGTACTTATGTTGACATGTATCGTGAATGATCACGGACAGTATCCAATTATCGTCAGGTGGACTGTCAGCTCGTCTGCCGCCTTCTCTCTATAAAAAGATCCGTTCCTAGTACCAGCTGATCTTAGACATTGGATTTGGTATTTGTTGTTGGTTCTTTGAGCTTAGGGAGTCTTAGGGTCGAATGGCGACCGAGAACGAATGGCGAATAAACGAATGAAGAGTGAAAAACGTTTAAAGTTTTCACTTTCGATTCCATAATACCGAAAAAATAGAGTTACATTTGACGGAACCGCAAAAGTCAACCATATAATTATATGTTTGTCGGCCATGTGTCACTCACTGGCTGTGCATCTCTGCGGTGTCCATCAACTGTGGCTGTGCAGTTGTGGCCGAAGATTTTAATTCCGATTTTATTGTAAATTCTCATTTTACTATTATTTTATTTTTAGTGGATGTTGTAAAAAGCGACTAAGGGATTAACTACCACAATCCCTGAACAACTACACCAGTTCTAAAAAGTGGACTTGCCAACACGTTTGGCCAGCGTGATGCTTAAAAATCATACATTCCATCTTCAGCAGTGAACGATAAAAGGGCCGGCTACGGTTTACGGTTATTTTAATGTTGTCTAAGTAATACTTTAATAGGGTTTTGAACTTGATACAGATTTATTCATGCATTAACATTTTATCGATAATCAATCAATGACAATGCACGTCACCTGTTCGCTCAAAACGGTAAAGTTTCCTTTTTAATAAAATAATTAAGATTAGTAAATTTCCACTTTGGCCTCAGTTTGTCACTCCGTCTGAAATATATGTAATTCACGATCTTTATAGCAATCTTAGTAATCACAGAACTTGAAAAGAAAAACACGACGGTGGTCCGTCATAATTTCCAAAAAATAATTTCTTACCCACTTGAGTATTGATTAGGGTACATCTGTGTTATTAATCTTTAATTCTCTTTGAGTATTAGTTTTGAGCACAGACAACTGTTATTACTCCTCCATCGTGTCGAGTATTTTGGGTGAAACTAATTGTATTATTGTACTAATCTCATTGCGGTGATAAATTCAAGTAATTGGTGGGTACCGGTTTTGTGCAAAGCCAACTTTTCGTGCATAGGCTTGGCGAGCTGGTTTATCTTGAATAGGCCTGACTAATTAAACGGACTAAGATATTTGCTCTAAATGTCATTTCTAAAATTCCCAAACAGGAAATCCTAGGAGAAACAACGATGACAAAGTAAGAATTGAAACGGTGCCAAAAACGAAAAAAAAAAGAACAAAAAACAAAATTAAAACACTAGCACTTTAGTGCGACCGAAAAGCCGAAAGCGATAGATTTATAAACTCAAGCGGCACTAACACACTTTCACGTGTCAATGGATCCGCGTGAAAGCCTAAAAAAGTTGAAAACGACAAAAACGCACACAACAGCGTGTACATGCATCTTTTTCAGGGCTGACAAATGGCTATAAAATGCTGGATGAGTCGCCGGTACGAAAAATCATTCACAAATTCTGACGCCACTACGCTTAGCTGGCCCGAGCCACTTTTTATCCGTACGCCATCAATAAAACAGTGAAAAGGAGAGAAAAAACAAAAGCCGTGACGTCACGAGGTACGTTTTCGCACCGACACCGGTAAACGAATAAATCAAGTGCTGTGTTAGTGTGGAGTCCACTTCAGGCGAATTGCGGTCTTTTATTGTCTTTTGATTGACACAAATAAATAAACATAATAAGCTTTATTATATATTATATAGTATAATTACAATACTGATGAGAAATGTAGCGATGAATAAATATGTCGCCATGTAAACCGTCCGCGATACCAAATATCCACATACACATAGCAACACTCCTTATTCATGAATAAAAATGATAAAAAATCTATCTTGTATTGTAAAAATCTATTGCATACACAATACTCACTTTATACAATTTTTTTTGTATAAAGACCGACACACAGCCACATACACACACAAACTCATTTACCTGAGTCTTACGGGATAGTTCATGTATAAGCCCATCGTCCATATTATCTATTTTTACATTGTACGAGTATATAGGTACATAGTTAATTCAGTTTTTGGCAATAAGTTTTATGTATGTGTATGATAAGTTCATATACTGTTTTGCTGTGGGTTTTGAGTTCATAAATCAAATAAATAAATAAATAGTAACTGTAGTATGTAGATTTTTTTATTTTATAGAAAAAAGATGACAGATGATACACTTGGTGGTAAGTAGATACTGTCGCCCGTGGACATACGAGATACATTCAACCCGTGACCACGGCTGGTGTAACTGGTACCGAAACATCGAGTAGGAATAAAAGGTAAACAAATACCTTTATTATACACGTTCAGACCTGTTTTTTTAGAATATAAAATCCGCGATACACGCCAACAAGTGAATTGATGTAGCCGTATGAGCGAAAGCTGCTGGCCTAATACATAAATAATAATAATAATATCTCATAAAATGTGATGACTAAAATTGCATATGTCAGATGTTTCTGTGCTTATAAAAATAATAACAATACGTTTTGCAAAGTTTCAATTACCTATAACTACGATATATAGAATAGTCAGAGTTCCCCATCGCGTTAGTAAGTAACTTCATCTGTGTGCGTGTCGCATTTTAAGCGTTTTTATAATGTGCTTACTGTTGTTACGTCACTTTTGTACACAATAAATAAATGCGAAAATCGCTCAATGTAACCGCGGGCTTTTCGATTTGTGACTTCAGCGCAATGTTAACTGAAAATAAACTATCTGCGTCACTAATAAATTTTACTTCACACATGGCGGTACACGGGCGATATTGCCAGTTTAATTGACACTGTATTTTGAAAGCACCCCACACAAAATCGAACAGTGATGTGATATTTGCTGAGTTTAATTTCAGTAGCCATAAACTTTTGCTAGCTGTCATAATAATGTTAAATTTAATCTTGTAATTCAACTACTTATTGTCTTTTTGACATTTTGAAACACTCGCTGTGAATATCTAAGAAATGTTCCTATTGGTTTACTAATATAAACGGTGTCGATTGTTATATTATGCGATCTCCCGTGGATTTGTCTTATTTGCATTTCAAAAATAGTGTCAACGGAAGAGATTTTTAATTAAAACGAAGCGATAGCCCAAATAGCTTCCAATAAATAAACAAATAAACAAACTATACCGTCCCACTGCAGGGCACAGGCCTCCCCTAGTAAATCCATGGGCGGTTTATGCCGGTTTACGGTTCGAACCGGTTTTCGGGCGCGCGGGCCCGGTGCGGATTTGTGAATCACATACTCCATATATTTTTTTATTTCTGGAGCATGCGGGTTTCCACCGATGTTTTCCTTCACCGCTCAGCTAGAGACAATTTTTAAAAATCCGTATTTAAGTAGAAACTCGGTGGTACAGGCCGAGGATATGAACTCACTATCACACAAATTATCACCGATCCGTGACATTTTAAATGGACCTAGATTAATATTTAAATATATGTATTTAAATTCTCACAAAAAGAAAAAGAACGGCGATGACACATGTTAGTCGGAAATGTAGATTTTCCACATGTTTTAGGAATAAATGTTTGTGTATCGTATATTGGAGTTGATTTTTTTAATTTGAAATACTGTATATCCTAATTCTGATACTACTGTACAGACTTGGAATAAATGTGATATTAGATGCGAGGAATAAATAGAAGAGATCGAAATAAAAATAGGTACGTCTAGAAACGAAAAAATAAAATTGAAATCTATAAGTTTGGCCTTGATTATCGCAGTTCCGAGACGTTTTAGTAATTTTACATAACGACATTTTTTGTTCGTTTTGATATCTTATATCTATTTATTATGGTTTAGTTGGTGAACGAGAATCGAGATTTTTAAAAATGGCACGAAGTAGGTACCACTTATGTCAAATGCCTTTTGCAACTAACACTGACGGTAACCTTAGGTCGGCTGATCACATTTAGTCGAGATTTAGTGTAATTTTTCAGAAATTTTGAAGTCAGCTAGCGGTATCTTTTTTAAATTTCCTTATAAATATTTAGTACCTACGAGTACGTTCTAAAACTATTAAAATTTTGTAGTTCATTGAAAAATATTATATAGTCTATGCAAAAAATCTCTTTCCATATTCGCTTAGCTCCGTTGACTGTGACACGGGCTCATCACGGTTGATCAACTGGTGTCCCGCGGCCCGACCGCTCACTCCGCTCACTCACTCACTCATTCACTCATTCATTCACTCCGACGTCGGTTTCGAGTGATCACTGATCACCTTTCGAGGGCGCATCTCTTTTTTTCCGTTTGCCGATTTGACAAACGAATTCAGTGCCAATGTTGGTTTCTCGGGGATAAAATTACGATGGTCAGTTTTGAGATGGTTTCAGATAATTTGTTAATGAATGTATTGCAATTTATGTTAGGGGCAGGGGCATATTTGCCATAGTATTAATAACCGATGGGGAGACAGTCCTCGAATGGAGGTCACGTACGGGGAAGCGCAGTATGGGACGCTCCACCAGCCAGGTGGACCGACGAGTCGGTGGACTTCGTAAGTGGTAGCTGAATGAGAAGAGCCGAAGAACGTGGTGCCTTAGGAGAGGCCTATCCCGCAGTGGAAAGACGTAGGCTGATGGTAAAGTAAAGTATGTTACAGACAGAAACGATGCTGAAAATTAAACATGCTCGTATATCCTTTTAGTGATCATGTTTGGCCCAAATGCCATATGTGAACTCACTCAATCTTTTTACCCGACAACAGCGAAACCAAAAAGGAAGGGTTATGAATTCATCAGCGTATGTGTATGGACGCAATATGTATGTTCAATTACACACTCTAATTTACTACGCTGATCGCAGTAAATGATATGTCAATATAATTGTACTAATTACTCAAAAATTATAGAATATACTCTTATGTTCTTCTCCGGATTTTAAGGTTTCATCTTTACCAAAGTTCTGTGAAATCGGTTCAGCAATTTAATTGTGAAGATGTAATAAACAAACAGGGTGACAAACTTATATACAATTTAAAAAAAGGTGGCAGACGAGCATACAGTCCACCTGATGGTAAATGGATACTGTCGCCCATAGACATCCGCGATACATGCCAACATCGGTCCAGAATGACAAACGTTGGCCCCCGGACGAGCTGCCCACCTTTGCAGATTAAGGAATGGATTGGGAAAATGGGGAGGGATATGCCGGGTTGGGAATGGGCTCCGGTATATACTCACTACCGAAACACGTATGTACATTGGGGAAATACGATAAAGCAGTACATTTCAAGGTAGTTTTCTATGAGAGAGGGGTAACGTGCCCAGTCGAGTGCGCCCAACAGGTGTGGGAATGCAGCGTGCACTCTCCCCCTATAATATTAGTATGTAGAAAATATGTAGACCTTGCTTACATTCTATAATCATTACCAAATCTACCCACTCAAACGTATAAACTTAATTAATACATAATTTAATTAATCAGTTAACATAAACTTAACACGTGATCAACGCTTGTTAGTGCCTGTGATGACAAGTCACGACGACTAGGACTTCTGACAGTCCGACTGAACCAGTTTTTATTACCGCTGCGTTCACTATTGTTTCCGTATTTGAATTTTGAATCGGGGTCAGCTTGGTCAGCGTGGCATTTTCAGGCCATACATCCTCTCATGTACGAGACAATGTGCAAGAAGAGTCCCCTAATCTGCATTAGTGGACGATAGCATTGGACGGTTCATTACACCTAGCAAAAGATAAAGCAAAGTAAATGCGTGTATCATTATTAAAAATAACGTCGAAAGTAAATCACTTTTGCAAATTACGTCCGATTCTAAAAACTATATTTTAATGGCAAACTTTTGATGACAATATTGTTTTTTATATTGCAAATGCATTTTGCGAGGTGCTCCTAAAAATAATATCGACTCATCGACAACTCAACTCGAATATCCCATCGACCTATTTTCGAGTCACCTGCAGGTAGCGACCTGTGTGGCCGACAGTGATAAGTGTGGCGAGCGTGACGAGTGTGGCGTGTGATGAATGTGACGTGTGACGGGCATGTGTCAACAAACGTCGCTCACGCCTTATTATTGGGGGTAGAGCACGGGCGTCAGGAACACCAGTGAGGAAACTACGGTAAAAGCTGAAAAAGATCGACGTTTTCGTATTGTCTATAAATCAGTGACTTTTCATTAAAGCAGGCTTTAAATAATACTCATTTTTACAAATCAGTGACTTTTGATTGACGCAAGCTTAAAGAATAAATTCAAGTATTTATGTACTGAAAATAAAGTACCCGTGGTCTATGTAACTGAAATAAGTCCCTTCCTAAAAGCTATTGACGTAAAGCTTCCTTGGGGTACTGGCATGATATTGACGATATTGACCACAGAAGGTTGAGATAATTACGCTTTCATCGTTCCTTTTCAATTAATCGGTCTCATATTTATTTCATATGTAGACGTATGTTGTGACCGCCTTAAATTTTACACTTGTTTTACAACACTTACACACTTTACACAATTTTACAATTTTACTGCAAATCTCTCAAGTCGCAAGAAACTGTGTAAATATTCAAGATATTATTTAAGAATATAAAGATTAAATAAATTATTAGCTTCCGATTTACCCGTTTAGAGACTTCCATTCTTCTTTTTTAAATTATACGCAATATAAGAAATGAGAAATAATCTTTATAATATACTGGAAATATGCATCACGTACAGTGTGCTCATTTTCGTACTGCGACGCAAAATGTAAATGTAAATACTAAAGGAATATAAATAATTTCAAAGAATTGAAGAGTCACATTGGTTTGTTGTGCTATAAAAACGCTCGTCACCACGAATGTGTGGATAATATGCGGATATCAGACATTTGTTTAATCACTTTCATAGACATCGTGTACAATATTTCTAGCTACATTATTGTACAATACATTCGTGCGCTTTATAAGGTCACCGGGTTCAAATAAACTCTGACAGTAGCGTCACAGAACTCACGAACTCACTCAGAATCACGCCACATTCGTACACATGCGAAGTCGACAAGGCAATAGAATCGATTTATTTCCTGTGTAAATTATGAGATTTGCATTTTGCACACGTATTTATTATATTAAACAGGTCTTAAAAGCGTATTTTTACATACTTTTTGATAACATTTCGATCATGTTTCACCAACGCGTGGTACAGAGTTAAATCACTAAAAACGAAAAAAAGTTAATACCTAATAGATTTATAAAACCTATACCGATCTTCTACCACCGTCTACCGACAAACCTATCACGAAGTGTGTCTTTGTTGGGCGAAGTTTGTTGTAACCCTAGGATACTTGTGTAAGCGTTACGTCTGTGTGAGTGAGATATGATTCAGACGTTAGTAAAGAGATTCCATACTGATGACTGAACATACTGCGAACAGGGTGACGCGGGTGGACAGAACATTTACCTTGGATGCTTTTCATATACTTATAACAGTATAAACTAGGGTACCTCCCGCAGTTTCGTCTACTATATATATTTATAAATTTAGTCTTTTTTTGAAAAATAATCATCACAAAAATTGGACTTTAATGCCTTGTAGCGTTAAATCGTAGACTTACCTTTGATCTATCTATGCAGGACATGAATTATTATAATAGAAATGTAACAAATTACAATGACTTTTATAAATTTTGTATCTGTAATATTCTATAACTATAACTTCTATAACGATATTGACAGAAAATGAAATATATTTGCAAGAATTCTTGAGAATATAAGATATTAATTTAAATTTGTGGTAGACAATATATTGGACCAAAGACCCAAGAGCCAAGTTGACCCGACACTATACCGAAGATATCCCGGACATCAGCCTGTACGAGATTAGGATGGCCCTCAAACAGTTTAGAAACAACAAGGCGCCGGGCGAAGACGGAATCACTTCAGAGCTTCTGAAAGCGGGTGGAACACCGGTACTGAAAGTCCTTCAGAAGCTCTTTAATTCCGTCTTGCTCGAAGGTATTACGCCGGAGGCATGGAACAGAAGCGTGGTGGTGCTCTTCTTCAAGAAAGGCGACAAGACCTTGTTGAAGAACTATAGGCCCATCTCGCTTCTGAGCCATGTTTATAAGCTGTTTTCGAGGGTTATCACGAATCGTCTCGAGCGCAGGTTTGATGACTTCCAGCCCCCCGAACAAGCCGGTTTCCGAAAAGGCTATAGTACCATAGACCACATCCATACGCTGCGGCAAGTTATACAGAAGACCGAGGAGTATAACTTGCCATTATGCTTAGCGTTTGTGGACTATGAGAAAGCCTTTGATTCGATCGAGACTTGGGCAGTGCTACAGTCCCTCCAGCGGTGCCATATTGACTATCGGTATATCGAAGTGTTGAAGTGTTTGTATAACAACGCCACCATGTCAGTCCGAGTACAGGAAGGGAGCACGGAGCCGATTCCATTGCAGAGGGGTGTGAGACAAGGAGATGTCATCTCTCCGAAGCTCTTCACCAATGCGATGGAAGACGCTTTCAAGCTCCTGGAATGGAAAGGACTCGGCATCAACGTTGATGGCGAATACATCACTCACCTTCGATTTGCCGACGATATCGTGGTCATGGCAGAATCGCTGGAGGATCTTAGCACAATGCTCGGAGACCTCAATCGAGTTTCCCAACAGGTGGGCCTTAAAATGAACATGGACAAGACGAAAATCATGTCGAATGTCCATGTCGTGCCCACCCCAGTTTCAGTTGGGAGCTCGATTCTCGAAGTTGTTGACGAGTACGTCTACCTAGGCCAAACGGTCCAACTAGGTAGGTCCAACTTCGAGAAAGAGGTCAATCGACGAATCCAACTCGGCTGGGCAGCGTTCGGGAAGCTACGCAGCGTCTTCTCGTCCAAAATACCTCAGTGCTTGAAGACGAAGGTCTTCGACCAGTGTGTGTTGCCGGTGATGACCTACGGCACCGAGACGTGGTCTCTGACTATGGGCCTCATAAATAAACTCACTGTCGCACAGCGAGCTATGGAGAGGGCTATGCTCGGGGTTTCCCTACGTGATCGAATCAGGAATGAGGAGATCCGTAGACGAACTAAAGTCACCGACATAGCCTCTCGGGTTAGCAAGCTGAAGTGGCAGTGGGCAGGGCACATAGCTCGAAGAACCGATGGCCGATGGGGCAGAAGGGTTCTCGAATGGAGACCACGTACCGGCAGGACGAAGCCGAGGACGTCCATCTGCTAGATGGACAGACGACCTCATAAAGGTTGCGGGCACCCGCTGGATGCAGGTCGCTGCCGATAGGTCTAAATGGCGGACAATGGGGGAGGCCTATGTCCAGCAGTGGACGTCCAAGGGCTGAGAAGAAGAAGAAGAAGAATATATTGGACCTGCATGCAGGTGTGCGAGTATTACGTATTATGTCACAATTATGTATTATTTATTATACTATAATATATACCTTATTATCGATATTGTCTAATAAGTATAATATATATTGAACATAATTCATTCTGTGGATTTCGGTCATTTTGCACTACCTATATCCCTTTTATTTTTCTCTATCGCAAGGTTGTCTGGAAGAGATCGCCTTAGCGATAAGGTCGCCTATTGTATTCTGTCATTTATTATTTGTGCACATGTAATAACTACATATTTGTATGCAATGAAGAGTATTTATTATTATGTATTACGTATTATATAAAGTTAAAGAATTAAATAATGCTTAATTATTAATTATAAAACACATATGCACCATATTTCAATCGCAACTGTAAAGTTTAAGGCATATTGGTTGTATCAAACACGATTAAACATATACAATCATGAATAACCAAGTAATAAAACTATCTACCTTGCAATACTCAAAGAAACATCGCACACTTACTGTCTTCAAACTTCACTTCTACCCACATAACCAATATAACCCAATACAAATTCCGACACCCACCTAACATTCGCACACGATTACAGAACTGCGAGGAATCGCTCCGTTAGCCGAGAATCATAAAAAAAAGTCTAGTACTTCCGCCAGTATGCCGGTCACGTCGGGTCGAACTGATTGACGCGAGACGTCCGCGCCTTCTGGATATCACCCCCGGCTCCAGGCTCCAGACACCCCCCGAGTCACCCCACGAGAAGGCGAACCCCCCGCTGACTTGACCTGTGATCCGGCGAGAAACATGTGAAAAATGTCATTAATGCACTCCTGGGGTCGTATTGAGTGCTTTATAGAGTTCGTAGTTGTTGCTCTAAGAGATGCTAACGTTTGCTTGATGTTTGTGCCTTTTTACAGTTATAACTGTACACTATCTCACAATTCAATTAGTTTTATTATTTTTTAAAAAATCATATAGCCACTCGTCAAGTTATCCATCATCAGTGAAACAAACAAACACACAAGCATACTTTCAAATTTTATAATCCAACAAGCAGGTGAATTTTCTCAATGTATCAGAAATTATAGACGAACAGACACAAATATTACCTACTTATATTTTATATTTTAATTTCACACGTATTTTATATTTATACTAGCTGTTGCCCGCGACTTCGCTCGCGTGATCTTCAGGTACTAATTTAGAAACACCGCGAGCGTGGGCACAACCACTCGCCAAAGTTTCATCGCAATCGGATGAATGGTATAGGAACGTATGCGTATACACTATATATATACATATATATAGATAATATAATGCATATTTATTAACTTCTTTTTATAAATAACAGATCTAACTGGTAATTAAACTAATGGTAATAAGCTTGAATTAATTTTTGGAATACGAGTATATTTTGATATTTTGTCGACATGGCTGACACACACGTCTGGGAAATTTTGATAGAATGGAACAGTCTCACCAATGAACAAAAAGGGCCGTGTGTTAGCTGACCTCTCTATACACTACTGTGATAAGATTATTTATTAATAGTGTAACCGTGCGTGCCGCAAAAGACGATTGAGGGTCAAGCTAAAGCGGCTACAACGAGCTCCGAGGAACTGCTCCACTTCTAAAAGTGTGGACTGGCCAATAGTTTTAGGGCCATATATCCCTCATTACAAGAGAATGTGCATGAGGAGGACAAAGTTCAAGACCATGTCCAGCGATGAATACTGAAGGGGCTGGTTGCAATTTTAGATTTAAGATTTTGGTATCTCGGAGCTGACATGAATCATAATTCAAAAGCCCTCCAATAAATGAAAAATGAAAAACAGTATGCTATCTTGTATAATACCATGTATGGGATGGTGCAAGGTCAGCAACTCACGTGTATTCTTCCTGGTGTTGCATGTGTCCATGGGCGGACCACTTACCATGTCGTGGTCTGCTCGTATGCCTTCTATAAAAAAAATACTCAGAAATTTATGATTTCGATCATATTTTAGGGCAAGGTAAAAAAAACAACTCTATTAAAAATTACATTATAAGATTTCTCTACAGTGTAGTGTTACAGTGTCCTTATGTAATTAACATTTTTTTCGTAATATATGTAACCAATGTAATAACACAAGTCTCAAAATCTGAATGGATACATTATACATCATTGTAACACAACAACTAGGTACAGATGTCATCAAGATTGTTCACTGAAACAAAATTAAAACTGAAACGTTCTCATCAGACAGGTCCGAACTCGAAAGTTCGTTAATTCGCGCCACTGCAATTCGGGCCCTGCACGCTGATGTCGAACCGAGAATAAGTTTGAATTGCATGTAGTTTAGGATAAATAGCCAACGTCCGCGACAATCCTAAAACGCAATGTTGCATTTTGTTTTATTTTTAATGAAAATAATAGAAAACCAATGAGATATTGCCATTTTGTAAACTGTGGTTTATTTTTTAAGTTAAATACACGTTTATTTTCCTAGATTCTGAGTTAATGTGTAATACACTTATATTGCTGAACTGCCTTAAATAGTTCTGCAATAATCGTCTATAAATGTACCAATAAATGAGTCTATAATTTAAATTATCATGATATTTCTTGTCTAAATTATAATTTGTTCACAGGTTCACTACAACATGGGGTTCTTCAAGAAAGCTGTGAATAGGATTTTGCAAGGTCGGCGGCGCACCCGCATACCCCCTGGTGTTGCAGGTGTCCATGGGCGGCGGTAACACTTACCATCACGTGAGACCGCTTGCTCGTCCGCCCTCTTCTCTATAAAAAAAAAAGGTAGGTTTTAATGTCTTGGACACTGATACTACAGAACTTGTATCTACCACAATTTTTTATGGTTTATTAGATACGATTATGATAGCTTTGTGTATCTAGTAATAAATAATAAAAAAAAACATCATTGAAAAGTATTTATTTAAAAAAAATGCGAGATTTGTAACCCTTTTATCGGTGACTACAACGCTCACGTTGAAGATGGAAGATAGATGGATGAAGATGGAAGATGGAAACGGAGTGAATATAATAATATTCACTCCGTTTCCATCTGGAAGCGGAGTTTATATGAACTATTTGAAGATATGGTCTTGTATAACAAATATGAGAAAAAATGATAAGGATATGATGCATAATTCACAAGTATGACAGTGCGATTTTTAAAGTTTTTCAAATATATAAAAAGTTTTAAAAAGGCCGCGGTAAGCAGGCCGCTACATTTCTCACTATGAAACGTTTTATAACATGTTACAAGCAACATTAACTATTTATGTGCGTTTTAATTTGATTCCAATCATCTTTTTTCCCCCATTAATCCCCCAATAACTTTACCGCAGTTGTAAAGCTTTATTGACTAGTAGTCGCTCGTAAACCGGCCGTAAAACATCCCAAACACACATAAAAACCTGTATACCTTGACGTATACGCCGAGGTATACGTATATCGGAGACTAGCTGGTATGTATGGTTAGTTCATTGTATTCCTACCCTATACCGTACATTCCCATGGTAACTATTTAATAGATCTGGATGAAAATTACTCTAAATGTTAAACTGATGCTAATTTTCATTAAAATCAGTCCAGCAAACAATTAAACAAACCCAAAGCTCATATCTCGTTGAGTGAGTTGTACAGATATAGATGTGTGGGTATACTGTACACGTGCAGCAAGAGATAACGTCGTCAATACGCCCGGGCAATAACGCAAAAACTCCAAACAATAGACATTAATAAGAACGTGAAAATGGGACGTACGGGTAACGTCCGGTCGTCCAGGGATGCGCTTATTAAAACATTTCGCCGGGCAATATCTGACGATACGGCGACGTGCACAATATGTGCCCGCAAACTCCGTCCGCATGTGACGACCTGCGGGAATCGCGCCCGAGAAAACTTCATTAACTCCAACGATGGGGGGCTGGGGCCCCCTCCCCCCGTTCTTGTGACGGACGCGACGGACTGGGGACGGCCGACGTCCGCTTATTACATCTTGAACGTGCCGCGAAATCGAAGAAATGCGACGTAAATACGTGAAGCATTCTGAGAGGAATCGTTACACTGATTGCCGGCTTTGTGCTCGGCTGACCGTTAATTTGATCTGTATCGAAGGGGGCTCATTGTGCGGCTTATTATTGAGATGGCTTTTATTAGATGAGATGTTGCCGATTGCAGCACGATTTCAGTTTTGAGAGTTTTTTAAACGCTATGTTGCGTAAATTCACCGCGAAAACGATTTGTTCCTCTTTCTAAAAAACTGTGATTAGATAATGTGTTTATTAAGATGCCAGAGATTGCATTATTGATTCATTAATGTTCAAACCGATGCTGATATACGAAAATTTCGTCCGTTATTCATTGAAATCTAAAGATACTACTACACTATTACTACAGCCACGGGTTCCGAATCATTCGGTATCCATGTGTAGTTTTCACATATAGCGGTCATTCCTATCCGATAAATTAATATCCTGCAAATACAAAAGTAGCAATTAAACAACTTTGAACGGTTTAAATCGCATATATTTAACATTATTTATATCCCGACGTTTCGAACACTTTGCAGTGGACGTGGTCACGGGGTGACTAATTGATTTAATTTGTCACTTGAGTTATTAAGAAATTATTTGAACTACCGTCTGAAATTTTTTTAATCATAACATTCCCTATGCACGCAGTATTCGCTCACGGTGTCCAGAGGTCTTGCAGTATTGCGTTGGCCTTGGGATTTAATTAATTTAATGTAATTGCTATGTATAGTAATCGCGAAAACCTAAGAAAATACAAAAGTAATTAAGTAATGTGTGGTATGGTGTGGTGTCGGCCGCCTCTAGAATAACACCATCCCATTTCTTCCCTTGGCTGTCAGAAAAGGCATAAAAGGCTGGTTACGGTACGGTAATGTTTTAAATGTGAAGTATTTATGGAATAAAAAAAAAATATGTAAACATACGTCAAAAGATACGTTTAATAGATCGGATAAATCATGTTAAAATACAAACATCTCAAATGTCACAAAATACGGTTTCTATAAACATGTTATCTGACTTATTGGACAGACAATCGAAAATTCAGTATTAATATTTTTCAAAGTCGCGCAAATGTAGCTATACCTTTACTTCTCCGGTATAACAGTTTCCGGGCATATTTTTCGGCGAGTCGCCCAGTTTTCGAGGAACCGCGGACCACACCGGTGACACCGCGCCGTTGATGTATGGACGATATAATTGCTCTCGCGACTAGTTGCTTGAGAGTCGCCGAAGTGACGATGGACGCGACATGATTGTTTTGGCTCACATCTTTTCTGTACAGTTCACTTTGGGAAAGAATAAAGAATTATCTACGTGCAAAAAAGAATTACACGATGTAAATAAAAAAGTACTTTTAAGAATAAAAGTTCATTTATATTTTACAGACATAAAGCAAATATCTATTACAGTTTTAGTAGTTATTATCCTATATTTTGTCTAAATAATTCATTTTTTTTTTTAAAATAGTATGTGGGTTTACAAATTTACTTTTCAATGTATCAAGAAAATTTTGCGCATGCTATTTACTATACCTGAAATATATAAAGTATCGAAAAGGCTAAATAAATGGACGGTAGATTTAACGAACGTCAATTTGGTGCTAAAAATACATTAATATTTAATCGACCGCTGAGATTGTTCCAGTGGCCGAAGAGTTTTTTCTGAAATTATTTTGTTCTATTAGCACAAATTTACTCGAGTAAATTTGTGCCAGAACAGATTTGTCTAAGTATACCTACTCCAGAAATCTACAGTTTAGTTTTACATTAGAAATAAAATAACAAACATAATACACTCACCGGCACGGAAAGTTGGCCACGTGTGATTTTTGTTGTAGCTTGCATTTAAATAAATTTTCTTCAATAAATTAAGTGTAGGTAGGCTCGATACGTGTTGCTTTTATATTTTTATAACTTTTTTGAAAGATTACCATACAAATTTAAAGTTTATTTAAGACCACGCACTTTTGCACAAAAAAAGAATTTTATACAATCAATTTTAAAACGCTAGAAAATTAAGAGTTTGCTAATTTTCTTTATCGTCTATACGTTTTAGTATCGGGTGTTTCCTCCCCTGGCCCCGATAACCGCCTGCATTCGATCTGGCATGCTTTGAATGATGTTTCTGACATCAACTTGCGGTATGTTTTCCCAAGCGTCCAGTACTGCATTTCATAGCTGATTGAGTGTCTGTGGCAGGTTAGAGCTTGACTTTATCTTTCTTTTGAGCACGTCCCAAATTATATAGTGTATATAGTGGAGTGTAGGCTTTCTCGGCCGGTGTCCATATTAATTGAATCTTCCGGGCTACTTGGAAAAAAGAGAGGAGACTCCAGAAGACCTCGGCCAAGTAGCCCGGAAGATTCAATTAATAAAACATAACATAATTGTAACTATACATTCTTTTCAATACTACAAACATTCTCGAAGTTAATCCCTTCACCAGAAAACTAAAAAAGGTTTATATAAGAACTGTCTCCATCTCGAAATTGGTCGACCAAGTTAATTAATATTGTTACAGTGTTTCTTTTTATACACGTAGAAACAAGGCAACAGACAGACAACTGAATTAATGTAATTTTTCTAATAAATTCTCTTTAAGTCAGTGGTAGTGGGCAGGTCGATATCTACCACAAACCGGTAACTGATGGAGCAGATAAATCCTTGAATGGAAATCACGTATAAGAAAGTATCATTAGACGCGCATCGGCCAAGTAAACCAAAGACTGAAAGAAATCGGTCCATGAGAACGTAGCGTGGGACGCCTTCCGCCAGGTGAACTGAAGACCTGAAGAAATTTGTCCGTAATGACTGGGGATGTGAAACGTAGCGTGGAATGCCATCTGGTCAGGTGAACCAGAGACTTGAAGAAATTTGTCCGTAGTGGCATGATATGGTTATGCTATGGCCGGATGAGAAAAGCGTGTGGTGAAGAGTTTTGAAAGAGGTCTAGATCTAGCAGTAGAAAAATGACAATAGACTGATGAAAGACGACGGCGACGATGAAAGACTGATGAGACTAAAGAAAGACGGTGCTTTGGCAACAAGGCCGCCTTTTCATGTTACTCACTTAAATTGTCATTTTTGCAACATGTATTGGTGTACAAAAAAGATTTATATCTATCTATAATAAAATATATGTTAATATAACTCAATATGTCAAATAAATAAGTAATAGAAAATATGCATTTATTATTTAAGGAAGTCCTCTGTAAGAACACTGATCCGTTGTAATTTATAACTAGTGAGCTAGGTAGATAATCTGCCTAGTCTTAACAGCAGGCAAGCATTGGCTATTAACCCGACTGTACCCCGTGCACATGCCAAGAGAGGCGTTAACATCGTTTGACTGGTCAACGTTGACGGAGGAGTTCTTGCATGGCGGTCGAGAATCCGGGAGACATTGCCAAAATATTTTGCGCCGACGTTTCTCGCAGATCAATCAATAGCTGGACCACGCGAGTGAATGACAGTCAACGGATATGAGTTTCACTGAAAAACTTCTCGACTTTTCCCGGAGAAGAATGCAAGCCCTGTTACCTTCAGTTTAACTTTTAGAGGACGTGGTAGTGGAGAACCGGCCACATTTTATTGTGTTCAATACTCTTAAAGACACAGTTACGCACGCGACACAGTTTAAAACGAGTTTTTGCTGATTCTGATTTTAGAAAGAAATACATAAACAAACGTTGTTGAAATTCATGAGCCCTATCAAACAATATATCATTAATATATATTTTCTTTAGGATTTTTTCGAATCTATATACATAAAACAAAGTCGGGTTACTTACACCATTTATAACTCAAGAACGGCTGGATCGATTTTAATAATCTCTGATTTGTTGGATTCGTCTACGCCCCGAATAGCAGAATAACTATTAAAATATCTTAAAAATTCACGGAAAAAAAAGAAAATTAATCTAGAAATATATTGAAATAAATAGAAAAAAACTGGGTAAGCGCCATCTGTTGGGCAGCCACAGCAACGCGTGGCCGGGCACAGCTAGTAATAAAATAAATAAAAAAATGAAATATTTTTTAAGTACCCACTGAACGCATTTGACTACATCTATAGGATATATAGATATAAGCCTCTCCCAAAGCTCGTCATCACACACGATCCTCGGGTCTTCTCATCCAACCATTACTAGCGAATTTCTTCAAGTCGTCGGTCCACCTGTTGGCGGACGGCGTCCCACACTGCGCTTTCCGGTGCGAGGCTTATCGGCCCTGCGGCAAATATGAGCTGGCTACTGCCACTTCAGCATGCGGATTCTGTGAGCTATATCGGTGACTTTATTATGTCGCTATATGTTATATGTTATTACGTGCTATTTCGTTAGCTAGTTTTACTGAGCAATTAAACAATTTTGAACGGTTTTAATCGCGTATATTTGACATTATTTATATCCCGACGTTTCGAACACTTTTCAGTGGACGTGGTCACGGGGTGTCACCCCGTGACCACGTATAGTAACCGTGACCACGTGACCACGTTTAATTGCTATGTATAGTAATCGCGAAAACCTAAGAAAATATTATGTTATAGTTTTACTGACTTAACTTCAATATGGACTCAACATAGACTTATATGTTAATTACATTCCGATCAGCTAAAAAATGCACCCTATTGTTTGTTCTCATACTATTATTCTATATATAACTTCTATAAATACTATTCGAAATTTTACTTTTTTCATTACTCCTGCTTTAGGTAGTACTATAGTGGCGTTTCTTCGAAGTCTACCTACTGCCTCAAGAAGTCTTTCCATTACGCTAAGATATAGAGCACGTCAAGAAAGCTGTGAATAGTATTCTGCAAGATCGACGGCATACCCGCATACCTCCTGGTGTTGCAGGTGTCCATGGGCAGGTGTCCATACTTACTATCGTGTGGAACCGCTTGCTCGTCCGCCTACTTCCCTATAAAAAAGAAACCTAAACCTTGGCTACTTTTTATTATAATTGTTTTCATGTGTAATTGTCCATCGAGCATTCCTAGCTTAGCTAGAGTAATATTGACGCTGACAAGTCATTACGCCGGAAATAATAAAAAAATATTCATTATTAATCTTTATTCATAATTTTGCCGTGTTATATTATAATACTGTCATGTTTGATACCACAAATCTAATACTTTTCCTACCGCTCCATGTTTGATACGTACAACTGTGACGTAATATCATTTTGTCATTGAACTATAAAGATGTGTCGATGTTTGTTTAATACTGCCAAATTAAGAACAAAAGGGAATTAATTCAACAATATTGTGACTATACCTACTCATACCTTAAAAGAAATCTCGTCTCATATTTTTAACTGTCTTCCTGCGATGTCATCCATATAAATTATTAGTCATTTCTTTACAAACGTATGTTTACGTTCCTTCATATTTTTTTGTCCCCGACAGATGGACCGGGCGAGTCGCTGTCAATCACACGTCAGCTGGATATCTGTCTGTCTGTTGAAACGCGTAACCCGACTCTTCGATTCCACATAATCTTTATTGACGTCGCATCTTCATTTGCCAGAAACCTACACTCAAATCAAGCAAAAAGGACGTCTAAATCCACCTTGTAAGGTCGTGAGTAACTGAAATGGTATTTTTGCAAATGAATTTTTCGTGGTGTTCATTAGTACCTTGTTTACGTCTTAAGTAGACAACGTCTGTTATTTTGATTTTTATTGATGGACTTTCAGGTTTTTTCGGTCGTTAAGCTAGATTGAGGGATGGAGGGATGAAGTCGGTCTCTTTTTATATGTCGATGATCTGGACAGTTCTGGTGAATTGACATTTTTATTCGTTTGCTTTTTATTTGAAGAATCGCTCGTTTTTCACTAAAATTAATGAATGGTAGAGACATTCGTCTGTAATTTCAATGTCAACTCAACTTTGGTGAAGAAATACAAAGCGTTGTCTAATTTCGACATTGAAATTGTACTGTCGATCAAATCTTACGATCAAAGAAATCTATTGTCAAAAATTCTGGCGATTGATTGTTTAGATGATAAAGTCGAGCAAAGTTTAAAGATAATTTTAATTAACGTGTTGAGCGATTTTGCTAAAATGAGGCCACCAGAATAGAAGGAAACAGAAGGGCGAAAGTCATATTATGACGGGATAATTATAATTTTAATTACGTTTAAATCTGAAGCAAACAAACATTACTAATATTTGTAGGTCTTAATAATATTTGAATATATTTCTATATCTATAGATTCTGTATTTAACACATTCCCTATAGAGTTCATATTTTAATAGATATGTCACACTTGGACGTCTTAATGAAACTTATCACCTAGTGGACCTTTAGGACAAAATTGATGTAGTTCCACAAAAGAACATCAAAAACCGCGTGAGATGACTGTATACCATCAATTTAAGGAGTTTAGTGTTGTAATCTTGCTCTGATAATAATCTGTTGTAATCGTAATCGTGAACGTCTGACTTGCTTATCTGACTTTACCATACCACCAGCCTATGTCTCTCCACTGATGGATATAGGCTTCTCCCATAGCTCGCCACCACGCACGATCTTCGGCTCTTCTCATCCAGAAAGTACCGACATAGATTGGAGAATCAGCATGCTAAAGTGGCAATGGGTAGATCATATTTACAAGTTGTCGGTTCACCTGGCCTAAGTGCGTCCCACACTGCGCTTCCCGGTACGTGACATCCATTATAGGACTCTGACCTTACAAAACAATAAATTCGACCAGACTATAACACAGGCTTTGAAGTATCATAAAGAACTGCATAAGATGACAGTTCTCCATCACACCTCCCGCACCTGCCTTGTCAGTTTTCACTGAAGGAAACAAAAATAAACAAAGCGATCCCACAGTGTTATTATGATCGTGCGCGCGCATCGACCTTACTTTTCAACGGCTCGTTGTCAGACCAACATTGGTTTTTTGCCCCAGTTTTTTGTTGCGCGGAAGAATTGTGAGGATGGGGAGACGTTGCAATAAGTTGTGATAATTTAAAATTCATTTAAATTAGGTATTTATTTTCGTTTCAGATTATTGCATTACTAAAACTAAATTAAACTAAATTATTTAGTCGACACTAAAGAAATACAAAAACAACAAACAGGAATCGCGTTTATATTATTAGATTCATTAAAGCAACATGAATTTTGACCTCAAATTGTTTTCTTTTTTATTAGTGGCCCTAGTGGGCCAAGCCGTGCCTGACTGATCAAAAAATATCTTAAAATTCAGTAAGAAACCTACGTCACTTTTTATTTGTCACTACCAATGGAGGTTTTTGTACATTACAATATATGTCAACCCTAACAAAAGTTAATCTCACACAAACCTATTGTGAAACACACCAGTTTTTTGGGAATGAGTGACAGTCGCCAGGACCAGTAACTTTCCCATCCCATTCAAACCTATACCATGCGATATTTAAAGTCCATCATGCATATCCATATTATTCTCATCTCATAGACTAGTTTTTGCCCCAAGTTTAAACATATCAGACGGATTGATTGATTGATGTTTATTCAACGGGCATTAGTGGACTCTACCTGCGTTATTTGTGCCCTTTATTGATATTAAGACGTATCGTACCGCGTAATTATAATATTATTCATCATCTGAGCCACAATCCAAGATCCATGAAAGGATACAGTAGGTAATCTTGTACAATTACAAGAATTAAGGATCACGCACAACGATACGAATTTTACAACATTGTATGTATTGTATTCGTATCATTATGAACATGACGTGGATGGCAATCTTACAATTTTTAAATAATACCCTGCGTCGAAGAAACACCTCTTTTTTAAACAAATGATTGTCCGACCGGCAATCGAATCCGGGACCGCATCGAAGCCTCAGCGGGCAGGGGCACTAGCAACTGGACTAATTGCTCGTCAAATTATTATAAACTTTGTATATTATATTATTCACTTTGTTTTCTTTTATTACTTTGTAGGTATAATGATTATTAGATATTATTATAACTTTGTATATTGTATTGCGGTCGGATGGTGTCGGCCGTCGATAGTATAGCGCCACCCCATCTCCACCCGTGGGTGTCTTAAAGGCGACTAAAGGACAACAAAGCCGCTACCGCAAGCCCTGAGGAACTACACCATCTGTGAAAGAGTGTCCTTCATCCATAGGACAATTTTATGGTCTATGCACATATTTGTCTAAACGGAGGCAACCAGATCTTAAAGTAAGAACATTTTTGGCCTACTTTAAGATTCGGTTGTGATATATGTATCAGTTGTATCCTTTTGACTAAAAAATCGTACTTTTGAAAAAAAGAAAATGATTGTTATGTTAATGAATATAAATATGATCCTTATGTAGTGATAATCTAACGGAATAGATCGTTTATTGTTTTTGTTTTTTTTTTTTTATGGAAAAAAGGCGGTAGACGAGTATACAGTCCACCTGATGGTCGTCCATAGACATCCGCAATACATGCCAACATCAGTTAAGAATGACAAACATTGGCGCGCCCTCTGTTGCGCTGCCTTTGACTGAAGGCAGACAGGTAGGTGGACTTAAATATAATTTTAATACAATGTGCAGTAGGGAGGCCAGTATCCAGCAGTAGGCGAGTTAGTGACCATTACTGTTACAGCTGTTAATCTCCACTTGATGTAGTTGGAAATTACTCCGTACGTTTCTTACTGTGTGTTCCATATATTGTGGTCATGATTAATTCTGACGGAGGCGCACTCAGTCAATCACAGTGGAGTGCGATCATTATTTGACATGTTTTATGGGATAATTTTGGAGGTGTCGAGCTTCGGGTGGTTTTTTTGATAAATTTATTTGGGTTTAATTACTGCAACACTTTTTCTAAGTCTACCAGATTACGTAGTTTTATCTGTATATATATATATATATATATATATATATATATGTATTTATTTAAAAAACTTTATTGTTTTTAATTGTACAAAAGGCCAGCTCATTGCCTGGAAGCGTTCTCTACCACCCAACCATTGGGAACGTGATGATTAGGAAATATTTCACACAAATACTTATATTAATTTAATTTCTCGTAAACTTCATTGTACAAGTAATTTGTACAAATGGTGGACTTAATGCCATATGGCATTTTATGCTAGTCAATTATAATAATTACGTATGTTTTACAATGTATTTATAATAAGTATATATATAGTTTTTAGAGTATAAACAGCTTTGCTCGCAATTTTGTTCGCGTGAATTTTATATAGTCAGCTCGCAGAATCAGCTTGCTAAAGTGGCGATGGACTGGTCATATTTGTCGCAAGACCCATAGATAACCATTGACGTTAAAGATTCCTCAAATGGAAGCCACAATAGAATTGACACCATGTATATGCAATATATATATCGCTATTATAGCCAGAAACCGCGCAGAACTATAAAAACTGCGACGGTAGCGTCTAGCTACGTTGTTATCGGGCGGTACTCAAGTGGGAGTGCATTGAAAATGCAAATGAATGCACTTCTTTAAGGCCAGTTCATCGTTATTGCGCTCCCGGGACACTTTCCACTGAAACTCAGAGCAGGTATATATTTTAGAGTTAGGCAGCTTAGGATAATATTCTTTAAGATTGCAAGTTAGAAGGCTGCTATGTATAAGTACTGAGTCAACCGACATTTTATCAATTTCTCTTTATTACTAAACTAGTTAGTATTAATTAAAATTAAACATAACACCGCCTTGTGGTGTCCTTATCCTATCTCTTTCTACGGATATCGTACAATGCGACTAAGGGAGGAGTGCGATACCTCGAGGAGTGCGGTGGCCAGCTAATGTTAAAAGGGCTGATTGACAGGTGCACAATGGGTATACATACACTACCTTCCGACAGTAGCATAACAGGCAGTTTTTTTTTTAATTTCATGGTCTGGTTTTTCTTTCGTCTTTTAAAGTGTTAAGAAGTTTTCTCAAGCATATTTTTGCAACTCCACTCGAGCAGATACAACGCAGTCCCGTCCACGTGAAGGCTGGATTACCTCCCCTCCCCCACACCGCTTTCTCCCCTCCTGTCACTCCCGGAGAGATAAACGTCACTCGGCGACCGTTGACGGTTCGGGCTTTGTAGATTCTAATCGGTCATTTTCGTATTCAATTTCTAGTTGTCTTAAGTATCCTATTGCGGATGCAACGTGTGCGGATGCAATATTTAATACCTAAATATAAATAATGGACAGATACAGTTTTACATGATTTTTGTAGTTATCTAAGCCAAGGAATCACATTGTCGATGTTTCAATATTATGTTTTCATAATATGTTCAAAACATGTTTCAAAACATGTTCTAACACGAACTTTTAAGACAAAGTAATGATATGGTAAGCTACCTGTGTGGGCACAGGTCTCCCGTAGTAAATAATAAGGTTTCGGGCCATAATTTAATTCATCACGCGGACCCATTGCGGGTTGCTGAACAGACATGCACCAGATTTTTATTCCCACGGATGTATCCTTCACCACTGAGCTAGTGATAATTTAAAAAAAGCGTATTAAGCAGAAACTCGGGGGTATTTGAATGATTTATGATTGAGGATGTAAACCTCTATATGGGAAACTACAGAACACAATAGTTTGTTATATCGTGTAATTCAATTATCTTCCCTTTGCATATCGAAGGTTATATGTTTGATAATAATAATAACAGTTTATTCGCGGAAATGTGAGTATAATACAGCTTCGATACATACGAACATGCAGTCCACCTGATGGTAAGTGATACTGTCGTCCATAGGTATCCGCTATACATGTCAACATTAGTACAAAATTACAAACGTTGGCCGACCCCGGATGCGCTGCCTACCTTTGGAGATATAGGAATGGATTTGGAGAAAGGATTGGGAAAATGGGGAGGGATAGGATGGGAATGGGCTCTGGCACATCTCACTCACTACCGAAACACGTACCTACGTACATTAGACAAATAAGATAAAGTGGGAAATGCAGTACATTTCAAGGTAGTCTTCTGTGAGAGAGGGGTAACGTGGCCAGTCGAGCACGCCCAGCGGCTGTTGGATTGCAACGTGCACTCCCTCCTCCTAATAATATCTTTTTAATCTAAATATTTGACTATCCAGTCGAGATGTTATAATTAATTAATTTATATTTTACTAATATTGTTACAACTAGCGAATTGTTTTACGATCTGGTGTTGGTGGAGTTCTATTCCTTATTTTTCCGAAGTGCACGCACCGCGAATAATCGCATCGGTATTAATAATCGCATCATACATGGAGGCGTTATCTCTCGGATCAGCACAAAGCAGGGCCGCAGCCTCGGGCGCGCGGCTGATTGATGGCCGGCCGATGCGAATCTCGTATCTACCTGACGTTTTCTTACGCCCTAGTACAATCGCTATAAGTCCGGGATAATCTAGTAAGTCACAACTTCGGTTTAAAATTCCACCGCAGAGCAACGTCCTCCTCTTGGCATTATTATGGTGCCGTGTGGCTTTAAAATACCACCTCCTCATCTCTTCCCATTGGTATCATAAAAGGCGACTAAATGATAACAAAGCCGCGCTACCGCAAGCCCTGATGACCTACACCGCCTCTAAAAGAGTGGCCAACACGCTTGGCCAGCGTGCCGTTCTAAGGCCATACATCACTCATTAACATGACAATACGCATGATGAGACCCATCTCCAGCAGTGTACTGGAGGAAGAGCTGGTAACGGTTATTGCATAAATTATGACTTTCGAATTTTGAAACGATTTTACTACATCTCGACTAAGGGTCAACATCTGAATACAAAACCCCAATCCGTTTAGAGATTTATCTATTTATATATATATACATATAATCATTCTATTCTATAATCAATACATAATCTATATCAATCAATACATAATTATTAAAATAAAGAAAAACTGAACTTCACTTCTTGCGTCCCCGCCAAAAAGTTCTTATTTCTTATTAAAGCAACAAATACAATTTTTAAACATTGGGTGTAAAAATAAAAAAAGTATGCTCCGAAGCGCTGAAATTTCGTCGGATAGGGCTCGCAAAGCTCTGCAATTCTTGTATTTGTAAACATTTTTTTTTGAACTTACCTACGGAATGGAGAGAAATCTCCCCTCCCATTGGGGTTACCATCGGCCTTTTTTAATCATCATCACCAACATAGAAATGTGTTATAAGAATTTAAAAAAAATAAACAAACTGTCACAAAAGTGAACAATAGTTTGCGTTTACCGATAGTACTCGTATATAGTCTAATATCAACATAAAACGCCCCACTGCATGGGACAAGCCTCCCCTAGTAAATCACTGTGGGTTTCGAACCATAATCCACCACGCTTGCCCAGTGCGGATTGGTAGATATACATACTCCAGTTTTTTTTTATTATTATAACTTGAGAATGCGGGTTTGTTCGCGGATGTTTTCCCGCACCGCAATGTGAGTCGAGTAAATATATCCCTAGGCTATCATCACTCTTCTATTTATTAATTTTTTACTTATCCATGAAAGAGAATAACTCAAAAACTACTGGACCGATTTTGAATATTCTTTTACTTTTGGGGAGCTTATACCAGTAGACGCGGCATCGGCTATATATTGGCCTCCCTAGCAAAAAGTTAAGCCACCAGAATGAAGTTAGGTTTGCTAGTGTCAAATAAAACTGTCCGCGTGTCGCAATCAATCAACCGATTGACAAACCAGTCTAATTGGTTACGTCGCTCAATCAATTACAGTTTAAAACAGAAAGCCGACCGACGGAAATAGAACGAATTACAAACGATTTAATTTTTTTTTTTCTCTAAGCAGTGGCATGTCAACCGCAAAAACTGTTTCGTGTTTGTGTACAAGCAGGGATACTTGATATTTTTAGTACCTACTTATATAGTTAAATAGCTGAAGATACTAAAAATTGATCAGTGAACACAAAATTTCAAATAACTAGTTGGTTCATGAGTTATAAGTCAATTTTAAGTCAACTTTTAACTGTATTAACAACTAAAGTCAGTTAAAACCCAATTTGCCGAAGGATACAACTAAATCAATGATATATCTGAACATTTAGCTTTACATCTAGGGAAACTTGCAGTCTCGACGAATCAAATTATAGAAATGTAAATATTTATCAGCTTTTTTTTTATACGCGAGTGGGCGGCCGAGCAAGCGGTCCCACGTAATGCTAAGTGTTACTGCCGTCCATGTACACCTGCAACACCAGGTATTATTACGTTGCTATTAAATTTAAGGCCTTACAGGTACCTACGGACAGTCATCTCAGGCCGCCATGTTTGTTTACATTTCGGAGAAATTGGATTAAATTCTGAAAGCTTCTTTTTATTAAATTACCCGTTTTTCTTTCAATATTTATATTTTAATAATGTAAATAATCTTCTATTGTCAACCATTAAAAAACCACGTGGACTGTTTGTGTTCATTAATCAAAAATCATACAAATTTTTTCAACAATTAAATATTTCTGAAATAACTAATAATTAAATATAACTGAAAATATGATAACGTCGATCAAGTAGCAAACATGTTGGTTGTACAACATTTCGAAAAATATATTAACCCCATCGTGTGTAATTCGCTTTATAAAATTTCCGCGCGGTTGCAATCGAGTTCGTCAAACGTCTCTCTCTCGTCGGCTGGTCGTTTGCTCGGCGTCGGCAGTCGCTGCGCGTCGCCCGTCGACATCTTTTTGCCCGTCCACACGACAGATCAATAAGTCCGTCAATGTATTGTCAGATATGACGCGGTTTTAAGATAAGATGTCTGTTTTGTGTTAACTTATCGTGTTATTAATCGTATTTACTAGCAGTGGACACTGTTAGCAGTCAATTTAAAATACGAGTAATTTTTATAGATTAAACGATTAGAAGTATTGATTAGAGGATAGAGTATTTTTGGTAAGATTGATTCCCGTGGGAACACTATAATTAATCTGATTAACACACAATAAAACGGAATTCAAATTAAATTAAAATTTCAATTTAAAAATTTAATTAAAATTCGTCCAGAAAGTAGGGTTTTTGTGTGATGCACGTTTAGACAGAAAGAAATTCCAAACAATGTTGTTCTATATTGCAATGACTTTTCCCAAAATAAAAAATGTATAGAAAAGCCTTTGTTACTATTTTATTATATGTAATTTTGGTTATTAATAATAGTTGGAATTCATGTTTTATGATTTACTTGAACACTAGAGAATAAAACAATCCCATATATTTTTTCCATTTTATTGGGAAATTTAAAAAATTCTGCCACCTTGACACTTAATTCCTCATCCTACCCCATCTTTCCCAAAGGAGCAGTGGAAGGTGTAACGGATTAACCCAGCATATTATAAGTTATAACTGTATCAAGTTTAATTAAAAACCGTGCAGCGGTTTTTGCGTTGCAGACGGACGGAAAACAAAAATTCTAAAAATTGCTGTATTGTACTCTGCATCATTCGTAGAGTATATACTGCAATGATGTTTTTAAAAGTGTTTCATGTAGGTTTGTATAACAAATCGCAAATTACGGCAAATTTACAACAAATCGTGAAAACGGAGAGTTGAATGCCTTTGAGGCATTCCCTATCAGCTAACCTTCGGGTTGATCACACTCCCAGTGATTACACTGGGAGGTGCGATGAGAAGTGTTATTGAACGATAATGGTATAATTTCCAATACAGTGGTTAAAACTTACGGTATGAGTTCCAATTTTAACAAAAATATTGCACGTACCTGAAACAAAAATGAAAATTATATTTCAACAAATACATTGATTCATATGTATCGTTTAAGATTCTCGCCATAAAAAAAAGAACAAAGACCGCGCGCAGTCGAATTGGCGGGAATGAAACTTCTGTTTTTTGAATTAATTTTTTTATTGTTTCCTCGCAAATTAGAGAAAAATACTATACAAGTCTCGGCCGAAATAGCAATTAACGGCCTCGTTTACTTCCAATATTACTCAGCCGTCAATTGCTTTATTTCGGGTCTAGAAAGTAATGTACTATTACTGCACATACGAGAGGTTTGAATATTATAGTCTTTGCATAATTAACCGGAGCACTATCAATCGTCGACCGAAGCGCGACGACAATTTTGCCAATGTCACGTGTAAATTAATTCCATATAAATATGGCGTCGCTCACTAAAGTGATAGCAGGTTTACTGAGGACAGTTGAATTCCTTGAAAGGACGGGAAAAATGCAGTCTTTTATTTGATGATCACAAACATGACACAAAGACTACAATACATATTTTTTATAGTAATCAAACAAAAACACAACCTCACTCGCCAAAGAATCCTAGATACAATTATTATTGACGACTTATCACTTACTTCAGGCAACCATGTCATACATAGAATAGAGAGATGAGTGAAATAACAGAGGTAGTTTCAAGCAGATACACAATACATAAATATACACCAACATACAAATTATACATAAATATTATAAGTATAATACAATAATAAACTTTATATTAAGTTTCAAAAATTGGATTTTTGTATATCTTATGTGACCTAGAAAATTAACCGCTATGGCGCGAAGATTTAATTGTTAGAAAAGGACAAAACATTGTTAACAATCGTTTAAGAAATAAGACGTTTAATTATTAATTCCAAGTTGTGATGAATAAATTCAAACAGATTAAGTGCAATGCAATGCTACCAGCGAGCGCTTTCAGCATCCACTGCTTGGACATGGGATTCCTCAAACACGCTGTCAGGAGGGATGTATGGCCTGAAAACATCACGCTGGCCAAGTGGGTTGGCGAGTCCACTCTTTTGGTGGTGTAGTTCCTCAGGGCAGATGGTAATCGCTTTGTGATCCCTTAGTCGTAGTTTACAACACCCAAGGGAAAATATTTATTAAATGTATTTATTTAACTGCAAATTTCCTACACATAAAACTGCTTCATATAATCAGGAAGGCCTATATAACCGCGCAGAGCAGCATGTCAGTCAGTGCGCGTGTTGTGACAGGGTGAAGCGTACCACTTCCTACACCGCAGGTGAAGCGTTGCACCTACGCGTCGCGGTGTGTTCATCGTGACGAGCGGGGCAGAGAGCGTTTTCAAGTATCAAATTCCTTGACAGCGGGAAGTATAAGTATCTTAAATCCAAACCCGCCCCGTAGATAGAATTGTAATAAGTAGATAAATAGATAGAATATACTTTATTGTATCCGAAATCATGTTATTTTTATAGAAAAAAGACGGCAGACGAGCATACAGTCGACCTGATGGTAAGTGGATACTGTCCGCGATACATGTCAACATCAGTCTAGAATGACAAACGTTGGCACCCCCCCGGATATGCTGGCTACCTTTGCAGATTAAGGAGTGGAATGGGAAAATCGAGAGGGATAGAATAGGATGATGGGAAAGGGCTCTGGCATATCTCATTCACTACTTTAAAACGGCACGCTGGTCAAGTGGCTTGACGAGTCTACGAGCTCTAAAAGTAGAGGCGATGTAATTCCTCGAGTTGTAGTTCTTGCCTTTTATGACACCCATGGGAACAGATGCGATGGTGCTACTCTAAAGTCGACCGACACCACAGAGTCTTCAACGGAAAAAAATTTGACCAAACCCACATCTTACAGAACCAAAAGTGAGAAAACGTTTGGTAGTTGATTGCATAATATTTGGGGTCGCGGTAACCCCACTACAAGAAGCACCCACTACTCCTCTCCACAATGTGCTGCACCTTACACGTCAAGTGTACTATAATCTGACGCGATGAGCTGTCTACGCAGGAGTCTTATTAAAGGCGTCGACGCATGCGAAACGCTCGCATTTGCGCAGATTGTATTTCATAGAATTTATTGCGAATTATACTGCTATTGCGAGACTATGAAAATTGGCGTTCGTAACGTTTATTCTGAATCTGGCTGTCTGTCTTTGTGTGTGCTTCTAGAATAGTGTTGCGCGTCCCGCATTTCCCGGGAAGAATATGTATTTTTGAATGAACAAAGAGTTTAGCGAATGACGGATATAGATCACTCAACAGTGGACACTAAAAGGCTTTGTTCTCATCAGTTCTACTCATCAGTACTACCGCAGAGCTAATGGGACTTTTTTTCCCACTAATCCTACGTTTTGTTCTACCATTGAACAACAGAACTAATATAATGTTTTCTTAGGTTTTCGCGATTACTATACATAGCAATTAAACAACTTTGAACGGTTCAAATCGCGTATATTTAACATTATTTATATCCCGACCTTTCGAACACTTTGCAGTGGACGTGGTTACAGGGTGACTAATTGATTTTATTTGTCACTTGAGTTATTAAGAAATTATTTGAACTACGGTCTGAATTTTTTTTTTTTTTAATCATAACATTCCCTATGCACGCAGTATTCGCTCACGGTGTCCAGAGGTCTTGCAGTATTGCGTTGGCCTTGGGATTTAATTAATTTAATGACTGGATCCCAAGCCGGTGGTACTTGTCAACCATCTTCTCTATTGAAATTTGGGTGTTTCTTGATTTCAATAGCAATTTCAATTTCAATTTAATAGATTTAAACCGTTCAAAGTTGTTTAATTGCTAAGAACTAATAGAACTTTTCTTTCTCACTAGTCCCACACTTAAAAATGCATTACGTTTCAATTTCAAGACAAAGGTGGTTATAATTAATTGACGTTTTGATTAAAATTCGATTTTTCTAAATTTTTGACCGTCATTTTTGATCGAGATTCAGGATTTTTTTAGACATCTGTTCAGTTTTTTTCCACATTATACACCCAGAACCACTAGTCTAGACCCACAAGCCAAAGTAAATCCCCTGTTAATATTGTGTATTTCTATTTATGCAACAACGTCCAAGTTTAGCATTGAGTGATATCGACCCAAGGTTGATTCAATCAGGTTGATTGACAGCCGATAGAGTGACGCCAGTCGCCATCTTGTTTTCACGCGACAAATAGGCGAATGAGAAATAAAGTCAATTCATATGACTAGGTTACGACCTTTAGAGAAAAATAGCGTGTCATTTGTGTATAGTAGTTCAGCTTCCTTCTGAATTATATCCAATATTTGTGATATGTAGGGATATACGTGAACTCAAATCGTTGACTTATGGCGTACCATAGGTATAAAGTCACTATGGAGGGAGCTTGAAGTTTCTTTAGAGGATAGAGAGATAGATAAAACTCTTTATTGCACATCAAAACAAAATAAAATAATATAAGACATTGTAAATAGATGATATGTACAAAAGGTGGTTTTATCACTAAAAGCAATCACTGCCTGATTCACCGATACAGCGCACATAATTAGCAAGCTGACGTGGCAGTGTGTAGGTCATATCTGCCATAGAACCGATAACCGATAGGGTAAACGAATCCTTGAAATGAGACCACATACCGAAAAGCGCAGTGTGGGACACCTTCCGGCGTGGTGTACCAACAAATTGTAAAAAATCACCGGTAGTTGAAAGAGAAAATCCGAATCTCGTTTGTGGTGGCGAGCCTTGGAAGCGGTCTATATCCAGCAGTAGAGAGACATGGGTTGATGATAGTACATATTGTTACTGTCATCAGGTTATGGTGTAATTTAGTGGGTATATAATTGAGTAGTAAATTATTATATTAGTTATACACGCAATACTCTAGAGGTAGAGTGCACGCTGCATTCTCACACCCGCTGGATGCACTCAACTGGCCACTTTACCCCTCTCTCTCAGAAGACTAGTTTGAAATGTACTGCATTTCCTAGTTTATCCTATTTGCCCAATGTATTTACCTGTTTCGGTAGTGAGTGATATATGCCAGAGCCCATTCCCATCCCATCTTATCCCTCCCCACTTTCCCAACCCTTCCTCCCAATCCATTTCGTAATCTGCAAAATCTATAGGAAAACTAACATAAATTAAACAGCGTGTCAACTGTGTCGTTACAATACAAAAATACTTCCAAACATGTAATTATAGTAACAGTGGTAATCTTAGGACTTATCAAAAAAATCTTAATTAATTGACACACCGACCGGTATGAAAACGTAAACAATAAATACGAAAGGTCAAATATCATCAGATGAAATAAGTATTTTCAAAATGTACTGAATACTCCAATCACCCGATTAGATCAATGTATATCAATTAGAGGGTCGACCTCGACCGGCGACAATGACCCGATGACCGCGTCGGTTCAATCACGCGCGATTGATGGCTGATTGACAGAATTACCGCATGATTGGCCACAAATGATTGTCCATTTTCAGTTATGTCACCTATTTAGTAAGTAAGTATTATTTCTTGTACATCATAGATAAAAATACACAAAACATAAAACAATGTTCCAAAGGCGCTAACAGGCGCTAGATAGTCTTATCGCTAACAGCGATCTCATTGGGTTAGAGTTGTTGAGAAATTACTGCCAGGTATATCATAACATATATATATATAAATAAATCTGCACAATTTATATAAGTAATAACATACACACACATATAGATATAAATATTTTAGTATTAATACAAACAGATAAAATGAAAAGAAAGTAAAGATATAACATGTACGAGTATATACGTAACTACTAGGAGAAGCCAATATCCCAAACAAAACACTATTAAAATGTCAGAAAAAAAAGGTGAAAAAATAAAAATTGGGAGTTCACGATGCAAAAGAATTTTAATTCTTTCAAAATATCTTTGAAAGAATTAAGAAGCGTTTTGCTCTTTATTTGTTGCCCAGCCGTGAGTTACCCATTTATTTACTCGCCAGTAAATTTTTCTTTACTTATATTTTAATAGAATAAGGTGTGGTGTCGACCGGCATTAAAATGGCTCTCTCTCTTTTCCCGTGGGTGACGTAATAGGCTACTAAGAGATAACAAAGCCGCCACCACACGCCCTCAGAAACTAAACCACCTCTAAAACATGGACTTGCCAACCCGCAAGGCCAGCGCTACGTTTTAAGGCCATACACCCCTCATACACAAGACATACACAAGACATGTACATGGTGAGTCTCATATATAGCGGTGGATGAAAAAAAGTCTGTTTACGTTTACGGTTAATGTGACAGACAGCCACTCGTGGACATCTGCGGTAGGTACACGCCAACATAAGTCAAAAATAAACGTTGACGAATTTACAGATGCTCTGCCTACATTTATTGATTCAGAACTTAATATTTACGAAAAAAGACGGGGATGGATGACAGAGAGTTGAATAGGATGGGAGAAAGGATGGATCATGGATGGAAACAGGACAGATTCAAAAAGAAATTCAGCTAGAGTGCTTCTAAATTGTATTCTGCTATATTTCTTTTAACGGACTCTAAATAAAAAATGTTTTAAGACTTTGAACTAGTAAAATTAAGATAAGTTATCCAACAAATCAAATAAGAGCTATGTATGTATTTATAAACAACCTATCCATTTATTTACGAATCATTATAATCGAATGCATATTGAGTGCATCAACAGGATAGCTTAATAAATGTATTTTATTTAAATTTATCGTCCTATATCGTATCCGAGACACATAAGGTATTAAGAGGTCGCAAATTGTTGTGCTACCCCGCAACGATAAAAACGCATTTAATTCAAACTTTATGCTATAATAAATAAGTGTCAGTTTAACGCGTAGAAAGTGCAAACATAAAGTTGTCGTACGTAGGAGTCAAACACGATGATCGGTCGACAATTTGATTCGGAATATATCGCCCGATCAAGTTGTAAACAAGTGTTGTAGGTGGGTGCGGATTCGATTCTCGAGTGAGAAAGTTCTGCTTGGCACGACTCAATGTGTGGCGATCGTAAAATATGGCTTTTATAATGTTTTGCTGTATAAATACAGAATAAAGATGGAGATGTTGATTTATTTTTTTCGCATGAGGTATTTATTGATTCTCAAAAGACGGATTCTCATAACGACAGATACTCAAAAGGACAAAGTACAATCGTAAACAAAAAAAATACAGATTAGTTTAGGTTCCATCATTTTTAATTCATAGGTGCGTTATAAACTAACATTGTGCCTAATTCTGAGGCCATCGATGACAGCACTAAAAGTAACTTGACTTCATGTCGTTTTAACTTCATATCAAGAAAAGAAAGACTAGAAAGTGACAGATGAACTAATTTTAATAATTCCTAGTCTGCCTTCAGAATTAGACGCAATATTTACCTGTGCGCCCCTTGAACTTAATATTAAATATAGTTAACAATATGTCAATTCACGATAGTTGATCAGAAATTTTATCTAATGACCGGTAATCAACGTACTTACATGGGTTATCAAGGCAAATAGGCTGCATGTCGCTGTTAATTAATAAAATTAAATACCATTAGTAAGCATGCAAGCAATATGCAAGCATGCAAGTTGACCGTTTTTCAAAACCAGTCTAAGACCATGGAGTTGCATCTTAATACCACCCAAAGTCTTCTCCAAAGCCTTCTCAAAATAATCCCAAAATCATAATCATTTTTGCTAGTTAGGGAGCTTGACCAGTCAAGCGCATCTTGACCAAAAAGGGTCATACAAAATATACGAGTACAATTATAATACAAAAGATAACAGTTGAAGGTCAAAAGTCATATAGCTTTATTGTAATAATTTTGTTACGTAATAACAACATTCAACGAAAAATATTTAATTTAAAAATCTGTTGTTTTCTTTCAGTGTGACTCACTATATACTTTGTCCTTTGACACTGTGGCTTCCTTTAAGGGCAAGAATTAAGAAGGCGATGTGAGTTATTTACGAGTATAATTTACAAGATAACACTTAAATATTACTAAACCCACCGGATATCCACTACACTGCCATCTATCAAGCGTCAACTGTGAAACGCGATCACTAATTGCAAACACACCAAAGGAGCGTATTAAAAACGATGCAACGTATTTAATTTATAATAATACCGCGTGCAAAATTCACTCTTATCAAAACTAACATACATCGCACTATAATGTTATATCTGAACGCAACTATGCGTGATTCGCACAGAGTTAAGTATCGCGTAGACGCGGCGCGGACTTAAGCCGTTTTGACGCGTGCGGTTCCTATCTCGCCCGGGCGCATTAAGTCTCCAGTCACTCTCAATCACTCAAGCTGTCCAGCCGTCAGTCATAAGCAAGACGTACGGGGGAATGCCAGTGGCCTCCTTTGAGCGGGAAAATTCCCTCCCCCCCGTCTCTCCCTGTAGGTGAGAAGGGGGGCGGTCAGCTCTTGAAGACAATTTACTGAACAAGTCGAGTTCGCCGTCCGACTGGGATTCGTGCACTGATGAAATTTATTTGAAGGAACTTGTGTGCAGTCTGTGCTATGGGATTTACATGCGGACTGTTGAATGTTATTTTAAAGCTATAGCTGTGTTGCAGTATAGATGAGAATAGACTAGTCTATGGTTGTGAACGTGCGTTGACAAAATCACTATGAAATATCTGTGTATTACTAAATTAAAACTAGATATACAAGCATGTCACGATATAATATATGTGATGTTATAAGTGATATAATACTTTCAGCAAATTATATTTACAAATGTACACATATGAAACAAAATCAATCATTTGTATGTATATTGTATATAGTAGCGAATTATCATTTGGAAACAGTGAAAAAGTTCCTAAACCTTAAAATATATTACGTGTCCCCCCAGACATCGACAGTTATGTCAAGTAGTATTTCAATCTAATACCGAAAAATTTAATCTGATCAGATATTGATATTGACTAATTAAGAGCAGATTGATCTCATAGGTTAACTAATAAAAAAAAAGTCCAAGGTCGCATATGGTCAAAATTTAAAGCATTTACAAATGAAAAACTGCCTCTAGACATGTCTATACCTCCAAAAAGTGAAAGATTTTAAAATAAATCAAAAACAAAGTATGATGCACGTCATGAGTCTACGTCTCTCCACTGCCGGATATAGGCCTTTCAAAAGACTCGCCACCAAACATGATCTTCAGCTCGTCTCATATAGCTATCACCGAAGATCTTCTTCAAGTCGTCTGTCCACTTGGCCGGAGAGTCCACCTGGGGGCGCCAATATCACACAATATATCTATATAAGTGTTTTTAAAATTGATCTAACCACCTTAAACCAATATATAGAATATTAAGAAAATATATGCTTACGAAAATAAAAACTCCAAGAAAATAATTTTCTAGATGCTGGTAGCTATACCAACCAATTTATCCAACTATTACCCAACTGCAATTTCTAACAACAGCGATTGAATATGAAGATAATAATTAAACTTTATGTCATGAGAAGTAACATTTTTTCTTCACGACTCTCTTTATCCGTATTAAATTCAGTCCACGTTGTAGCAAAAACCTAACAAACAGAGTCTCAAAAACGCAACAAAGCGGGCCGGTCTCAAACGGTGAGTTAACATCATTATCGGTGGACAGGGAGGAGTGTACAGGACACAAAACAAACAGCACTTCATTTTTTTCCAAAGATAAAAATAATGAATACACAATTGCCCTGATCACACGTACTAGTTGCCTTTATGAGAAACAATTGAATGAGCAGCAGAAAATACTGAATGATCACAAAATTAATGTCAGCAAATATAAGGGTACCCAACCCTATAGGTTTAGGTTCGCCGTCATCCGAGAACCTATATAAAGATGTAGGAGGCCTGAATCGATTTTGTGATGACATTCTTGGTAATTTCAAATAATTTACTTTAGTTATTCAACAATAGTTATTTTTTTTATTGTAATTTGATGCCCGTTTAAATACAAGCCCTTTTTTTAATAAAGAAAGGTAGCAGTGAAACAGATATTCATCTGGTGATAATTTATGATACATGCCAATATGAGTTGACTAAAATGACGTTGCAACATCGGTAGATGCTTTGCTTAATTTTGGAGAAGGAATACTTTTACTTTGGAGATTTCGGAGAAGGAATTTAGAAAAAAGGGTTAAGAAATATGAAGAATTGAGAATCTGGGCAGTTTTCCTCATAAGCACTTTATTATCCATTGGGTAGATGGGATAAAAACTACAGAGAATAATAGGGTGAAGGGTTTAGCGAAAGACTTCTCAATAAACAATCGTTGTTTCTCATACAGTATTTTGTATGAAGTTATGAAGCTATATGACCATTTCAATATTTAAACATTAATCATTGTCTTCCTGCCCCCCCTTTTTCACGTTCACACTTATTGGTATAAGTGAAATCCGGGAACGAGTTGTTTGTCATTCGGACTGATGTTGGTATGAAATAAGTATATCCACGAATTTATATACGTTTATCACCAGACGGATTTTGCCGATGTTCCAATTTCTTTCCAGTTGAACGGGGGCGGTGAAACGCTGGTATATTGTAAAAAGAATGATAGAATTTGTGAAATTTAATACATTAACCGCGTACATTGACCAGTCGGGTGGAAGGTGTTAAATGGGTGGTGAAACGTGACACTTTGATCAAAAGCTGTCAGTTTTAGCGATTTACAAAGATCGCTATGCTGTCAGGTAAATAGTTTTATGACTTTATGATATAACATAAATATAAAAATTTTGGATAAACCCACAACAGTTTCTGACAATAAATAAAGGACGAAAAAGAAATATAAAGTTACTCTACTGACTGTCTCATATATTTGTGCGGGGTGGCCAAGACCAGCGGGGGGACGCGACGCGTGTCGCTCAGATGTCGCACGCAGACGGACGTCTTTGTCGACCGTCGCTTTATTTGGTTTACTCGCTCTGTGTTACTGCGAGTGCTAGAAGTGACAGCTTTTTATGGTATTTTTTGTTCTCGGCAATTAGAAGTTGGTTGTGTATTGTTTTGTGTATATGTGGTCTTTTGGAGAGAAAATTGTATGTGGCAATGACGTTAAAGAAACATTATGAACAATACACATACGTTGTGAATGTTCTGAAATTCCCGTGGAATTATAACAGAAAAAATCAGCATTATGGGATATAATTATTTGCACTAGTTAAACTTGTTGCACAATATGTAGGAAATGGATATAATAATAATATATAACAACGCCACTAATCCGCTCGAGACCACTAGATGGTTATGGTCCTTAACCTTGTAATTCGTTACACCGCTGTGCTGGCAGTGGGACTTTAATCTCTGGTAAACAAGCAACTATGTTGTTTCATATGATTTAATCAACCTATTGGTACTATACCCGTTATAAAAAGTACGTTTGTCACTCTATACTGATGTTGGCACGTATCATGCATGTCCGTGGGCGACAGTATCCACTTATTATCAGGTGGACTCTCTGCTCGTCTGACACCTTCTTTATAACAAACAATAATAATAAATAAGGCCACACGCATTGGCCCATGCATTCTAGGATCCCTGTCTCGTGGGTTCAGAGACAGATACAAAGACGAACACACCACCGAGACTCGAACAAACTATCTATCTTTAAATCACTTGTGGTTATTTTATCTGCGTTTATAATAATAATATTTCATTTATTTCAGACCACACGATTCATATTTCATTCTATAATTAGTGTTAGTAACAATTTTAACTTATAGACTATGTTACTCCTTATTATTGAGATTTCATTACTAATTATATATATGTACGTATATGTACACACATACTTATCTAATATACATATATACACATATATTTTACATCAGACACTGGCTGTCGCCGCCCCTCACCTACTGTAGGATGTAACGTGCGACTTCACCCAATGTCTCAATATCGGTTTAAACTATCTATCAGGGTCACTACCAACTGGGCTAATCGATCGTCAAATACATAAATAAATAATTTACACAACAAATTAAATGAAATTATTTATTCGTTTTTCAGAGTTTGACAACGTGAGCATACACACTATGTATTCGTATGTATTATACTTATTCTTATGTATATATGTGTGTGTAGGTTTGAATGTATGTATATGTAATAAAATAGTATATCTGTGTATTTTATATTTCATCTAAATTGAATTTTCCAAGCACATCCAAATTGAATTCCTCCTTTTGTGTCCCTTTGTACGATATTCCGCAAAGAAGTGTATAAATAAATACATTTATTATAATCTGAATCATATCACAACTAAATTTCATTTTATCTGTACATATACAATATATTTCTATTACATCATTATCAAATACTGACACAATTGCTAAAACACCAAAAAAAATCCCCACTCTTCCAATGTTTTTACCGCGACGACATCCTGACATATTAATAGGCCGCCTCTACAATTTACCTGTGTCTACGCCCCGTTGATTCAATCAAAGTTGACAGCTCAAAGTCGATGTGGGTCGGACACTGTCCCGGCTATCGATTTTTTCCTCGTCCCGGCATAAGCAATACGCTTAGTGCAGGTGTGTTGCGAATATACATTGTTTTGTTATTAATAAAATGATTGACATTAATTTTGCCGTTGTCTTTTTATATTAAAATACAATACAATACCATAATGTAACATCAACTACTGGATATAGTGCAATATGCAAGATATAGGTCTGAATTCAGTATCTTGAGTGGCGGCGAACCTTGCTAGATGTCTATGTTAGATAGACTATCTTAGATAGAATTTACTTTATTGAAGATAAAAATTTAAAATAATGTTAATTAGAATAATAAATAACGCCACACTCCATGGGCCACGCTAGAAATCTTTTAGACAACCTTGAGAAAGGCAGTTGCGACTGAGATAATAAAAACCATTATGATAGAAGCTATACTATTAATTTTATTATGAAATGACGATATACCTTTACATATATAATACTAGCGACCCGCCCTCGCTTCGCTTCGGTTTATAAGGTTTTTTTTTCAAAATTTCAAAATAAAATATAGCCTATGTGTTATTATGATGTATGTATGTGTTATTGTAAAGTTTCATTAAAGTCCATTGAGTAGTTTTTGCGTGAAAGAGTAACAAACATCCATACATCCATCCTCACAAACTTTCGCGTTCATAATATTATAATAGGATGTATATATATTCATATGTACACACAAAAATAGCAATGCCTCGCCAAGAAGTACGGCTGAAGTTCGAAGCAATCAAAGAAGGTGAGATGGTAAATATCAAAGATAGCATCATGTTAAACAATTCTTCAGAACATTCAATATTATATAGACAGTAGAAAAAGCAGAAAGATTCTAACAAACGACGCCAAGATATTCTAAACAACCAATGAAAGTGGTGCTGCCGTCAATTCGTTTATCACGTTTTATGAGCGAAGGGAATAAATACAAAGTCCACCAAAACGTAATCAATAAGTCCACCTGTAGTCGTGCAATATTGCAGAATGTTTCCGGCACGCTCCTCCCTCACAAGAAACCCCTTTTGATCCATCCAGAAATGCTAAGAAACTTCTAAAGTAATTGGAGTCGGGAATTTTCGGGGACAAAGAGATCCCTTGCTATTTTCCCATTATTTTTAAATTATGCCTTTAGTAGTAATACGTGAACATAGAAGAGTTTTTTTAGAAACTGTTGATACTATAGCAAACTTGCAATCACAATGCCGTTCTATGTGATTCTCTATAGAATGGCAGAAGAAACACGGAAGATTTCAAAATTTTCTGAATGGAAAAGATTCTAATGAGACTTTTCTAGAGCTGCTAATAATAATTTCCTCTTTTAATGGAACATCTTCACAAAAGCAGTTATAAGACTACCATATCTCGGAGTAAATCTGCATCACTGCACTCAATCACACCCAAGACGTACCAAACGCTATCCTATTTAATTGACGGGGCACTCCATCAAAACAATCTTCAAGGAGAAAACGAACTTATTACACTATCATTTTTAAACAAAATTACATTCTAACACAACAGCGTTAAACCCAAGTTAAACGTAAAGAAAAGTTTGCAGAGATTCCGCGGTGCGGACAGAATGTATTTGCGGTTGAATTGAAATATTTTGAGTCCTATTTCTACAGTTATGACGGATGAAAAATGAAAAAAGTGAAGCTGAGATGTCAACATTGAACGTCACATGTCACAGGGAGCTGTCAAAGGAAACACACCCTTGTGTCTGTGAGTCCACGATGATAGAAATTGTGGAGAAAAATCGGTATGGTGTGAACTGAGTGACTGGCAAAGCGTATCGTGAATCGCTGGCATCGTGGTAGTTATAAAAGATTTTCTTGAAAATAGTGATTATAAATTATGAAATAATAAAAAATAGCCTAAACAGGTTATTAAATATATATCTTGCATAGGCAGTTGTTCTATTGACTTTGGTTATGGTGTTCTTTAAAATACTTAAGTTGTTTTGAGATTTTGTTTGAATGAAAATCTGCTCTAACATTTATTTAAAAAAAAAAAAAAACATAAAATAGCTGAGAAACTAGAGCAATAAGGCCCTTTTCTCAGATAATGTCAGATATATAAATCTATGACATATATCTATATTGGTAAAAAATTTCAGATGTTTCAAAAACAAAGTCACCCAATAGGAAATCGGTTCTTGTTTAAATCTAACACAAAGAAAAAATAAGGAAAGAGAGAAAATATCCCTTTTTGGACCTTTTTGAAGGAAGACAAAAGAGTGGATAAATAGGTAGATGCAATGCAATACAATGCAATCAGGCCCTTTCAATATACACTGATGGGAATGGGCCTCTTCACGCACGTTATCTCGTGCATGAGGGATGTATGGCCTTGAAACACCACGCTGACCAAGCAGGTCGGCGAGTCCACTCTTTTAAGAGGTGGTTTAGTTCATGAGAGCTTGTGGTAGCGGCTTTGTTGACCCATAGTTAGATAGGTGGATAAATTCTTTATAGTATATCAACACGTCATGTTGCAAAAAGACGATTTAAGTAGGTACAATAAGTGACGCGAAAACAGGCGGTTTTATCGCAAATAAGTATATATCAGCGTAACAAAAAAAAATTCGCTCCCCCTAATCACTGTATCCAGCACCTTATTCATTGCACCAAGTGACAAAGTAAGTGTTCCGCTCTCCCGACGAAAATAGTAAACGGTGTTTGACAAATTACGAGCATCTGCTCGTGACGAGCAGATACCGCTTCGAGACAGGGAGGTCCGCTCCACGGTTTATGTACCGAATGGTCTGAGATCTATAGGAAAAGCTTGGACTGTCGGCTTAATAGTAACTTTAAGTAAACTACGTTGTAATAATGGACACTTTCCAGATATGTTTTTAGCGATGAGACATCTAGCCGAGATAATGCCATAAGTATACTAACATTTGCCTTATATTTAGAAAGAAAAGAAAAACAGACAAACAGTTTATTTCCTGAATATAGTGAAAAGTCATACGAAAAATACAAAAAAAAATATCGAAAAAAAGCGTCACTGCAACAGGAAACGCGTGCCTGACTCAGCATGATTATTATATGAATATTAGCCATGATTATTTTAAGAATATTAGCCATGATTATTTTAAGAATATTAGCCATGATAATTATATGATTATTAGCCATGATTATTTAGGCAGTGTGCGTTTTCCGACTATGTTCTTATATGAATATTGGTCGTGATTATTAAATGAATATTAGTCATGATTATTATACGATTATTAGCCATGATTATTATATGATTATTAGCCATGATTATTTACGCAGTGTGCTTCTTATCTGCTAAATATAGGCGAAAGTCCGCAACCACACATGATATTCGACTCTTCTCATCTATTCGCCAAGTCGTCGGTCCACCTTGCCGGGGGCATCCTACATTGCGCTTCCCGGTACGTAGCCTAAATTCGAGGTGTCGTCTACCCGTCCACTATCTCCATTTTGTACAATACTTCTTATTAAAGTAAACTATTTATTTTTATTTTCTGTCGTATAGAATAGCGTCACACCATATGCCCCCGCGAGTGTCGTATAAGGCGGGATATCAAAGTCGCTACCACAAACGTTGAAGAGCTACACTACCTCTGAATGTGTCGATTCGCCAACCCGCTTGCCCCGCCATACATCTCTCATGCACAAGACAATGCGGTTCTAGAGGCCCGTGTCTAGTAGTGGATATTAAAAGGGCCGGTTACCTTTATTTTTATTGATCCTTCCAACATCATGGTGTAACCATATTGCGCAGTTTTGAATTCAAAACATAACAGGCCGTCCCAAAACCTGGCGGAATCAATCTATCAATCAATAAATCGCGCTAAAGATTGAGATACTACACTCCGGAGGCCAGACGCGGGAGAGGGAGGGTTAGGCCGGGGGGGGGGGGTGTTTACCGCGCCCGTGACGGATATATCCGAGCGTAGACACCCGTCAATCACCCGCGATATGATGAGAATAATATTTCAGGGAGAAGTATACGACGACTGGTGGGTTTTGATCGTTTTGTTTATTATTATTTATTTATTTATTTTTACACTTCATTGCACAATATCGTACAAAAGGTGAATTTAATGCCTTCTCTAGCAACCAACCTTTGGGTTGATTAGAAAAGGTCAATTAGGTGGTGCATGAAAAACACAATTCAGATGGTATGGTAAAATAAATATTATAATACATTATTACATATTATATGTTTCGTTTCTCGGCCTCTTGGGTCGGTATTTTCCCTTCCTCAGTCTCAGTCCCCCTCAGTCCCTCAAGGAAGAGAAAGACCCAAACTCTTCACCCAAAACTTTTGAAACTATTGTCTTTGTGTGTATGTCTGCTTGTTTTTGTAATGTGTTTATATATCGTATTCCTTCTGATTTAGCTTTACAGTAGCAAAACACACGTTCATGTAAATCTTCTTGGGACCACTATCTTTTTGCATCTTCATTATTAATATTTGTGGTCGGCTCCAATGTACAGGCTGAGACTGTAGGTACATCCCTGCCCTGCAAGGTGTCATCGGCATGACTGGTATGATCGGCTGTGGCATTTTCGGGTTCCCCGACTCCTGCCCGCCTGTTCAGCTGGCAACCACTGACGGTTTGCATGCTATCACGCCCAGCGTCAGTTCCAGACTTCTCATGTTTTTGTCGGCTCCAGCAACGTGCAGCAAAAAATAGCGACTTTTTTATTGTTTAGCTATCTTAAAAATAAAAGCATGCTTTTATTTAAATAGAATCTTGAAACGACGAAGTTTTAAGCTATAAAATTTGGACCAAAGTTAATAATTGGATGTAGTCTCCTAAAGCCCGCTCTTGCTCTGAACTCATTGATTGTTCAGTGTTCATTTCGGCATAGTAATTTATCATACATAACTGACAAGAAGCACTGAACATTGAACAATGATATTCCTGACCTACAAAATAGTGTTATATAAATAAGCCATGAACGCTCATGATTGATGATTGAGCAATGATTGAGCAATCAGCGTTAATTAACGTTAAAACCTTAACGGTACCCGTTTAGACTTAAACTTTTAACCTCAAGAGTTTAAGACCATCATACGTTAAACTTCAACTACTCGTTTAACTCTGACGAGCGTTTAACGTTCTTTTTCAGAACACCACATAGAAATCTCTATGTAGTACATAGAAATTCATAAATAAAAAAATAACCTAGCAGCAACTATCAAGACCATTCACACCTCAAGGACCATTGCAAATACGTGTAGACGTCAATGTGAAATCAATCAAGTCCGGCTCCCCCCTCCCCGAGGGTAGGTGGGGGAGTTGCTGACCTGTCGCGTGTTTACCTACTTTACAGCTGCCGGGGAAGCTTGACGGGTGATTGATGGGTAGCGGGGTAGTTTTTCAAGCAAGACGTATGTCACGGAATTTCTTTGCGCTTAGTTTTTTAGAACGCCACACCGGCATTAGTTCCTTGTTTATAATAAAAGTATTTTCAGATTCAGATAACTTATTTGCCAGTGTACGGGTTACAATCATGGCGTAGCCACGGCGGGGTAGGTCGGGGCGCTTGCCTGACACGGGGAACAATAAGTAACATCACTAATAACTTTCCGCATTACACTACTTCTATTTAAATTATAAGAAAATTGTATGATTTGCCCCACCTTCGATAAAATTGTTTTCTTTTGCCCCACAATTAATAAAATCCTGACTACGCCCTTGGTTACAATAGAAGTCCAAACATACTCTGCAATCTTAGACAACATACAATCTTAGAATTTCCATAGAAATGTGATACTTGCCACTAAGACCTAAAACCACTACTTGTCAAATTGGTCAAGACCTTGTCGTTTCAAGATTCTATTAAAAAAGAAACTTACATGTTTCAAGATAAAGCTATATTTTATAAAATGTTTTACTAAAGTTTCATTATCTGGGGAAAGAGGATCGACAATTAAATCCCATTTCTTAGATAATGTCTCATATTATAAGTAACACATTAAATACGATATTTGGCGACCGATTGGCGACGTTGATAGTGACCCTACATGCTGTGCAAAAGGTTCCGGGTTCGATTCCCGGTAGGAAATTCCTTTCTTTAACAACAAATGTTTCTTCGGATCTGGATGTATGTTTGTGTTTGTCGTTTGTGTGTGTGTGTGTGTGGACTCAGGACACGGGGAATCGTAGTGTGGGCTGTTGTGTATGGTGTTGTTCTAACATCGCATTTGAAGACTTTGTCTAAGTCGCCTCAGAATAATTTTAGTAATTATTACAATAACTCAATATGTTGACGCAACCTGTCGCTTCGGTCCCGTCAATTCGCCTTCACGATTAACGCCTGTCTCCCTCCATTATACAAGAACAATACATAACATTGTAATGTCTATTTGTTTATGTTGTAGTTACAATAATTACAATAAATTCTTTATAAGTATCGAAAATATGATAGATCAATCACACACACAGCTGTTTATTCTAAGCTACGAGTAGCAGTGACGGCGACTTGGCCTGATCCTTAGCTGTAGTGGCAATGGGCAGGCAGACTGTCGATAAGATAGACGAGTCCTTGAATGGAGACCACATACGGCGAGGCGCAGTGGGGGACGCCCTCTGATCAGATGGACCGACGATTTGAAGAAGTTTGTCGGTAGTGGCTGGACGAGGAGAGCGGATCGCGTGTGGTCGTATGTTTTAGGCCTATCTATATTCAGCAGTAGTGAAACATAGACTAATGGTATTTCTGACAACAATTTATCGAACAACACATTATTTTATGTTCTTATTTTATGTAATAATCGTTTTATAAAAGTAGTGTTTGTTAATTTAGGTGCGCACTATGTCGGCCCATTTCATTGGTCGCCTATACCAGGTTTGCTGGTCTACCAGATGTCTACCAGATGTCTACCAGATGTCTACCAGATGTCTACCAGATGTCTACCAGATGTCTACCAGATGTCTACCAGATGTCTACCAGATGTCTACCAGATGTCTACCAGATGTCTACCAGATGTCTACCAGATGTCTACCAGATGTCTACCAGATGTCTACCAGATGTCTACCAGATGTCTACCAGTAGTCTACCAGATGTCTACCAGATGTCTACCAGATGTCTACCTGATGTCTACCAGATGTCTACCAGATGTCTACCAGATGTCTACCAGTAGTCTACCAGATGTCTACCAGATGTCTACCAGATGTCTACCAGATGTCTACCAGATGTCTACCAGATGTCTACCAGTAGTCTACCAGATGTCTACCAGATGTCTACCAGATGTCTACCAGATGTCTACCTGATGTCTACCAGATGTCTACCTGATGTCTACCTAATGTCTACCAGATGTCTACCAGATGTCTACCAGTACGGAGATGTCTATCTCCGAAGGGGATAAACACGCCTTTTGTAAATATTTTCTTTTGTAAATATTTTTATCATTTGTATGTATAATAAAATGTTTAAATAAATAAAATCAATTGTCGTGTTATTAGCTAGTAATAAACATCAAAATAAAACGATAAACATAATTAATTGTAGGTCAATATACGGTAAAGAAATCAACAAACAATCGTCATATTGGGAACACTTACTTCATCAAGCCAGCGATTAAAGGCACTAGTTAATAAAACATGGGTTTTATAGCCCATAAAAATCGATGCAGTAAACATAATTTAGTTGTATTGTAATAAAATGTGTCTCAAAATGGAAACTCGCAAAGGACTTCAAGTTTATATTTGAATAATTGGTTACCTTTAAAGAATACAGCCCCCGCAACCGCGGACTCTGTATCCGCGGTTCGGTAAAAGCGCGCAAAACTATTCGTTATTAAATATCCTGCTTTAATTTCTAGCATATTTTTGTGCTTGATAATTATTAAGTCAATTTTTATTTGTGTAACAAAATAAAAATAATTGTTTCATCTCAAATGTTTTTCTCTCATTTTTCCTGTTTTAATTTTGATTCCTATATCCGAAAATATAGGGTTTGCTGCTAACCGCGGAAGACGGCTTAACCAATCTCTCGCGGATACAGACTCCACTATATTTAAGTTGATCCGTAGAGTTTCTACTCAAGTATGTAGATACTTGAGTATTAGTAGTACTTGAGTAGTACTCGAACTAGTGTCAATTTTATAAAAATACGAGGTATTTTTATAAAATTGACACTAGTTCGATGATGAGGGAAAAGGTAGTAAGGAACCCCGCATGCTTAAGAAATAGAACAAAATCAATCCAGCATGTATGTGTTTGTATCCATGTATCCATTCCATCGACTCACATTGGGCCCGCGTGGAGGATTATGACCTGAAACCCCCCGTTATTTACTAGGGAATGCCTGTGCCCTGCAGTGAGATGTTAGAGATTGGTAGAAGTACAAGTACATATAAGAAGATGGAGCCCCCGGGACAGGAAGAAAGGGGAAACATCCTTATTTTGTACTGTAATTATTCACATTTATACAGAAGATTCTTTTAAAACTGTTGTTACTCGTCCTTGAAAAGTATCAGATTGCTCCTTACGCGAATTGAAATTTCCATGAGCGATGTGAACAAGGAATTCAGCGCTGCGTTACCTACACATGCTGGCCGGTCGGGTTGGTGAGTTTATTCTTTAACAGATCGTGTTCTCCCAGAGCTGGTGACAGCCTTTAGTTTTAAGGTTTATTATGCACAATATGCATGAGTAGGCTCATTCCTGTCCAACGGTGGACGATGAAGTGGCTGATTACGGATTAACTACACATATGAGACGTATACCTGGATTATTTAAAATAAACGTATAAATTAGTAATCTCTCACTAACCGTGCACTAGCAGTGCAACTCAGTCCTCCCGCGGGAAATCTAACACTGTCTTGGAGAGTGCAACGATCTTAATCACAGGAAAATATGGGACACTTCAAGACGAAATGTCTGAAATGTACGATCAATCTCGAAATGTCGCCGTTGAACCGTCAGCTAATTAATTGGATTTACTCCTACCTTCCCCGGTGGCCTGTCCCCGATACTGGGCCGCATGGGAAAAAAGTGCCATCCTCACCGGTGGAAACAATCACCGGAGACGATGGCACAACACAATTCCTATCATCCTCGGTAACAGAAAGTTTTAAGGTACCGTCCATATAATTTTCATTGCAGTAATGTAATAATAGTGTGTATATATAATTATCATTTATGGATAATTGCTATTAAAGTAGGAGCCACAAAAGATGTCCCGCAGATGCGGCGCTGTGATCGGCTGAATAATGTTTCCAGCTTATTTACCCTATCAAATTATATAATTTTATTTACACCTGCCAATAAAGATGTGTCTAAATTAGGACATAAATTATAAACGGACATAATAATGTTTATTTTGCAGCATGGCCGACCTGTCATATTTAGTTCCCTTAAATTCTGCGGGACTTCTTTGGTGGCGCGAACTCAACTTGATAATACGAGTATTGTAGCAGTCGAAAGCTTAATACTTCTAAATAATTAAAACTTGATCACCGCTTGTAGGTACACTTCGTTGAAGACTTTGACCAACATTTTCGATTTTCTTTTTGTAGACATTTGTTTGTAGGTAGACTACCCAGAAGACTTCCTCTTGCATCACAACTTTGGGATTACGGCTATAGGATCTGAAACTCCGTCCGTACATTGTCAACGTTTCCCGGTTACTATCTTTTATTTGTTTTTTAATATACTTATTATCAATATGTATTTGTATATTTTATTATTATTATTTGTATTTAGTTAATTGTAAATATTTTTTATTTTAAGTTAAGTTTTTATTACTTCAGTTTAAATATATATATATATATTGTAATATATTACGTTGTACATAGCTGTATAATTGTATTCATAGTGTAATTATTGCATGGTACATCAAAATTAGAAATAATGAAACGCCTGAAAGAAATTGATATATAATTATGTAGATAAATGAAGGTATTTACTGATTTGTTAATTTATTTATATTATAAGTAGGTATATATTTATGTTACATATAAATTTGCTATGTATTGATATATATAATATGTATACAAATATATTTATTAAATATTTGTTTCTAGTAATTCACCATATGTGCACCATATTTTTTTTCTGGTGTAAGTGTCAGACGGGCATGAGGTGCAGGTGATGGTGGGTGGCTACCGCCGCACATGGACACCTGCAACACCAGGAGGTATGTAGGTCTTGTAAAATCCTATTCACAACTTTCTTGAAGAACCCCATGTCGCAGCGTATTGGGAAAATCTCAGCTGGCAGTGAATTGCGTACCTTTCGGTTTCGCGGTCAAAAGTGTCTCAATGACCGCAAGGTACCTACGCAGCGACTTTTTGTTAAGGAAGTGCGGATTAATCACACGACGATGACGTGTGGAGCGATGGTAAAAAACCCGAAGTTGGCATCAAATTGAACAATTCTTCAGAACATTCCTCATCTCCTGCCCAAAATTTGCCTGGAAGAAATCGCTTCAGCTATAAGGTATACCTTTTGTACAGCCATTTATTTATACTTTGTGTCACTTTCACTGCATTCTTTGGTGTTCAATAAAGTGTACTTACTTTCTTACGTATATGTATAGAACCAAAAAAATCCAATATTCAATGTTGTGCGGAACTTCTTTTGTATTTCTCGGTTTACCCAAAGGTAAGACTGGTAGAGAATACCATGAAGCATTAAGACCGCCTATTGAACATTTCTATGCAAAAATATGAATAAATAAGAGGTTTATACGTGTTTAATTGGTTAGATAGGCTTTGTACTGGTTTAGGGACGTAGGGAGACTACTCTGTCACCTAACTATGCACCACCTGTGCGACTAACATGTAGTTAAGCTGCTATTACATTTTCGAGAAACCGATTCATAAAAGCCAATAAGTCGTCCTCCATACTCTCAGTTATAATTATAAATACAACATAGCATTTATAGCAACCTTTGTCAGTGTTATCCAACCAGCAGGAAAACGTACACAAATACACAATTTGATTGACTGACTATACTTGACATGATTACGTGCGCGACGTGTAGCGCGACAGGTTTGTTTGCATCACCCTTACGAAAGTGGTTTTTATTTATTTATTAATAATTTAATTTTAAATAAGTAACAAACGCATTCGTATATTTGTATTGACAGAAGAATGAATTTTTTTTATTGACTTGTCTAAATTACTATTACTAAATTATTGCCATAACTGGATTATTAAAAAGTTTACGCTGTCCTAACTACTGAACCAATTTGACTCATCTTAGAATTTCAATGATATATATACCCAAATTATACTTCTGACAAGTTTTATTTCAATCCGTTGAGAAGTGCACCTTGAAATTTGGCTATAAATGTAGTATGTATATCCCAAATTTTGAAAATTCTTTCGTTGTTAGGAAGCCAAGCGAATGCAGCTGGACATAAAGTCCGCGTTTCGGTTCTCGTAATTTATTGAGGAAAAGGCATAGACCGAGCCTATTATGCTACCTGAGCAAAGCCAGATAGGTTTCCTAGTTTTGTATAATTTTTTAAGGTGAGAAAACTGCTTCATAATACGAAAAATATGTATAAATAAGAAACTATTTTATCATTAAATTATATCGTGGAAAATTACTGTGGGTAATCGTGTTTTTGCCAGTTGAGCAAATTTGTCAACCTTATTATAGTCTAGTTTAAAATTTATTTTTTCACAAATTATTTTTTTGCACTAGAATAAAAATTATTTTCAATATAAAATAAATGTTTTTTTTAAATGTTTATTAAAAAATGTGCCATTTTTACCAATCTTAATTGAAGTTCCTACTTTCACGTAATTGCATTATCCAACATTATTTTTTATTTTGTGCTATCACATAAAAAAATGTTTCATTTCTAAAATATAAATAAACGACAATCTGTTTCTCCGAAAGGCAGAAATAATAATTATTAAATACAAAGGTATGCGTCTGAAACAGTCAAGTTATACAGACAATCGCACAATTAAAACATGTATGTCAATTAAAACTAAAATGTGTCAATCAATGTCGACGGAGACGTATTGTCGGACACTACGGATTAATTTATAATATATCAACGATCAATCATAAATCTGTGATTAAAATTTAATTATCAATCAAATGAGTGATTGTGAAATGTTACCGTTTCCTACTCGTACCGTTGCACCTTCAAGCTTACCTGCAACAAGAAAATATATCTAATAAAAATACAAAAGCATAATACAAGGTATTTTTGAGGATAAAGGCAATCTTTACATAAGCGGTGATTATCAAGTCTCGACTCACATCCGTGAGGTGGTGAGTTCGAATTCCGGCTCGTACTACTGAGTGTCCATTTAAATATGTACGGATTTTCAATTATTTGTCACGAAAATCATGAGAAATTATAAAAATAAAATGAGTTAAGTGTAACATACGATCTCCTGCTGATTTGTCCAGTCACAAATATAGTATATTAATATATTTTATCTTAATTTATTATCATATATATGTAATGCGTTCATGCAAAGGCAGATCATCGATCATTATTATCATTGAAGAACCTTCACAGATACAACAGCATACGGTACCTTGTAATAATGTGGTACATAAAAAATGGACTCCCTTCACTAGGATCCTCAATCAGGCTCTGTCAATGCGATGATCCATCCATTGTGATCGAGTTTCGTCTGTTTATTATATGGTACAATTCTTATTATGTAACGAATGATATCTGAGTGGACATTAAGAGCAAAACGATCTAGAAAAACTAAAATGTCGATCGTCTTTTCCTTAATAATGACGTGCCATGTATATCGCCGGGTACTGTACTTATAATCCATGGGCCTCCTCAAGTTTGTCCATTTAATTCGACTATCTTTCGATATATGTTTAGTTATCAAAGATGTATGCGGTCGAGCATTGTCGTGATGGAAAACTACACCTTTTCTATTAATTAATTCTGGGCGTTTTTCTTCAAGTGCTTATTTCAATTTTACTAATTGCTACTAATTACTAATTCAATTTACAGTGGACATCAGAATTAATCATTTGACAAGTGGCGAAAGCCATGTCCCACCATACACATAACATGACTTTGTTCGGAGTGAGGACTGGTTTTGGGACTATTTGTGATGACTCACCTTGCTTAGACCAAGATCGTTTTCGAACATTATTATCGTAAGTGATCCACTTCTCATAGCCTGTTACCAATCTCTTCAGAAATGGATCGATTTCATTTCGTTTTAGCAACATCTCACGCATGGAAATTCTACTCACCAAGTTGCTGTCTTTAAATCATACGGCACGCAAACATCTAGTTTTTTACAAAATTCAGTTCATGCAGGTGATCCAAAACTGTTGAGTGGTGAATGCTAAACTCTTTCACAATTTGACGATTGCTTATGTGTCGATCTGTTTCATTTTTTTCAATGATAACATCAACATTTAATAGGATCTTAATAGGACGAGCACAGCGAGGAACATCATTCACATCAAAATTACCAGACATTAATCGACTGAACCATTTTTATGCAGTAGTTTTAGATAAATCATCTTCTCCGTAAACACCACAAATCTCTTTTCGAGCACTGGAAGCATTCCAACCCTTGTCGAAAAAAAAATGTAAAACATATCTAATTTTCTCCTGTTTAACTTCCTTTTTAATATTGTTAAAAAATATGAAAAGATAAAGCTTTTAACTTGTAATTTCAATTTGCCGCCATTACAAAAAAGTCAGCTGTCAAACGGTATATCACTTTCCCGCTGGTGATCAGTGTTGGCAGAAATATAGCACGCTAAAGTCATACGTTCAAAAATGCCACGAACTTCTCCGATTAACTATTAACGATTCTTCAACACACTTAGTTGCCTTTGACGACACCCGCGGGTGGAGATGGAGTGGTACTATTTATTCTAAAGCCACACGACACCTCATGGCCGACCTTACCTATAACTAGCTTCTACCCGCGGCTTCGCTGGCGTGGACTAAGTAGCTGTAAAAGATTTTTAACACTTGTAAAACCATCGACATGATGGATTTCACGGATGAAAATCCATCCAGTAGTTTCTGAGTATGTAATTCTATTAAAAGTCATTTTTTTATTTTCCTCTATAACTCAACTCCTTGTGTCATATGAAGATGACACATATACCAGTTTTCCTTCTGTATACTTAGCTATGCGTTAGTGAAAACCCGATTAAAACCCATTGAGTACTTTTTACGTGATTCACAAACAAAGAGTCGTACAGACATAAAAATTTAAAAATATTGTTTTTGGTTCTATAGCTTCTAAATAGACCTACATTTTTTTTTAAAATTAAATCCATGTAAAGACTCAATCCTTTTACTGTTTTATTATATGTGTAGATAAGACATTATAAATAGATTTAGACTACAAGGTAATCCAGTTTTATTGCATTACCAATAAAAAATCACCCAGAAGAAAATCTCGACACCTTACACGATTCCGATAAAAAATATTCCCATTTCTACCGTAGCTTGCACCCTGACTGAAGTTATAGTCACTCGCGCTGCTCTGTTATTGCTCAGACAAAATGGCCTATCTCCCGTCTCGCTCACACGGCTGCCCAAAAGCATCTAGAACAATACCGGGCGCAGTAAAATTTTATTCCCAGCACACGTGGGCTACATAGAGGCCTGGCCTGCATTATGCAAACGTACGTTAACTAAAAAGAAAGATAAGTGCATATTTATACTATCCGAACGCGATATTTCGCTGCGACCGTCAGTGTAAAGTGTTCGATTACAATTTAATGTCATGACGGCGGCTCGTCGTTCGAAGTTTAAAATCTCAACCGTTTTTCTGTTGCAACGAAAATTCGACCTTATATCCGAACTGCCAGAACACATATTTAGGAGAGTTTTATTATCATGTAGGTCGTTAGTTAGTCGTGTCGGTATCGCGAGGAGGTCGTTTCGTGGCGGCAACGCAGGCTGGCAGTCGGTAGAATCTGACAGGAAGTAGTGCCGCTGCGATTATTTTTTTAATAAGTACCGATACAAAGTCATAACTTTATTACAACTGGTAATGAGGCCGTGCACTGAATTTATTGCATTCTATTTGTGATTTTATGATTTATAAGAGTTTTATTTTTAGGACCGGAAATAATAATAAAGAACTCAGGAGAATGACTGTGTTTGCACAGTTTTTTTTTATGGATGAAGGCGGTAGACGAGCATACAGTCCACCTGATGGTAGTGGATAGAAAGAATTAGGAAATTTGAGGTTTAGGGAGTATAATGGAATAAGATTATTATATAATCACCTATTATATTGATTTTAGATATAATCCAAGTGAATAATGTCATTATTATATTTTTATTAGCGACCCAGTCACAGTAACGTATTTCATGTTGCTAAATTATTATTACTTTCCTGTTTCATCAATTTCATCATGATCTTTACCGTACCACACTGTGAAAACTACTAGCCATGCATTGGAATGGTCAACATTTTACCAGTCGTGAGCTGTTTGCCACATTGCCATTTTTATTGTTATAAAAATAACGAATATAAGTTTCTATCGTAACAATATTCCGTGGGATGTAAAGGAAAATCATGTTTTAATGCACTCTTTAAGGAAATGTCATCAATATTTTCGACCACAAAAACTTCGATTCAGAAATATCTAGAACAAAAAAGCTTGTTATGGGAACACTTTGTTCATACAAAGTTTACAAACAATCTTGATGATAGGTGATCATCGTTTCAATTACCAAGCTATATCGATTTTCTTAACATATCTTACACATAAAAGTATTGAGTTTAAAATTAAGTTAAAGACATTTCTTTTACCGGGTTGTTTTTATAGATAATATTGATGACTTAGAAGTATGTATAATATATATATTAATAATTAATTACTTATAATAATTAATTATATTACTTATATATTGTTAATTATATTAATTATAGTTAGTGGACAATGTTTTATATTTTAATGCTGATAAATAACTATTTTATGTTACCATATTCATATACTTGACTTGTTTTAAATGAATACACTAATTAAAATAAAAAAATGCTGTTTGAGGAACTTCACATATTGATGGTTTGTCACAACAGGGTCGCTATTACAAAAGAAAACAACTTTGAAAGTCAGCGATATCTTCTATTTCTTACCTAAACAAAGATATCTTACAAGTGATTTATTTACGATATCTTTAAAAATGAAGAAGCCTTTCAGTTGACATGAAAGTAATACCTTCCAGTAATAGTCTGAATGTTAACAAATAAAGTGACGAGTACAAATAAAGTGTCATGTCACGATAAATTTACATACAAACGATATATCGTAGAATAGCTCGACATAAAAAGTTCGGCAAATTTTGTCTAAATACTTTTATAAAACATACGGAAATGCTAAATTTCCCTTTTAATATTGTAATCCTGTTTAAGGATTGTATATTTTGTAACGTCATCATCACGAGTAGTACGTCAGCGGACGAATTGACAATTGCGAAATGTGTAGGCTATATCTCAGTAATTTTCCAAGTGATGTCAAAATGTTTTTTCACCGTACGTAATATTTTTATTTGAATACGAAAAATCCACTAATTCAAAACCTAATGAGTTTTTCCATTACGGAATCCTAAATATGATAAAAAGACACATGTCACGTTTAGTCAACGTAATTTTTATATCAAAAACTACATAAATAAAGAAGTACATGCAAAAATTAACAGATGATACACGTAATTCAGTCATAAAAAGCTATAAAATACAAATTACCATATTTTGTATATTAACATAAAGATGTAGACGAAAATACGACACTAAATTACAAATATGATAGGTGTCATCACACGATGATATATGTTGATTACGGACATCGGGCTGTATCACCTCGTCCATAATAGGAATAACCCCAATTGATCATAATGACTGTTCAGCAAAAAATTCCATGATTTTGTTGTTTCATTTAGCGGTTTTTAAAATTTGTTTTACGCGATGGATGCCCTTATTGACAAGCCCCGCAACTTTTTTAAGGCTTAGCATATATCACGTTTAGGTGAATCATACATTTTTCTAGAAAATCCGTGTTAATAGGAGTTTTATGATTGTTGAATCAGCGCAACGAAGGAGTAATAGGCCGGTTATATTTGCAGCTGGACTGACTATCGATGGGATAGATGAGTCTTTGAATGGTACCTTGTAGGGCAGCGTACCATATGACGCCCTCCTACCAGATGGATTATTCACATTCCATGACCCTACCAACATTGCGGTTATTCGAATCAAATCGTGGGAGGCATGCGCCGTACTTGCGAACACTCTTTCCGATATAAGCATAAGATGAAATGGAAAAAAATGTTTCATATATAAAAATAATTTTTAGTTTTAGATATTATTTATTGAAATTAAAAAAAAATGTCAATTTCCCTGCACTAATAGTATATTAGTTTTGACCTGCCTCAAGAGGTCTTTCTATTATGCTACGATATGTGGCTCGAGAAGGCTGTGAATAGGATTGTGCAATGTCGGCGGCGTACCCGCATACGTTTTGGTGTTGCAGGTGTCCATGGGCGGCGGTAGCTACGTACCATCACGTGGGCCATTTGCTCTCGTGGAGTTTCCCTCTTTAGAGTAAAACTTCTTAAAATTGTAGAGCTGTACGAGCTCTATAAAATGGCATATAGTTTGTGAATATACATGTGGAATATTTTTAGGGGACCAATTTGGTCCGTCTTCGAATGTAAACGAGATATATACAATTATACACTCGAACTGTTTTTCTGTCAGATTTTATTATAGTCTGTTAACAAATCTACAAATTTCAAGTTAACAAATCTCATTATATACCTCGAAACTGATTGATGTTGTTGATTCAGCTGGAGGCCCTTAGTCGAGATGCAGTGAATTTTTTCCCAAACTCGAAAGTCGTGATTTCCGCAATAGATAGATCTCTTCGTAATTCCTCTAAAGTTTTGTCCTTAATTAGAAACTCAATGGCTAGTACCGCTGGGGTTTAAACTCGCTATCTCACGGAAGTTGCAAGAATGGGACTAGGGTCCCCGCTCATAAACTGATACAAATGGTCTTAATTTAAAACGAATCACTTTCTCATAAACAAAAGGATGTTACCAAAAAATATCATCAGGTCAATGAGTCACGTGATCGTGTCAAACGCCCCAATTTCGCTCGTCCGAATATTTTCGGCGATAAACCCAAATATCGTACAATAAAATGATAGTTATATTATGCCCACGTCCGTGTAACCGTTATGCTAGGATTGTAAACTTGTCAGCCGAATGACGAATCATTAACAACTTGTGTTTGATTTGGAACTCTTACACTGGCCAGTTTTAAACGCAGCGGTTATTTTAGCGTTTTTTTTTTTTAAATAATATTTTACGATTCTTCGTTATCTTTGTTTATTTCTTGTAGATTGTCATGTTACCCTAGTAGATCTATATAAAAGAGGGTAATCAACTTCTACCAGATTGGAAAGAGGTAAGGTTTCAATAGCTCTTTATAATTTAAAGAAAACCTATTACAGAATTAAAAAGGAGAACTAGTACGATACTTAGAGTCTGTAAATGTCTGTTACCAAAATCACGAGCACTAAAAACTCACGGACGGTGTAGGAGAGGCGGCGCTTAACAGGGCGTACGCCCAGGGTGATGCAGAGCGGCACTGCCGCCGACTGGAGACAGCGGTCGAACGGGGCGATGGCGGTCAGGCGCAAGAAGCGGCGCTCAGGTAGAGCACCAGCGCCCAAAGAGCGACGGACCAGAGCTGCGGCGGCCGGCGAGAGTAGTGGCCCAGATGTGATGTCCAGGATAGCTCAGTCCCCCGGAACAGGCGTGTGACTTTTTTTAAAATGTCTTCACTGGTCGCTCTACAGGCCATTGGCCATTGGAACATTGGGCCATTGGAAGGCCATTTGGAACGAGACAGTGGCCAGCTGGCAGAAAAGGTGGGTTGGCGAGAGCAAGGGCAGAGAGCTGTTCAGGTTCTTCCCGGACGTGGCGGTTCGACTCAAGTCGCGTTGGGTCGAACCGGACTATGAAACTTCTCAGATACTCACTGGGCATGGCTGCTTTCGAAAGCGACTGCATGATATGAAGCTGTGTGAGAGTAGTCAGTGTGAGTGTGGCATGGCAGAGGAGGACTTGCACCATATTCTATGGTCCTGTCCTCTATACGAGGAATATCGACGGAGCATGCTAGAGAGGATTGTACGGCGGGAGGAGGGACCGGTATACTACTGCGACCTCGTCTCCTCCGAAGCGAACTTCCGCGGGCTCAGAGAGTTTGCACATCGATGGCACAGGAAAAGGAGCCCGAAAGAGCTGTTCGGCACTGAAGTACATCGTCTAGTGGAGTAGAACGTCGTTTTGGATGCACAAATATGAATTACATGATTATCAATTAGTTATGTGTGTAATTATGTATAACAAAAATTGCCGACCCTGATAGTTATAAAATATCAATTGTGATTCTCGGTCAAGCAATTACAATAATATGAATCTGAATACCTTATTTGATTTTATCGATTACTAAACTAAGTATTACTGACATCTAATATTTTTAGAACATTAATATGAGAGAAAAAAATATATACACTTCCCTGTTTTTGCATTTTATTTTTGATTTTTATTAGCTTTTTTAGTTTTATTGTATTAAAAATACGATCGCAGACATGCAAACAGTCCTTGCTATACAGTGCAAACATGCTCGGTTGTCGCTCATAGACATTTGTGTGATATACAAACAAGACTGGCGATCAGTGGCAAGCTTTATTGTGCCGTTTAATTAAAAAAATAATAAAATAGATTACACTTAATTACTATTTTGCTTGTTTCTTAAATTTAATATGCCTGTTTCTACATACCTATATACCATTAGCTGACGTCTCTGCACTGCTGGATGTAGCTCCCACCACACACAATCTTTGGCGCTCATAATTTAATAGTTTTTTTTTTACAATTGATATTTAAATATATCTCAAAAACCAAGCGTTTCGACGTCGTTTTCCTACCGAGGCGTCAATTCCACACCAGTGTGCAACTGAACCGTAGGCGTCCAGCCGCGAAACATACCAAACATAATAATTATTTATGATCATAAATGTGATGCTGTCATAAAACAAGAAAAATAACTCGTTTCTCTTAATATTTTACGACTCGAGAGCGGTGGGCGAGTGACAAGATTAAAAACGCACAACACGGCGACGACAACGGTCCGACTTAAATCTGTATGTTTATTTTTGTAACACTTTTGTATAGATGTTTTTGAATGAGAATGATGGCTATCGAACGGTCATTAGTTTTTAGTTTTAGTCAAAACAAGAGATATTGTAACTAGAAACTTTAGCTGTAGAGCGACGTCTTCAACGTTTCTTAAATCATTATACATCTGGGACAGAATGTTTCGAATGGATTGGAAGAGTTTGCATATCTTAAAGTTAAACAAATTCCATTATATTCTACTGCTACTGTAAGATTGTAAATATATTTATTTAGAAATATTCGATAAACTATTTAGTTAATAAGGTCAGTGTGTAATAAATTTATAATTTATGCTGTAAAAAGTCATCATTTGCATTATATAACTCCAACAGTTATTCAAATGCTTTTTTTAACATCTAAAGGGAAATTCTTTAATCATTAGTAGAAAACTAACCAATCTCTATGTAGATTGCTATAGGTCTCTCTCGGTTCAAGATAGAGAACTAATTATTTATCCGATCCTTAGATCAGTATGTCTTCTTTTAAAGAAAGAATGCGGCAGTCAAGCAGACAGTCTTCCTGGCGGTAAGTGGTAAGTCACCCTGCTACATGCGCGATATATGCCAACATCAATCCAGAATGGCAAATCTTAGCACGTCCCTTGATGCGCTGCCTATCTTTGGAGCTAAAGAAGCGATTGATTATAGTATTGCATTATCGTCCTTTGTATAATAACGCCTGATTTCAGAGTAAAAAGCGACTAAGTAATAGTATGAATTTTTTTAAGTGTCTTAAAAAGTGACTAAGGAATAAATTTGCTTGACCTAAGGCAAGCCCTAAGGGCTTGCCCTTAACAAATAACAAGCCCTGAAGGATTACACTACCTCTAAAGGAGTGGACTCGCCAGTCCGCTTGGCCAGAGTTCCGTTTTAAGGTCAAAAATCTCATGTGCACAAGACCACGTGCAGGGCCCAAGACATAAGGGCCGGTTCAGGTTTTTTTTACAGTTTTATGTAATACCAAATAGTTAAATAAGTACTTTGAATATACGTTTTGGGATTTTAATTGGCACAAAACGCAAAAACATCAAAACTATTTTTATGACGCATCAGACCAAACGGTCCATTACGGGAATAGACGTTTTCTATATGCCCTCAATGACCCTGATTCAGATTTATCTAATTTTAATAGAAAATACGTTAAAATAAGTAAAAAGTTTTAAAGATCACAGTGTCATGTGACATTTACCTACATAGAATGTCAAATGAAATTATAATATAACATTAAAACTTATATGAATTTTAACATCAATCATAATCTGTTTATTGACTTTAATATCTATAATCGGAATGCTCCTGTTGTTAGGGCAAGTGCACACTGTTGGACGCGAAGCGACTAAAACCGAACAACTAGAAACCGCTTTCAAATTGAAATGGCAAGTGGATACTGTCGCGCATGGACATCCGCGATACATGCAAACATCAGTCCAGAATGACATACGGTCGTGAGTCCCACCCAGGACGCGCGGTTACCTATGGAAATGGAACATTTTAGAACAATTTCACTGTACATTTTAGAAATTGCAGTATTTGTTAAAATCAATCCAAATTTATATATACATCGTTTTAAAAATAAGACATAAGAAGTACAGTCACCCCGTGACCACGTCCACTGCAAAGTGTTCGAAACGTCGGGATATAAATCATGTCAAATATACGCGATTTAAACCGTTAAAAGTTGTTTAATTGCAAGACATAAGAATATGTTATGCGCAACGTTTTGTCGAACTGCTATGTATTAAAATAGTATATTTTCCATGGCGCCTGAAATGTACAATAAACTAACCGAATGAATTCGTGACAAGAATCTTCCCAACGTTAAATACGTTAGGAAGATTAATGAAACTATTATCTATCAAAACACAGTATTCAATAAAAAGTCATCTAAAAGACAATTTAGATTCTTACTAAATATAAATAATACCTATTTAGTTATTGACAATAACTTATTATTAAGTTATTATACAGAACTGACTAGTGAAATATAATTTTGTAATTTGAGATGTATTATGTAGTTTCAATTGACAAGTTGGATTGAATTGTATTATGAAGTATTATATATCAATTATTATTGCATTTAATGACATCCTTTTCTAATATATTAATTTATGTGATATAAACGTGTAATTGTTGTACTCAAACTTCGTAACATAATAATTATGTGATATATAGTATATGTACCCTTACGGCAGAACTAATGCGTTTGCAAATAAACGGATTTGATTTGATGGATTTAAAGAAAAAATTGGGAAATTAAGGAGGGATTACGATAGGATGGGATGGGAATGGGCCCTGGCATATCTCACTCACTACCGAAACATGTACATACATTGGAGAAATAGAAGAAATACAACTCATTTTACGATATGACAGTCTCACAGTATTTTCCATGAAACAAAATTACTAAGACTAAATAAATACTATTAAATTATTAAAATTGTTATAATTAAGACGAGTTGTTGCTTAGTGTGCTCTTGACCTTAAACAAACATGTTTACAATAAATACCTGCCCATAACATCTAAACAATTTACATACAAATTGATGTGATTTTCAAACACTCGCGATATATATCTACATATTAACATCAGAGCAGCGACCCAATTAGCAAGAAACGTGGGTAGTTATGCGATTGAAAACATTAGTTATGGCTTTATGACAGTATTTGATGATTGGAACCGCAGATGTAGAGGAATAAATAACGTAAACTCTCCGTCGCTACATGTCCGAAGTTGGCGCTGAGCTCCCACTGTGTCGCTAGCAAGTCGCTCTTACAAAACACAAAAATGCCTAATTACGCTATAATCAGTTGTAAAAAATAGTCAAAAGTAGTGAACCAAGTCAAGGGAGATGTTTCGTTTCAACGGTGAATGGTTTCCCCATCACTAAATATGTGACACTTTTTGGTGGGAACTCGAGAAGTGAAGTTAAGTTTTTGTTTGATTATTATAATGTATTAGGCGTTTTGTGGTTTTGATCGTTTATTGAACTTGAAAGTTTTAATCGTGCGTGGTGTTTGTGCTAATCAAATAAATGCGTGAGACTGCGTTTTGCGTGTGATCAAGGAGTATTCTTCTGTCCTCAATAAATCTAGTATTGCTTTACTGAGCGACTCCTGACATACCGCGACGGGACTGGACATTGACAGTATATGTTTTAGATTTTTTAAATTGTTTATTACGAAGAAATCTTGACACTGGCAGAATGTGCTAATTGCACTATTGTCACATATGAAAAAAAAAGTGACACGCTCGGTTTCCATACAATTTCACGAACTTGCATTGTCTATCAATATCATTATTTTTATAGAAAGAAACTGGAAGAAGATCAGACAGTTCACCTGGTGGTAACTGGATACTGTCATCCATTGACATCCGCGATACATGCCAACACCTGTCCAGAATAACAAACGTTAAGCTCCGGATGCGCTGTCTACCGTTGCAGATTTAAGAATAGATTTGGAGAAAAGGTTAGGAATATGGGAAGGGATAGTATAGGATGAGATCGGAATGGACTCTGGCATATCTCATTTACTATCGAATCATGTACGTACAGCACGGGATTCAGATAAAGTGGGAGATGCAGTCAATTTTATGATACTCTTCTGTGAAAGAGTAGTAAGATGGCCAGTCGAGTGCGCCCAGCGGCTGTCGGATTGCAGCGTGCACGGGAAATGGGGTGGTGTTATTCTAAAGCTGGCCAACACCACACGGCCATTATAAACTAAAATCAATACTAGTTCTGATAATACTCGTATAGAAGGGTTTCATACAACAGAGCTATGAAAATTTACGTGTATTCTGTCCAAACAAGGGGACTACTCCGAAAACACAAGAAAACGAAGTTTCGGCCGATATTTTGGTAGATTCCAACCAAGAAAACGTTCACTACGATATATCTTCCCGAAGGAAATTCATTTGACATTGAATCGTTGAAATCGAAAGAACTGTGAATAGGATTTTGCAAGGTCGGCGGCGCGCCCGCATACCCCCTGGTGTTGCAGGTGCCTATAGGCAGCGGTAACACTTACCATCACGTGGGACCGCTTGCTCGTCCGCCCACTAATCTATAAAAAAAAAAAAAACTACTTCGATCGCACGAGAAATCGATCGAAATATAGATTTTGACAGGATATACTTGGGGATCAAACGTCAAGTTTCACGATAACAATATCTCACCTTTTAAATAATGGGAAATACCCATATGTATAGAGCTTCGAACGAGGGAAAGTCAGAGTAGTGTATTATAGTATATTTAGTATAGTGCTTCGTTTGTTCGAACTTCGGTCGGGCCCGAAACATCGGAAGCGTAAAATCAGGGTAAAACGGACTCAGGTTCTCAGCGGACGAAGCAGCGAGCTAAATCTAGTTTCATTATAAAGGCAGTACCACACGAGTGCCAATATTACAATTCATGTGGCCTGCAACCGTCGATCGGTAATGTGGCACGCATCACCGTCATCTTTCATCTCGGCTCTCAACATCGCGGACACAGTACAAAAGATAACAGTATAAGATTTGGCAGCAATGCACTTTTATACATAGCCTATAAAAATATGAACTCTATGAGACTCCAAGCACATATGCAAGGCCGAGTGCTTCCACAGCACACGTGGTATTTCGTCGCTTCTGTACTTTTATATACCTACAGGATGACTGTAATAGTAAATTGACCTATTCTTTTTAGGTGACAGCAGAGGTATATATTATCAACATAAAAATCAAAAACGCAAGTACCAACATAATCCATTTTTTTATGTACGAAGGTGGCAGACGAGCATACAGTCCATCTGATGGTGACCCACCTCCACCCATGGTCCTATCAACCTTTTGGTTATACGGACCAAATCGTCGGGAGGTACGCGCCGTTCGCCTGCTAGGGCTATGTTGCGGCGCGTATCTGCTCTGCCTCCCTACAAGTATTATCTTTTGCCTGTGTCCCATAAGCACTCTCCCCTTTCTGGGGCTGTTCTACTCCACAAAACGATGGACTTCAGTGCCGAACAGCTCTTTCGGGCTCCTTTTCCTGTGCCATCGGTGTGCAAACTCTCTGAGCCCGCGGAAGTTCGCTTCGGAGGAGACGAGGTCGCAGTAGTATGCCGGTCCCTCCTCCCGCCGTACAATCCTCTCTAGCATGCTCCGTCGATATTCCTCGTATAGAGGACAGGACCATAGAACATGGTGCAAGTCCTCCTCTGCCATGCCACACTCACACTGACTACTCTCACACAGCTTCATATCATGCAGTCGCTTTCGAAAGCAGCCATGCCCAGTGAGTATCTGGGAAGTTTCATAGTCCGGTTCGACCCAACGCGACTTGAGTCGAACCGCCACGTCCGGGAAGAACCTGAACAGCTCTCTGCCTTTGCTCTCGCCAACCCACCTTTCCTGCCAGCTAGCCACTGTCTCGTTCCAAATGGCCTGTTTCCCAGCACGCGCCTCCTCCCTGGTCGCAAGTAAACGCGCCAGATCCATCCTGCCAGCGCGGACCACCTCAAGGTCCGCTGGAAGCACGCCCGCCAGTACCGGTAGGGCGAGCGTGCTGACCGATCTATATGCCTTCGTCAATAGGATCAACGAAGGCCGCTGAGTGCGCAGAAGGACGCTTCGAACTACATGCAAGGACGCACGCTCAAACCAGCACGCCGCGGCATAGGTGAGTGTCGCCACATACGTACCACGGTACAAGATCCTGAGGCCCCGGAATCGAATTCCCCACGATGAGGCCGACACCCGGGACATCTTCCCGAATGATTTGCTGCTGCTTTCACCTATGTATTTCGCATGCTCCACGAACGATAGGCGTGCGTCTATCACCACCCCTAAAATTTTGGCCGATGAGACAGCCCCCACCGAAGCACCACCGAACCTGATAGTGGGTCGTCTCTGGAATTTCCCCCTAATGGTCATTGTTTGTGACTTTGTAGGGGAAAACTCCAGTCTATTGCGGACCCCCCACTCGCTGATGCGCTGCAATGCACTTACCGCCATTTTCTCGATATTTGCCCTCGATTGTGCCTCGATGAGGACCGTAACATCGTCCGCATAAGCCACGAGCTGAACTCCCGGCGGGAGCGGTAACCGAAGCAGGTCATCCATTAGGAGGTTCCAGAGCGTGGGTCCCAACACCGATCCCTGTGGACATCCCATAGTGGAGACCTTCCATTCCACCCGGTCCCCGACGAAAAGGCCCACCCGACGGTCGGTGAAGTAGTCCGTCAGCATCCTATAGATGTTTGGCGGACAACCTCCCCTTTTGGCTTTGACCATTATCATCGGCCACCAGGCGTTGTCGAAGGCGCCAGAGATGTCCAAGAAAATCGCCTGTACATACTTTGCAGTAGAATACTTAGTCGCGCCTATAATTGTTCTGAGCGCCGTTACCGTAGATTTGCCTGAGGTGAAACCGTGCTGGCATTCCGACATCTGGTTGCCAATCTGTGGAGCACTCAGAAGGAGTACTCGTTCCAAAATTTTGCCCAGTACAGGGAGCAACGTGATCGGGCGGTAGGCCTTCGGATCTGTCAGTGACTTTCCATTATTCTTTGGCAGCACTAACAGGCGTCCATTCTTCCATACGTCCGGAAATACACCCTCCCTTACACACTTGGCGACAACAGCGGAAAATTCCGCTGCTGCCACCGCCCATACATGCCTAAGAATCCTCCCCGAGAGGCCATCTAGTCCCGGTGCCGTGTTAGGCAGCCGCCTGACTATTCCACCCAGAGCCTCGCTGGTCGGTGGAGGCGCATCGGAGCCGGAGGGTGGGAACGACGCCACAAGGCGGACCAATCGGTGATACTCCGAGTCCCTTGACTGATCGTCATCGGGACACAGAGCCCGGACCAGGCCGCCCATGGCCACGTCAACACTCCCGGCGTGCCCCTCCGCATATTTCAGGCCATTTATAATATTGCTAGGTGGTCGAACGCAGCCGCCAGCTTCCCGGTACGCCAAGCCCCATGGGTCTTGGTTCCCACTATCCGCGATTTTCCTGAAATATGAGGATTCAGCATCCTCCATCGCTCTTCTATATCGTGCTCTTATCTCGTGAAATATTGCCTTAGCATTCTCTTCTCTAATTCCCCCGAGACGCCGCAGCCTCTGCCACGCGCGTCTTGTACCCATGCACTCCTTCCGGAGTTTATCCAACTCCGGATTCCACCATTCATAGCCCGCTTCCTTGTCACTTTCTCTCTTTCCCAAACATTCTCGCGCCGTTCTTACTATCACATTCGTGAAATCTCTACATAATTCAGGAGCGGGCTTGTGCAAAGCCAGTCGTCCCATTCGTACATGGATTCCAGACCGGAATCGCTCCCAGCATACCCCGCGGTCCCGAAACCTCATGGGCTCTTCGCTTGGCTCTGCACACCGAGCAGGGCCACGTGCACCAATGCGAAACGTGATGCCATCTGATGGTGAGTGGATACTGTCGCCCATAGACATCCGCGATACATGCCAACATTAGTCCATAATAACAAACGTTGGCACGCCCCCGGATGCGCTGCCTACCTTTAAATCCCTATCAATGAACTAAGTGAATGTTCCCGATTTTCAAAGTGTTTTGTGAATATATTTAATGACTAGCGACCCGCCCTCGCTTCGCTTCGGTTTATAAGTTTTTTTTTTTCAAAATTTCAAAATAAAATGTAGCCTATATTAGACTTCCTATTTGTGAAAAAAATATTAAATTCGGTTCAGTAGTTCCAGAGATTACCCCCAACATACCTACAGACACACAATTTTACCTCTTTATATATTAGCATAGATATAGACATATTTATTTTATGACGTTCATTAATAATGATATAAATACAATTTAATGATTATTCTTGAGTGCCGCCGAACTGTTTCGCCTCGCTATACACACGGCAAAATATTCGGAGTTGATTGCCAATAGTTGGAGGTTTTTTTAATAGAGTTGGTACCACAAGAGAAAAAAGAATTTATTAATCACAATTTAATGACATTTAGTTGATTTATAGTTTATTATTTCGGAAATTAATGCTGTAATAACTTCTAAGATATCATTTTCAAAAGTGTCATAAGCATTCAATTCAAAATGTCAACAATAAATGTCATTATCATACTTTTGATAAAAAAAAAACATATGTAATAAAAAAGGGGTTATTTTGAGACTACTATTAATTACTATTTAATTACTTTTTGTTACTAATGATTTATACTATTACTCCTTTAAATTACCTAGAGCTAGATCTATTACCTAGACACCCGGTATAGTTAGTAACAGAGTTGAGTTACCGTTTCTCCATGTACCACGAATGGCGGTACCATGGCGGACGAATGAAATTAAACAGGTGCTCTGAGTTACGGATGCGCTGATGTATGCATCTTGCAGGTGAAAATGTGCAGTTGTTTGAATGCGAAATGGTGGTCAATCATCGGGAATGTTTGAGTATTTGACCGAGATTGCTTTTGACGATATAAATAAGACATGAGAAATACGTATTTTCGGTTAGAGTGATTTACATTAGGTATGTTAATAAAGCCAAACGTGACTCATTTTACTAATAGTAGGCTGTTGGGTGGGGAGGGTGTACGGTGCAATCCCACAGACGCTGGGCGCATTCGACTGGCCACGTTACCCCTCTCTCACAGAAGACTATCGAAAAATGAACTGCGTTTCCTACTTTATCTTATTCCCACAAAGTACCCACGTGTTTTGGGAGTGGGTGAGATATGTCAGAATCCATTCCCATGCCATCCCATTGTATCCCTTTTCATTTTTCCAACCCTTTTTCCAAATCAGTGGATTTTATAAATCTCCAAATGCAAGCATCGTATCCGGGGGGCGTGCCAACGTTTGTCATTCTGGACTGATGTTGCAATGTATCGCGGATGTCCATGAGTGACAGTATCCACTTACCGTCAGGTGGACTATCCGCTCGTCTGTCGCGTAGAAGTAAAAGTTAAACAAAAGCCGTTAATAATTATACGTGTTTAGATCCCATTTTTACAATATAAAATTCTTACGTTTATGGATTAACATATCGTAACATAGCTTTGCTATGTTTTCGACAGTAAACTCGTCACCGTCAATGTGTATTTTACAACACGGCAATGGCGTGTCAGTGTGCCGGTATTGTTTACTTCTGTTCATTGTACACTCCACGATTCCTTTGATACTTCACTAGGAATCGCTTTTGATCGTTTACATTATGTCTGATGGGTCTGGGAACTGTCAAGTTTGACATTAAATAGACATTTCGCTCCGCCACGCTGCCCAAGCGGGTTGGCGAGTCCACTTTTTTAGAGGTAGTGTAGTTCTTCAGGGCTTGTGGTAGCGGCTTTGTTATGCCTTATATACCACCCCATGGGAAGACACGGGGTGGTACAATTCCGAACACACGGCCAAAATACAAATTTTGAAATCTTTTGTTATCTGGTCAATAGGTAGGTACATTCCAAAAATTTCACGGGCGTCTTTCCGAAGCTAACGCCCTCATTTCACTAATACAATACGTCCCAATTTCTTATTTCCTTATCGATTAATAACACGTAAGACGTAACACGTAACACGTCACCGACGACATGCGCGAGAGTCGGCCGACGGGCAAGATGTATCGTCCCGCGGGATTCCGGGATCACTTAAAACTATTTCTGACGCAACACCGACGGACGGAATATGTGAAATTCCACGTTTAAGAGGTTTTTAATTGGTCATTAAAATTGAAGTGGAAATGAAAGTAACGGTTAATTTTAATTTTGGATTTGAAGATTTGACACATATATGATATTTGAAAATAGAACCACCCCATCCCATCTCTTCCCGCGGGTGTAGAAAAAGGCGACTAAGGGAAAACAAAGTGGCCACCACAAACGTTGAGGAACTACACCACCTCTGTCGAATCGTCAACCCGCTTGATCCGCGCGGCGTTTTACATCCCTCATGCACATTGCACATCTTGTGCATGAGGGATGTATGACTCCCGTGTCCAGCAGTGAATACTTAAAGGGCTGGTTGCATTGGATTGCATTGCATTGCACAGGTTTATCTAAAAAAATGCCTGCACCCTGTTAACGTTGAGTTCCTCTTATTAAAACTAAAAACTTTTGTTCTACAACTTTTAATCCTTGAAATATTCCTCAAAAAAAATTAAATGAAGTCTCTGACTTACTTTATTACTCTGTACTAATATACTAATACAGCTAATACCCTATTGCGAACGGCAACAACAAACACTCCGATCAATCTCTAATCTTGCATTTAATTTTACAATTGTGTACGAAAACTAATGTAATACATAAGACATTAAGGTACTATACAATTAAAAAACATTAAAAAAAATGTCGATTTCAAAAAATAAAAAAAAACGTGGGGGATCTCCCCCCCCCCCCCCGTCAGGAACGAAGATCCTCACATATTTTCTTTTAAACTCCGATTGTAATTCGAAATAAAATCTGTATAGTTCATGTATTTTTTTTATTATTTTGTATCATATTTTCAATGCAAATAATTTAAAATAAGGAATCAAGACAAAAATAAAAAAAATAGGTTATACAACCGGCCACGCACTAGTCTGCACGTCTGTTATTCTGCTTGAGTCTCGCTCTCGATACTCGCACGCACACACACACAGAGAAAGGCGTATGGAGGGGGTAAAAATCTTACGTTACGTTACATTTTCTCTCGAATCACACCTACCGCAAGCGGCGTAAAGGAACTTCGTTCCAAAAATATATATAATAGCAATTCTTACGTCACATGTTATTCTTTAAGTTGGCATAAGTAGTCACAGAAATCATCAACGATATAACAGAATTCAACAAGAACGGTCTCAGTGTGTTTTTAAATACTCCATCATTTTGAATGGTTTTTCCAATACAATGGTAGCCGGTAAAATTATCTAGTCGCCTTATATATATAGTGTTCTGTTTCGTTACTCTTAACGTGAGGCATATCTCGTAATTTAAACCTTTTCTCCCAGTTTGAAACTTAGTATTTTTCTCTTTGTCGCTTTCATAATGGTTGCGTTTGACTAGATCACATAAGATTTCCATTATACACAAACATGGGGCAGTAAGTATGTCTAATTTGTTGTAGTGTTCTCTGCAAGACTCCCTCTGGGATATTCTTCCCATACAGTGCATGACCCACTTTTGCAATACAATATACATAGTTATCTATCTAGTTGTCTAAAATAAATTGCTATAAAGCAGTCCGAAATAGAATTTCAAACAGGAAAATACGCATTTAGACGATAGTAAATAATCTATATCTATACTAATATATAAAGAGGTAAAATTGTGTGTTTGTAGGTATGTTGGGGGTAATCTCTGGAACTACTGAACCGATTTAAAAAATTCTTTCACAAATAGGAAGCTGCATTATCCGTGTCTAATATAGGCTATGTTTTATTTTGAAATTTAAAAAAAAAGCTCTTATAAACCGAAGCGAAGCGAGGGCGGGTCGCTAGTGATTAATAAAAATAAACTCTTATCAACAAAGAATTATAGATACCCACCTATCTTCGTGCAGCAGATAAGAAATATCAATATTTTTATTTACCCCACAAAAACGTATAAAAACAAAAAAAAACTAAGATCATTAAGTCAACAGACCTACCTGCGCACGCGGCCGCACACCGCGCATTTAAATTCGTATTTGGAACATGAAAAGTCAATTAGTTCGCCCCGTGGGGCGAGCAGCGCCATCTTTTAATTGCAAGCTGCGCGGACGCAAATGAATTTGAGAGTAATCGGTGGCACACGTGGGAGTAGAGACAAAGGATTTGGAGCCTTAGGGACACTTTGTTTTGTGAATTTTTCCTTATAAGTACCAAATAGTTCCAATAGTAAATAATACAAGTGCTTCCTCGTACACATTGTCTTGCGCATGGGGGATGTACGACCTTAAAACGCTACGCTGGCTAACTGGCTACTGGCTAACCTCTAAAAAAGTGAGACACTTTTTTAGAGGTGGAGTGGGTGACTGAAGGATAATAAAGCCGCTCCTGTGGTAAAGGTAACCCTTTAGTCGCCTTCCATAACACGCACGGAAAGAGATGACGTTCAGCATCCGAACAGATATTGCATCTCTGCGTTTTCTACCGCCTATATTATGGGGAATATTCTGAACAACTGTTCAATTTAATGCCAACTTCGAGTTTTTACCATCGCACCGCTCGTCATCGTCGTGCGGCTCATTTGCATTTCCTTGACATAGAGTCGTTGCGTACAGTGCGGTTAAAAATATACTTTATACCGCGAACCCAAAAGTTGTGGATTGAACTGCCAGGCGAGGTTTTTCCATTACGGTACGACATGGGGCTCTTCAAGAGGGCTGTGAACAGGATTCTGCAAGGTAGGCAGAGCATCCACAAGTCTCCTGATGTTGCAGATGTCCGCGGTGACCACTTACCATTATGTGAACCGCCCGCTCGTCTGCCATCTTTTCTATAAAAAAAATGACGATGCTACTTTAGAGTAGCTTTAGAGCCGGCCAAATGCATAAAATTGTTTTTACCTAATAACTGTGCAACCAAATCACTACCTAATTTGGTACAAGCATAGTATAGTTATGACGTATGGTGCCGAAGCGTGGTCTCTGACGGCAGGCCTAATTCACAAATTCAACGTCGCTCAGCGAGCGATGGAGAGAACTATGCTCGGAGTTTCTTTGCTGCACAAAATCTGTAACGAGGAGATTCGCCGAATAACTAAGGTTGCTGACATAGTTCAAAGGATCAGCAACCTGAAGTCGCAGTGGGCGGGCCATGTATGTCACAGGACCGATGGGGAGACCGAGGAGACCACGAAACGAGAAACGTAGCGTGAGACGTCCTCCAACCAAGTGGACTGACAACTTGAAGAAAGTCGCCGTTAGTAGCTGGATGACAAGAGCGGAAAGCCGTATGTGGTGGCGTTCCTTGGGAGAAGCCTATATCCAATTATAGGCCTATATATAGTTCATGAATTTGATTGACAAATTGGATAGTTTCTAATCTTAATTTCAGACAATAAACACAATAACTTGCCGTGTGGCGTTGACCGGCTTTAGATTGGCACTACTCGTACACCATCTCTTCCAGTGGGGTATCGCAAACTGCGACCGAGGGATAACAAAACCGCTACCATGATTGAACTTGGCAACTCGACTCCCATGGCCGGCATGGCATTTGAAGGCCTTCCTCGTACATCACTCGTGCACAAGACAATGTGCCCACATGAAGAAACCCGTATCCAGCATTGGACGATACAAAGGCTGGACACGATTATGGTGATCTTACAATTTAGTTGCAATAGCCGACTACTAGTCGTAATAATGTCTCGTTTAATTTAACCGTTCGCATTCTTAACTAAGAACAAAATGCACGATAAATAACACGTTAAGTCAAAAAAGCCATCTACTTTTATCGTTATTACGAGTATAACTTAAGCTATCATAAAGGTGTGTAAGTTAAACGCATATAAACGCTTATTTATTGTATTAAACAATCAACAATATAATTTATGTAGACATACGGCGTTAGTCTATCTGTAAATTAATTAAATGTAAAATTTATTAAAACGGGATATAAGTGAAGTTGCTAGACATATTTTTTGCATTGAATACTAAAATTTTAAGTATGTAGATTACAGTGGAGTCTCTCTACATGAAATCATGTAGTATTAATATCCTGAAGCTGAATCCGAAACTCTAATCAGTTTCGAAGTAACGCGGTTTATAACAGAAAAAAATGCATATCATAAGTATAAAATATGAATTTTCTATACAAACTTACACACACACACATATATATATATATAACAGATATATATATATATATACCGTAACCGTAAGTTGTGATACTTAGTTTTATTAATATTTCGGTTCTTGTATTAGTATTAATTGATTTTGAATATAAAGTATAAAACAGTGTTACTTCAATAAGGTTTTATTTTTCGTTTTGTAACTTGCAATGGAAATATCCCGAAAAAAATCATTTTATATCTGGCAACCCTGGATGGACGAGAATAATCTTTGCTCAATAGTGGGAGATGGTGTAGAGTTCGAAAAATATATAGAAAAAAAATTGCCAGCACTAAAGGAGATGTAAGAATGGATTTTGGAAAAAGGATTGGGATGGTGTAAGGATTATATTGGAATGAGATACACTTCCCTTACTCCACTACTCACCAACCGGTGTTTTCAATTTTGTAAATACTAGGACCCAATACCTACCGCCATTTTGTAATAAGCATTCGCATATTTTTACTTTTATTTATTGTTGAGTACTATGTTAAAGACGCCAATACGAGCTCATTATAACATTACAGGTGTACTGTAATTTATCGACGTCCATTGCTTCATAAGTTACCATCAGACGGGTGTTAATTTTATCGATAGAATTACTGAATTATGCTCACGTTTAATTTTATTTGACGTTTCGTATTTGCCTGCTATAGAGTACACGGTGCGAGCATAAATCAGTCAGGGAGAAACTTGCTCTTAACGTAATGAATTACTTTATGTTATTTAATATTACATTAAATAACTGAACTGCTCATAGATTCCAACTTTCCTGGACGTCCATTTGAGAGGTATGATTTCGCTTAGTTTTTTCTCTACAAGACTGGGAATCCTAGTGTACCGACACAATAGACCCGTTTCACAAGGTATTCACAAGGTAGGTACTGTCAGTAATATTGCTTTGCGTTCTCAATGGTAGAATGTGATGTTGTCTACACCGCGAGACGTAGTCCATGTCATGATGTCCAGTTTTGTGTTGAGTATATCTTATAAATATTTTCTGTATGGATTTCAGGCAAATTCGACACTTGTGAAGCAAATTCGAGGACACTGTGTAGGTAACTGAAATATAGTACTTTAATAACTTTATTATTGGAGAACTTAGTGCAAGACTTTATTATAAAACCCAAGAATTTAGAATTTTTGTTCATTATGAAATTAATATGTTTATCATATAACAATTTAAAGTCTCTAATGACTTCAAAGTCTCTTATGTGTTGAAAGGTTGTTAACTTCTGATTTTTGAGTGTGTAATCAAAATCATAGTTGACAATATTATGCTTTCTATTAGAATTAATGGAGTAGAATTTAAAGATATTAACGTCAAGCCTTTTCAACTGACAGTAGTCACTAAATTTTTATTTCTTTAAAAAATTTCATGTTATCAGCAAATAGTAGGAAATGGGAATGATGGAAAAAAGAACTGATATCATTGACGGAAATGAGAAACAACAGCGTCCTCAACAAAGATTCCTGCAGAATCCGGAAGGAATCCAAGTAGAAATATAACCATTGGTTACGACAGCCTGAGAACGGTTGGCACCATAAGATGTAAACCATCTAAATAAATTGACACGTATACCGGCTAGTTGATGTTTCTGGAGCAGTATTACATGGTCAATTCGATCGTCGGCCTTACAGTAATTGGTAAAAATGGTGTCCACTCAGGCCACATTCAGATTCAGTTATTCCTGCGTATTGGTAATCTAACCTGCATTATTTAAAAATTACACAAAACAAAATAATTAAAGGTCTATTCAATGACAACCACTTAACATCTACTAAAAAAAATTACAATAAAACAAAATTACTTAACTTAAGCCAATTATATATTTACTCACTATGTATGTTGATCAGAAAAATAATAACTAATAATATAAACCAGGGGTGGCCAACTTGTTTAGAACAGTGTTCTACTTTTAAAAAATCTAACTTCTAGCGATCGACTTAATTGTGCTTTAGTGGCATGATGAAAACAATAATGCGATAATTTTTTAATTCTTTTTTTTTTTATAGACTAGTGGGCGGACGAGCAAGCGGTCCCACGTGATGGTAAGTGTTACCGCCGCCCATGGGCACCTGCAACACCAGGGGGCATGCGGGCGCGCCGCCGACCTTGCAAAATTCTATTCACAGCTCTAAATCAATATAATAAAATTAATATTTATTAATAGGTAAAATTAATATCAATAGGTAACAAAAAATAATGAGAAGTTTGTGTTCTGCATTTGTGTTTCATTTCTTCTGTCAAATTAACAAAATCAGGAGTATAATTCGATAATATTGACAATCTTAACGAAAATTTTGATACCAGTCAAAAATTTTAATTTCCTTTCGCGATCGACCGCTCTGTCTTTGGTGATCGATCGGTCGATCGCGATCGACTTGTTGGCCACCCCCGATATACACACTCAAATCACATTTGAACAAAAAAAACATATACCGTATAATAAAAAGACATTTTCGTATCACCTAATGTTAGAACCCTATATGGAAAGAAACTATAGGTACAGCTTGAGAGAGCTCAGCTACATAATAGATTACCTACCTGAAAATATTAAAAATGGTTTATCTATAAGTATTTAGTTTCAAAAATAAGTTAAAAGAATATTTGTTAAATAATGTGGGCTGAATAGGTACCAAATGTTTATGTTCCTACTAAAATACCTACACGAAGTTTATGTACTGTTAATTTAAGTGAACAAAGTAATGTTCTTTTTTGCGTAATAACATTTGTTTCAACCGAAGTTTCCGTGGCAAATTGTATGTAAACTGAGCACATTCCGAAAAGTCACTTTTATTACAACTTGGACACTTAAACATTGTTATTACTTTATTACGTATGCGAGCCTATGAAATTGACCACCCCTGATAAATCTACTATCGATATTATTTTCACATCACAAACAATAGTGCACTCTTGTCGCAAATTCAGACGATTATGACGGACTAAAGCCTTAGGATTGGGTGTTGTAAAAGGCGACTGAGGATAACAGAGCCGCTACCACAAGCCCAGTAGAACTACACCACCTCTAAAAGAGTAAACTCACCAACCCGCTTGGCCACCGTGGCGTGGCGTGCTTGAGGGATGTATGCCCTTAAAAGGACATACATCCCTCAAGCACAAGACAATGTGGGAAGGCCCGTGTCCAGCAGTAAACGATAAAAGGGTTTATGGTTTAATTCAAGTGATTACCGATATAACCCTGGTATAAGAAATGTTCCGTTTTCCAGGTTATAATTAACTGCTGTGGATGAATTGCATTTCTCTCTTACACGACCGACCGGCAGTCTAGAACACAGGAATTCGAACATTGAAAAATAATGACACGTTACACGAACCTCGTAGAAAAATAATAATACATCTGAAATTTTAATACACGACTTGTGTCAACGCTTTTTTTGTCGCTACGTTGCGCACGCGTTCGGCCGAACTTGGAACAGTCCTGTCCGCATTCAAATGCGCCCTAACCCCCCCTCGCCGAGAACAGGGGGGACCCTAAAGAAGACGTATCTCGGCACAATCCATTGTCCATTGTTTTTGCTGGCTGTTATTTATGACGGACGACATTAACTCCATCCTTCTCTTGCTACTTAAAAATGTATATCTGTCTCTTTCCCGCGAGGCTTCCGTCCGGTAATGCCGTAGCTAATAAATTACGTTTCAAAAGATTATTTATTAGATTATTCATGGTGAATTCTGTGCCGTATTGGTTTGAAGGACGTTTAGTGCTTGTGAGCGTTCTGCTTTGTGTGTTTTCGTCTTTTTTGCTCATGATTGATTTGTGGTACCGAAAATCGCGTGTCCTGCAGTGGGACGGATGCATAATACTGAAGTACGGTTTTTGTTTTGTGGTTTTTGATCAATGAGGATCGCAGGATGTTATTTTTTAAATTGTATGTATGTTTAGTAATCCTTTAATATTTGGGTATATCTTGAAATAAAGTGAAGTCTTTACTTAAGATTATGATTCTCATATACGAGTATATATTAGAAATTATTTAAAATAAGTTAGAATTATGTACAGTTTCTAAGAATGAAATAAGACGTTACAGGCGTAGGAATAGAGAAGCTTATTTCCTGTATTTTCTATTAAAGAAAACAATTCTCAGAGCAAATCACCTATGTATAACTATCAAATAAATATTATTTCAAAATAATTACAAAACCGTACAAAACTACAGTTTCACTTTGTAACAATATTGTTATAATAAAACTTGTAACAATTATGTTCTTTGTGTTGCAAAATACAAGTTAATAACAGCAATTTACTTATCAAGCAGTTTGTATTAAAATTGTAGATCAATTCAGGTTACTGAATTTTTAATTAGATGGCAGTTGATTCAGTTTAAATGTCATTATTACCGTTAATGTAATATTTATATTTTGTTTACCATTAAGTAAATAAACACAAGTAATTAAAGCCGGAAGGCGCCGACATTTCGATAACCGCTTACACCCTCTTTATACGGACGGCCATTAATTAACCTAACAAACGTTTTAATTAAAAAAAGAACTTTCCATAAGAATGGAGCCGACAGAGACGCGACGAATTCAAACTCCCCGCGTCTCCCGCCATAAATAAATTGGGACAAAACCCGCGGCTCGTCTCGCCCCGACCTCCCCCCGGCCCCCGGATAAGTGTCTAAAATTTTCACAATCCGGCAATAAAAAGATAATTTATTACAATTGCTCTTATTGTTTTCGTTATTTATGTGTATGGAGTAATGTAATCTAGCTGGTGGGCCCTAAATAAATAATTTCACTTTAATGTCGCTCCTTGCCTAATCTCCTCGGGCCCGGCACCGTCCGCGTTTTGTAAGCTATAATGGCCACCCGAGGTATTTTTAGGTCTAAATAAATATGATTTGTTGTGCCGTTCCTGACAGAATTTAATTTCGTTCCGCCACTGAGGAGGTTAATGTCGCAAATCTGTGAATTATTTTAATGAGTCATCTACGAATTTGCATTAAAGACGATTTTTTAACGATATTTTTTTATTAATGACAATAATAAGTATAGATACAGATACATACATGTATGTATACATACCTATCTAGACTGGTGGGTACATAAATGTATTCTATAAATCTTACATTGGGACAAAATTATACTCACCTTTTTTTATTAAAACCTTACTTTTTAAATTATAACATGATATAAATTAGTACAATAAAACATGCGTATCTCAATTATTCACACCGACATGTGCTTTTAAGAACTTCTCATATCGTTTCAATTTCCTTGGATTCATCAGTTTTATCTTGAATTCATCAATTTTAACCAGCCTTGTTGGTAACATAATGAGTTCATCGGTCCAGTTTTATTTTTAATTATTAAAGTACGGTGTTTTAAGAAAATAATACAATATGACGATCTTATTGCATTACAGGAATTCCTTCCAGGCGTCCTTGACACAGGGAGTTATGAAGTTCTACCACGTGTTCGAATGACAAGAATCTCTTTGCGTTTGTAAATGGGCTATTTCAGTGACTTTAAGGTTCATTTTAAATACTCTAACTCAGTGATGGGCAAACTAGGGCTTTTTTTATTCGACACGCCAATAAGTAAAAAGGTAGGTAAACTTTAGAGACCAATTTGAAAAATTAAAAAAAAAAATATAAAACTTAGTAATATTATGTTCTATTATTTTTTTTTCATTTTTCAAATCCGCCCGCCACTGAAAAAGTTTCTTCATCCCTGCTTTAACTGAATATAGAGGTTTGTTTTCCTAGACTGTATTTGCCTCTACCGCTACTTAGCCCCCTAATCAGTGATGATAATCAATTGCAAAGTAATTAGTACTTTTTAACGTTCCATTAGCCAATAATATACGTATACATATAAAAGTGTACCTACATGTATGACGTATGTCTACATGTGTCATCAAACCATTTTCATTACTTTTATAACGAATTGGTGTCCTTTTTAAGGTCACTAAAAACCTCAACAAAACAAAAAGAAACAAATTTATTTTACAATTATTATGGATCGGTTAAACGTTTCTTAGACCGTTCTTGACTTATTATACCGAATGATAGGTAACTGGTTTATATACAAACCGCATAAAACATATTTAAACAATACTCAGATTAAAGTAAGAATCATCTATTTATTTGGCCTTTCATAGTAATTTTGCTAACTATTGTTTAACAAAAATATACGAGTATATTTATATAAAAGGCAAATAAAAATGAAAAGCCTTGCCACCCTACTTTAAACGAAAAAAAACCGTCATCTCGAATACGACGCATGCAGATTTCATCCTAGCGGACCGTCTGAACTTCAGTGGCCGTTTCTGAAAATTAGTGGACGTGTGGGGGGGGTTTGGGTCGCAGCAGGGGGGAGGGAGGTCCACAATGCCGCGGCGCATGATTTACGCCACTCCCGTATTATGTTTTGACTTTAATAAACAGAGCGTTTGTCAGACGCGGCGACGCCATCTTTGAGGTAGTTTCATAACTAGAAACATGGAGTTGGCGTAACAATTATATATAGTTTCATTCGAAAAGCTGGCCCGTTCGATATTTAAATGCTGGATGCATCAAGCGTTAAAATTAAATTACTGTTTAATCATCTTATGTGTGGTATACCTCGTATACCTTGCCGTCATACAGATTATAACTAGTACGGAGGGAAGTTGATTTTTTTATTCCAGTAGTATGGAAGAGATAAATATTGTAAATGTATGTAGATAGATAATCATATATTTTTATTGATTTTGTGTCTTATTGACTACACAATAAAGGTCATCATAACTATCATAATATTTATACAAGGAAATCTTTGTATAAATTTATAACATGTAGAATTGAATGCCAATAAAAATTTTATAATTAAATATTTACAAAAAAAAACAAATACAAAAAATCTTGCTTTTAATTCCAATGTTTTACTTACTTCCAATCCAAATTACTTATCATAACATAATATGTTAAAAACTGAATTGTAATCGCTTGAATAGTTCTCATATTATCTGTACTAAGCTAATTTGAGAATTATTCTGGACTTCGTCTACTTTAGCGAATGTATACATACATTGTAGCGCCCACCTTTTGTATACATACATCTATTTAAACTTTTGTATCCGTTTGCATTTATTGTAATGAAGTGCTAAATTACAGCAAGTGGCTACGACATAATACCTAATACCTATTATAGTATATCCATAGCCATAGACAACGCAAGTTTATTTATTAAGTTCGTGAAATTGCATGGAAATTAAACGTGTCACTTTTGTGAGTAAATCTCAGTGGTTTCCAACAACTTGCCGATGCAATAGGTATTTCTATAGTGCAATTAGGTATTTTTGTGTTTTGTAATAATGAGTTGGCGACACGCGTCGAAAGTACGGAACAAACTGAACGAGCGGCTCGACAGTACCTAGGAGTTTAGTGCCAATTTTGGGCACGCAGTAACACAGATCGCTTGCATTATTTAGACTTTTGTATCTTGTAACATTTGTTACAATAGCTCACCCGTTGTAATGTCTGCAATTTATTTATTATTTATGTTAGGTAACTCACTTGTATTCCACTATTTAAATTAGCTTGCTAACTTTTGTATTTCCCTTATCATTCACGATAATTTTCTTGGAAACTGAACCGCGGCGTTTTTTCTACGAGATTTCTCATACTATGAAAAACGCAGATATTTAAATATTTACTAAAACAATATATACTGGCCGAAAAGTAAATGACTTCTAAAAATTTAAAATTGAAGTAAATTATCACCGTATTCTGTCGTCGCGTCGGTTGAGTCTTTATCCTCCCAGTTATGTCACAAGGCCTTGTCCCGGGGCCGAGCAACCCCGGGACAATCAGTCATCACGTAAAACTAGACGCGTAATATCGACGCTGTCGCCTCTACTCTGCCTCTCCTGGCTGACGCCGCCGCCCCTTGGCTGGCGTCACCACTCTTCTGGCTGAGGCTGACGCCGCCGTTCTTGCCTGGCGTTTCGACGACGCCGCTCCGGGCTGACGTAGCTACTCTAGATTGGCGTCGCTGCCCTTGTCTGGGGCAGCTCTTACCAGTGTCCGCGCCCCTATCCGCCGCTGTGGGCTGAAGCCTCTGCTGAGCACCGCCTCTCCTACCGGCCGCCACGGCTTCAGACTGACGGCACAGAAGGACAATCCGTGATTTCCGCGAGCCGTGCCTTTCTCTACGAACATTATTCGTCCGCGCTAGCTATAATTAATTATGTTAGGCTATCAATTCTATAAATTCTCTGTTATGCTTTTTAGGGAAATATAACGCTATGAGAACAACTGACCTCTTTCCTTCTTAATGGTTTTTGTTCTGTGCGTAGGCTACATGACAATCTACGGTAAAAATAGGATCCAGGCGAGTCATAGAAAATTGTAATTTATAAGAAACAAATTGCAATTCCTTTTAACCAAATAACAAATTGTATTTCTTAATACTAAATATGGCAACAATTTTTAGACGTGTTTTTGAGGTATAAGCAATGCCACATGATGCATAGGAACATTAATTAGAGACATTTTATTATTAACTAAGTGATACCCATAAATCCTGAGGAACTGCATCACCTCTTAAAGAGTCGACTCACCAACTGGACTATACCAGTGTGGCGTTTTAAGGCTATACATTCCTCGTGCACAATACAGTGTGTAGGTGGAGGTCCGTGTCCGACAGTGCAATGCAACCAGCCCTTTTAGTATCAAACGGGCTGGTTGCATTGCGTATACATCACTGCAAAGAGGCATATTAAACGCACCGCTAACGAGATACCGCCCGGCTGTTTAGTATAAACCGGTTAATTCAGGTTTATGAAATGTTCACAAATCGGCTTTCTCTGAGTCAATTGTAACATGATCAAACCAATACAAACGTGCATATCGTATTCATAAACACAATCGCTTCTACCCTCGCTGCTACACACAAAAAGCAATATAATCACAGAAATCACGTCAAAGCCATCCTTAAACCCTCCCCCCCCCGCAGAAAAACGAATAATTTCTTTATAAATTATTACGACCGGCGAGAATTGAACTGATATCCTTCAAAGGCGACTGCGGGGTTACGGGGGGGGGTGGGGGGAGGCGCCGAGGGACGTACAGCGTGATTTATTGGGCTATAAAGTATTATAATTAAAAGCTGGGAGGGGGGGGGGGGGGGGTGAAACTATACGGGCCATGGGCGGAACTATGGACCGTTTGCAGGCCGCAAATATGATAGGACAGGTCAACTCTGTTTTTGTATTTGATTGCAGTCTGTTCTTTTGTCTGTCTATGCGATTTTTTGCTTGTTAAGTGAATAATTTCATAAGTGAAAATTGATTGGATTTGTTACATAACAGAATAAGTGTGTAGAAAAATAGAGTTATAATTTGTAGGTAAAGATTATATTTCTTTATCTTTGTTTCTGCCTTATTTAAAGAACAAAGTTTGTCTGTTAGTTCACGCTAATTTCTAAATTTACTTGGCCAATTTTTTGGCGGTTTTCACTTCTACCTACCATTTTTATGTCGGAGGTTACAGCGTATTTTATCAAAATAAGTTTCCAAATCATCGAATATACGGTTTTGACATATAGATACGTACATATGACATATTATGATCGTATGATATCATGAGAATGTTTAATCTAGATATATTTATTAAATTATTTTGAAAATCTGATACGGAGTGATTAAAGTCGCAAACATATTCTAGAACAATATAAAAGCGACACTGTAATCAATTGCAAGCACATTTACTGGGTTGATTCTCTGTTTTGACAGTTAGCGTTGTCAATCATACCATCAGCCTCTGTCTCCCTACTGCTGTATTCAGGCCTCACCCAAGTCTCATCACCACAGATGGCCTTCTGCTCTTTTCATCCAGCAACTTCCCGAGACATTCTTCAACTCGTTAGTCCACTTGGCCGAAGGAATACGCTCGAATCAAGGTTGCTCTCTGTGCTTGCAGTTCTCATACACAAATCTATGTAGATATAGACATCGACGATTAGTACGGGATTCGTCGCACTGCAAAAATCAGTGAGAATTTGTGAAATTGAGCGTGCAACCAGGAGTTGAAATTGATTTTAAAATCGATTCAATTAGGATAAACCGGCTCATATTTCAGTTTAATTCAAACAAAATTATCGGAAGCGAAATTTCAAGTCGCCAATTGCTTGAACACTTGATTAAATAAATTGGCAAGTGAGGATTGAAGAGGCACTCAATTAGACCAAGTTCGACGTCCACAGCTACTGTTTATATAAGAAAGCTGCTATGTAACCGATATTTAAATTTCGTTCCTTCATTACGACACCGTTCTTCGCCGGTGAAGAGACTTAGGCTGATGGTATATAGTACAGTAACCGTCATTTGTATTCTAATTTGAATAAATGAAAAAAATCGGTTCAACAAGACCAACATTGCCTGCGATCTATTAGCTAGTGGTAATGAACGGTTTTACATATATAAGCAGGACTGAAAGCCTAAAAATAACGCTACAAAGCCTAACCCGGGTACCGAACCCCGATCAATCTCTCGTCAAAACAGCTGCCGTGGTAAGTTGAACCCATAAGTCAGAGTTAAGTAAAAAACAGTAAATCCCGCTCCGGCGGGAGCCGACTGACTTATGGCGGCTGCGAATGTTGCACTCCCTGTATCATAGAGTAAGATACGCGTAGACTGGACAATGGTTCATGAATGAAATACCCGTTTCCATTTTTAACAATCACCTACCTGTATTGCGAGCAACTCTCAATAAAGACACTGCTATCCGAAAATATTAAGATAAGATTCATTGTTTGATAAGTGACGTGAGATACAAAAATTGTAAAGTTGCAATGCAAATTCCTTAGCACATAACTTATTTGCAAAATATTTGCCATAAAATTAAAACTATCATTTTACAAACAAGTCCTATGAAAGCTTACTTTAAACATAGTATATACATATATACTCGTACTATGTATACAATAAAAATTACATTGATAAAATAATGAACTACATACATTAAAAGTAAAAAGTTAATGTAGCTTATTGCATTTAAATGTAGCAATTTCAGCTAATTTAAACAGGGAATAATAAAAGGAACTATCTAAATTATTTTTATTGTAATTATTTTCATACTGGTTATTCTACTATAGGTGCTAGGGCTACATTTGCATTGTACGTTTAAGGATGTATGATTATTGATTAGTTAATCAACTAGTAATCACTAACCAATATATTTTTTAAATTATTTGTCATTAAATGTATACATGGATTTAAAATATTTCAAGGCACAAAAATCATAAACGCTGAGAATATATTGTTGATGATTGTTCACAATCATCACCAACAAATAATAATATTTTGCACTGTCTCTTTTGTAAAGGAAATGAATAACCTACTTTTTACAATGGAAGACAGCTTGTTTCATTGTGAATTGTTTTGAATGTTATCTTTTGTAAGTAGCTCCAATAAAAATAATGAAACTAATTTTGTTTGACATGCCGCGTCTGTTTACACGGCCTTTGCCAGCTACGTCTCACAGAGGACGTTGAAACTCGAACGTGAATGATTTAGAATCGGGACGTTACGTAGTTACGTGCCGCGAGGAACGTGTCTTGTATTACATTCTAGAATATGACTATAATTAATAAAACGTAGTTATTATTTTATTAGAGACTAAAACGGTGCCCGCGACTCAGTTTGTGTAGACATTCGCGTATGTGTTGTTAATTTGATTCCCGTGGGAACTTTGTAATTGGTCTGGATGGAAAGTACCCTAAATGTTAACCATTAAATTATGTATAATTATATTATGTTGATTTATTATGTAAAATTTCAATATCCACCTATTTTTGATACTGTTATCTGGTGTCTCCTTACCACCCAAAGGTTGCCTGGAACAGATCGCTTTGGCGATAAGGCCGCCTGTTGTACGTTTCGTGTTACTTACTTAAATTGTCTCTTTGCAACATGTAAGTATTGGTTGTATAATAAAAAGTTTATCCATCTACCTATTGTATACTGGGGTTGGTGAAATTTTTCGAACACCCACATTCTTTTTGTATTTTTAAATAGAGTAGACCTATATAGATTAGAAGTGGCAGTGTTATAATATTTTAAGGTCTTTATTTGTACAAAGTAGCGTGACGTCACAGGAACGGCTGCATGGATAGCCTTGGTCTTCGTGTATTCTACAATCATACATATGTATCAATTTTAAGCAAATTAGTAGAATTTGCCCGTACAAATGGAGCAGCAACATTCATTGTGAAGTTTCGAATGCAATTTTAACATAAATAAAGAGAAATTCAAGCTCAGAAGGAAAGAAAACGAATCGCAGTCAGTTCACAACAAAGAGATTATTGCCACAAATAGAGGTTATGTTGTTGTTTGTTTAGCTCGATTGCGGGCGACAGTGAAGTTTATTCTTATCTGTGGTGACATTACTTTTTTTTACATTATATAAAAAGTAAATCCATACAGCCGTAACTGTGACGTCATCGACATTTTTCGCTATAATTTATAATTATAATTCGCTATAAGTCCCGTGTCCAAAAAAAAAAATAAAAGCCATACGAGATGTTTGACATGTCTAATTATTTTGAAAAAATAATAAATAATGAATCATTAAAATTTTACCCCATCCGCATTATGCCAAGCCTTTTTAAATCTGTCCAGTAGTTCTCGCGTACAGACGGACGGACAGACAGGAAAAAAGAAACAAAAATTGTTGTTTTGGGATCTGTATGATTGCATAGTGTATACTGCAATGATATTTTTCAAAAAATATTTATTGTAAAAACACGGTTTTGTTACGATTTCATTATATGCATTATATAGAAAATGCAGGATGGTGTGACTTCGAAGATATAATGGTTCTGGATAGCTATCCAAGTACTCATTAAAGAGGATTTGTACTGTAGTAATTACTCAGAGATGGCCGTGGTGTGTTGAACGGCTTTAGAAAAGCATCACCCCTTCTCTTCTCGTGAGTGTCGTGGAGGGGGGAGGGGTGGGGGGGTGTATGCTGCATTCCCACAGCCGCTGGACTCGCTCGATTGGCCACAATACCCCTCTCGCACAGAAGACTCCCTTGAAATGTACTGCATTTCCTACTTCATCTTATTTCCCCAATGTACGTACGTGTTTCGGTAGTGAGTGAGATATGCCAGATCCCATTCCCATCCCATCTTATCTCTCCCAATCCATTCGTTAGCGAGCAAAGGTGGGCAGCGAATCCGGGGGCGTGCCAACGTTTGTCATTCCGGACTGATGATGTGTCGCGGGTGTCTATGGACGACAGTATCCACTTACCAGCATGTGAACTGTATGCTCGTCTGCCGCGTGTTTTCTATACAAAAAACAACAGCCGTACAACGAGACAATGTGCGTGAGGTCTATATCCAGAAGTGGACGATAAAAGGTCCTGATACCATTTGATTTTGCATCGTTAGTGTTATGTACGTTAACTATTTTGCAAAATTGTTTATTGTAGCTATTTGTATTTCCTGTAAAATTTTACTCACTCAGAAGTACGATGCATTATCTAGTATTGTTAGTTTACCTGCAACAAAAATATTAGAAATATTAATAAAATGAAATAAACGAATTCTCCAATGGAGACTACGTACCGGGAAGCGCAGCATGGGTGACCCTCTGGTCAGGTGCGACCACTTGAAGATTGACCACTTGACCGATAGTGACTGAATGAGAAGAACCGAAAATCGTATGCGGTGGCAAGCATTGGGAGAGTTCTATATATATATATATATCTATATCCAGCAGTAGAAGGACGTAGGCAGACGAGCGGCCGGGCCACTTGATGGTAAGTGGTAACACCAGAGGGCTTGCGGGTGCGACTTTGCAGATCCGCCCCATATCGTAGCGTAACGGAATTACCTCGGCTGGCGGTTCATTGCACCAACTTTCGTGTTCGCGGTATAAAGTGTCTTTTTGACCGCACAGTACGCAGCGACTCTATAGGAAGTGCGGATGAACCGCTCGACCATGACGAGCGGTGCGATGGGAAACTAAAATATAAAACCCTATTGTATTTTCGTACCAAAATTTATTAAAAGTAATGCGCCCTCTACTCGTAGTCTATCTACTTTGCTAGTCACCAAATCGTGTTCTCTGCAACTTTTATAGAAAATACACAGACACTTCGAAGTGTCTGTGTATAGTCCACTACACTAGTCAACAAAAAAAAATATTTTTTTTTATATCGTGATTAATTTCATGTGATTCGTGTTCTATGTGCTCGAAATAATGTAGAAAGTCAAATAAAATATTTCTATCACGTCACAATTTTATAATATATCAATATTTATATTTTTACATTTTTAACAATTTTTAAACTTAAATTCATTCATTTTGGACTAAAAAAAACTTCCTTTTTAATATTTTCGTTTGTCGATGGTACTCTGTGGTTGGGGTATCCCTAATTAATAACCAGTAGTAGTCTGCCTGCATTGCTGGGTTCCATTTCTCTTGATATCGTTTTTCAATAACAGCTATATCTTATTGGAATCGCTCTCCGTGTTCATCACTCATAGCTCCCATATTTTCGGGGATAACTCTTTGTGGATCAACTAAACAGTTAAATTTAACATTCTTTTGTCCTGGAATGTAGTATTTCTTGAAGGTCATATTTTCTGAATGTAATGTTGATTTCTAGCGCGGCTGTCCCATTCACATAAAAAACAGCAATACTTTGTGCAGCCAGTCTGGAGCCCCAAAAGCAAAGCGACAAATTTAAGTCAGCACAAATGAACCATTTATGTGTATTGTACTTGATTTTTTCCAGGATATGTTTCAGTATATCGTAAGTTTCTTTGAAATGGGCACCATAAGCTCCTGGCAATGAAGGAAATTTATTTCCATTGTGGAGTAAAACAGCTTTTAAACTTGTCTTAGATTTGTCAATAAAGAGTCGCCAATCATTTGGTATGTGCTCATGACCCATCTTGCCCATCAGACCGTCGATATCAGAACAATAGACTAAGTCTCCATCTGTTGAATAAAAATCTATAAAGAAATTGTGACGCTTGCGGTATGCAGTAACATTAACATCCAACTGAAGGAGATTCCATTGCTTCAATCTTGAACTTAATACTTCAGATTTCTCTTTAGGTAAATCTAAATCTCTAATTAGATCCTTAAGCTCTAATTGACTAATCGGATGTGAAATTTTTGAGGTGTTTGGAACTGGAAACTCCTCCTCCCCGGCATAATTCTCTTCATAGTTTTCTTAAGAGTCACTTGAAATCGGTTCAGTATTAGGTGGCTTCTTAGGTACTGGAAGGTCATCCGAATGTGGCACTATTTTCGTAACAGACGATAAATCTGGGTATTTTATTGTGGACTTCGATTTTCTTGAAAATCTTTTTAATTAGTGAGACAAAAGTAGCAGTCACTCACATAATCTTTAGGTTCGCGCCATATTGCAGGTTGACGAAAAAGCATTCCATTACATTTTCCTCTAAACCAACATGCCAATTTTGAATGGCAGGTAAGACAACAGATATGTGGCAACCAGTATTTATCTTGATTACGAACATCCAAGTTAAAATATGCACTATAACACTCCTTAATCAATGATGTGATTGACTTTTTTTGACTTTTTGGTGTGTATAAATCACAAATATAGCAAAAACTATGAAGAGAATTTGTACAAATGTGAGACATATTGATAGATATATCACCAACAATTTTTTTTACAACGTTAGCGCAAAAATAAATGCTTTAAATTTACATCTACCCTCAAAATAAGTTTAAAAATATGTTTTTTTCGGAATTCAAATATTGTGCCAGTTTTAGACGTGATGTAAGGCAACTAATATTTTCAGGTAATAGGAGTGAGTATGTCGACGAAATGTACTACATACTTTTTACGATATTTTTTTGGTGTTGACTAGTGTTATTTGAGAAATTTTGATGAAAATATAAGCAGCCCACCAAATGGTAAGTGGCTACGTCCTAATTGACATTCAGCAGTATGCAATTGCGTTGCAAACACATATCCATGACTACTGTCCACCTTAGGAGTTCACTAACCCATTTCACAAAACGACTCAATGAAAGCGATCACTCAAACCCACAGCGCTATCAACCCCGTTTCCGCTCGCTTGAAACTTGGCAACTTGCAACAGGGAAGAAGCGGCCACAGTGGGCGCGGAGCGAGTAGCGGTTGGAAAAAAATAAATAATACTCAAAATTTGCAAATTAAACTACAGAATTTTATTCATGCATTGCAAATATATTGCATACAACACGAAATATCGTGTTGAGAGTTAAGAGAATATTATATCGAGCCAGTAGAAAAGAAAGACACGCTATGGTATTGGTATTCGACTTATATATGTAATAAATACCGAACTAAGGTGCATACGGTATATTTAATGACGCTTTACATTTTTGCCTTTAACACTTGTAATCCAACCTGTGTTCGTGTTATCATGTTAGACTTAAAAACCTTAGATTTCTCCCCTTCAGAATTGAGAATTAGGTTTAGTTATGTCTTGACTTTATGTTATCCCAAAATATATCTGGGGTCGTCACGTCTGCGCAATGTTCACGCAACATTGTCTTGGACAACAGCTAATTCTCTGTTTTCCAAGGTGAGATATGAAACTAACAAATTAGAGAACTAAACAATATCTCTCATCACCTGGTGGTAGATGGATTCTATCGTTTATAAACATCCGCGATATACATGCAAACGACAAGCGTGTGCAAGCTCCTGGATGAGCCGCCTATCATTTGAGATTTAAAAATGGATTTAGAAAAGGGTTGGGAAGGATGGAGACAAGGAAACGAGGGACAAGGAGTTTTTCTCGTCCCTCGTCCTTTCCTCCTCTTCGGCGTAATGAATAGACAGTATAACGGGATGATTATCGAGTACTTCTGTTATTCTATTACACTTTCTAAGTTCCCACTCGATGGGGTGGGAAATGGACTCCAGTAAATCTCTCATTTGTTTTTAAGAGAAACCTTTTAACACTTCTTCCTTTCAGTTCAGTTCTTTTAGTTCCTTTCTAACCCTCTGCTTCTACTATCTCGGCTCGGAGAGGAGTGACTTGGTTAGTCGGGCACGCTGAGTGGCTGTAGGAATGCAGAATGCATCCTCCTATTGCTTGACACTTGTCGAAAAATTAGCGGGTCCTTCTACCGCTCCCGCTAATCGCCTTCACCCACTACGGCCTCAAGCCAAAGGGGGTGCGTGCAAATATGACAAATTTATGTAAAGCGGCGGCCCTCTTTGTGAGCGGCAAGGCAACGCGGGAAATTAGTGCTCATTTTGTCTGATGTTTACGAGTGTCGGAGCAGTGTGCGCCTCAAAAATATGATAATGGCTGCGGTGGTTGTCTCGGAGTGGTGGGAGTATCGATTCGTGTATGTTTCTGGGTCCTAAGGTTGGTTTGTGTTAGGTATGTGTTTGCAAAAATACAGAATATTTCAGAGGAAGAAAATTTTAGGTTATATTTGCTTATATTTAGGTCGTAATCTAACTTATTTATATTAATTGAATCTTCCGGGCTGCTTGGCCGAGGTCTGCTGGAATCTCTTCTCTTTCTTCCAAACGTTTCGTCAACAAATGCGGTTGACATTATCAGTGGCGGCTGCGTTCACGAGGAAGAAAGAGAGGAGATTCCAGAAGACCTCGGCCAAGTAGCCCGGAAGATTCAATTAATATGGACACCGGCCGAGAAAGCCTACACTTCACTAACTTATTTAGTAAACTAATCAAGAAAGAATCAAGAACTAATCAAGAAGACCTGCCTACGGTTTTCTTGATTAGTTTACTAAAAAATTCCCACGCTTAAATTAGTATTCTCCGCAATAGGATCTCTGCTGCATATAGAGGTCTATATTCAGCAGTAGGCTTTGGGAGAGGTCTTCCAAAGACCGCCACCACACACGGTCTTCTGCTCTTCTCATCCAGCCACAACCGGCGACTTTCTTCAAGTCCTCGGTCCACCTGCCGGAAGGCGTCTCACGCTGCGCTTCCCGGTACGTGGTCTCCATTCGAGGGTTCGTCTCCCGCATCAGTTACTGGTCCTGCGGTATATATGGCCTGCCCAGTCCTACTTCAGCTTGCTCATTCTGTGCGTGTGATAGCAAAAATGAATCCAAGCGCCTTATTCAGTCATTTTGTTAATTATATTAGTCACAATTGCCAACTTATAATTCCAGCTTATTTTATAAACTGTTCGCGACAGATAAATGTATATTTTTTAACTTTAATAATTAATTAAATAAAAATAGTTAGTTTGATTTCTTCTGTATGAAAATATAAATATCTGAATTAGGTACACCTTACCATCAGGTGGGGTATCTGCTCGTCTACCGTCAGCTTTTGATTGATTTGAATTTTTTTTAATGATACTAATCACAGGAACGTTGTAAATATACTCCATACGTCCATCTCATGAAAAATTAAATGCCCTATATATGTATTTAAGAAAATAGTATAGAATTTATATTTGAATAATGAAAAGTCTATACTTTTAATCGTGTACTTCTATAGCTTCTAATTCGCAGAAGTCGAAAATATTAATAACTTCTGTATGTCTGGCATTCTTCGAAAAATATAGGTCGTGTTATCGATTTGACACGAATGCCATTCGAATTAGTATTGTCTCGATGTTGCGTCTAATCATGACACATGGCGATATTTTCACGGGAATCCGTGCTGTAGGAAAGACGAGCGACAGATTTTGAGATGTTGTACAGATTTGCGAACGTCATTGCGACTTTTTGTCGCATGTATTCACTCAGTTTGACTATAAATTAATTAATGTGGTTATAGGTTTTCTTCGTATAAAAAAAGCAGTATCGGCAACAGATTACTAGATATGTATACGTATTATGATTGCAGAATAATAAATTAATTAAATACTTATACAATTCCTATAATTAATATACCTATCTGCACCTATGTAAATATTCATGTATCCATAAATAAATACATACGTAAAGATAGGTACATTTATCCCGAATAATGATTAGGTAGTGCCCAATTGTTGCATGAAGCCTATAATTGTTGCATGAATCCTATAATATTATTAGATTTATTTTACTATTTTTGACGATTCTTAGTCAGTAGTGTGTGTGTGTGTGTGTGTGTGTGTGTTTTATGTGTGCTTATAATGGAATAACCACCTCCTGTTATATCATCCTTTAAAATTAAATAATCAAATAAATAAATGTATTACGTAAGTATTATATACCATATACTTAGTCGTACAGTACTCGAGAACGTGAGAAAGCCATCGTGCAATGAGACCAGACATTAGTCTCTTCGTTTATTAACGAACGTATACTAAATGAATGAAAAATCTTAAAAACCCTATTTAAATTATTACATAAATACTTTATGATAACATCAATAAACTTCAGAATTGTTATGTCACATGTATCACTGTGTTATCGTTGATTGTGAATGAGTAAAGTTTATCAAAAGTTCATAGAACATTATTTGAATCGATCGAATTAATTTGTGTTGATTTATATAGAGCAATTACAAATGTGATTTAATCGATTAAATGTGACAATATAATCCAATAAGAGTACTTAATCGTAAATCATCTGTAGCTTTATGTGTTCGTGAGGGATATATAGACGAATTTGAAATATATTACGTGATGACATCACGTTCATAAAAAACTTTTTGTAACATGACTTTATTAAAAACTAGCGACCCGCCCTCGTTTCGCTTAGGTTTATAAGTTTTTTTTTTCAATTTTTTTTTTCAAAATTTCAAAATAAAATATAGTTTATATTAGACACGGATAATGTAGCTTCCTATTTGTGAAAATTTTTGAATTCGGTTTGAAATTGTGTGTTTGTGTACCCACAAACACACAATTTTACCTCTTTATATATTAGTATGGATATAGATATAGAATAATATAGATATAGATGAAATATGTTCTTTTAATTCGAAGAAAAGATTTTGTTGAATTAAATAACTTGCCAAGCTTGTGAATGATTAATTTTCCCTCTTTTAAAATCAGGCGGTGTCATAATTACTTTGTAATTTATATTATAACTGCTCTATATAAATATTCGTAATTGAATGGGACCTACTCCTACACTGTCTCAAGGGCAATTAATAACGATTCATGTAATTGAGAAAAAGGGACTAAGAAACGAAAGTAGACGATGATGCACGGTGGCTTTTTCACATTCTCAAGTACTGTATGTATCTTTCTGAGTAATGTATGATGAGCTTGATGCCTTATACCACAAATGTGCAGTAAAGTTTTTAAACATAAATAAATAATTTGCGACCATTTCACATTCAATTTTTCATTAATTTACAAACTGTCGACTAACAAAATGTCAAAAATAAATATCAAAATTTTCCGTCAATCGACAGTTTATACAGTCTGGTGTTATTCCGACCACGATTTAAAAACTAAATTATTGCGAAAGTGATAGAAGATTTAATGCCTACCGTCAATGGCGACATATACAAGAGAGTTCATTAAACCTAGCCATTACAGGCGGATGTAGGCGAAATTTATTCCTTATATACCATTGAATGGACTCCCGTCTCCTTCCTGCCACCATAAAAATATTCGTCGAACATCACTGTTCAAAAATACGCTCCAAGTCGCCCGTCTGTAACGCCTGACAGATAGAAAGTCAGATTTATGTGTTTACTGTATAAATCACGGTGAGACGTCACAGCCGCCATCTTCTTTTTTCGTCTGCGATTCCTGTTGGCTATATTTCATAGCGCGGTCGCTCAATCCGCTGTTGCAAGTTTTTTGAATTTTTTTAAAGGATTTTTGTTACATTCGGGATCAACGACCACCTTCAAAAGGACAGAATTAGCTGTAACCAAAAGATGATTTAGATTTTACGTTTGAAATAAATCATAATTATTGGATGAGAGTTGAGTACCTATTTATCACGTTAGGAGAATTGGATGAGACGGTTTCTTCAAAGAGATTAAAATTAAAAATGGTGCCTGTGGACGGATTTGAGGTTCTCAATTTAGTTTTTTAATTAATAAATTTATGATCGCTTGCTGATCAGTTTTGATTCAACTAAATACATGTTAGCCAAATTTGTTATACCATCAGCCCATGTCTTTCCTTCACTGCTGGATACAGGACACTCTTAGAAAGGACGTTTATATCAAATTCACTACAAGCCACTGAAACTTAGCATTTTAGTATTTACCATAGACACGTAAGGTAAGCTTTTTATTTTAAAATTATTGCTCTTTGCGTTCTATGATAAAACATCATAAATTAATGCTGTTATTTTTGGTCAAATAAACAGAAAAAAAGGATTTTTTCCCACTTTCTTTCTTATTTAGATAATCAACAAATTGTTGAAATAATATGCAAAAATGTTTGTGTTCATGATCCCGCAACAAAGCTGTTCTATACTTACGAGTACATTAGAAATTAGACAAATTGTTTACATTTTGACAAATTTACTAGGTACCTTAATTTGCAGATTAAGGAATGGATTGGAAGAGAGGGTTGGGAAAATGGTAAGGGATAGGATGGGATGGGAATGGGCTCTGGAATATCTGACTCAGTACGGAAACACGTACGTACATTGATGAAATACAATAAAGTAGGAAAGGCAGTACATTTCAAGGTAGTTTTCTGTGAGAGAGGGGTGACGTGGCCTGTCGAGTGCGCCCAGCGGCTGTGGGATTGCAGGTGCACTCTCCCCTTACAAAATTTATCCTTTATCGTGATAAACCGAACCGAATCGACTTTATCGTGGTTGCCGTGGTGCAGTGGTTTATCGACTTTACCGAATGTGCAATGCCGTGGCATTGCACATTCGGTTGTGGGTAGATAATTAAAATTGATAATTGACCATAATTGTCATTATGGTCTCCAATCCAATCCAAATTCAAACTGAATAACTCAAAATAATTGATTCCTGTTAACACGTGAGAATTCCATCCAAGAATAACAAGCGACAAAATTTTACGTAACCCACACCCAGAAATGTTTTGGGTCGATTTATTTGGATGAGGCGACGTGTCGCGAGATCCATCATCGTCGCCTTAACGAGTCGACCAGCTGTTGTCTATGGGATTGATAGAGCTATAAACTATATTTATAGTTGCTAGAATAGTTCGAGAATAGTTTGTGATGCGTGTCGCTCAAGACGACCGGATTATGGACAAGTGATGTATGAGCTAACTGTGGATGCGGTATCCCAACTAATAAAAGTTACCAGAAATTAAAGTGTCGCCGTTTGACATATGCCATTATGTCATATTATTGACATATGTCATATTATTTGACATATGTCAGATTAATGTAACTAGTGATGTGATAATAGACAATCGCAGCAGTAGCATTAAATACTTTTATTAACAGATAATGATAATACTTTCGTTATGGTGATAGAATAAGGATATGGAAATAAAAAAATGCAATTGTGGTTAATATATGTTTTATTGAGTATTTCACACTATTCTGAATCAGAATCACGTGAACTACTGCTACCGTGGTCACTATCAGTTACTTTAATAATTATTTCATTGTCAATTACGGAATAAATCCTAATATCGCGGTCGTAGCCATCCAAAATTATTTTTCTTGTTCTTTCAGCTACGTTTGTCCAGCTGTCTTTTGTAACCTTCTCACAAGCTTCTTTTAGCAAGTTCAACATTTTATTAGTGCTAAATGGCGGAGGCGTATTGTCGCGAGCTGAATAACCTGTAATATATATACAATAATATTTATCTGGTGGTTAACTTTTTAGTCTATGTGTAGGATAAATCCGCACCATAGCACCAAATGCATTATATGCATTTGGTGCTATGGTGCGGATTTATCCTGATTATATTGAATAGAATGGAATAGAAAATCTTTATTTGACATCAGCACACACAAATATACCAAGATATTTATTATATAGCACTAGGCAAATAACAAATAACCTAATGCATTATATGCATTTGGTGCTATGGTGCGGATTTATCCTGATTATATTGAATAGAATGGAATAGAAAATCTTTATTTGACATCAGCACACACAAATATACCAAGATATTTATTATATAGCACTGTGTTTAAAATGATTAAAGAAAGACAATTTGAACATTTAGCTTTAATTTGGGCCTATATTAACTCGATAGTACTGAACTGACAATGGTACGGCATGGTATCGCAGAACGCGATGTCCGTATACTCTATGTACACGATATCCTCGCCAGTTCGTCCATCTCGTATCGCAGTTTTGTCGCCTTGTATCTTACACTAGTTTTTTCAAGTCTGCTTTCAGCATCTGGACATTGGTTTCGTATCGTTTTTTTTTTTCAAACCAGGCAATCAGTTCTGCTTTTTTACTGGCCTGGGTAGGCGCTTTATCCACCTGCATGGAATGGTATGAAGCATTATCCATTAAAATAACTGAAGGCTGCAGCAAGCTGGGTAATATAATTGACGTTCATACCACTGTCTAAACGTGTCAGCATTCATCTCCTCGTGGTAGTCAGAAGTGCTCTTTCACTCGAAAGCCAGTAACGCGTTCTCCACGATGTCGAATCCAGCAGAACCAGCATGATAGTCGAGCTCCTTTGCCGTTTAGACATGGAAGCTTTCGTGCCGTCCGTCCACGAGCGTGATACCACGTGGTTCGGATTTAACCACGTCTCGTCGATAAACACCACGTATTCCCAATTTATAATTGTCTTCGCTTCAGAAGAAGAAGAAGCTTTCAGAAGCGAAGAGACATAGGCTGATGGTATGGTATATTGCAAATTAGCAATATAGTCATGTTATTGTATTGATTTATTAGAGGCGACCGATGCCCTGTAGTGGGACGTTATACGCTCGTTAAGTCCCACACGTTAGCACTACACGTGACAATTTAGTACTTTAATTATATTATAATTTATAACCGTCTCTTTGCAATAAACAACACATTATCGCAATATATAGTTACTATAATATATTAATATACTAGCTGCTAACATTTTAATTATATTATGTAAGGATTATAAATAAAGAGCAAATAAATTATAAATAAATTAAATTCATTACAATTCTCACACCGATTTGAGCGGTAGAATATATTGGATTATTCTTTAGTTCAAGTTCTTTAATGTACTTATAACTTTTTTAATATAACTTTTTTATGATATAAGTAGTGCATCCATAAATACCATTTTGCTATTAAACTCTGTGTTTTGAAGATAAAGAAGTATTTATTACATATTAAACTACCCAAATGCGACGTAATATAGAAGAAAATAACGCAATTTATTAAACAGTAAAATCTCATATACTCATATGATATTTTTCTCGTATGATATGTATATACATAAATAAATACGTACATGTATCTATTTATGTATGTTCCTAATACGAATGAACTTTTATTATTGTATTATTTATAGGTAGGTATATGTTTGTTATGAATATTTCTGTAAAATATTTACAAATCGTTTAAATTATTTATTTAAATATAACAGAAGGTACAGTTTATAAAAAAAAACAATGCGTCCATTCTTTATAACGATTTATCTAAGAACTCCACAGCATACCTGAACTTGGGAAGAAAACATCTACGAGTATGTCATTACGCCTCGCTAATATTTTGTTAATATAACGTATTTATAGCACGTGACACCGGTGCATTACGTTGGAGGTTAGTACGAGATGGAACCTCCTCCAGTAAGTTACACGAGCAGATATACCAATCCGGGATAAAAAGCGATATATAGATATAAATTTTACGTAAGATACAATAAAGATATAATATTATAAATATAAATAAATAAGCGATATTTGTACGTTTCATCGCACCTCCCAACTCAACGCTCCTCTGTGTTTAACCCAAAGGCAGATAATGCCGCTTTTGTAAGATGGGCGATAAAGTTTTTAAATAAATAAATGATATACGCGTTAAGACCAGTTTAATAAATAAATATGTATAAAAACGCCAAAATCTTAAATGTTACAAAATAAAACTGCCTCCTCCACGTTTTCTGAGCTCGTCGCACACTAACTCAGCGGTAATGTCGTAAACAGAAGCCTGCTCCCACGCACCAGCCCAGCACCAATAAAACACGCGTTATTGTCATCAAACATTAATACACTTTGTAAATACTCGGCCTTGCTCTTTATATCACATTCTGGTTCCTGGATTTGTTCGACTACTTCCTAGGTATATGTTTGTATTTTGTATTTGTAAAGTTACATGTTTATACGTGTCACTGAAATATCGCGAAACATGCAAATAGGTTGTTTAATATCGAGAGTAAAATCGATTCTATTCGTTTTTAAAATAGGTATTTTTCCGTTTTTGTGCTCTGAGGAAACACATATGTTTTTTGTAACTTTAATTTCTATTTGCTTATAATTTTGCTTTAAGATGATAATTGGTGAAAGATAGAAGATAAAAAAGACGGAAACTGAGAAATAAGAAGAAAAAATAAGACAATAAATCAAGAAAACCATTTAGTCTTCTGGGTTCTTGACTTCTTTTATTTTTGTTGTAGTGTTGAAGTGAAAAAAACAAGTGTTGTGATTGTGTGTACTGAAAAATACTATCTGAACCATCTAAAAAAACTAGTTACTAACATGGATTATTCAAGTGATGACTCCCAGGACGATCCTGATTATAGAACTGAACAGAAATTTCACCAGAAAGCATTTACCGAAGGATCTGACATGATGAATCACGAGCATGATCATAGCGCGCGCCGCGAGCAGGAAGAATTTCGGTCATTGACATGGGATCAACCAAGACTGGACGAAAAGAGATTTATATGAAATCGTCGAAAACCGACCACTTTACTAGACCTCTCGTATTAAGGTTCAATAAAATGAGGGGTCTAGTAAAGTAGTCGGTGATTCGACGATTTCATATAAATCTCTTTTCGTCCAGTCTTGGTTGATCCCATGTCAATGACCGAAATTTTTCCTGCTCGTGGCGCATGCTTTAGTTGACGTGTTTCATCAGGTTTTGCATTATTTTGGTAATACGTTTGGTTCGTTATCTATTCTCGATTCATAATCGGAAGATCGTGAATTCAAGTCTGGACACAACAATTATGTGCACTCATATACGAGTGTATGAGAATCTCGTGTTACTCTCATGTGTTTAAAGAGAGTAAATCAGATGTTACTGTATATTTAAAAAGAATCTTAAAACATTAAAATTTTAAGTTAGAAAATCATGTGGTAAGAAAATAGTGCATGTTAAAAGCACTATACACTATTTTTACGTACTTCACTAACATAAAACCGATAGCACTATACCACTATATGCACATAGTTTTTGAACTTCTTTGCCACCCCCGGTGCACTCCTTGACAATCGATTGACGGGTGCCACCCCACCTCTAAGGGGGGGTGGGAGGATTCTGACCCACATAGCCGCCATATTTATAATAATTGAACTCCGCCAGTGCAATCGAATGAGTAATAAATAGGATACTTCAGTATGGTAATGGGAGGAGCGTTTTAAGGAGACTAGTAATGTGCCGTATAGTTGTCGATGGAAGCAAGTGCTTTGAAAGTTCTTGTCGCTTGACGAGGAAAACAACATCGTCAGATGATAGTGAATACTGTACAGTAGAACCTAAACACCTACTGCGCGATCTTACATTTCTTTTTTTTACACCACTAACTTTCTTTTTTCATACCGCCACTAACTTTCCTTTTTTCATACCGCCACTAATTTTTCTTTTTTCATACCGCCACTAACTTTTCTTTTTTCATACCACCACTAACTTTTCTTTTTTCATACCGCCACTAACTTTTCTTTTTTATACCCTATTAACTTTTATTTTTTCATACCGCCACTAACTTTTCTTTTTTCATACCGCCACTAACTTTTCTTTTTTCATACCGCCACTAACTTTTCTTTTTTCATACCGCAACTAACTTTCTCCCACAGCTTCGCTCGCGTGAATTGATTACTTATTTGTCCGTTTGAAAAAATAATCGAATTTATGGAATGAAAACTATCCTATGTCCATCTCCGGGTTTCAGACTACCTCTCTGCTAAACTTCATTGAAATCAGTTCCGTAGTTTAGTCGTGAAGACAAAGAGATAGACAAACACGCATGTGGATTCATATTAGGTATATTATATTATTTATGGAGAATTCTACGCCGCACATGCACCTGCGCCTACGGCTCATGAGGAGAACGATTGCCGTGCAAATTTAACCGGCCACAACACCGACGATATCCTGGACTTCAATCTGAGTGAGATTAGTATTGCCCCCGGACAACTTAAGAGCGATAAAGCCACCGGTGAAGATAGTATAACAACAGAGCTTCCGAAAACCGGAGAAGGTGCTGTTCGTATTGTCAACGATCCCACTCTCACGGGCGGTTTAGAATCCCTCAGCATTCGGAGAGACGTTGCGTCTCTCTGTGTGTTCTACCGTCTGTACAATGGGGAATGCTCTGAAGAATTGTTTAATATAATTCCCACCTCGGGTTTCTACAACCGCACCTCCCGTCACAGAAGTGCGGTCCATCCGCATTTCCTCGATACGGAGGTGTCGCGCACTATGCGGTCCAAAAACTATTTTATACCGCGAACCCGTAGGCTGTGGAACGAACTGCCTCAAGAGGTCTTTCCATTGAGCTACGATATGGGGTTCTTCAAGAGAGCTGTGAATAGGATTTTGCAAGGTCGGCGGCGCGCCCGCATGCCCCCTGGTGTTGCAGGTGTCCATGGGCGGCGGTAACACTTACCATCACGTGGGACCGCTTGCTCGTCCGCCCCCTAGTCTATAAAAAAAAAAAAAAAAGCTTCGTCTCTCGCATCTTCGTTTCACCTATGACATAGCCATCAAACAAAAAATAAAGTCAAGAACTGGCTATTAAACCATGATTATAATGACACCGAATCCTTACTTATACCAATGCGCTAAATTATTCTTAACAACCTGTACTTAAGCTTTTTAGCATCTGTAACTCTTATTCACACACTCGTCCATACATCAACTCACACTCAATTACTCACATTCTTGACTCTATGCTAAATTTTTCTAAAATCGGTTAGATAAAACCACACTCCCACACATTTACACACAGACATACTTACATAAAACACGCACAACGTACATATTATACACAATAATTACCATCTGAATAAACTGTTTTATTAAGTAACTGTAATTTAGTACTAAGAATAGATTTAAGGGAAGGCGCTGACAGCTGTCAAACAGATTATTCTAGTACACATGACAGCACACATTGCCCTTATGAATACCTATTTGTAAATTTGAAGTTTTTGTAGTTTACGTTATAAGTGACAATTACCGTATAGAAAATATTTAAATGTCTTAAATAAATAAAATTATTATTATCATGGCGTGATCACTGGAAGAGTTAAGTTGGATGCTAAACGACGTTAATGCAACATCATGTCGCGTCGATCTCGGAATGAATTTAGACAAAATAATGTTCAGTGAACATGTTCTATCGCTACTGATAGATGTCGAAAGCGTGGCACTCGAAGTTGTATGTCTATAATAATATGTATGTCTGATATGTAATTATCTGATTATGCATGCTGTATCTCATCTACTAGTGATTAAAATATATACATTTTCCAAAGGTTCTCTGGTAGAGATTGCTATTAGCGATAAGACAGCCTTTTGTGGCTTTCGTGTCAATGCAATTAAAAGCTTTATCTATCTCAATTCAACAATCTAGTTCTATGTATACATTTATTTTCATCATATATATAGATATATATTTATATGTATTATTGTAGCTGTATCGTTATTGTATATATGTATATGTTTAGAATGTGTTACGATGGTGTTATATATTTACAAATACCAACTTTACATTTCACCCCTATTGATTCTCCGTTTGCCCAAAGGTTGACTGATAGAAAATGCCATTGAAAACCCCTTTTTTTACATTTTGTCTGTGCTGTAATGTTTCATTATGCTCGTTGAATAACATTAATTAATAACACATATAATACGAAGACATTAACTGAGCAAAACATTTGACGATCGGGCCAACTTCGAATCGGACCAGCGCTTCCTTCTGACTTCCATCTTAAATTATGTCCGGGACGTGATAACGAACTGAACAGGGTGGGGGCCCGGTGCGGGAGGGGTGGGGGTGGGGGGGTGAATCGTGTGGGGGCAATATTTACTTTAGCGACACATTCGTACGTATTGTTTTATAGGTCTTATTGTGACGGCTGATGAAAGGTTTCTCTCTTAGGATTTTTCTATTAAGGTCTTTCTCTAAATAGAGTTAAAATGTTATTCTGCAGTAGTATCTGAAATAAATTAGTAGGAATTATTAGTGGATTGTTTGATGACTACTAAAGTTACACTAAAATCATTATTTGAAAATTACACTTTTTGCTCATCAAAAGGATAGAGTGAAAGTGATACAATAGTTTTAATAAAACGGCATACAAAAGGTAGAGTTATTGATATAGCGTTTTCCTTCAGACAACCTTTGGGAAGGAGATGTATTGTAAGTACTATTAAATAAGTGGTGCTCATTTTATTAATATAATATTATTATTACAATTGCTGAAACAAATATGAAATAAATATATTTATATACTATATATAATGTACTTACATACCTATATATTTATATACTTAAACTAGCTGTTGCCCGCGACTTCGTCCGCTTGGACTTTAGTTTATAAATCGGTATTTATAAACTAAAGACGGTTCTTTAAATTGATATAACTTTTTTATTTATGAACTGATTGAAATAAAACAAACACTAAATTTTAAATGAAGCTTACCACAATAAATTAGTGAAATCCGCACCTAAATCGGTTAAGCCGTTTCTAAGATTAGCGCGCACAAACAAACAGACAAAAATTCTAACAATCATTGTTTTGGGTTCTATTGCGTTGATAAAGGCCCCCAATAATAGTTTTTCATATATCTTCCATGTGCAGACAGCGATCAGTTACATTTTTATTATATGTGTAGATATAGATAATAATAATGCAATACTGGAGTATTTCATGGACGATCAAATCCAAATGACCACCTAGTGGTAAGTGAATACCGTTGCCAATGGACATCTCCGAAACACGCCAACATCAGACAACAATGACGAACTTTGAAACATTCGCATTTCGCAACCAATCTTTGGGGACGCAGGGACCAGGACTCGAAAATATCTTTTCTTCCAAAAAAAAAACATTCTTATAGTTGTACTCCAGATACATTCCTAAATCTTCAAAGGTAGGCAGTGCATACGGATGCGTACCAACGTTTGTCATTATGGACTAATTTTGACATGTAGAAAAAGTTTACATTTGTTGAGATACACGTAACTTGCACACATGTATACAATTCCACTCATTACTCGTTTTTCTGTGTGGATACGCGGACGGAATTCGTTCCGACTTCCATTCGTTCAGTTCACGAACGAATGAATTATGTGACATTACGTGAGTTATAGAGTCAATATAATATTGATGCAGCCGTCGTAAATTATATTGACGGTGAGTGAAGTGAATACCAATCGCACAGTGGGTTTGTATAAAGGAAAATTGGGAAATAATTATTGGGATTTTTGCATGTAACGAACGCATTGAAGGAACAAATGGCTTTCAATTGTATTATGTTGTCTGTCACGTGTTCTAATCTTATTTATTCCTCGCTTGTTTTTTCCAAAATTACTTCCTGCATTCGAAAACGTGTTATTCTATTTCCCAATTCGTTTCCATTTCCTCTCCTCAAGTAGGCGTCGCATCTGGGTACGTGGCAATGTTTGTTTTTCTTGACTAATACTGGCATGTATCATGTATAACGGTTTCAGGACCTAACGGTCAAATGTCTGCTGGTCTGCAGTCTCCTTTGTGTAAATTATATATTTAATTTATTATTAAATTGTGTAATTATATATTTTTAAATACACAGATGGTTTACACAATCAAAGCTTACAATCAGAACTTTAATTTCTCTAAATTTAATACAAAGATGTATTAACAACGAAGTAACAATGAATGGGTCTGAAATACATTTTTTTTATTATCCAAACAAACATTATTCAAGGGACTTGTTGGCGGGATCTGGAGAAGTGAAGTTGAGTTTTTGTTTGGTTAATTGTAAAAATTGTGCATTATACGTCTTGTGGCTTATCACTATGATAGTTTATTAAATTTCAAAGTGTTTTTTTGCGTATTGTTTTTGATAAACAAATAAAAGCATGGGAGTTTTTCGTGTGCTTCCAAGGAGTCCTCTTCTGTCCTCAGTCTACTGAGCGACTCCTGACATACTTCGATGGAACTGGACATTGACCAAAGAAAAAGAGAAGAACAAAACCCGTGATGGATGTTGACAATTTTGATACAGACGCTTACAGAAATCATATTTACAATTTATTATTCAAGAAATGAATTTCCGAATAGAAGAATGCTTTTGATGTCATTAAAAGAGGTCGGCTTATTTAGTGGAGGAAACGCCATTGTCACAAATATCAAACAAATTGGCTTTGTACACAAGAAAACTGACAAGAGACAAATTGTTATGGAAATTTTTTACATAATACTCAAAAGAAACCAATTTTTAAGGGAAGCGAAGTAAATTACAAATTCGGATAACATGGTGATTATTGACAAGACGTGGCTAAATGCGAATCACACGTTCACGGACGTATGGCACAAAAGCTTCCACATTTAAAATGCCGATGGGCAAGGGAGCTCGACTGATTATTTATCTGTCACGCCGGTTCTGCTGGAGCAGGCTTCGTGGAGAACGCGTTGCTGGCTCTCGAGTCAAATAGCCACTTCTGACTACAATACAGCTCCGCCATTTAGCATTAATAAAATGTTGAACCTGCTAAAAGAAGCTCGTGAGAAGGTTGCAATAGATGACTGGGCGAAGGTAATTGAAGAACAAGAAGAATAATTTTGGATGACTACGACCGCGATATTAGGATTGATTTCGTAATTGACAATGAAATAATTATTCAAGTAAGTGTAATTCAGAATAGTGTAAAATACTCAATAAAACATATTTTAACCAGAATGGTTAATGCTACTGCTACGAGTGCCTATAGTCACATCACTATTTACATTAATCTGACATATGTCAAATCGGTAATCTATCGACGGCCTAACTTTAACAGACATTATGTTCGATAACTTTTAGTGTAATCCTGTATTGGCCTCAGTTTTATTTCCTTTATTCCGTGTCTATATATACCTACTCTGTTGTATCGCTGTAGGGTTAGCTATGAAAATAAATAAATAAACAGAGGATTGATTTTTATCAATTAATATGATATAATAAATTGAATTAGACAAATTAATAATTATTTAATAGGATAAAATAATTAAATTATAATAGTAAATAAGTATTCTTTATTGTACAAGATAGATAAAAACACAGCACAAGTTTAAACTTTTTCCTTAAGGATTTATTTATTAATTAAGTAATGAAAATATTGGAAAACCGTCCCGTTTATAAAGTACATATTTTAAATAACACGGGATGACTTTCTAAACGAATACGAATTAAACGAAGCAGATAAGATTAGCTTTCTAAACTTTCATGTTTTGTACACATCTATTGCAAATCGGGTTTCAATCCGTAAAATTAAAGGTTTTTGCTTTTTTATTTCTACTCGACATGTACGGGTTGCACCAGCCGTGGTCACGATTTGACCTAAAACGTCGTCGAGTAGAAATAAAAGGTAAACAAAAACCTTTAATTTTACGCGTTCAGACCCGATAAATAACACGAATAATAACACGTAATTAACACGAAATATATTAAACATTTAAACGTTAAAAACAAAAAGAGAAAAAGTATTGAAATAACTTTCGATCCTTTCTTTGGCATAAATAAAAATAAAAATGAAGAGGAATGACATAAAAGAACACGAGAAAACGCCAAGTAAATTACAACTGATATCAACCCTAAAATTTTAACAAAAACCGCAATGTTTCTAACACTCTCATTCTCCGTCAGGGGCCGAAGAGACCAGACACGACGTCATCGCGATAATGTCAAAAGGGTTGAGTTCCGAAAAAAAAAATCCCGAAAAAAACGTTATCTGGGCCTGTTTTGAATTTTCCGGCTGTCGAAATAAATTGGGTCAAAAAATGGCAATTGTCAAAAATAGATTCAGGTGCAAATGGCACCTTTTAATGTCATTTTAAGATATGTCCAAACTTGTTTCCGTTTTCAACCCTCCGCTGCCCACGTCAAATTGTTTCCAACTAGTTAAATCGGATTTATTCGTCCTTTCGCCCCGATTTATCAGCAGCACTACGGGGAAATCAATTGTTACTCGAAATGTCACTCATGTCAACAATTTAAAGTTAAGCGGTCATCGTACACTGCCGATTTATTTTATACTTTTCAGACAAAAGTAGTATTGGGAGTTGCGTGAGAGCTTTTAGAAGGGTTATATTAGTAAGTGGTAAACTATTTACATATAGACACTTTTTGACATATTTTAGCATACACGATCAATATAAATTTATCGCTTTGGATAAATAGAATAAATACTTTTGAATTATACAAGCGGCTAGCGATGCGGTCAAAGTATAGTATTTTATCTTTGTAATAGCAACTTACCCATCTTCATTTTGGGGGATCAACAAGTAAGTACAGTACGTCCACTGGGAATTGACAACATTCCATCTGAGAAAAGGGTTTGTTGCTATCCTTTTGTTAGCAAAATTTAAAAGATAAAAAATAATTACCAAACGGAAAATAAGACAGTAGACAGTGGTAAAACTTACGCAGAGTTAGAATAGAGCGAGCAGTCTTGATGTTTGGGGAAAAAATTAAATGCTTCAAAATTTACACTAAACACTAAATAAACACATACAAACAATACACTAAATATCATTCAAGTCTGATTCAAATTAATGTTTATGACAAATCTATCTATATATTGCGATAAGTAGGCCAAAAACTAGACTTGAAGCCTTATTTGAACAGTGTTATTATTGTTACTGATATAATAATATACTACATATCCATAAATAAAAAAATAAATAACAAATAATAATACTTTTTTAATTATCTTATATATTCTTATCATATAAACCTGATCACTAGCGCTGGATTTTTTTTAAGAAAGAGGATAAGCTCGTCTAATGTACATGATTTTATATTAACAAGGGATTACCCTTGTATGAAATATACATGTATGTACTACAATGTACAATGAAATATATACCATACATAACTAGGTATTTGAGAGAAAATAGATACATTAAATACAAAAATATTTAGAGTCGATAAAGGAAATACAATAAATAATAAAAATTTTGATTGTAATTTTTCTATTGTACTACCTCAGACCCAAACGCAAGAGGTATGTTTCCGGAATAAATCTTCAACTAGAACGAATTTCAAAATCCTTCAACTGAACAAACTAAACACAAGACTCGAGACAAAGCCACCCCCTCCCCTCGCGAATTAAAACTGCAGGTGGGGTTGTCCGGCATTGATCTGCCGCTGACGCCGGACCGATGGAGACGTCACATCCCCCCCCCCCCCCCCACCCTTTCCCACCCACCCGTAGGACGTGTGGACGTGCTTACCGATGTCGAATTGATAATGCGGGCTTCAATGTCTCCTTATTTATTTATTTGTATTATTTTATAGTAGGATTTTAGAGGGTTAAAAGCGGATTGTCATTAATTTGTTTTTGTTATTCTGATGGAGTTCTAAGTCGCAATAATTACTTTAACAATATGATTAAAATTTTGAATATATGTATTTACTAAACGAATTTACTTTATCCCCTTTTTCCTAAAAATTTCCTAAAGATTTCTAAAAATCTTCCTTAGTGGATACGTATGTCATTAAACCTATCCGCTGTGCAAATATCATGTTTCTAGCTTCAGCGGTTTAGGCTCGGCGATGTTGAGTCAGACAGTCAAGACATGTCTTTTTATATGTATAGATAGATGACTTAATCTTACAGAAGTGGTTTGTAAATGCCTGTAAATCATGTAACGTCATCATGTAAATTTCTCACTTAAAAATATACTTAACACTATTACATACTATCTACACACAAGTCATTCCAATTAAATAAAAAATATTTTTATAGATCCGTTTAATATAAGAATCTGCGAGTGCAAAACGCAAGATGCTCTTAAAAAAATGATGCCAAAATTCTCGTTGCCTTTTAGATAAAAATTATGCATTTGAACAATTACAAGCTTAAAAGTATTATTAATTATTAGATGATGGTTAAATAATTTTGACTACGAAGGCGAAGAAAATCTTTTTTTTTTAATAGAAAAAGACGGCAGACGAGCATACAGTCTACATGGTGGTAAGTGGATATTGTAGCCCATGGACATCCGCCATACATGCCAACATCAGTCCAGAATGACAATCGCTGGCACACCCGCGGATGCGCTGCCTACCTTTGTGGATTAAGGAATGGATTGGGAGAAAGGGCTTCGAAAATGGGGAGGGATAGGATAGGATGGGATGGGAATGGACCCTGGCATATATCACTCACTACCGAAACATGTACGTACATTGGGAAAATACGATAAAGTAGGGAATGCTGTACATTTCAAGGTAGTCTTCTGTGAGAGAGGGGTAACGTCGAGCGCGCCCAGCGGCTGTAGATACGCAGCGTGCACTCTCCCCCTACAGCTCTTATTATCGCATTCAATTTTTTAATGAAATAGATATTGAAGGTGTTACACTCTTAACACTCAACTCTCTACCCCCAGAAACAGTCACGTATTACAGAAATCACACATCACACATACATAAATACATTCACACACACAAACACAAACATACACAGGCAATGTAATTCTCACCGTTCCTATCTACATAACACATTCTAATATACAAAAAAAATTAACTTGTGGCAGCATTGTATTTTCTTTATTCTACTAACTTTTTTAAACTAAAACTGCTAAATACTGCACATTTTTAAGTATGTCTACTGTACGTCTAATTTGATGATTGTTGGACTATATACAAATGGAACATTATACATGTTGGGAAAGTACTGGCTCCTGAGATACAGGTCTACCCTGAGATACGAGTTCAGGAGTCAGAGCTTCATAATTTTAGTGTGTAATACTTATATGTCAATCAGTTTATTAGTTAGTATGCAATTGAAGTAGTTTGTATTAGTTAGTAAAAAAATATAGTTTGTATTAGTTTTAAAAAGTTAGATACATTTATATAACAATAAGACGGCATATTCTCGTTCACTTGAGCTTATTTTAACTTTTCTAGATATTTCTAGATTGCAGCTAAAATTTAAACTAACCTTCCATAGCCTGGAAATACCAAATCAATACACTCATTCAATCCCTTGGCCTCACGTAATCCGAAACAATGGAAGTTAATGAGTAACAGAAAAGGACTATCTATCCCAAATCATGTGACCAACTATTCAGGAATTAGTCAGGACTCGGATCTTCTGCACCGTTCACCGCGTCCGGTCCGAGTGGGGTGACCTCGCTTATGAATAATATGGGATATTGGGAGAAATTAAAAAAAATAACTCTAATCAGACTATTTACGATAATGTATTTGGGAATTATTTGATGACTTAATTGCACTTGGTATGCGCTACTGACGATGATCAAAATTACAAACAACATAAGATAGCCCAAATTAATATGAATTAAAGAGAAACAAATAAAAGAATAAAGCCAATAAGATCTATATTAAGCATTTTAAATTATAGTACCTACCGAAATTAAAAAGTATTTAAAACGGGAGATTTACTTATCTCCGATTCTGAAAGTGTATGGATTGTTACATATTGTTACATACATGGACTGAAACAGTTAGGCTTGGAGCTGCTTATCGTTTCGTGTGGGATGGCGGGAGGGGATAACTATTTTACAAAAATATCTTCAAATTTGATGATCCTCTCACAGCGGTCTAAAATTTTATAGCTCTTTATAGCTCAAAGTCAAACAATGCAATTGCAATGCAATAGTTAATTGCTCTCAAACAATGCATCGTCTTTTTGGATACCTATTGCGGTTCCGCTTGAATCAAGAAGCAATACATACAAAGAAAGCTAAACACACATCTAGTGTGTAGTTAAAAACAAAAAAAAAGATTCTAATACAAAAAAGTCTAAACCACACAAAATGTCTTTCAAATAAAATCATCATGTACACCCTAGTCATCCCGTGCCGGACACCCGTCTTGCAGCGTTTGACTGAGCGAAATCACTCAAAAGTTTTAATGTGGCTTCCGTTGGGACGAGTCGCCTCGATGTGTGCGCGCCTTTATGTTGTCCACGTCTATTCACACGCAGTGAGATGTTGCGTGATATGTGTGTGGGTGAGGGTTATTGACCTTTTTAAATGGAATAAGGGAGGTGTGATTTTTAGTGAGACAGGTAAATGAGTTAGAAAACACTTTTATCAATGCTTACAATACGTCCTACTAGCCACTGTAAGGCACATGGCACAGGCCTAATAATAAATCAAACACTAAGTTTCTATATATTGTAATATATCACATGTGTTCTATAAAGCTGGTTGTTTCTTTGACCCAAAATAAAATAGAGAGAGAGAGAGATAAAGCTCTTTATGGCATCGAACCTTAACCCGTAATCAGCCCTTTTATAATCCACTGCTGGAAGCGGGGCTCCGTGAGAGATGCGAGGCCCTAAAACGTCACGCTGGCCAAGTGGGTTGTCGAGCCCACTCTTTTAGAGAGAGCTGGTGGTGACGACTTTGTTACCATTTAGTAGCCACGACTCCACGGAAGAGTGGTGCTATTTTTCTTCTTGCACCAAAAATAACGTGAATGTTATACAATAGTTCTAAAATAGAATGAAAGACAAACTGTCAAAACGAAAGTTAGCTTCAGTATAAGAAACATACCACCAACAAAACATTCTCTAACAAACAAACACTAGGACTATTGAAACAAAAAATTGAAACGAAAAAATTAATTGAACAAATTCAATTTCTAACCACGTAACTGACAGAATCTATCTGCTAATACCCAATTATCTGCCTCCTGCCCCGTCCCACTGTCTGAACACCTGTTTTCCTCCTATGGGGTAGGTATAAGTTAGTTTAGCGGGTGGACAGTCCATCAACAGTAACGTAATAAAGAGGGTAGATATATTTATACATTACAGCGTTCTTTGGTTATTGACGTGTTCGTGAAATGTTTACGGATATTCTGCCTATCTGAACGAGCAGCAAACAATACTAAATGGGTAGCTAATCGTGGTCAACAAATCAACTTAACTGAAGTGACAATCAACTTTGAGGGGGAGAGTGCACGCTGCAATCCAACAGCCGCTGGGCGCGCTCGACTGGCCACGTTACCCCTCTCTCACAGAAGACTCACCTTGAAATGTACTTCATTTCCCACTTTATCTTATTTCCCTAATGTACGTACGTGTTTCGGTAGTGAGCGAGATGTGTCAGAGCCCATTCCTATCCTATCCCTCCCCATTTTCCCAACCCGTTCTCCAAATACATTCCTATATCTCCAAAGGTAGGCAGCGCATCCGGGAGCGTGCCAACGTTTGTCATTTTGGCCTAATGTTGGCATGTATCGCGGATGTCTATGGGCGACAGTATCCACTTACCATCAGGTGGACTGTATGCTCGTCTGCCGCCTTCGTACATAAAAAAAAAGTAAAATATTTTAAATGATTGAAAATGTTATCACCAAATCGAGGGCAGAGTCTCACGCTTCATAGATCTGCTATATCTTTATTGTCACTAGAAAACTTAAGGTTAGGTACCTTTAAATTTGCTGCCATCGGTTTATTGCTCATTGAAAAGCCTATAATGACCCACTTCAGGGTCTCTAGTAACTGTTTTATAGGTCGCCCATAGTCGCCCATTTGGAGTTTCGGGCCAAAATACACAACTCTGCCTCAATGAGGATTGGCTTCTACACATACTCCAGATATTTGGTCAATTCTCAATTATTCGGGTTTCCCAACGGTGTATTCCTTCACCGCCGAGCGAGAAATAATTTAAAGAATCCGTAATTATGTAGAAACTCAATGGCATTTAAATGTCATCTGTAGATACCTGTTTTAAGGAAATAAATTGAATTTGAATTTGACAATGTGAACGAGGAGGCTCATCTCCAGCAGTGGATACTGCATTGCAAGTTTATTAGTAGGAACTCCAAATTTACAAATCAACAGTAATTTCTACAAGTATTAAATTCCGAGAATTCAAAATCAAAATACAGATACGACGGTAAACATAAACAGAAATGCCCCTCATTATCCAACAGACCGTCAATCAGAACCGTCACATCTAAGGAGACTACAGTTGACTGACACCCTTGTCGGTGGCAGACTGGACTGTCCACCCCCCCCCCCCCCCGGGGGGGGGTGAGGGTGGCGGGCGACCAACTTGCGATGTCAAGGAAGGTAGGTTTTTTATTAGGGCGTTAACGGGAGGATTATGAAACGTAGATGTGTCTGGTTTAAGGCAGACATTTTCAGGTGAGGGTTGGAATATTCTAGAATACTATACAGTGACGTGTAGTAAAGGAAATGGTAAGACAATTGAAAAGAAGAGTATTTAGCCTTTTCATACAATTCTATAAATTATATACATATTGTATTTTTTAAAACTTTACATTGTCTGTATTTTGTTTACAATACATGTGATTATCTTAATACAAATTAATTAAACAATACTCGTATATCATACAATTGTATAATTGTATGTATAATATTGAATTGTATAATATAATAAGAATTCAATATTAATATAGTACCTACGTAATTGAATATATATTTGAATAAAAAAATGAAAAGAATGCATAATTATACCGCAAAATTGGACATATATAATATTTTCACATAAAATAAATATCTTATTAAACTATATCTAATAACTAATAAGTGAATAAATGAGTACAATAACTTATTGATTTGATTATTGCCATGTATAAATGTATAGATAGATATTTGAAATAAAAAAAAAATATTTCATTGTATATTCAAGGTGTTTTAATGTTATTTAATAACAATCAATCTCGTCAGATTAGAAATCGATTCGTGAATATTTTGAAAAATTACCGAGTCATAATAAAATACTTTAAAAAGTTAGAATAGGAACACGCAGAACGCGTCATTGTGTTAATGACATCACTAGAGTCATTCCACGGACGAATGACAAAGATAACAATAACTCACCACGTCAAATATCAAAAAAATGTACCTCATTTTTTAATGAGGTTGAAAAAATATATTTGTGTTTTTTATTTCTTCGCTCGTCGTTAATTTTAAAAAGTAATAATTTCATATATAATGTTTGATATTACGTCAGTACCTACATTATTAGCAGCTCCATTATTAGAATTAGAACCAGGGCTATCCAGGTGTATTTATGTTGGACTCTCATTCGTGAGGTCATGAGATCAAACCTCGCTCGACTCGTACCTCGTAGCATTTGTAAATTATTCCTAACAGGCCGGTGAATAAAAACGTCTAGAGACCAATATTCTTGGACACATGTCCAAGAATAAAAAATATATCTTGGACATTCATCCAATAATCTGTACTGGGCCCGCAAGTTTCATTATGTCCCAAAACCCCCCTTCTATAAGTACTTTTAACTAAAATAGATAATAACTTCACATACCCACACGCAATGCCCATGAATATTCACAAAATGCACTTATTACGTCCCTCGGGAGCCTGGGATCAGATTCCGGGATCCCGGGATGATTGGCAATCCCGGGACAGGCAGGGAAGGCGACAATTTTAATGGGATCACCTGTGTAATGTAATATCCATTCGCGAGAATGAGGTGCGTGCTCAAAGAATAAATTATTGGTGTCTTTTACCTATTAAGACGTTTATCGATCGACGTTCATCTGCGATATTTGCCATTTACCACCGCAGGCTGTCTGCTAGCCTGTCTCAATAAAAAAATATATAACAATTTTAAAAATAATAATATTATGATTACCTTATCAACTATTCATACTAAACGGCCCATGGCAGGTGTAATTTTTGTATTGGAGATCAAAATTATACAAACAAAATTAAAAAATCTTTATATCTTTGTTCGGTTATTGATCTTAAACATATAAAAAAATGGCCGCTAAGTTGAACTCATTTTAAATTTCACTCCAAAAATAAATAAATATTTTCATGCTGCATGGTATGGGAGATTAAAATTATAAAAAATGTAATTTTGTTCGCTTACTGTCGATATTTAATAACTCCTTGAAATTGTGGCCGCAAAGTTGAAAACGATTTAAATTTCATTCCAAAAAACTCTAAACATCTTTATACTGCATCGATATTGATCGTATTGTTTGTAATATAATTCCACAACTGATCACGTGATCTCACGATTCTGTCCCTTAAGATAAGCACGCATATTGAGTTAAATGAAATCACGTTTTACCTTTTGTACTTTGGCCCCTGCGATCTATTCATATCGTAGACGACTTACCTGTGAAAAAGAGAGTATACATCTGTTAGAATCTTTCATAAAAATAGTTTTATTTCTCTTTTAGGTATTAGCATTAGCATATTCTGCCCGTGTCAAATTTTCTTCGTTATAAACAATATCAAAGTCTAAAGCGTATCCTGTCAATGTCCAGTCCCAGTCAATGATTACTTCTTTGCCTATAATAGCAATAAAACAATTAGCGCATTATGCCAGTGTCAAGTTTATAATTTTACAATACAAGGATTACAAGAACAATTAGCTAAATCCTTTTTAATAAACTTTCCTAGTTATATTAAATGTGTAATTTCTCTATTAATATTCGCAAAAATATTATTATTTCAGTCGCAACTCCCTTTCTCAGGGATGTTTGGAAGAGATTGCTATAAAGCGATAACACCGGGAAGGGGGAGGGTGCACGCTGCAATCCAACAGCCACTGGGCTACGTTGAAATTTACTGCTTTTCCCAATTTAACCCATCCCCCAATGCACGTACGTGTTTCGGTAGTGAGTGAGATATGCCGGCGTCAATTCCATCCTATCCCTCCAAATTTTCCCGACTCTGTCTCCAAATCCATTTCTACATGTCCTAAGGTGGCGCGGCGTATTCAGGCGCGTGCCAGTGTTTGTCATTCTGGACTGATATTGGCATGTACAACGGGTGTTCATGGACGACAATATCCACTTACCATCCATCCTCGTCTGTCGCCTTATTACTATAAAAATACAGCCTGGTTATATTATCTTCTGTAAACATTGTTTTAAGTTTTTTTCTTAAAGTAATTTTATACAATAAAGACTAAACTAAAGATTATCTTTCTAATGTTTACTTTTTTACGAATAATCGTAATCGTAACCAGCCCCTTTGTCGTAGGTACGAGTACTCGTACATTGCTAGACACGGCCTTAAAATGCTGCGCTGGACAAGCGGCGAGTCTACTCATTTAGAAATGGTGTAATTCCCGTAGCCCCGATGGCTTGTAGTGGCGACTTTAGTCGCTTTTTTTTTTATGCACGAAGGCGGCAGACGAGCATACAGTCCACCTGATGGTAAGTGGATACTGTAGCCCATAGTCTTCCGTGATACATGCCAACATTAGTCCAAAATGACAAACGTTGGCACGCTTCCGGATGCGCTGCCTACCTTTGGAGACGTAGGAATGGATTTGGAGAAAGAATTGGGAAAATGGGGAGGGATGGGAATGAGCTCTGGCACATCTCACTCACTACCAAAACACGTACGTACATTAAGGAAATAAGATAATACATACTAAACATACATTTCAAGGTAGTCTTCTGTGAGAGAGGGGTAACGTGGCCAGCCGAGTGCGTCCAGCGGCAGATTGCAGCGTGCACTCTCCCCCTCATGAACTCACTCATGGTGTTGTAAAACTTATGGTTTTACGACACCCACGCTAAGAGACGGGATGCTACTCTAATACCATCTTACACAAATGGCGTGCTACGTAATTGATTAAATATATGTAAATACACACAGTTACCAATAATTCGCAAATTACGTAACATTTGAATTGGGCGACGATCTTAAAAAAATTCGTAGATGTTTGAAAAAATCCAGATGCTCATCGCGAGAAGCATTGTTTTGTAGTGTATCTACCGTTATGGGGACACAGTCGACATGTGAGAACGGAGCTGGGGAGTCCATTGGAATTCTTTATAGAATGAAGTGGATTTAATATCGGATGGAATGTGCCGCATTGAGAGATAGTGTCCGACGATCCGGACGCGTCTTGGTGACGTGCGATTTTGCGACTGCGATTTTGTGACCGATAATTTATTATTTTGGTATCCCTTAGAGTCCCATTAAGACACCCTTGGGAAGGCCACCACGCGGTCCATATAAATCAACTTTCCTGTTTTGTATCCTCTTTTGTATAAAATACGACTACAGGCTAACGAAGACGCTACCACGAGCCCCGAGGAACTACACCACCTCTGAAGGAGTGGACTCGCCAACGCGCTTGCGCAGCGTGACGTTTTAAAGTCACATGTCCCTCATGTCCAAGATAATGTCTAACAGTGGCCAAAAAACTGGCCGGTTACGGTTTATGAGATTATTATTTTGATTAGTCAAGTGCGGCTCGATCCAATAGGACCACTAATACAAAAGTGAACAATTGAAAATCGAAGGTTATATACAGGCTGTAATAAAAAATACCTACACGCTCTTAGTATTGAATATCTTTCGTGGAAACTAACAATATTCTAGGACTTCTTAAAATTCTGCAATGTTTTTCACACGAACCGTAACTCATTCGCACCGCGTACGTTTACTCGCACCGATTTACATAGATGCAAGTGTATAATAGTAGCGGTACGATTAGCAGCTTTTTATGATTGGGAGTATGCGGTGTTGTCGAGCGTAGTAGCATGTTGTGAGTAGTATAGAGTAACAAAATCAGAGACGTCTTTAAAAAAAAATTTTTTGGGAAAAAAAACAATTTAAAAAAAAAAAGTCGTATTTACTACTGTAGCAAAACTGCACCGTGTAATATTTATCAGATAAACGGAATATAGACGAGCCTTAGTGGCTTTAGTAGACTGTAATTAAGATACAAATATTATACAAAATATTTCTAAACTGCTGTATATAGGCTTGCCATCGCACGGGCTTCTAATGTTCTTCTCATTCGACCACCACCGACGAACTTCTCCAAGTCGCTATCTAATTAATCTAATCTAATTAAAGGACCAATTAATCTAAGCAAATTATTATAAACAGTTCTTCAATCCTTGCTCTGTAGAAAATTACTACGATGTTTAAAATCCAAGATGTAAATTAACTAGTTTTAGAATTACATCCAAATCTTGAATTGCAACATTTTCTGCGTTTTTTTTTCGCGACACAGTCGCAAGTGTACACGGTACATACTCAGCTACACCAACCGTCACCTTAACCCTGCAGCGGCCCCCGGAATTTTATAACACATCCCGTCCCCGGCCCTCTCGTGATCGAATTTTATTTTATGTAGTGAGGACTCTTTATTGGGGCCAGTTAGGTCTATCGATGCGTAGTTATGTTTTATTTAACGTCCACTGACTGGATTTGCATGGGTTTGATTCTCTTTTTACGTCGCCGATAGTAAATATAGATGGGGAAATGTTATACTCATAACTACTTCCGTGAGCTTTTTTGCCTATGGAATTGTAATACTCGTACATGAGTATTACACGTATTCTATAAAGGAAATTACCATTGGCTTTGTTTTTTTCAAAATGTTGCAAGTGACAAAACTTGGAAAATAAACTGATGTGAAATTTGACAATCATTGACTAAACCTATTAATGTGACAATCTTCTTAGTTCTAAAAGTTCTTTATAAAACCTAATTACTAAATGTAGACCAAACATTTACAGTTGTGCTAATAAATATTTATCATTTTGACTGACGTTGCATCCCTTGACATCAACTATTTGATGGTTTGCTACCTTTAAATTAGAAGTGGCTTTAACCAATATGGCGACGTTAGGATTTATGTATCCTCCTTGCTTGATTGGTTAATTAAGTTTTCAATGAATATTTTCTATTATCTCTAGCTCGGCGGCAAAGGAAAACATCGTGAAGAATCCCGCGTACCCAAGATCCAATTATGTGTTTAAAGGTTCGATAGTTCCATTCCATAGCATATTTGAAAACACAAAATACTTTATTATCCATAATTAAACTGAATCGCGGGTATTTAAGTCTTTAATTATCTAAACAAAATTGCAATTATAGATTTAACTATTGCAACGTTTATTTTTACAATTTTTTTGTTATAATTTTGTTTTAACAAAGCTGTTGCTAAAAGAAGTTACAAAGCTCTAAAATGTAATATTTAAATATATCTTTGTACGTAATAACAGTTCTAAATGTTACGCTTGAAACTGAATTCAAAACACTAGGGTACATTATTGAAAAAGAAAAACAAATCGGGCAATCCATGTCAGCCGCGCGCACCGAAGTCAAGACAGACCCTGTAAACACAGGCAATATTACCCCACCGCAATCTTGTATCAACCGACCAAATAGCTGGGATGGTTATGTAAATCGGCTCAGGCCTGCGCTTATTGTATACCTAATTTGATTTCTTTTGCAATACCCTGATAGTATTCAACGAATATTGGACGTACCTGCCCATCTAATATCGTCCCCTGAAATGCCAGCCGCGACTGTAGGGTTAAGAGATCACTGATAGAGGTAGTTTTGCTGGGCCGAGTTTTTTAAAATATTTACGAGGGTGTCACTGTGAGAGGCCGAGTTTGTTCTGCAATCCAATTTCGCGTTATGTCTTTGGGAGTTACTTATTTTTTGGGGGAGCATGCGAGGGTCAACGGTGTGTTTTTCTTTATAACTATTAATTAGGAACGTGTGGTGTTGGCGGTAGAAACGCAGATGTTTCGGATAAAATTGGATGCTACGAAATTTTCTTTAATATTTAAACCCTTCATGAGCGTATTTTGGAAGGAAGTTTTTTTTAGAGAAACGATTAACATCTCTTTGTAAGTTCACTTTGAATTCGGTTTGTTTGTTTGGGGGGAAGCCTATATCGAGCAAAAGAGTCACAGACTGATAATGACGGTAATGATGATCGTTATTGCACCTACTTGTATGTTTATTGTACTTATGTAAACTATAAGAATGGAGGTTTAAAGTGATTTAGATTCAATCATGTTATGATAAATAAACAGATTGCTAAAATTATATATTGTAGTAGCTGTGCCCGCGAGTTCGTACGCGTGGAGTTTTGGTGATAAATTCTAAATTGAGATATCGTTTCTTCAAGTCAGCCGATTTCAACGTGACAAAGCCTATTTTAGAATAGACTAAGCTTAATTAACTTGTGGAATGTACCCCGTGAAAATCCCTTCAGTAGTTTAGGAGATTGGCGTGTTCGAACAGACAAACAGACAGACAGATTAAATTTTTTAAAATCGTCTTTTTGTATTCTGGATACTCTGGATACTCATCGCCCTCAATCAGTTAGTTATTGGTAAATATATTCAATGTACAGACACGCTGGTTCTACAGTTTTATTATACGAAAGTCTAATGAAAAGTTAGATAGGCAATTTACATGATTAGAAAGTGACAAGACTTGAACACCTACATAAAATTTGCTAAAAATACCCTATGACCTTCCGGTATAAACACGACACAACACAGTGAAAACCACAAAGAAGCAGACGCGCCAACAGAAAGACGTCATCCGCCTGAAAAAAGGCAGATAAACCATCGATGTGTAACTTTGTATGACTTCGTGACTTTATTAAAAGGACAGACCATTTATTAATGGTGGTTACCATTAATAGCAAGGCAGCAGCCACCGACTCCGCAACTAATTGGAATCGGACACGATCATTTCCAAACTTTAAGAGATTTTCACGTTTCCCGCCAACAATTGGTCAACTAAAAAGGTTACACAGACACAAAGATTCGCTAAGTAGTTTACGTCCAGCTGTCACTTGACGAGAGGGTTAAGAGGAATATCTGAAAAAAAATGCTTTAATTCCTTCTCCAGAAAAGGCGGGAAATTTGGACTTGTCAACTGAACTGACGCGTTTTAAGCCAAGTCCGTATTAGCTGCCAATTAGGAAGAAGTGACCTGTCTACCTATTAGCAGCTTAATTTTCACAGTTTTCTGGATATATCGTTTGTCATCAGCTTTCTTTTTGTTTGAGGATGCTGTGACCTGAACATAAATATTAGGAATTTTTGAATATAGAGAAATAAAAAATAAATAAATTTTAATGTATGTAATAAGTAAAGAATAAATTTTAATATATTTTTTTAATTTTAAAATTTTAATATTTTTAATATTGATTTAGTTTCTCAGTTCATCTTCTCTACTACAAATCGGACGAATGGTTTAGGAACGCATAGAAGACGAACAAGCAAACAAACAAACATTAATTTTGATATATTAGACTAGCTGTGCCCGGCATGCGTATAATGCGTTAGAATTTTTTTTTGTCAGAAACCTTCGCGGGCGCACGATCGAAGGAACAAACATACATTAATTTTTACATAATAGATTATTACATATACGTACGTACATACAAACTTACACACATATTATATATATAGATTATTTATTATATATATAATCTAGTGGCTGAATGACAGGGAATGCCTTATGGCATTAACATTTGTACACGTGATTGTGCTGAAGATGAATTAAAATAAATAAATTAATGAAATAAATACCTTTGTAAGGTTTTGAAAATGAAGCCATAGGTTTTGAATCGAATCTTTCCATTATGTTACGACATGGAACGTATGAAATATGAAAAATATATGAGTATATAAATGTTAAAATTGACGAAATATGACAAAATATCCTAGAATGCCACACCATAGAGATAATTACTCAGACGTCATCGCCAGGTTCTATAATCCCTTATATAGTTAAATAAGTCAACTGTTATTTGAGTCCGTGCCAATGTTAATTCAGGTTGACTGGTGGTGGCGGGTTCTGGGTTATAGCAAGCCATACAAACTGTTCAACTTCATAAAAGTCATTACTACTTTGTGACATTAGTCTTGTACTCTAGTTAGGTTGACATAAGAATAATTAATTTTTGTTTAGGAAATGCATGACTGAAAATGCAAGGCTTCGATGCAATTCTCACGAGAAATCATTCAAGGCTTTCATTTTTTCTTATGAATCATTTATACTTTATTGTATACGCATATATTTCATAGTAAGATCGCAAGAAGTGATTGTTGAGCGACTAAATATTAATCTTGCTATTATGTCTAAATATATATATATTTATTTGATATATATATATATATATTTGACTAAATATTAATAGTCATGTTTGATACGTGCGACTGTAACGTGATATCATTGAATTATTTATTATACTAGCTGCGCCCGCGGCTTCGTACGATTGGAATTTTAGTTTTTAAACTCGAAATTGGGATATCTTTTCTTCCGGTCCGCCGATTTCGATGAAACGAAGCCCATTCGAAGCGCCAAACTTAAGCTTAATTAACTTGTGGAAACCCCATGAAAATCCGTTCCGTAGTTTTGGAGATCACCGTATTCGAACAGACAAAAATTTTCAAAATCGTCTTTTTGTATTCTGATACTCTTCCAACATCGCCCCCAATCAGTTTTTGGTAAATATATTCAATGTACAGACAAGCTGATTCCACAGTTTTATTATATGTAATATAGATTGTATATAATTGACGAATAAAGAATAGTGGTTCAACAATTGAATATTGAGATTGTATGTAAAAGGGAATACATAAAATCTACAACAGGAGATTTCCAATATACCCATCGACCGACACTGCTCGAGTGTGTATGAGATATATAGATAGATGTAATATTTACTTGTAAAATACGAAAATCAACAATCTACGTAAATACACACATATGAAAGTACAATAGGTACTCGGCACAAGAAAAAGCCATCGCGTAATAAGACAAGACATCAGTCTCTTCATTTATTCACGAACGTATACTGGATGAATAAAAAATCTTAATAACCAATTATTTAATTGATTGAATAGATACTTTATTTTAATGGTAATAAAGTTTAGAATTGGTAAGTCACATGTGTCACTTGTTATCATTGATGGTGAATGAGTAAAGTTTATCATAAATTTATATTTAGAACATTATTTGAATGGATATTCTGAATTCAAACTAAACATGAATTTGTGTTGATTTATATAGAGCAACTACAAGTGTGATTAAATCAACTAAATGTGACAATGCAATCTAATAAGAGTACTTAAATCGTAAATCATTTATAGCATCAATGTCCATTCTTTTTATATGTTCGTGAGGGATATATAGACGAATATTTCGTGATGACGTCAGGTTCATAAAATCCTTCTTAAAACATTCTAAAAGGCAACTAATTACAATTCGTGTGATTGCGAAAAAGGGACTACGAGACGAAAGTAGACGATGATGTACGATGGATTTTGTCATGTTCTCGAGTACCTACTGTACATATACATGTACATATATACGCGTATGGCGTACACAAAGAATATGCATATTATAACACCATAAGGTGTATATCAATACCCTAATCAATTAAAAGATCCCTAAAAAGTAGCTCCTGGTAAGAAACTTTTATTCTGTAAAAGAGTTCTTAGACTACTAAAGTGTGAGTAGAAAACAGACATTCTTATATTTATGTGACATTGTAATATTATTGAGGGGAGAGTGCACGCTGAAATCCAACAGCTGTTGGGCGCGCTCGACTGGCCACGTTACCCCTCTCTCACTGAAGACTACCTTGAAATGTACTGTATTTCCCACTTTATCTTATTTCCCTAATGTACGTACGTGTTTCGGTAGTGAGTGAGATGTGCCAGAGCCCATTCCCATCCTATCCCTCCCCATTTTACCAACCCGTTCTCCAAATCTGGACATCTCCGTTCTGGACCAATGTTGGCATGTATCGCGGATGTCTATGGGCGACAGTATCCACTTACCATCAGGTGGACTGTATGCTTGTCTGCCGCCTTCGTCCATAAAAATAATAATAATGTTATGGTAATGTTTAACAAAACCGATGGCATTTCTTAATTTCTCTACATTTTTATAATTGATATCCATATTTATTCTTTCAATGTAATTATGTTTAAATCGTTTTTGTTTAATTTTGTATTGTATATTCCCATTTCATTTAAAGTTCATGAGATGACACACTGACACACACTCCTGGAACATTGCAATATAAGCGCTTATCTACTGGTAGGCATATGTGCATGCCATCAATGGTAATGTGACGATCGAATGTACTAATAACACCCCTTGTAGGCACATTGTGCAAATAAATATATTGGAATTTTGGAATTTGAATAAAAAAAAAATTCAAAAATAATCCTTTACGCGACATCGCCAGTACAAGCACCAACTTTTCGTTGAATTCTGATGTCGCGTGCACTTCGCCCCCCCCCCCCCCCCCCCCCAGGCCGCCCATGGCTTCGTCTTTCGTGTGCATGTCAAACCCTATTTACGGGGCAATTTACTTCTGGAATGTTCCAGAAAGTTAATTTTAGTTTTATGGTTAACAATATGTTATTACAAACTAAGTTTTAAAATTTAAACTCGACTACCCAGAGGTTTTAAAACCTGAATTCAGTAAGTAATACAGAAACGTATTACTTTTTCATATTTCCCAACAGTATTGTACTTATATATACACGACATCTTTTGAAAAGCGAAAATGTTTTTTAAATTACAGTTGCCATTTTGGATTTACCATACCATATCATCAGTCTGTCTCTCAATTGCTGGATATAGATCTCTCCTAGGGTTAGCCACCACACACGATCAGCCAGTCACCTGAGTTGATTCCAGTGGCCGGTTCACCCTGCGCGAGGGCGTCCGAAACGGCGCTCGTCTACCTCTTCGGCCATCGGACATGGCCAGTGTGATGCTTTGAGGCCATCGAACCTTTTATTTTGGATTTATTCTAAACACATATCCTATGACACTCCGGGCATTAAAACGAATTGATCGAAGTCAAATTACAAATAATTCAATTTCACTAAATCACAAATAAATAAACATCAAAAATAATTAATTTTATTCAAACTTCTCAATTGATACAACACTACAACGAACTCCTACAAAACTTTTAGAATTTCAAGAAATGCATTCAATGAAATAGGTTGAATAGCCGATTCGAATGTTTCCTAACGTTCGGGAATGTTCTCAAACATTGGAGAACAAATCAACACAGCTGTAACTGCGACGTCAACTTAATTAAAACATCGAAAGTTCGCGATTTAAAAGCGTTGCCGGTCGGGTGCGGTCATAGTGGCGCATGAGTAAAGGGAAATTGTAAAGGTTCGAAAATTTTCCTTCGGGTAAAATTTTCAGCAGCATATTACTTGATAGAGGTTTTTGAAATTTTAGTTACAACGATATTATGAAAGCCCATGCGAAAAATTAACTCCATCGGAATTATTCCGATATGTAATTTCAATAGACTGGACTATCAATAAATAGGTCACATTGAAAATTTTCGAAACTGGCCACTTACATAAACAATATTTAAAAAGTTATTACAATACTTGAATATGGAACTCTTTGGCTATAGAATAAAGTTTGTTTCATCTAACAATCATTTGATTTTCCATTGTGGCGTCATTTTAAAAATTGCGGCGTGAAAATTTTCGCTGTATGATTTTCTATGATTTTAAGTGTAATTTGATAACTCAGCAGAGCCTCGCTCGACTTCAAACTGCTTTCGTGCAAAAGTGAATTGTAAAAAACTCTCCTAAAACATTTTGGAATCGCCCTTGCAACTATTTACTTTTTATAAAAGATTGGTGGATAGGGAGTCAGGAACAAAATAGCAAGAAACTTATTGTAGTTTCATTAAACGCTATATTCTTTAAAGGTCTTTAGCAGCCATCATATCATATTTATAGAACGACATCAAGGATAAATTCTTTTTATTATATTTTAATTTATTTTTAAAACATTGGAGACTACGGCGGCTATTTAGGAAATTGCAGTCATTTGATTTTTTTTTATGGACGACGGCAGCAAACGAGTATATAGTCCACCTGATGGTAAGTGGATACTGTCGCCCATAGACATCCGCGATACATGCCAACGTTAATCCAGAATAACAAACGTTGGCACGACCCCGGATGCGCTGCCTACCTTTAGAGATATAGGAATGGATTTGGAGAAAGGGTTGGGAAAATGGGAAGGGATTGGATGGGAATGAGCTCTGGCACATCTCACTCACTACCGAAACACGTACGTACATTAGGGAAATATGATAAAGTGGGAAATGCAGTACATTTCAAGTTAGTCTTCTGTGAGAGAGGGGTAATGTGGCCAGTCGAGTGCGCCCAGCCGTTGTTGGATTGCAGCGTGCACTTTCCCCCTCCCAAAGTACAATATAAATTTACACATAATTACAATTTATACCTAAATAGGTAATTAAAATAAGCGGCCAGACTCCATTGGCTCAGTCACAGGTTAGGTGGAAAGGATCGGGGAGGATCGGGCCGTAAAGCAAGTTTATGCGGGACTATCAAGTGATCGAGGACTGGTCGGACGTCCCAAGTACCGCTGGAGAGCGGAGCGGAGAAGAACCGAAAAAGATAGCGTCTCTTGGTGTCCGAGGCCAAGATCCACTTCGTACCCGAAGTGGATCTTGGCCTGAGTGGTGGACGTTGGCTGAGCCAACGGAGTAAGTAAGAAGGGTAATTAAAATATATCAATAAGCTTAATAAGAATTACAATATGTTAGTTTACATCTTTAAAAACCTTTAAAACTTTCAGTATACTGCGTATACTTACTTTAAAAGAGAATTTCATTTTTACCAAAATAGTACTTCTCTCTACTTCAATACCATTTAATCACGGCGATCCCTTTAACCCTTACGAAATACTCGAAATAAGAGCAAAACAATTAACCCCTTTTCAGCTTCATTCGGGTCTCACAGACACACATCAAAGAAGTCCTCACGTATGCACTTGATCGGACGCTGCACTAGAACAGTATTAACAAATACCAGTATAGCATCTTTATACAAGCACCTAAAATACCGGTCACGCACACAAACCCGCTGTCACGCAGCGTTTTAAAAGTTAAATCATTTATTTCATACGAATTAATTTTATTATAATTCGTACACTAAAATTAAATTAAAGTTTTCAGATTATCTTCCATTTACTTACATTCTTTGTAATCAATAAAAGAGAAATTCAAGAAATTGTAAAATATACGTAAATAGTTCAAAGTGCTATCGAAATTCAAGAGTAAAGTCATCCTGAAGCGATTAGAAATACTAGAATTTTTTTTTGGCACAAATTGATACAAGTCATTTCTGTATTAGTTCATATTTTAGTTGAAGCGAATGGCCGCTGTAGGCGCTTATAAGAAAATGATGAGGGAACTGACACGGAGAAAATAATATTTAATTTATTGACTATTGTTTCTAAAAAAAATGAATGGATTGGAATATACTAAAGGATACTCGTTCTTTTAAAATGAGATACAAGTGACAACTCGTGTTTCGCTCGAAAATATCCGATTATTTAAATAAGAATACTGAGTTACTCTACCGTTTCTTATCTCTACTCAATCGTGATGCCGTCCATCGATTGTTAGAGGGTTGTGGGTGGGTGGGGGGAAAGAAAAGCTTTAAAAACAGAGCTGGAGGCGTCTCCACGACGGCCCAATACGTCCCCGGCCGGCCGTCGATTACTAACTGCATACGGGACGGTACCGTCGGCAAATGAAGCGGGAATTTTATTTTAATTTGCATATGTTATAAAATAATTCGTTAGTACCATAAGATTTGGAAAAATGGACTTTGTAAAAACCTAGTTACCTAGTAAAAACCTAACTTATTACAATAACTTTTAAACATTTGAAAAGCATCTTGTACTCGTATATTCATAATATATATATGTATATTGTATGTATATTATGAATGTAATTTGAATAGTGATAAAGTGTAATTATATAATGTAACCACTACTTTTTATATCTATATACTTGTTTATTGTTACCTCTGTTGGTTATCCAAATTAAATAAATATAATATGTACGGTGGGCCCATGAAAATGCAGAGCCATTCCAAATATAATTTGACAACTTACATTTGTAAGCAAAAATCTCTATTCAATTTTCTAAACATAAGTTCTAGGCTTATGTTTTAGAAAACTGAAACTCAACATTGAAGTGGTCAACATTATTATTCGCCGACATTTCCCTACATTTACAATTTAATTCTACTGTGACACTATCAACAGGACCGAATACAGTCAAGCATAGCCTGCTAGCAATCATTAACTTTTGCCCTTAAATTGTTCTCTTTTCTTGTACTAGTGGCCCTACTGGCCCATGCCGCATTTATGTATTTATTTATAATAACAAAAACAACAATTAAATGTTTATAATATACCTACCTAATAATTAACTCGCCCATATTGAGGGCTCACAAATTTGTACAAATTATATGCCGTTTGTGATTTGAGAGCACTCACTAATGGAATTCAAACATATTCCACCGATGTTGAACATCATCAAAGATTATTTTGTGCATTTTTATTTATTTTCCTTCTTAATATTGTATTTTTTTATTTTTCTATATGAATACGTTAACAAAAATATGTTTGTTTGTTTGTTTTTAAAATGTCTTTCTTAATATAATAATATACATAAGTTTAAAACCCAGTGTCAACGCCTAGGCTAAACTAACATAACAAGGAACATGTTTGTCAGACTACAACGCCTATTACAAACTAATAACTATATACATGCTTAATATTATTAACATAAATTGTAATTAGCTAATCTAAGGGAATGATAACAATAATAAATAACTATTATGCAGTCTTTAGAGTGGAAAACATTTATATCTATGATTTTTGTAAAACCGGTAATACTAAAAAGTATTTACAAAAATATGTAACACATTACCAATTGAAATGAGAATTGCACGCGTATAAATTTTCGAAAAATTAAAACAAATCAACTACATATAGATATTTAAGGTTGTCGACATTTGTTACTGGCAAATAATAATTATTAATAATTGTTATGTAAACCGGTTACTCACGATTTATTATTTATTTATTATAGCCGACGTTTGAGTCCAGTTACACGAACCGTGGTCGCGGCGAGACTGCGGGGGCGGGGAAGGTGTTGTTGCTATTGACAGACAAATCTGTCTACCCTCCCTCGCGTTCGTTTTTGATTCACCTACCCACACTGCACTTACTTTTGTTAATTAAGTTCCTAGCACACTAAACTAACAATATCACCACACATACGCGAGTTTGAAAACTACTTCTACTTTTCTGGTTTTGCAAAGTTCAATCACCGGGTCCTATGTACATGCTAACTTAATATATAATTATTATTATTACGGTACATTAGTTACAAATTTATATGTTTTTTGCTGTCGCTACCTTGTAGCTGAGTGCGCACGGAAGCACACGAGTCGGGCGGTAATACAACATTCGTTATTTTTCGCCACCTTCGTATTGATTAGAACTCATTGGCGCCGGTGCATATGATGTACGATACGAATTCTATACGTGGGTGCGGCTTATTAACCGACTGCGGAGAAGAGGGTAAGCTGGTTTCGCGTCCCATTAGTAATAACGCCACACTAGGATTCCCTGTATCGACGGTCCAGAGACATACACAAAGGCTCAGTCAGACCCAAACAAACATGTGTCTTTAAACAAATGAACTTCCGATAGGGAATTGAATGCGGGACATATTAAACAGCAAACAGGGTCAATTAATAAAGTTAGAAAAAAAAAAGAATTTATAAACTTAATCCTATGTTACAGTATAAAAATATACTGCTGGACATGGGCCTCATTCAAATTCTTTTTTCTTTATTCGTATTAAATATACATGATGCAATTTGTAATCAGCTCTGATTCCCAAACTAGAAAAAAATCTGTATCTGCTCAAAATAAATGTTTTAATACAAGTCATATTTTGACTTTTTTATAATATAATAATAATAAAGTCTATTTATTTAAGACATTTACATATTTTCTATACGGTAATACATTGGTCTCGTAAACGCCTCAAATGATATGGCCTCAAAACGACACGCTGGCGGAGCGGGTTGGAGAGTCCACTCGTTTAGAGGTGGTGTAATTCCTCAGGACTAGTGGTAGCCAATTTATTTCCCTTGATTGCCTTTTCAGATACCCACGGAGCGATGGGGTGGTGATATTCTACAGCTGGCTGACACCACATGCTGGATACAGTAAGAAATACAAAAACAGTGGTAAATACAAAATAAAAGGTCGCTCAGCGTATACTGTAAAGTGTTCGCCTACACAGCGCTGATTTTTACAAAACAAAAAAAACAAAATTCTACTTATCTCGAAAATGATTCACTTTGGCATAAGGCATTCAATAGGGTTAAATTAACTGCATACAACTCCTCTACAAGCCCTTAAGTGGAATAGGTCCAATTACCAATAATATAATGTATATATTAGCTCTCATATATATTAGATTCGCAATGTATTCTTTACATTCATTCTTATTTTTGGAAAGTTATTCATTTTGGAACTGCTGAATGCAAGGGTTCAACTCTATTCTTAACCCTGTGACTCACACAGACTAAGAATTATATCAAAACTTCTCGTAGTAAATGATAAACACATTAGCATAAACAACGCCGTAAACATCCCAGAAGTGCAAGCGGTGACGTGATCACGTGACAACTCGTCGCGGGTACGCAAGTGACGTCACTTGCGGGACAAACACTGGGTTACACAAAGCGGGCGTCAAAGTGATTATTCTGATCTACATTTAAGTTCATTGTATTTCAAGATAAAATTAAGATTAAGATTAATTCTGTTTTAAGATCAGCCTAGTGATTAAGCTCAGTTGGTAGTGGTCCCAGGTTAGATTCCCAATCAATTAAAACTTATAAAATCCTTATACTAAACGTACCAAATCAACATTAGCCCTATACGTACCACATAGAAGGTTCCAGGGAACCACCACGCGAGCCCAGTGCATTTTTTCTTTAAAATCCACTAGCATGTCGCGATTTCCTCGCGATATTTTCCTTCATTATAATTGAAAAATCCAGACTTAAGTGGATACGCAGCGTTACAGGCCGGAGGTCAAACTGACGAGCTCAGGAATACCCCTAAGTTATCACCGCCAAAAATCAAACCCGTTAGAATCTAGACTACACCATAGAGCAATTAGTTTATTCACATAAGGATATATTCTCATAAAGACTGATCCTCAAAAGGACAGAGTACAGTCTCGTAAACAAAAAAGCTCTGTTTAGGTTACGTTATTTTTAATTCACAAATCATTATAAACTAATAATGTGCCTAATTTTGAGAGCATCAATGACTGCAGTAAAATTAACTTGATTTAATCTATTTTGTTTTAACTTCAAAATATCCTTATAGACGGGAAAGTGACAGAAGAATTAAGTTAATTTTAAATTAGAATGCGATAGTCACCACAACTCAAAACCGTTCTAAGGCCATAGAAAACTAACTCCCAAGACTATCTTAATGCCTCCCCGAAGCTATCCCCAAAACCCTTCTTAAAATAATCCCAAATAAACATGATAACGAATATTCTCAAATAAACTCATCCCAAACATTGACTGTACAATTTATGTAGTTATGAGAATCTGTCCTTACGAGAACAAACTGAACAATCGTCATAAATATCAGCATGTTAAAATCTAACTTCACCAAAGACAAAAAATAACTCGCACTCCTCCGAAGAAAGCATTAACACGTCAATCGTGACAATACAAACGTGACAATCAATAACAAACACTAACAAAATAAACTAGAACTGAACGTTGCGTCAGAACTACTGAACTTAGTCGCGGGCTGTCATCGCCGTCGAGACAGTTCTGGGGAATGACGTGACGGGGCTCGAAGAGCGATGGTCTAGAACACAGGAATTAGCGAGCGTTTCACTGTTGCATAGTATAACTGAACTAATATGTAGCCATCCATATTCAACGAGGTTGCTTAGGGATATGACGTGATAGACTTAACTCATAGAAGAACAATTTATATTATAATATATTTTTTATTTATAGAGGAGAGGGCGGACGAACAAGCGGTCCCACGTGATGGTAAGTGTTACCGCCGCCCATGGACATCTGCAACACCAGGGGGTATGCGGGCGCGCCGCCGACCTTGCAAAATCCTATGCACAGTTTTCTTGAAGAACCCCGTAGCTTAATGGGAAGACCTACATTTTAGCGAACGGCCGTGTTGATGTTGCGTTAGCCCATTGTCTCAGTTGTATTAACTTACCGTACTGTCTGCTGTGTAAATACTGTACTGTACAGTAGCGTATTGTCTCAATAGTGGGATATGATCGTCGTCAAGATAGTCCGAGGGAATGACGTGATAGAATTGATTAAAAGAACAGCGAACAATAATACAAGAACCAGGGAATGAGTGTTAAGCTGTTGTGTTAACACAGCTCAAATACTCAAATATTTTACTATGATCGTCGTCAAAGAATTTCGAGAGAACGCCGTGACAAAACTACGAAGAAAAACATGTGAGGACGGACTCTAAGAACAATGATCTAGAATACAAGAAGTACCAAGCGAGCATTAAGCTGTTGGATTACTACAGCTGAGACAGTTGGCTATGATCATTGTCGAGACAGTTCAGGGCAAAGTGAAATGACAGAAGTGACACGAAGAACAAAACAAAGTTCATAGTATAAAAAATAGAGCGAGAGCGTCAAGCTGATATCTTCATCTGCATTATAACTAAATCCAGCGTAAACTGATCTATTAGCGAGGCAATGGAGACTGATGCGAGAGAAGATTCCAAAAACAGTGATTCATGACATGAGAATTAAGAAAACAACAAAAAGAATTAAGAATTTGATAACATCTTTTGTTATATTTTAAGTCGGTGGGCTGTCATTGAGGCAGTTTAGGGGAATGAATGACGTGACAGGAGCAATTCAAAGAACAATAGTGCATGATAAAAGAACAAATGGAAAACCTTGTGGAATATATTCGAAAATACGCAGTTACGTTTTTATTTAATATTTACAAAAAAAATGACTTTTAAAATGATTGTTTGCCTATTTTGAATGATTGTTTGCCTATGATCGTTTGACTGTTTTGAATGATTGTTTGACTATTTTAAAATATAAAGATTGATTCATATCTTATCTTATAGTTTGCATCTTCAAAAGGCAAGTGGCAACAGTCACATTTGGACACCTGAGACCCAGTTGTCGATGCGTTGGCCATTCCTTCTTATAATGGATAAATTATTTCCAGAACCTAAAGTATACAAAAAACGCTTTGTAAACCTTATCACTTGTCGCTTGCAACGCTTATTGGTAAAGCGTATGACGAAGGTAACTGTAGAAGAAAAAAACCAAGAAAGACAATCCTCATCATTATGTAGATTTAAAGCATGGAGAAAGAGAGACGTCTTGTCATCTTTATATCGAAGCTAAATGGAAAAATTCTTCCCACAACCTATAAATCAGTACACAAAAACGCTTCGTAGACCTCGTCGCTTGTCCCTTGCATTGTTTGTTCACCAAGAGTCTGAAGTGAAATTTCCAGCACAGCGGAGCAAACTTGGCGACGTGGCCGCGACAGCGATGCTCGCGTCATCCCGATGCAAGTTGATAATGCAGCTCCCGGCTCTGAACCCCTCATGCCCGTGACGGGTGACATGCGACAGTTTAATTTATTTAGATTTCGCGTTGTTTATTTACGGAAGTATGGGAATGAAAGCTAGATAATACCTTTGATAAGACCCAAAATGTTAATGTGATTAAACAAAAAAAAACAAGTAAACGATGATGATTTGTTTAAAACTCAGGTAAAAACTACTTTTAGGCAAAACTGGAGCCTATAGATTTCTATAGAGAGACTAATAAAAATTCAATATACTTGTAGACAAATCCCAATCGTCAATTGTAAATCTATAAAAGCGGGAAGAGAATCCGCTGATATACCAACGTTATTTAGTTTTCACTGAAGTTGGTATATTTCGCAAGTCTGTGAGCGACACCATCTACGGAATGTATTATTTTTAGATGTTTATAAGAAGAATAATCATAAATATGTAATAATAATAATTTATTATTTAATAATATAATTTAAGATGTAATTTTAAGTAGTATATTGTAACATTTGCTGTACTATTATGTATGTTCTATAACTTGAAACTTAAACTGCCGCCTTCATTCTATGAGGTACAGTGCACATAGCTCATGGTAATTGTACATGGGACATACTCTATGGCTTGGTATTAATATGCACTTGATACGCAATTGGAAAGAATAATTAGAAATAAATGACTGAACTGAATACAAAAGTAGAGACAACTACAAGGATTTCATTTTATTAAATGAAAAAATAAAACAAAATTTGAAACTTTTAGCTAAGCAATTGCCTTACAACAGCCAAACCACAGTTTGCATAAAGATACACCAACTGCACATTACAGAGAACAAGAAGCCAGCGCACAGCTGCAGAACTACCGAACATAAACATCAACCAGCACCATTGTAACAAATAACGATGTAATATCAAAACGGAGCTGGCATTGTGAAGCCGTCCATCCACCGTTCTTCAGGCGAGTGGATGGCGCCCGACTGCACCCGTGACAGTCATTTAAGACAGTGACGTGACTCCCCCACCCACCGGCGTCCTCGTCCCACCCTCGGCCCACCCGCCAGATGGATTGATATTGCCGCAGTGAGCAGACGTAAGACGGAGCGATTGCATACGGAAAATAAAAAAATATATATGCAATGGCATTCTAGAAAAGTGTCGGTAAGATAATCCGTACAGAGAAGTTAGAAATTTAAATTTCTGCGTCTCGAAACGAAACTTTTTAAGAACTATTATCGCACCGATTAATCACATTAATCAGATTAATGTATTAATCACAGATAGACAACTCGAGTTCATGAAATTGCATGGAAACCAAGCGTGTCACGTAACGGGGAAATTATATTAATGGGAAATTATTAATCGTTGAAATGAAACATCTTCCTCGTCTCGAGAAGTAGGAGATTAGCGCCAACTTCGAGCACTCAGTGACGGACAGCTTATGTTATCTATTCCTCTATATATGTGGTCTCATCGTCACAAGCTTATCCTTGCTATCACGAGGGAATCTCAGACCATAATCTACCAAATGATCTAAAGATCTTAAATAGGCTTCTTTGACAGGCCTAACTGGCCGCTTGGACTCAGATAACGATAGACCAGACAAGACAAAAAGACAATAGACTGACATATTTTAATTTTATAATACACGACGACAACTATAAAAGTCCATTTAATACACCAACAATAAACTTTCTGGAACACTCATCCTTATTAGATAAAGTAATCTCTGGAAAAGAGAATAAATTTCCCAGGATATTTATGTATTTATTTAAGGTTCCTTGTAGAAGTAATTGTACAAACAGAAATGGGACACGGGTGCAATTTTGGTTTACGTATAAACATTATTAATAATAGCATACACTCATAAAATATCCTGAAAATTGTATTGTTTACAATTGAATTTGTTATAGCTGCTGCAATTCGCGAGCGCGCGTCAGCCTTGCTTGTAGTTGCGTTGCGTGCTGGTAGTGGTGATGTACGCATAAAAAGAGACCTTATATCCTTCAAAATATACTTTAAACAACGTTGACAGGAAAGTTACTTTTCGCTTAGACGGACATTTATTTATAATCAGAGTTGAAGCGCGTTCCCGAGTTGCAACAGCTACTGAGACTCATCATATCACATCATCTAAATATCAACCGCTCCCTTACATATTCACTACTAATATTTTGCGCAAGAGTTTGCTTAGATAAGAATATCTACGCAAACTTTAACATAATAGGTATACTATGATTTATCATACTATCATCCAGAAAGATCACCGACATGAACCTGCAAATTATTTCAAAAAGTACTGGACCAATTTTGATATCAAAGGTCCTACAACCTTCCGGTTGCAGAACACTGAAAACCAGTAGGTAGATTAACGCTAACAAACAGAATTAAAACACGAATTAGGCCTATTAAAATGCAACCTACTGTTCTTAATGAAATACAATTACTTTAACGATAATAATGATGGTGATAAAAAGATAAACCCACTTTAAAGCATCCTGCGTTATTTTCCTTCAAATCTATATTTAATTTCAAATAATTTTAGGGTGAAATTTTCCACATATAAAAAAGTCTTCAATAAAGTTCACATGTCTTACTTTGAACTCCTAAATAAACACAGACATTCAAAACTGCAAAATACCTCATCTAAAATACGAACCATTAGATATCGCATCGCCGAGGACTCTTCAAGTTGAAAAGTACGTCGTTGGACGCAAACGAGACGCTCGGCCGGCGTGATGGCGATCCCGAGACAGTGACGTGACACGGTGTTGCCCACCCCCTTTCACCCCCTCTCGACACCCTGTGCGCGCTCGCGAGCGGGTGCATATTGACCCCCACCCATCGGATAATAAGGGGGTTATGAACTGGAGGAGGTTCGAAGTCGTTCGGGGAAATGTGTACTTTTTTAAAAGTAAGATGTACTAGTTCTTTTTTTATACCACTGTCAGATTCGAATCGATTCTACAAACAGACAAGTAAAACTACACTCAACTTTATCATTTCACTTAATCATAAAAATGTTAATTCGAAATATATTACATATCAAATAGGGGAATGACCCGCGCAAACGCAGGCGTCACTTTTCAAGCGTCGGCCTCCTGTCGGCCACACGTCACGTCGTTTGCACAAAATTAAATGCCCCTCAAAGACGTGCCGTCAACTTCACCGGACAGCGGCCCTCATCTCGGACGCCTGGTCACCTTCACCCCACCCTCATCCCCCTCGTTGCGCCGCCCGACGTCGCAGCAGATGGATTGATATTGCTCCACGAATGCAGGTGGGCAGGCAAGGCGATCTCAGAACAATGGCGATTTATAAACTTCTGTATTATACTGCAAGTTAGTTGTTGTAAGTTTATTCGCTTAGTTATAGTATCTGCACTTTATCATACTATGTAGTTTAATATTGTGACTGGCGTCTTCCCGAGGTCGCATAAATCGTGATTATAATGAAATGCTGCTCAGAAAATAATGTTTGATTTATTTTGCTTTCCTTCGTCAGTCGTTAAAGTAGCCTCTGTTAAACATGGCCTCCCAGTAATTTTCATGTCCGAATTAGGTATATTGAAATATAATTGAAGTTCCATATGATACCTGTGCGAAATCTTTACTTTTTTTTTTATAGAGAAGAGGGGGGACAAGCAAGCGGTCTCTTTACTGGCAACTTTTGAAATAATGGAAAAGATAAAAGTAAAAACAACATCAATACGTTTTTAAAATCAACATCACACACGCACATGCCAAATACAATCCGCTTTCCATTTAACAGCGACGCAAAGTAATAAAAATAAAAGTTTCAGCTGCTCTTTGAACGACAAAAACACCTCTCAAACTTCATAAAATGACAAAATTAATAGTTAAACTCGTTAACGAGTGTCGAAAAAAGTGAAACACCTCGCATCCCTCTTACACTCCATAAAAACAGGACAAAGACACATGTCCCCCCTTATTATCTTCAATTAAGAGGCCTGATAATGTAGCGTGACATACGTTCGACAAGTCCAATCTTTGTTGACCTCTCAAGTTTCTCTTATCTACCCCTCCGTTCCCTATAAACCTTGCCATGAAAAAGGTGAAAAAGCTCAGCTTAAAATTGGCGACTCGTTGCGACAAACGTCACTTTTCGTCCCCGGTACTCAAAAGTGGAATCTTTCTCGTCGAATTAAGAGCTACACGAACTGGTTTGGCAAGATTGCACGTCAGTTCCTAGTGAGTGATGCACGGAGGACGGTGACGGATGGTCAGCTATTACGTGTGATTAGTGGATACGGCACGTTTCACGTAATCACAGGGAATAATGAGTCGTGATAGACATAATCATTCCCGTCGGCCGGAGTTGACGTGCTCGTCGTTTGTCGTCCGAGAAAAAATGGTAGAAATGTGGATTGGAACGGTCATTTATTAAGGAGACAAGTAATTCCAGTCAGATATTGTTAAGTGAAACTTTGTCTGCCTCATTACACGTGATTTTGATACAATTGTGTGGAAAATTTCAGTCGACAAGCTTGACATTTAAATGGGGACAATGTCGAAGTTTACACAAAAGAATTTTATTGAAATAATAACGAAATATAGACACATAAGCAGAGATAGTTTTGAAAAACGAAACAGAGAAAAATGAAAGGGAGACATTTAGTTCAGTAATGAAATACAAAGGAGTGACGCAATTTGAATTTTCTCCTAGGACCTAATACAATAAATATTTAATTTAGTATTGTGAATTATTAAACTAATCCATAGATCGATTGATATCAGTTTACAACATCTCATTGTACGGCACAGACCTCCTTTGCAATTTTAAAGGGGTTTTTGTCGATAATGCCTTCTAAATTACCACACGCACACTCCGAGCTAAAGCTTATTAAACAATTTGTACTCAACTAAAAATTCAGTAGCAAGGATAGCCATTCAACTTCAAGACCTTAAGAATGAGAAATAGATCGTTCTCTATAGTCGTATATTAATTACTAAATTTATTAAGCTAATACATTTACTAACGTATGCGTAAGCGCGTCCAACTCGTAAAAACAAAAACCAGCAATTAGCGTAACATGATTCCCCTGGCACATTTATCAAATTATCCACGGCACTGTGACATCAGCCACGCCATAACTCACGGAGGTGACAGTTATTCGTCACCGCGACGTGAGTGCGTCATTCCCCTGTACACCCGCCCTCATTTCCACTTACCTTCAATCTATTGTTCCGACTGATATGCCACAGTTTTATTAGCTCTTGAGTTGTATATCCACCGCGGCATTCGAATGGCTTTTGTCAATGTACAAAATTATGAAAATTTAAATGTAACGGACAATATACTACGGTGACACAGAAAATTTTTAGAATCTAAAAATGAAATCAGTTATGAAGACGGAAGTTGTTTTATTGCTTTTCAAAGTATTCTCCGCGACAATCGATACACTTTTTCATGCGATGAAACCATTGTGTGAAGCATTCAGCCCACGCTCCTTTAGGGGCCTCTCCAACAGCCGTTTGGAAGGCCATTACTGCCTCTTCTGCATTCATAAAACGTATTCCTCAGAGTTTATCCTTAATTTTAGGGAATAAATAAAGAATCACAGGGCGTAAGGTCGGGGTTCTATACCGGATGACCCTACATTTACAGTACTCAAAAATTGCTTTGTTCGTCTGGTGGAGTGAGCTGGGGCATTGTCATGATGGAGGATCATTCTATTTGGTGGGCTAGACGCAAACGAAATAAAACAAATGACAGCTTTGAAAATTTAATGGCGTCCGACAAGCAAAGAGTTCTATTAGCAGAATTCGAATTTGTTTTTTTTCTATCGCATTGTACAGTAGGCGGTTCTAAGAACGTTTATTTCTTAAGATTTTCGCGTTCTTAAGATTGCACATGTAACCGTAACCGGCCTTTTCATCAGTCACTGCTGGACATGGGCACGCATGGGACATGGGAGGGATGTACTTATGGCATTAAAACGGCACGTTGGCCAAGCGTGTTGGCGAGTCCACTCTTTAAGAGGTGGTGTAGTTCCCCAGGGATTGTGGCAGCGGATTTGTTAACCTTTAATCGCCTTTTAGGACACCCACGGGAATAAATGGGATGGTGCTAATCTAAAACCGACCTACGTCACATGTTTCGCACACAATTGAGGTAATTGAATTCAAATGTTACATATTTTCTGTAAAAAAAAAAACAAGTATGTATGAAAATAGTAGCAAAATTAAAAAACGTGAATTTTGCAATAAATTGTGTGAAATATTTCTGTAAATTCAGAACGGATACCTAAATTATATACGGATACTGTTATTTACAAAAGAAGAAAAATTTTTTGGTGCTTTATGTTTAGAAAACGTGAATTAAAACTTTATCAAAATGTAATTTTTTTGCAGAAAGTGTAAAATTCACTTGGAATCATGAACGAATCTATAGTTAATCATCTTTTGGAATACATCTGAAGCATCCTGTACTCGTGGGTATATCAAACGGGTCTTAATCACGTATGTTTACTATCTATTGGGAAAATTCCGAAGAAATTTTAACATTTCCAACGAATTCGAATCCAGTTGGTGGATTGAATTCAGATGTGAAATTTGAAATTTGTATGATGTGTTTCAGAAATTCGCAAGTAAATCCGGATTAGGTAGATTTACTCGTATATAAAACTACAAGACCCTTTCATTGTGTCCTCATGTCGTACCATAAGAATAAATAATAACTAAAGCAGATGGTAACTCTCGCGCGACCTTGAATTTAGCCTACAGCCGCGGCGGCGTGTCTACTACACAGTTAAGACGCGCGGTCGCACTGGATGACCCTTTCTACTTCAGTTATTATGAACTAGCGATGCCCGCGATTTCATTCGCATGAACTTTCAAGTGATTCCCGTGGGTATAACGGACTGGGATAAAAAGTACCTTAAATGTTGATCTTGATCCCATATATTATTATATTGTATTATCCGATATAATATAATATAACGATACGCTCTGCGGTTTGACTATAAATTTAGTTATATCCTATACTAGATTTAACCTGCGCCTTCGTTCGCTTGGTCAAATTAATAATAGCCTAATTGTTAAACCGGATTACAATCCATCTATTTGCCAAGTTTCATCGGAATCGGTTCAGCCGTTTCGACGTAATTGAGTAACAAACATCCAATGAAGGGGACATATCAAGGTAGGTGTTGGTTATATCTGCTTGTTATTTTGGTATTTAATACTTGTAACTCAGTTGGTCCCTTAGTCGGGATGTTCCTTAACACAGATTGTATTTATTTTTAATGTACAGAAATAACGCTCCGCCTGTGTAATATCCATTTAAATGAAGACAAAGGTGCAGTTAATCAAAGGTAGGTACAGAAACGGACAACGGCGAGGACAAAACACCAGTCGACATTTCCTTTTTAAACCTTTTTTCTTCAAATCTAGACTTATTCCTCTGTAGGTGCAAACCGCTGCTCCGTGTGTTGTCTCGTTTTGCTCTTACTAGGTGCCCACATTAATTCCTTTTGTTCTACACTGTATTTTTTTGTTGAACACCGAAAGAGGCTTTTCCGTTTTGTCTTTAGATTTATGTAAAAAAAAACTTGTATGATTTAAGTAGAGACAATATAGTTAAAGCACGCGCCACGAGCGGGAAGACTTTCGGTCATTGACATGAGGTCAGCCAAGACTGGACGGTAAAGAGATTTGTATGAAATCGTCGATCATAGACCACTTTACTAGAACCGTCATATTAAGAAAATCTTCGATCATCGACCACTTTAATAGATCCCTCATTAATATGAGGTTCAATAATATGAGGGGACTAGTAAAGTGAAATGGCAATGGGCAGGTCATCTTTGCCGCAGGACCGATGGCCGTGGGGGTGTGTGTGGGCAGTGTGAGACGCCCTCGGCCAGGTGACCCGACAACTTCGAAGATTCACCGGCGGTGGTTGAGAATGAGAAGAGCCGAGGATCGTTTGTGGTGGCGAGCCTTAACTGTCTCAATTATGTTATTAAAGGCGACCTTATGGCTTTTATATTAGTCTTCTATTGACCAATATTATATTCCATATGTTTTGTGTATGAGCTGGCGAATTTTGCATGAAGCTGGCCATTTAATCCTCCAAAGACAATGCTCACTGTTTAGACTTTGTTGTAGCATTATGTAAATAAATTATATTCTTTTGGTTGGAAGCGTACGGATCGCCTTTACAAACGCCGACCTGACGAGAGCAGATGTAGTCTACGCCATGAGACGCAGAGCGCTTAGTGATACTGATAAGAGGAGCGATTTTGTATAATTTGTTGTTAGACAGATTCCGAACAAAACTTCGTACTTGTAGAAAATTCCATTATATATCGACTAATAATAATAATGTGCAACTAATTCCAAACATTTAATAGTTCCAAATAAGTTCAAGAAAATGGATCAGTTTCATAATAAATTGGTATTACGTTTGATAAGATGTTGGGAACGACAACTCTTGTATGAATATTTTTTTAAAACATACGATACAGCAATATTTACTTGAGTGACAATAAAGTGCTATAGACATTTTGTTTTTTTTTTAATATTTTTACAAATCTAATAAATGTCGATATACAGGATGTAACAGATTTATTTACGAAGACTAACAAAAATCATGAATTCCGTTAATGGTTCCAAGTTCGTTGCCACGAAAATTTCACAAATATTTGCAAAAAAAACATTTGTTGAGTTTTTACCAAATTTTCATACAAAAATGCTGAACACAAAGACGGAGGAAATTATATTTTTAGAAAAAAAAAAAACAATGTATGTAACAATTATATGACAATATACACCTACACAACAATTGTTATATAACAATTAACTCGGAATAACGAGTGATGTAGGGATGTTCCATAGAACTCTGTCCGAGCCAACATCGAAAGCTGCAAACATTCTGTGCGAATTTACGAGTCGCTATCAGAGTCATGGATAAATGAAGATAGATAATTAAGATAGACGTAATTATAGTATAGATAGATGTAGATAAGTAAGACAGATAGATAATGAAATTGTAACTTTTAGGGTACGATGGGGCTGACATATACAATAGTGTAAAAGCCCTTAAATAAAATAAAAAAAAAAAAAAAAAACTCGGAATAACAAGCAAAATCCATGTTTTAAGGTTTAGAGAAAGGTATTATTATCACAGCCTTTGATAGCTTTTGATTTTATACAGTTAGTCTGCCATAGGCTTAGAAATAGACGGTCAACAATAAAAAAAATCTAGATCACATGTAACAACGCTCATCAAAATGTGTTCAATTTACGTTCATCACTGATTATAATTGATCAAAACCCTTTCAAATAACGCTATAGATTGCTATAGATATTTATTTAATCATTCTTTATATCACAAAGTGACGAAAGACGGACTCAATGCTTGAAACTATCTCTCGGGCAACCTTTGGGTGCTTTGGTGCCTATGTAGGTGCTAAATAGTTAAGATTTAGTAAAATTACAATGTATAGAAATATTCAATAAAATCTTTGTAAATGTTCTCGATCTCAAATTCCTAAAATATTTGACTTAGTACACAATTGAGTTTAAGATAATATGTAAAAAATCGCTACCGCTTCACGCGCTTCACCCACCACCAACGCCTTCACTAATTCGGCAACACACCAGCAATTTCCCTCCAGCGAAAATAAGCGAATTAAAATCGCCTCAAAGCAACTGCGCAAAGAAACGCTTGCATACACTGGATGAGGTTTATTTTTAGCTATTTATGACGGCAGGGGAGTGACGGGGAAGCGGGGAGGGGTGAATGACGACTGGACAGCCTTTGAGGCTCGCAAGTCGTCATAGACTGCTTCCGCGATATAAGGAAAATATGTGAGGAATTTAGAATTTAACGTTGAAATAAAGCAGTTATAAACAGCAGTCCTGTTTTATGTGTTCTAATGATCAATTTAAAAAGGGAATAAAAATTTTTGTTCCCGATGAAAGTTCTTCTATGAAAGTGTTATTTACGTTTGTACCTACCGCCTCGCCTTCCTTGGAGAAAAGGCACGAGTGTATATTGATGACATTCGCGAAAAATGCAAAGAAATTCACTAATCGAGAATGCAGATTATCTTAAAGATTTTTTATTTGAAAAACATGAAGAGGAGCAAACATAGTATGCACTACACGTTATCTATCTACACGCCATCTTCCTGTAATCAAAAAAATATTTACATTCTACTCGAAGGTTGTCTGGAAGAGATCGTTTTTAGCGATAAGACCGCCGTTTGTGCATTTTGTGTGTACAATGTTTGTTACTGTTTCGGTGTTGCAATAAAGAGTTTTATAATAAATCTATCAATTAAACAATCCATCTGGTGGTAAATGGTTAAAGATCCATAGACACCCGCGGTACATGACAACCATATCCCTAGTGCAAAGATTAGTGTAATTTACAATTCGGGTCACGTTACCCCTCTCTCACAGGAGATTACCTTGAAATGGACTGCATTTCCCACTTTATCCCAGTCCCCTATGTACGTACATGTTTCAGTAGTGAGTGATATATGCCAGAATCTATTCCCATTCCATCCCATCCATTCCTACATCTTCAAAGGTAGGCAGCGCATCCGGGGGCGAGGCAAAGTTTGTCACTGTGGACTGAAGTTAGTATGTACTGTGTATGTCCATGGGCGTCAGTATCCAGTTACCACCATGTGGACTGTATACTCGTCTGCAACATATTTTCGATAAAAAAAAGTAGAATACAATTATTTTTATTTACCGATGAAAACTAATACCGGCTTTTTTGTAATTGCATAAACTGTTTTTCTCACGCAAACAACAAAGTATCCATAGCTCTGTTACTTGATCGCAACTAAGAGTTTGCGCCCAGTTCCCCATACTTTATATGAGCTGTTTGGCCATAAATGTAAATATCTTCTACATATTGGGTTTGACATGCGACGTCCATACGAAAATTAGTTGGTGTAACTTCTATGGTTCTATCTTTACAGTGAGTTGTTTTATCACCAACATTGCAGCTCGGCGCCCTACACAATATTTCCACCTTAATTTGAAGCGAACATCTCCAAAAAACGTCAAAGACAACCAAAATCATCTATACCATCATTAACCGTTTGCTAATTATCGAATCGATCGTTGCTAACTTCGTTGCGATGCTAGGACGACAGGAGTTATGCAAGAACCTTCGCATTCTGGTCACGTTCCAGTACTGGCTCGGCTCCTAATTAAAAATCGAGCGATTTTTGTTAGCGACTGTACTTTGTTAACCCCCTGCGGCCTCATAAAATGGATGGACAGGTTGAGTAACCTTTTGAATAAATCTTTCAAAGCAAGAATTGAAAAGTTTGCAAAGGAATGAAATAAGCCATTGTTAAGTTTACATCCACATAATGTTAATAAACTATTATTTATACAGCATAATAATGAAAGATGCTAAACCCGAAACATCGACCAAAGTAGATCAGATGTGTAGCTCGACCGATCTTCGACATTGTACATTTTGGCATAAGGAAAAAGGCACATTTTCTACATCAAATATTATTTGATAAATTTATTTACACGTCAGTGCATGGTTTGTGTTAATGTAAGTGACATTTACTAAATAGCGCCTAATCTAAAACATGTAAGTCATTCTATATGACGAGGTATGACCTGTCTCCCGCCTTCTCGGACTCCATCAAAACTTGTGTAATTTGATTCTGACCCTTAAATAGAAAGTCATATGGTTTAATTCCCGCATACCCGCTTTGCTGAATTTTGCATTTAGTAAAAAGACTGTGATTGTATTTAATATGGAAGTGACATTGTTCTCAAATTGAAATATCGCACGCACAATACTGATTTCACTAAAATTTAACAAGAACAGAATACTCACAGTACTTTAGTAGTGATTATTTTGACAGCCGTAAGCCATTTATACGGGCAGGCTGTCTTGTCTTCTACCTTTTTAGCAAAGTAACTTCATTAAGTTACATTTGTAAGTTGAGCCCCGTCTATAGATTTCACATCGGCCAATTAGCCCCCTCCCAACCCCCGCCTGTCGATAATCGTGTAAACGGGGGAGCGAGGACGTTTTTAACATGCTTAATTAACAAATGTTGCCTACCTTGTTAGGTTTATAACTTGTCGAATTTATTTAATTCCGCCCGGAGCGGATCCAAGACACGTGATCAAGTTTCTGAAAGATTGGCAAAGGAATGGATAAAGTTATCGTTAGTACAAAGTATAAAATTAGCGAAAGCCTTAACGCATACGAACAATCTACTGAAAAATGTACATTGCGGAGCATTCGCGCTTCCATGATACGGAGGTGACGCGTTATGTGTAGTTCAAAAACCGTTTTACACCGGGAACCCGTAGGCTGTCTGCTTCAAGAGACTTTTCCATTGCGTCACAGAATAACTCATGGTACAAGTACAGAAGAATCACTTCCCTAATAACGATCCAGAACACCTGCAAGAACGACTAAGGAACTACACCACCACTAACAGGGCGGACACGCTAACCCACTTGCCTAGCGTGACGTTTTAAGGGCTTGCATCTCTTGCGCACAAGACAATGTGAATGAGCAGGCCCACAGCCAGCAGTGGAAGGGCTGGTTTCAAGAATGTCATGACCAAGTCGACGGAGTCTATCGCGGGACTCGTATTTCTCTATTGTCACCGGAGAACCTGAATCTAAGTCACCTTAAAATTTGCCGTCATCGATTTGCTGGCAGTTCAGTATTTTTTGCTTAGCATTTAGTTATTTCCCATAATTAATGGAATACGGCCGTGTGGTATCACACCACCTCTTGCCACGGGTGTCGTAGAATTCGACCAAGAGCGACATTGGCTGATACAATCGTGTAACCTTTTCTTTTTAGCTGTAATCGAGTAAAAAGTTAGGCGCATAGAATGTCCAAAAACAACACCCCTGTATACACAGTACACATTTAAGTGAATGGGCTCAGGTACCGACAACTTGAGTGTATTTCTTTATCCCCCGCATTCCCCCTCTCTCCCCCTTTAGCATCCGAAGCTCATGCTTACAAACTGTCGCATTAGAGGCCATAGCTCCGCGCGCTACGTAGTGTCACATCTAGTTGATTTATCATACTGATCTTTGCTACATTGAAATAAGGGATGGAACTTTAGGTAGAATTCTTTTTACTGTTATGTAAGGTAAGGCGATTTTTTTCTGTTTCTTTGAATGAATATAAAGTTATTTTCCTGATGGTTTTCGTTAAATTTTCTTTCTTCCTACAAGAGTTTAATTAATTATAATAAATAATTTATACTAGCTATAGAATAGCACCATCGCATGTCTTCTCGTGGATGTTGTTAGAGGCGAATAAGGGATAACAAGGCCGCTACCACAAACCCTGAGGAACTAAAAGTGTGAATTTGCCAACCTGCTTGGCCAGCGTGGCGTTGCATAGTAGCTTCTAGCCGCAGCTTCTCTCGTATGCTCACGGAAACCTTAATGGCACATTTATACAAGGAGTTTCTCGAACGGTTCGGGCGAGATTATTGTATACGATGGCAAGGCGACGGCAGCCAAGCATACAGTCTACCTGGTGGTAAGTGGACACTGTCGCCCGTGGACATACGCGCTAATTTTCTTTTATAGTAAAGAGGCGGCAGACGAGCATACAGTCCACCTGATGATAAGTGGATACTGTCGTTCATAGACATCCGTGATACATGCTAACATCAGTCCAGAATAACAAACGTTGGCACGCCCCCGGATGCGCACCCACCTTTGCAGATTGAGGAATAGATTGGAAGAAAGGATTGGGAATATGGGAAGGAATAGGATGGGATGGGAATGGGTTCTGGAATATCTCATTTACTTCCGATAAACGTACGTACATTGGGGAAATACGATAAAGTAGGAAATGCAGTAAAGTAGTCTTCTGTGAGAGAGGGGTAATGTGCCCAGTCGAGTGCGCCCAGCGCCTGTGGGGAATTCAGCGTGCACTCTCCCCCTACAACATGCCAAATTCTTAAGTAAACTTATTTATACTTAAGTAATTTGGTCAAACTATATACAATTCTCGCCTACAACATCTACGCTTTACATATGATGATAAAACTAGATGATATCAGGGATAACAGTGATCAGATGACGATAACAGTTGTTTATACTAGTTCTTGACTGACGTTCGAAAAACTCGCGTTCAAGCAACTTTCCTTGTGTGAATAAGTCATTAATTCGGTAGCCTATAATCCTCATCATGGTCCCTAAGGTTCATGAAAAATTTGAGCTCGATTCGTCGATATATTGATTTGATGCGTGAAAGCATTTCAAACAAACAGACATCGCTTCATTTTTATACAATAGTTGGAATTATATATGTTATTATTTCTATTGAAGTTTATTATGTATCTTGCGCATATATATATCTGTATATATATATGTATATCTTATACATTATTGCAATACTCTCATAAATCAAAAAACATGATATCACAAGTTAAAATAACAACTTGCTGTATTTTTTTATGACAAGCAATGAACTTATAAACAGCCTGTGGTCAAGGCATCTTTATGACACTTTAAAAATGTATCAAGTGAGGATACATCTTTTGATAATAACTCAAAAATCGCGATTTTATGAATAATGACACTAGCAACAAATGAGCGAATAATAAAATCGTAACAAAGCCGTGTCTGTCTGTACATGAAATATTTTTGGAAAAAGGTCTAAAGTAATACAGAGCTCAAAACAATATTTTTTAGAATTTTAGTCTGTCTGTCTGTATGTCTAATCGTGCATCACACAAAATCCACTAAGCGGATTTTATGGGAACTTGGCACAATTGTGGCTTATGTACCGGGTTGACATTTAGCGCACTTTTCTATCCCAGTCCGTTACAGAGTTCCCACGGGAATCACTTTAAAGTTCACGCGAACGAAGCCGTAGGCATCGCTAGTTTATCATATATTACTATGTACGTACATTTATGTACTCAAACTGAAACTGCATCCTCGTTCCGTTTTCTGTTTGATCTGGTGGTTGACTCGTGGAGAATGCCGTTATGCATTAAGTCCACAGGTTGGAAGAAATAGCTTTAGCGATAAGGCCGCCGGTTGTACTTCTAATAACTTGTATATTTCTGGTGTATAATAAAGTATATCTACCTATCTATCCACCTTTTGTATATGTCATTTGACATTATTGTATATGTTATTGTCATTTGACATTATTTTGTATATGTCATTTGACGTGTGCAATGAAGTTAAAGTAAATAAATTAGCATCTGCTTGTGATTTTTTTCGTTATCTTATATAAACTGAAAATTTTATTTAGCATTCTTTTCGTCTATGTCCTTATCAAGTGAATTGACAGAAATAGAAGTAAAACAATACTCTATACAATAGAGGTCATTCTGCAGCACTTAGCGGCGAGCTTCCAATCGGGCTGAGTGAAAACTGCCATAAACGACGGGGGATAGTCCAACCCGAGCGCAGAGTATAATACGGGTGACAGATGTGTAACTAGGTATGTACAGATACATTACGAAAACATTGACCATCGGCTAATCTGGAAACGTCCGTCATCCACGTCTATGAATTACCGTACTTCTAATTGCAAACTTTATTATGAGATAAATACAAAACTTTATGAACAGAATCATCAGAACACTGAGAAGTATTAATTTTTATCCTATCTATAAAATCACCCATAGCATGTTCACAATTTCTATATTAATCTTCGCATTTGATAGCGCGATCACAATTTTTTTCCCATTCATCTGGACCAATCATATCATTCTTTTTCAATAACAATTTTTTTAATTCTTTTTTAATTCAATTCTTCGGCATTACAAGCGACTCTTATAGTAGACTGCAATGAATAATAATGTGGCTTTATAAGGCGTTAGTGAAGGATTTTGACATACATCACAACATCATTACATTGACAGGATACTTTTTTGAAAATTAAATATAAAAAGGTAAATAAATGCGGTCGGTAACAGTTAATGAAAGCAAAAATATATGTATAAAATTCATTATCTATTGAAAAAAATATTTTGCTGGTAGCTCTATAATAATTATGAATTCCACGTTTACCGAAGATACCCGAATATTTCCGACGGCCAATGTTTTCGTGCAAGATCTGTACCAATTAATTTTTAAACTAGCGGTGCCAGCGACTTCGAGTGAATTTTAGTGATTCCCGTGGGAACTCTTTAACAGATCGGGATAAAATGGACCGTTAATATTAACCCAGGTCATAAGTTAAAAGTGTGCCAAGTTTCACGGAAATCTGTCCAGTGGCTTTAGCGTGATGCGCATTCATACAGACAGACAGACAAAAATTCTTATAATGTCTGTTCTGGGTTCCGTACCTATTGTTAGTAAAGTACATAGATACCTACAATGAAACTTTTTTAAATTCATTTGAAAAAATGAATTTTTTTTTTCAAAATGAAATACAATGAAAGTCACAGCCCTGTCACGATTTTATTATATATGTAGATTAGTTTAGATTAGGTCAAAACGAAAGTTTATTAAGCATTTCTTGCTTGCGTATTTATATATGTTTATATATTTATTTTCTTTCTATTTTATAAGGTCCATATATGTTTATTAAAATGAAATTCACGAATTACGCCGACGTTTCAATGATTTAGGCTCAGAATGTACTATTCACAAAATGTCCACGCAATGCATAAGGTCCAGTTCGCGGAATATACCATTGGCATATAAATGTCCAGCTCCCAAAATGTACATTTCGTAAAATGTCCAACATCTACAATGAAATTAAAGACATTCTAGAAAATAAAACTGAAATAAACCTACCTAACATATTTCGATGCGATTTCCAGTATCTAAAGGGTTATATAATATAATCGTACATTCGTTGTTCTCTTTGTATCAATGGCCCTATATGTCAAACCGCGCTTGACTGGTCAAAACGAATACTCAATAAATATGTTATGACATATTTTGTAATACACTGATTACACTGATATACCGAATTATACGTTAACTTTTAAGCAAACATATGCTATTCCCAAAAATATTTTTAGGTACCTTATCATACCGTCTGCCTGTCTCTCCACAGCTGGATATAGAGCACTTTTAAGACTTACCCCCACACACTATCACACCACTGCCAGAGACTAATTTTTTTTTTAAATACAAACTCAAACAATTTATACGCAAATAAAACCCTATTCTAACACATTATCGTATAAGTCTGGCGAACCGCATATCAATAAACCCGACTTCCACCGCGACATGCGACAACCGTCAAACGTCAAAATTTAAAGCAACTCGCAAGAGAATTGAGGATAAGAAAACTGTACAATTCCGGCATTAGCGGTAACTTATTATAGACAATTTCCTAGACTCGAGCGACCAATCGCGTTGAGTGAGAATCGCTATAAAGGAAACGGTTAATAGCAAGCACGGAATTACGGCACGAAACGGAATTACAGGGGAGAATTCAGTCGCCGCGTAGGTAAAATAGGTGTGTCGATTCTACTCGCAGGTACGTTTTCATTCTTTGATCGTTTTTGCTTTTAGGTCGCACTCGTTTAGGTGAAATGGGTATGTCGTTTCTGTATATATTTCAGTGTTTATTCTTTGATCATAATTTCAACACTTGTTATAGCACGCAATTATTATAGCACGCAGGACGTGTTATATATATGTATTTAGGTGGCAATTAAGGAATGTGATTTCATTGGGGCCCTAAGTTTTATAAACCTTTAAATATGTATGTTCTCCTATACTTCAAATTGTCAAGAGCTACAATGCTTTATGCAAATCAACCTGCGACATTAATATTTTCCATAACAACATCAGGATATTCAGAAGTAAAATCCTGCAAGCATAAAATCCTTTACAGTGGAGTGTAGGCTTTCTCGGCCGGTGTACATATTAATTGAATCTTCCGGGCTACTTGGCCGAGGTCTTCTGGAATCTCTTCTGTTTCTTCCAAACGTTTCGTCAACAATTTATATTTCTGTAATCTCTTCTGTTTCTTCCAAACGTTTCGTCAACAATTTATATACGTTATAACAGTTGGATATATAACAATTATAACAATTAACACAATTATAACATTTATAACAATTTATAACAGTTTGGAAGAAACAGAAGTGATTCCAGAAGACCTCGGCCAAGTAGCCCGGAATATTCAATTAATATAAAATCCTTTGCCTATTTTTCAAACAATATTATTACAATATTTTTTTTTTTGTCATTTTGCAGTTGTGTCTGTAACTTTAATACTGGTGAGTACACTTATATGGAGAGTACATATATGACTTTATCCTATTTCAAGTATTTAATTAATGTGTGTATGTACTTTATTGGTGAACGAAATAAATGTGAGTAAGCAGATTGCTATTTTTCCATGCAGATTGCGGAGGGGGAGAGTGCACTCTGCATTCCCACAGACGGTGGCGCACTCGACTGATCATTTCACTCCCTCTTTAACAGACGACTACCTGGAAATGTACTGCATTTTCCACTTTATCCTATTGTCCCTATGTACGTACGTGTTTTGGGTATTGAGTGAGATATGCCAGAGCCCATTCCCATCCCATCCTATCCTGTCCCTCCCCATTTTTCAAATTCTTTGCTATATCTCGAAAAATAGGCAGTGCATCCGTGGGCGTGCCAACATTCGTCATTCTGGACTGATGTTGGCGTATATTGCGGATTTATGGACGACAGTATCCACTTACCACCAGGAAGTGTCTCTGCCACCATATTTCCATGAAAAATGCACTCACAGAACTAATAGTCTTGTTTTGATTGTCAAAATTATATAAAGGTTCAGTGACACCAAATACCCACTATCCTACAACAAATTACCAACCTAACTACCATCTATACCCATTAAGGTGAAGACACCCAGCACTATTAAGATATCAATCAATCGAGAAGCGAATACAGTTTCTTGCTTCAAATGGTCGACAGCAATAACATTAGCATCGAAATGGTCACGACACATTCTCATAGAAAATCATGAGATCGCGGTCACCACACGATCGGGCGTGGTACAAGTGTTACGAAGAGCGTGTGTAATTATTCGGAAGTGAGGTTCAGAATCTTGCATTTTTTTAAATTGGTTGACGGGATAAATATTATCCCGTTTATATTTTTATTTTTATCTCGGATAATTTATTTTGACGGGATATTTATGTTTACTAGCTACTAGTTTACTTAGTTATTTAGTTTACTAGGGTTACTAGCGATTTCCATTTATTTATTTATATAACACAGAAGACTGCTATAAAATCTACAACAGTGAAATCAAAGAAACATGAGCTTTGTGTTTGTGTGAGTGCACACTGATGGTGTACAGTGGGAACCATTTCAACAATCGGATTGGACAATTTGGCTCATGTCTCGTTGATTTTACTGCAGTACGGTGGGCCCATGAAAATGATGAGAAATTTAGAATAAGAAAAGAAAAGAGTTTTAGAATAAGAGAACTCAACTTAGAAGTGTTCAACATTATTATTGGCAGATTGTAGTGTTTCAGGAGTGAGTGGAATATGTCAGAACCCACAGGATTCATAAATATCGACAATAAACAACATTTTATTCCGACATACACTAAGATATGGTGATACACTAAGATAAATACGGTATGTCATTATTGAAAAAAACAATTTTAAATAACTTATCTCAGGCACAGACTACAACTGAGAGAGATTCAATCACATGTGATTTTCATAATTATTACTTATCAAAATCAAACATAATAGATTTAGAAAGAAAAAGAAGATCAAGCCTCTTGAATTTCACAAAAGATAAGGGTGCATTTCTTAACAGATCTAATTTGGCACAAAAATGTTGTGACTGTATCTGCGTTAAGATTGTAAATATACCAAATCCGTTCAATAATTCCAAAACTCATACGATATACTGTTGGACAGAGCTAATTAATTTCTGTCTAAACTTTTCTAAATCTATTATTATATTCCGCTATCTCTCTTCCCTTGCACCACACAAAAAGCAACACATTTTTGCGGCGTGACTGATCCTTTCTACAATTACATAGAGTTTGAATTACACTGGCGACATTCAACACCAGTTTCTATTGTTTTGCTTAACATAAGCTACTACTTATGGGGTGACCATAAAATTGTTATCGATGGGATAGTCCATTTGTGTTGGACCATTAAGGTTGTGATGGTGTAATGGTAACACAGTTATGTTGAATTGGTTGTGCAGTAATGATTTCTGGTTTTGGTGCAAGCAGAAATTTCAATCCAAGTCATATAGATTTTAGATGTAGGAACAAGTGAATTCATCGGCACAGCTTGGTGAATCGGCATGCTCTAAATTGGCAATGGGCAGATCATTCTAACTTAGGACCAATAATCGAAAGATTAGACGAGTCCCCGAATGGAAGCCATGTACCGGAAAACACATAACTTGTATTAAAAATACAACAAAGTTCCAAAAAAAAACCTAATTTATCATCAAAACAATAAAGCAAAGATATAAAACGAAATTCAATTAACAAGAAACTGATTTCACAAGAGCTCCACCGAGACTCGAAGCTGGGGTCAAACAGTACACCATAAATCCTATAAAAGACAGCTAATATATTATAATAGTTTTCTCATAACTCGACCGATGACTCGAAATTCTTGTATAAAGGCTCATTTACACAAGGGGAGGTTCCCGATCGGTTCGGGCGAAAATATTGTATACGGTTCTCGTATACGACCAAACTATATAACAAGTCTCGCCTACAACTGCTCACATGATGATTATAACTCGATAATAACAATGATCAGATGATGATAACAGTTGTTTATAACACCTTGTGACCGATGTTCGAGAAACCCTCCTTGTGCAAATGAGCCGTAAATCAAGTCAGCAATGACACGAGTAGGCGGACTACGGATTTTTCTATGAATAATATACATTATAATGATATATCCATTGATAGTCAAAAACAAATAACAAAATGTTGATTGTGAAGTAATTAATTTTGATTTTATGGGCTTTTGTTAATAGTAATAGAAATATATGTCATTAAGTCCACCTACGCCTTTTAGTTTTGTCAACTTTTTAAACGATGATTACAAATTGTGATTTTAAATTTGAATTTAAAATATTCTATTAACAATCAGAATAATGAAAAGAAGGATCGATTGCGTGGAGATTTACAGGGTGTAGGAGAGAGACAAGAAATAGAGCTAATGGAGCCAACACCCACAGAGGGTTGTTGTAGCGCCAAAAGAAGTACAATAGACGTGTGATGTCGCAAGACGAGCCCTACACAATCTCACCCCGTGGTTGTCACAAAAGGCGACTAAGGTATAACATAGCCGCTACTACAAGCCACAAGGAACTACAAAAATCCGCTTGGTTAGAATGCCGTTTTAAGGCCCATACATTCTAGTAAATTATGTACTTGTAAATATACTCGTCCTCACAGAAGACTACCGTGAAAATATACTGCATTTATAATAAAAAATCTCAATAAAATAATGAGAAACTCGAAGTATTGTTGTTTTGACGATAATAAGAAAAGAATTACGTGGAATATATCCTTATTTCTCAACCATATGGTATGCGAACTGTAATATAAAAAGTTGATTATATTAAAGTTATAAAATAACAAGCTATATCTAAAGCAGTCGATACATAATAAGAGAAAGGTACGTAGAAATCTAACCGCAGTTCCCTATATAGATTCGCCAACGGCTGTCCGTCTGTCTATCTAGGCGGCGTAACTCAGGAACCGCAGTAACCGACTCGTTATCATTATCAGCGATCTGTGTCTGACGCTCAATAGCGGAAGATGGAAGATATGGTTGACGTATAACGTGTATGATATTTATTGCGGGTATTATCTAATTGTAATGCAACAGTTATGGATATTTCTTGAAAATATTGATCGATTTACGTTTTTCTTTTATAAATAAATAAGTCGCTTATTTTGCTAATAATCATTTGATACGTTTTAAATGAAGCCCACACTAGAACAACTTATATCGTGGCAGCCAGTTGCCCCTCACAAACAAGAGGCCTAATGGTTACAGTAAATTAGTATATATTGTATAGGTGAATATAATTACACTGTAGTATAGAATTTGAAATAGTACGACGTTTTATAAATTGATTTAACCTTACAAGGGTGACGTAGTATGTACCTATAATATGTAATTTAAAACAAATGTAAGCTAAATGTGTAACTGTATAAATGTGTTTGTTCGTGCATGTGTGTGTATGTGCGTGTGTTAGGACTGTGTGTGTATTAGCGCGTACGTGCGTGCGTGGGTGCGTGCATAGAGACTTTATGTTCGGAGAGTGAATCTGATATTATAGGTAGGTGTATTGCCGTAGTCCCATCCAGTCCTGCGACACTAGTTACTATGGAAAGAATATGTCAACGTCAGTCAAAATTGACCTAAAATGACCGATGTCACGCAACAGTCAGAAAGACATCATAATTTCAGAATAAACTTGTAGAGTTTTTGCCTAAACATCGACGACCGTTTAGCGCAGTTGGTAGTACGCCTGCTCGCTATGCAAAAGGTCCCGGGTTTGATTCCCGGTCGAACATTCATTTTGTTTAAAGACAAATGCTTGTTCGGGTCTCAGTGGTTTCTTTGTCTTTGTATCCGTCTCTGAACCAACTTGGCCTGCATAGCATTAAGACAATGCGCACGAAGGGGCTCCCGTATTGTTGTGTCAAATTTCATTTCAATCCGTTAAGAAATGTATTCTCTACATTCTCCATAGATTTCATTATAGAATTCCGAGACAAGATTTATAATCTTTCTAAAAAAACACTTATGTTAGTCAATGTAGGAGCCCATTAAGAACAACAACAAGGGCGAACAAAAGAATTTCCATGGATGTCCCTCAATCGGGATATAAATTTAAAGGACCCTAATCACAAATCACTAGCTTTTCCGTCTGTAACACGCAGGGTGCCAGCTGTCGCCAACCCTGCTCTGATATGTATCTTATTATAAACTAGCTTGTACGCCCGGCTTCGCTAATGTAGGAATTCGATTTCTGATAGAATATAGGTACTCGTGCAAGGCAGGAATAAGTTGATAATTCCAGATATTTATTTATTTTTTTATTACGCAGTGTAACAAAAGGCGGAATTAATGTTTGGAAGCATTATCCTCCCAGTCAATCGTTGGGCTATGCAGAGGTTTTATTAATTATTTAATTTTATTTGAGCACAAACAGTGCAATTGTACATATGAATATATAAAAAATATAACTAATTGGTATAACAATTAAGCTACTACAAGTTACCTGTTACATAAACAGTAACAACTAACATAAACATGAAAGGGATAATACATACATTCTGATTTTCCTTAAAAAAGTATTAGCTCCCTCCCGCATGCAGTGACAGTGCTAGAGCAATGTACATTATAACTCTTGAAATACCGACAGATAAATGAATTTTTGGGGCTAGTTAAATCGGGCATAAAGTAAATCAAGTAATTGCTTTTTATTCCTAATACTTAAATATTGAACCAGTGTGCGCTGTGGGCTTCCAACGAATCAGTTGAAACATTATAATAAGGATTCCAAATAATAGTGGCGTATTCTAGAGTGGCTCTTACTAATGTATTATATAGTATTACGATAGTACTATTGAGTTTGAATTCCATACCAGCTCTCAGGATAAAACCTAAAGACCGAAATGCTTTACTCAAAATTTATGGAAATCTGTTCAAATTGAGATGGCGCGGTAGGTGCAATGATAAATAAGATTAAGTAAAACTATAGTTAATAATGATTAATGACGCATATTAAATAAATAATTTTAAATAAATAAATTTGACGTATTATGAAGCTCTTTTACGAACTAAATACAAATAATTCAAAAATAATTATCAATTTATCTATATAATTTATCTCCATTAATACTATATATCGGTAATAAATAAAGCGGTTACCGCAAGCCCTGAGTAACTGAGTAACCACCTCTAAAAGAGTGGACTCGCCAACCCGTTTGGTCAGCGTGGTGTTTTAAGGCGTTACATCCCTCATGCACAATGTGCAGGTGCCCATGTCCAACTATGGATACTGAAAGGGCTGCTTGCATTGCACTGCATTGCATCGATACTAAAATACTAAACCAGTGAAAATTCTATCTCAAATTATACACGAAAAGTGGGTTATTTTTAAACATGTCTTTGACTTACCCCTTCCGCGTTATAAATTAGGCAGGTACAAAAATAATAGTATTTTATTGTCATCCATAACACTATCATCACGTTAATAAATAATTACGGTTAAAATAACAAACAATAGAGTGCCAAAAGAATTATATATCCGATTTATTCTTAAGACAGAATGTTCAGCATCCCTGCTAGCTGAACTAATGCGATGCAAAGAATACTTTATTATAATTAGACAAATTCTCATTTTCAATTGACATAACATTGCAAATGAAAAAACATGTTGTCTTACAGACCGAGCACAGACCCGTCTGTGTAAAATAATTGTTTTTCTTGTTTATTACTTTTTATGTAAACATTCTCATTTAATGAAGTAAATATGTCTTCATAGATAGATATACTTTATTGTACACCAAAAACATACAGAGAAATATAAAGTATTCCAAGTAAGGGAAATATATTCATTGTACAATCGGCGGCCTTATTATTTATTTTAACTTATTAAGATTACATTACTTCAGCTTATAAATCATACGTTAGAGCGTTTGTTTTTAAACAGAATCTCGAAACGACATTTCAAGTTAAAAAATGTCAACCAATCTCAAACCAAATATTTTCTAAACGATAAAACCCTATTTTGTATATTGTAAATTGGGTCTAAATCGCGTAAAATTAAAGGCTTTTGTCTACCTTTTGTGTTAACGTTTCGGCACGCGTTATATCGGCCGTGGTCACAGGATAACTAAGGATGCGGGTATTTGGACCCGATTTACAATATAAAATGTGTACAAAACGCTAAAGTCTAAAAATTTGTAAAACCATTTTTAATCGCGGCTAGAAAGGTTGCCGGCCTCTGCTCGAGAATCAAGATGTGTGCGTTACCGTGCGCCGGCGCATGGTTGACAGATTTATGTGGGACGCGGGAGATCACGCTCGGGCTCGAGCGGCCAGCTTCATTATGAGAGAGATTGCGTGCGAGATTAGATAATTAACGCGTTTATGTTCGGCGCGGGTTATGTTACGATGAATGGAAATTATACAAGAAGCAGATAAGTTTAGAGACAAATCCATTGGAGGTGGGTTGATATGGAGTGTATCAAGTCCATACCATTACTACTCACAATAAGGAGAGCGGGATGGGGACGGCAGACGAGCAACAGTCCACCTAGTGGTAAATGGATACTGTCGTCCATAGACATTCGCGGTAGGTACCTACATGCTACCTTTTTTTATAGAATAGATGGCAGACGAGCGGGCGGCCGACATAATGGTAAGTCGTCACCACCGCTCATGAACACCTACAACACTAGGACAACTGCAGTACAGAATATCAAACGTTGGCACGCCCAAAGCTGTACTGTCTACCTTTACAGATATAGGAATGGATTTGGGAAAAATAGTAGGGAAAATGGAGATGCATAGGTTACGATCGGATGGTATATCTCACTCACTCCCGAAAAACGTAGATAATAATTAACCTTCCTGTTTTAGCAGTTTGGTGTCGGTTTTTAATAGCACAAACCCATCTCTCGTGAGAGTCGTAAAAGTCTACTCAAGGATAACTAAACTGCTACAAGCCTTGAAGAAATGAAATCGCCAACCCACTTAGCCAGCGTGGGGTTTTAATGCCATACATCCCTCATGCACAAGGCAATGTGCGTGAAGAAGCCCATGTCCAGCTGTGGACTAAAATAGAGCTGGTTATATTTACAGTGATAATTAGGGATGTTATGGAAACTCCGTAAGCGAAACCGAAATAAAACATTGGGATGTTATTACAAATTATTTTATTCATTGCTGTTAGGGGCGAAATTTAGTAGAGACGAGTGACAACTTCTTGCTGCTTGTATTTGATTTGATAGATTTTATGTTCGTTCTTTATAAGAGTAAAATGCAATTATTCTCTATTTGGGTTTATTTTTCTTTGCTTTCAGTTACATTTCTTAACATATCTGTAACCGAAACCATATACGAAATAATTTCATATCCGTATCTGTAATCGAATCCGGTAAAAGAGTAGGTACACAATATATTCGAATCCGAAATATCATATCCCTAACAGCCCTAGTAATAACATTATAATAGTACTAACTTCTACCTGTGGCTTCGGCTGTTCTTTCTTATAACAAACCGACCTGTGACCAAACCTAAATCAATGCGAAGACAGAAACCTTTTGCAAAATAAGATCAGTTATAAGAAACAGTCAAAGATAGGGCTGCCACCTTCGGAATACTCTAAACCCGGAGATAAAAACGTAGAACAAAAAAAATAGGAAATGCAGTAGTAATTAATTTTAAAGTTAAAATGTATATTCTATTAACGTTCTCGACGAGATAATATTAAATTATTAATGATAATTGGCAAGATAAACTTATACTGTCTTTGATACACAAAGCGACGTTTAAATTATACCATCGTGTTTGAATCACAATAATAATATTTTCATTAGTCTATGAATTAATGGTTACTAGAGTTAACTTGATATTTAAAATCATACTTCTAATTTTTCTGATATTTTCGAATGCTTGATGTTACAACCGCATTGCCCGGATATTTACGATGTTAACCAGTAGATCGGACAAGCATCCTTCGAACCCGAAGACTCCGGGTCAAACCCGGAGGGGTGACAACCCTAGTCAAGAATTATCGTCCCGAACCACAAAGTCATTGTAATCTGCCTCTTAAATAACAGTCTATCTCACAATTTTAATTGAATCCATACATAACTCAGTAGATAACAGAAAACCAAGTATCTGACAATCAATTCAAGATTAGCACAAACCGTTGATATTTGAACTGCTGCAATTTATCCACTTTCATATGGAAAGCTGCCTAACTTGCCTAGCTGACTATACATCCAGTTTACCTTATCTGCCACCACAGAGTATCATATATTTGAGGCCGTGGGACCTCGAGCGACAGCGACAATGCTAGAAAATAACACTCGGCGACTACTTAGCATATTGGATTTATACATAACAAATGATGATCATTCGTCATGGATCGCGGCGAGATCGGATCGAGTCGGCACGCAATCGTAAATCCAGCTCAATAGTGACGTTCCACTCGCACAAATCACTCAAGCTCGCATCAGAGTCGCTCGTAAACAAGTCTGCGTGGTACATTAATCATGAAGCAGCGCATAAGAAGTGGCCCCGGGCGATCGTCATTGGTCGATGGTAAACGAACAATTATTCAAATGGCGCGTCGCGATTGGTCGGCGGCGCGTCCGTTTTTTCGCGTTGACAGCGTGATGGATCCGACCCTTCGACTCTTGCGCAGGTTAGTGTTCATTGTATGTATGTATGTGGGTACTGCGTAGTTATGCGAGTGAATAATCGATCTTTGTCAGAGACGGACATGTTTTCGTAAATATCAATTAGTAACAAATAGATTTACTAATATTGAACAAACTTGATGCTGTTGATTTTTATTGTACTTAAAATAAATTGTTACAATAAGACGTTACAATAAGATGGTTAATTTCTCAGGTTACAAGAAAAATAATCTCAGGTTAATTCATTTATAATTACAGAACTATTTTGTTATGTCTAGGAAAAGGTATTGCTACAGTTGATCACTGAGTTACGTATTTGTACACATACATAAAATTATATACCAGTTTTATATTTATATACCAGCTTTATATGTGGTCGTATCTGCCGACTTTAGAATCTCTTCCCGTGGGTGGGGTAAAAAGCGACTAACTGATAACGAAGCGGCTACCACAAGAACTGAGGTACTACTCCTACAACACCACTTCTAGACTTCAAAAGGGTGTTGACTGTCGAGCCTGCTTGGCCAGGCGTGGAACAAGACAATATGCATGAGGAAGCCTGGTTACGATTCTGGTTACCCGTAAACGGTAATAATACCCGAAACTGTTGTTGTGTTGACCTGATAAATTAAAAACCTTTTCGAAAACGAAATGAATGGCGCCGGTTTAATTTTGTAATATTTTTATTATCTCTTATACACTCCTTCCAATGTTCCATATAACCAATTTCACGTTAGATTTCATAGAATTTAGCTACAGATAGATAGACAGATGTATCCATTTTATTGTACACCAAAAACATACAGAAAAATACAAAGTACAAGCCTTATCGATAAAGCGATTTCTTCCAAGCAACTCTCGGATACCATACCGCTTCATGAGCAACAAATACGAATGAAATACGCTTATAGAAACGAAATAAATATTAATGGCCATACATCGATACCCGGAAATCTGTAGTCCGTATCGATACGAACACTAGTCGTGGCGGGGAAATAGTTGCTCGCACCTGATTGGCCGACGATCGTGCGCCCGCGCACCCGTTCCTACAGTTACATCTGTCAAGCACTACGCGGGTAGTGTTTGTCATTACCATTTTATGGTGCCATATCGTGTGCTAGGTACAGAATTGTATAAGATGCAGTGGGAAATGAAGGAAACGGGTGATAGTTTTTAATCCATTCATACATTATAATGTATAGAGGTACATATAATAAAATCTTATCTTATTTGAAATTTTTTTTTTGAGTTACGAAACAACAATTTTTAGAATGTTTTTCAGTCTGGACGCGCGTCACGCAAAAAAACACTAGACAGATAGACAATTAGTCTATGGATTAATGTAAAGTCTTTGCTATGCTACTTTTGTTCTTAATAATAATATCGATGGACATTCCTTCTTAACTATATTCTCGATTGTTAATTTTTTTTTATATTAAAAAGAGGGCGGACGAGCAAGTGGTCCCACGTTGGTAAGTGTCACCGCCGCCCATGGACACCTGCAACACGAACTGCAGGTATGCGGGCGCGCCGCCGACCTTGCATAATCCTATTCACAGCTTTCTTGAAGAACCCCATGTCGTAGCTTAATGGAAAGACTTCTTGAGGCAGTTCGTTCCACAGCCTAGGGGTTCGCGGTATAAAATAATTTTTGGACCAAACAGTGTGCGACACCTCCGTATCGAGGAAATGCGAATGGACCGCACTTCTGTGACGGGAGATGCGGTTGTAGAAACCCGAGGTGAGCATTATATTAAACAATTCTTCAGAGCATTCCCCATTATACAGGCGATAGAACACACAGAGAGACGCAACGTCTTTTCGAATGCTGAGGGATTCTAAACCGCCCGTGAGAATGGGATCATCGACAATACGAACAACAGTCGTTGGATGGAGTCAAATGGGTCCAATTGGTATTTCGGTGCGCCGGCCCAGAGATGAGAGCAATATTCCATATGGGGCCTCACCTGAGCTTTGTAAAGCATCTCATGTAAAGCATAACTTTGTAAGTTGCCCAGGGGTGAAGTACCGCTTCGCTCTGTTCAGCACACCGAGCTTTTTGGAGGCCATTTTGGCTTTATTTTCCAGATGACCCCTAAATTCGACTTTGCTGGCGATGTTGACACCGAGGATCCAGATACTCTCCGAGATCTTAAGAGGTATGCTCTGAAAGCGAGGTGCTACGACAAAAGAGTATTTTTTAGCGATGAATGCACAGACTTGCGTCTTACTGGGGTTGAAATCCACTAGGTTCAGAGAACCCCAAATCGAGACTAGATCTAAACAGTCTTCGATTTCAGACAAGCCTGGGGCGACTATCTTCCACTTCGACCCGAGGGATGTTGGCGCGGCCCTTGTACAAGGCGTCACCAATGCTGTCGTCTGCATAGCAACGTATGTCACCAATTTGCAACAGGTCGTTGATATGCAGAAGGAACAGAGTCCCCGCACGGAGCCTTGCGGGACGTCAGCTTTAATGGACATGATGTTGGAGCAGCTACCATCGATAACGACTCTGATGCTTCGTCCAGTCAGGAAACTGGCAACCCATTCGCATAATCCCTCGGGTATCCCGAAAGATGGTAACTTGGAAAGCAGCCATACCCGGTCAAAAGCTTTCGCAGTGTCTAGGCCTACAGCCAGAACCTCGCCTCTACTCTCAATGGCGTAAGCCCAGCGGTGTGTTAAATACGCTAAAAGATCACCAGCCAAGCAATTATGACGAAATCCATATTGACTAATTAGCTAATTAGCTGGTGATCCTCTAGGTAAACAAGGATTATTATTATATAAGGAATTATTATATAATTCAGATTATTTTGCTATATTTCGTAAGTTTTAGAAGAAAAAGACATTGTAGAGTTTTACCAGCTTTACAAGACACTGTAGAGACGATGTTTTATTTTAAATAATACACCTTCATAATTTTGAAAATGTTGAATCGATTTGACCCGTCTATGAAACACGACCGAGATTCAGTTTCAGATTCGGCTCCTCAAATAAATATGTATTTATAAAATTATAAAATCGTGATTTTCTTAATAAAATTGTCTTAAAGCTGTTTGTTTTCTCCGACTGGGATTCGAATTGGAGACTTTGTCACAGCAGATAAAGCCACAACCAATCGCGTTAATCGGCTGTGAAATATTATAATTTTTAAGGGCAATTACGTCCTTTCCTCATGCACCGGGACCATTTTACGGTCATCTTTACAGAACGCGTTGATCGCAAAGCGTTGAAAATATTTAGACGCCATAAAGTTTTATGATTCAAATATACGATAATAGTTTAATGGGGACGTATGTCGATCGGTAATGAAGCCGGTTTTATCTGGTTTTAACCGCTTTTTACTTAGTCGGGCCCCTTGAGGGCTTTCTTGTATTATTTTTAGTCACGTTTAATTGACACGAGATGAGTGTAATAAGTGGGTGAAACATTTGTATGTTAAATAAAGAAGCTCCAGGCTTATTTAAGAGTGAATAAATAACTGTCAGTTTATCCTTTGTATATAACACCACCAGTTGTTGCCCGCGACTTCTCTCGCTTACTTCAGAGCGTGTACTTCGCATAATGTGCTTATGGCACATAAGATATACATTATGTGAGTAAATTAACAAACAAAATTATGGAGTCTCCCTGAAACAAAAGCCAAAGTCTCTACTACAAGCTTTGGGGAACTAGGCCACCTCTAAAAGACTGGACTCACCAACCAATTTAGCCAGCGTGCCGTCTTAAGGCCATACATTCCCCATGTACAAGAGGAGGAGGCCAGCTGGGGCTGGTAATAAAATCATGGGGTCTAGTGTAGAGCATTCCTTGTTTTTTATTCTTACGATATTTTTCCAGGTGGAGGTGGATGGTCTCCATTTTGGTTGTGATCACTTACCTGAAACAAAAAGATGGTGTCTTGTCAAAATGTGTTAACATGTAACTCTTGACTAAAATGTTAGAAATATATCTACTGCGAAAATATGTTTATAATGACCATTTGTACTTTGTAAGTTACGATAATAAAACTTAATCAAGACTAACTTTAAATATAAAATATCTGTAACTATATTTATAAGTAATATTCAGTTCTATATTCAGTTCATTATTATACTTATATATCTATATATTGAGCATGTTGTATTTTGTTCCCTGTGGTAAGGTACCCAGCATACTGGCGGCATTACCTAGCTGGATTGCTAGGTTGATATTGATATGTAATATGTATGTTACGAATACGTATACGTATTAAATTGGTCATAATTATGAGATATCAGCAAACTCGTATCGTACTACATATTCAACGTTTTTTATTAGAAATGGATCATAGTAATGCAAAAAAAGAAGATAAGATGTTTATATTTACGACACACAATAAAAATATGTATTTAGTCAACGATTGCGTTGTTTAAGTATTAACTATTAATTAGTAGATTGATAATTCGGACGGAAGATCTAGAAAGACCTTTTTTTATTATAGGTGACGTTATGTGAGCAGAGGAATCTTATTTTTGGTATGGACTTATTCACTTGGTTAAGATTTTCTAACGCGCGTCACGAGCAGGAAGAATTTCGGTCATTGACATGAGGTCAGCCAAGACTGGACGGATAAGAGATTTGTATGAAATTATCGATCTCCGTCCACTTTACTAGACCCCTCATATTAATGTTCAACAATTCTTCCTGCTCGTAGCTTTAACTTGAAATTACAGGCTTCAATCGAAATGAATCCATTTTAATTTTAAGATGCTGGAGCATTTTACAAAATATATAACAAACATGAAAACAATAAATTGTGATAACGTACAATATGTATATGATCTCAGTTCAAGGTTCAAAATCGTTTTGATTGAAAAAATATTCACAATATTTTAGTATTTTTGTAACAATTTTTTTTATTGTGAAAAAATGTATGATTGTGGGTTGGGTTGATTCTCGATTCTTTAGATATTTTTTGTAACCGACATTGTTAAATTCATGAAATACCAAAAAGGCGGTCTTATCGCTAAAACAGAACTCTGCCAGACAACCTTTGGGTTTAAAGGAAATAAATATTTGAATCACAGGTATATGGTGTGCAGTATACATAATTACAATTATAAACTGACAGATATAAACGGCACCAAGTCGCTGGACGACCCCCGAGCCAAAAGTATACCGAGCAAATATTTAGGAAACCCGACTTATAAAATCTAGACTGGTTCATAGTAAAACAAAGAGAATTACAGTCAGTCGTCCACTCGTTTCCTCTACAGACGCATCCAAATGTACTTGTCACAGACTATTTAATGCAAGACCACAGTGTGAGTAAGACCAGAACTGATTCTGAATTTTAAGCAATTACAAAAAAATGTAAATTTATCGGCTGATCTCATTAATCACAGAACTTTTTTATTTGTACACTTAACGCGTTATACAACCAACGCATTCAATACTTGAATTTCTCTAAGAAAAAACACATAGTAACACGTTTATTTAAAACATATTTAATATTTCATGATATATTTCAATATCTCGTTAACATATTATTTTCTAAAATCTCCACCCCATGGGATAGGGTAAGGGAGGAAAATGACATATAGTATAATGTCTCTTGGCTCCCACATGCATCTAAAATACAACAAAACGCATTTGTTACGATTGTATCAAATATAATTTTAAATACCCCCTGTTGCGTGTAGATTCCCTTCTGATTATCATGGTTGTGGCGTTTAGATGCAGGCTCGCGGTGCAGTTCCTTATGCCGGATGTAATTTGTCGCAGTTTCTGGCCCGTTGGATTGCGCGTGATGAGATTTTTGGGTAGGCACCTACTTATTCCTTGATGGAAGTGATGCTCCCTGTTTCAATAAACCCAGTAACGATTTCTTAATATGCGTATATTTTTATTTCTTATATATGTATTTTTATATTTTTCCAGAGTACGAATGTTCACGTGTCAATGAATTGTATAGTATCATTTCATAATTTTATTAGTATCGTCTCTCAGCCCCAATGTTGTATGGTAAGGCAGCTTAAGATTTCACATTTAGCCATTTTAGATTAATCTACTGCGTATATTTTAGTAGCTTTAGACTCTAGAAAAACGCCGATTTTGAAGTTATTTTAAGTGTTCCAAACGGCACAGAATCAATCTTTGAAGTTTAGGACAGGGAAGTGGAGTATAATGGGATGTGGGATTCGTTATCTCATTTTAGTCCTCACTCGATGACCTTGACATATCCTACTCAATCCCGAACATACATTGTACCATATATTTTGCAGTCTTCTGTGAGAGATGGTTAAGTCGGCCAGTGGGGCGCTCCCGGAGGCCGTAGGATTAACATTTAAAAAATAACGTTGAAATGATTTATTTAAAAAAAAAATAGAATAAGTAGGTGGCAATGGTGAAACAAAATTGAGATATTTGTTAGGTTTTCAAAATTATGTACTCCTGAACATCCGGTATCTGGTACCTGACTACCTGTGCCGAGCGATCAAAGTAGACAAGCAGTGGTTTGGCGTGGGCAGAGCATGCTGATAAAAAAAACGTGTGCGATCAGGGGACCCCCGTCATCATCAAAGATCTTCACACATTTTTTTTAAACTCCGAATGTAATTCGAAATAAAATCTGTATATTTGTATTTTTTTTTATTTTGTATCATATTTTCAATGCAAATAATTTAAAATAAGAAATCAAATCAAAAATCAAAAAGTTTCATTAAATATATTACGAAAATATTCATTTTCTTTATTGAAAAATAATTTCTCAAAACCTTATTACAATAATGAGACAATATTATAACTCACGTATGATTTAAAACAAACAAATACATTTTAACGAAATTTTTTCGTGTTTAGTATTTAGGCTATACAACCGGCCACGCACTAGTCTGCACGTCTGTCATTCTGCTTGAGTCTCGCTCTCGATACTCGCACGCACATATGGTACACAGAGAGAAAGAGAAAGGCGTATGGAGGGGGTAAAAATCTTACGTGACGTTACATTTTCTCTCGAATCACACCTACCGGAAGCCGCGTAAAGGAACTTCCAAAATCTTGTCTTATATTTTACGGTACGATTCGGCATTGTATATTAAAAAAAACTGATTAAAACCGTCGCGCCAAAGAATACCCAACACAGACACTACAAACAGGCACACAGACACAAAGACACACAGAGAGACAATCATCTCATTGTATTGTCCATTCTATGTAACTTTTCTGCTGACCATTTCAATTCCAGTCTTCCCGTCGTCTGTCGCTTCCACAATTAAATAAATACGTCTAGTTGTTTTGGTAATCATTGTCGAGTTTGGGATGTGCCGGAAACATTTCAACTTTGAAGACAATTACCCCTACTATAGATACACTAATATTTGAAAATTCAAATAACGAATCAGCAGATACATCAATTAGAAAATTTTGTGAAACATGAAAAGAGACTGAGACACAGTCGTCGAGTCAGTTGCGCTCAAGAAGCCGAAGAGATAACATCTCTCCGAAAGTGAACGCCGTCGCCACTGAAGATGTCAACCGCAGTTGTTGACAAAACGTTTGGAAGAAAGAGAAGAGATTCCAGAAGACCTCGGCCAAGTAGCCCGGAAGATTCAATTAATATGGACACCGGCCGAAAAAGCCTACACTCCTATATAATGATTGCCGCGGGAACTTTAAGTATCAAAAGCATTTTATAGGAGTTAAGTTTCTACAAAATGGATTAAATATTTTTGTGATAAAGTGAACATCTTAGCACCAATATTTTTAAACAGTTAAATTTTATTAGTACCTAAATAAAAATCATTGTTGTATGAACTGAATATACGCATAAACTGTAAACAACGGTAATTGTAAATCATGCTTTAATTCAATGGTTTAAAAAATATAGTGGGTAATCTAAAGTGGAGCCATGCTAATTACGAAAACTTTAAACTTCATTTCCCACCACGCATTCAAAATTTTAAGTTATGATGACGGTTCAAGCGTTTTGTTCTACGACTTTTTTAAATGTTTGTTATTTAACATTTCGCTAGTCTCAATATCTAAGAAACTAGAATCGTAAAATAAGGTCCCTCCTCCAAGATAATGTGACAAAAAACTTAATTCTTTACATGAAAAAATCGACTCGAGCTCGCCTTCTATAAACTACACAACAAATGATAGTGGTCATGTTCTCTGTTCACTTCTGTCCGCTTGTTAAAGATCTACGGTTTTCTGCCGTGAATACATACGGCCATCGGTGCTAGTATCAGTCGCCCATAGGCCACTATGAAAGCTTGTTAACATGAAAGCGATGCCACGGCGCGGCGGCACACCGTGAAGACTACTGGCAAGATAACAAGCAGTGTTTTAGGACAGTTTACGAGTTTAACGAATTATTGTTAACGACACCGGACGTTTTCACGGTTTCGTGATCGTTTACCGGTGCTGATTCGAGTATTGTAATTTTATTAATTTTTTCCTACCTTAGCAATGAAAAAAAAAATATGTATATTTTCTTTTTAGCTTTCAAAATTTATCATTTGTAAATTTTCAATTTTTAAAAACGTTTAATTACTTTTGGGCCCTAAAGTCGCAATTTAGCCAATATACCCGTAAGTAGTAGATGCATAGAATATCCATCTTTATTGGGATACATACTGGATTTTAGTCTTATAATTGTATATTCCTAATCATGTTTTGTATGTATAATGTAGTCGCGCCTAAATAAATAAATAAAAATGACACAGAAAGTCCGCACCTAGCCGCTAGCCGGCGCAAAACCGTGTCTCTAACGCACGGCGAACTCGCCGTAACGTAGGAAAACAGTGTCGTTAACAAGGGGGCTTAGATCAATACACATTAGCTGTGCGACTTGTGGTACATTACTTATTGATGCCGAAGCAAAAATACATCGACACGTCCGTCGTCTATGCGCCTTTATTTATACTGTGAAAGGACAGCACAACTTCTATTTTAAGAAAGTATGTGTCGGATAGCGGTATTAGCACTGAAATACCATGTAAGATTTTATGGTTTGGAATAAAAAAGGCAGCTTCCTAATATGAATCAATCTAGAGTAATAATGTCAAATAATATATGTACGTTTAAATAATGTAAAACAAATGATTTTATATGGCCAGTTCCAATAACTTAGTATATTAGAAAAAAAACATTTGAAGGTTTCCACCGTCAAATGTTTTTTTTGTTTGTACCTTTGTTTGTTTGTTTTTTAAACCTTGTTTGTATTCTTAGCAAAGAATTTCCTACTCATTGAATACATGATTGAATACGTTCATTAAAAAAATGATTAGAGCTGTATGCGAATCCACACAACTTTAGAGTGTAATAGTGTTATTATGTGCTATAGATAGTTATTATGTGTTAAGGAGAGGGGAGAGTGCATGGTGCAATTCAACAGCCGCTGGGCGCGCTCGACTGGCCACGTTACCCTTTCTCACAGAAGACTACCTTGAAATGTACTGCATTTCCCACTTTATCTTAATTCCCTAATGTACGTATGTGTTTCGGTAGTGAGATGTGCCAGAGCCATCCTATCCCTCCCCATTTTCCCAACCCTTTCTCCAAATTCATTCTTATATCTCCTAAGGTAGGCAGCGCATCCGGGGTCGTGTAAACATTTGTCATTTTGAGCCATTGTTGGCATGTATCGAGGATGTCTATGGGCGACAGTATCCACTGACCATCAGGTGGACTGTATGCTCGTCTGCCACCTTCGTCCATAATAGTAAAAAATAAAGATAGAAACTTATATGCCATTCGCAGTTGTATAAGTGTCTATACACAGTATATGACAGTTGCGGTTTAAGCAACTGTAAGTATTTATTGATTGCAATCAACTGTGTACAACACGAGATAACATAAGTAGTTAAAATTTGTTTCAGCAGTTGTATCCACACTGAGCGTGCAACATTCATAATACTACATAATTAATTACATTAATATTGGTGGACAAATTTACAATAACCGCTAAGAACCGAAGGACACAATCTAAATATGTAAATAAAAATGTAAACGTACGTTTGTTCAAAATCTTAAATCTCCGACTTGCATTCGAATACGCGCGTGTTTTTATATACCTATCACAGGGTAAAAACATGCTTTTTACCCAAAATCAGGTAAAAACAGGGTAAGCGCCATCTGTTGGGCAGCCACAGCAACGCGTGTCCGGGTACAGCTAGTTATTAATAAAATTAGTTTCAAAATTAACAATAGATGTCAAACACAACAACATGTCAGCAATTACTAGACGTCGCAAAAAAATATATAATCATTTTCGGTGTGTAATAAGTAATAACAATTTATTATACGTAGATTAAATAATGTCAATTTTACAATGAAATATGTCACAACGTACAAAAGAAACATTCGATGTGCTCTGAAAAAATATAAATTTTAATGTCATAATACGATTTGTCAATTGAATAAAAACTTATACGTCATTTGCAGTTGCCTGCATATCTACCCAACCGTATACTCAATATTATATCCCATCCACAGCAGTTTGCGATGTCTGAAATGCTATGGCCGTTTACTGACTAATGATAAATGAATCTAACCAAAAGCGTGGTACTAAATCGGAACAGTTCTTCATGACGTAACCACCACTCAAGATTCACTATCTTAAATCTAGCACTCAGAATGCTTAAATATCTAGAGTCAGATTGTCAGTTAAATTGCATGTATCCTCAGCCTTACTTGAGCATAGCAAGATAGCACGTAAACGCAACCTGTCCACGACAGATGTCTAGAAGACACACCGCAATCTCGGTGCATGACACACAAAGGAACACAAAGCGTTTGCGTGTGTGAGTGAATTTATTGACTGCAACCACTGTTGATGCAATACTGACTGGTTATTACAATGCTATTCCGATGTCACTTGATACAATTTGACGTTTAACTGAATACTTGACGTCACAAAATTAAAACGATAAGACTTCCATCGTCACCGACTAGTTTTTCGTCCACTGTTGGCCAAGGGCCTCCGCATGCGCACTGTCTTGTGCACGAAGGGCCTTAAAACGGCACGCTTGTCAAGCGTGTTGGCTAGTTCGCGGTTTTAGAGTTGGCGTAGTTTCTCAGGCAAGACTCCCGCGGGATGTGACGACTACCATAATTGTTTACATAGAACAAAGGTGGGCAGATGAGAAGGGAGTCTATCGTGTGGTAAAGTGGATATTGTCACCCAAAGACAACCATGATACATGCAAACATTAGTGGGTACGCGATTAGCTAACCGCTTCGGGTAGCGATATACTGTGTATAGCGACGTTGGCCCAGTGTTAACAGTATCGCTTACCCAAACGCAAAAAATAACTCGTGCCTAGGCGATATTAGCTGCCCCTGGCAAGTTCACTGGACCGGCGATAAACGTACAAAATACTCTGCAACAAATATCGCATATATCTGAACAGGCATATAATGGTACGGGTAGGTACAAATCAAAATAATTATTTAGACAAATGCCGTTATAAACATCTTATTTACACAATTGAACATAAATTAACATAAATAGATGTAAGTACATACGTTAAACACAGTACAATAGTAATTAGACAAGGCAAGATGTTCGCAGCGCGGGTCGCGTTGACGCGAGTACGTGCAATGATTACGAGTGGGGAGGAGTCGCTATATTGTATATTTTTATTTGGAGAAATAAATAAATAATGTGGGAATGCAACGTGCACTCTCCCCCTTTGATATAACTTGAAATGAAGATCATGTAACTTGACACGTTCATGAAATTGATAGTCATTCAGGTTCGACTAACTCTATGACATTATTTTAAATTGCGCTACGGATAACAATATGTTTGTTCCTTGTTTTTGTCTATTTTTATAATATAAAAATGAATGTTTCTTTGTTTGTCCCGTATGCGTTCCTATAACATTCATCTGATTGCGATGAAACTTTGGTGAGTTGTTGTGCGCACAACAACTCACCAAAGTTTCATCGCAATCGGATGATTGCGCATCGCGTGCGCACGCGCGCGAACGTTTCTGAAGACCACGCGAACGAAGTCGCGGGCAATAGTTAGTTCCACAATAAAAATCATGTTTTAAATTACTAATAATTATAAAAATGATTACACAAATAAAAAAACTTACTAAATTTGCTTCTGTTTTTTTTTTATTTAAACAAAATCTACAGATTTTATTTTACAAGATTTTACAATACGTAGATAATTTTATATTATGCCAAACGAGCCTTTATAGATTAACATTACAATGCAAGGCGTTGCCTTACTTTCGCTAGATTAATCTTTAGTTACTTACTTGCATAATGGACTTTTGCAAATTAACATCTGGTTACAGAAGCTATGTACACAGATAAAAAAAAATTAGGAGTATCTACCTATTACAAATCTTCTCTACCGCATCTTTTGTTCAATGTCCGCTTAATTCGAGTCGACGTCATCGCGTTGACCTCCGAGACAATTTTTGCATTCTGTCACTGTTTGCTTTGTCTGTTTTCATTATTTTATTAAATTAAAAATGTAATATATGATACCCAATTAATTTTTCGTGCAAATTAATTCTGGTGTCAGACTTGTCAAAACATTCTAAATCCTAAAGACAATTCTGCCATTTTTTGTATGCTGTATTGCTCCAGTATAAATAAAAAACATGAAATGCTGGATGAAAAAAGTGCTCTGAAATAAATTCTACCCAAATGTAGTTAACAAAATTAAGTAATTACATGACATCCGCCTGTAATATCCCGTTTCTGGACACAGAAGTCCCACTCGGGCCGTAAACCGCCGCGGGCCCGGTGCGGATTGGTAGATATATATGCTCAAATTCTTTTTTAATCCTCGAGCATGCGGATTCCCTCATTGTTTTCCTTCACCGTCAAGTTAGTTACAATTTTGAAAATCCGTATTTAAATGGAAACTGGCTATAATCATCCGTATTAATGGCTATCATCGCTGTGACTAGATCTATGACTATATGTGTCACCTCTGTAATGATATATAATAAATAATTACAAACACATACGTAAGTAAGTACAACTACATTTACATCCATAAATAAATGGGTGCATCGGCGTACACTACTGAGTCGAGTGCGCCCAGTGGCTGTGGAATTTCAGCGTGCACCCTCCCTTCCTCTCCCAATTACACGATTACGTTATAAATATCTTATGGCTAAAGAATAGTGAATTACATCTAAATATTGTTAGAATAAATTTACATATCACCAATAACCAAGAAACGTCACAAGGCACGTTGTACACTCGCGGCAAAAAGTCATTAGCCGTCCGGTCGACTTGATAAATATAAATCGGCACAATTAGCGTTGATTTATCCACCGGCCGACGGATTAAAGTCGCCGATTAATACCAACATCTGCGGCGATCGATCGTCCGGCGACCTTTAACTTCTCTCCGTGACTGTACTTATCGGTTGACGACTGGATTTATACGGTTCGATGGTGGTTGTGTTCGATATTTGAATTGACAAATGATAGGGCGCGTGGGACCGTAGACTCGGACAACGCAAGTTCGTGAAATTGTATGGAAACAAAGCTTGTCACTTTGGTGATGGGAAACCATCCAGCGATGAAACGATGCATCTCCGGTGACTCGTTTCACTTTGACGAATTTTTACAACTGTTTATAGCTCAATTATTTGTGTTTTATAAAAACGACTTTATACATTACGGGTCGGATCAGATAGAACGAGTAGCGTGAAAATTCGGAGCATAGCACCAACTACGGGCACGCAATGACGGACAATTTGCGTTATCTATTCCTCTATCTATATCTGTGCGTGGAACCAATCAATTCTAGGATAAATATAAAGGTAAGAAAGATGTGATATGCTGTATGTCACGGAAAATACGAGTTGTGTCCGATGTTATTGTCAAAGATTGCATGAAATGTTAGCGATTTTTGTGAAAACATTTCAATTATTTAGCCAATATGTGTAAATTTGTCAAAAATAAAGAATGCTAACAATAAATAACAACTGTAATGGTCAAACATATTGGCTAAATAATTGAAATGTTTTCACAAAAATCCAGATAACTAAACAGACAACTAGCAACAGACTGAACAACACAAAAACAGATAGTATATGTTAATATACTATCTTATTGTACACATAATAATATCTTATAAGCAAATTATTTGAATTTGAATTTAGTCTTTCAATGTCATCAATAAAATAATATACCTATATTATGAAAATTTTAACAGTATACGAAATTTTCGAAAAGAGGTCCGAGCTCCACACTTTCGTGGACATTCATTCTCTTTTGGCGCTTAAAATAGTTATAATGCATAATAATTGTATCCATTTAATGAATCAGGTCTGATGCAGCCAACAAAAACATCTTAAAAGTAACTTTTATGACTCCAAGATACTAAATCAATCGTCATATTTTCACTCCCTCATTGTGTTGGCTAATAAACTATCCAGTGGAGGGCATTTCGAAGTTTACGACTGTTTTTGACATATTTGTGACGTCGCAGAGATCGGGGCGGCCATCTTGGATTTATAGATTCCGGGCCATTTCTTTTAAGTGTAAGCGTTTTTTTTGTTTTATGATTTAATGTAACATTAATTTGTTTTATTAGTGTTGTTTATGTATAAAAACATAAAAGTATCTATAGACAACGATTTATTCTCTACAAAAAGGAATAAGTGGAATTTTAGAGCCCTTTCACAAGTGAGGAGTTTTTGTAACGATGTTAAAAATTAACGAAGTTAAAAAGACAACTCGTAACATTGTAAGTGAAAATGGTTTTGAATGCTTCTGATCATCAATCAATCATCAATCTTTTATTTACTTTGACTACTTGAACACTGTAATTGATCTGGATAAAGGCTAAATGTTGACCTGGCACCTATGTTATAACTATGCCGAGTTTCATTATTCCGAGTGAGTGAGTGAAATGTGACAGAGCCCATTCCCATCCTATCCCTCCTCATTTCCCCAACCCTTTCTCCAGATCCATTCCTATATCCAAAGGTGGGCAACGCATCCGGGGGCGTGCCAACGTTTGTCATTTTGGACTAATGTTGGCATGTATCACGGATGTCTATGGGCTACAGTATCCACTTACCATCAGGTGGACTGTATGCTCGTCTGCCACCTCCGTCCGCCCCAAACAAAAATCCAAAACTTGTTGTTTTGGTCTCTGTATCACATGTACTTTAACACTATAATTACTTTTTTCAATAAATATTTCATGTAAGTATAGACACGGCTCTGCTACAATTTTATTATATGAATATATATGTTCACTTCGTACCAGGTTATGTAAGTCTATTGAATTTATATAATTATTGAATTGTGATCATAATTTTGGTATACCTATGAATAATAATAAAAAAATCATCATGTCAGAATGTATTAATTGTTAGCTTTTGTTTTTCAGAAATAGGTTTTTTTTTTATAGGTTTTTTCAGAAATAGTTTTCAGAAATATTTTGTACGCCATTTTGTGGCAGAGAAATAAAAACATTTTAACTAGGTAGCTGCGTCACGAGCACTTCGTGCGCGCGGGCCGTATAATTATTCCCACGGGAACATTATAACAGATCTGGTAAAAAGTAGCTTATATCCTACTTCTTGGTTTAATTCAATATAAAATTCCGTACCGTGCGGTATCTTAACCAGCCCTTTTATAGATCGTTGCTTGACACGGGCTTCCCCAAGCACATTGTCCAATGTATGAGGGATATATAGCCTTAAAACGCCACGGTGACCAAGCGGGTCATGAGTCCACTCTTTTAGAGGTGGTATATTTCCATCAGAGGTGGGCTTGTGACATTGTTATCATTTAGTCGCGTATCACGACATCATGACACGACCTATTTTCTAATTCTAATTACAGTAATCCCCCCTATAACACGGTAGATTGGTTCCGCGTTATAGGAAAACGTGTTGTAGGAGTATTCCCGTATAACGCGTTTTTACAACCCCGTATAACGCGTTACATATAAATTATTCACGTAAATTAAAATCAAACTAAACTAAGAACATTTTAAATAAAAAACTTATGCATATGAACTGTACAAATCATTATAAATTTCACAGTACAGAAATATAATGTGGGAAATCCCCGCGTTATATGGGGGAATGCCCGTGTTATACGGGGGATTGAAATCGCGTAATATGAAAATGCGTTATAAGAGTACCGTGTTATAGGGGGGATTACTGTATATTAATCATGACCTATGTTTATTTCCATCAACTTTTACCACGTATTTGTATGTTGACAATTCGACCTTGATATATTTTATCTTCATGCCCATAGAAAACGTTCGTAATCTACCCAACGATCGCTCCACTTCCGTGGCCGAGACATTAGGAAGGAATTTGACATTTCGCGCCAAAAATCCGCAACCTATTTCCATGCATTTCACTAATCCAACTCAACGCAAATGTCGCCCTTAAACCATAGCAGTGAGATGTGAGTAAAGAGCGATATTTGTTTGGCAACCACAAAGGTATGTTTGCGAGATTGCTAGATACAGTCGAACAGAAAACGGGCAAGTGTTGAGGACATTTACATAAAAAACGTTGACTTATTGCATATTTGTTCGTTTGCGCTCCGTTGAGTCTAATTCCTCTGGGCTGTGCTAATATTATTTATATTTAACTTGGTAATATTTTTCCTTTATAGGAGGGAGGTGTTCCAAGTTGTTGTTTAGAGTCGGTTTTGTATAAATCAAGTTGAATAGGTAAGTACATTATCATAATAAAAGAATTACATTTTACACTTACCTACCTGAAGATTAATGATGCGGCAGGTACGACCTGCCCCAAATGCATTGATCCATTGACATGTAATTGTTTACTATAACCTTTGCCAAATTTCTTCGTATCGAATTTTATTTCATAAAGAAACTCCGAGCATAGCTCTCTTCATAGTACATAGTAGGACCACTGATTGAAGAGTTTGGACTTCAATCATTATGATAAAGGCCACAGATATGGATAGATATGGATATGGTTGACTCCATCTAACGACGTGCTATTCATATTGTCGACGATGCCACTCTCACGGGTGGTTTAGAACCCCTCAGCATTCGGAGAGACGTTGCGTCTCTATGTGTTCTACCGCCTGTACAATGGGGAATGCTCTGAAGAATATTTCAATATCATTCCCACCTAGGGTTTCTACAACCGCACCTCCCGTCACAGAAGTGCGGTCCATCCGCATTTCCTCGATACGGAGGTGTCGCGTACTGTTTGGTCCAAAAATCATTTTATACCGCGAATCCGTAGGCTGTGGAGCGAACTGCCTCAAGAGGTCTTTCCATTAAACTTCAATATGGGGTTCTTCAAGTAAGCTGTAAATTGGATTTTGCAAGGTCGGCGGCAGTGACACTTACCATCACGTAGGACCGCTTGCTTCAACTACTTCAATATAAAAGAAAAGATTTGGGTACTGAAATTATATAGAAACATATTATATAGAAGCGTGTCCCTTATTTTGTGTCAAGGACTACACAAGCGAGTCTCCCGCGGCGATATATCTCACCCGCGCCACTAAATACGCTCGTGTAGTTGGCGCCTTAGCGATAGGACACCACTTACCGGTGAAGCGAAACACCTCCCTTAATTCGGTTCACCTCTCTTGACGGATTTTTACAATTGATTATTTATTAGCGCAGTGTTTTTTGTGTTTTGTAACAACGACGAACAGCACGAGAAATAGGGACGAGATTAGCGCCAACTTCGGACACCCAGCGACGGATAGCTTACGTTATTTACATCCCCCCTACATCTGTGGTATACCTAGGCTAAGAGAAGATCTGACGCATTTTCACAAATTGTACTCGGACAAACAGATAGACCAAGTACTTTTTAATATGCTATTGTAACCAACGAATAGAGAAGAATATTTAGAAAAACAATGGAATGTTCCAAAGATGATTATAGATCGTGTCACTACTAGTAGTTAGTGAAACGGTCCCCTGGATTACTCATCACCCATTCGAAGTATCGGTTGATGTATCGCTCAGGACGCCCACTCGCTCAGCGATTGGACGCGTCAACCTGGCCATAGACTAATGTGAAATGGGGCAGACGCGACCTTGATGCTACAGAGCTACAGCCTGGTAATGTTACCGTGTTAATGTGATTTCAGGCTGGGTGACTTCAAAAGAAAACTGGAATATTTATGGAATATTTAATAGAAGAGAGTGAGTAGCGTGTAGTGGCTGTGCGAAAAAAAGAGCGTGGAAACGTGCTTTTGGAGAGGTCTCTATCCAGCAGTGAGAAACGCAGGTTGTTAGTTATAATGTACACAATCATTTAAATGGTAACGCCTAACCGAATGTGGAAAAGAGGAATATACCATAAATAGTGACGCCTGACCGAATGTAGAAAAGAAGAGTATGAAGACATGAAAAACAGAGAAATAAAAGTATAGTACTATAAGTATAGTAGGTGATGATGTAGTATGGATGAAAAATTTAAAAGTTTTGATGATTAATAAGTTAGAAGTTATGACTTCAGCAAAATATGCGAGAAATTAATAATAACGCATAGAAATTTGCAAAACTCATTATTCTACGAAATAAATATATAATAAAAAAAAAATGAAATATTGACTTCAAAGAGTTATTTGTACATGTTATTTGTCCATATACGCTCATAATGCTTTATTTGTAGCTCAGTTAAACAATACTTCACAATCTTCAATGAAGTGTCGTATCTACATAATTCAGTATGACATAAGATGCGCTCGCGCTGAAAAACGGCGGTTTGATACCTCGCAACGTGTCGCGACAGCTGCGCGACTAAAAATAAACTTTGGACGCGCGATTCCGCGTTTTTCACTGTCCGAGCCCGCATCAATTCCTGTCCGCATTTGTTAGCCAATGACAGATGTTTTACGCCTCCGACAGGCACGCCACTTTTTATTCTACCACCTTCACAATCCATGCTGCCTACGCCACAAAGGTGAATTTCGATTATACGCCCGCATACTTAAATTTGCCTGCGCAAGAGTTGGATGTGTTGTACGTGTCAACGTGATAATGACAGTTGCGTTAAGGACGTATTTATGCAAACCCTTTGGGAGATACGATTTTAGAACCACAAAAAAGAATGTTTCTGGTGTACATGTTCTACATGTATTTAATCCCGAACTTCCTATGAAAAAGGCACATTGAAACTAAAATCTGTGTACATCCTGGACGAATTACGTCAATATCGTGAAACGAGTCAATGAATTTCTCGAGATTCAGCGACTGTTTCCAGAGCTTGTTTCTCTTCCCTTCCAACCTCATCACATTCAACCCCATAAATCTTGCCCCTTTTCTTCATCTAGTGAAAGCGAGATGGGATAATATGGGAAGCATTCAGTCCTATGCCGTATGCCGTTTCTGCCATCAAGTGAAATGTAGAAAATGAGATAGTTACTATATGTGATTATCCTTTCAATGATCAATTTCCAATTCTTTTCAATCTTTTTTTTCTTTATTCTAGTTCCTGGATCCACAATGGTAGGTAGGAAATTTGCAGGTGTGCCAAAATGTCAACATCGTATTTGACATTCGTTAGTCACCGCTAAATATGAGGCGAACTGTCCGCGCGCTCATTTGACTTGATTTCACTGCTGGATATGGGCCTCCCACCGCACATTGTCTTGTCAATGACAGATGTATGGCCTTAGAACGCTACGCCGCGTTGGAGAAGCAGGTTCGTGAGTACACTCTTTTAGAAGTGATGTAGTTCCTCGAGGCTTTAGAAGCCACTTTGATGCCATTTAGTCGCCTTTTGCGACATCCACGGGCAGTGATGGGGTGGTTCTATTGTAAAGCCGCCCGACAGCGCGTGGTTTTATACCAAAAATAACCTTATTCCTATTTTAAAATAATTCCCAAACCGTTGACAGTTAATACAATGTCCATTTCTATCATCTCTGACTCTCTTAAGTCGCATCCGAAATACACAGACGCGCTGAAATGTCGCGTCATAACCAAGATGGCCGCTAAACATTCCGCGCTAATCGCGTGATATATCAGTTGGCGCGACTTAATTGCGCTCACGCACCTATGACAGTCGGCACTTTGGCCCATGATCCACTGCCGTGAGGATAAATACATACTCGCACACCATTAATGAAGGAGAACGGTAAGTCAACTTTGTGAAAACACATGAAATTGCACTCTTGCAAATTTCTACAATACTAACTGCGCCCTGCATGCGTTGCATGCCCGTAAATTTTTTTGAACATAATATATAGCCCATGTCCATCTGGAATAATGTACCTTTCAAATGGTGAAAGAATTTTTTAAATCGAATTAGTAGTTTCGGAGATTACCTCCTACATCCAAACTTACAAACTTTACCTCTTTATAATATTAGTATAGATATATGGGTGTGACAATGTGGTGTGACCACGGGTCCGTCGCGGAACTGAAGGCTATAGTAGAAACGGATCCGTCTTAAAGTAGGGCTGAGCTAGCAGCATCAGTTTTCAATGTAAGTGGCAAAACAATATTGAGACATTTCTGCCGTCCGCTAACTAAAAGGCGGCTAAAGAAACGCCGATTTCGGATTTTTTATTATAGTATCATAAAGCCGAAATATCTCTATCGGCCTGTATTGGAATTATGTCCCTAATCAGTGTTAAAAACTTTTTCGTAACTGTTCACATTTACTAGAGACATCGATTCCCACGTTTTTTTTTGCCATTATTTCAAAGATTGCCAAGTTTAAGATATTGACATAACTCAGTTGGGTCGTCTGCCTGTTTGCCACCTAAAATTCAAGATTATCACTTAGCTGCCTTTTAGTTAGTGGACGGCAGATTTGCGTAAACTCGGTAAAGTGAAGAGGCTCGAAAAGTGGGTACCGTATGAACTAAATGAAATCCAGCTGTAAACACGCGTTGTCGCATACACTGCTTTGCTGAATCGACATCAAAATGAGGGGATGGTAATTCGGATTGTCACCAGCGATATAAATTGATCTTGTACGATAATCGTAAACGTACTCGTCACAGTGGTTGCATCCAGGAGTTGCAGCTAAACAATGACCAAAACGAAATACAAGTTACACAAAGCTCATATTTACAGTCTAGTGGTCCTGTGCCAATATAGCTTCTTGTGGTCCAGCACAACAGTTAACGCAAATGTGTAGTGTGAAGAACTGCAAACCATAATGGAGAAGGTCACGATCAAGCAACCCAGGTTTGTCAATTGATCTTCGTCAATGCTTCTGCACGACCACACACTTTACAGAACAGTCACAAAATTACAAGAACTGTGACTGGAGACTCGCCTTCACCCATTCTTTAAGGGTGGGTCCGTTCGGTGGGTGGTAGACGAAACGATTCTTAGATTGGCGGTGTTTGTCGTCGACATCATTGCTGGCGATAACATACAAAACTAAGTATTATGTACAACTTATTACACAAGCTCTAATTATTATTATACTAAGCTTGTATAATTATTAATAATACAAGTGTGGTGTTTTACATAAAGCTACGTACCTCTTTTAGGATAAATTGTATTTTTTGTTTGTAATATACTACCAGTTACGAAATTAAAAATACATAATTTTCAAATAAGTCGTATTTAATTGTACTTGTTTTCGGCAATTTGAAATTCGGCTATGAAAAGTATTGAACAGAGAAATAGTTGGCATTTTGCGACGACACGAATTTATAAAAAGTAGGCATAATGCGATCTCATGTATGAAGAATTAGAAATGTTGTCATTGTGCTATCGAATGTATGTAAACATAAAAAATTCGACAAAGTGCGATAGGCATTTTGCTACTAAATCTTCTGTTCCATCATATTTTTCAAATAACGTTTATGTTAGCTTACTATACCGCTGATATCTCCATTGTGCTAATACGCGAACAGATTAATTTATCGTTTGATGGAGAGAAATATCTCCTGCAGTTTTAGTACCGCTTTAGGCTGTATGAATGATGTGATGAGAAACGAAGACTTGCTCTTTGTAGCGTTATTAGTGTTGAAAGTAACATTGATAATTATAATTACATTCTGTTTTTTTTATATATAGACTAGTGGCGGTCCCACGTGATGGTAAGTGTCACTGTCGCCCATGGACACTGGCAACACCAGGGGGTATGCGGGCGCGCCGCCGACCTTGCAAAATCCTATTCACAGCTCTCTTGAAGAAACCCCATATCGTAGCATAATGGAAAGACCTCTTGAGGCAGTTCGTTCCTCAGCTTATGGGTTCGCGGTATAAAATAATTTTTGGACTGAACAGTGTGCGACACCTCCGTATCGAGGAAATGCGGATGGACTCCACTTTTGTGACGGGAGATGCGGTTGTAGAAACCCGAGGTGGGAATTATATTAAACAATTCTTCAGAGCATGCCCCATTGTACAGGCGGTAGAACACACAGAGAGACGCAACGTCTCTCCGAATGCTGAGGGATTCTAAACTGTCCATGAGAGTCGGATTGTCGACAATATGAACAGCACGTCGTTGGATGGAGTCAAATGGGTCCAATTGGTATTTCGGTGCGCCGGCCCAGAGATGAGAGCAATACTCCATATGGGGCCTCACCTGAGCTTTGTAAAGCATAAGGAGTTGCCCATGGGTGAAGTACCGCCTGTACTTCACCCACGCTTCACGTACTTCACGCTCTGTTCAGTACACCGAGCTTTTTTTTGTAGGCCATTCGATTTCAGACACAAACCTGGCGCGACTTTCTTCCACTTCGACCCGAGGGATGTTGGCGAGGCCTCTGTACAAGGCGTCTCCAGTACTGTCATCTGCATAGCAACGTATGTCACCAATTTGCAACAGGTCGTTGATATGCAGAAGGAACGGAGTTGAGGACAGCACGGAGCCTTGCGGGACGCCAGCGTTAATAGACATGGTGTCGGAGCAGCTACCATCGATAACGACTGTGATGCTCCGTCCAGTCAGGAAACTGGCAACCCATTCGCATAATCCCTCGGGTATCCCGAAAGATGGTAACTTGGAAAACAGCGATTTGTGCCACACCCGGTCAAAAGCTTTCGCAATGTCTAGGCCTACAATCAGAGCCTCATTTTCCTAATCTAGTCCTAAAAGGTAGGCCGTACATCAAGCGGTGATAGCCTAAGTATACCTATTCTCTCTCGTGCGATTGTGAGTTCAAACCACCCAAGCACTACTGAATTTCCACCTAAGTACGGAGTTTTTAAAAAAAATATTACTGTCTTGACGGTGAAGGATGAGATTATGATGAAACCCACATGTCCCAAATTAAAAAAAGGTATTGAGCATGTGTAAACGCACTGGGCCCGCATAGTGGATTTTAAACATAGGACATACATACATCAGAAGGGGGTTTCCCCCTTCTGATGAATTAGAAGAGTCCCATGCCCTGCAGTGGAACGTTTAAAATGCTGACATCAGGCAGCACATTGCGCAAATGATTCAATGCAACCTGTGGGAGCTCGTTCTCACAGCGCTGGTTAACTTGCCCCTGGCCTATTACAACATAATCAAAATGCTTTTAATTCCTCATAGTATTTCTAAAAAGCGACTACAAAAGTGAAGTTGCTAGCAAAATTAGTCACCTGTCATGAATATATACAAACATCAATGACGCGACAGGGCGCGACAACTGGCGGTTAGACGCGCCAACGATAGCAGTGATCTGGCAACAGTGACAACAGTGACAGCGAATAACAGTGATGCGATGTAACATGCGAGCGCTGTTCCGACCTCATTGCGGTATATCTTAATGAAGATTTTAAGTATGAATAAACCTTAACAGAAGACCCGGCCTTTCAAAGCAGTTTGTTATAAGAAGAAAAACAGAAATCAGTGAGATCTCTCAATAATAATTATAATAATCTTTATTTCAGACTAATTTAGTTCATACAGAGATTAGTATGAAGAAAAACGTAGGTATATCTAGTGTTAGTACATAGGTATTCAATATAATCCAGTCTGCATTTGCAATAAATTACGTGACACTAAAGAGTTCTGACATAAATATATTTAAGAAATATCCTTTCATGTTTCTGATTAAAGAAATGTTATTTACACTATTGACGAATTAAATAATGATCTTAATCTTTCGATAGTCAGCAATTTTTAGTAATTAATTATTTTGATCATTATTGTATGATCAGTATTTAATTATAATTATATTTAATTATTAAATTGTTCTTTGCACGCCTGCTGAGGCAGAAAATAACGGGAATTATTTGGTAATGTAACGCCATACTATGCTACCTTATGTTCTTGAAAAATAAAATTTAAGATTTATTTAAAAAAAAAAGAAATAAAAACAATAATGACAGCTGTGTAGCCAGATGCAGGTTAACCCAGGTCTTAGTTCTGTAGTTTCAATTTATTGCCGTTTTGAGTTAGAGACGCCTCATGTGTACTCGTATCTCCCTACGAAACCAAATTTTGCATACGTGCCTGAAGAAATTACAACAAATTCGGCATAAAGTAGCTGAAAGAACTTTTTCAAAGTAATGATATTAAACTGGCACACCGGAGTGGGTAAATAAGGGAGTCATGTGTCACTGCCGATTTACGATCCGACTTCACGCGATTAGTCGACAAAGGATCCTCCCACCTCGGTCATAAAGTCCCTGACTTATGTGCCAGAAAACTGTACAAAAAACCGTATCAACAATATGTTGTATCTGACCGTAAACTAGATAAATGGCGCTCGCATGATGCCGCTCACAAAAGTATCTAATTTAATTTTATGTTCCCGCACGGACCTTCACTCTACCTGTCCACGACCGTCATAGATTCCAATGTCATGGACCCACCAATTTATTGCTTACTATATCATCCGAACTTATGTCCGGACATAATAAGTTTCCACGGGACTAAGTTGAATTTATTGTTTATCGGAGAGCGAATGATGCCGTCCATCCTCCACCCCGTATAAATAACCGGCATTACAGTCCAAATTATTACTAATACTCACAAAGAAGCCAATCAAGCCAGATAATTCACATTTATAAAACGCCACGACAATAATAGACGCGGCATTCAACGGATCCGTGTCCCGCTCGCTGTGAGATGGCGGTTATAAATTTTAAATATTACGATAGGGCATTAAGATTTGAATAAACATGTCTCGCTCCGACGCGATCCCGCCGTAAGTCTGTCGCTCCGCGTGACATACGACAGCTGACGACGTTATTGTCGCCGTGACACTGTTTAAGACTTCATTTACATGAGGCGGGCCTCCTCGCCGTGTGCGTGGGGTGGGTGCCGAATGCCTAAATGAGGGTTGATTTGCGCAATATACATCTACAGGCCGGTGTCCGGTCGCGTCGCGGGCATATGTATATCTTCTTAGAAATACGAAACAAAAGCGGCCCATCCGTGCCTTACCAGAGATTTATATGGACGATATCATTCAGCGGTGCAGACGTTCGCCGCGCAATCCGCGGCCACAAATCGCGAGCGACAGCCTACAGGTAGCAGGTCGCACGCATTGTTTCCTGGAACCGAAACTACGAGACGCTATCGAAACGATTGATATACGATCAGCCCGAAGAATGTTTTAGTAAAATGCACCAGCTCTCGGCTGAATATCTAATAGGGCCTGATTTGGAATAATTTATTGGGGAGGACCGAGACAAAAACAGAACATTATGGGGTCGGCACGGGTCAGTTTCGATTTTCGCCCTCAGATTTAGTAACATACTTTCGCGACCGTTTACCTTTGCACAATAGTTAGTAAAGGGCGGTCAGCGGTCGCTTCTATCTTTATCTTCTTTCGGTGCCCTCTCCTAACGGGGGTTTGCGATCAGCATGGCTATCCTCACGCGAAAGACTGCTGTTCGGAACAAAGACTCGGTGCTCATCCTGAATCGTTCTCTAAGATTTCTGAGCTAAGATGTCCGTCTTCTGTCAGGTTTACAGAAGTCGTGTGCTAGATACTAGGATCGTCCTAGTGCGGTATTGAGTCTTCTTCATCCTTCTGTGCGGTGTAGAATCATAGATCCTCACCCAGACAATGTGTTAAAGATTGGAGGCATTTAAAATGTGGGTGTACAGGGATGTCACGAATATCATGGGTGGATCGGGTGAGAAACAAGATGTTTTTGCAAATAATTGTTAAGGGTCTGGAGGTTATCAAAACAGTTAATGTAAGAAAATTTTAATTTGGTCACGTCATGCGCAGTGATAGATATCATACTATCAGCCCATGTCTCTCCACTGCTCTTATAGGAAGAAGGCGGCAGACGAGCTTACAGTCCACCTGGTGGTAAGTGGATACTGTCGTTCATTTACTATTGGTATATGCCAGAGTGACAGACGTTTGTACAGCCCCGGATGCGCTGTCAATCTTTGGAGATATATCTCAGTCACTACCGAAACACGTAAATACATTGGGGAATAAAGTGAAAAATGCAGTACATTTCAAGGTAGTCTTCTGTGAGATCTTTTGCAACTAGTAATGCAGTATCGTGTCTATAGAATATCATAATAGCAGTAAGGAAACAGCGATTGAGAGCGATCATTAATTACGCGAGGTAACAAGCGGCGAGCGGGGAAAGGCGACGTCGGCGATTTATCCGCGCGATCGACTCGTTATTTAGATCGGTTGCCGCGCGCGACGATAGACGGCGGGTGCGGGGCGGCGCGGGCGCATATCAGATGCACGACCAGCGTAAGCGACGCCGCCGTGCGCTATCCACCGATTTACGTGGCAGCGAATCACCACTACCTCTATTATACAATATACCTATTTGCAGCTTTATGTTTTTGCTAGCGTACAGATCCATAGCCTCAGTCAACTAATTCCCGGGTGCAAAAAAATTTGATATTGGTGTTTATTTGAAGATTGCTCTTAATATTTAGTTCTACATTCAAGATTATTGTCTTATAAATGCAACAGAAACACAGACCTTCCGTATGCTAAGCGGCTAAAACTGATAATTCTGCCCACCTCAAGAAACAAGACACAAGTGCACTTTGATTTGACATTTTGACAGCACTTTGACATTCGAGAAAAATGCAAAGTTTTGGTAATATTTTCATGAATTTAAAATCAAGCTGGAAATTTGGAGTTGTGGATAAAATAAAAAGAATAACCATTGTTTATTATTCTCTTTGTTAATTTTTAATTTCTGAATATAATATAATATACTGTAGGGGAAGAGTGCGCGCTGCATTTCCGCAGCTGCTGGGCGCACTCGACTGGCCTCGTTACCACTCTCTCACCGAAGACTACCTTGAAATGTACTGCATTTCCTGCTTTATCGTATTTACCCTATATACTCGTACGTGTTTCGGTAGTGAGTGAGATATGCCAGAGCCCATTCTCATCCTATCCTATCCCTCCCTATTTTCCCAATCCTTTCTCCCAATCCATTATTTAATCTGCAAAGGTAGGCAGCTCATTCGAGTTCGTGCTAGCGTTTGTCATTCTGGACTGATGTTGGCATGTATCGCAGATGTCTATGGACGACAGTATCCACTTACCATCAGGTAGACTATATGCTCGTATGTCACATAAGTACTTAATATAAGTACTTTCATTAAACATGTTACTACCTGGTTTAGCTGTTTTTATTTGCAGCACCTTGAGGGATCAGCCTCGCTCCATACGCCAACAGCTCCTCTATTGACCTGTTGTCAATAGACATCCGCGATACATGCCAACATCAGTCCAGAATGACAAACGTTGGCACGCCTCCGGATGCGCTGCTCACCTTTGGAGATTAAGGAATGGATTGGGAAAAAGGGTTGGGAAAATGGGAAGGGATAGGATAGAATGGGAATGGGCTCTGGCATATCTCACTCACTATCGAAACACGTACATACATTGGGGAAATACGATAAAGTAGGAAATGCAGTACATTTCAAGGTAGTCTTCGGTGAGAGAGTGGTAACGAGGCCAGTCGAGTGCGCCCAGCAGCTGCGGAAATGCAGCGCGCACTCTCCCCCTACAGTATATTATATTATATTATATTCAGAAATTAAAAATCAACAATGAGAATAATAAATAATGGTTATTCTTTTTATTTTATCCACAACTCCAAATTTCCAGCTTGATTTTAAATTCATGAAAATATTACCAAAACTTTGCATTTTTCTCGAATTTCATCAAAGTGCACTTGTGTCTTGTTTCTTGAGGTGGGCAGAATTATCAGTTTTAGCCGCTTAGCATACGGAAGGTCTGTGTTTCTGTTGCATTTATAAGGCAATAATCTTGATAGTCTTCTGTGAGAGATAATACTAAACCCATAGACGTCAGAAACTCCAAGGCAAGGTCAGAATTCCACCCGTAATACATTCAACACGATTAAGAGTCAGAACCAATTGTCAAATGGCGCATGGTTCAGAGAGCATAATTTGGCACAATTTCTACTAATTTCCGGATTTTTAAAAAATGTCACAAAGTCGTTGGTCTAAATACCATTTTCAATATGACAAATCCCATACAGACATATAATGCCACATTTACATGGCTAGCCAGCATAGCCAGCGCGTAATTGGCAGAGCTGAAGGCGAGTGCCCGCGTTCGCTACAAGTGATGAACGATCACGTAGAACTCATTGGTAAAAGTGCACTGATTTTAATGAGTTCATTTACTTCACAAAAGTGTTTAAAAAAAGGAACGCTATTAAAAAGGATGCTTAGCATTCATTGTAACAAAACAAGGTAAGTAAAAAATTGTTTTAGTTTTTTTGGTATAACTCAATGAATTTCATAATTTCCTGTTCCTGACGACATCGATAAGCAACCACTAGTGAGGACCAATCGAGACGAGTGGGGGTGTTCGCACCTTGGCGCTCGCCTTCATTGGCCCAATATGTAAATTCGGCTTAACAGACAAGCAGTGTCCGCGACTTCATGCGTAAATGTTATAATAGCTTGTTTCCCGTGGGAACTCTATAATTTGATCTAGCTAAAAGGTTCCCTAAATGTTAACCCGCAACATAAGTTATAATTATGCCAAGTTTCATTAAAATTCGCTCGTTCAAACAGACAAAAATGCCAATAATTATTGTTTTGTGCTCCGTATTTTCTCAACCCTTTCTCCAAATCCATTGCTTCACCTCCAAAGTTTGTCATTCTGGACTGAAGTTGGCATGTACCTCGGATGTTTATGAACGACAGTATCCACTTACCACCAGGTGTTCGGTATGCTCGTCCGCCGATTTTTTTTACAAAAAATATATATCACTCATAATTAACACTACAATGATATAAAAAAATTGTATAGACACGGCTTTGCTACGATTTTATATATGTATAGATTTTATATATGTATTATATATATATATATATATATATATATATATATTATACGAGTATATGTACGGTATCTTGACGTATCGGGAAGCGCAGTGTGGGATGCGCTCCGTGCAGATGGAGTGACGACTTAAAAAAAGTGGTGGTTGGATGAAAAGAGCCGAGGATTGTGTGTGGTGCCGAGCCAAGGGAGATGCGTGTATCCAGCAATGGTATGTATCTCCATTAGGCAGATGGTATGATATGATATAGAATTTGTGCTGCGCTCAATTCTAAACACTCTTCAATTCCTAATTATAAAGTGCAGCAAAAATCGCAACCCTTAATATAAAGACAGTTGCACACTCGCGTCGTGTCGCGTCCGATAGCGACACGGCGCGTACTCGGAAGTGTCGCGTTAATTAGACCGGCCCAAGATGGAGTTCATTAAGGCTAATTAAACGAGGATATACCGATTAAGGCAAGTGAAAGTCAGTAGGTGCTTTATGTCGAAGCTAAGCTTGAATAATTTAAGGCATTCGTAATGTTTCGTTAGCTTGAAACATGGTATGGCTCGAGAGAATGCAATCCGCGACCAAACAACATACAAACAAACATACAAACAACAGGCAGTGGCAAATACTTACTTAAAATTTATTTTTAATTAATAGCCTAGGCTAGACTCAAATTTGTGTGATCGTGAATTCAAATCCTAGACCCGTACCACTGAGTTTCCACTTAAATAAGGATTTTAGTAAAAATTGTAACTGCCGGCCAGAGAAAACATCGTGAGTATGCGTGGAGTATGTGTATCCACCAATCCGCACGGGGCCCGCGTGGTCAATTATGAGCCGAAATCCGTTTTTAATTATTTGTAACAAGTTTCATATTAATATGACAATAAAATTATTTTTTGTCCTAAAAATTTTCACATCCCGTTTCATACCTTTAGGGGTTGAATTTAGAGAAATCCCTTCTTAGTCAGTCAGGACATTTCTGTTTATGTATAGAAGGGATTAGTCTTCTTCGGTACCTACTTTATACTTAGTACATATTTCCTTAAGTTCCTTGAGTACGCAGAATACTGTGTACTCAAATAATGCATAGTCAAATAGTGTACATAATACAATACAATTAACAGTATATAATACACAGTTGAAAATATATTTCTTACAATGATCAATATACGTAAATCACAGCCTTTGATTCGACACGTCAGGGCTAACCGGTGACTCTGATGCATTTAATTAATTACGCCATACGTTTCCACGACAAGATATCGGCTAAACAAAGTGGTCCCATAAATATTCGCCTTGTAAAATTGTACAAGATCCGCGTCCGTTTGCAGGAGTACGTTTATTTCGATATTAAAGTTAGGACTCCTTGGATATTATGCTATGTAATATGTCCTATGACATTTAGATCTTTTAGATAGATAGATAAATAGGTATACTCCAGTAAACTGTTCTATCAATCTAGGACACTTAAAAGTGACTCCAGATTGAGTACTTTAATATCAATCTCGTTACTCTACCTACGTAATCGATTCTATTGACAGTTCAAGTGTACCGAGTGACATCTATAGAGCTAAAGATACACTAAAACAATTATATAAATTTAAATAACTAGTACTTAATACCTACCTATATCTAATACCTAAGATAGTTACAATAGTAGATAGATTATACTTTATTGTACACTAAAGCATGCAAAAAAGGAAAACAAACATATAAGTAATCAGAAGTACAACGATTTCTTCCTGGCAACCTTTGGCTGGTAAAGAGAAGCCTTTAGATGAACAGTGGTAGGTGGAAAAATAATGTATCTATGTATATAAAGGACAATATATCCGCTAACACAAGCGCTGAGGAACTCCCCAATAATGGACTTGCCAATCCGCTTGACCAGTGTGTTGTCTTAAGGCCATACATCCCTCATGGACAAAACAATGTGTATGGAGAGGCCCGTTTCCAGCAGTATACTATATAAGGGATGATTATGGTCATATAAATACATAATATCTATATGCATTGATACAGCCATGATACATACAAATATGCACAATTAGTCATAAAAGAACTGTTGGTCTACGAGTCTTTTAAAATTTTCAAGATATTGAGCGCGTTTTATACGCATAGTTAAAGGCAGTGCATTCCATAAAAACAGCACTTAGACAGTGAAGGAACGTGAATATAAGGTAGAAGAATTGTCAGGAATTTTAAGGAGAAGATTATCTGAAGATCGCAGTTTATTGTTATACAACTATAAATATAACACACTTCGATAATAAAATTAATCGACGATTATGGAAGTTCATTTGATTTTTAACAAAAAAGTTAAACTCGAAAAAAAATATTTTTATATGTTTATACACTTTACTCTCCATTCCACCTCATCCTTCTCCAGGAGGAATCGGGAGTGTAATGGAAATGAATCGGGAATGTAATGGAATAAAAAAACTAATCCCGTTATACTTCCCTATTTCGCATCTTCCCAACTATTTCTCCAAATCTCCTCTTAAATCTCCAAATGTAGGCAGCGCATCTGGGGTCATGCTAAAAGTGATCTACGTCAATAGGTAAGTATATGAAGTGTGTTCGCGTGCATGTGTGCGTGTGTATCCATGTGCGAAGGTGTGTTACTTTTAGCAAAAAAAAGTCACTTTCTAATGGATTTAGTTTTTTTTTTTTAATAAAAAGGGTAACAGATTTTTTTTATAGAAAAAGGCGGCAGATGAGCATACAGTCCACCCGATGGTAAGTGGATACTGTCGTCCATAGACATCTTCGATACATGCCAACATCAGTCCAGAATGACAAACGTTGGCACACCCCCGGATGCGCTGCCTACCTTTGCAGATTAAGGATTGGATTGGGAGATAAAGGGTTGGGAAAATGGGGAGGGATAGAATAGGACGGGATGGGAATGGGCTCTGGAATATCTCCCTCACTATCGAAACACGTGCGTAGATTGGGGTAATACGATAAAGTAGTACGATAAAGATGCGGGAATGCAGTGTGCACTTTCCCCCTACAATTCGTAATCAGATATTTACATATACAGTAATTATTAAATTTAAAAATAATATAATAAGATGAAATATAAAGCTTTAATATTTTCACCTCTAATAATCTTTTACCACACCCATTAATATTTGCCAGTGAAAAACGTTGACACTTCAATTATTATACCCAAATAATAATTACTTTCGTTCAATTTCTTCCGTCATTTCACACGGCTTAATGCAGTTAATCATTGTGCATTATAAATAACATTTTATAAACAGTCTCTCGGTGCAGGTAAGTGGCAATGCAATTTTCTCCGCCGTACATCATCCAAGGTATCTATCAATACTGCTATCAATCATTTCACTCTGGCCGTTCAACCGCGCTCCAAGCTCCTTGAGACGGATAAATAGAGCCATATAGATTATATCCTAGACTATGTTTATTTATTGAGCTTGAGCACCTGGTGGCAAGTGGTAAACTGATACAATATTTGAAAACAAAACCATTGCATAGTTTAATAAAAACATATAACAATACTCCAGTAAAAATGTCTATCAATTGAAAACGGTTCTTTTGCAAATTTTAATCCCCTAAAAATCAATGTAGGGGGTTGTCCCGACCCCTTTTTTGATTGATCCCGTTGGATTTTTGACAGAATGGGTCATTTGTACAAGATATTAAAAAATGTCTTTTCCCCCAAAAAATGTTTTTGTTGGTGAAAATTTTGTACATTTTTACTGGGCTAATTAAATAGGCTAATGGGTGAAATCTCCAAAACATTGGCCAACCAAGCATTCGCGCGATTACAAAACATTTTTGCGTACATAACCGAGTTATTACCGTGAATTAAATTAAATTAAATTAAATTCATATTCGTCGCTGTAAATGAATAGGTTTGTTTTACAACGTTATATTTGCGGTCGGCGCTGTTTAACCCCTCACTGAATAAGTGTTGATTATGAACCGCAAAGGAGTTTTTATTTGTATGAACGCTTAATTTGCCAATACTGTACATTCGCTATAGTAAAAAAATTATACATTTTTCTCTATATTTAAAATGGCGAAATCTTTACTATTTATTCGCTTTTTCTCGGAAAAAAATCACTTATTATTAACATGTCCATTTAATTAACAAATTAATCTGGACAATTAATTATGGGCGAATTATTTAGGACTTCCATAAATCATGATCTAAACATATGGAAATATAAATCAAAGACATAATACATGTGTATGCGTCGCGTAATATGAATTGTCAAATCGTGTCATATTAAGTGACGTTCGTTACGCGTCTCGCTTCATGTATCAAGAACAACGCGACATGACGTGGCCACGTGACGCGGATAGTGTGTGAGTACCTTAGCAATGGTAATAAAAATAGATTTTATAGTTTATACTGTTAAGTAATAATTTCATAAACATATAAAATAGTTTTTACAGAATATAATAGGCATAATAATGAACGCGTGAATCCATTGATGCGTTATTAACAAAACGCTCGGGTAAAGGCCTTAGAATGTTCAGTATTTCTAGTAATTTTAATATGACAGACTTCCAAATTAAATTAGTCATATTGATGGAAGGCGTTTATATAACTATAGGCAGAAAATGACTTTACATTTAAACCAGTAAAAATTCCTCACAATAATTTTACAGAATGCTCTCTAAAATATCAGTTGCTACATACAAATATTAACAATCGAGAATCAAAGTGGTCTTATTGTTTAAAACTAAGACAAAATCCGTAAAAATAACTAAAATAAATCACAGTACCTAATGATTTCTTTACAATGTCTCAAAAGATATCTATTATAAATATAGCGTTATTTATAAATATTATTATTGATTAATTATTAGTTTATCCAATCTGGAAATTGTTTCATTATTTAAAACTACGGGCAAACTGAAAATGACAAAAATAATTCACAGTAATTCAAAATGTCCAAAGAATAATTTTGTTCACACTTTTATTGATTAATTTGTCCTATGTAAAAAATAATTCAGTTATTTCTAAAATATGTATGTATTTCGTTCAGTCTTTTCAATGTTCAAGTTCAAAGAAGTGTTATTATAATTAATGACATGACAATGCAAAATCTTTATTTATTACTACTGTGTATTATTGGATCAACATAATTAATTAATTACGGGCCCCGTCAAGTACAAACTTGAGGTTACCCCTAAAAAATACAATGAGGTAGACTAGTCCTTGAAAACTGGAGAACTTATTATAACTAACTAATCAATAACCTAGTGATTTGAAAAACGAAACGATAGCGTGTTCTAGCTTCAGTGAACAGTGCCATCTGTTAATATATAAAGTACTAATTTGTACTATAGCAGTATACATGTTATTCCAAACTAGCAAAGTAACATTTTCAGAAAGCACTATATCACAGATTTTTTTATATCATGAATACTTGATTTTAAAGATAATCAAGTACCTATATAATATAATAAATAGGTATCTGTCATGATAATTTGTTGTTTATTGCAACGAAATAATTGTCCGAGTTTAATGAGAAGGGGTCCAATACACAATCTCACGTTTTCTAAATTTTTCATATTCGTCAAATAAGAAAGAATAAAGTAGAATTTTATGACAAAAAAACAAAAAATGATCTATATTGGAATTTGACATAACTAAAATAAGCAGAAAAGATCCGTTGTCATTAGGTTCCATTTATTGTAACTTAATAAAGAAAACATATTTTTTTAGAAGAGCACCAAGTCATTGTGGTACCCCGTGAAAGAAAAACTTTGTGTTTTTCCCCATTAAGCAGAAAAGAAACAAATGCTGATGGTTCTTTTTCATGATGTTTTTGATCATGGAGACAGCAGAAAGATTATAATCACCTAAATTATTACTGTTTACAGGTAACAGGGTCTGCGCATGTATAAGATTAAAGTCGCTCTTATAGTATAATGTATAATTTCTATACAAATAATAGATAAAAAAACGGACAAAATTTTGCAAATGTACTTGTTTTCAGCGTAGAAAATCGACAAACAGCCCAAACGACAACAAAAGGGCAAACAGCCCTCATAATGTATCCTTTCGATTCTCTTCTGCAGTATAAGACTGTGTTGCAGTGACTGTCATAACAATTTTTCAGGAGATGATGTAGAGAAGAGCTTAACAAAGAGTTTGATTAACATCTACCAATTCCAAATTCAGGTTGATCCAGATTACTATGTATGAATATTCCAGTAAATAGAATGCGTAAGGTGTGTAATACGTGAAGATTCAGGTACGAATTAAATAGCTTAAATCAAATTAAAATACTCAAGAAAGAGGAAAAATCCAAAAAAGGAAGAAGAAATAAACATGGAGGTTCTTTTATATTTAAAGAAGGTAACAGACGAGCAGACAGTCGACGTGGTGGTAAGTGGATACTGTCGTTCATGAACATTCTTGGTGTCTTCGGTGTCAGGTCTAGTGTTATGTGTCATGACACAACTTATACTTGTCAACATCAGCCTAGAATGGCAAACGTTGGCACGCTGCCGGGTGAGGTTGCTACTTTTTGAAATTTGGGAATGTATTTGGAGAAAGGGTTGGGAAAAGGGATAAAAGGGAGAGATAGAAGAGGATGGGATGGGAATGAGCTCTGGCATATCTTACTTACTACCGAAACAGGTATTGATATTGCGAGAATACGATAGTTTTCTGTGAGAGGGGTGTAATATAGTCAGTCAAGTGCGCCCAGCTACTAAGGGATTACAGCGTCCAGAAAATGGAATGGAATGGTATGGGCTCTGGCATATCTCACTCACTACCGTAATACGTACGTACATTGGGGAAATAAGATACTCTTCCGCGAGAGAGGGATAAGTCGAATGCGCCCACCGGCTGTGGAATTGCAGAGTGCACCCCACCCAAAAATCAATCAAATTCACAAAAACAGAAGAACAAAAATACTCTAATATGCACTGCTTTAAATAATATTTTGATTAAAAAGGTGATGGAAATTAAGCAATTTAAAGAAAAATATTAGCCGCAGAAGGAACATTTCGATTGACTAATCTAATTCAATTATATTCTAATGGTAAACCGCTATTGAAAGATATTGAATCTATAATGCATCTGATACTAAAATATATCCCCAGTTATGGGCCATTTTTTATTTATTTAAGATTTACAAATGAAGTGTACATACAGAACAATTTTCCGGTGCCATAAAACTGCGTGAGTTCATCGCGGCACTGCACATTCACTTGAGGGTAGTTAGGTAAAATTGATACTTGTTGGACCGGTTCAATTCCTCATACTTTAGTTCATACAGGTTTTTGCTATGTATTTTTTCTTTTATCTCTAATGGAATTGTATTCATAATACTCGGAATTGTATATTTAAGTATTCTCCTTCCATAGCAATTATTCCTTCTAGGTATCATCAGTTTCTTCTCACTTATCTGAGTTATCTCTCTTGTAGCGGTGTTGTGTCGTACTGGCTTTAGTAAATCAATATTGTTCAATTGTTCAATCAGTAACATGTATTTCACTTTATCGTGAACGGATAAAATATTACAATAGGTACTCAAGAATGCTTATGGTACATAATTTGGATAATATTTTTCTTTAACTTTTCTAGGAACATACATTTTTACTAAACGTATCTGCAGATTCAAAATCCTATCAAGATAACTGTCAAAAGTTATTTCCATTTATTTATTTACTTAACAATAAATTCAGATTACAATAATTACCCCGTTACAAAGGGTGCCGGTTGGGATGCTATTATCATCAATATAAACTTCTATTCTATAAACTTTCTTTTCTTCATTTTATTCACAAGGTGTACTCAAAACGTTTGCAGCAGCACTGGAGATGCATTCTGAAGTGAAACAGTCTGATATTACCGTTCATTAGCATGGGAATGTGTCTCCCGTTGAGTCCCGCCTCTATTACACAGCATATAGGGAAAACCAGAGTGGAATCTCCGATTAAAGTAAGGCCAGTTTACCAGTAAAGCGCGGTTTGGCCCAATAGGGATATTAATACAAAATAAAGCAATTGAAGATCAGAGAGCGTAATATAGCTTAATAGGTTAAATAGTGGAACTTGCTGATCTGTTAGCTAGATGTTACTGGCTTTGTCAACCGTCAAACGGCTATTATTATATTATATTATATATTATTGAATAAAAGTAATTATTTGAGTAAAAGGTTTCATTTTAATAAATTAACATTAACAAAATACTAGTTAACGTTTACTAATACAAAAATTAATAATTAATTTTGTGGCAACGGTTATGAATATGATAAAGCAACATTTAAATTAAATTTGACAAATTTAACATTTTAGAAATTTCAATATAATTAAATACCACTCAATCAGCAATAGAAACATAATCAAATTTAAAAAAAATACTTCCTGTGATTCTGACTGAAGTAAAAATCAGGTCAAGAATCTCACAAGAACCCTTAAGAGGTCACTGCAGACTGTGAAAGTATCTTTACAGAACGCGACATACGGAACCATCAACATGCAGATTCTCTCAAGGAGAATCAGAAACTTGTCTTATGCATGAAAGATGTATGGTCTTGCTCCTGAGCTGCTTGAGCCGGTTGGCGGGTCCATTCTTTCAGAGGCTGTGTTATGTGTTTGTCACTGCTTGTGGTAGTCGCTTTGTTATCCTTTAATCGACTTTTACGACACCCCAAGGAAAATTTCAAAATAAGAAGCCAGTAAATGTTCGCTCGATAAACCGCGTTCGCTCCGCACCCACCTCACGCACACATGCCGCCGACCGCTTCTACACCTCAAGAACCACTTCTGTTCTTTGATATTACGTGGTTATATATATACAGGACAATATATATATATATATATATATATATACACAGGTTCCTGCATACAAGTTGGTCAGTCTTCAACAAGGCTAGTAATGAAGAAAGCCATTCTCGAAACGTAACTCTTGAATTTCATTTATATTTTATTGTTGTGCTAAAACCATATTTATTAACCCAAATACACCCGTTAGAGTGCAGTTAGAACCTCCGGCAAGCAGCGGCGAAAATGAGAAAGTTAAAAATGGTAACAGAAAAACCATTTGTTTGTCATCATTTGTTCGTCATCAGGTGTTTTACTTAAATGTCTTAACACCACACTTCTGGATATAGATTTCTCCTGAAGCTCGCCATCACATGCGATCTCTAACTCTCCTCATTTGGCTACTACCGGCGTATGGATCTGTATGGATTAGCTATTGTATATGCTACTATATGGATCTTACACATCATTTTGAAAATTATTTACTGCACTTATTGAAAAAGGAATCTCAAGTAGAATTAAAATAATCTCACATACTGGACATATTATTTATAAATTTCAGAAGTCAAAAATTATCTGTTTTTATTTATAAGAACCATTAAATCTTTCAGTAAATTAAAAGCAGTAATTCCCTTCAAATTATTATTGTACGTATCTCTACACTAATGAGAGCAAATTAAAGTTCTTTCATGATACTTATTTATTACTTTAAAATCTTTTCACCCTGCTTTATTTCACAAGTCACATTACACAGTAAAACCCAGTGCATCTAACTGGAACATAGATGCATTCAAGGTGTCTTCATGAGGTTTCATCGCCATCAAATAACGATAGATCGCAACAAATCATTGTACTTTTAAAAGGCAAAAACACAGCAAACTACAGTGAGCTCAGTTGAAATATAGTCTCGACCGAGGCTTTTCCCAACAGTGTGAAGTGAGAGATTATATCAGCATCAACTGACACTAGATCAGTAGAAAACGGTAAGACAACTTGGATAAAATATGCACGACGAACATGTCACGCACACCAGCACGCTGTCTGTGTATTACAACACAAAGTGTCGCAAGATTCGTTTGATCGCACTGTTTTATTTGATATATAGCATTTGTAACACTAATAAACCTCGTTAATAACGCAGTTTAAATATAACTTGTTTATACAAGTAAGAGCATTTATGCAGCTCATATTATGTTGATATAAATAAATAAACGAAGATATTGGTCTGGATGTATTCAGTGACAGTATGCCGAAATTTAGAATCAAGATACTGAAATCTCTTATTGAATCTGATTTCTAATTCATTACTTTACGTATTAATTACATTACGTTATTTCATTGGGTTAATTAATTAAATTAATTATATTTGCAATTACCTTTTATTTATAAGTTTTTGCGCATCCGGAGCATGCCTTTAAGCGTTGTACCACGTAAAATGTTGTTACTTATATATGTTTGCACAAGTAGTGTGTGAGCATTGATAGCGTACCTCATAAATAAATAAATAAATGGCTACCATCGTCTATGGGGAGAAATACCAGCAATAGACATGCAATACCAGGGAGATGCAGATGCGTTACCAATCTTGTTTAATGCCTTAGCGGTAAAACCTCGTGGTTCGCTATACAAGCTAAAGTTTCGCGATATTCAAAGATTATATACTTAGCAGATCACAGTTCGCGACACCTTTACACTCATACATACATATGTAACTGTGTAGAAACAAACTGCATTTTTATATATAAATCTTCACATTTTCGCCACTATAATTCAAAATACAGCATTCATTTAATAAACTTTATCAAAATCTGGCGACACTACTCGATAAAGATGAAAACAGACTGAACTGACGTGATGCTACGCACTTTATAAAACATCAGTTCCTTCAAAAGGGCTGTTAATAGGTTTCTGCAAGGTCGGCAGCGAACTCGCATCTCCCTGATGTTGCAGGTGTCCATGAGCGGCGGAGACCACTTGCCATCTTGTGGGCCGACCGCCTTTTTGCCGCCTCTTCTATATAAACATTTACATGGAAACATGCTGTTTACAAACACACTTGGCTTGCATTACGCGGCATTACGCAACCTAAGCCAAGTGTGTCTAAAAGAAAGTCTTTCCATATTAATGGGAATTGCTGCATTCAGATCGCACCACGAAAAGTATTGATTTCGCGTAACGTCCGTCATGTCGCACGAACTTCATACGTTTGTGTTTAATACACGTTAGTGTGGAGTTACCTTACTCGTTATACCGTGTACTCCGGCAGATCGCAACAAATCATGGCGTAAAGAGGTTGTCTGTCAAGCAGTATATCTGTCGAACGCAGATAAATCTATTGACGGGACGGTATTTATTACAGTGAGATATGGACTCCAAAGTTTTATTTCATGTTTCATATTCAAGGGTGTGCATCTCACATAAGCAAATATGCACAGCTTGCCATTGATACTTATATACGCTACACCTATGCTAGCATGGACGAAGGCACGGGCGATCGTTAGTCTTATTAGTACGCCTCACATTTTCCAATAGATTAAAAAGGATAGTTATATAAGATACCTGCATATGGCCATATCCGGTAATTAAGTTTCAAAACATAGTGAGGATAATAGAGCGCGCAGTGTACTGGAATTAGTTATAGTACCTGGTTTTACCCAGGTACCCGGTTTTGATGTTATGTAAGACATGTTAGAAATGTGTCACTAACTGAAGGCACAGGAAAATAAAACCAAATAGGTAGTAATTGCAATTTTAATGTCAAGGTATTGATTAACACTCACATTTACTGCTATCATCGAAACAAAATTATTTGTAAATAACATTCGAAACTTTTATTTCGCATTCGATTTCGGTTTCGAATATTCTTTTATTTCGGATATCGGATAGTTTCGGTAACGGTTACGGATCTCCATGACAGCCCTAATTCCTGCTAAAGACGCGATTTACTATATAAAACGCAAAAAAATGTTGGTACAATTGTCATTAATCTAAAATCAATCTTGGAACTAATGAAGTTCTTATAACGCAGAAAGAATAATCATTGTTAATTTGTAATTTACGAAGATCATGTTACTTACGTTATAGTTAAAAATGTTACTAATCAACTCCAGTAGACTACAGGAACTAAAAGTGCTACTTATTCACAAACAAGACAGTATAACCTCCCCCCTCCAACCCCTCGGTTTATCTTTATTATTAGTCTGCCGAGCAAAATTATGACGACTGCAAAACGTGCTCTATACCCCTCCCACTTACGAGCCGCGGCATCTATCTCTCTCTGACTCTGCGCTATGCAAGTGCAGTGATTCCTATGATGACCGCCGAGGGACAGTAGGTTTATAAGACTTGAAGTCAAGTTTCAGTTCGTACGCTCTTATCTTACGGTTATGTTCCCGGACGGGCCAAGTTCGGCGGATGGGATTTTTAATTTGGCTCGTAACGTTTGGGATTTTGTTTATTTGTTTACTCATTGTTTTTCATGGTTTAGGATATTGGGATTTTTTTTATTCTTACTAGACTTTTTTGCGGCGATAGCCTAGAGCGTATCTATACTCGAACCACATTTGTGTGATCGTGAGTTCAATCACTCAGTGGCCGTGCCACTGAGTTTCGAGAGAAAAAATCTGGAGCATGTGTATCCGGGTCGGCGCGATGGTTTGTAGCCCGAAACTCCCCAGTGATTTACTAGGGGAGGCCTGTGCCCTGCCCTGGGACATTAAAGGCCGAACAAGTTTTTTGACCGAAATATAATATAATGACAAGAAGGCATAGTCAAGAAAATTACAAGCTTTCCCAAATCCATTTCGAAATGTCCAAACCTAGGCAGCACTCATTAGAGGCATGTCATTGTCGTTCTGGCCTGATGTTGGCATGCATCGAGGATATGTATGTATCCAAGGATGTATCCACATACCTCTATCTATCAAAAAGAACATTAAATGGAACCGACTGCAATGGGATGTTATAGGACATTTGCCTAACAATCCCTATGAAGGTAACAAATCTCTTCCGCTAAACCACAGAATTAACAGAGCCATCTCAACTATGCAGATATTGCAACTTCATTCATAAGAAATATCCCCAATAAGCGGTAACAAATATCTGCCCAGACCTGCGATTATTCGTCGCGATCGGTCGCTTTGTCAGTCGCTGATTAAAATCCGCTCGTGAGTAATGAGCCACTTTTGCGCGGGAAATGACTAATGTCGCTATCAACCGCGCTTAGTTCAAAGAGTTAATACTTATATTCAACATCTATTGTAGGTACCGAGGATTGGTGGAATGGGTTTAGAAATACCGGTTAATACTGGTTAATATCAGTTCAGAATAGAGGATTACGTTCGGAACAAAATACGGTACTATTTTGCGACGTTTCATAAGTCTAGTTTTTGTATAAAGGGTCGATATTTAGCAAATTTTCAGAATTTTTGCACTTAATTTACCTACAACATTCGCGTCGCGTTGGTACGATTACAAATATCTTTTACGCCCATAAAAAACTTAATGCGGTCATCTTAAAGTTTAATTTCGTTTAATTTCGGGTCTACTCTGATTTTCAAACATCGAAGTTTCAGGCCCGACCGAAGTTCGAACGAATGAAGTGCTATAAATATAACCCTACTCTGACTATCCTTCGGTTGGAGCTCTATATATTGACTATCTTCAAGTATTTATAAGATATCTCCCTTGTCATGGCGAAATTTGACTTTAATAATTCTTTTAATAATTTCATAAGGTCCGTTCGCTGAGATAACTTCACATATTGCGCATGGCAACAGTCGCTTAATCAAACTATAAGTACAAACACAATCATAACCGGGCAGCCGTTTGAGCGACCCACGTGATTTGTGGTTCGCGAAAGCGACCTCTGTCCGTGACGTGCCAATTGTCTCCGACTTGCGGTCTGGTGTAAATTATAAGCGGACGCGGTATAAATGAAGAGTTACATGCCGCGACCAATGTATACAAATAGAATAAATATTTCATTCATTCATTGCTACAGATATACTCACAGATATAAAGGGACAGATAACGCAAGTGTCCGTCGTCGCTGCGTGCCTGAAGTTAGTACTAAGCTCCTATTTCTCGCTCTGCTCGTTCAGTCTGTTACGGCCCGTGTCGCTAGCAAGTCGTTGTTACACAACAACAAAATGCACTAATATAACTATTAGGCTATAATCAATTGTAAAATCTCGTCAAAAGTGGTAAACCGAATCAAGAGAGATGTCTCGTTTCATCGCAGAGCGCCACGCGCGGAAACAACGATTTCGGCCTTCGGGGATACATAGATTCATCTCTCTCTCACAGAAGACCTGAAATGTACTACATTTCCTACTCTATCGTATTTCCCCAATTTACGTACGTACTTCGGTATTGAGTAAGATATGTCAGAGCCCAATCGCATTCCAATCCTCCCCATTTTGGCAACCCTTTCTCCCAATCCATTTCTTAATCTGCAAAGGTAGGCAACGCATCCGGGGGCGTGCTCATGTTTATTATTTTGGACTTATGTTGGCATGTATATGGGCAACAGTATCCATTCACCATCAGGTGGACTGTATGCTCGTCAGCCGCCTTCTTCCTATTTAAAGAAAACAAACAACTAAGTAAAATGTTTAAGATTAAATAAACAGAACTGTGCCCCTCCATTTGTGCTGGAAGGGCCTCCGTCTCAGTACAAGCTGTATGCCAAAACTACCAGACAACGATAAGCGCCGTAACATAAACCTGCCCTTTTAACGTCCACTTCTGGACACGAACATCCACATGCACATTGTCTTGTGTATGAAGGATGTATGGCCTCAAAATGCCACGTCGATCAAGCTAGTTGGCGAGCGCAGTCTTTTAGAGGTAGTGTAGTTCCTCAGGGCTTGTGAAAGCGGCTTCGTCATCCCTTAGTCGCATTTTACCTCAGTTTCCTTAGTTTAGAGATGGGGTGGGGGCTATTCTAACGCCGTCCAACATCACACGACCCATTACTTATAGCTGTATACTGTGATACTGTGTCAGGAACTACGGTCTATGATGAATGGTCTATGTTAACTGTCATAGTGACAGTATGTTTTCTCGCTTAGTAGATGGCGTATAAAGTATTAATTCGAAATGGTTGTTTCATATTATTAAAAAGCAATAAAGACCGTACAGATACACCATTTATATATATCTACTTTTCTGCAATACTACGAATATTTCTTCAGTTTATAACTTGTACCATCACCTTCTGTCACAAGCAGCGGTTTGTGTAAACGCTCCTTGATACCATAAAGCCTTAGCGCGTTATATCAATATGCTGTGTGAATATGTGGTTAAAATGTAACATAAGACAGATTAAGACCACAGACAATATATTAATATTTGGAGTGATATTTGGTAACGGGTGCACGCAGCAATCCCACAGCTGTTGGGAGCACTCGACTAGCCGTGTTACCCCTCTCTCACAGAAGACTGCCGTAAAAAGAAAACCGTAGAAGACTTCCAGTATTTCGTTAGTGAGTGAGATCTAATATATATATATATATATGCCAGAGCCCATTCCCACTCTATACTAACTTATCCCTCCCCATTTTTCCAATCATTTCTCCAAATACATTCCTAAATCATGTGGCATGTGTTGGCATGTGTCCACGGGCGACTGTATCCACTTACCACCAGGTGGACTATCTACTCGCCTGCCGCCATCTTTCTATAAAAAACCTATTTATTCCCAATTCTACTGTATCAATTTTCACTTCTCCATCCACTGCTCTTTTTCAAATCAACTTTCATTTTCGTGATCACACCAAATGGGTAATGCACGTCGAATGTGACTTCACTAATTGTTATAGAACCATTATCGCGGCCGCCCAATTACAGGCGATGCATAATTATGACGTCATCAGATATTGATGGGCTTATCATGGACGTGCAGCGATGACGATGCCATTTATTGTACTGTATCAATCTAATTATATATAGAGTGGTGATACAGCTATGTATAAAATCGACTCACATTATGGCTGACTGAGTTCCTAGTTAGGTACAGACTTTTCAAAGGAATTGTAAATTCTAATTTTAAAAAAAAATCATTTATCTTTAATCCTTCAGCTCCTAAGTATTTAAAAGAGCGTTTTTATTTACTCTGCTCTCACTCACCTTCGTTCTTCTAATAACCTTCTTCTTAGCATTCCTTTTCACCATTCTACATCATATTCTTTCTCTTTTACTATGCAGGCGGTTTGATTGTGGAACTCTTTCGTTCAACATAAAACGTGCTCAATATTTATCCAGCTTCAGAAGTCAAACTAAACACTATTTAGCTTTGTAAGCTTTCATACAGTTACTGACAGATATATTGTATATATATCTTATGTATATGTATATTGATATGTATATATTATGTGTAATTTATGTGTAGTGTACACTATCTACCTGTGATTGAAGTATTTATTACCTCTCGACCCAAAGGTTGTCTGGCAGAGATCGCTAATAGCGATAAGATCGCCGTTTGTGTATTTCATGTGTTGCAATGTCTGTTACTGTCTTGGTTTGTTATTTAAGAACTAGTACCGCGATGTGTGACTTGTAGGAATGGACGAATAAAGAATTTAAATCTTTATTTGCCACATCACCCAATCACCCAGCGAGGGTTGGGAGGTGTAATGACATGAAAACTTCGTCCCAATATCCGCATGCTCTCAAACCTTTCTCCAAATCCATTTTGACTCTCTGAATGCAGGCATCGTATCCACGGGCGTGTCGCGGATGTATATAGATGACAGTATCTACTTACCACCAGGTGGACCGATTACTGCCTTATTTGTCTTGTAAACGGATCTTAACTCGGTCTTAAACTTATTAATTTTACTCGAACTCAACGGCTCGCGGCGTTAATACTCATTTAATAGATAAATATATGTCAAAAACGCGAACATCTCAAAAGTTAAGTGTGTCACCACCTTTATACAAATATAAAAAAAAACTGAATATATTTAACACTGAATATATTTAATGTGGGTGATACTGGTACAAAGATACTTTTAACCATTTCACTTGAATAACATCCAAATACCTATATAAATCAATATTGACACTAAAATATTATAGAAACTAATCACGCATAAGTTATAAAACCGCGTTAACAGGTAATTTCCCATGGAAACGAAAATTCCCTTCACCAGTGTATAAATTAATAAAACACCATGCCCATAATGGTAAAAACACGTCATTTAATATTGAGCTTTATGATAACTGGCGTACAATTCAATATTATTAATTTTACGTGTTGATTTAAACCGTATTCCAAAAGGCAAAAGGTTGAAAATTAGTCGATGTCGAATTGAAAAATCATAGAGCAGTTATATTGACAGAGACTACTAATAATGTGCCGGAACAACTATTTGTAATGGTGGGTATTCACTGCTAGCGTTAAATAAAGTTTAAAACACATTCATATTCATAAAAATTCAATGCTTTTAAATTATCTATTACAAATTTAAAATTTACTCAAGACCGTATAAGATAGACACTAATTTCAGTTATTCAAAATAATTCACCTTTAATATTTCGCTATCGTTCCCCGTATTATACATATATTTTTAAAGACATAATTCAAAAAGTAAAATGTCAGAATTCATAGAGCTATAATTATTATTGAGGGCTAGGGGCTCTGCGAATTAATATAGCCTAGTATCACTGCGATCATTCCTGAATTATTGCGATCGCTACCATTTTTATAACTTGCTGACAATGTCTTTGACATGCACACATCGCAATACTACAGTTACACCATAATACATAAAATCAATATTTAAAAAAAAAAAATCTTGGTATGAGACATGTCTAATTTTATTATTTTTTCAGGCGTTTTGTCTTCACATAACATACGTGGACATGTTCTCTATATACAATAATTTTACAACTAACTTTTGAAAAGTATAATATTTACAAGTACATGTATATAATCAACTCCGTCAATGTGTCTTTTTGTTTAAAAACACCACAAGTTTAAGAAGAAGGCATTATATTTATTGGGTACAAAATGTATTTTCTGTTTCAAAAAAGCATAACTTATTAAGATTACCCGGATATTTCTTGAAATGAGTATTAAATTCCTATATCAGATTATACTACTAAATTAAACTAGATATGTTTAGTAGTTTTCGAGTTATCACGAAATAATACTGATAGGTTTCCGTACTGATAAAATTAATTTTACAGTTCAATTTTGTTTCTCAATTCTATTTTCTATAGTAATAAAATTAGTATTGAATTGCTAAAAATATCATATCTTAAAACATATGATATATGTATTTACAGTCCGCTGACACTGAGACCCGCATCAAAAATACATGAAGAGGCGTTCATTATGCGATAGTGTGAACTGTCTGAATATACAACGGTGGTAAAATAGCTTCCAGTAAAAGATATGTGTTCGACCCGCGTAGGCGCAGGTCAGCTTTTTGAAGGCAAATCAAGAAATTTCTATGTGAGTCTTTGACTATGAGTAAAATAGTTTATTCCAAAAGTCCTTTGATTGTGTACATAACAGATACAATACTTATGTTTTAGCGTGGCCATGTGGTGTCATAAAAGGTGCCTAAGGGATAACAAAGCCGCTACCACAAGCCCTTCTTCAACTGCACCACATTTAAAAGATGTGATGTTACGGTGTAATTTTTGGTCACGTCATGCGCAGTAATTGATATAATTTCTCGCAACTTATAAAGCAGGGTAAGATACACGGTCTCAGAAATCTTATGAAATGGTTCGTGATGAACACGAAGGCTTTATTCCGGGCAGCAGTCTCTCATGTATGGATAACCATGCTGATCGCCAAATTCCGAAGACGATCTGAAAGCGTATCTGAGGGCGTGGCAACATTTGTCACTCAGGAATGATGTTAGCTTGTCCATGGGTAACAATATCCATATACTACCAGGTGGGCTGTATGCTCGTCTGCCGCATTATTTCTATATAAAACAAATTTCACACCTTTTCCTCAATTATTCGTTATCAGCTAATAACATTCTGTAACATTCAATGGCTCCTTTGTAATAGAACAGTTCTTTAGGGGCCTATCAGGCCAATGTTTGCTCGACTGATTTAAATAAAAACTCAGTACGGACCAAGGTTTGAAATTACAAACTTAATTACTATTATCTAACTCTATTCGTCTACAGACTTCTCTTTACCACCCAAAGGTTACCTGGAAGAAATTGCTTTAGCGATAAGGTCGCAGGTTGTACTTCTAATTAATTGCAGCGTTGTTTCTTTTCTGTATGCTTTGGTATTTGGTGAAAATATATCTATCTAAATTAAATGACATTCCTTAGCAGCGCCAAATTTATTTGCACATACACATCTAAAAAGGAATGCACTCCTTAACACCTGGAAACCGTTGACCTGCACAAACTTGCAATCCATTTCCTATAAACGTCATATTGAATACGCTAATTCACAGCTGTGCGGTTGCTATGCGCGGTCGCATGCCAGGAATGGCAGGGATCGCGAACGATCGTCATGAGTCACGTGCGTCGCCTCTGTACCGTGCATTACACTGTCACTGGAGTATGTTATTTAGAATTTATTACATTTATTTGTGACTATCAAATTATGTGTTTAGTGAACGCAATTTTGTTTAGAGTTGCCACTCTCTGTGTTATAAGTTTTTATATGGAAAGATTTAAAAAGAGATTCGAAGATTTTGACAAATAGATGTGCCGTCATTTTTTAAAACTGAAGTTCAGTTGCTGTAACAAGCCACGCTGGCCAGGCGTGTTGGCGAGTCCACTATTTTAGAGGCGGTGTAGGTCCTCAGGGCTTGCGGTAATCGCTTTATTATCCTCTAGTCGCCTTTTACGATACCAACGGGAAGAAATGTGGTGGTGTTATTCTAAATCCACACGTCACCACTTGGCCCGGAAAATCGTTTATTATTAAAATTACCTCTCCCTGATCAGTATTTAATTAGGTACTATAAAAAAAACTTACCAATAAATAATGTAAACGCCAGAAAAAAAATAACATACCTGTAACAAAAACATAAAAACAAGTTGTAAAAAAATATACAGTAAAAGAAAATTTAAACAGAAAAGTTAATATAAAAAATAAGATTAATTCAACGTGCAAATTCTATTTCATACAAACATTTTGTAAAAGTGTAGGTAAATGTAGATAAATGGATAAATATATTATTAACGCCTTTATTGGAACGGTATTTAAAAAAAATACTATCTTGTGATGTAACACCATTCCGTTATCTTAGTTCAAGAGCCTTCGCGACCGACAAATAAACGAACTAACTGAAACCCTTGACAAACACATGAATAGTTCACATACAGGAAAAAATACAAACGAAACTTAAAACGGGACATGAAACACAACCCTTTGCACAATCATTCCACCCGTTAATCCCCCTAATACCTCCCCTAATTCAGTCCTGAAAAAAGCCTTTCAATTCAATCGTGAGACAAGAACGTTTCAAAGGTAGAGACGTGTTAAAACCTCATCCCGGCCTTTAATTAAAGCTTGGACTGCAGAGTGGGGGGTAGGGGTTTACCGGAAGCGACGTGGCGGCCATTTCACTCGGGCTGTCCACTTCCGGCGTAACGTATGGACGGAGCTACTTCATTTCGGACTGACGAAGGGAAAAAGAAAATCCAGGTGGTCCACGCATCCCGACATAGGGATGCGTGGATATGTCGTTGATAGTTATTTTTTTTGTAATGATGTAATTTTTAAATTCAGTACCTATAGATTTGTATTAATTATAATAATTGTTAAGGTACCGAAGAACAAAAACTAAATAAAAACAAATAAAAAAACATGAAGCATATGTAATATTTACGAAACCGCAATAAACCATCACTGGGCCTAATGGATCACTTATTTAATTATACTAGAAACTCGTGTTCATTTTTTCACGGTCAAAAACTCCTCGCAATTCTAAGAGGAGGCATGTTTTCTATACTGAAACGTTACAGGTTGATCAATCGATTATTAACAGCAATTACTGATTGGAATGTCGCAAATGAGCTATATCAATTATTGATGAATGATGACTGATTGAGTTATTAAAATTCAGAGATATTTACGGTGAGACAATTCTCAGGATTACATTAATTTTTAGTACACATTAAGATACTGTATAATTTGAATACTATATATTTTTTAACAAATGAATCCATCCAATTAGAATACCATACAATACCAATTGCGATACAGTATTTATATAAAGCACTTGACAGATATTCTCAATAATTACTTATGGTACTTAATATAAATACGACTAAAAGATCAATCGTAAAGTAAAGTAAATATCGTGCATCCAGATGAATTCATCTTTACTCATAGATACATAAAAAAATTAACGATACCAATGGCGACTCCATCGTACTCCTAGTCATCAAATTCACCCTCACAATCGAGCACTCGTTTAATTGGCTCGCATAACTTATAGGTTAATATCAAATAGAGTACACTGATTAATAATCGAAGTGTTGCGATCGGGACTCGATTTAATTAGCCTGCCTCTCCGTGTCCCCACTCTAGGGAGAAGGGATTTTAAAAAGCTGGGTTTAAATAGATATCGCCGTTTCAATTTTCCTGTCTGTACTTTTATTTTTAATCAATTGCTAATCAAATGAAGTGATTCGCCAACGAACTAACGTCACGAACATAACTCATAGAATCAATTTTGTTAAGTTTTTTTTCTTGTATACACTTAGAAATTGTATTCGTTAAAAATTCCTGTACCTCAAAGCAAATGTTTAATATCTATGTGTGTCGTTTTAAAGCAAATAAACTTTACATTCATTCTTACATACATTCAACCAGTATGCTGAAGTCAAATTGGGCAGATCTCATTTGCCACAGGGTAGATTAAGGTCCTGTGCAGGGAAGCGCAGTGTAGGACGCTTGAAGCGAGCGGAGCGGCAACTTGAAAAGTACCGTGGTGATGGCTGGATAAGAAGAGCCGAAGGTCTTGGGAGAGCCTTACAGTATTATATATTCTATAGCATATATTAAGCATATTCTACGAGCGCTTTGGTCCAGACAGCGAAGCAGGCTTCCATTGGCAGTAATAAACGATGTAAATGTAAAAATAATCGATAAATTACTGAAATTTCCCAACACTATGCATTTATTAATTTCAAACATAATACTCATACGTAGCCTTAATATAAGACTTATATACTATATATTAGTAAGGAACAATTGTATTTTATTCCTATAACTAGCTTCAACTCACGGTTTCGCTCGCATGGACTGAGCAGTTGTAAAAGATTTTTTTAACACCTGTAAAAGCACCGACATGATTGATGGATTTCACGGACGAAAATCCATCCAATAGTCTTTGAGTAATGTTCCTTCTGGATGCTTAGCTATACATTAGTGAAAACCTGATCAAAATCCATTCAGTAGTTCTCACGTGATGCTCAAACAAACAGAAAAAATAACAGACAAAAATTTAAAAACTACTGTTTTATATTCTGTAGCTTCTAAAGAGACCTCCAATTATTAAAAAAAAATAAGTCTATATACTCGAACCCTTTTACTGTTTTATTATATGTATATGTATAGATTAAATAAATGAAATATAGTTTCAGAATGTGCCACAGGGTTCACATACGGGTCGGTGCACCGGTAACGTCTCACTCTATGTTTATGGCTCCGTGTTTACAATCACAAACCATTGTTCTTTGTTACAATCCTGCTGGTTAATGAGGTCTAGTTTATGAAGGAGGTATAACTTCATTTAGAGGTATATGGTTCTGTTGTAGCAGGTTTTTATTTAAAAAATAAAGTGTATTAGCAGCTGGAGATGGTTTAATAAACGTACATATGATGTCTAAGTACAAAAGTGACAAGGTACTTAGATTATCAACAAGTTATAATAATTAGTAAGCTAACCTGTAGATATATTCGATGTTAGTTGATCGCATAAGTTCGCTGTACGACTGTTACAATTCTTATCGCGGTAACAATTAGCCGCTTTTGCGATAAAATCCGACATAAACGGTAGTATAAATATACTAAACTGAACTGTATACATTAAACTGTACAAGCATACGAGCGGTCTGTGAACTGCACAACAATGCCGTGTTAAAATGTAAAATTCTCTATTGTTTTCAGTTATATATTTTAGTTGGAACGTTGAGGGTTAAAACCAGTAGCAAACCACAAAAAAGTGAATGGTAGTGAATGGTGAAAGTAGCGGAATGGTAGATGCACCCGCAGGGTTTTTTTTAATTCCCGAGCTTGTGGAATTGCTTACGGCGATTTCCATCAGTAGTGATTTTTTATTTATTTATTTTCAAACAAACAACTCTAACTCATATAAAATATTAATTTCGTCGATCAGCGCAGTTGGTATCTGCCTGCTGTTTAAAAGGTCCCGGGTTTGATTCCCGGTCGAACATTCATTTGTTTAAAGACAAATCTTTGTTCGGGGTCTGGGTGGGTATTTGCCTTTGTATGTGTCTCTGTACACACCCAGGAAATCCTACTTTGGGCCATAGTGTGGCGTTTTTTAAAAAAAAGAATAGATCCGCAGATTATTGACGGATAAGCTCTCAGTTTTTACAATTCACTTACTCAGTGCATATCAGTCAGATTACAATAAATTTAATCAAAACGGTTTCAATTAAAATATTAATTATCAAATCATAATCCAAGGTTCATTAAGAAATTCGAGGTTTGAACTCATTACCCCGTAAATGTGAATTGGAAGTGGATTCACTTAGTACCCCCTAGCGTCCAGACAGCCAGTGACTGGATGAGAAGAGCGAATGGTCGTGCGATATGGCGACCCTTAGGCCTATATCCAGCAGTAGTGTCCGCTTGTGTTACAAATATCTGCGAGTATTTACAGAGGGAATAACCCTAAAAACTTTTAAATTTAAACCGACATAAAGCTTTCTTCTCTCTGATAATGTTGTCATGAAATGCATCGTCATTAACTATAAAACCCACGCACAAGTTTTCTAAGTAAAGATTCGTTTGTATACTTTAGAATTGTAAAGCCATAACGTTGCCCTTCAATCATGTGACGTACTGAAACTATGCCGACTGAGTGTCACTTGTCATGGCACTATACGCGACACACACACGCACACACACACATAATTATGTAGTCATACTATGCCGATCGCTCCAATTACGACCAATAGTAAAGTTTTTAAACACTCACACATTCTTAAGCAGGTTGCTTTGGTTTGTTGTTAATTAAGGCGATCCCAAGATCTACAATAAAATTATTACACAATAATGTCATTGCAGAATATTGTGGGATCGCGATTTGCACTAAAATGAGTATCAATACACTTCCTAAACAATCGAAATATGGTGCAATCAATAAAATTAGACAATATAATTGATAGTCTAGAGCAGTCATTCTCAAAGTAGTCCATACGGACCCCCAGGGGCCCCCTGGGGGTCCGTATGGACCCTACCTACGTGCCACCTACCTACCTACGTGCCACCTACCTACCTACGTGCCACCTATCTACCTACCTACCTACGTGCCACCTATCTACCTACCTACCTACGTGCCACCTATCTACCTACGTGCAATTGTCCCATCAGAGAGGACAGAATAAAGTATTTTTAGTAGGTTTTATTATATCATAAAAGTTAATTCACTTGGGAGTTCATAGTTAAGTTTTTGTTGTGGTAAGGGGTCCATGACCGAAATAAGTTGGGAATCACTGGTCTAGAGGGTCTACAAAACTGAGATTAATTCCGATTAAGAACAAAAATTATTTTCTAACATCGATCTAGGTACTTGGTATAAGTACTTTTAAGAATATTTAAAATACATAATTAATCTATGATTTAATAAAAGCATATTTTTGCAGCAAATCACGATATATTTTCATGACTAATGTCAGAAATATTCTAATTCGTCAAAAACCTACGCCCCACCTCGATTAATAACCACGGATACATAAATATCTCATTTTTATGGAAGCGTCAACTGATATCTGACCCACTAATTAAATATCAAGGAATATGTTACGTCCCACGCTGCGTCCGGCAAAAAAGTATACAAGTTTGTGTGCGTGGGTTTGCTTGGATAAAACTGTCAACCATAAGTACGAGTTTGCGGTGACGTGGTGCGATGAATGAGGGAAATGAGGACGACAATAAAAATATTTCTTTTTGTTTTTTTTTAAGAATTTATTTCAAAATGAACAGCAAAGCAGTGAATAAGGTTTTCATGCTGTGTGGTGTCGCCTGACTTTAGAATGACACCAAACCATTTCTTCCCCGGGGCGTCGTAGAAGGCGACTGAGGGATAACAAAATCGATTGAGGGATACCATAAGCCTTGAGAAAGCACACCACCTCTAAAATAGTGGACTCACTGACCAGCTTAGCCAGCGTAGGGTTTTAAGACCATACATCCCCTTTGTGCACAAGAGAATGTCCAGCAGTGCAATAAAAGGGCTGGTTATAACCCTCCCATCTTTCAAGCCATTTGTATTTGTCTTGTACTAGTCGCATCCGGGTCTTATTTGCGACTCTGTTATGGTTAAGTTATGGTTTTGCTCCATCTGCCATAACCACATCTGGCTACATGTTCTGCCCATCACCATTTAAGGCTTGACATTAATGTCTTGGACGTTTAAAAAAAAAAATATCATTTCTCCTGTTTTTATTTATTTACATTAGTATTAATTGTTAATGGAGAAATTCAGTAGTTTTTTCGTATATAGAAATAAAAAAGGAGCTCGAATTATTTACTCAATTTTTTTATTTATTTATTTACTCTATTTTGGAAATTATTACAAAAGGCGGACATAATGCTTTAACTCTTTTCTGTAACTTTTAGAAAAAGATGTTTAAACAAACGTTGTAGTTTCATGAATAGTATTCAACAATAAGTCATACGTTTGTAAGTTTGTATAAAATGTATCTTTTCTTCACACGCTGCTCGGTCTACGTTCAACTTTGAATGGCTATAACTTCGTTATTATTAAAGATATTGTAGATTAATTGCTACAACATTTTTTTCGTAATAACCTCGTTAAAATATTCATGAAAATATACTTCATGAAAACATAATTGAATTAACCTTCCTTGTCGCAGTCTGGTTCAGTAATATAAAATCTCCATCACTGCATCTTCACATCTCTGACAGCTCGTCCATCAACTACGCTTTATTAGAAGCCATATAAAGTTGCCGCTTCCAGATTAAAGCCTGCGCTCACAATATATGGACGTGCACATTTGTTAATGTCATATTCAGTACGATTTTATATCCTTGACACTGATTTGCGGGAAAACGACAATTTAAAATGTATTTGTTTTTAAGATTTTTGTAGAGATAAATTCATAAACATTTATCAATTTGATATTGATATAATAAAAGTTGACGTGATTCAAAGGTGTTTTCCCATGACTCAAAACTTTTCAAAAAACATATTTTGATAATAAATTAGAACATATATTTCATTTAAGATATATATATATTACATAGCATTAGTATTATATTGTATTATAGCCTTATTAATATTATTTTGTATTATTTTATTGCATAACCTATCTTTTGCCTGGAAGAGATCGGTTTTAGCGATAAGGCCGCCTATTGCTTCTATAGAATATGATTATGTTTAATATAATTAATTAGTTACAACAGAAATACAACAATGAATGTCCATTCTAACAGAATAACAGGAAATTATCAACCTTATGGAACCTTCCAAAACTATAAATTAAAACAAAGTTGATTACTTATAATTAAAATTATTACACTTTCGAATAACATACATATTTTCCATTTATTCATTCATTCGTTCAATTCATTTCAAGCAGATCGGTACATATTAAGCATTTATTACACTCTTGAATACATCCTCCAGCTTCTCTCCAACCCACGTGTATCACATCGCATCGTATGACATCGTGTCATGTAACAAATAGCGCGGCATGGCATGGGTTAGCAATGGCTGACATCGACACATGATGGCCCATACACTACGTCCCATTGTCATGAGAGTCATGAGCTACTCGTTTTATTCACGCCATCAGGACGTGAGCGAAACATGTGGAGTTATCTTAAGGGGTGGCGTGAGTTGTAAACTATGAGCGGGGAATCCGCTTATAGCGATTACACTACACATTCAATTCACACAGTGGTACCACCTATTTACGCAAAGAGACATATTATTTTATTTATCAAGACAAACTCTGTTACATCAAACACAATTGCATATTGCATTTCCGAATGCAACAAAGAATGACATTTCAGTCAATACTATATAAAACGTCATATAATTTTTAGATATACAAAAATAATAATTGTGTAGTTATACACAAAGAACATCGCCATTTAGATAAGGCAAAGATTATCAACCTGTACTGGGGCTAACAGAATGCACACGTGTATACTATAAAATTCACTGAGTAAAAGACAATAAAACACTGTGCGGCACAATCGTTCAGTTTATCACTTGTAGCACATAACTCACGTGGGCGTACAGGGTTCTTTGGGCGATCTCAAAGAGATTTGATTTTATAATAATATTGTAAATTCTAATATTGTACTTAAATACGTATTCAGTATCCAGACATACTTTATTGATCATTGTAAAAGTATGTCTGTCAGTTAGTTAGTTCTGATTTTTTCCAAGATTTCGTCTAGACTGGTAAATAAGTGATTTTTAGAATATTTTTCTGGGATGTTGGAACTCACAGCAGTCAATATACATCGTTGTGTACCCGATGTCAGCGCTAAGCTGCTACTCGCAGTTTTGCAAATCACCTCAATACAAACTAACACATATGGATAAGCGCTTCTTGATAATAACCCGGTAGTTCTCGGCTACAAACATACAGACGTTAAATATCTTATTGCATACAGACGACATGACAAATATGCCTGATTATTATACAAGCGTGGAGTTATTAGCCCCACGCCACTGTGGACGCAGATAGATGGCTGCGATAACGTGCGTTCCAGGTTCGATTCCCGTGAATTTGTTATAAAGCTTCCGGGATTGTTGGATGTGTTTACGTTACGTCATATTCAAGCGTTTGGAAAACTACGTCAAATAAAATCAAATCACTAATTTGCAATGTAAATAATAAATAATAATAAATGGTAATTAAATACAGCAAATCATCACATTTGACAGAATTGTCATTTAACATAAAATCACTATAGTATTAGATCATAGAAAATTACATTTTAAGTAAATATTATATGCAAAATGTAAAAGTAGTCAAAAAAGTATGGAAACATTTTTACGAAAGTTTTACGAATTATAATAGTCAAGTTTATTTATAATAGTTTATTACAATTGTGAATTTACAAAGTCTTTACAAATCCATGCATTCTGCCAGTGATGAGCTGATAACCTTATAACGTAGAAACATTACCGGTAGATTTGGTTCTCAAGCTAAAGTTGCCCAGCGAGCAATGTGGAAAGGGCTATGCACGGATTTTTTTAAAGAATAAAATCCAATTGAGACTATTAATTATAAAATAATTATGTATCTTTATTGTATAGACAAACAAAGTAATTAGTTCACATAGCTCTTATGTAAACGGAAAACGATAATCAGTCTTATTAGGCAAACTCATCCGTACATCCTGTGATAGGGAAATTTATACGTTTACATAATTATACCTTTTGTGACGATTTTGAATCGTCTTAATTGAATTCTATCATTTAATAACTTTAATGAACCAAAATGAATGACATAATTCAGAGAATTGACAGATTTTTTCTTACAGAAAAAGGTCAGCAGTTGAGGAGACAGTCCAAATGGCGGTAAGTGGATACTGTCGTCCATGAACATCCGCGGTACATGTCAATATCAGTCCAGAATGACGAACGTTCGCATGCAATACCGGATGCAATACCTAACTATGGAGATGAAGGAATGGAAAGGGTTGAGAATTTGAAGCAGAACGTTTACAACATTGCCATGCATATAGTGTTCGCGCGTTATTAAAGATGATCGGGTGGACGCAACACGATGACACGGCCTGATAGCTGTGTATACTAGCATATTTATCATTTTTTTTTATAGATAAGAGGGCGGACAAGCAAGCGGTCCCACGTGATGGTAAGTGTTACCGCCGCCCATGGACACCTGCAACACCAGGGGGTATGCGGACGCGCCGCCGACCTTGCAAAATCCTATTCACAGCTTTCTTGAAGAACCCCATGTCGTAGTCTCTTGAGGCAGTTCTTTGCTTAAAATGCTTGACAGCACCGACCCGGACAACTACAGACCAATAGCGATCACCTCCCTCCTCTCCAAGGTGATGGAGCGTATTATAAACACACAGCTTCTTGGGTACCTATTTATTTATATTTGATGTACTGAACTGTGACATTTCCTTATTCAGATAGGTCAGTCGAGCATGCGAAGGTGGACCGTATGGTGCAGTCATTACCATAAACTAATTTATCATTATTATTTATCGATATTACAACAATTATTTATTGTTACCGTCAATACATAAATATGATTGCATGCAATGAGATGACTGATATTTACGATTGAATGGATTTTCCCGCGGCCATCTTGAAATATTGTATTAAAGAGGGTTTCCTTGCCTTTGTAACCTCGTCGGTGTTAGTGGAAATATAAAAGGAAAAAATTAAAATGGCGTGTGGCATAGTTGTAACATTTTATATCTTTCCACTGCTGGATCTGAGCTGATGTTGTCATGTGTCGCGGATGTCCATGACCGACAGTATCTACTTACCACCAGACTTACTTACTTACCTTCTTTCTATATAAAAAAGAAAGAGATAGTTGCGTAAACGCTTCATTTGTACCCACGTAGAATCTATCACCTCGATGGCTCACGGCCTCCCCGCACCTACCCTGCATCCACCCACCCCATACACACATGTAAAGAGCCCGAGCGTTACAGCACAACAACTACTTTGTCGCTTCTGTTCTATATTTATTAACTCATATATATATATATTTTTTCTGTGCTGCTATTTTATATGTAATTAGTATTCATATAAAATGGTATATTAAACGTTTATTGCACAAAATGCTATATATGGCAATTAATTACACAAGGTGTAATCGAACTTTTCCCAGTCTGAAACTATGGATTCTGATTCATGATTCTAATTGAATTACCATACAATTTTATGTCGTATTTGTAAAAATATATTATATTTGTTGGGTTTTTTAGCAAGTAGTATGAAATAATTTGTAATAATAAAATTAATAGAAATTTATTTTTTAGCAAAATGAGATTCGTAAAATTTTTCATACACTGATGAACTCTGTACACACAAAAATTGTACCTATACTGTGCAAGGTACCCAACATGCTGGTGGCATTACCACGCCGTATTTTAAAACTGTCTCTTTGATACCTCTGTAAAAAGTTAACATTAGCAATTTTGATAAATGTCTGTTACTGTTGTTTTACTGCAACTTATGCGCTAGAAAGGAATTTTAGTTTCCTTTTGAAGATATTATAATTCCACATTCAGTATATACTGTTATACAAATCCAAACAAGATTTAGAGTTGAAAACATAAAGCACAATGCACACTGGAGATCAACAACAGTTTAAATTGCACCTATTTTATTATGAACCATTTTACACAAGCCTTCGCTGACAGTATAAATTGAAATATACTGCGCTTGTCTCCTGCCTTCACTTAACTTGAAGTTTATTGCAGAAAAACTGCAAAAACCGACGCGGGCGCACCACGGGCGTATGCCGCGCATAAACATCGCGGCATCTCTCCCCCCCGCGATATGTCTGTCTCTTTCTTGCCATGTAAATAATGAGAGCTTATTTATTATCTCTTTATCTCTCACGGTGCATTATCCGTTTATAGAATGGTCACTGTAACGCGTTTCCCAACAACGGATCGTCTTAGCTACGTGCTATTGGTTTTGAATGCAACGAAGTCGTTAGTGAACGCTGTATGACACAATGTGCCTCTGTGTTTGTAGTTGGAAGCATTGGGATTGCAGTCCGTCATAATATATGATTGCTGTTTGAAAAAGTTTAAATAATTATGTGAGTGTATTCATTATGTATGATCCCTTATTTATAGTTCGCATATTTATGTATTGTTTTCAGAAAAAAAAATACATATAATAAGAACTTACAAGCATAAGCGAGTATAATATACTGGTCTAAATAAATAAATCTCTTAAGGATAACGTTATATATACAAAACATGATTTGAGTATACAATTAAGATAAAAACTTATTTAGGCTAAATTGTGTCACAAAAAAGAATCAAAATTTGAAAATAAAAAAGTATAGAATTTGAAATTAGAATTTTGAAAGTAGTTTAGATAGATTGAAAAGATCTAAAGGGAATATAAAAGTGAGGGGATTTACAGATTTTTATACTGATGTTGGTTGATTAACGGTACCCGAGGGATTAGACCCCGGGGATAATAATTTAAATTTAAATTTAGGTAATGTAACGCTGAAAATGTTCAAATGTGTTTTAGGAAATTGTTTCATATAACTATCGTAGGAATCACACATACGAGTTATGAGAGCATTTCGGCCAACGTTTGTCCTCCATACGGGGATATAGAATATGATGACTCTTCGATTATGTCGGGGCACATCGAAAAAAAAATTCTCAACAATATCCTGCCATTGCACTTTGCCATGTATGTTATTATGTTAGAAGAACAAGTCCGGGCGCGACGACGGTTTAGGAATGAATTTGGAAAAAAGGTTGAGAAAATGGGAAGGAATAGGATTGATGGAAATGGGCTCTGGGATATCTTACTCACAACCAAAACTATGTGTTTTGCTCAGTAGCTCTTTCTCAAGGAAGTGCGGATGGACCGGCCGTCGGTGACGAGAGATGCAGAGATAAAAACACTCTTAGATTGGGGGCCATTAAATGGGCAGTAGGAAATGTACTGTATTTCCCCATTATATAGGAATGACCTACCAGCTGAGGTATTTCCATCAAGCTACGACATGAGGCTCTTCAAGAGAGCTGTGAACAGGATTCTGCGAGGTCAGCAGCGCACCCGTAAGCCCCTTGGTGTTGCAGGTGTCCATGGGCGGCGGTGACCACTTGTCATAATGTAAAAAAAAGTAGAACACGTAGGAATATGCTACATCTTTTCAGATACTGAGTGATTCTAAAACGCCTGCTGTATTTGTTGTTATTATTTAAGCTATTTCATCTACAGACTTCTCCTTAGCACCCAAAGATTGCTTGCCAGAAATCGCTTTTCTGATAAGGCCGCCGGTTGTAATTCTAACTACTTGTATTTTATGTTTCTCCGTATGTTTTGGTGTACAGTAAAGTATTCTTCTATCACGTTCTTTCTTTCTTTCTTCCTATTCGTACTAGCTAGATTTTCCATTAAGCATTTTTTATGAACAGATTACGAATGCATGTTTTACTAATTGAAAATCGCAATTACATACCTATCTAAGACGGCATGTCGGTAAATCACACGGTAATCGGTGAGGGTAGGTAATTAAAGATAAGACGCGCCTTAACCGTGCCCGTGTATCGGATGTTACAGTAATAGGTCTCTTATGGTAGGACTGGTGTACACCGAGAGCAATTTTCTTACTTTTTACCTGCTGCAGTGTCCAACGCCTAGGTCAATTATTCAAATTATTATTTGCCAATCAAGCAACTCTTGGTGCAATGGAACAAGGACAGAACAGCCACTAATACCTTGTAACATGTTACAAGTAACATGTTGGCTCACAGGTTTGCACGTTGTACTAAAGAAGTCAAAATAATGTTGTTTATGGCGTTCTGGGTTAGATATACGCAGAAATCGTTCAGTGCCCTTCCTATCCAGTATAATGGCGCTGATGGGGTTGCCGCGTTTCTGTAGCGCATTCAGCTATGTTTGCTGAGTGAGGCTCGCATGGACTGATTCCATGAAATGGTGCGCAAAAGAATCGCCTTCCTGATACGCCGCGTGTTGGGCAGCACCAACGACATTCTTAGCACCTTAGCGGATAAGTTGGACTGTCCCATATTGAGGTATTGGGTTGGGGGTAGATGTACGCTAACTCAGTGTCTCACTATGGTATTATTTTAAAATTATTCATATTTCTACAAAATTTTCTGTGAACATTATTAACCTGAAGAAAAAGACAATGAAAAACCAAAGGGCATACATAATATAGCGTCAGATCAGTAATACTTAAACTGCATATTTTAGGAACCACGAATTCCATTTATGACACTGAGTTTATAAAAGTTTTTAATATGTCATACAATTTTCTATTCTTTTAAACTTTATAGGTACAAAGCCCAGATAATTAATATTTTGACAAAAAAAATGTTTTTATTTTATAGTATTAGGCGACAGACGAGCATACAGTCCATCTGGTGGTAAGTGGCTCATAGACATTCGCGATACATGCCAATATCAACCCAGACAAACTTTGGCACACCCCCGGATGCGCTGCCTACCTTTTGAGATGTAGGAATTGATTGGGAGAAAGGGTTAGGAAAATGGGGAGGTATAAGATAGAATGGGAATGGGCTCTGGGCATATCTCATTATTTATTGACTAGGATGTATCATGTAATGCGTGGGAAACGCATTACATTTAATTAATTAACATGCATGTTAACTCAGAATCATAAGTCGGGATAGATTAGATTACATCCTGTGTAAAAGCGCAAAAATTCAGTTACCTCCTACTTTACTAAAAGTAAAGTTACTTACTTTACTTTTAACACATGTTTCCCCCTATCATCTTCGATAACACAACAATTTTAATCCCACAAACATTGTAACCTCAATGTATCCGCAGCACAACTCCCGCGCAGATAATAGCAAGTTTTATCGGTGCGCCGGCGCATCCACTGCTCCCGCACCGTTTACCAGCTATAAATTACGGCGAAATGGCCGATAATCATCTACCACGGATTTCATTATACTATCCACTACTTATTAGGAAGTTAATGTTTTGCACTTAGTGTGTCCGAGGGTTTAGTACCGCGTTGTTTTTCATATGAGTTATTATGGAACTAGACTGTTTTACGATTTAAAAAATGCGTGTTGATAGTCGTAATCTTTTCCGATAGGTGATTGTTATTTATTTTCAAATGGTAAAAAGATGGCAAATGAGGATACGGTTCAATTAACCCGATGGTAAGCGGGTGTTGCTATATAAATCAACATTAACAATGTGAGATATGAAACTTCACTTATGAAAACATTATGACATTAATAGACTTCAGTAAAGCCTTTAATACTGTTGATTATGATCTATTACTTGGTGTACTACGTTCTCTTAATATATCTTCACCGATAATTGATTGGTTTCATAGTTCCTTGTATGGACGCCAGCAACGCATATAAATTGAAGATAAAATTTCTATCTGGTGCAACACAAATGCAGGCGTCCCTCAAGGTGGCATGTTGTGTCCGCTCCTATTTGCTATTTTCATCAATTCTATAACTCAACAGCTTTTCCTACCACCTATATGCAGACGATCTCCAGATCTACACGCAAGTCCCAGCTGATAATATCAATCAAGCCGTCTCCATTATTAATGCGGACTTAGCAACCATCGCAGAAGACTGGAGTGATTCATACGGCTTAGCCGTTAAATCCATCAAAAACTAAGGCGATTACTATTGGTAGCCGAAGCTTGTTTATTATGTATACAGGCATCACAGAAACCTTCAAGATTTAAATGTGATGTCGAGTCGCTCTAATGTACTTAACTATTATCAGAATTATTACTTAGTATTACTATATACTATTTATCATTATACTATTAATATTAATTATACTACTAATTTATTCTATTACTTCGAATGCATGTTTATAAATGCGTTTATGCTATCGCCGCTCAATGTTCAACTTATTGTTTAAAAATGCGTCTTTAGTAATACTTTGACTTTCTCGTCATTCGTGTATTTTTCTGCAGCTTGAGGCAGTTCATTGATCAAATGTGACCAATTGACATGTATTGTCACATTCTTTCGTACATTATTGACTTTGGGTAAATGGTTTATTAAATAATAATTGTTGTTTTTGATACAGTGGGATAGCATGGGATGGAAATAGACTCTGGTAACTGTATATTAATCGCATCCGAAACAATACTTTTACAATATTGAGAAAGACTTGTTCTCTAAATTAGGCCATTTGAAAACGCCTAGCGACTATAGAATACTGTAGGTACCATTCGTCCCTTTAAATTCTATAGATACAGTCATCTGATCAAAATTGAAGTATTTCTTCGTTTGTAGTGGGAAACTGCCTTTACATAGAACACAGAAAACACCACCTGTTCACAGTTAAAACACCTATTTGGTGACTAATAATTTTCCTAGAGTGTTCCCTGTACACATCGGGCGTATATTCACGCGTTGTCGGCAGGAGACTCGGCATACGATTTATTACATTGCTCTTTATCGATGAAATTTCAATATGCCTTATAGTAAAGGATTAAGGTTCAATATACAATAGTTTTTGTTGCAGCTATCCACTCGGCTCTTTACCGTTATAAAGACATGTTTCCAGGTTCCCCGGGACATAAAATGATGGTACGCATAAGGATTTGAAGTGGGATATCTTGTATAATCAAGCGCCTTATTGCACCTTTAAGGAAGACTTGTCCGTTTGAATCGGCTTTTATTGAAAACAAGAAATCTGATTGAAACGCAAGTGGTGCGCTAGAGTACTCTCTAAAAAATATCTATTTATACCCTAATCGTCTATAAATGATTTTAAATAAACGCACATCTTTTTATAAATTAAAACTGCTTAACTGTATACAGTTTGTCGGCAGTAAACAAGCTCTCATAACGTAATATGCTATAAACTTAAATCTATCTATTATTTATGTATATAAAAGAGGATGTTGATATATTGGTGATTAATAGACTTCGACACCGTTTGACCGATCACTATGAAAGTTGGCCCATATATATATCTTTTCATCGAGAAGGTTTTTATGCTATCCACTTTGTTGTAACTCGCCACTAGATGGCGCTGCAGCATATCAACTTCTATACCGTACAATCGATCGCCATGAAAATTGGTGTACATAGGTATTTGAGCACGGAGAATATTTTCGAGCTATCGACTTTGTTGTAACTCGCCACTAGATGGCTTTTATGGCAGGACAACGTCTGAAGGGTAGTAATTTGGTAGTAAATTATACATAATTAATAATTATACATAATTATTATATTGTGCATTGATTTCTGGGGGTCTATTCACCTAACTACAGCCTAACTAGCCTATCGAATATATGTTTTTTAATATATTTCTTGGAACATAGTGCACACTGCTTTTTTTTCGGAATGGCTAAATTTTTGTGGCCCTAGTGGCCTTTCAAGAGTCACCGGTCGTGATAGAGCACACTGCTTAAATCTATTGAGCTAAGCTTAAATGATTTATTAACGACCAGGGCCATATTTTCTCTTCTCCTGCTCGCATGCGAGCGAGAGACAACTTCTTCAAACTCCTCGCTGTCGAACTGCTCCGCAGCCAGCAGATGTTTCAACCTCAAGTGCACTACTTTTACTTATTTAAAATTTTGTTAAATTATTATAAGATTTTAATTTCATTTCACTACAGTGAATTATTTTAAGTACAGTACAGTACAGTGTCGGGTGGGTTTCATAAAAGACGACTAAGGGATTACAAAGCCACTACCACAAGCCCTGAGGTACAGCACCACCTCTAATTGAGTGGACCCGCTAACCCACTTGACCAGCATGCTGTTTTAAGGCCATACATTCCTCATGCACAAGACAATGTGCGTGAATAGGCCCACGTCCAGCAGTGGATACTAAAAGTGGTAATGACGGTGACGGTGTATTGTATGACAGTTGCAAGAATGAGTACCATAGATGACTGGTGATGAACGCCTAGCAATACAATCCAACAGCCGCTGGGCGCACTCGACTGGCCACGTTACTTCTCTTTCACGGAAGACTACTTTGAAATGTACTGCATTTCCCACTTTATCCTATTCCCCAATGTAAGTACGTATTTCGATAGTGAGTGAGATATGCCAGAGCCCATTCCCATCCCATCCTATCGCTCTCTATTTTCGCAACCCTTTTTCCAAATCCATTCCTACATGTCCAGAGGCAGGCGCGCATCCGGGGACGTGTTATCGTTCGTCATTCTGGATTGAAGTTGGCATGTACCGCGGATAACTATGAGGGACAGTATCCACTTACCACCAGGTGGTCTGGTGGACTATAAGCTCATCTGCCGCCTTCTTCCCTTATAAAAAATGCAAGGGAACCGCGTAGCCACTGACAAGTCTCATCGGCGGTTTAAAACCAAATGATCCCCCAACACAGCCAAGACTTCATTCTAATTTTAGACCAGGAGTCGAATCTGTTACAACAAGTTCGCAGTGCGCAACAAGTCGCTCCACAGGTGCTCCCCTCTCCGCCCCGCTCATCTTATTACTCCTCCCCCGGGTAAGAGACAGCATTGTGGGTTGAGATTGATTGATTTGGAGGTCGCGGATTCGTGGTTCTGAAGGTTAGTTGAGATTATTTTAATACTAGTTGTTGCCCGTGACATTTCTTGTTTTTAATTGCATTTTAATTGTCGTATTTTAATTTTTATTGTCGTTGAGAACAGTTATAATTATCCTTAGAATATTTTAAGTTATCTATAAAATAGGATGTTGGTATATCTGATGTTAATAGACTTCGACACCGTTTGACCGATCACCATGAAAGTTGGCACATATATGTATCTTTTCATGGAGAAAGTTTTTATGCCATCGACTTTGTTGTAACTCCCCACTAGATGGCGCTGCAGCACATGAACTTCTATACCGTTCAACCGATCGCCATGAAAATCGGTATACATAGGTATTTGAGTACGGAGAATATTTTCGAGCTATATACGTTGCTGTAACTCGCCACTAGATGGCGCTGCAGTACATCAACTTTTATGGCAGGACAACGTCTGCCGGGTTTTGCTAGTTTCTTATAAAACTCGACAGTCTGTATTTTATCTCCCTAACACAAATTTGAAAAAAAACGGTAACACGTATGTTTCCAATTATTTGTATTATATAATTTTTATACATAATTTAAAGTTAAAGTATAACTGCTGGACATTTATTAATAACTCTTTTAATAGGAACTGATCCTAAGTTACCTAAAATTTTATTATTATATTGATATTTATTCAAATTTTCAAACCAACATGTCCGATAAGAATATCCACAAATTCGTACTGGACCCTCATGATGAATTAAGGCCCGAAACCCCCTAGTGATTTTACTAGTGGAGGCCTGTGCCCTACAGTAGAACGTTGCTTACATCTTTGTGATAAACAAATAATTTTTCATTATTTTATTACATGGATTGGAATAAATATCAGTTGGAGCCATTTGACTCATCACGCATCACGCCACTAGCACTTAGCATCACGTGGACCACATCCCTGTCTGTTGCCTTCGGCATAAAAAAAATCATACAAACACCACTTTTCTCCTTCAAGCATTGTTAATGTTAATGAGAAGCGCGAACCGCTGGTGTATGTACAGTGATTATGCGCAGTAAAGCGCTTGAATTGCGCAAGATTGCTAGTTCGGATTTCGGGGTAATCTTTGATATTAAGTCATTTTTGCCAATTTTGCTTTTATCCTTGCGTTTTTTTTTATTTTGACGGTGTTATGCCAAAAGCAACATTGATACTGATCAATGATCAATTGAATGAGCAAAGTATATGTAGTTTCCAACTCGCGCCTGTATGTATGTTCCCAATAAACTTAAAACTGTTCTCTATACGTAACGTGTTTTTCTGGAAGGGTTTACTCCACTATATATTAAAAACAAATTTGGAAGGTTTGGAAATGAAGTGGGTTTAGTTGGACACAGTAATTAAATTAAAGTAACTCCAACTCAGTGGACCACACTAGGATTTGTGGGTCCAGAGGCACATTTAAAGACGAACACTATATTAATCTTTAAGCAAATGGTTACAATGGTTTAAACAATAGGCACTCCAGAGGCACTACCAATTGGGCTAATAGGACCGCATTCAAGTCGTCATTAAAGTATCTGGTCGTAATTTTTATTTTATTTTATGGAAAGAAGTCGGCAGGCGAGCATACAGTCTACCTGGTGGTAAGTGGATACTATTGTCCATAGACATACTCGATACATGCCAACATTAGTCCTGAATGGCATACCTTATATTTAAATTGGAGATTTAAAGGAACGGATTTGAAGGAAGAGTTAGGAAAATGCGGAGGGATAGGTTGGGATAGGAATTGGCTGCGGCATATGTCACTCACTACCGAACCTCACTATTGCATACATTGAAGGAATACAATAAAGTAGAAACGTGATTAACTTGGCCAGCAGGGTGCGCCCAGCGGCTGTGGGATTGCAGCGAGCGGCCACACCCTCGCTGATTATATTTGAATATTTATCACAATCAAAATAAACGATCACATAATCACAATAAGTAATCATAATTAGTGTTACTCATAAAATATGAGACCTAAAACGCACTCCCCTATTGGGTTACCATAGACTTACAAGTCGTAACTCCTGTCGACACGAGCGTACATCGGGACATCGGGCACTAACGAGCGAGATCGTGACTAGTCTCCGGTTCGATTCCTGGGCAGGTGCTTGCGAGCGGTGTTTAAAGTCCAGTACTGTGTCGCGGAATTCCATACCTTTATGCATTTAATATTTTTTGTTATTAAATATATGGAAAATAGAGATGGGAAGATACATTTTTTAATACGTAGAGAGGCCTCTCCCAAGGATCGCCATCACAGTGTCAGCTCTTCTCCAACAGCCACTACTGGCGACTTTCTTCAAGTCGTCAGTCCACCTACCCGGTGGGAATCAGAAATAATAATCTTGAATATGAAGTTTTTAATGTGATTAATAAAGTTTTTAATGTGATTAATTAATAAGATGAATTTATGAATTTAAATACCCACCTCAAGTTATCTACTTAGTGCAAAGATATATCGATAATTGCGAGATAGATAATAACAATAATAATAATTTTATTTATTTAAAAAGACAGTTTACGTAAGTAACACGAAAAGTATAACAGGCGGCCTTATTCTCAAAGCGATCTCTTCCAGGCCACTTTTGAGCGGTAAAGAGAAAACAGATATGAATATCAAAAATATAGGTCTATATATTGATATATAGGTATATATACTGATTTAATGCACTAAAGTTTAGCATTCAACGTTTGAGCACATGATTATATATATTATCAAATATCCGTACACAGCGCAAGCTTCATACAAATTCCACGCGATAGGTATACTACTACATAGCGGGGCTATGTGTGCGTGACCGCTCACCGATACTCGTAGGTTCACGTACGCGCTGAGAGGACAAACCGGTTCAATGAGAGGACAAACAAGAGTGTCACACGCGCCATGCGTTCTCTTATTATATTTTTTTTGTTTATATTGACTTATTTTATTATTATTAAAAAAATGTATCGAACAACACAAATGTTAAATAAAATTTTGTTATACTTGAAAAGATCTAAATTCTTCATTTAGTCATTGTAAGGATTATACTGAAAAGCAATGGACGGTTTAGAAATACGGTACGGAAAATTTTGTGGTTTTTTTCTTTATTAATAGGCAAATAATAATGGTAATGATTTTTAAAAAAAGAATACGGGTTACTTTTGAGATGCCACGCGAGTGTTTCCCGATAAAATATTCAAAGAAATTTTATATTAGACTAAGAATTTATCACATAATTGAAAAGAATAATAATTTGGTTAGGTTAGGTAAAAACAAAAATTTTAAGAAAAAATGTTTTACAGTAACTTGTAATTTAATTGTAAATATTAATTATTTATTGTTTTGTATTATTGATTAATAAATCTCAGAATTCATAAAAAAAAATATTATCTTTGCGTGTAAGCCCCTACCAAAGTAGGTATAAATATTCGACGCCTCAAAAGAGCTGTTGCTCGGATATTTACTCATTGAGTGGGGTTTGGCGGTTAAAAACTAAGGACGTTTACAAAAACGTACAAAATTCGCTAAACCAGCTAAAATTCGACTTGGAACTTCAAGAGAGAGATATTTCCTCAACCCAATTACCTATAGAAGATAGACTACACACTATCCGCGTGAACTATCACGAGCGTTATACATCATCCGGGCGCGCAGGCGCGTGACATTTGACTTGAACTGATCTATAGGTTGGCTTTTGATTACTGGCTGATCCGGATCGTGGAAAGTAACAGAAGAGTTTCAAGTGGATTCAATTTACTTTGAATCACTAAAAGGCTTGGTTCGTATGAATTTGACAGAGTCTGTATATTAGCAAATTAAATTTCGAAAATTCTCCAATATAATCAATGTTTTGATAACCTTATTTTATACGAGTAGAACTGAATCTTCGTGCATCTATTCAAACTCCTAAACCAGGCAATGTGTGTCCTTTATGGAGAAAACAGTTAGGACGAATCTTGGGCACTTAGCACCGATTGATTGTTGATAGTCTGATAGACGTTTAAAGCTAAGTCGGAGATAATTGAAAAATTCATACTTAAGTAAAAAACTTCGTCGTACTGACCGGGGTTCAAACCCACGACCTCACGAATGCGAGTCAAGACTGGTTACCCCCTAGGCCAGGGATGGCGAACCAATGACACGCGTACCATCAATGGCACGCGACAAAATGATTTGGGCACCGCATTAATTAAGGAATTTAGGTACCCAATCGAAACAATTTATTTTTTCGTCTACATTTGAGGTCATAGTACATTGTTAACGGGGCGGGGCCTACCACCGGTGCCGGAACGGCAACACCAGAAGATTTCTTTTATTTCTTCATCTACACCTACACCATTTTTAATTACCATTATCTACACCATTTTTTCTTTCATTTAAATAAACATAAAACTGGTTGCAAATAATCACTAAGTCGAGATTGTTTGACGGCACGTCATGGCCTCATTAAACATTTCCTTAGAAAAAATGGCACGTAAATCAATAAAGGTTCGCCATCCCTGCCCTAGGCTATCACCGCTCTTATATATAACCGGGTGCCGTATTCCTCCTAATTAATACTGTTTCACGATGCAACATTAATTAAGAAAAACTCCAAAGTGTTTTAATGTACCAACACACCTTTATTACTTACTCGTTAATATAACTGAACCTAAGCAGGCATCCCGCGGTAAACACTATTGAAGGCGCCCGACGTCTCCCGCCTCTGTTATTGATACAATTTATCAACGATCGAGTGTAACGTGTGGTGCAAGTTGTTAAGCGGTAACGGCAATCTAACTACATCGTACAAATAATATTAGGTAAAATTTTATGAAGTTGTGTATATTTTAATTTAAAAATATAGTATATGTATCAACGATATTGTATGTAAAACTGTGCGGTCAGGGGAACCCCCGTCAGGAACGAACATCCTCACGCGTTTTTTTAAACCCCGAATGTATTCGAAATACAATCTAAATCGATAAATCAAAAAGTTTCATTAAATATATTGCGCGCATGCTCAGTTGCGGCGACTGACAACTGCTCACAGAAAGAGAGAGAAAGGCGAATGGAGGGGGTAAAAATCTTACGTGACGTTACATTTTCTCTCGAATCACACCTACCCTAAGCTAAGTAAAGGAACTTTGTTCCAAAAAAATACTATATTATATACAATATCGAAGGGGTTGTATTTCAGTCAGAGCACATGTTCATCGCAAACGCAAGCGCTAGTTTTCAGCACCACGCGGGAGATTTTCAGAATGTCAGAGTGACAAACAGTATTTAATATATATATATATATATATATATATATATATATATACCTATATATATGTTAGTCGGTTTTGTTTAAATATGGGATTAGATCTTATACGCTTTAATTTCGAGCTCGTTTCTAAATGATGACTTTAACTAATCTGTTACATTATACGAAAATATTGCAAACAAACAACAATTCATATATTGTGCATTATTTTGAGCACATTTCGATAATCCAGTCGATTCTAAACGAACATTAATACGGTAAGTGGATACTGTCGCCCATTGACATCCGCGATACATGCCAACATCAGTCCAGAATGACTAACGTAACATGTGAGTTGCCTACCTTTGGAGATTTATAGGAATGGATTTGAAGGAACGAAGGAAGTTGGGAAAGTGGGAAGGGATAGAATAAGATGGAATAGGAAAGGGCTCTGGCATATCTAACTCACTACCGAAACACGTACGTACATTCGGGAAGTGAGATAAACTGGCAAAACAGTACATTCCAAGATAGTCTACTGTAGCCACTCGAGGGATTCAGCATGTACCCCTCCCTTCCAATGTTGATGATCGTAAGTCTGCCGACGAAGACTGTCGACTGTCGAGACTGTGCTCCATGTATTACGATATTTAGCGTCGTGGACCGCCTTGATCACCGGAACATTGAGAGTACTGGCTACTTGGTCAGTTCATCACAAAGGGCTTCGCCCTCTTGGTCACTTCACTTCTACCTTAATTAAGAATAATCTAGAAAAGTTGTCAATAACTATTCTATTCTCTTAATCATTAATTATCCCGCCTTCCGCCTACAACTTGATCCATATTTGCAAAGTTGAACGGGTAGTGTAGCGGAGTCCCACCGCGTCACCGTCATACAGCGCGTAAACTTTCATACCTGCGAGGTGTGACTTGTGGCCCGCAGCTGTTACATTTAATTTTAGTGGCCGTCACCGGGTTAGTGAACTATTTTAAGGTAAAATGTAGTCGTTTTATGGTAACCATGTCGCTAAATAAAAATTAGTAAATCTATACCTACATATAATAAAACTGTACCATAGAACCAGCGTATCTGTACATTGAATATATTTACCAAAAACTGATTGTAGGATCAGAATACAAAAAGATGATTTTGAAAATTTTTGTCTCTCTGTCTGTCTGTTTGTCTGTTCGAACACCCTAATCTCTAAAACTACTGAATTGATTTTCATGGGGTTTCCACAGATTAATTAAGTTTAGCTTAGCGCTTCGAACAGGCTTTGTTTCATCGAAATCGGCTGACGGGAAGAATATGTATCCCAGTTTAGAGTTTAAAAACTAAAATTTTACGCGTACGAAGTCGCGGGCACAGCTAGTAAAGAATAAATAACGCTTGAATAAATGAGCCGATTCACAACTGTCATTCTTCGCGTAAACATTCATCTAGACAACCTCAACTAACCATGTTGGCAACTAGTGTGTGGACACTCACAAAATACTTCCTTAAAATATACTGCATTTTCCACTTTAATCTATTCCTCCAATATAGGTACCTACAGTTAGTATGTGTTTTGGTAGTGAGTGAAATGTGCCAGAGATTATTCCCATCCCATCCCATTTTATCCTATCCTTTTCCTAAATCTCTAAAGGTAGGCAGGCAGGGCATCCGGGGCCTGCCGCCGTTTGACATTCTGGACTGAAGTTGGAATGTATCGCGGATGTGCATGGGCGACAGTATCCACTTACCACCCAATAGGATAGGACAAGATGGAACGAGAATGGGCTCAACTCACCTCTGGGCCAGAGCCATAGATTGGTAGCGAATGACTCACTACCGAATCACTCAATCACTCACTATCAAAACAGGCACTTATTAGGCACGTCTTCTGTGAGAGAGGGGGGTAAGTGGCCAGTCGAGTGCGCCGAACGGCTTTGAGATTGCAGCATGCACCCGTCCCTCTCCTATAAGTAAGTAAATGTTTTATCTATCTGTCTATACAAGTATTATAGAGAAACTGAAATAACCTATCACGACCCACCTTCTCGATCTCTTCTGCAGTTAAAAAATAAAAATAAGTTAAGAATCCATAAACATGTCTTCGCCCACTCCCACACGCACTTGCCCTAATTTAAACGCCTTTTAAATCTTATGATTACTTTTAGAAACACTTCCCGGGCACTAAAATGACGCTAAATACGAGTAGTTTGAATATAGTTTCATTTCAATTTCTATCCACCGATATGTATTCTATTATTCCAGTCAACGTTTCTTAGGGTCTGGCTGAAAATCAGCGCTGTGCGCCATTTTTTGATACACAGAATGTGCTGAGACTCATAGCCATTCGGCACACTACGTACGTCTGTTATTGTTATATTCCTGGAGAAGTCAGTTTTGAAAACGATAAAATCTTAAATTACTTAGGAATATGTTAGAATATTTATCAACGGGAATTATATGATTAGCAGCAGAAATATTGAAAGTGGCAGCAAATTGACGGCAGCGATTTTAAAGGTTTATATTCTCTGGTGATAATAAAGACATGGAAATTAGAAATTATTTATTTCAGTTATTCAAAATTCAATTACTCTTTTCAATACAAGCCTTATACAATTTCAATACAAGCCTTATACAATTTCAATACAAGTCTTATACAATTTCAATTAATTGAATCCTTAGGGTTTTATTAAAAAAATACATTTATATTTAACTAGCGCTGCCAGCGACTTGGTTCGCGTAAAATTTAGTGATTCCAGTGGTAACCTAAACAGTACCCTAAATGTTATCCAGCTTATAAGCTATAATTATGCTAAGATTTATTAAAATCCGCCCAGTGGTTTTGAAACAGAAAGACAGCCAAAAATTCCAAAAATTGTTGTTTTGAGCTCTGTATCACATGTACTTGACATTGCAAAAACTTTCAAAAAAAATAGTTCATGTACATGTACGTGTACGTACGTTAACGTGTACGTCTGTACACGGCTCTGTTACGATTTTATTATACACTAGTTGTGCCCGGCATGCGTTGTATGCCCGTTCGAAATTTTATTGCACATAATATATAGTCTATTTCCATCTGGAATAATGTACCTTTCAAATGGTGAAAGAATTTTTGAAATCGGATTAGTACTTTCGGAGATAACCTCCTACATCCAAACCTACAAACTTTACCTCTTTATAATATTAGTATAGATATGTGTAGATTAAAAATGAATTATTGCATATTATATATATATATATATATATATATATATATATATATATATATATGTATATACATACAAACAATATCGCACATTTCTTGCAATACTGTCATACATAACTCAAAAAGCATGATTTTACAGGAGAGCAGTATTAAAATGGCAACTTGCTGTATCTTGATGACACGCAAAATTAGCAAGTAAACTTATAAGCAGCCTGTAGTGATCTTTATGCCATTTTTACATTAAAAAATATATCAATTAAGGGTAATTTTTTCATAAATAACTCAAAAATCGAGATTTTTTTAATAATGACACATACTCTTGCAATAAAATGGGCGATATGTTATAGATCTAAACTTTTGTTTAAACATATTTTTGTAAAACAAACACATTTTGTTTTAGTTACAAAATAAAAGAAGTTGTTTTGATTATTTTCTACGAAACATTAGCTAATTAAGTAGATTCTACTCGTAACGTGTTTTAAGAGAAGAAAATAATTTGGCGATAATATTCTTAAATGCGAATCAGAATCATAATTGACTGCCGGTGAAGATGAACTTATCGAAACACCAAATAACATTTAACACCTTTGTCAGACTCCATTAAAAGATAAGAAAGAAGGATAACGTCTGCGTTATGTTATATTTATTCGTATTGTTTCTATTGGCATCTCCGAAACAGTAACTCACGTCACCCATAACAATATATCGATGCGAAACTGTTATTGAAATCGATTGTCGATAACGATTCCTTGAAACCGAAAATAGTCTGGCAAAGTTATGTTTACCGTTGAGGAAAATCCTATCGTAACCAGCCCTTTTATCCGTCCACTGTTGGACGTGGGCATCCTCATTACCCATGCTCGAGGGATGTGTGGCCTTGGAACACCACGCTGGCCGAGCGGATTGGATAGTCCATAAAAACTAAAAAATAATAATTCATCGTCATCGTCGTGTGTATCAGACGGACGAGCAAGCGGTCCCACGTGATGGTAAGTGTTACCGCCGCCCATGGACACCTGCAACACCAGGGGGTATGCGGGCGCGCCGCCGACAGCTTTCTTGAAAAACCTCATATCGTAGCTTAATGGAAAGACCTGTTGAGGCAGTTTTTCAAAAGTTACAGTTTTCCAAGTACAAAAGTTCGGAGTATTCAAAACCTCTGTCCGCGTTTTTGATGATTTTATAAATGACAGCCCTACGCTTGCTGTCAATTTACGTATTTACCCATAGTACGTACGAGTGTAGCATATCTTCTATTAGTGCAACCGGGCTTTTAACGAACGTGGCCAAAAAAGGAAACCGCCATCTTGAAACTTCAGTCTAATGACAGTGACATTGGATGATGTTATTATGACAGAACGCAACTATGCACATATTTTTTGACTATTAAAACCGTGTTTTTAATAAATTTCATGTAAATGGACACATCACTAGTTTTTTACTTAAAAGCACTATTCATTCAAACTACACATCTATTATTATGAAATTTACAAATGTTTGGTTAATCTAATCAATGTATAACTTGGAATCGTCTTCTGCATTTACCCTAAAATTAGCTGATATATTTAACTTGGCAATTCATAACCGATTATCATGTCGTCCACCAGGTTCATTCAAATCCCTGTCGCACTGAAATTTATGAATTAATAAAGAAATTTCCTGACTCATCAAAGCCGAACTGAAAATTTGGAAGCAGCAAACAGTAGCTTCCTTCCACAGAACCTAGAACAGTTGGACAATAGCTTCTTTTCGTGGAGTGCCTAAAGACATACTAAGAAGGAATTTCTCTAAATGGTGCACCAACAGGGTGAAACAGGGTATCAAAGTTTGAATGGGAATATTTTATTATACTCCTATGAATTTGAAATTTGGTATAAATATTCTACAATACGAATAACACGAGCTTTACCGTTTTTTTTTTTCAAAATTGTATCAAGAGCTAAAATACAGGCTGTCGTATTGAATGAGTCGTATTAAATTTCGTATTGAATTACTTAAATGTTCTAAGACGGCGTAAAATATTTTTTAATTAAATTCACTTCATCGATATACAAATAAGTGATTTTTTTTCCAAATATGTCGGAACAATTAAACGCAATTAGAACCATACGAGCGAAGTCACGAGCAAAGCTAGTTTGATATTTTCCACACGCACAAATTCAAAACGAGAAGTTCTATATTCAAATGGAACTAAATTTCAAATTAAACTGACGTGTAGGCGATCCGCAAATGTATCTTTGTAATCGATTATTTATAAACTCGCCTAGGGATTTGAATAATTTAAATCGATATTTCGGTCTTACTAATAAACATGTCACATCTCGAGTGTGTCGACCCCTCACTCGATCATAAATCGTTTAATTCCAATGATAATCGTCTTGTTAGGCATTAATCAGACGGATTTACGGGCGATAGTTTTCGTCAGGTATTTTGTATTTTCTTATAATGGATTTTTTTATAAATTATTCATTTCGTAATTAAAAGTGGGTGTCGTGCTGATCGCGGTCTAGTGATCCTCTATGGCAGGGTTTCTTAACCTTTTTGTAGTCACGGACCACTTCCAAAATTTGAAAAATCTGACGGTTCCATTCCATACTTAATTGTAGAGAAAGAAAACAAGGTATTTAGAAAAGGAACTTTTATTTATTACCACAGGGAAAGTAAAGATAAACACGTGACGGTTGTTAGTGAGACTCCTCCACTGCGTACCTACGTAGGATAGGTACCTACTTACATTTTTAGATGGGTCACGCGCAGTATTTATTGTCTTTATATCTGACATGGACCCCCAGCACTCATGCCACGGACTCCTCTGGGGTCCATGGACCCCGGGTTAAGAAACCCTGCTCTTTCTTATAATCTAGCACAATGGTTAATGCAGATGTGTATTATAAGATGCAAATGACGATGGAAAAGCTGACTAAAAACAACCGAGTTTGATCGATTGTATTGTTCTTGCCACAGATACGAGCAATTATAAAGGGCCCGTAGTCACTGCGTATACATAATGTTCCTTAGGTAAATAGTTCTTTAAGTTTTTCTCTTACTTTAAGGTCTAATATACCTATGCTCCCATGCAGTAAACTCCATCTCATGCCGCGGGTGTAGTAAAAAGCGACTAAGGGTTACAAAGCCGCTAGCTACCGCTAGCTCCAAAAAAGTGAACTAGCCAAGTGAACTCGCTTGGCTAGCATGTCATTTTAAGGCTATACATCCATCATACACGAGACTACGTGCTCGAGAAGGCCCATGTCCATCAGTGGACGATAAAAGGGCTGGCCACGATTTTACTGTGACATGGACCTTATTTTCTCATACATTAAGACTATAACATTTTTGTATCTTAAAAATCTGATGGTAGATCATGGTACCTACTACTTAAACAGAACTTTGAAAGAACGAAATTATAAAAACTTAAAAAACCAAAGTTTTTTTTTTATAGAAAAAAGGCGGCAGTAGAGCGTACAGTCCACATGGTAAGTGGATACTGTCGTCCATAGACATCCCGCGATACATACCAACATGAATCCAGAATGACAAACGTAGGCGCGCCCCCGGACTACCGAAACACGCACGTACATTGAGGAAATACGATAAAGTAGGAAATGCAGTATATTTCAAAGTAGTCTTCTGTGAGAGAGGGGTAACGTGGCCAGTCGAATTCGCCCAGCGGCTCTGGGAATGCAGCATGCACTCTCCCCCTACCAAGTCAATAGTCCATATGGACATTAAAGTCCCTTTTTCACAGAAAATTTCATATATACCTATTTAAATTATTAATTAATGTATCCACATACAAGTAATTAAGCATCGACCAAATATAAACATGTGCATATATAATAGTTTTGTTTCCGCATACAATATTATATTAATGCAAATATTTTTTTTACATAGGTGCCAAGACGAGCTACCGTTATGTTAATTTTCAAATTATGTCTGAATAATAAAGATACCATTTATATACCATGTTTAAGAATACGATTAAATACTGCTAATTAAAAATTAGTCAGTGTTACTGAGGGATATAAATATATATCTTTTTTACAGAAAGAAATGGAGAATGGATATTTTTTAATTTTTTAAATATGTATCAATGGATTCATATGCATTTTAATGAGTTTGACTATACCAAATTAAAATCTGAATAAAACTCTATATATCTTTAAACATTCCTTTCTAAATATATGTTGAAACTCGTACTTATTGATTTTATCAGCTTGTGCGTCTCCATACTTCTTATATGTATACTTATATATTTATTTAGATATATATATTTATTATAATAGACATATATTTAGATTACGTTTATATTTTAATATTGATTTAAATTTAACATTTACATACACTAGTTTTTTTTTATCTTCTATATTTGTTGCATTTATATATTAAAAGAAACCTGTATAAATGAAACATAGGCGCAAAGACCGCTAGGGTAAAATATAACTGAGTTGAACACTCATATATATAACAGAAATTAAGATATTTCAATTCTAGATTCAATAGTAACGCTTCGGATGTTACATCAGCAGAATGTCGCTCATCAAGTTTATTTTAAAAATATCAAAAGTTCGTCCAGTTTGTTAGCTTCATTATCTAAAAGATAAATCTTTGAATTATAGCTAAACATTAATTGGCTCGATGTGTTTAGTTGCACATTGTCTATTTTAAATGGAACTTTTCAATACATACACATGTTATAGGTATATGGTATATCATGATTATTTTTTTTATTTTATGAAACAGGTGGTAAACGTGCCGATGACTCACATGACGGTGAATTGTCATTACCCTGGATAATCAGTGTAATGATTTTAATACTAGGTATTAGTGGCAGCATTTAAATTTCTAGCCATATAGTACTATATTCTATTTAACACGAACGAATTTAGAGTAATTTCCGTAGAAATTTTATTATGGAATGAAAAGTAGGTTACCCTAAATGTTAAACCGGCACATAGATATAACTATGCCAAGTTTCATTAAAATCTGTCCAGTGGTCCTTGCATGATGTCTGTTGAGGTAGACGCCTCAACACGCATCATGCAAAAATCACTGGATTTTTTCTGGGAATCCAAAAATTGTTGTTGGGGCTCTTTTATCCTTTTTTAATATTTATTTACTTTTTTTTAATATTTATTTACAAAGAACACTCATTTATCAAATGGAAATTGTATCCATGCCTTGGTAGTTCCGCTACTTATATATTGTAATCACATTTCTTTTATCAAAAAAGATTTCATGTGCGGACACGGCTTTGTTACGATTTTATCTACAAAGTATTATGAAATAACGAAAAACGTTAACTAATTTAAAGAATATAAAACCGTTCTGGCCAAAAATAACATTTGTTTTGAGAATAAATCGAAGTTACAAACATGTAAAATTTTGTTGTGCTATCTAACGTTCATAGCCGCTATTAGTCAGTACAAGTTAAGGAACTGGCGCATAGATATACTAGAAATGAACTATACTAAGATGTTATGAAAGAAAAACTTATTGTAAAAACTGGTACAGTCGATTTTACGCTTCACATTGATCAATCTATTTTAAATTTTTGTGTTAATTCAGGGACACATTAGTATGTCTTCCCCTTAACTTGGTACGCTCGGATTTCATTCACAAAGTGGCGTTTAGCAGGATGCTGCCACGACGGTTCACATTTCGAGGTCGGACTTACGACTGAGTAGAATACCTACTTATCGAGTCTTATAACAACGGTAAATATCAAACAATTAGACATTTATCGTATGCAAGTTGATAGGCCGTTTAGATACAGAGTCTTTAATTACAATCATTGTACAAAGCCATGAAATAAATGTAAAGATAGAAAATGTATTGCTGATGCAATACATTTTCTATCTTTACATTTATTTACTTTACATGCTGCCGAGCCAACCGGCTTCAGTTGCAACGAACGTAGCGTTAAAATAAGCGACGAATATCATTAGCATTCAATAGTTTTAGAACCAGTCAATTATTTATTTAAGGTTTATTCACATTCTCTCTTCGAGCTCGAGCATTCTCTTACATTCAATTATCAATCAGTTTACCCATCCCAGTCGCAATGTAGGCGGAATATAGTCATGAATGAAGAGAATGGCCAGTAGTGGCTGGATGAGAAGATCAGAAGACCATGTGTTGAAGCGGTCCTTGGGTGAGGACTATATCCAGTAGTGGGGATTACACAAGCTGAATGTAAATGTGAACGCTGCAATCCAACAGCCGCTGGATTCGCTCGACTGGCCACGTTACCCCTCTCTCACAGAAGACTACTTTGAAATGTACTACATTTAGCACTTTATCTTATTTCCCTAATATACGTACGTGTTTCGGTAGTGAGTGAGATGTGCCAGAGCCCATTCCCATCCAATCCCTCCGCATTTTCCCAACCACTTCTCTAAATCCATTTCTATATGCCCAAAGGTAGGCGGGGGTGTGCCAACGTCAGTCATTTTGGATTAATGTTGGCATGTATCGCTATGGGCGACATTACTCACTTTCCATCAGGTGGACTGAAGGTCTACCGCCTTCGTCCATTAAAAAAAAACTCTGGTGTCAGCCGGTTTTAGAATAGTACCACCCCATTTCTTCCCGTGGACGTCGTAAACGGCGACTAATGGATAACAAAGCCGCTACCCCACGCCCTGAGGAACCACACCACTTCTAAAAGGTTGGACTTCAGCAGCGTGACGTTTTAAAGACATACATCCCTCATGGACATGAAAATTTGCACGAGGAGATCCAAGTCCAGCAGTGGATGAAAAAAAGGGCTGATTACGATTACATAATACTTTCTAGAAAAAATATAATTTTGGTTGGGCTGATTAATTAAATTACATAATACTTTCTAGAAAAAATATAATTTTGGTTGGGCTAATTAATTAAATTACATAATACTTTCTAGAAAAAATATAATTTTGGTTGGGCTGATTAATTAAATTACATAATACTTTCTAGAAAAAATATAATTTTGGTTGGGCTGATTAATTAAATTACATAATACTTTCTAGAAAAAATATAATTTTGGTTGGGCTAATTAATTAAATTACATAATACTTTCTAGAAAAAATATGATTTTGGTTGGGCTGATTAATTAAATTACATAATACTTTCTAGAAAAAATATAATTTTGGTTGGGATGATTAATTAAATTACATAATACTTTCTAGAAAAAATATAATTTTGGTTGGGCTGATTAATTAAATTACATAATACTTTCTAGAAAAAATATAATTTTGGTTGGGCTGATTAATTAAATTACATAATACTTTCTAGAAAAAATATAATTTTGGTTCTGTTAGTCAGAAACTGACCTCGGATTCGTGACCTACAATCAATTTTTATAATCCAAATCAACACTTTCCAAGAATGCTCAATAAGTGAAACGTGATCACTAAGTCGTGTGGGGCCACACAATCAGCGAATGGTTCGTTTACGAGCTCCGCAACAACTCGACCAGCTGTTAACGCACTTTTATTGACATCTAAACGCGTTTTATAGCCGCATGCCTTCCTAAATCTATTTTATTAATGATTTAATGCCGTAATCGCGACTCGGGAGGCCTAATCGCGAGTTTAACGGCCCAGAACAATAATTTATTATTGTCTCTATTTGAAAAAAAATAACGTTTACAAATAATTTAATAATTATTTTATAACGATAATATAATACACGCTTGAATATTATAAAATTAATAATTACTTATGTCATTAAAACATATTTATTTCAATATATTTAACTGTTTCCGGTATCCATGAAAAAATATGAGTGAAATCACTGAAACTTTTAGAACTTTTCTAACTTTTAGTAGTGGTGCAGTTCTTCAGAGCCTGGAGTAGCGGCTTTGATTGAAAATCAGCTTCAAGGCTGAAGCGTCATGACTTCATACCGAGTCAAAGTCCCATTGTGCTGCTGCACCACACTTCGTGTTTATTATTATTTTCTTCCACTTCTTATTCCTTTTGTAATTTTGTTTTTTCTTAAATTAAATACATATTTTAGATATGACTTTTTTTATATAAAGAATGTGGTTGACGCACATACAATCCACTTGGTGAGAAGTGGATACTGTCGCCCATGGAGACCTGCGGTACATGTCAAATTTAGTCCAGAGCGAGAAACTTTAGTCCGCCCCTGGATACACTCTGCCTACCATTATTAATGTAAGAATGGATTTGGAGAAAGGTTGGGTGAAATGTAAAAGGAATAGGACGGAATGGGAATGGGCTCTGGCATATCTCACTCACTACCGAAACACTTATGTACATTGGGGAATTTGATAAAGTGGGAAATGCTATACATTTCAAGGTAAGTCTTCTGTGAGAGAGGCGTAACGAGGCCAGTCGAGTGCGCTCAGCGGCTGTTGGATTGCATGTAGGATATCTGTTTTGTTTGAATGTGTGTTGTGGTAAAATAAAGTGTTCTTCTCTATCTTAAAATATTTTCTGGAAAGTCTGTATGGTTTGCTTGAATTACGAATATGCGACAATACCAAATACAAAAAAAAAGGGGACCCCCGTCAGGAACGAAGATCCTCACGCATTTTTTTTTTAAACTCCGAATGTAATTCGAAATAAAATCTGTATAGTTCATGTATTTTTTTTATTTTGTATCATATTTTCAATGCAAATAATTTAAAATAAGGAATCAAATCAAAAATTTAGGTTATACAACCGGCCACGCACTAGTCTGCACGTCTGTTATTCTGCTTGAGTCTCGCTCTCGATACTCGCACGCACACACACACACAGAGAAAGAGAAAAGCGTATTTAGGGGGTAAAAATCTTACGAGACGTTACATTTTCAGTCGAATCACACCTACCGCAAGTCGCGTAAAGGAACTTCGTTCCAAAAAACAAGAATATTTTTCTTAACTGTGTGAAACTTTTTTTATTTACGTCTCTAAGCACGCGTGTCGCTGGTGTCGCAACCTATCAATTTTAAACCAGAACTGTACGTATTAGTAAATTGTGTATTTGCTAATAAATTGATTCTTATTAAGAAGCTGACATTTTTAATCCAAACCACAACAGCCTGTACCTACGATATTTCAGTACAGATTTTCTACTCAATTGTCCACCCATACCTTCTAAGATAGAAATTGTTCTGTCTACCCGTTCACAGTATAATACTTGTCTGTATAATTAATACTTTTTTTATTTATTTAAGCCTAAAGTAGGTTTTATACTTTTATATACTTATCACTTTATATACTGATGTCATTTGCTTATCACTAGGTTGATTACTTTTTACATTTTTCCAAATAGTCTTCTGCATTAGTATGTTCTATAGAAAAATCTATAAAGAATCAACCCTAAAGTATCTCAAAAAACGCCAATACGTCCGCTCCATTAATGACCCCAAATCGTTCGCGTAAAACTTTTACCAGTGATAAAATCAGTTATAAAACTGTATGAGGCCATAAATCCAGCGATCTTACTAACCGCTTAAAGACGGCAGCTATTCTTAAGTCCATAAATCAGGCATCGGGTCTCCGCGACCCCATAAAGATTAACTCTGTTTCGCTGTTTAGTAAACACTACTTTTATACAGTTTTTCAAATAATTTTATGTTGCAGTTTATTGATCGATAAACTTGTTTGTGGTGTTTTTGACATAAGGCTCATTTCCACAAGGAGTTTCTCGAACGGTTTATACGAGAATATTGTATGTATACGATTCTCGTTTGCGACTAAACTTCATACAATTCTCTTCTGCAACTGTTCACACGATGATAGAAACTTAAATGATAACAGTGATCACGTGATCATAACAGTTGTTTATATTAGACAAGTATATTCTTGTCCGATTTCTCCTCATGCGTGAGTTCGAGAATATCGCGAGGAAACTCGCGTGCTCAAGAAATTAAAACAAAAAAATCTGGAGTGTGTGATCCACCAATGTGAGTATGTGGGATTGCGTGGTGGATTATGGCCCGAAATTCCCCAGTGATTTACAAGGAGAGGCCTGTGGCCTGCAGTGGGACGTTATAGGCCGATACAAGTACAAGTACTCTTCTTGTGTTAATGAGCCTTTACCGTCAAATTATTAAGGCGGTTATAAAATCATATACCTACCATCCATTGTTCTAGTTCTTGTTCAAGAATAATTTGTATAAAAATTCCACGTGAATGATTTTTAGCTGCATTTTCGAGAGATATCGAAGACAAACTCTTCGAAATCTCCGTACGGACTTCTTCCCGCCCGGCTCGCCTGCTTTTATGTTTTATTGATCTTAAATAAAAATCTACATCCGTCATCTGATTTTTTGCTCCATACATATACCTACCAGTTATAGGAAATAAACGATTTTGCTCACACAAACTTGTATCTGTCACGCTTCCACCCTCAATACAAACCAGGATACATTTAAAGGATTGAAATGAAATTTGACACCGACATAGTTTGGTCGTATATTAATATCTCGGTTAAAATCGCAGATGAGTCGGATCGGTTTAATAGTTACAAATTAAGGGGTAAACTTTTCAAAAACATCTGACATCTTTTGTTCTACTTTTATTCATATTCGCGTAATTTTTGAGCCACTATCCTTTATAGCAATTAAACAACTTTGAACGGTTTAAATAGCGTATATTTAACATTATTTATATCCCGACGTTTCGAACACTTTGCAGTGGACGTGGTCACTGGGTGACTCTGACTGGTGACTCACTGGTCACCCAGTGACCACGTCCACTGCAAAGTGTTCGAAACGTCGGGATATAAATAATGTTAAATATACGCGATTTAAACCGTTCAAAGTTGTTTAATTGCTATGTATAGTAATCGCGAAAACTTAACACTATCCTTTATTTCATAATTTTGCCCAAATATTAAATACATATATATATTTTTTATTTATTTCAACGTTTAGGTACAGACCCCAACATAAATACGTCAAATGATTGGTGCCATCAAACTGAATAGTTTATCTTGGCACTGCATGTTTCGCCTATTCGCAAAGTAGTTATTACACTTATTAACATATCTATGGGTGGAGAATATTTCTGTTTTTATAAATGTAAACAAATCCTGACGCCACTCGTCGTCACATTTTCTTTTGCCACTCCACTCAGTTTGTTAGGGGGAGAGTGTATGCTGCATTCCCACAGCCGCTGGGCGCACTCGACTGACCACGTCACCCCTATCTCACAGAAGACTACCTTGATATGTACTGCATTTCCTATCTTGTCGTATTACTCCAACGTACTACGTGTTTCGGTAGTGAGTGAGATATCCCAGAGCCTATTCTCATCAAATCCTATCCTTCCCCATTTTATAAATACATTCCATAATCTGCAAAGGTAGGTAGCGCATCCGGGGGCGTGCCAACGTTTGTCATTCTGGACTGATGTTGGCATGTATCGCGGATGTCTATGGACGACAGTATCCACTTACCATCAGGTAGACTGTATGCTCGTCTGCCGCCTTTTTTTTCTATAGAAAAAACTCACATTATTATTATATAATGTTATTATTATTGTCACATTATTATCGATTTAAATAGATATAGGTATATAATAGTAGTGGTTCGATTAGCAGCTCTGTATGAATGGAGTGTGCAGCGTTGCCGTTCTTAGCAGCATACGTATATCAATTTGATTGCATTAAGAAAAAATAAAAAGAAAGTAGCTTCTACAGAATTATTCACGCAACCCTCGAACCTGCACGGGGTCTCACTGACCACCCATCCAAAAAGCCACGACTAATCGCAAACGTCAAACTCATTCGCGTGATTTATACCAATCACCGGACGACAGAGGCCGTAAACAAAACTGTCAATAAAAACTTAAAGACTGGAAGTCAAAAAGACCCTCGTAAACTGTTAAACCCTCACGTTTATTGTTAAGCCGTTTGTGGGTTAACAATTGTTTTCTCACGTACATAAAAACCGGCAGTAAAACTTGTGTCGGTCAAATGATTATCGGGCATTAAAATTACTGACGACGAAAGAGTTGTTTCGGTTCGTCGAAAGGGTTAACAAAAGGCTACTGTTACACTAACAGCTACTTACAGGTGCAAATCTGTACAATAATTCAAGTTGTAATAATAATCGCAAATGAAAAACTTTCTTCTGTTACACGCCAAATTGAAACACCAGCACGAACACAAAATGGAGATTTTACCCGTCAGTTATTGACCAGTCGCGGGCGGCATGTTCCAACAGAACTATTAATTAACCAGGTCAATTGTTAAACAAAGCATTCAATATAATGGGGCCGTGAATGTGTCCAATATTAACCAGTACAAAATACAAAATTAAGGTACCATTAAATTCCAACCCATAGTATATAATATACATGTGGCATAGTATATAGTAAACTAGTATACATATAATAATCCAAGAAAGAACCTTTTTGTCCGTCTTACTTGAAACTATAGTGAAATCTTATAAAAAAGGATTTGAGATCTTTTAAAAAAGTAATTAAATTAAGTGTCAATCTTTAAAATCACATATTAAAGCAAGTTTCAATTAAACAGAATCTTGTAACAACGAAATTATAAGTTACAAAATATTATTGTGAATAAAATTATGTAACTTCGTTTGTAACTTCAAATCAATAACTTAATACGGAACATAAGTTTCATTTGCTCAGATAAAAAAGAAAAAAAGACAATAAAAAGAAAACGCATTTAGAGGATTTAAAACACTATAATTTAAGAGTTTTATAATAATTCAATTTGATAGTTAGTTCTAAACGCAAAAATTAAAACTCAAACATTCAAGGAAAATGTCCCGGATATTTTACATTTCACAGGATAACAAAAGAGAGAGGTATGCGCTTATAAATCAGTCACCCAAAGGCCCATAAATTAAAACTAAACTATGCCGGACTTTTTATTATTTTACCGAGTAACAGTTATTGTGTGCGACACGCCGATTTAGGTGTTGGTCACAGCTGCGTGGAAACGGTAGCAGTTTTCGGTGACAGCGTGTGTGGCCTCTTAGACAGAAGAGGACGTTGTGTTAATTCGCAAACCGGTGTCGAGCGCGTTAGGTTTCACTTTTTAACGAGAAAAAGTGACTAATAAGCAGCTGATACATTGACGATTAAAGATTAAGTCTTACACAGAAAGCAGAGAGAACAGAAACAAAATACAATTCTGCATAACTGACCCTAGCGATAAAAAATATATTTTTTACAGGAAAGAAGATTTTGTCTTTGTGCTAGATTATTTAGAAGGCGCGTGGACTACTACACAAATATAAGTAAATATTGAAAAATCATTCTAAGATTAGTAGATTACGCTAAATTGAGTCGAATGGCGCAAAAATATCAAATATGCATAATTCTATCCAATTATTTATCGGTAGATAGTATAGTATAGTGTGAAATTGGTCGTGTTTGTAGTGTCGACCGACTTCAGAATAGCATCACGCCATCTTTTCCCGTGAGGAGCCTAAAAGCCGATCAAGGGACTACAAAGCCACTACCACAAGCCATGAAGAAATACACCACATTTGAACGAGTGGACTCGCCGACCCACTGAGTCAGCGTGGCATTTTAAGGCCCCAATAATAATATTACTTACTGGTAAATGTATTGGGGTCTTTAAGAGTATTTCTTTTTAGTTCCAACTTTGTAATATAACCTGTTTAATGCCATTAATCTTATTTTTGAAAAAAAAAATTTTTGCCTCAAAAATCAGGCTTACGTCTGTTTTTCCAGCTGTGGACAACCTAATGCCTACTTAGGCATTCGGTGGCCCACAGCTAGAAAAACAGACTTAAGCCGTCCAGTAGCCGTCCGTCCTAGGTAGATACTGGATCCTAGGTGGACACTGGTGGATATAGGACCCGTCTTAGGTGGGTCGATGACATAAACATTCTTAAACAAGGTTGCCAGCTGAGATTTTCCCGTTACAGTATGACATGAGGTTCTTCGAGAAATCTGTGAAAAGGATTTTACACGGCCGGATTTATACTCCCTTGTATTGCAGTGTCCATGGGCGGGCGGTAGCCATTTACCATCACGTGGGCCGCGTGCCCGTCTGCCACCTTCACTGTAAGAAGAAATAAAATATAATCTGGCTGCGACCAGCACAAGACAGAGGCAAATGGTGTGACAGACAGGAGGCTTACTTTCACACTAGGCTAGCTAGGAGGTTAGGCTGCAGGGTGCATTAGACTAAATAAGGTGAAAGATGGATTTCTTAATAGAAAGAAAAGGTGCCAGATGAGCAGATAATCCACCTGGTGGTAAGTGCGTAAGTCTATACTGTCGCCCAGCGACATCTGCGATATATGCCAACGTCAGTCCGGACTGACACACGTTACCACATCCCATAGGAAATAGGGAATCCCCAACAGCATTTTGACTAAGACAGAGAACAGGTTAGACAATCCTTTTGTACTTCACTGCTGTGGACTACACGTCCCCAGCAATAAAGTTAATAAATCATAAAGTATAATTATATAAGTAATATATATTTAATTAAGTATATATATATATAGTTTCAATAACAATATTAAGTCTATGTATGTTGAAAAAAAAAATAGTATAAAGTGGACGTAGGATATACGCATTATCCTATTTGACAGTAGTCTTCTATGGGATGCGAATGAATCATAGAAATGGCAAGAGTTTTTGTCAAGTGATTTTAATATGTTTAAATATTGTTAAACCATAAATACATTTAAGATTAATGTCTTCCATTACTAATTCAGTGCGCAATTAAACGAAACATTATCGTAACGAATTTTTACGCTCATCCTTATACTAATTTATGGGTCCAAAAACCTCAAGTCACACGGCAATCTTATCTGATTCGCATTAATCGACAACTACATGCCTATTTAATCAAAATCAAAGCGTAAATAGAGCTGAACTGTTAATAAGTTTTGGCGCAAACTCAACTGTTACCATAGAATGCGGTTAGAACGCGGCGTTTGTTTATTGCCCGGATTAAACGATTGGCTGGTATTAAATCACAGAACGCAACTGACAGAAATCAAAACTTTTCGTTATAGACCTATTCTGAAAATAGGAACTTTTTTATTCCCATCATAGAATAAAGAAAAATTAAATTGAATTCGTCTTTATTTCTCACAATTTTGTTACGTAATCTCAAATGTTGAGGTATATATTATAATGTTATATGAGTTTATTTTTTCAGTTTAAAGCACGAAGCAAAAGTCTTTTGTGAATGTCAACAATATGTTGTTTGCTCAAACGTTTGTTTGGCGTACGGTTTACTATATTCTGAATCCAAATACGAATTGTCGTATTTCGGTTTAAGATGCGTTAGTTATGGCATATCTACGGCAGGGTTACATACTCAGTCCTTTATTATATATTTACATTAACGATCTGCCCAGAATTTCTTACTATCCAATGACTCTCTTTGCGGATGACAGCACTGTATGGTTTATCGCTGACGATAAACAATGTAGGTATTTGTTGGAACGTCCGATTGAACAATTCTAAAGAAATACAACTCAAATAAACAACCGCTACGATTGGAACGTCCAGTGTACTCTCACACTTAAATTCTAGTTAATTTTACACACGTACAAATATATAATTATACCGTTTCGATTACACATAAAATGTTCATCTTTTATTTTTTCAAAGGAAATAAAGTCTAAATTGGAATGACAAAGAATTTTAGGCGTAATAAAACGTTTTTCAATAGAAACCGTGGCACCGTGACGTCACTTTGAATATTCAAAAACTAGCAATAAATATAAAGTTATGGGCATAGAAAAAATTGTACAAAACTCGTAATACATCGTAATAACTCATAGGTCTTTTTGTGCGGACGTAAGCCACCGTGAAGTCGTAAATATTATTTATTTTTGCTATTATACACCGCTTTTGTCGGTGGTAATGGCGTAAAAGTGCAGGGCGACGTTTTGTGAGACCTTTTGGTGCAGGGGCGATGTAATTAACGAGTTTAATTATGGAGATCTTGTATTTTGTGTGACGAAACGCTATACTCGTTTCGTAAAACTATATCTAATTTAAACCAGATAGAGATTGTTTAATAACAAGCCGTCGCTTAGCGACTAAAATTCGTTAGGTGTAGTAAACATTTTTATATGTGATAAATTATTATAATTAGGTAAAAATATTTATGACTGACATTTTTCTTATTTCTGATGACCAGATAAGTAGATAATGTCTAATCATCATTCAAAAATCATCACCTTTTTTTTCTACAGCGTAATTTTTCATCTACTTTAGATAAGTAGATTGCAATGTAATTAATAATTCCTTATAAGATTAAAATGCAAATAAATTCATTAGTTTACAATTACAGTTAATATTATTAATGTTTAAAGCAATGATTATTTATATAACTAACTTTTATTAAGATACCTAATACCGCAATTAAACTTGGCTATGAGTATTGAGTACTACATATCAATATCTTATATTATTCCGAATGTTTGTTAAACCTGTATTCAATAAAACTTTTTTAGGTCTGCTAGTGAGTTCGCTTGAAGTTTAAAACCGTGTTGAGGCTGTAAATTTCCTTCGTTATTATTATCTACTATATTTTAGATGAAATACTGTTTCGTTATGCTTAAAATGTTACTAAAGAAAAGGGTGTTACTACTATTTTTTTTTAATCAACCCATATTCTCACTGTTGGACAAAGGCCCCCTCTGTTCTCTTGCAAGCTCTTCGGTCTGCAGCCATATTCGACCATCTATTATCTATTTATCGATCTATAAAAATAGGGCGACTATTGATGGACAGCCACCCAATCATTAAGAAGGGACTTTCCATCTTTCCGCATGCGTATTCAGTGTGCTGTTAGTCAGGGCCGTCTTTACCAGGGGGTGCAAGGGGTGCGGTGCACCCCGGGCGCTCACCTTTTAAAGGTAATGAAAAAATATAACGCTATAGTAAACAATTACACAATAGGATATTTGACTGTCATAGGATACACAATAGGATATTTGACTGTCATAGGATACACAATAGGATATTTGACTGTCATAGGATACACAATAGGATGTTTGACTGTCTTAGGATACACTCCCGCACCCCGGCGCAGAATAGACTTAAGACGGCCCTGCTGTTAGTACTGCTGCAGAACCAATCCACGATGGAGGCTACTCAATTACGGAGTATTAAAGAACATGCGCCCTCAGTAAACATCCATTAGTTCGTCAGTGGTAAGTTACTAAAGCACCATATACCTTTACTTTTCCACTAACAATATAATGGTCATGAAATGTGTAGTAGCGACATACCGTTTTCGTTGGGGTTGAGCCAGCGGTATGAGGGCCGAGGCTGTTGCTTGGAGCGCATCCTAACAGCCCCGCGCACCGCCCGGATCACTCATGCTCATCTGTGAACAATAAAAAAATTGTTAACCATTAAATTTAAGTTAACCACTAATAAATTTAATCTACTACATCTCACTATTTCTAAAATTAATTCCTTTGAATAAAAATCCAGATAAAATGTCCAGATCTGTCAGTATTAGAAAGGTTCAGACACGTGCAAGTTTTAAAAAAAGAACTCGGGGAATATTTACTCAAAGTGGAGAATATTGCGTAAACAATGGCAATTAAGGGATGTATTATTCAACATATATTATAGTTAAATAATAAAACAAAGTTAAATATATATATAAAAATAGTTAAATATATATGTATGGAATGTATGTATGTACGTGTGTACACGTTTATTTATAATACATTATTTAACTAATATGCGTCACAATTCACTACAGTTTTACTGAATCTTAACTGTCACTGCACCTACCGCCGCCATCTGTGCATGGCCCGAGGGTTGATAATGCTTCTGAGCATTAATATTGTACAAATTTCAGAAGGCGGACCTTCTGACATTTTGTACAATAAAAAATAAATAAAAAAGGGAATATCATATAAAGCTAAATTATAAATATTTATACATAAATATGTTAAAGAAATATATAATCTATAATACACAAACAAATGAAATCAAATTGTATGGAGCATCCAACAAATTTATTGTAACGTATCTATTGTATAATCTTGTAAAGTATCTTTATCTGTAATTATCATAATTCATTAATTTATATATGTATATCTATACATATAATAAAATCGTACTAAAGTCGTGTCTGTATCTTTAATAGTCTTTGAAAAAAGCCGTTGTAATGTAAAGTGCGAGTGATAAACAACCAAAAACATTTTTTTTTTAATTTTTGTTTGTCTGTAATCTCGCAAAAACCACTGGACTGGTAGTTGTAACTTTCGTTCCGGGTTTACATTCAGGGTACTTTCATTTGTATTCATTATAAATCCCACGGGAATCAAGCTAGCCACATATAGTCTAACCTCTACGGGCACTGCGTGAAAATAAATTTCTCTTAGTATGTCTCTAATTCTATCACTAATTAAGAAGAATTTTAAACGCACTAATTTTGTACATCAAACCGTCTATATAATTAGCCAATTTATATACATCGAAAACCAAAGGAATGTCCAATCTTGATCACTTCTTGAAAGCGATGAGTAAAACGTCGAGAATCCAAACGTACACAAATATTCCCGATAAATTAAAAAATAAAAAAACGTACCGTCATTAATATAAGACAAGGAACGACAAGTTATCTCTAACAAAATTACTTTTACAGTCACTATATTTGATATAAAACCGTAACTGTTTCGTATTAAAGCCGGTTATTCTTTAATTCGTTCGATATGAAGTTTGTTTTACAAAGAAAAATCTCGGAAAGCGAACGATAATATGTCACACAATTTATGAGACATCAGTGACGTGTTCCGAGTGATTTGAATAAGGCGGGTGTAATAAATTCGATATCATACAGACAATGTTGTAATGCGATAGGGTGACGTGCGATCCAATGATAGGACTCCGATTTATGACGTACAGTCAGCACGTCAAGACATACAAAATATTTAAACCTGTATTACTACAATATTAAGGTGTGTTATGTAAAACATTGTCATGCGGTTCACTGTAGCTCAATTTCCTTTGATTAATATTGTTTTGTGACGTACTTATATGACAAGATACAACGAGGGCTTCGATATTTTTGTACAAATTTAATAATAAAATTTAAATCTATAACTTATCTCGAGAAGTTTAATTCGAAACCTTTAACCTTTAAACAGAAAAAATATTGATTAAAAAACACATTTAAAAAAATACATTACATAATACTATAGAACCAAGGGTCTAAAGAATCTATTGAGGAAGCGCCCTCAATCCCTGCTTATTTATTAACTATTTGCGACACGCTCATTTTTTCTTTTTTATTTTTTTATGGACGAAGGCGGCAGACGAGCATACAGTCCACCTGATGGTAAGTGGACACTGTCGCCCATAGCCATCCGCGATGCATGCCAACATTAGTCCAAAATGACAAACGTTGGCACGCCCCCGGATGCGCTGCCTACCTTAGGAGATAGGGGGAATGGATTTGGAAAAAGGTTTGGGAAAATGGGGAGAGGTAGGATGGCAATGGGCTCTAGCAGGCAGGCTGGATACATCTTCAATATCTTTTTTTCTTCTTCTTATGGTGCATCTCAAGTAGTGAAGATTGACAATCAAGTCCGAATATTTTAACCTGTCTCTCGCGAGCCGATACAGTTCGGCGACACTCGCGATTCCAGTTCACTCCCGTGTGTTACGTAGCCATGATGAGGCAGCCATCTTTTTTTTGGGGAGGTAATTAAATTCGTGGAATTTAAGCAATATGGGTGTGTCATACATGTGAATGGGACGTATGACTGTCGGTAATACGAATGAAATATAGTAAGTAGGTACTATATACATAAATATGTTACATATACAATATATACATAAACGTTTAATGTAGCGGCAAAAATAAATGTAACAACCAGTGTCAAAATTTTCCTGTGAACACTAGCTCTGTCAGCAAACTATTGCTTGTATGTAGTTTTACAGAAAGGAAACAGTTTTTTGTTGTAGTTTATATAATAATGCTATAAATAAATAAAAATAGAACAAAAACAAGTGCATGTCGTGTGAAATGTTGCATTATTAAATAAAAAAAAAAACAGTTAAAATTGTATTTTTATGGACGGAATGTGGAAGAGGCGCATATAGTCCAACCGGTGGTACGTGGACACTAGACTTATGGCTCCTCTTCATGTTGGCCAATATATGTGCCAATGGTTGTGGCCAATACGTATGGCCATACATAAGTACACGTAAGGTGGTTTGTGGTCACCTTGGTAGGTATTGCAGTGTTGGCCCACACGTTGGCCTGAGATCCGAGTGGTGTCGGTTTTTCAACACAGATCAAAGGGTTTTGGTGAAATGATGGCCGCCGCGTCCACACGTTAGACAATATGTGTGCCATACCATTGGCACATATATTGGGCAACGTTAAGAGGAGCCAATGCGCGATACATGCCAACATCAGTCCATAATGACAAACGATGGCACGAGTAAGAACATAAATAATTGTTTTCAAATTAACGCCAATCATGATTGTCAAGGACCCCATAAAAACGATGAACAAAATAAACTTTATAAATTATACAATCCAATCAAAAATATAATAGAACTTTAATTTAAGCATTATGCCATATATGAACCAGTTGAAAAATTTATTTCATTCAGAAAATAATTAAAAATGAATGTATTAAACTTGTACAAACCATATCCGTCGACAATATAATAAAAAAGGGTATTCAGTTTAATTACTTGAGTTTTTTTAATTACGTAGTGATTATTATTTTATGTTTTGTATGTATGAATTAAAGTTATTGAAATGGTATTGGACAACGAATGGAAGCCATGTATCCATGTATGCCATGAATGGAACTCCCGCCGGCCAGGTGGACCGACGAGCTCGCCGGTGGTAGCTGGATAAGAAGTGCTGAAGATCGTGTGTGGTGACAAGCTTTGAGTCTTTCCAGCTATGGTATTCTGACGTAGTCTGATGCTATGGTGAAGCAAATGACATAGGACATTTGCTTTTTCAACTTTTAGATAGGTACCTACATATGTCTAAAATGAATAATTAAAGGAGAATTCAAAACCGTAAACAGAAATACAGTTTAATATTGAGATTTGGGAACGGATTGGAAAAATGTTTGGAAAAAATGGATAATTGTGAATGTAATAGGACGAGGAGTTTTCTCGTCTCATTGCATTGTCATAATTTCCAAAATTTTCCAAATTGAAGGTATTCTTAAATCCTGGAATCCTGATGTATTAGTCTTAGTCCTCGCGTCCTGGAATTTATCGGAATGCATTTCAGTAAGTCCGCCAAAAAATCTTTCATCTTAATTTATATTCCATCAATCCTTATCCTTAAAAACGAACCTATCAAGCCATGTGACCTTTGACCTTCATTTGTTCTTTTTTATATAAATAACCCTATTAGACGCTTGCATGGTCAACGTTCTTAGGAAATTGCAAGTTCAAACTGTAGCTGCAACTGCTTACATCAATTTAAATGCTATCAAAGACCCAAGCACATTTTTTTTAATCTCGTAAAGAATTAACGCGTCTTGTCTTAACGATTATTGAGCCAGTGGCTCACCCGGCCAGATCAAAAAGGACCCACGAACGTATTCCGCCAAAGCCTTATTAAGCGCCTATAAATCAGTCATGGTAATGGTGGGAGCATACGAGATGTTTTTGAGGACGCGCCAGTCGAGTGTAACGCCACACGATGCGAAGATACAGTAATTTTCTTTTTTAAATGTATTGATGTTGTTTTTTGTCCTCAATAAATTTCTTACTTCTTCCGATTTTTGTTCTTAATAAAACAGTGAAAAACTCATACTCAGCTAAGATTTCTACTCGGCGATATGACAATACGAGCTTATAATACGGACACAAATGTATTTTTATATTAAAAGATTTAGGCTCCTAGACAAACCAACGATTTGTCCGAACCAATGATGTGTTTGATGGAGCTACATATTTAGTTGTATTATGTAATTTGGTGAATTAGTATTTGTGAAAAAAAAGTATATTAAAGGCTAGAAGAAGTCTTAAACACAGAAAAATGTGTACCTAATTATGATTAACACATAAACAGAAAAATAATGAAACAAATTCAAAAGTATAAAACAGTAATTTTGAATATAAATCTGTAAACTGTGGTTATTAACCATTTTTCCAATAACTAAACCGTTTAAGAAGCTGGCGCCTGACCGTGATGTGCGCGCTCACCAATCCGCTACGTATGTTTTCACGTGTATAGTGTCAATAAAGAATCGTCGCCCCGATAACAAACTTCAAGGGCATCACCATAAACTCTGCACTATACTGTTATTGGTGACTCGATTTATATACTTTTTTTTCTATACATACAACCAATAGCAATTTATTAAGTGGTCCGAGCCGAGATACATTTATTTTTGAAACAAAATCACGTGATTTAAAGTGAGTATTAATTGATCGTAAATGGATTTTGTATGTACATGTCAAATAATCAATTTTTGTCATTCACATCTTTTCTTGTATATTGTGTTTCGATCAGAAGTTTTTTCCAAACGATTTAATTGACGATCACTAATTTCAAAGTGTTTAATAAAATGACATTTGTAATGTTAACAAAATTATATTTGTAAAATTGAATAATATTATATTTGTAACATCACGGATATTAGGACTAGTGAATGGTTAAAAAAGTAACATATTTTTTTATTCATTTATTTTAAAAGTCAAATATGTATTAGGGCATTATTTCTGATTAAACATATTCTTGAAACAATTAAACATAAGATTTTAAACGTTTGTTATCGTGGTTGAACAGAATAATTGTTATTCCTAATAATAGACATAATAATAGAGAGATTCGTCTGTCAATAGCAACAACACATTCACCCGCCACACAACACAGTCTCGCCGTGACCACGGCTCATGAGCCGTGGTCACGGCGAGACTGCGGATAACCCGTTACATGTAACGGGACCCAAATATCGGCTATAATAAATAAACAATAAATCGTGAGTAACCCCGTTTACATAACAACTAAATGTAAGTCAAAAAATCTTAACCAAAGTCACTAATTTAATAAGTCCACGTAGACTATAAGGTCCTTTTGCTAAAATCTATATATATTTTAACAAATATTTTGCATAACAAATACGTAAAAATAAACCGTTCCCACGCGAATAATTTAAACGAAAATCAATACAGACAAAAGCCTACACTAGTAAAAGTAAACAAAGTGGATTGACTTCGACATTTTGCACGTATTAATAGTAACGCTTTTTCCATCGGCCGTCGAATGCACAGTGGGCAGGTGCCGTTTAGGTAAGCCATCTCGGCTGTCAAAAACTTGTAAAATATCGCCATTTCTCGTTCGGAGCCGCGGGCGTCGCGCGTCCCTCACAAAGATATCTCCTAGATTTATACAGCCTTCCACAATGGGGAAACGTTTTAATTCTTTTCATATGCGACAGATTTATGTCCGGACAGATGCGGTGTGGGACCACTGTGCGTGTTCTGATAACACTCCGCGCCCTTTGTTAAGAATTTTGTAAGACATTTCGATTTTAACTTACAATATGCTTTTGCGAGTTATTCCTGTTTTTCATCGATTGTTTTATATGATTTTTTGTAGTTTAGTGTAGTTTGTAGTTTTAAACTAATTCCAAACTAATATAATGTAAGTACGAGTGAGATACACCGGAGCGCATTCTCATCCCATCCTGCCATCACTCTCCATTTCGCCAACTCCAAATTCATTCCTAAATCTCCAAATGTAGACAGCACATCCGTGTGCATGCCAACGTTTTTCATTCTGAACTGATTTCGGCATGTATCGCAGATGTTCACTTACCACCAGGTGAACTGTCTGTACGTCTGCTACCTGCTTTCTATAAAAAAATAAGTAAATGTATAGTTAAATAAAACCCTATCACTCATCAAACGAACTCAGTCAAACGCTTCGAAGCTACGAAGGCACTCACCACCGAGCCCTGACATATTTATGACGACATAAATTTACTTCGTCATACTTTTAATTATTGTCTATTTCGGAATGATTTACGAGAGTTGTCGGTGGGGGGCGGTTCTGTTAATTAAACGGTTAGTCGCGTTCGGGGCTGGCAGAATTGTAAAAACTAGGGAACGAAAGTACTTTTTATAGTGTTGTGCAAATGAGCGCTGACCGCTCGAGCACTAATGAATCTTAACAACCTTAAACGCAGCGGCTTTTTTTCGCTATGGCTAAAATCTTATGGGTATAGTGACCTTTCAAGAGTCACTGGACATGTATAGTTTTGGGCGAGTGCAGAGGGCGCTCAGCCATGAACAAGGAATGTGTAGCAACGAGCCTAAGGGCTCCCTAGCCGGCAAACCGGCGGAAGCAATGGTCCTCGGTTTAAGCCGTTGGTGTCGGAGCGCCCAGGCACGTGAGGATACCTGGTAATGAAGGTTGAAGGCCGGTGTGTGTAGACGTCCAAGTCTCCACCGACGGGCGTTGTTTTAGAACGTGCCGAGGACGACTGTAGCGGGGCGAGGCATTCCGATCAGGGACATAGGTTAGAACCGCAGTGGCATGCATTGGTTTCGAAACTCGATACGTCCCCACCAGCGAGAACTTATAGAATAATCCGATAAACGGTAGTGGTCGTAGGTATATGCAGCGTCTAACTGAAATAACGCTATAGTTAAAAATAGGTTGCTCGATGTCGAGAGTAGAATTGATTCTACAAGTTTTTACAGGTTATTTTTTTCATGATTATTTCATAAGTGCAATTCTAGCATGTCTTTTATTCTACGCGTGTCGCCCGCGCAGGTACATTTCAAGGTAGTCTTCTGCGAGAGACGGGCGACGTGGTCTGTCGAGTGCGCCCAGCGCCTGTGGGAATGCAGCATGCACTATACCCCTACAATGGAGCTTGGAGCTGAGATGGATACCACAGTGACATCGCACTGTGAAACTTGAAGATTTATAGGAATTTAGCTTTTCAAGCGAAAACTGTCGACTTCTCGTTTGAAAATTGCTTTTCTTCGATTTAATAAGGTTCTAAGGTTCCACGGCGAGGAGCGCTAACTGTATTAGCCATCGTCTGTGTACACAATTCTCACAATACATATAGTTTATAACGTTCATAATGTCTTGTAAATCAAATGGAGACGTATCTAACATCGCTGATTACATCAAAGTACGGAATGCGAGCGAACTCTCGGTCCGTCCGCAGAGATAGTGTCATGTCCCGCATTGGGAAGGAACTCTTGAAAGAAACGTCATAAATCTGTCACTTTTGACGCGCCCAGCTAAATTATGGACGTGATATTGAGTGATTTGTGTGCCTTTCGCTAGTCGCAAAAAAAAACATAATAGGAAGCTACAGAACGGCTGGTTCTTGGAAACAAGCAACTGCGCACAGGATGGCGTGACAAGCTCATATAATAAATCTACAAGTATAACTGATAAATACTCATCTAAATATAGAAAGAAATAAAATTATTTCATTGACATCAACCTATGAATTGAAATAAAAACAATATTAAAATAAAAAAATTTTTTTAGTTATACAACTATATATATTATTGTACATACAAAAAATATAGATAATTACAATTATTAACCGGGGAGAAGATGTACAAAAGGTAAACGTATCTCCTGTGGAGATCTCTACTGGCAGACCCGTGAACTAGAGACATTGGTCGGAATAGAACATTCGTGCGTAGTGCATAGGTACTTAAATAAAAAAAAATACATTGCAGCCCTTTCCAGCCAGCCCTTTTAGTGTCCACTGCTGGACATGGGCGTCCTCAAGCACATGGTCTTGTGCATGAGGGATGTATGGGCTTAAAACGCCCCTATTGCACATACATATATACACATAAAGCGATACTTTGCACTTACTGGTTAACATACCTTGGAATTACCCTATTCGTAATTTTATATACCTTGGAATTATCGTATTCGTAATCTTACAAACCTTGGAATTACCCTATTCGTAATCTTATATACCTTGGAATTACCCTATTTGTAATCTTATATACCTTAAAATTACCCTATTCGCAATCTTATGTACCCTGAAATTACCCTATTGTAATCTTATATACCTTGGAATTACCCTATTCTAATCTTATATACCTTGAAATTACCCTATTTGTAATCTTATATAGGTACCTTGGAATTACCCTATTCGTAATTCTTTATTGTACACCATCACATGTTGCAAAAAGATAATTTAATAAGTAACACGAAAAGTACAACAGGCGGCCTTATATCACCAAAGAGATCTCCTCCAGGCAATGTTTAGGGGGTAAGGAGGAATATCAAATAAATGTAGGTGGTTCAATTTCACATAATATTACTTAACAACATATTTTATAATAAATTCTAATTCTGTAACAAATAAATTATAAATTGTAATACAAATAATCTTACATATTTTTGTGCCTATATTAAAAAGCAAGTAAGTAAACAAGGATACAGATTTAAGTGCACATTCAAAATTTTTTCAAACTGTAAATAAAATAAATTCATCAATAACGCGCGTCAACGAGCGCAGTAATGGCGGATCACGTGACGTCATCGGCCGCCATTTTGAATAAATACTTAATTATTTGACGCGGCGACGGTTTTGACAGACGACATTTAATTACGGGACCCTCATTACCTGGATATTGGCTGATATTGATATGGCGGTCGTTACACGGTGTGACACGTTTGCGATACGATTTTTAATGTGGTAAAAAATAATTAATGTTAATAATATGTTGTGCCGTGCGGTGTGCTCCAACTTTAGAATAGCACCACCCTATCCCTTCCACTGGGTGTCGTAAAAGGCCATTAAGGGTTAACAACGCGGCTACCACAAGCCTTGAGGAACTACACCACCTCTAAAAGAGTGGACTCGCCAACCCACTTGGCCAGAGCGTGACGTTTTAATGTTATACCTACATACTGGATACTAAAAGGGCTGGTTGCGTTGCATTGTTAAAAATATGTTTTTTTTTTTATATGGACGAAGGCGGCAGACGAGCATACAGTCCACCTGATGGTAAGTGGATACTGTAGCCCATAGACATCCGTGATACATGCCAACATTAGTCCAAAATGACAAACGTTGGCACGCCCCCGGATGCGCTGCCTACCTTTGGATATAGGAATGGATTTGGAGGAAGGGTTAGGGAAATGGGGAGGGATAGGATGGGAATGGACTCTGGCACATCTCACTCACTACCGAAACACGTACGTACATTAGGGAAAGATAATGTGGGAAATGCAGTACATTTCAAGGTAGTCTTCTGTGAGAGAGGGGTAACGTGGCCAGTCGAGCGCGCCCAGCGGCTGTTGGATTGCAGCGTGCACTCTCCCCCTCATAAATGTTAATAATATGTTATGTGATGTTCTATTTGATTGAATACTAACATGGTTACCGTAAAAATATCGACTGATTTAGTGAATGAGAGTGCGACTAGATACGATAAATATGAAGGGATATAACGAATATGCGCTTTAATTTAAAAAATACGAAAGAATTGCAAAATGTAGACTCGGTAATTTCGTGAAGTCATGAGTTCAAATGCTCGGGTGATATTTCGATTTCAGTTAAATAACTGCATTTCAAATCAAGTACGTATCTCTTAAAAATATAACTGACTCATCGGTGAAGGAAAACATCGTTGCTCATCGTTGGTGAAGGAAAACCTGCATGCACGAGAATTTAAAAAAAAATGAGAATATGTACATACGAGTATAATCTCCAGGTTTTTTTTCTTAATCCTAAAAAAAGGATTTCCTAAATTTCCTGAAAATTAAAAAGGTCTTTGCTTTTGTTTCCATGAATTAGTAATGAAGATTAAATTTTAAGCTTAATTTAATTTTCATCAAAGCTGGTAGAACTGGAATATTTCAGTTCTGAACGAATATTCAAAGAATACTGTATTAGTGTAGCCACTACTGGCAAACTTTTTCAAGTTATCGCGTCGGTCCGTTTTCGGCGTGAGTGTCGAAAAGAGCGGCAGATCGTATGCGATGGTGATCTTTGGAAGAGACCTATATCCAGCAGTTGACAGACACGGGTGGTCAGTACCGTACAGTACTGACAGCCAAGTACAGTACAGTTACAGTAAGATACAGTGTATCGTACTGTAACTAACGATCAGCCAAATATCGTCACGTTTAAATAGCCTTACGACAGAACCTATCGATTTTATATCAAAATGTGCAGTTTATCCGGGCCAGAATTTTATTAATAAAAAACATTAATTAAGGATATTTCACGTCATCGCTGATTTATCGCAGATTTATTGTTTGATGATATCACGACTCGATTTTTCGTTGATTACAAAGATACAATAATGATAATGAATATGTGGGGCGTGACATCGACTGAAATCATTCCAGTCGTCTTATTTGTAAACGGTCTCGAGGCTGGTATTCCTACCTGGGCTTCCGTGGCGGCTGTCTCTCAGAGAATATGCAGATGGAGGTGTTGCTCGATACCGCGCATATCGTCCACCGGTTTCTCTCCCTGGGGCCCTGAACCCCTGATTCCGCCGGGGGTTGTACCATACCGTTCCTCCCTCATTTTGGCTCATCGAAGGAGAGACGAGATGGTTTAAAATCATATTTTAAATAATAATATTCTTTATATCAAACAACACTGATTCAAATTGACATTAAAATTGCACTAATTATAGTTTATAACGATGATTATACCTAGATTTCCTGTATGTGTCACTGTAAGACAAAAGCCTCCCTTTTAATGAACAAGGGAGAGATTCCCAAATGTAAATTGAGGCTTAAGTGAAATTTTAATCGAAAACAAAAACATTTTCTTTTCAAGGTAGTCTTCTATGAGAGAGGGGGGGGGGTAACGTGACCAGTCGAGTGAGCCCAGCGGCTGTGGGAATGCAGCATGCACTCTCCCCCCAAAAAATAATATTCCATTGGTTTATCTTAAAAATCAAATACTTATTAGAGCATTTTTTCTATTTAAATAGAATATTGAAGCAGAGAAATTTTTAATTATAAAATCTTAACCAGTCAACAAATCCATGTTAATAAAGAGGTCCAGACATGTCACAATTAAATGTCTCATGATGTCATTTAGTAAAAATGACAAATACACTCAATGAGCAATCGATACAAGCGGATTTAAATGTGAGCTAAGTTTAGGTTTAGGTTCTGTGGTGATAAATAATAAAGAAATATCTATAAAGATAAGGGTAGACTGGAAACGAAACGAATCGCGCGGAAACGAATCGCATTTCTTACGGATGCGTCCACCACAGACGATTAGCCGCAATCATTCAGTAAGTTGTCGTCGAAATAATTTGTCAACTTGTGATAAACAGGTCTAACGAAAAGATTGAGTACACGATATAGGTAAATGTCTACGGAATCGTTTATCATGTGTTCCCCGATCTAAAAAAAGCACCTTACTTCATTCATTTTTGTAGATTCTTCGAGAAATAACGACAAATCCACTGAGACGCGCCGAGTCGAGTCTAAGCGCGTCGCCCCCGCAGAAATTCGCCTGACGAGCAATGCAATCGGCGCGTGCCCAATCGACGCAGAAAATATAGATAGGCGAATATTTACATCTCGATTCGGCGAGCCTAATAAACACTAGCCCTAAACGGGACTCCGTCGGCTGGGTATTGTCATACTTAGCAATTTCTATAATTATTTACTGCAGTTATTAAAAAATAAGAATATATTGTCGATCATGATTTGCTGCCCATTTGTTAATTTAAAAAACTTAAAGGCATTATCTGGATTTATGGATTTATATTTATGGATCTTGTGGTCTGAAGAAAAAAAAAAGAATGATATTATCTGCCAGCTAACCTTTAAGTTAATTAGACAGATACATTGGGGGTATTTAATTTTTTTTTTCTTTTTAAATCTGCCACGAAAGTGGCAGACGAGTGTACAGTCCACCTGGTGGTAAGTGGATACTGTAGCCCATAGACATCCGTGATACATGCCAACATTAGTCCAAAATGCCAAACGTTGGTACGCCCCCGGATGCGCTGCCTACCTTTGCAGAATAAGGAATGGATTTGGAGAAAGGGTTGGGGAAATGTGAGGGATAGGGTGGGAATGGGCTCTGGCACATCTCACTCACTACCGAAACACGTACGTACATTAGGGAAATAAGATAAACTGGGAAATGCAGTACATTTCAAGGTAGTCTTCTGTGAGAGAGGGGTGACGTGGCCAGTCGAGTGCGCCCAGCGGCTGTTCGATTGCGACGTGCACTCTCCCCCTCATTTAATATTCCTTTGGTGGTCGTTTAAATATAAGCCTTAATAAACTCAAGATAATTTAAAATTTATTAAGCAATGTCATTTTCAAATATTTTTTATAATGTTGCTCAAGTCTTTCTACCTATAAAAAATGTTAATATACAGATTGTATAATACTACATGCATATCTCTAGCGTGATACCGGAACAAAAACGTACTCCATCATGCAATTCATCTTGAAATATGTCAATCCCATCCATCTTTGTACTGTATTTTCTGATTGACATAAGATCGCGTTCATTCCTACACAAAAACTCAAGTCACGATAATCTAAACTAGATGAAATCTCAGACTGAAAGTAAGATTTTAATAAAATTAGTCGATATGAGCTTATAACGTCCCACTGCAGGGAGGTTCAGGATCCACTACGCGGATTGAGTGAGGATCGGTGGACATTATATATGCCCCAATTTTTTAATAATTTTCTATTCTTTTTTTACCTACAATGTGTTCCTTCGCCGCTGAGTTAGTGATAATTGGAAAATTCACACTTCAATAAAAACCGGCGGCGCATCCGTATGGTGTTGCAGGTGTCTATGGGCGGTGGTGACCATTTACTATCATGTGGCCATCTCAATCGTCGGTCTTCTATAAAAAAAAAAACATGATCATTCGGACGTGCCCAGCGGCTGTTATTGATGTTAGCTACGATATAGGTAATATGCATATTCCTTCATTTAATAATAATATACTTCGTTTTTTTATAGAAAAATGGCGGCAGAAGAGCATACAGTCCACCTGATGGTAACTTTTGCCCATGGACATCCGCGATACATGCCAACTTCAGTCCAGAATGACAAACATTGGCACGCCCCCGGATGCGCTGCCTACCTTTGCGAGAGAGGTAGTGGATTGGGAGAAAGAGTTAAGAAAATAAAATGGGATAGGATAGGATGGGAATGGGCTCTGGCATATCTCACTCACTACCGAAACACGTACGTACACTGGGGAAATACGATAAAGTACGAAATGCAGTACATTACAAAGGTAGTCTTCTGCGAGAGACGGGCAACGTGGCCAGTCGAGTACGCGTAGCGGCTGTGGGAATGCAGCGTGCACTCCCCCCCTTCAAATATAATATAACGTTGTGATATAATATACAATACCAACAACCGCCATAACCATAAAGGCGTTTAAGGGATAACGAAGCCACTACTACGCCAACTGTACTAGCCAATTCGCTCAGCCAGCGTGGCCATACATCCCATGTACATGAGACATGAGATGTACATGAGCACATCTCATAAACAATGTACATGAGACGCCCATGTTCAGTAGTGGACGATCAAAGGGCTAGTTACGGTTTTAGGTTTTATTACACCTTAATTTATCAACCATTGGCGTCTGAATGATTTCAAAACTTTCAATATACCATATAATGTCTATATATGGGGCATATATAATGTCTACCGAACCGCACACAATCCACGTGGTGGGTTATGACCCTGAACCTCCCTGTGCCCCGCAGTGGGACGTTATAAAATTTCAATGCAAAACTCAATCATATCTATCGAGTGGCACCGACAAACACTCATTAGCGCAAAACACTGATTACCTGAAGAGGCGGCCATGATCATGTCATCGACATGTACTTGATAACATGAGGACACTAGTCATGACCGCCGTACTTGTCATTGTTCGAGAATAGCACAGGTTTTTGACAGATTATATGGCAATGAGTTCATAAAAAAAAATATATTACCCACAACTTAAGATAAAAATAGAATATTTTTTTTAAATGTATAACTTCATACCTGAATAGTGGAGTGTCATTACCCGCATTAAAGAACATAAAGGCAATTGTCGAAGAGGAGAGACTGAGAAGTCGGCCATAGCTAAACATGCCTTGTCGGATGGGGACCACGAAATCTGCTTCAGGGACACAAAGATCTTGTCAACCGGGAATCATTATTATTCCCGTCTCAATAGGGAAGCTATTGAAATCTACAAGCATCCCAACAATTTTAACAAAAAAGAAGAGAATCTAAGACTCCGTAATATCTGGTATCCAGCACTCCGACATCCGTCTCTTTAATATTAATCGTATTAAGGAGACGATAGAGCGGAATAAAGGCTCCAAAGTGTTCGCAAGAGACTTATCTATTGGGCAGAGCCAGTTGACGAAGCTGTAGAGGGAGGACGGCAGTGTCATTTCCGACAAACAAGAGGTACTGAGGGAGATCGAGGAGTTCTATGGGCAGTTGTATACCTCGGTCGCTAAACCTGTTGGCAACTTGGCCAAAGACCCAAGAGCCAAGTTGACCCGACACTATACCGAAGACATCCCGAACATCAGCCTGTACGAGATTAGTATGGCCCTCAAACAGCTTAGAAACAACAAGGCGCCGGGCGAAGACGGAATCACTTCAGAGCTTCTGAAAGCGGGTGGAACACCGGTACTGAAAGTCCTTCAGAAGCTCTTTAATTCCGTCTTGCTCGAAGGTATTACGCCGGAGGCATGGAACAGAAGCGTGGTGGTGCTCTTCTTCAAGAAAGGCGACAAGACCTTGTTGAAGAACTATAGGCCCATCTCGCTTCTGAGCCATGTTTATAAGCTGTTTTCGAGGGTTATCACGAATCGTCTCGAGCGCAGCTTTGATGACTTCCAGCCTCCCGAACAAGCCGGTTTCCGAAAAGGCTATAGTACCATAGACCACATCCATACGCTGCGGCAAGTTATACAGAAGACCGAGGAGTATAACTTGCCATTATGCTTAGCGTTTGTGGACTATTAGAAAGCCTTTGATTCGATCGAGACTTGGGCAGTGCTACAGTCCCTCCAGCGGTGCCATATTGACTATCGGTATATCGAAGTGTTGAAGTGTTTGTATAACAACGCCACCATGTCAGTCCGAGTACAGGAAGGGAGCACGGAGCCGATTCCATTGCAGAGGGGTGTGAGACAAGGAGATGTCATCTCTCCGAAGCTCTTCACCAATGCGATGGAAGACGCTTTCAAGCTCCTGGAATGGAAAGGACTCGGCATCAACGTTGATGGCGAATGCATCACTCACCTTCGATTTGCCGACGATATCGTGGTCATGGCAGAATCGCTGGAGGATCTTAGCACAATGCTCGGAGACCTCAATCGAGTTTCCCAACAGGTGGGCCTTAAAATGAACATGGATAAGACGAAAATCATGTCGAATGTCCATGTCGTGCCCACCCCAGTTTCAGTCGGGAGCTCGATTCTCGAAGTTGTTGACGAGTACGTCTACCTAGGCCAAACGGTCCAACTAGGTAGGTCCAACTTCGAGAAAGAGGTCAATCGACGAATCCAACTCGGCTGGGCAGCGTTCGGGAAGCTACGCAGCGTCTTCTCGTCCAAAATACCTCAGTGCTTGAAGACAAAGGTCTTCGACCAGTGTGTGTTGCCGGTGATGACCTACGGCACCGAGACGTGGTCTCTAACTATGGGCCTCATAAATAAGCTCACTGTCGCACAGCGAGCTATGGAGAGGGCTATGCTCGGGGTTTCCCTACGTGATCGAATCAGGAATGAGGAGATCCGTAGACGAACTAAAGTCACCGACATAGCCTCTCGGGTTAGCAAGCTGAAGTGGCAGTGGGCAGGGCACATAGCTCGAAGAACCGATGGCCGATGGGGCAGAAGGGTTCTCGAATGGAGACCACGTACCGGCGGACGAAGCCGAGGACGTCCATCTGCTAGATGGACAGACGACCTCATAAAGGTTGCGGGCACCCGCTGGATGCAGGTCGCTGCCGATAGGTCTAAATGGCGGACAATGGGGGAGGCCTATGTCCAGCAGTGGACGTCCAAGGGCTGAGAAGAAGAAGAAGAAGAAGTAGAGCACTCCGAAGACATCAAGCTCACGGGGAAGAGAGACGAGAGGGGGGGGGGGACAAAAACAGACTCGGTACACACACAATCACAACTACCCTCGCCCACTATAAATACCGGTGCGCCACAGTCGTCTAGTCATCACAACACAAGGCATTCCGCTCCGGATCGCGCTAGCGATCGGACGTCCCCCGCTCCGCTGCGCTTGCCGTAGCCGCCGCCGTCGTAGCTGCCGCCGTAGCGCCGTACCCTTCAGGGTGAGGCAGTCAATTGGACGGGAGCTAGTAAACCGGCCTTGGGGGGTCTCCTAGTCGGCCTAGTCTCTGTTTTCCTTCCACAGCTTGCACCTAGTGTCGGTCGGGTGTGTCTACACCCTTCGCACTAGACCCCGTAGGGCTCCGTCGCACAATAAGATTGGCGACGGATTACAAGCTTAGGGCTCACAAGTAGGCACTCACCTCCCTGCTTCACCCGCAGGGAGGGTTACACAACCCCGGGCGCACCTACCCGGGGTGACAGAGATAGCGATAAGTACGCTTATCTCTCTCTCTCCCCCCACCCCAGCCAGCTATGGCGTCGCTACTGAGCGACGAAAGGATAGTTGTGCTCTTAAAGGCTTCCCGTCCGGAAGTCTTTAACTCTCTCTGCGTTGAATTAGCCCTCGCCCCCTCTAAACCCGCACCCGCGGCTCCATCCGAGAGCCCCGCGTCCCCCAACTCAGTCCCCGAGCAGGATGACTCCTGCGACACCTCCCAGGAGGACATGGACATAGCCCAGCCCTCCTACGACTCCGACTCCGACTCCGCATCTGAGGCGGACCTCTCCCCCGCTGAATCCGCAGACCCCGCTCCTTTTCTTGCCGACGACGGCTTCACCGTCGTCGGCAAGAAAAGGAAGAGGCCCACAAAGACCTCCTCCCCTACCCCCGCTGCACCCCCGAAGTCCGCTAAGTCGGACTTCGTAGCCCAGCCTGGCGCGGCTTCCCGCTCTCGCCAGAGCACCCCCCAGCCCCCGCCCGCGGTCCCCCGCACCGAAAAGCCCCCTCCCCCTGTCTTCGTCCAAGACAAAGCTCCTTGGGAGCACGTCCGCGCCGCCATGGAGATCTTAAAGATCTCGTTCACAAAGGCGTCCAACACTGCTGTGGCCATTAAGGTCCAGGTCCCCTCCTCCAAGGACTTCAGGTCCTTAACTGCCTATCTTCGGAAGGAGAAAATCTCCTTCCACACCTACGCCACCGAAGAGGAGCGTCGTCTCCGCGTCGTGGTCCGTGGCCTCCCTCCCCAATTGGGAGAAGATGAGATCCTCGAGGATCTCAAATCCCAAAACCTCCCGGTGCTGGAAGTGCACCGTCTCTACAAGGGGCGCGATAGGACCCCTTTTAACCTAGTATTGGTTGTCCTTCCCCTCACCACCGAGGGGAAGAAAATCTTCAACGCCCGCACTATCTGCGGGCTCTCCGGCCTCTCTTTCGAGGCCCCCCACAGGCGTGGCGGTATTGGACAATGCCACAATTGCCAATACTATGGCCACGCAGTCCGCTATTGTTACTCCCGCCCCCGTTGCGTAAAGTGCCTGGGTGACCACGGCACCATCAGCTGCACCCGTCCCAAGGGCGCCGAGGACCCCCCTGGCTGTATTCTCTGCGGACAGCTGGGGCATCCCGCGAGTTATCGCGTATGCCCTAAAGCGCCGCGGTGGCCTTCCAGGAGGGTCCCCGCTAGACCCCCCACCCCCCGCCAAGCGTTTTCCTACGCAGGCGCCCCTGGCCCCCCTTATGTCGGTGCAAACAAAAGCACCAATACCCGTTGCCTTCTGCGCAACCCACCCCAGCCGCAGTGCTCACACCCGCGAGCTTCCCCTCGCTCCCACCCAAACCTGCGCAGCAATCCTGGCGCAGAACCACCTCAGCCGCCCCTGCGCAGCAATCTTGGAGGATCACTCCAGCCGCGTCTGCGCCGGCCCCCAAGCCCGTCCCTAACGCCACCTCCTTCCAAAGCCAGGCTAGTCCTGGTCTAATGGAGGACCTGGCTCTAGTCCGCCGCTTCCTAGGGGCCATAAATATCCAGGAAATAAAAAACCTAGCCCAAGCGCTCAGGTCCACTGACGGAGACGCTCAGCCCGTCTCGACCTTGTCTTCAAGTACGAGCACGTACTTAGCGCCCTCGGCCTCTTCAAGGCGTGTCCCTGAAGTCCCAATCTCTGACTCCCCAGTTTCCAAAAACAATCAAATTCCAATGGCTAACACAGATCGAATAAAGCCCTCTTCCCTCTCCGTCACGTTTTACAACGGCTACGGCTACGGCTCCCAACGCACCCAGATCCAAGATTTCCTCAGAAATCACCAAATCGACATAATGCTAGTGCAAGAGACCTTCTTGAAACCTAGCAAACGCGATCCCAAAATCGCCCAGTACAACATTGTGCGTAATGACAGATTGGCCAGCCGAGGAGGCGGCACCCTCATTTACTACAGAAGGTCTCTACACTGCATTACGATTCCTACCCCTCCACTGACTAACATGGGGGCCTCGGTCTGTCGTATAGCTATGACAGGTCATCAACCTGTCACTCTGGCATCCGTATATCTGCCTCCCGACAGAGAACTGCTCAGGGCTGACCTCGAGTCGCTCCTCGACTTAGGTAACTCAGTCATCCTGGCAGGAGATCTCAATTGTAAGCACCCCAGCTTCAATAGTCAAACCTCCACCCCTAATGGAAATCGCCTTAACAGACTCATTGACCTACTCGACTTTGACGTGATAGCTCCAATGACGCCAACTCATTACCCTGCTAATGTTACCCACAGACCCGACGTCCTTGACATTGCCCTATTTAAAAACGTTACCCTACGTCTAAACTCGCTAGAACCCCTCTCCGAGTTAGACTCTGATCATCGCCCCGTAGTCATGAAACTAGGACGGCAGACCGAACCACCTCTCCAAGACAAGACGATTATTGACTGGACCAAGCTGAAAGAAGCCCTTAAGGCTCCCAGCTCTCCCCACCTCGACTCTATCCCCGACTACCTAACAAGTGCGGATGACACAAACACGGCGGTCTCTGGCCTCGGCAGCCACCTTAAGGATTTAATCCACAGCTCCTCCAGGCGAGTCCCAGCGGCGAACGATCGCCGCTGGGAATTGCCTGAGGACATAAGGGAGCTGATAAGAGACAAGAACGCAGCCATCCGTGCTTATGACTCTTTCCCCTGTGACGAGAATAGGCGTAGAATGCGAGCCTTACAAAGGGAAGTAAAGCATCGCATCGCTGAATTCAAAAATCACAGTTGGGAATCCCTGTTGTCAGAGATCTCGCCATCACACACTGCCTACTGGCGGATGGCGAAGTCTATGAAAACAGACAATACAGCCTCGTTTCCCCCACTGACAAGACCAAACGGACCTCCCGCATTTGACGATGCAGAGAAGGCCGAATGCCTAGCCGACAGTTTGGAGGCCCAGTGCTCCCTTAGCCGTCAGCCGGTGGACGAATCCCACGTCGACACGGTTGACGGAGAGGTGGGGCGTCGAGCCTCCATTCTCCCCTCTGACTCCCTTCTACCGGTTACGGTAACAGAAATCCAGGAGATTATCCAAAATCTCAAAATCAAAAAATCTCCTGGAATCGACAGAATACCCAACAAGGTGTTCAAAAGCCTCCCGATCCATCTGATCGCTCTCCTCGTGGCCATCCTCAATGCTGCCATGAGAAATCCTCTCTTTCCAGTCGCCTGGAAAGAAGCCGTCGTCATCGGCATCCCCAAACCGGGCAAACATCGCTCGGATCCCTCAAGTTACAGACCCATTAGCCTATTGAATACAATGGCTAAAATCTACGAAAAAGTCCTCCACTCTCGCCTGCTGAGTTACATTAACTCAAAAAGGCTTCTCATTGACGAGCAGTTCGGCTTTAGAGCCAAGCACTCGTGTGTCCAACAGGTGCACCGAATAACGGAGCACATACTCCCCAGTCTCAATCAAAAGAGGCCCTTCCGAACCCTAGCTGTCTTCTTCGACGTAGCGAAGGCCTTCGACAAGGTCTGGCACAACGGTTTAATCTATAAACTGTACCAACTGGAGGTGCCAGAAAGTCTCATTCTCATCATCAGAGACTTCCTTACCGATCGCACGTTTCGCTACAGAGTCGAAGGCACTCTGTCTAGCCCCCGCCCAATCAGAGCTCGAGTCCCACAAGGCTCCGTTCTAGCACCCACGCTCTATTCCCTCTACACTAACGACATCCCCCTCACCCCAGGAATAGAGCTCGCCCTTTTCGCGGATGACACCGCCCTCTACGCCTCAGATAGGAACCTACGTATGGTATCTCTACGCCTCCAGCGCGCAGTCACCGCCCTAGGTGAGTGGTTTGCGAGGTGGAGGATAGAGATAAACCCGACGAAAAGTGCAGCCATGTGCTTCCCTTTTCCCAGGGCTAACGCTCGTAGGCCTAAGCTGTCCCCTCTCCCGATAACCCTTTTCGGTCAAACAATTCCTCTCGTCAGGAAGACCAAGTATCTCGGAGTCACTCTAGACCATAGACTGACCTTCCGGGAACACATCAAAACCGTCCGGAACCGAGCCACCTTTGTGCTCGGTCGCCTCAACCCCCTCATAGGCGGGAGAAGTAAAATGTCACTTAGAAATAAGTTGACATTATACAAAACTCTCGTCCGTCCCATTATGACCTATGCTAGCGTTGTGTTCGCACACGCAGCTCCCTCCATCATTGCAATCCTCCAAAGACTGCAAAATAGATTCATGCGCAAGGCCGTGGCTGCACCATGGTACTTGCGCAACGTTGACCTCCACAAGGACTTGGAGCTTCCCTCCATCGTCAAATACATAACAGACACTGCCCGACGCTACTATGACGCTATCCCAAACCATCCCAACCCCCTGATTGTCTCTTCCCTCACCTACATACCGGACAGGAGTGCCCCTCCGCGCTATCGTCGCCCGCGGCACATCCTGGACGATCCCGACGACCCGATCACCGCTGCCAATGCGGTTCTCACTCTGCACCCAAACACAGCACACAGACACCGTCCCCGCCGGCCGAGACGTGGACGTCCCCCTCGTTACACCGTTAACACACACCGGCCCTCAGCCAGCACTTTCACTAGGCATCGACACGTGCCTGGGCGCTTCTCGCCGACACGCGATCCCGCGGTATCCCCCCAATGTAACGCCCTAAGCCGAGGTCCGTTCCTTCCGCCGGTTTACCGGCGAGGGAGCCCTTAGGCTGTTGCAACACACACTTTTCTCCTGACTGAGCGCCTTCTGCGCTCGCCCTACATCAACGCGACCGGTGACTCTTGAAAGGCCACTAGGGCCACAAGAACTTAGACATACACGATGTTGAGGCAATCAGGTTTTTAGCCGGTAGGAGTCCGGCACTACCTGGCACCACCTAGGCTGGCCCAGCTAGACTAGATGGTGCCAGGTGACCATGCAGGACTTTCCTGATTGTCTCTCCTAACATAAAAAAAAAAAAAACGTCTAGTCAGTTGCGCTCGAGAAGCCGAAGAGATAACATCTCTCCGAAAGTGATCGCAGTCGCTATTGAAGATGTCAACCGCAGTTGTTGACGAAACGTTTGGAAGAAAGAGAAGAGATTCCAGAAGACCTCGGCCAAGTAGCCCGGAAGATTCATACCTGAACTCTATATACAATACTAAAGCAAACGAGAATCTCAGAGGACATGACTTAAAGCTAATACGAAACATCGCTACCTCTAATCCCTACAAGCATTTCCTATCAAAGAGAGTGGTATAATCATGGAATAATCTACGGCACGAGATAGTTAAAGCAGAAGGAATGACTAAATTCAAAAACTGTTTAAACAGAAAGTTCGCAGTGTATTGATATAGACGCATTGATATAGGCGAATTGATATACTGGTAGGCGTATTAATTGACTTCGAGTAGTAGTTAAAGTTTTTCTAAAATATATTCTTTTCTTTCTTTCTTACTATAATATCGTGACATAAAGTGATCACGATGAATGTATGTACTTGTCAGTCGCCGTGAAAGTTTCGTTTCCCGAGGAAATGGACCAGCTGGTTCAAAGGTCTGGAGAAATTAATGAATATTTACGATCTAGTCTACCATATTCATATTACCATAGAATGACGACGAATGCTGGAGTCCACTTACAAAATTCTTCAATATAATACTCAGCCTTGCCAGGAATCCAGTGGATACACATCCTCCAGATTTTTTTTTCTTTTATTATATGGCAATGGTGCAATTAACACATTCTGCCAGTGTCGAAGTTTCTCCGCAATAAACAATTTCAAAATCTATAACGTGTCCGACATTTCGATGGGATTGGACATCGAAGTATGTCAGGAGTCGCTCAGTAAAGGGATAGTAGGTTTACTGAGGATAGAAGAGAACTCTTTGGAAGCACGCCAAAAACGCAATCCTATGCTTTTATTTGCTTAACACAAACATTACACGCAACAAACACTTTGAATTTTAATTAGCTATCACTATTGAACCACATAAGGCACAATACGCTATTTTTATAATAATTAAACAAAAACTCAACTTTACTCCTCGAGTTCCCGCCAAAAGTCTCTAGATTTTTTTATAATTGGAGGAAGATACGAGATAGTGACTTTTTTTTTTAAATAATTAGAAATCTATTGTACCGGCCACATACTACATCACACGTAATGTAAGTACGTATCCGTTTCTACGTTGAGCAACTTCCTTTTCCAATTTCAAATACAACTAGAAACATCAACCCTTCAGATGGCATCAGAGAAAATGCAACTGCAAAATAAAACCTTTACTTGCATTGCATCTAACATCAACTTTCACATCCTGGAACTAGTTTGACCGGCATCGCATCTACACACTTATAAACTAACTTACCACCTCGTTGTACCAAAGAAAATCCACATACAGGACTTGGGAATAAAGTTTAATGTGAACGCAGCGAATAAATTTGCAGCTGTATGAAAATATCGCAACTCAAGCCAACAAAATGAGGCGAAATTATGATGGATGTTGATGCCTCGTTCCTCGCTTAATAAGACGAGATTCTACTTCATGATGCAATAAAGAAAACTAAACTTTAACTTGTACGCAAAAGGGTGAGAATCTCCTGTGGTCGTGGAGGAATCAATCGCGTCTGTCAGCCGGCGCGCGCGCAAGTGTTAGATACTCGTGCATGCAATGAATGCGACAGAACTTATACAAAGGTCGGTGTTCGGTTACGATTTTAATTCTGTTATGTCTGCGCAAAGATCGTTGTTATCTTATAGACCATTTATGTAGTTCATGTGGTGTTGTTTTTATGGCTATTCTGACAAATTAGCAATGACAAATTAGACATGACAAGAAAAATCTTAGTTAAGTGTACAGGTAGGTGGTTTGTCATACATAATGATAGCGCTTACTAAAACACAATAAGCTGCTTCGTACATGTTTTTAAACTGTGGGCCTTTTCAACTATTTGTAAACATGTGTCATTTGATTTTGAATATTTATTCATTACAACAATTATTTATCAGCCGATTTATTTGCTACAAGGACTGTCAAACTCAAATGATATGAAATTAGCGCCGAAACGCGACTTTTTTCGTAGAGTTAACAACGAAATACTCATTCTTGATTGATTGATTCATTCATTGTCTAGAATTATCATTCATTCATAATTGAATTTTTCATATTAGAATCTATAATTAAATAATATGTAAGTGAACGAGAAAAGTCACTCTGACAGTTAAGTCAAGCAGCTTATTCAAAATGACCGCGCTTATTATCGTTGCATTCATTTTCAAATTCAGGAAATAACTGTCAGCTTTATTAGTTTTGTGTAAAATCATTCATTTGGTCTCAGATACATTCAGTGACGAGTGAATATCATGATGATGCGATCCTATCAGCAAAATAACCGGATTATTCAAATAAGATGCGTCATAAATGTCATCATAGTTTATAAAATAAAAAAATACTAATTGTTAAAAAATTGGTCAAATTTATAATTAATCAATATTAATAAGGCAATCAATTTAGATTTTCAAGGAGCTACTGTGCACCTAAAATTTTTTAGCATGCGATTGTTGATACCGAATCTGTCTGGTTTATGATGAAGCTGGTTACTATTATCAAATCGGTTAAATAGTTTTGTAAATATAGCGGATTTTATAAGGAAAAATGAAGTCAAAAACAGCTTCCAAATGAACGAAGCCGCGGACAAAAATTAGTCTTGAACAAGTTACTTACAACCTTGGCAACCCAACCAAATCTCTTACCGTTTCTTAATTGGCCCGCTAATCGCATCTGCTAATTGACTGATCTATGCCAGGCCCGGTGACACCACCGTTCGTCTCCAATTATATACCTACACACCGCACAAATCACACAGACAGACAGATAGACTGGCATACAAACTGCACTGCCGATGCTGGCATGTCGTGAGGTGACGACGCGCAGCTATGTTACTCATGAGCTATGATTTGCTCTTATTTCTATTATAAATTAGGCATCTTAATTATGAAGCAATGCTTATGAATCGATAGAACAGGTGCTACTGACGACGTGTTTGACATCCACCTATATCAGTAGCGTGCATTTGAAATTAGGTAAGCATTAGTGGCAGAATACAGGTATCTATACATATAAAAATGTCAGAAGTAATAACAAGATTAGCGATAGCCGGCGGTTCGCAAATGTTAGCGTAGGTTAAGCGTAGATAAGTACTAATTAAATACATAGTAAACTGCTTGTGTTTTTTTAGTTACATTTAGTTTTAGTTACATATTTTAGTATAGTTACATAGTATAACTGACAGACAGGCCATGGACGCTTGCAACACCGGGGGGTATGCGCTGCCGGCCTTGCAGAATCTTATTCATAGCTTTCTTGAAGAACCCCATTTGTAGAACGAGGTAGTTCGTTTTACAGCCTATGGGTTCTCGGTAAAAAACGATTTTTAGTTCGTAAAGTGCGCGACACTCCGTATCAAGGAAATGCGGATGGATCGCACTTTTGTGACAGGCGGTGCGGTTATAGAAACCCGAGGTGGGAGTCATATCGAACTATTTTTCTGAGCATTCCCCGTTATATATATATTGTTTGTTTATATGAGATGAACGTCACAGACCTATATTCAATTATAAGAAAGGAAGAGGCATGTTGCAATCCCACAGTCGCTGAACGTGCCCAAATGACCGAGAGAGGGGTCTCTCTCACATGAAATTGCCGCAAAATGTAGTAATTGTATTATGTAAGAGTTTCAACCTTTGAAAGAGTGAGATATGCAAGAGCCCATTTCTCATGATACCCCATTCCATCGAGTGAGGAATTCCAACTCATCTTCTACCAAGGAAGAATGGGAGGTGTAATGTATTGAGCGAAACTCCTCATTCCGTTATAAATGACATTTGTTTTTCTCCATTATGCCCAACAGTTGTTCCAAATCCATTCCATAATCTCCAACGGTAGGCATCCAGGAACTTGGCAACAATCACAACAGATTAGCAATGGTTGCAGTGACCATTACTCCATGATCTTTAAGTTCTAGTGACGGAAAATCGTACGAGGATTTTCTCACAGAGTCCCAAATTCTCAACGAAAAATGAGACTCAATCGTATTTTTTTAAACATGCTTCAAATTATCATTACTAATGGTTGGTACTATACAGTAAGCAAATCTACACAACGTAGAACTTCAATCGACTAATTTAGCATGTTTAAGAGCGCCTGTTCAAAAGGCACATCAATACAACTATGACAAACAGACAGACGGAGCAGGACTTTATTAGTGGCCACATGAATCACGGCCCTTCCATTGTCATTGTGCACGATGTTGACAGACATGAATCTCAATTGTACGCATTGAGTGGCTGACAGCCTCTGTGAGGGCAATCAACTTTAGGTACTTATATAGTGTTTGTTTATTATTCCTTAGCTTTTTGCAGATTGTTTTTTAATCTGTGGAAGTTTGAGTAGCTACCGCGAATTGTAGCAGAGCCAGTTTCAATTCTCATCCCATCTGATGATGAGATGCATTGCGAATATAGACGGCACTATGTAATGGTCTACATGCAATGTAGACATGGGAGGGGGAGAGTGCACGCTGCATTCCAACAGCCGCTGGGCGCACTCGACTGGCCACGTTACCCCTCTCTCGCAGAAGACTACCTTGAAATGTGCTGCATTTCCCACTTTATCATATTTCCCTAATGTACATTCGTGTTTCGGTAGTAAGTGAGATGTGCCAGAGCCCATTCCCATCCTATCCCTTCCAATTTTCCCAACCCGTTCTCCAAATCCATTCCTATATCTCTAAAGGTAGGCAGCGCATCCGAGGTCGTGCCAATGTTTGTTATTCTGGACGAATGTTGGCATGTATCGCGGATGTCTATGGGTGTCGCCCATAGACACTTACCATCAAGTGGACTGTATGCTCGTCTGCCGCCTTCGACCATAAAAAAAAATGTAATGGTCTAGCTTCTCGTCTGTCACCATCTTCAAAAAACAAAATAATAATATGTAAATTGTTACAAATTATGGGAAAATTAATTACATTTGGGCGACATTAACAGCTTAACTGTCTTCTAGTCTCTTTGTTTTATCTTCTACCAAAAAGAACGTACCTTGTAAACTGACTTCGAAATCAATACAACATCTTGAGGATTGTTCTTTGTTCAGAAAAAATAGTAGTAAATTCTATCTAGATGATACTAAAAGATAAAATTGATCAAATGAAGAAATGACGCCGATGACGGATATACCAATTCTTTTGAATAAAGCATTTTGTATGATGTCGACCCCGATTTATATGACTTGTATCCAGCTGTTGATAAATAAAGACTAATGATTATGAATATATCTGGTTCATATCTGGTTCAGAACTAAAAAAAATTACAGTGAAATCAACGAGGCAAGAGCTCTGCATCTGTGTGAGTGGGTGCCCAATTGACCAATCAGACTGTCGAAACGGTTCGCATTGTACACTATCGGTGTGCGCTCACACAAATGCAAAGCTCATGTCTCGTTGATTTCAGTGTACTACGATATTAATGACTCATTAAGACCTTTATCCTGTGAGTAAAGTTTAAAAAAATGATTACATAAAGTATCGTGAGTATTGCATTAATATTGATTTAGTACAGATTTAATAAAATGTAAAATTTAAATTTGGCACGTCTAGTGATGATACACAACATTATGGGAATCTGTATTCTAGAAAAATTAGATTTGATTGGTTATCGATTTTTCTAATATTAAGTATATCTACCAAAGGCTACATATTATATTTTACCCAGGATATAGTTTTATTTTTTTTCAAATTTTAATTGACGACGGAAGGAGAATTAAGATATAAGGTCGAGGTGAATTCGAACCCTAGTCCTTACCATTATTTTCTACTTGAGCACAGATTTATTAATAATTGTCACCAGCTTAGCAGTGAATGAAATACAGTGCGACAAATAGTGAATAGTGAGTAAATCAACTATAATCGTAGTCGTAGTCAATTATAGTCCGATTATAATCAGAAGTATCCTTTTATAATTAGAAAGATAGGTCTGTGTCTTGCGGTGTACAGTACGGCTAGAAATGCAATGCGCATAGGAATCTTCGCTATACTTAGTATTTCCGACAAAAACCGAATCTCGAAACGTAACGTAGTGATTAGGCCAGTTGTCATTGTGTCTTTACGCCAACCGTACACGGGCGCTTGTCACGGAATTCTATAGAGCTGTTATTTTTACACACCAATACGACATACGACCTTTGCCGAAGTGTGGCGAAGATTCCCATGCGCATTATATTTCTAGCCTTACTGTACACTACAAGACACAGGCCTACAACGGTACAGCCGCTTCATCACACACATAGATTAAATTAGATTAAATTAAATTAAACAAGAAGTGAAGTTATCCAGCAACCGAAAAATTAACGGCTTGATGACTTATAATGTCATTTAATGTCAAACCATACATCTCATTCAATTATAATGAGTAAAAATAAAATAAAAATTACATTATTTAATTATAGCATTAACTGGTAACTGTCCAGTTGCAAAAAATAAACACATTAAAACATCACAAAGGCCGCTTGACGTTTTAAATATTACCTACTTCACGTCTACAGTACTCAACGACGCTTGACATTTTAAAACCGCCTTTATCTGTCAAGCCATGAGTCGAAATTAATAATTAACTATCATTAGTTCAATTAAAATTACCAATTATGTTTTCAGCCGGCCGTGTTAAATTTTTACGGAAAAACTTGCTTATCCAATTTGCCGATCTGAAGTTTGAAGCAAAACGATCTGCCAATATGACTGGTTTGGTAAATAAACCTACATGGCGACCGATTGGCGCAGTTGATAGTGACCCTGCTTGCTGTGTAAAAGGTCCCGGGTTCTCGATTCCCGGTTGGACATTCATTTATTTGAAGACAAACGTTTGTTCGTGTTCGTGTTTGTTGTGTTTGTGTTTGTCTTTGTCTGTTTGTTATTGCGGGCCATTGAGTGTGGTGTTATTATTATTATAAAAAAAATTTTGATAAATGAAAAAAATAGGTTACCTTATCATTATAATAAGAAAATAAACGAAGGTTATTAAAAATATGTAGTTGGTAAAATAATTTTGATAGCTGTAGTCAATAATAAAATTAGTCAATAATAAAATAAAATAAGTAGTCAATAGCCTAGCATTGAATTCAAGTTTCGATTAGTTTATTTTTTGTACTTACCCCCCCCCCCCCCTTTTTTTTTAATTTGCTGCGCTTTTCCAATCTCAACTATCATTTCAATTATACTCCTGCAATATGTCTCGTACTAATTTTAGGTTGGTTAATTTGATTGATGAATGTACAATTTCAATACACAGGCGTTACAGTATTTTTAAACGCGATCAATCAATTGTCGGCGCTGCAACTCGTTGGTTGTCGACTCTGTGACATAATAATGTGCTTCTCCGTGTAAAACTAAGGCCCTACAGAAAAGTGTATTCTGCATGGCACCTAAAGTATATAGATAATAACATTCTAAAAGCTATTAAAGACATTAAAGTGTTCATACAGAAATTTGTCAATACATATTCTCAGTGTGAAGGCCAATTACTATTTGAATGAGTTCTTAATTGATGTCAATTTTCTGACATGTACAAAATAGACAAACTCAAAGATTGCCGTATAAAAATAAATTTTTATTCATTATTTTCATAGATTAATGATTACTGTGACATTATATGTATCTTGTTTAGCCTCACGGAGAAAATATGCTGACCATTGATATTTAGATGAGTGTTATTTTGTGTTTCTAGAATGTTGTTCTGCAGCTACCATAAGATATTCTGTTTTTCCTTTTTTTTGTTTGTTTGTTAATTTCATGATATTTAAATGTTGCCTTATAAATTTCGTATAATATAACAGGGCGAGACATAGCAGCACATATTTTTTTGTATTAATTGCACCTTCTGTACCAATGGTCCACGAATAAATAGATCGGAATCTGGATAATTGTTTAAATAGAACTGTTTAATGGTCGGTAAGCGCTGCGGCGCCAGCTGCTGTATTTATTAGTTTTTTAATGTTTTGACTGAGTCAAGAAAGAGTTTTAACCACATTATTTTGGCCAATGACAATACATTGCTTTTTCTCTCGTCTCTATATTAAAGTGGTGTCAATGTATATATTTTTCAAATGATCTCTCAGTCTCTTATTCTGTATTAGGTGCCTTATGTTTAGCGACTCGGGCATGTCCATTACCGAGAAAAATAAATGTAAAGTAATAATTCTAGAAATAAATATAAATAAAAGTAAAATATGAATATAAAATTTCTCGTCGCAAGAGGGAAGATTTCTTGCCGAATGGCGTGATCTTCCGACGTGTTGGGAGGGAATTCGGAGAGACGCCAACTGATTTGTCTGTGTTTCTACACCGCTAGCCATAGGACCCCCCTGAGGCGCCACTACACACCATCATCCAACCGCCACCGGCGAACTCCTTCAATTCGTCGTTCCACCTAGCCAAAGAGCGTCCAGTAGGTACTCCGCTTCCCGATACGTGACCTCCATAAAAGAACTAGTCTACTCCATCAGTTGTCGGTACTGCGATTGATATGGCCTGCCCATCGCCACTTCAAGATGCTGATTCTATGAGCTATGAAGGGAAATAATTTTTTTGTTGAATCGTTTCAAATCTTATATCGCAAAGAAACTTCAGACCTAACTCTCTCCATAGCCCACTGAATGGCTTTGAACTTATGGGTCAGGCGTACTGTCAGAGCCCACGTTTCAGTATTCAACTCTAACTCAAATAATATAGAAGTATTAGTTCAAATGAAATTGAAACTTATTAGATTTTTTTACAATTAATGCCAGGAAAGGTATTATGCGACGTACACGATCCATATCGGTTAAAACCTCTAAAGTTTCAGCGCTCGCCAACCTTCGGCGCGCAATAAAAAATAATCTTCAACGTAATAAACATCGAATGATTTTATCGGGGATTTAAAATACGGTAATGCGAAGAACGCCGCGACTCAATCATAACTTAGTCGCTAATGTCAGAAGAGTGACAACCTCACCTGATTGGTTGGACGCACGCACACATACGCAAAACTAAATTATACGACAATAAAATTTTTATAGCGACCAAGCGAGAGATAATGGTGACAGAAGTATATATTTAGTATTTTATACACTGTGCACCAATATGGGATACATTTAGTTTTATATACCGTCAGTTGCTTGCATTAAAATATTAAATTCGTGCACATTTATCGATAATAAACGATATCCCTAATCGATTATATTTAATTGGATGTAAGAGGTGTTCACCTGGCGTCATTAGTTTTTATTATAAGAATCTAGTAATTAAACATATATAATAAAAAATAAAAAGGCTGTTATATGCTTTATGTTATAGATGTGAGGCAATAAGCCACCATCTTTGTATAATGTTTGTATAATATTTGGTGGGTGTTATTCTATAGCCGGCCGTCACCACACACGGCACAATACATTCCCGCCAAAAGCTGTAGGAACAAAAGTATAGATTAAACTCCTATAGCGTCCTAAATGGAACTGCGCGTCGAATTACTTCATTTATACGCTCATAGACAATTTCATAGGAAGATAATGGATGACAACACGCCATCTTAGAAAAAGAGTGGTAACTTTGAGGGGAGGGGGACAGGGGTGCACGCTAAAATCCCACAGCCGCTGAACGCACTCGACTTACTAAGTTGTCCCTCTCTCACGGAAGACTGCCAAAAAATGTTTTTCCACTTTATCCCATTACGCTAATGTACTTACGTGTTTCGGTAGTGAAATATGTCATAGTCCATTCCCATCCCATCCTGTCCTATCTCTCCCCATATTCCCAAACCTTTCTCCAAATTCATTAATGAATTTCCCAAATCTCCCAAGGTAGACAGTGCAACCGGGAGCGTGACAACGTTGATTATTGTGGACTGTTGTCGTTGGCATGTATCGCAGATGTCGCAAGGCAACAGTTATTCCCTATGTGGATTATCAGCACGTTTGCCACCTTCTGTAATAAAATTGACCAACCTACCTAGCGGCTAGACCAGAGGTTCCCAAACTGTTTTCTGTCGCAGACCCCTTTCTCAAAAACAGTTTTTTGATGCCCGCACTTGCTTTGCTATGTTTGAGACAAGGTATAGACATATATGTTTGTGCTACATGTTATTTCATGCGTTCTTCCGTGTGACTCTTTGCAGTGTAGAGATAAAAAATCTTCTTAATCAGGTACCTATAGATATTTTGAACTAACAAACAAATAGCAATGGTAAGGGGGTCTACGTGTAGCTGTCGTCGATCCCGACATTTTTTTATTGAAACTGTCGAGCCCTAGAAAGTTCAAATCGACCACTTTGGAGGTCGCCATCACATATAAAGGGGGCCGCAGTTGGTCAGGAAAAAACAAGCACTTAGGCAAGAAACAACCTTTTATTACTTAATTAACTATTTATAATCAAATAGTGAACAGTAAGAACATAACATGAGGTCATTTACTTTAATTTTGATCTTTTTAGGGTCGCAACACTAAATTGGTTGAGAAACTATGGTCTACACGTTTTTCTAAAACTACGATTGTTTAATAAATTACTTTAGGGTCCGTTGTGAACTACCATATTCTTTAAAAGGACTATTCTATCAACAACCAGTTATTAATCATAACTCTGGTCCATCGAAATGTTGTTTCACCATCAACACATCACATATCAATATTTAAGAGCACCATTACAAAACGAAGGAGCAACATACGAATCAAAGCACCCGCCATCTGAGCCGCGAATCAATACAGCGCTCCCACAAAAGGCGACAAAAAAACACAACAAAATGGAAAACAAAAAAGTGCAGCAACAAAATATAACTCATCTCACTCAGAGTGCACAGACAGACACGCTGGTCGTTTTTCCAAACGCTATCTTCATATCCGGACGTATGCACACGGCTAGGAAGCCTCGGAAGTCTGCGGAAACTCCCTGGTACGTCTACGTTCCCGCGCAGAACAAATTCAAGGGAGACGCGAACGGGAACGCCTGCGTTTCGTTCAATTGTTGTTTGCGGTATTACGTGTTGTAGTCTTTATCTAAAGACTATAAACAGTCTTGACAGTGGGGTGCGTTTGACACATTCATTCGCGAAAATGTGCAGTATATCGCGAAAAAAGGTTGAGTGTTCAATAACGTCGCCGGCGTGTTCCTTGCAGCTGCACAATTAAAGTGGATTCGACATTTGGACGCCTAAAGTCTGAATTTCTGATTCATTTTTGTTACCACCATTGACATCTCGCTACATTTGTACAGTTTGGGTGCTTGAGTTTGATAATGAGCAGGTCTGGTTGGAGTCTGGTTTGCTGGTTGGAGGAGAAGAGCGCATGTGTAGTGGCGGTCCTTGGGAGAGGCTTATATCCAGCAATCGAGAGACACAAGCTGATGGTATGAGTCATTTACTCACTTATAATTTTGTTCAGTGATAAGGCCGTGTGAACATGCAGATAGCTGCTCTGCCAAAGAACGTTGTATTTATCCAGCAATCCAGTAACAGTCAGGCATATACGAGAAGTCAAATCTAGTGAGGAAACAATAAAAAAATCTCGAGTATTCGTATGATCCACCAATCCGCACTGGGCCCGCGTGGTGCATTACGACCCGACCGACCCCCCAGTGATATACTAGGAGAGGCTTGTGCCCTGTAATGGGACGTTATAGGCTTTTTGTTTAACGCCTGTTAACACAGAGACAAATATTCCGAAAATTATTATTTTGGGCTCTATATCATTCAAAATGTACTCTTTTCAAAATTCATGTACATGTCACAATTTTGTTTCGTTTATTAGACGGAAAAGATCCGCTCCAAAATCGAACCCACAACCCTTCTATTCAGATAACTGTTCCCAATCCTCAAGATATCAGATTCTAACCGAGACCGTCTCAATCTGTCGTATCTAAAAATATGAAATTGCATTTCAAAACTAGAGTTATCTTTCATCGATCTTCCCGTCGATACCCATGCATCGATACATCGTACCTCAGATATCGATGTTGACGAACGATATGTCTTAGACAGGGGTCACAGTATAATAATCTTCGAACCATTACCTTTTATCTTAATTTGGTTAACATCGACAACAGAAATATAATTCAACTAGCGACCCGCCATCGCTTCGCTTCGGTTTATAAGTTTTTTTTTCAATTTTTTTTTCAAAATTTCAATATAATATATAGCCTATATTAGACACGGATAATGTAGCTTCCTCTATTTGTGAAAGAATTTTTGAAATCGGTTCAGTAGTTCCAGAGATTACCCCCAAAATGCCCACAAACAAATACACAATTTTACCTCTTTATATATCTATTAGTATAGATGATCACGTTAGAGTGGTACATATCAAATATGACAGTATACATAACATTACACCTATTTATATTGTTTTATTTATATTTTTTCTTTTATTGTGTCAACTCGGGACCACGTATGATGTATCCCGCGCCGAAAAGGTAAACAAAAATACAAAATAAACAAAAAAACTCTATTTACAATATAAAAAGTATTATAATATATAACACGGCAAAATTAAGAATAAAAGATTGGTTCAACAATTATGCGATCGTATCTGTAGATAGTGGGATGTAACAAGATGATGTTGAAGTTAGTATGTTTATACAGTATTTTATAAACTTAAATAGGACTCATAGACTCCAGGAAGATTTTCGAATATCTCAATCTTACCCCAGTGTATAGTAAATTATAAGCTTATCTAATTTTTTTTTACCAACAGATATAAAAGTAAGCAAAAATAGTTATTTGATAACAATTTAATTAGTAGGAGCACGTAATTTCTACATTTTATTCATACACGCTAAGGTCATATGTATATGTAGGATTCATCGTGCGACGCAGTTTAGAAAAAAAAAATGGCGGCTTAGGACTATGCCACAAAGTTTCGAAAATCACAAAGTAAAATGGAGGGAAAATCGCGAAATCTACAATTGGCCTGGCGCCGCTATCGGCCTCTGTTATTACTACCAAAGTTTCGTTTGATAAAAATTTGATGATTCTTAGCTTTGTCATTTTTTTAATTTTGTATTATACACCCGCCAACACCACGTATGAGCTTACGTTACCTATCTTACCGCACTTTACTGTAAGGTCGCAAGAAATAAATGTATGAGCCACTATTGTTAGTGCATAACGTTTGTGATATTTAGTATGTACCACAACAGGCTACTGTTTAACTTAAGAAAACAAAAGGTTAACACAAATCAAGCGGCTCAAACGCACCGCTTGCGTGGGCACACACAATTTGCATAGCTTCATTAGCCCGCGCAACGCACTATCTTTCCCCGCGCCGCGTTATCTGCGCGCCTCTGAATTATGCCTTAGCGTATTTTTCTCAACAGTTAATTAACCGCGTGTGAGGTCCAACGCCTTAATTATAATTGCGTAAGGATAACATTTTTATTTCATTGCGTTGGGCAGATGTTTTCAAAATAGATAAGACTCGGTTATAAGTGGATATAAAAAAATAGTTTTATGAACTTCAATGACGTTGCATTGAACAGATGGGCCACCTTCATAGTTCTTAGATAATTTTATATACTATCAAACTATTATGATCACAATGCGATTATTATTATTATTATTAGATACCTGTACATTGTATATCCCCTTTAATACCTCCTCTATTTATAACTTTATATCTTTCTTCTATCTTATCATTTCTGTTATCTTCTGTTATCTGTCATTGATTATTCTAATTATCTTATTGCTTACACTCAATTTGACTACTATATGTATATTGTGTGCAGTATATGGTATATAAATATATACATATATATATATGTAAATACGTACGTATTACAAGTAATTATGCATAATGTATATACCGTCTTGCACTTGTACCAGCTTATAACAACCCACTGCAGAACGTAGGTCTTCCCTAGTAAATCACTGGGGCGTTTAGGTACAAGTATTATTATTATTGTGAATTGTGAATTTCAAATAAAGTTGTGAAAATTCTTTTTAATGTTTTTTTTTTTTGCATTTTTTATTGTGGCGTCAAAATCATCAATTAGTCTTATAACTAGAATATTTTATAGTTCAATTATTTATCTACCTATATAAAATATGTATCTATACATAAATATGTATATGCACATATGTATATGCACATATATATATATCTATACATATATCTAATCTCAAAAAGTACATAAGCTAAACATTTAGGTGTTAACCTGTATACAAAAACAGAAGCGCTACAATATAATGTTATCGACAAAAACTCAAAGTGCGCGTCCGCCATAAGGCTGGGTACAGGAATGCGTGAGTTTCGACGTCGATCGGACATCGCGTGCGGTGAAATGCAAATAACAGACGGACCACCGGCGCATGCGCTCTTACAACGCTTTTATTTTTACGTTCAACGCCTCGATTAAATTATGAACCAATAAAATTGAATGTATTTCAAATTCTTCAGTAGATACAATTAGAATTCCTTCTAAAATAATTTCCTAAAAGAATTCCTTCCTTCTAATAGAGTTTAATATAAATATTCTATATTTCCATATAGAATATTTATATTAAACTCTTAATTCCATCCTGTTCCATACCGTCCTGTATCGTTTCCCTCATCCAATAAATATGTGTGATGGAGTGGTTTATTTAATTACTTGGGCTAATCAAACGCAATAACACATATATAGCTATATAAACTTAACAATTTGGATTACAAACGCAAATGGTGCTATAACTTTATAGATTATCACTGCATAAAAAAGATAACGACAATAATTAAATTCCATGAGGGAGCACTTCGTTACATTATATACCTACTATATAATGTATCCAATCGAGACAAACACACATAACGACTAGCAGTTTTTTTTTCTTCATACATGGTAATGGTGAAATTAGCACATTCTACCGGTATCAAGTTTTCTTCTTAATAAACAATTTCAAAGTCTAAAATGTATCCTATCAATGTCCAGTACCGTCGGAGTACATTAGGAGTCGCTCAGTAAACCTAATATCGCTTTACTGAGAGTTCTCTTAGACTCTTTGGAAGCACATGAAAAACGCAGTCCCACGCTTTTATTTGATTATCACAAAAACCACGCACGATGAACACTTTGAAGTTTAATAAACTATCGCTATTAAACCACAAAACGCATAATACACATTTTTTTAAAATGATCAAACAAAAACTCAACTTCACTTCTCGAGTTCCCGCTGAAAAGTCCGACTAGCAGTTGACGTTTGAGTCAAAATAATTCAAAGGTATAAAAAGAAACTGTAAATACAAATAATTATCAAAAACTACCCTTTTATCGTCTACTGCTGGACACAGGCCCTCCTCGTGCCATTGTCTTTTACATCTAAGATTTTTTTAAAAACTCTAGTTAAATTAGTAAAAAGTTAAAAAAAAGTTAAAAAAATAAATTTGTTTACAAAAAACCCTATTTATTATTAATGACCGTGTACACCATTCCTAACGTCACCGATCGTGCGTCGGCGGACACTCTATTTAGCGTGCACGTTGATCATGTGACAGGCTGAAGCGAGAGCGAATAGCGATCGGAAGATCCGGTGTTGTAGCGGGCCTTGGGTGAGAGCTATCTTTATCCAGCAGAAGAGGGACATAAGCTGACGGTAATGGCGCACTTTCATAGAAGCCCAAAAGCCTGGGTTACCTCACAAATGTCAAACATTAGTTTGGTATATAAACCAAATTATTAGTGATATAAATTAGTACCTACAGTATTAGAAGATAATACTCGTGTGCATTTTGAAATTTTAAGCTTCAATGAATTCAATGAAGTACCGTCGCTAGCTAGTGACTATACCATGCTATCAACTATAAAATATAAAAAAAATAAAATATTTTCAGATGGTGACTAACGATTTTTAGATTTTGCATTAAAGTATGTAAAACCTTCAGTATTATATGAATGCTACGTTAGTGAATTGGTAGATAGTAGTGTTTAAAAATAATCGCTTGAAAATAGAAATAGATTTTTGTTATTTAGATAGTAATTTTTATTCCATACACACATAACGTCGCAATAACGTGACAATGTCTTATTCTAAAAATTAATTAAACATACTTATGCAAACAAAAAAATGAAATAAAAAAACAAAGCGATAAAAACTGCGCAGTCCCATGTGTGTCGAAAAGGTATCCCTCTCAGCACAAGCTGTATACCGTACAAACAGCATACAGCGCTGATTTTCAGACGGAACCAAGACGCGTGAAACGGATGTAACAATGGTGTGCGCCGTTGACCATAATTCTTGGGCCTATAAGGTGCGTATATAAATGTAAATTATAATTATGAGAGTAAGTGGTCAAATATGTACATATTACATTACAATATTTAAAATAGAGAAGACAAACACCTATATATAAATATAATATAAACCTATATATAAAAGACAAACCTCAAATAGTCAAATATTAGTTGCAGAACAAATAACCGTTATAGCCGTGGTTCAGCAATATCAAGGTTTAATGGAATAGTTACCAGTTTTCAAGTTATTTTTAACGTCATCAGTGAGAAAAGCTTTGAATTTAACTCTGAAACAATTTAAACTAATCGACTGTCTAATAGGTGGGGGAATATTGTTCCAACACTTGGTTGCGGTGTATTTGAAGCTTCCTCTGAATGCAGCTGAACTGTTTCGCGGAACACAAAATGGTATCTGAAATGTGGTATCTGCTTGAAAATATCTTTCTAGATTACTGATTTACTCGTAAAAATATCTTAAACAGCATTTTCCACTTACACTTGCTTGATAAATGGAACTGTTTATTGATTCGGCGATGTATTTGATAATTCGTATATTAGAAAGAGAAAATGAGCTATTTTCGTTTCCATAAAGCGACTTCTCTGTCATTCATGGTCACACAAAACCTCGCCAAATGTCACGTGACGAAGTCCAGTAATATTTGGGGTGCTACTGAGTAACAAACAGCCCTATTAAGATTATCTCTTACTCATAATGTTCCCTAGACATTGCTATGAATTGGTACGAACAGTATATCACTGTGGATTATAAATAATACCATAAGTAGGAAAACGCTACATGTTTACAACTTGCGTCACCACCGCCGCCTACCTGTGCGGTTAACGATACAAAGTTGTAATAAACTGTTTGATGTAACATGACACGGCTTACTGTAATCCCTTGTTCAATGTTTGTTTGTATGTACGAGCCGCATTTATGGCAATATTCAAATTTTCATAGCAATATATTGCGTACTTGACTGGCGTGCGCAGATTTGCTCCTAAATACTATGAAGTTTTGAATAAATTAGTTTTACTGACGTTTTTAGAGTGTTAATCGCGGATGCCAAATGGGCAACAATACAACGAGGCTACTTCAAGTCGTTGGCCTGAATAAACCCAAAATGAACAAACTCGCTAACTCTCAGTGACTAACGTGGCGTTTTAAGGCATTTTTACCCCGTTGTGGATACAAGGGGTGACCTGTACTGTGCAGAGGGACTGCACACCGCTGTGTAGTGTGCACTGGGAGACCTATGCTGTGCTACTGACATGTGTAAAAAGTGAGTGTATCTAGCTTAACATTAAATTCATTTAACATTTAGTTTAGTTAATTTATTTTCAATAAAAAACGATATATGGTAGTAGTTCCTTGACAGAAAGAATTTTACCCGCGACCCCGTGTCAAGGACATCTTTTTTGTGCAATGTTTTTGTATCTTAATGAATAAATGTTTATTTCTTTCTTTCTCTCCAAATACCTCAACAAACTTTGCTTTTTTTTTAATTTTAGACACATCATTGAAAATACAGAAAATATAATATCCAGTTTTCCGAGCTATCTCCGGATGAGAAATGCACTGCGCTGCAATATTAGACGTCGAGTTGACACCTCGAGTACGACGTGACACGACGGCGACGTCACGGCGACTTCACGGCTCCGCGATATTAGATCTGCAGGGGACAGTCATACAGAATGGAGTGAATTTTTAAAATGACTCAGATATTATAATAATATTATGCAACCTCATCGGGCTTTATTATCGGTATTAACTTAATGGCTTTAGTTAAAATTTTCTAACTTAAAATTTCGATGTGGCAACATTCTATTTAAAATAGAAACATGCTCTAATATTTAATTTTTAGTAAGATTTTTTTAAGATTTCTCTAAGGCGCAAACTACACGAGCGAGTCTCTCGCGGCGATAATCTTGGCCGTGCCACTAAATTCAATAGTAACTATATGGCTATTGCCAAGAGCGTCTCATAGCGGATATTACAGCATATAGTGGCATGGGCTACCGAAAATACTACCGCGAGAGACTCGCTCGTGTAGTTAGCGCCTTAAGTCTTAATAGTTAAAAAAAAATGATCCGAAAATAAAGTACCTTTTCTCAAATGTTACAGCTGAGAAAACAGATATAATAGATATAGAAGCTGAGTCTGATATGACCGGTATGAATCGTATATGACCGTCTAGTTCTTCCGTTTAATTGATGGTATGTGGAAATTATATATAATTAATTATGGCAGAAATATTAAGTAATAATTATGGCAGAAATATGTAAGTATACGGGTTTTAGACATGTTTGGACATGTCTAAAATCCGTATACTTACATATTTCTGTCAACAGTGCTTTCATCGTCCTCTCGTGGACATGGGCTTCTTCATAAACATTATCTTGTGGACGACGGATACATGGCCTCGGGTCGGGGAGTCCACTGTTTTAGAGGTGGTGTAGTTCCTCAGGACTTGTTTGTGATGGTAAGTTTTGTTATCCCTTAGTCACCTTCGGCCCACGGTCAAGATATACATACGTGGACCAACTACGTTTACGTTTGTATGAACAGAATTAATAGACCTACTTATAAGATCCGTAAATACAAAATTTTCACAAACAATACGTGCATTGTAATCAAAGATTAAGCAAATATTTTTAAACGCAATCGATTAAAAACTCAATAGCTATCAGTCAAATTGCCAAACAATAGATGACAAAGCGAATAGAGCTCCGAGCTCATTATCTGAGCATCTTTAGTAATGCCGATGTGATTGTGTGAGAGAGACAGACGATTTAAAATCAAGATATGATGGAACACACCAACTGTTTAGAAACGACGCGATTTTCGAGCGTCTATAAATCTTGTAATTATTAGGCAATACTAAATTGCAATCTATATGTATGTATATTGATAATAAACTTCAATTATTTATATCCAATGCAATGCAACCAGATTTTTCAGTATCCACTGCCGGACATGGGCCTCCTCATGCACATTGTCTCATTGTTGGCGAGTCCACTATTTTGGATGTGGTGTATTCCTCGGGGCTCACGGTAGCCGCTCCGCTTTATTATCATTTAGCCGCCTTTTACGACATCCACGGGAAGAGATGAAGTGGCGTTATTCTATAGCCGGCCAACACTACCCGGCACAAATGTTTATACGAGGGACGTCCGGAAAGTAAAGATACAAGCCCCCCCACGGCCGTAGGGATTTTTTTTTTCGAACGTTGGCACTACTGCGACTTAGTGCGGGATGTAACGAATAAATCAAGATGAAAACCGTTTCAGTACGTGGACATCTCTGTCCGTGAGACGTTTTCACGATGGGCGAGTCATCGCGCGCTCCCGCCACCTCTATTACTGAATACTCAAAGTGTGAAGTGTGATCCGTTTTCTCGCCCAAGAAGGAATCATTCCCACTGAAATCCATCGTCGACTTGTCCAGGCATATGGACCAGACGTTATGAACCGCCAAAACGTCGCCAAATGGCTACGAGAATTTCGAGAAGGAAGGACGAGTGTGCACGATGAGGAGAGGAGCGGCCGGCCGTCTGTGGTGACCGACGATTTTGTCCAAAAAGTCGAACAATTGATCCGTGAAGATCGTCGTTTGACTCTCGACGAACTTCTTGAGAAGTGTCTAGGTGTTTATCGATCTGTTCTGCACGAAGTGGTCTCGAATCGACTTGATTACAGGAACCTGTGTGCTCGTTGGGTCCCAAAAATGCTTACGGATGAACACAAACAGAAGAGGATTGAGTCAGGAAGATTGTTTTTGGAACGTTATGACCTACAGGGAAAGGAACTTTTGGACATACAGTGACAGGGGATGAAACTTGGATTTCCTACACAACGCCAGAAACCAAGAGACAATCGATGCAGTGGAGCCTTACGCATTCTCCCAGCGCCAAAAAATTCCGAACAACTCTCTCGGACCGTAAAGTCATGGCATCCGTTTTTTGGGACAGGAAGGGGGTTATCCTGGTCGATTTCATGACCCGTGGCACTACCATTAATGCACAAGCATATTGTGAAACCCTCAAAAAATTAAGGCGTGCCATACGGAACAAAAGACGGGGAATGCTGACAAAAGGAGTGTGTCTTCTCCACGATAATCGCCCAAATACTGCTCGGGCAACGCAGGAGTTACTGCAGAAATTTGGTTGGGACGTTTTGTTCCACCCACCTCACAGTCCTGACTTGGCCCCCAGCGATTACCATCTTTTCACCAAGTTGAAAGAAGCTTTGGGGGGGAAGAGATTCGAAGACGACGAGGACCTCAAACATTTCACGACCACCTGGCTGAAGGAGGTGGCGGGAACAGAGTACGACGACGGCATAAAAAAACTCATCCCACGTTATCAAAAGTGCTTGGAACTTAACGGCGACTATGTCGAAAAATGATGAGATATATACCTTTAATATCATGTAATTTCTTTTTAATAAAACGGTTTTGTGTGTTTTTGGAAAGCCTTGTATCTTTACTTTCCGGACGTCCCTCGTATTATTGTATAAAAAGCATTTTTTTTATTTAAAATAATAATAATACTAACACATACCACCTGACAATTTTTCAACATGTACATTTGATCAGTTGAGTGAGGACTTGGTCCAACAGGGTCACTTGAACAATAAAACAGAACAACCAAGAGTCAAAGTTCAAATAGCTTGATGAGTTAAAATATTTATTGTCTATTTTTTCCAGAATTAAGTGTTTAAACGATTCAGTATTTACTATATGTTTCTGAAAATGACATATATATATCTTCGTCATAAAATCTCTGAAAATTTCGAAGAAAACAGCTAATTTGTGCAATTCTAAATAAACAGAATCGCGGTATATTTTTAATATTGATATAATTTATTTAATATATTACGGATACTATAACGAAAATTGGAAATAAACAACAAGAGCTTTATAATACCATTATAGCATATCCTAGCCTTTATGAGTGATGATAGCAAAGAGATTTTATAGACCAATATCGTGTAATGAAAGTTTGACTGTGTATATTACCGCTAAGACTGCAATTAGTAAGGAATATATATGACGAAATTAATTTCTTCGTTTCATATCTAGGTCTATCGAAACATTTCAAATTGGCAACGTTGTATCATGCGTATAAATTACATTGGTCGCAGACTAGGTCTTGTGGTATTGAAACTGGAAACGATTTGTTCAGTCTAATGTCAACCTCGAGTTTCTATTACCGCATCTCACGTCAGGCGCGGTTCATCTACGACTTCCGTGACAAGTTAACTTCTTTGCAATGCTATCTATGTTACGGTTAATGATTATTACACTACAAGTAATCGAAATGAACAGTTGTTTTTGTAAGTGATTCCATGCAACTACATAATGAAATGAATAGACTAGATTTTAGGAAGTATGAAAATAAGTATTTGTAATATTCATAGCGTATCTGAAACATTGTATCTGTAATCAGCAGTACTAAATTTTATTCAAATTACTTAAGACTAACATAACAATGTTGTATACAGGATGTGTTCGAGTTATTCCCGAATCCTGAAGCAGTAGATTCTGCTTATGATTCTAAATTCACTGATATATGTATAAATGTTACAGCTTTTTCTAGAAAGTAACTGGCTTTATATTCAGCAAATTTGTATGCAACATTGAATAAAATCTGAGAAATCGGATTTCTTGCAAAAAAGTATTGACAAATCTATGGTTTCAGGCTTTAGGAATAATTCAGACATACCCTATATATGTGACACATATGAGGATATTACGTTAATTGAAATTTAGATTATGTCAAAAGTAAGTATTAGTACTTTTGATTGGTAGATCATCAAAACCTCATTAAATATAAACTTGTGTATAAAATAAAAATTGTTATCTATCTATTTCTATATATATGTAAATTTGATAGATTTTAAACGGTTGCGACGTTGCTCAGTTGGTAGACTTCTCCAAGGAATAAAAGAGAGCCCTCACTTCAGCAATTTATTATGAGTAACATTATTATATATGTTATTATGATGTTTTTATTATTATTAAAACAAAAAGACACGGTAATAAATAGTTAACTTAAAATGAAAACATTTTCATATACTCCGTGCAAATAAAACTGATCTATTAAAAAGTAGTTACCCTAATAAGGCGTTTTTTTTTATAAATTTATAGCTATACAGAAGAACACCTGTAACATGCCCAAACGAACATTTTATGAGATATTCATATACATAAGCTATAGGAGACTTCACTGAAGGCTCAGATCGAAAGTTAGACAGCAGAGTAAATCAAAGAGCAATCGAATCAAAGAGTTTCGAGCAAATTTTAATTTAGGTTTTCATTAGCGGCCAGTTCTTAGAGATTTAGTAGCAAGAAGTTCGGTAAGGGAGAATACTCGAAAGAGTATTGTCACACGGTGAGCACATTGTATTCAATGACGAATATTATATATTTAATAAAACAAAAGCGTTTACAAACCGCCGCGTTCATCCACCCAAGTGCGTCTACCGATCACAAATTCGGAGTGGATCTCCCAATAATGAGTTTCCTTGCGTTTTCGCATCTTGGACAATGGGTCCACGACAATAGCCGGGATTCGAATCTGCGTATACCTATCACCGCGCCGATTAACGCTTTCTTTGTGGAGCCTGATTACAATCGATATCAAGGAGAAATCGCTTGATCGGATATTGTGTTTTTTCATTTTCCTTTTGTGATGAAAAACTCAAATGATTGGTCCGAAATAAGAAATAAACTTGTTTTGCAGTTTATAAAGGATCTAGGAATCAAATGGAAAGAAGGCACTAGAAATATCTGTCTAGACATATTTTTATGACATGACAATTAGAGATCAAAGGTTTAGATTTCTGTGTAGTCGGGAGGAGAGATAGACTATAGGGACCACGCACTATCTATGAAATTAAGATGCCAACACGAGCGCTTAAAGGGGCCGGCTAGTCGCATCAATGAAATTAACTGTTATAGAAATATTATTGAAATTGTGTGGTGTTATCTCTTATCTCTTCCCGTGGAAGTTATATAAGGCGACTAATGGTGACGCCACACTTGCTTGATCGTATCCATCAATAATAACGCTCGACAAATTATGCTACAAATTATTATTTTACTGAGTGATCGACAAATAAATTTTGTCAATCGATAACAATCAAAACATTATTATGGATCAATTTTAACGATCGATATTACCGATCGACATTGTTGAGCAATCCCTTTACGATGTCGATCGTTGAAATTTGTACGTCGAGATAGTCGTTTTGGTTTGATAATAAAAAATGGGGCAAGTGTGGCATCACCTTAAGGGATAACAAAGCCGCCACCACGAGCGCTGCGGAACTAGACCACCTCTGAAATAGTGGACCCTTTTAAAGAGCAACTCGCTTAGCCAACGCGACGTGACGTTTTAAGATCATACATCCGAAGACATGCATGCACATGACATGCATGCACAAGACATGAAGAAGCCCACATGCAGCAGTAAACGAAACAAGATTTGGTTCCAGTTTGTTATGCGCCTATATTAATGCCTATACCAAAACCAAACAGTTTTGAGCCTTATAACTTTATTTTTGCAGTCAACTAGTGACCACGGCTGGTGTAACCCGCGCCAAAACGTGGAGTAGAAATAAAAAAAAAACCTTTGTTATATACGTTCAGACACATTATAAAAAGATTTAAGCGTTATTTTGAACCTGTCTATTTTTATAGAAAAAAAAAACGGCATTCGAGCATACAGTCCACCTGATAGTAAGTGGATACTGTCGTCCATAGACATCCGCCATACATGCCAACACCAGTGCAGAATGACAAACGTTGGCACGCAACCGGATGCGCCCGCTTACCTTTGGTGATTGGATATGGAATGGATTTGAAGAAAGCGTTGGGAAAATGGGGAGGGACAGTATGGGATGAGTATGAGCTCTGGCATATTACACTCACTACCGAAACACGTACGAAGGTACATTTCAAGGAAGTCTTCTACGAGAGAGGGTAACGCGGCCAGTCGAGCGAGCCCAGCGGCTGCGGGAGTGCAGCGTGCTGTCTCCCCTTCCAATGTCAGTCAATCTTTAAATATTTACAATTAAACTTGACTGACAACCATTACGTAAGAAGTTTAATAAAATTATAGCAAAACCTGTCAACCTAGACACAAATCCAATTTAATGTATTTTAAATCGTGCTGTGACATAAAAATACTTCGTCTAGAAGTCAGTCAGTCTGTTTCCATTAACCTGCAAACGTCAGTATTCCTTATTATTTTAGTCCATAAATTCGTCACTAGGTTTATATACGGACTAATTTAGAATATTTTTAACCAGTGAGTTATTGACTGAGAGATACATGGAAAACTAATATTTTCTGCTGATTTCATCCATTTATACTTACAGATTCCCAATTTTACGTATCCGGGCTTCGCGATCTGTCTCATTTTTATTACCCTTTGGTAATAAAATAACTAAAACACATTAATTATTATCATCAAATAAACACAGACAGAAAACCTGTTCTTAGCCGCGTCCCGATTTATATATATTATTATTATTTCACAAAACTGTTTTTTTAAATTTGGCAACCCTAATAATTACGACGATGCGACGATGCGGGAGTTAAACCACTGCTATATATTTACTATAACAAAACCCGACATTCCACAATAAATAGACACAATGATTTGTCACATGTTCCTATTAGCAAAATATGTCATATTTGTACCCTTTACCATTTGATTTACCGTCTCACAACCGTCTACGATAAAAGTCAACCGACAATTACAAGCCCAGGGCCGTATTACACATTAGACATTATTCAAACTCGAGACTTGCAATGTCGCCTTTGATTCATGCGGTCTTCGACTCGCATCTTTGACATATCGGCCTGTTTTGAAGCATTCTAAATTCGTCTCTAGACGCGTTCTATTCTGAATTCGAATTTTCCTCATCTCTGATTGGTTCGATGTTTTGAGAAGCGATTCCAATTGTCTTTGAGTTGAAATTAAATTGATTTATGATTTTGTGTTCAGTCCGGCACTAGTTTCTTGGTAATCGTAAAGCGTGTCCGAGTTTTGGAGTTATTGACGGTTGCCTTTTGATGTGATTGTAAATCATTTCTGATATTTAATTTCGCTAAAGTTTCCGCTTTAATGCACTCATCGTTTTACAACTATAACTATGACAAATCTAGAAGATTTTATGAATTTGTCAAACATTGATTTTATCTGAAGTATAAATGATTACTTTTTTGAATTCACATTGCGACATTAGCTTAGGTGGTAGAGACACTGGAACCTCTACCAAACGTATTGTACATCAAAATGTGCAGAGAAACAAAATACAAGTAATTAGAAGTGCAACGCAACCTTATAGCTAAAGTGATTTCTTCCAGGTAACCTTACTCGTGGTAAGGAGTATAGATGGTGCAATAAGAAAATAATGTTTTTATAGACGAGATACATATATACACGAAAAAATACATACAGAAAGTACTAAGAGAATGGAGATGGAAAAATATGTATACTTATTGGTTATAAATGTTAATAGGTTAAAAATAAATAACGTCTAATAAGGATTTTTTTTAATTTACTGCTAAATATGAATTAATTCAGCCCATGTGCGCCAACAAGCGCATATACAATGAGATATCTAGCCATATCTAGCCATGAGATATACAATATTCAATAGTGTAATATTCACAAATATAAGTAGTATTGACACTAGCACGTCCTTCCAGATCACACGATGAATTGCAGATGAGTCAAAGGCGTTCAACGTTTGGATCGAATTTAACAATTAGGAAAGAAAATACTTGAAGGAGTAGAATCAAAGAATAATTTTGTGTAGGTTTGCATTAGCGGCCAATAAGGGTTTATGGGAATTTAGAAACAAAAAGTCCGGTAAAAGACAATACTCATAACCTATAGGTTCACCACCTATATTAAAGGCTATAATAGACACTATAATGGACTGAATTCAGGTGACGACATATAATGTGTAAGACGTAGGCCTCGCCTTGTAATCATGAGCAATTTCGGGCCATTATCCACCAGACGGGACGATAGAAGATTAGTGGATGTTATATGCATGTATTATGTATATACATTTGTATTTACTAGAATCGATCAGACTAATAACTATATACATTAGATTAATGTGCATTTACTATAACAGATTGTAGATGAATTAACAAATTAGTTGTATATGAATATGGTCAATCTTACGCAGTCAATCCAGTTAGACAAATCCAACTTCAGTCGAGAGGCCGTCAGATGCATTCAACTCGGCTGGGCAGCATTTGGGAGCGCAGTTTCAAGACGAAAGTGTTTAATTAGTCTTAAATTAAAAACAATCTTGAGCAGAATCCACAGTTTTGGGCTTCGGGAAAGATTCCATTAAACCCTGTGATTAAATAAATATTTTACCTGTGATCAAAATATTTATTTCCTCTCTGCCCAAAGGTTGTCGTCTGGCAGAGATCACTATTAGCGATAAGACCGCCTTTTGTACATTTCATGTGTTACAGTGTCTATTACTGTCTTATTTTGTTTTAGTGTGCAATAAAGAGTTTTAGTGTGCGATAAATCTATCTATCTATCTACGTTAACTAAGACTCATATCGCATACAATTCGACACCCTAACATCAACTACCACAAAACCTTATCACCACTCGGCCCATGTGGGACAAACACGTTCAATTATTCATCAGACTTGTCCCGTACCGGGCCGCTCTGGTACACCCTCGTATACCCGGTAAGGTTGGGTCCGGAGTGCCCGCGGGGCGGGAAGCGGGAGCGATAAACGCGGCGTCGCGATCGTATGTTTTCATAAAAAAGAATCTATGTTTTGTATAGGCAATGAGTCATTCGAAATTTATTTTAAAAGATTTACTTGAAAAAGCTGCATTTTTTACTTAGGTTATTATAACATTCTCGTAAAATGTCAACATTATAGATAGAGCATCATTTCTCAAAATTTTTAGTATCGTGACCATTCAGGGGAAATGGTTAAAAGTAAAGTAAATGACCCCACGACCCACCTACTAATAATAATAATTAGGTCTTAATTCTATATATAAAAGGTGGCCTCCTTTATACAGGGTCGCGACCCCCAGGTTGAGAAACGATGTTATAGAGAAACTACAAACAATAACTCGCAGCGGAAATCGCAAACTGAGGGTCTACTCCGAAAACACGAAAACAAAGTTTCGGCCGATATTTCGGTAGATTCACTACTATTCAACGTTCACTACTATATATCGGCCAGAACGAAATTCATTTGACGTCTGCTTGCACGAGATAACGATCGAAATGTAGATTTTGATAAGAAATACTTGAGAATCAAACGTCAAATTTCACGATTGCAATATCTCACCGTTTAAATAATCGCAGATACCCGTTATATAGACCTTCGAAGGAAGGAAAGTCAGAGTAGGTTGTTCGTTCGAACTTCGATCGGCCTCGAAACATCGGACGCGTAAAATTAGAGTACAGTAGAGGGAGCGGCTGGCTACAAGTCTCCTGACACTCGTAAGTGTCAGTCTCAAAACGCTCGTAAGTGTCGCCGTGGAATACGCTCTCCGCCCCGCAGTCATACCGACCACACCTCAGCCAATGTGTGTTTGAAAAATACGTAGCGAATTTCGCTGTCCCGCCCCGCGCCCACTACGGACGCAGCCTTAACACCGCTCAGCGGAATTAGATCCATGTTGGTTTTGATTTATAGATGGGTACTGTAGGACGGTCGACTGTCATTTGTCGGCAAGGAGTGCACAAGGAACTGTAGTTAAGCCTTTGTCTCAGACGGCATCTATTAGAAGTTCCTAGTACATTTTATATGGATCACGGGTTAAGGTTGAGTTCCTGTGTGAGCGAAATTGAAATTAAAAATCAGATTTTAGGTATGATGAACCTATGAACCTATTTATCTATGAGAACATATCCTCGACACCAATAAGCAGATGATCATTATATTTATGACCAGTCAAGCGCATCTTGGCCAAATAAAGCTAATCACACAAAACAGCTTGTCAAAACAAAACAAGTCAGCTTGTTAACAGTCAAAGGTCATATAGCTTGATAGGTTACGAGTGAGATATGCTCATCCAATCTTTATGATTGTCCCAACCTTTTCTTCAAATCCATTCTTATATTACCACAAGAAGGCAGCGCATCCGGGTGAGTGCCAAAGTTTGTCATTATGAACTGATATTAACATGAATCGCAGCTGTCCTAGAACAGTATCCACTTACCACCAAGTGGACTGTCTGCTCGTCTGTCACTTTTTTTCTATAAAAAAGTTACATAGAAATTATATGTACGGTCGGCGGTTGAACGGGCGCACTTAACGTATGTAATTCGAGAGTTATTCGCTGTGCGATTACATAAAGAATTGAATGTCCACAGCTAACTGAATTAAAGTATTGCGTTTAGGCATATCCATAGCAAATTATATTAACTTATGCTTTCAGATCTTTTAAAATTCAATTAGATAATTTCAAATTACTGCAAACTCACAATTAAGTAACAGCAAAAGTACATTACTGTCCAGGCCCGAAATAAAGCAATTGACGGCCAAGTAATATTGGAAATAAACGAGGCCGTTAATTGCTATTTCGACCGAGACTTGTATAGTATTTTTCTCTAATTTGCGAGGAAACAATAAACAAATTAATTCAAGAAACAGAAGTTTGCTTCTTCAGCTATGTCTGGTGGCGTTAAATCTAATTCACCTTCCAACGAACTAGTACTCATTGCAATTAAACAACTTTTAACGGTTTAAATCGCGTATATTTGACATGATTTATATCCCGACGTTTCGAACACTTTGCAGTGGACGTGGTCACGGGGTGACTAATTGATTTTATTTGTCACTTGAGTTATTAAGAAATTATTACTACCGTCTGAAATTTTTTTGAACTACCGTCTGAAATTTTTTAATCATAACATTCCCTATGCACGCAGTATTCGCTCACGGTGTCCAGAGGTCTTGCAGTATGGCGTTGGCCTTGTGATTTAATTAATTTAATGACTGGATCCCAAGCTGGTGGTACTTGCCAACCATCTTCTCTATTGAAATTTGGGTGTTTCTTAATTTCAATAGCCTCGCGTAACATTCTTGGCATGTACCGGGTCTCTCTAGCGAGGATTTGTGGATTATCAAATCGAATGTAATGGTTGGGTTTGTCCAGAGCATGTTCACAAACTGCAGACTTGGTCGAGCGTCTGTTCTTCATGTCAGCTATGTGTTCTTTTATCCGGATACCGATGCTCCTCTTTGTTTGCCCAATGTATGATAACCCGCATTCACAATCAAGCTTGTAAACACCTGCATCTTGTAGGGGGATATTGCTCTTGACCGGTCTTAAAAGTACTCATTGTTTATTAGACAACTTAAAATTGTGATAAACTTATGAGAACATAACATCCACAATACAGAGTAGGTATCTGATTTTCATTCCCGCCAATTCGACTGCGCGCGGTCTTTGTTCTTTTTTTAAACTTTTGAAAATAAATGCACATTCAGCCTTTATAATAATAAATATCGTGTACCTAAAAAAACCTAATTTATGTTAGTGTGCACTAAAAATACCCTCGCTACTGTCCAGCGATCTCTATTATTGTCGTGTTGGAAATTGCTGGCGTGCGTACAGAAAAGAGCCGATTGACGTATTCCTTTTTTAAAATAATGAAGCCATTTCCGAGCAAGTAGGAGAAAAAGTAATTAATTAATACACGTATAATATGATATCTTAATAAAGTCTAACAATGAACAAAGTATGTAAAATGTAAAATATCAATTAAATTGAATTGGATGCGTATACTAATTTAATCGAAGTTCGTGTAATTTGCTGTTGGAATTTTGTAAATTGTACTACAAAAGAAAAATAAACGACGATAGCGAACTGTTGATAGTAAAAATATGTTCAGCTATTCCAAAACACAATACTAAATTCCTCGCTCCTAGCCGAAGTATTTCCTAGAAGACCTATTATTAGGCGTTCCCACTGCAAGTGTCACCGTGTGATGCGCGCGCGCAGCTTTACGAGCGACACGAGGCTGGTCCTACCGACGTATATATTTAGGGAAACCACTTCCTTGTAAACACGGTGCTATTCACTAACCGCTTCATACTGTGAACCTGTGTGGAACGAAATGCATCACGAGGACTTTTCGTTATGATGCGATATAGTACTACAATGCAACATTGGAAGGGGGGGGGGGGTGCACGCTGCAATCCCACAACCGTTGGGGGCAAGAGAAGGCCGAACTGCAACATGCTAAAACGACCGTGTGTTCGATTTAGCATATTGCAGTTTGATAATACAAACTCACTCGTGGCACATGTTTTTCATTAACATGTTAATGAGGTTATTATTATCATTGAGGATTAGTCAATAAAGTCTTGTATCACTGCGACTATGGCGGTTCTATAACCAGCAGATATTGTGGAATAGGTGAACGCCAAAAAAATTGTCACTAGCTGGGAAAGTTTCGTGAGGAAATCCGCGTGCTAGAGAAATTAAAAAAAAAATCTCGAGTATGTGTCCGCACCAATCCGCACTGGTCCTGCGTGGTGGACTATGGTCCGAAACCCCCTAGTGATACACTAAGGAAGGCTTATGCCCTGCAGGGGGACGTTATAGGATAATACAAGGTGAACACCCATGCTCGTTTATCGTTTATACATCAAAAGGCCACAAAATCTGCAGTGTTTGGAATGTTTTATTTCCAAATTTTAGCAAATGTTAGGCAGGACTAGGAGCCTCCGTTAAAAACGTGTATAATTTTGGTAGGTGGCTCTGATTCTTTCTCGCTTATGATGAACGAGCTATGGTTTGATTTTTCTTTCGCATGTCGCCAATTCTTCGAGGTTAGAAAAAAATTATACATCTACTCTGCCCTCAGAAGAGAAGGTATTAGTGATTGTTTGTTTTAATTAATTTTAAATTAATCAATTGTCATCAAAATGCACTTGTGCCTTTTTTCTAAGGAGGCTCTTACTGCATCTGTCTCTTTTATTAACGAAATTTATATATTTCTTGACCGAAAGAAATGTGGACCTCCTGCGGCTTTGTCGCCGACAATAAGACAAATGCCTTAGTTTTATAAATAGACACTACGATTCTCAGGATGTCCTACCAGGATAGGATCTAGCTCTTGTCAAACCTAAACTTAACCTACAGCGATCTAATGCTGTTGTCTGGTACGGAACACGCTTGACACGTTCAATTATTCAACAGACACGCCCCGTGTGACGTCTTACATCGACTCTGTGCTTGTTGCCAATAATACATCGATTGATCGAATTGGAGACAGTCGAGCCGTTGCTGAGAAAAGGCCGCAAGGCCTGGAAACAGTCTCTTCCAGTTCACTCTCCACTGAAATAAGAACTTTCCTCGCTAACTTTTAGAATAAATTTTGCTCGCGCGGACCGGCATCCTTACTTTTATTTGGTAGGCACAGGTATTTGTAGTTTTTACTAGGAAGCGAGGCTTGTGTACGACCCGTATTAGCAGTTCTGTGAATGTGCCAAAGGATTTGGAAAAACCTGTGGTTTGGATACTGAATTCGAGATCAAATGTAAACTTTTTTTTTATGGACGAAGTCGGCAGACGAGCATACAGTTCATCTGATGGTAAGTGGATACTGTCGCCCATAGTCATCCGCGATACATGCCAACATTAGTCCAAAGTGACAAACGTTGGCCGCTACCCCGGATGCGCTGCCTACCTTTGGAGATATAGGAATGGATTTGAAGAAAAGGTTGGGAAAAAGTAGAGGGATAAGATGGATGGGAATGGGCTCTGGCACATCTCACTCACTACCGAAACACGTACGTAAATTAGGGAAATAAGAAAAAATGGGAAATGCAGTACATTTCAAGGTAGTCTTCTGTGAGAGAGGGGTAACGTGGTTAGTAGAGCGCGCCCAGTGGCTGTTGGATTGCAGCGTGCACTCTCCCCCTCCCTAAACTTATCATTTTCTTATAAATATCACACGTAAATAGATTAAATTAAATACATTTGATCATTATTGTGACTTAAGCTCACGTAGGTACTAGGATATGTTGACCATTGATGTTGGAATGAGTGTTATTTTGCTTCCCTAAAATTTTCGTTTTGTGCTTAAGATATCTATGTAGATTTTTTTTTCTGTTGAACACATGGTTATGAAATGATATTAAAACATGATATTAAACACATGTTAAACACTTGTATTAATTTCGTACGCCCACGTAACCGAGCATAATTTTATAATATTAATAGCGCCTGCTTTGTACCTATGATTCACGAAATAAATAAATCGGGATCATCAATTGTTAAGGTCTTAAGGATTAAGATACAAAATATCTCAAGGATTAAGATTATATAGTATTATGACATAACATATATTGAGATGTATCTTACATTGGCCTTCCAGTTCCTAATCCATAACACCAGCATCCAAATCTGTAAAGAAAAAAGGCAAAATTAAAGATTTTGCAATAGGTAACCTTAGAGCACAATATAATTTAGTATGGTCCCTTTACAGGGTACAGGATCTACCTTCTAATCGTGTGAAGGTTTCACGGTGTTATACCCTGTCTCAGTCAGGTAACCTCAGCAACAATTAATAATATCATTATTGTCATTTTTTAAAGCTATCCATAACGATATTCCATTCCAATTCATCAATCTATGCCTTTCCAAAATTTGTCATCACACTCGATTTCTCATTGAGACTATATCGGTGAACTTCTTCAAGCCATTCGGTTCACTTGTCTGAAGGGCGTCCCATATTGCACTTCACGTGGTTGTCATTCAAGAACTTTTCTTGTAAAATGCCTACATTTAGCGTTGAAGAAGCATAGGCCGATGGTAGATATGACATAGCATGGTATCTTTAAACAGATCTCGAGGCTATGAATAGTCTCTAATAGCCCTGTATAAGAACTACGTCTCTATGACCACAAACTCCATGTTAACCGTGCAATGTGATGGAGTAACAAATGTGCCTACCCGGGAAGCGAAGCAAAATAGAGCTGGTAATTTTGTTAACCAAAACTGCGATTTGTAGTTACAGACTAAGGGATAAGATGTAGCGGATTAAGTAAGTGAATTTGAGAATTGTTTTTCAAAATGTTTGTTTCAAATTTTTTTTCTCTTTCTATTGCAATTCAATATTTCATGTGCTTAATTTCAACACTTTTTTGGAAAATAAAATTATTAACGTCAGTGCCTGACCTCAGTAAAATATCGTGTTTACACCGTGCCGTGATTTACGCACGATTACACCAAGTCAGTAATTGGAGCGACTCGGTATACTGTAAAATCCAGTGAGATTCTCTTTAGATAGGTGTGCGTACGAAGATAACTTACATTTATTTTATTTTTTTACTATCTCCTGAGAGCAATAATATACTCGTAGGTAATTTTCATGGGACTGGTCCCATAGTTCTAAGCTAAAATTCACGTCCTATGTTTATTTCTATAGAATTATGATACAAAACCCGAAACCGTCGATCTTTGAAAATTAAACACGAGACTTTAACCTTTTGTTCCATTTTCATCGGATGTACCGAAAACTCTTGATTCCTGATTCGCCTGACTTTCCTGATTCCATTACACTCACATTCTATATGTGGGGGGGGGGGGGGAATGAAATGGGAATTAAGAAATTCAATAAAAAAATAACGCCACCCTCATTGGATTCACACGAACAAACACTCATTGTGTCGTGGGTCCAGAGACACACACAGAGACAAACACACCCATATACATCCAGAAACATAAATAATAATTTATATAATTGAGTAAGAAGTGACTCTTAAATTGTTTTCAATTCAAGACATTGTTTCGCTCTCGTCCGCACCTTAGACCACACGCCCTCCGTTCCCGCGGCCCCACTGCTCTTTTACTGACAATTATCACGCGAGCCGCGAGTATATCTCCACACACTCGTAAACATTTTCAAACCGAACGTACGTACACGGTCAGCAACACGCTAATGTACCCAAAACCATTCAAAACTAGTCCCTATTAGTAGCGGGTTAACGTGGGTAAGTTGGTCTGTTCTTGACTGTACGTTAAATTTCGCGTACTGTGTCGAATTTCGTGTCTATCATACATTGTATGTCATTGTTAACTTGTAGATATTAAGCTTAAGGTAAAGAATACTTGCATAATTTTTTTAACTTTTTTAGGTAAATTTGAAAGAAAATTTTTCAAAGAAAAATTTTTTTCCGATCATGAATTTCAGAAAAAATCCGTTACATATCCAGAAATAGTGACCATAAAACCAAAAAAATATCAATGCCCAACAAACTACATTTTTATATGTGTGTTTTGGTATATTATATATCTTTACTTACATATTTTAGATATATTATGATTCCGTTCATGGTTAATATTTTTTAATAATACATTAGCAATGTAATACTTATATTTTGCCATTCTGTTGGTTTCCTGTTACTTCCGTTGAGTTTTTCACACATACTCGCTAAATACGAAGCACAAAGAAAATACATTTTTACAAAGATTACGTAACATTGTATGTCAATGAACTTAGAATCATGGGAAGAATCCAAGGTTTTTAGGCTTTGGGAAAGATTCGATTTCACCTGTATATATATATTCATGTATTTATGATACAAAAAATTCAGTAAATTTTTGGACACATGCTGGTTTTGAGAATTTTAAATTTTTAAAGGCTTCTTAATATTGCGAGTTTAATTTAAAATTTTTGTTATTGAGTGTTTCATGTACAGATTACTGAACTTACCTCTTAGACTATTCCATATAAAAATATACACGTATGTTTTATATCTTCTAAACCGCAGACCGACTAATTTTGATTTTTTGCGACTAATTTCGAGCAGAGTAATTTTGGGTACAACCAGATCCTGATTAGTTCTTGTAAAATAGTTCTTGAGATACAGGATGGCGCTGCCAGAATAAACCTACGTATACTTTCATTGTGTTCTCAGCACTTCTTCCTTGTAACGAGTCGTATGTTTTATTGTCGATTATCAATTATATCAGAGAGGATTTGTATACTAAAAAGCAAACAAAAGATCTATGAGATATATTCTTTTTTTTATAGAAAAGTAAGCGGACGAGAAAGCGGCCCACGTGATGGTAACTGGTTACCGTCACCCATGGACACCTGCAACACCAGGAGGTAAGCGGGTAAGCCTTGGAGAATCCTATTCGAAAGACCTTATGAGGCGGTTCGTTCCACAGCCTACGGGTTCACGGTACAGAATGGTTTTTGTACTGAACAGTACGAGACACCTCCGTATCGAGGAAATGTGGATACACGGCACTTCTATGAAGGGCTGTACGAACTCGAAGTGGCAATTAAGTTGAATAAATCTTCGGAGCATTCCCCATTGGAACATCTCTCCGAACGCTGAGAGTATTCACAAATTTAAGTAGTACTGATACTGGAGGTTTTACTAGAATATATAGCAGAGTGAGTTAGAATATATAGGCATTGGACGTTTGAAGAGAATTTGAATTTAGAATAACATTAGCGGCCTGTTCTTAGGGATTTAATAGCAGGAACAAATAATATTTTTACGTAATAATATTTTTACAGTCACGATCTATTATAAAATTCCTCATACACGATCAATTTCATTGTGCTATTTTAAGGATTGCGCAATGATTTTAATGATTTCGAGAGTGTATTGAAACTCGTTTGGGTGCAAGGTGTGATACAATAATATTGTGCAATGACATGATCGTGCAGTTTTATTGAGCTTGTAACGGACAAACAAACAAACGCTTGTAACAGCTTGTAAAAAAATACTCGATGGACAGCAAATCAAGATCAAATGACAAATTATCTTTGAATAACTAAAATAAATAATGATTTTAAATTACTAAGAATACAATGACAATGTCTACGGATTCCCGCTTCACGGGACTCTTATATTGTCATGTTTATAGTCACCAAGGAACCTAAACACGTAACCCACATTTAAATTTGCCGCCACCGATTTGCTGCCACTTTCAGTATTTCATATGCTCATTTAAATATTTCCCGCTTTATTGTAGGTGTAGGGGCAGACTACGGGCGCGTTGGACTCCAAGTGGCGGGAAAACGAGAAGTGAAGTTTTTGTTTGATTATTGTAAGAAATGTGTAGCGTTTCGTGCTTATTAATAGTGATAGTTTACTAAACTTCAAAGTGTTTTCGTGCGTGGTGTTTGTGATAATCAAATAAAAGTTTCGGACTGTGTTTTTCGTGTGCTTCCAAGGAGTCCTCTTCTGTCACCAGTAAACCTACTATCGCTTTACTGAGCCACTCATGATTTGACGGCACTGGATATTGACAGGGTACGTTTTAGACATTGAAATTGTTTGTTACGAAGAAAACTTGACACTGACAGAATGTACTAGTTGCACCATTGCCACATATGAAGAAATAAAAGAAAAATAATCGTGCGTTCAAATATTACGTAAGCACAATTTCGTTGGCTTTGAAATACATAAACAAAGAGATGTATCCACCTGAAAAACGGTATTTAATTAAAGAAAATAACATATTTTTTTGGTAATTTAATAAGTTTTGGTTATTAGATAGTTTTTGAGGTTTTGTTATTAAAATTTTCACACCGCTTTTCGATTAGGTTTAACATGCACTCGTTCATTTAATTGAACAAATGAACATATTGTTCCATGTAATGCAGATAAATACATTATTATTAAGTATTATATAAAATTTACAGGGACTCGTCGAATCGTTTCCAATATACCATAAGTCATGCGATGACGTTCTACATGGTGACTAATTTAAGACGAAATTGCGAATTTAATTAATTTTTAGTCAACTGCCGGCAGCGAATCGTAAAAGCGCTGTAAAAGCTGATCGATTTACAGTTAACGTTTGATGCGCCCGCGCAACCGTGTCATATCGTGAGGTATAAATTATTGTAGGCACTGTCTTCCCTGAGGCTTAACTTTCTTGAAGCATGGCGTAATTAAATAAATCACCCAGCGATGATATAATTTTCTAATTAAATGCCTTTTAATTGTGCCTAATTCTCCACATTAATACACAATTCTCCACATTAATACACAATTCTCCACATTAATACACAATTCTCCACATTAATACACAATTCTCCACATTAATACACAATTCTCCACATTAATACACAATTCTCCACATTAATACACAATTCTCCACATTAATACACAATTCTCCACATTAATACACAATTCTCCACATTAATACACAATTCTCCACATTAATACACAATTCTCCACATTAATACACAATTATCCACATTAATACACAATTCTCCACATTAATACACACTTCTCCACATTAATACACAATTCTCCACATTAATACACAATTCTCCACATTAATACACAATTATCCACATTAATACACAATTCTCCACATTAATACACAATTCTCCACATTAATACACAATTATCCACATTAATACACAATTCTCCACATTAATACACACTTCTCCACATTAATACACAATTCTCCACATTAATACACAATTCTCCACATTAATACACAATTCTCCACATTAATACACAATTATCCACATTAATACACAATTCTCCACATTAATACACAATTCTCCACATTAATACACAATTCTCCACATTAATACACAATTCTCCACATTAATACACAATTCTCCACATTAATACACAATTCTCCACATTAATACACAATTATCCACATTAATACACAATTCTCCACATTAATACACAATTCTCCACATTAATACACAATTATCCACATTAATACACAATTCTCCACATTAATACACAATTCTCCACATTAATACACAATTATCCACATTAATACACAATTCTCCACATTAATACACACTTCTCCACATTAATACACAATTCTCCACATTAATACACAATTCTCCACATTAATACACAATTATCCACATTAATACACAATTCTCCACATTAATACACAATTCTCCACATTAATACACAATTCTCCACATTAATACACAATTCTCCACATTAATACACAATTCTCCACATTAATACACAATTATCCACATTAATACACAATTCTCCACATTAATACACAATTCTCCACATTAATACACAATTCTCCACATTAATACACAATTCTCCACATTAATACACAATTCTCCACATTAATACACAATTCTCCACATTAATACACAATTCTCCACATGTGAAAACAGTATCATGTTGTAATGTTTTCTCAGTAGGTAGCGGTTCTTAATCAGCTAAGATTTTATTGAACTGAACTAAGTTTCGGACTTTATTGATAAACATAAAAAGAGTTCGGGAGATGGAAGGTGCACGCTGCAATCCCACCGCCGCTGGGCGCATTTATTTATTTTTATTTCATGACCCATTTCTTTGTGTTTGTCATTTGTCATTATAGACTATCTAGACTGATGTCGGCACGTGTCGTGGATGCCCATGGGCAACAGTCCATGGGAATTACACCGCCGCTAAAAGAATTGATTAGCCAGCGTAGCGTTTTAAGACCATACATCCCCCATGCACGAGACAATGTGTATGAGATGGGCCATGTCCAACAGTGGACGACAAAAAGACTGGTTACGGTTACAAATAATGGAAGCAAAGCAAAGAAAGCAAAAGACAATGCTCGGAATAGTAACCATTGTTGCAATGTGTTTCTAATTTGATATGCTATATGAAAGTACTGTGATAAAGAAAATTCTCTCGGTCACACATTAATGAAGTGCGTATTAAATATTATTTCTTTTTGATTAATAAATGTAACATTGATATACGTGACCGCCGACCGCTCAGCGGGCGTTCGAACATCTCCATTTTACGCCTGCACATAATACACCGTAGAACTCGTAGCGCAAGTTAATATTGTTAGGAAACGTATCGCACTCACACTAACGCGTGATTTATGCAGCTCTCTGACAGTTTTGTTCACGATGAAGGCCGCGCGATCGATGTGATTAACGTAACATCAGAGCATTAACGCCACGATGCTTGTAATTAGTCCTTAGTACAACCAGACGTTCCGAATTTTTAGAAATATTTTAATTATCCCATCGGGACTGTATCTGTTTTGTATTAATCAGATTCGTAGCTACAAAAAATAATACATAGACGGCCCTGATTCTCCTTGATTCTTATGAAATTACAGAAAACCGCATTCTGTTTCTTTGACCATTTGTTCTTTGTAGAGTAAAAAAATGATGTGATGATGATCACTGATAACCCTAATTGTAATTCCACGGTTTAACGAAGATTCCACACTACTTCTTACTTATACTGTGCCAATAATCTATTTACATTCGCACGAATTACACTGTAGTGAGAATTCGCGGAAATGAGTTATTTATCTGCCGAATAACGGTAGATGTTGAATTATGGTTTACTTATAAATAAAGGTAATTCATTACCTATATGAAATTCTTGATACAGGTAATGAATGACCTTACGTTGGTATTACCTTTATAACAAGAGATCCATTTCTTTCTACTAAGAACGAGAAAAAATTATTATTTTTTGTTGTTAAACCGAGGTTTCTCGACATGAAGTTTCTAATCTTGGCTGTACCGAGAAGGTTTCTAAAACCTGAAGTATTTTAACCATGGGAAAAACATTGACGTGAAAAACCGTCACGGCAGGGATAAATGGATATAGCTCTAGATGTATAAAAAAAAACACAGTATAATTCTACATACTAATACATATATAAAATTATAGCAATTTATATACCAGTTAAGCTATCACAAATTAGATAAACATTAACAAGTGGGTTAAAAATAAAATATGATTATAATAATATATTCATATGTTTTAGAAAAGGGATAATGCAGACATTTTTATTTTCTTTACAAAACGATTTTTTTTATAGAAAAACGCGGCAGACGAACATACAGTCCACCTGATGGTAAGTGGATACTGTCTTCAATAGACATCCGCGATGCATGCCAACATCAGTCGAGAATGAGGGACATTGGCACGTTGGTAAATCAAATAATTTTAATGTACATAGTTTCCAGTACTGTACAGTGTAGTGTATCAATCCCGAAAAGGTACAATACAAAACAAAACGATAAAAAATTTAATTTTCAGGGCGAAAACGAATTATAAACGGGCGAGGCTGCGGACAAAAGCCAGTACAAAACCAAAAGCATTTTTCAGAATCGACCCCGGATGTGATCTATAGGTCTGACTGACTGACTGACAGGACTGTTATCTGACTAAACAACTGACTACATCTTCTATCTCCTAACCAGGTGCGATAATTGTCCAGTTAATTAAACAATCCAGACTTTTATTGAGGAGCATCATCACGGTTTCTGTGACGTCCTGCAGTCACAAAAATGTAGAGTCATGACGTGTCGATCATTCTAATGCCTTTGAGTCGACAGCGTCTGTCTATGCGCTTGTGACGGCAAACACCGACGGGTTACTCCACTTAGACCCACAAGATTCGATCTATCTAACAATGTCTCAGAAAAAATTTCGACCTCTTTTTGTTTTTGGTGTTGTAAAAATGAGCGATGAGCACTTCAGCGCTCGATGGGTAAGTCAGAGCTTCAAACGTAAGCTTTAAGACCATCAATCTTTTAAAACTAGAACTATAGCGCTCACCAACGTTTAACGATCCGATCATGAAGGTTCCCTAGCGCTCATTTTCGACACTGTTTTACTAATTATTTTTTTTCTTTAACATGTAAAATCTTTTTGGAAAATGTGACTAAAAGTCCACCCAATTTATTGGCTTGGTAGAACAATATGAAACAATTAAATATGACCCTTACTATTTTATTTCAGTGCACATATAGATTGTTTTCGTGTTATAAAAACAGACAGAGCTTTATATGTTTTATATTGTAACCGATTTACAATATAAAATGTGTACAAAATGGGAAAGTTTAAAAAATTATACAGAGATTATTGTGACTACTGCACATTAACTAATATGTATGAAATATTAAATAACTACGAGTATATAAATCAAAATAAAGATGGATTTTAATTTTTGACACCTGGATATTCTGAAAATTATACAATTTAATTACACGTTTACTGGTTTCGGCAGAATAGTGTGCGTAAACTAAATAAAATTGAACTCATCAAGGTAAGCAGAATCAAATTTACCAATAATGGCTAAAACTAGGACTGATAATTTTCAAAAAATTTCCAATCTGTTCCAACATTTCAACTGAAAAGTTGATTTTAGAATTTAGGATTTCCTTATAATACAAATATAAGAAATAATTATGGTGAAATTAAAAGGAAAAGAGGCAGGTGTTATTTTTCCATCCAAAAAGTAAGTTTCCAAAAGCAATAAGAAAGTCATAATGAGCAGTAAATGTTTAACATGAACTACATTTTAGAAGCAGCTTCAAAACCCTGAGCCCCAAGTGGAGCTCACCTTCAGCAATGACAAGCACGCCGACAAAGCGACCGACAAGCCATACAACCGATCACTTCTAATTGTGTGATTTGATACGAAAACGCTTTGTTAACCGCACGGAAATCTCTATCGTAATCGATAGATACAACAAATTTATCTTTTGTGCGCACCGATCGTTCATTTCACGATTTTAGGAGGGCCTAATTAAATGGAACGCCACGGAACGGTACTTTTTTAAAAAAATGACGATTTGATAAAATTAACTTTGATAAATAAAGTCCGTTGTTGGCTCCGATTGTTTTTATTGATAATGGAAATTGCCATTTCAAAATCTGCCAGTTGTAATCATAACAGAATGGAAGACTTGTCTTTCCACTGATGTTTCAGACATTTGTACTGCGTTTGCCGATTAATTGGAAATTACATTATAAATGCTATGGTTTTATCAAGACACAATACCCATGTGAAGATTTACATGTCAAAAGAGTAGGGTCCGTCTGGGAGCTGGCGTATTTGTCCAAGGCGTATGTGGCAAGGATGTCGAACATTTAGGACACCACGGACTGTCTTGCCTCACGAGTGCGGGCTGGTTCTCATGCCATGCCACACTTAATGACATCATACTTGCCACCGTCAACGTACTGGCTTCACTGGAGCCGAACGGGATACCATCGTGTGTAACGATGGTAAGAGACCCGTCGGGTTGTCATTGGTGTCGTGGAGGATCGGCCCCCCCCTTTGTGTGTCCTGGCTTCGTCCCACCTCCACGGAACTTGTACGAAGGCTGGGTCTACGGCAGAGGAAGGAGAGAAGCGCGAGACACTAAAATATAGGGATGTCGGCTCGGAATACATTTTTATTGCCGTCGGTGTTGGGACCCTAGGTCCGTGGGGACCTAGCGCGCTTTCGTTTTTCAAAAAAATTTCAAAACGCACAGCACTGGCGAACCCAGGGCTAGCCATATCTCGCGCAACGCATCAGCGTTGCCGTCCAACGAGGTAATGCCGCCAGCATGCTGGGCACCTCGCAACAAGGACCTATATAGGTACAACAAGCTCAATATAAAATCCTCTATTTTGAGCATTTCGAACAATAAACAAATAGTTTTAAGTTATTTTGTAATATGCTAGTTATTAGTAGATAATTGTTTTCATAAATAAAGATTGATTATAACAAAATAATATGAACACAAAAATCAAATTCGAACAACAATTATAAACACATTACTGCATCAAATGAACCGTCAAACTTGCTCCCTAATTATAATCTAGCAATTTACAATCAATCGCCTCAATTGGTCAATCACGAAGGTCATCGGCCTTCAGGTTGATCGCCCATTGACAACATTTAATTGATGTTATTATACTGTTGTGTTTTTAACAATGAAAAGTTTTGTATTGACAGTTGACAGTTCCTTATCATGAGTTGTCGTTTGGTGAAATGTACGTTATTGCAGAGATCCGTAACCAACATGAAGGATGCATAGCATTAAAACGCTGCACTGGCCAAGCCGGTTGGCGAGACCACTCTTTTAGAGATGATGTAGTTCCTCAGGGAGTGTGGTAGCGGCTTTCGCCCTTTACAACACCCACGGAAAGAGATGGGATGGTGCTATTAAACTATTTTTAGAATACTAAATCCAACACTAAACTACTAATCCCCTACTAAACCCACTACCGAATCTCACTAAATCCCCTCCTTACTAGATCGGAGTTGGATACAATTGGATAGAGAATCGGGTGTCTAATATTTCCTACAGTGGGATAGGGAAATTATAAAATGGGCTCTGAATGCAATGGAATATATTGGAAAATGGAATTTGGCAAATGTCACTCACTTACGAAATAAATACGTGATACATATACTTAAAATGTCACTATAAACTCACTAAAATCTCGAATACTCGTTAACGAACAAATGGTAAACGGTGTCTCTAGGTGGCAGGTTCATCAAAGCCATGTCAAAAAACCGCACTGTCATCATTATATAATCTTCACGACTCCATTTGTGATCAAAGTATTTAGTAGGGATGTGGTTTTGTGCAGCATTGGGCAGTCTATTGTTTAGTCATTAATTTGATTTTTGGACTTAAGTAAGATCCATTTTACATCAAAACTCAAATAAATATAAGAGAAGGTAGCGTACACAAGAGTATCTAAGGGAATACACTATGATCGAGTTCAAATTCTACGATATACACAATTTATGTACCAATTTAGGACTATTTTCTAATTAATAATGTTATGGTAAATAACATATATATTAATAACATAATAACTATTAAGTTATTCTTTCTCAATAAAACGTTGCAACAAATACAAGTCATAACATACTAATACTTATCATGCCTTAAAGTCATGTCTGATACTTACAATCATTTACAGGGTTTATTCATCTACTAAGGGTTATTACGTTCGTATACTTTTTACTTTTGTGTATGTACGAGGGGAGTTCCAAAAGTTTCCGGCCTAACAAAGAAATAGGACACTCAAGATCATGAAACTATTTTTATTTTTCGATATTAGTCTCCGTCTATTTGAACACACTTTTCAGTTCGTTTAATTAGCATTTCTATACAAATATGAAGTTTTGTCTTCAAAATGGGCGAAAACCGCGCGCAGGGATGTACGAGGGGAGTTCCAAAAGTTTCCAGCCTAACAAAGAAATAGGACACTCAAGATCATGAAACTATTTTTATTTTTCGATATTAGTCTCCGTCTATTTGAACACACTTTTCAGTTCGTTTAATTAGCATTTCTATACAAATATGAAGTTTTGTCTTCAAAATGGGCGAAAACCGCGCGCAGGGATGTACGAGGGGAGTTCCAAAAGTTTCCAGCCTAACAAAGAAATAGGACACTCAAGATCATGAAACTATTTTTATTTTTCGATATTAGTCTCCGTCTATTTGAACACACTTTTCAGTTCGTTTAATTAGCATTTCTATACAAATATGAAGTTTTGTCTTCAAAATGGGCGAAAACCGCGCGCAGGGATGTACGAGGGGAGTTCCAAAAGTTTCCAGCCTAACAAAGAAATAGGACACTCAAGATCATGAAACTATTTTTATTGTTCGATATTAGTCTCCCTCTATTTGAACACACTTTTCAGTTCGTTTAATTAGCATTTCTATACAAATATGAAGTTTTGTCTTCAAAATGGGCGAAAACCGCGCGCAGGGGTCACTTCATCAACTCTAACAATATACACGAATTAGCAGGATAAATGACAATTACAATGACGTATAATTTGTTTTTTCTTTAGACAGTTAAATAGTTTTTTTTATACGTATGTAGGCATATATTTCACTATGGTTATATTATATAGTATTTATTATTAAAATATATATTTATAATTACATACGTCACTTAACACGATCGTGTACGCTACCCGCGTTATTACCTCAATCACAACTCAAGGTTGTCTGGAAGAAATTGCCATACAGCAATGAAACCGCCCGCTTCGTAGAAACGTTGTTCTTTCTTCGTATCATAAATGTAACAATTATGAGTCGTGTGGTGTTTTAGAATACCACCCCACTGAGGGTATTCTACATCTATTCCCGTAGGTGTGATAAAAGGCAATTAAAGGATAATAAATCCGCCAGCACAAACGCCGAGGAACTGCACCTCTCTTTCCGAATGGGACGTGCTATCGGCGAACCTAGTGTTTTTTGTAAACGCGCATTAGTGTAACTTTATTCACTTCAGCATTAAAAATATTAATTTTCTTTAAATTTTCCCACTGTAATACGACATTCTTCAACTAATCCATTGTTTATTACGTACGGGAGAATGTTTCGTCGTTAATTGGAGTCTACACAAACATTCCTCGGTTGCAAATTGATTATATTTAAGTTTATGTGTCTTTTTGTACCTATCTGTCTAATTGAATATTTCTCACAAGATAGATAAATAAAATTCTTAATTGTATAATTGTTACCGTAACCGTATCCAGCTTTTTCATAGTCTACTGCTGGACATGGGCATCCTCATGCACCTTGTCTTGCGCATGAGGGAATTATGGCCTTGAAACGCCAGGCTGACCAAGCGAATGCACTCATTTAGAGGTGGTGCAGTTCCTCGGCGTTTGGGCTGGCGGATTTATTACCTATCCTTTAATTGCTTTTAATGACACCTATGGGAATAGATGTAGAATAGCTACAGTGGTGGTATTCTAAAACACCACACGACTCATAATTGTTATATTTATGATACGAAGAAAAAACAACGTTTCTACGAACCGGGCGGTTTCATTGCTGTATGGCAATTTCTTCCAGACAACCTTGAGTTGTGATTGAGGTAATAACGCGGGTAGCGTACACGATCGTGTTAAGTGACGTATGTAATTATAAATATATATTTTAATAATAAATACTACATAATATAATGATAGTAAAATATATGCCTACATACGTATAAAAAAAAACTATTTTCATCCCCCTATCTCGGATAGAGTATTTTTGCTCTTCGATATCTGAGTGCAAAAGCCGTTTTTATCCGCTAGAGGATAAAGTAAATTGAATTTAGAACATCGTGTGCACTAAGTTTGTGAATTCAAAACATCATTAAACCTATTTACTTCTACCTCCATGGTGCCGAATTTATCATACAACCTTTTTTAATTTGTTAAAAACTCAGACTCGGAACCTTCTTGGTGTACTTTTTTTTTTGCATTTAGTCATTTCCTCGCTGAGGTGGGATGAAAAGTTACGTGTTGCACTCGAGTGCAAAGATTTTTCACCTCGTGCTCTTTTGATTCCCTCGCTAACGCTCAGGATTCTAACTTTTGAATCACTCGCTGCGCTCGTGATTCAATTTTAGAATCCTTCGCTTGCTCGGTCATCAAAATTGAGCACGCGGTTAAAAAGCAACTTTGCACTCTTGTATAACAAATAACTATTAACTGTCTATTAACTTGTCATTTATCCCGCTAATTCGTGTATATTGTTACGAGTTGATGAAGTGACCCCTACGCGCGGTTTTCGCCCATTTTGAAGACAAAACTTCATATTGGGATAGAAATGCCAATTAAACGATTCGAAAAGTGTGTTCAAATATACGGAGAATATATTGAAAAATAAAAATAGTTTCATGAACTCGAGTGTCCTTTTTCTTTCTCAAGCCGGAAACTTTGGACCTTCTCTCGTAACAACATGTCTTTTGTATCCAATGGCTTTAGAATAAATTGAAAGCTTAAATTTTCAAATTTTAAAGTTTCACGTAAATTCCTACTTATATTTCCTATTTTTAAAGGCATATGAAAAAAAACGCAATATAATTCTATCCCAGTAGCGGAAGACCAGGTCTGTCATATACTATTCGTTGTCAAAGATTGTCAGAAACCGTCAAAGGATCCGTCGCGAAGTTGTGTTGTCGGCGCGTCGCGCGGCGTGACTCGCGAAATTGCCGAGCGGAGGCCCTGTTGAATGTTAGGGCGACCATGTTTTGATTTATAACACGAATTTCACTGTTCTACTGATAACTGGAATAGAAGACAGTAAAGTTTATTTCGTTTCCAAAACACAATAATCGTAATAAAACGTAATCATTTATAGTTATATCTTTCTTTAATTCAAACTTTATCTTTTTTTTATGGACGAAGGCGGCAGACGAGCATACAGTCCGCCTGATGGTAAGTGGATACTGTCGCCCATAGACATCCGCGATATATGCTAACATTAGTCCAAAATAAGAAACGTTGGCACACCCCCGGATGCGCTTAGGAGATATGGGAATGGATTTGGAAAAAGGGTTGGGAAAATGGGGAGGGATAGGATGGGAATGGGCTCTAGCACCTCTCACTCACTACCGAAATACGTACGTACATTGAGGAAATAAGATAACGTGGGAAATGCAATACATTTCAAGGTAATCTTCTGTGAGAGAGGGGAAACGTGGCTAGTCGAGTGCTCCCAAGGGCTGTTGGATTGCAGCGTGCACTCTGCCCCTCTCCAATCACTCCAATCTGACAATCACAACAGAAAGGCAAACATATTCTACGTAACTTAATCTAAATAAAATTGTTTAAATAGAATATAATATTTAGTGCACATATTCAATGTACGCAATTATAAAATAGATAAAATTTTATTGATTTTTTGTACATAAAATTGGAATGTTAATGATATGCACGTACGCTTGTTAATGCGATATTTTATGGCAGATCAAGAGATATAAAATTAGGAGTTTATTGAACCAATAAAAGAGTATCATTAAATCAACACTAGACGAAAGCAAACTAATGTGATCATTCTAAATTTAGTGTCAAAAACAAAAAATCCCGTTAGCTTATTTTTGGTACAAAAATAACAAAATAAAAATATTGTATTCTTTAGAAGAACACAGCAAGGCACAGGCCTACCCTTGTAGTTACGAGGGCGTTTAAAGACCTTAAACGCCGCACTGACTATTACGAGATGGAAAATACACTCTTATTGGGATTATTTAGGTCCCATAGCTGATGGTAGCAAGTATAGCATATATCTGTGTAAAAGAATATCAATCAGTTAATAGCAATGCTAGACCGCATGTTTTGGACAAATATTTATTTATATTAACTTATAGTTTGATTTCTATCAGTGACCTCGATTAGACTAAGAACAGCTTGATAAATTACGCGATATTAGACACATTATGACAAATCACACACAACCGTAGACTAAGCATGCACACAATCTCTCACACCATAGACGTGGTTAAGTGAAACTAGTTTCTACAAAATCAAGTAGCCTAAACGAGTAGAATGCAATTAAACCAACGTAGTGGAAATAGAATAATTTCCTTGCTACTGCACCGGTTATGCGCCAAGGATTCAACATTAAATGTCCGTTCTATGCTTCTCATTACCAAACGATTTCAATTTGGACGTATATTTGTTACAGTCAATCGATATCGTATAAGACATATTGCCTTACATTAGGGAGATTTCGAAGAAATCTACTTACTGCGGAAATCGCGTCTGCAGAATTTTGGAAAAAAAATCACTAGACTAAGGGTGACCAGCTGAATACAAAACATCAGTAAGCTTCGAGAATAGAACAAAATCTGTAACCAAACTTCTTTACCTGTAAACTGTAACCTGTAAAGGGCGATTTCTTAACAGATTAAGATGATATTTGGTAAGAAAATAGGTCTACATCTCCGTTAAGTTCGCAGATGAGCGAAATCGTTTCAGTAGTTCAAAAATTATGACGGAGTAAATTTTTCAAATTAACTCTATACATACATTGAACGTGTATACGAGTACATACTCGTACAATCTACATAGCGTTAGATAGAAATCTTAAAGCTCTACAACTATTATTTAAACATTTTTTTCTGTAACGTAAGGAAATTAGCAAAATCCGAATGACCGTTTATTTATTTAATATTGTTTATTGCACAAAAGGCGGACTTAATGCTTTGAAGTATTAAAGTCCAACGGTGGGTCAGGTTTAGGTTCCTCTGGTGAACACACCGACACAAAATAGTATTTTGTGTTTAGACTTTCTATTAATTAAAAATTGTTTATTTATTTCAGTTATTCAAAAATAATTTGTTTTGTTGACCACGATTTGATGCCCATTTATTATTTTTTTTTGCTGCTCATTTTAAATACAAGACTCATTTAACTGCCTTTGTCGTTCTCTCTAATTTTTCAATGTTGTCCAAATTCAGTCCCAAAACATAGTCACCCGCGAACAGGCGGCGCGGCTAAGTGACGATGATCGACAAAAAAGGATGAAGTGCGATTTTATTAACACGACCTTTCATCAACTGCTCAAAAAAATAACAGTGAATGCGTATAACAAATGATGTTGTTTGTTAGAGCAAAATGGGGTTCACGACGGTGGAAAATGGCTCTCAAATGGTTCTTAGGACTGGTGATGTATTACAGGAGAGATGATCCATTCTGTTTGTACTTAGATGTCTATTGATGAGAGGTGACTGCGCTGTTTTTGAGCTGTGATTTTCTGAGCCGCTGTGATTTATTTTGGATTGTTGACTTGGTCCGTTGAAAGGGGAATTGGTTGATACTTCTGCGATATGCTTAATTTATTAGTAAGAAAAGCACACTAAAACAATTGATGGTCAGTAAATGAGTAAAGTTTTTGCTCCTGACTGAGTGATTTTTGCGCTCGCCCTAACTTACACATCTCCAGTGACTCTTGAAAGGTCACTGGGACGACACGAATTCAGCCATTCCGAAAAGAAAAATCTATTTTTTTATTTTTTTTTTTGTTCTGAAATTTATAAACCTATCCTTATAAACTTATCCAAACTCCTTGATGTTATTTGCCGCGTGACGTAATGCGCCTCAAATTCTATTTTCAAATGACAACCGTATTTTGTTGTGTTTCTCTAGTACGTTTCACCACTGCCATATATGAAAAGGAAAAACAATACAAAACTTAAGGCGTACACCACACGATATTTTTTATAAAAATCATGAATTGGTCGACTTAACAAGAAAATCGAGCACAAGACATATAAATTATCTAAAAAGCTATCAGACTATCTTGAGGCATATCCTAAATGTCGCCAGCATCCGGCAGGATTGATGGTAAGTGACTATTATACAAATCCTGTACATTTTCGGCCATCTTTAGAATCGTAGTGTCGTAACAGGTGATAGATATAACAAAGCCGCTACCACAAGCCCCTAAATACTACGCCACTTCTAAAAGAGTGCATACATCCCTCATGAACAGGACAATGTGCGTCAGGGCTCCCCAGTCCAGCAGTGAGTAATAAAATTAAAAATTACAACCGTTGTTGACCGAATGGAAGTGCCAAAACCGAACATTATATTAAATTCAAATGTATTTATTTGCGTAACATGAGCTCACATTACTTAACCAAAAAACGGTGTGAAAATTATAATCCTAGAAGCTACTACTTTATCTAGTCGACCAACCAAATGGTATGGATAAATCGACATCGAGACAATTTGTATTTAGACAGATTAACTGTCAGATTGACAATTAAACGTTAACTGTGCGCGGACTTGCGCAGTACGGGAACATTATTTATTTTTTGCAACAAACGCTCGGTAACTGATGTTTTTGAAAAAAAAAATCTTACGGACTTTTATCTTCAAATTTTCTACAGGGAGATGCCCTTAACGCCAGTCCATACTTGTAAAAGCAACAGTCACGGTTTCTGATCTTTCTAATCAAAAAACATTCTTCATTGGAATAAAATCATTCTTCAATTTACTAATTCGTTTAACGATATTAAATTCTCTTACGTAATCAAAGAAGTTTTTCTTTGCAACATTCTTCTTACACTTGAAATTCGCAGTTAATCAAACAATTACCTCTCAGTAGGGTTGTCGACGCCCTTGCACTGAAGTACAGATGTTCCCGGAATGCGCTTAGTCACCGTAAAGGGAGGTACAACCCTCGCGTTTTGATGGGGACGAAAACTGACATATAAGTGAAGTATTCTTCCTGGACTCTTCGTGATTATTATTCTTTCCGTTCTACTTACAAATATATTTTTGGACTTAAAAAAGTTTTAGTCACCGTCAAAGCTCATAGAATTAGCAAACTGAAGTGGCAATAAGTAGATTTTGCCACACAACCAATGAAGTTTTTGAATGATTTTTTTGAATTTTGTATAAGCCAATGAAGTTTTTTATGCACCGGGAAACGCATTGTATATATGTAATGCAAAACAATCACTTAGGTACGTGTATTTGTTTAAGAGTAAAGATTTTAGAACCGGAGATGACAGGAGCCTGTTTTTCCCGGTGTTTCTATTTGATGTTAAATTAATGTACATGGTGTGAAAATGATTTCTATATTTCGTGTCTTATATGCCCAGTTAATGCATTCAAAACGAGAATAAATTTTTGAGCCCTAAAAACAACAAAAAAACGCCGGCCGGTAGTGGCTGGATAAAAACAGCGGAAGATTGAATTTAGTGACAAGAGTAGCCGGCTTTTGTCAAAGAGTAGGCTCAAAGGAGAAACAATGATGGTACGGGTCTGGCTCACTATGCACTTTAGGTACAAAAATATGCCTACAGCGGTGACCCCTGCGCAGGGGTTTATTTCGATCAGTTGCCGCGAGCTGTTTGTAACGCACGCGCAAGTAGAAGCGTTTAAAAATTACTATCTTAATGTAAGTTGGTATTACTTTTTGTTTAATTTTATTTTACAACAAATTTAAAATCGTGTTTTAAAACGAATAAAACTACTATAATTAGTTATATTATAAATTATGGGTGACAACCCTAGAGATTCTCGCACAGAGTGTCATTGTGTGCGTGACCTTCAACGGTCCAATGTAATATCGCCTTTCTCCGATGCGCGTAGGATTCGATTTAGCTCGCATTTTATTTTGTAAGTGTTTTTTAAAATTTGCAAATTTTGGCGATTTTATAGTTAGAAATTAAAATGACCGATTTTCTTGAGATTATTTTTTCAGTAATGATAACTAGTAACGGTTTCCTTAGCAGTCACTAATTTTAAAATCTTAATCACAATCGACCAACAGAAGTCGGAACCATTAGTAGATATCACCTAACCTTCGAAACCTGCAGAATTATAGCGGACACACCTAAATCAATATCTGCCCTTTAAATGCCTTCGTGTTACATTGGGATTATGACAGTACGACATTTATGATATCAGACGTATTTGAAATACGACGAAATCGTAAAATACATTAGCGACAATCGACAGGCAAATTAGTTGAACGTGTCAAAAGACAGATTTGAGTCGGACCTGCATACGTTGAATTAAGTAGCTTTCTTTAATTAATTTTCTAATACCTACATGAACAACAGTATAAACACAGATTTTCGGTCAGTCCCCACACGTCTGTCCCCTGTCCCTGACGGTCTCGATAAGCTGCAAGAAAGGGGACGGATCAAAGGCAAGTGGTCTGCACGGAGGGTTTCAGGCCAAAATGCACGACGCCGGCTCTGTGCAGATTGGCGGACATTACCAGTTTTTGATGTCTCTACATAATGTCCACATGACCAATGTGTTAGCAATGCGTAGATGACAATTATTAATTACACAGATACATATGTTTCGTTATTAAATTAATTATTACAATGAAGACGAGACGCAAACCGATAACGTCGTCTCGACATTATCAATCTAAAATTTGATAAACGTGCATATGCGGATAGCTAATGGCATCTTTCAAAACATTTTTTCACGTCAGTATGAGTGAATTAAGTAAGCATTAAAAGAATACCCGCCTACGAGCATCTTTTATAAATAGTAATAATAATACCGCCATACACAATGGCCCACACTAGGATTCCCTGTGTCGTGGGTCCATACACACGCGCGCAGACAAAGACAATCAAGCACAGCACACAGACTACCAACCAACTGCGCCAATGAACACATACTCGTTTTTTGAAATAAACTAAAATTGATATTCAGTGCATTTACTAACTGCTTTGTTTGTTTCGTTTTATGAATTACTCTACTATTTTCACAATTCAGTATTGAACTCAAAGCAGTCGGGACTATATTTATATATTCTTTAATCTGATGTTTATTTTGTAAACCATGCGCGTCGCAGTCGGGCAATAAACAAAATACATGTGTTTATTTGAAATACATTTTTATTTACTTAAGAAACACATGCAGTTTGTTGTTAGAATAAATTACGTTAACACAAATCTTAAATAATAAAAAACAACACATTTGGGACTAAGGTTTCTTTTTTTTTTTGTTACTAAATACCATCCCGTTTCATCCCATCCCGTAGAGTACCTATAACAGGATAGCATAAACCAAAGTACTAATCCTATTATGTAAGTACCTATATTCTTTCTTCACCACTCCAACTCGTAATTTCATCACGTTATTTCCTGTTTCAAAAATCCGCAAGATAAGTATCGCGGGTGTGTGTCATTTGACTTATTTTATTTTATCCTCATCAATTGTTAATATAATAAAAATAAGAAAAAGACTTATAAAACCTAGATTAGACTTATAAACCTATAAACCATCTTTTAGTTCTACAAACTAAAAGATGTTAACGTAAGAACTAAAAGGTGACACAATCACTTCAGCTCGGATGCTAATCAAATACGAGTTGTTACGAGTTTACTTAATCAACATCCTAACGAAATGCCTAATAACAGAGGAGTCATTTATACTCGTATAAATAAAAGGGACGCGATATTTCACGATAGCGTGAAATCAGCATCATGAAACCGTTGTTGTACTGAACACGCAGGGCGTCGAGTGATCTGCGTGTATAGTTGGTCCACTACAACCCTACAACAATGTCACTTTATGTTGGCAACATTCATTTTATAAAAAACATTCTGTACCCGACCACGGGCAGCCATCTGTGGCTGCCCAACAGATGGCGCTTACCCTGCTTTTACCAGTTTTTGGGTAAAAAGCATGTTTTTACTCTGTGATAGGTATATAAAAACATGCGCGTATTCGAATGCAACGTTGTGTCAAAATTTCAAAGCAATCGGTGAAGAACTTTCGGAAAGATTTTGAACAAACGAACGTTTACATTTTTATTTATATAGATACATTCAATAACAACAGTAATTTTACTGTACAGAAGAGCTAAACACCGAATATAGTATTTTATTTGGAATTTCCCCCCACACAAATAAAATTCGTCATACTTAATGATATGTCACATTAATAATCTGCAAATATTGTCAGTGATTTAATGACGGTTTCCTCAAAATATTAAAACATAATGTTAATTTTATTCAACGACATTTTGCTATCGGTGCCTACGCATCAACTTTTATGTCAAAATGTCAATCATTTGAATATTCATGTTGACGGACACTACGTGACAGTCTCAACCATAAACTTATGTAATGATAAGATTGTCAAAATTAAATACGGACACTTCTTCGACACTTCCCGACAGTTAGCACCATTCCATCTTTTCCCATGTGTGTCATAAAAGACGATTAAAAGATAACAGACTCCTCACAAGCCCAGAGGAATCACACCACCTCTAAAGAAGTGGACTCTCCAATCTGCTTATCCCTCATGCACAACACAATGAGGAAGCCCATGTCCAGCATGGTGTAGTGGTATTCTTTAGTATTGTTTTTTTTATGGACGAAGCATACAGTCCACCTGATGGTAAGTCGATACGTCGCCTATAGACATCCGCGATACATGCTAACATTAGTCCAAAATAACAAACGTTGGCACGCTCCCGGATGCGCTGCCTACCTTTGGAGATATAGGAATGGATTTGGAGAAAGGCTTGGGAAAATGGAAAAGATGGAAATGGGTTCTGGCACATCTCACTCACTACCGAAACACGTACGTGCATTAGGGAAATAAGATAAAGTGGGAAATGCAGTACATTTCAAGGTAATCTTCTGTGAGAGAGGGGTAACGTGACGAGTCGAGCGCGCCCAGCGGCTGTTGGAATACAGCGTGCACTCTCCCCCTAAAGTGTGCAATAAAGTGTACTTAATCGCATATTATACTGATCTTTACTATTAACAAACATATTCAAAATCTATGGTTTTAACAGTTACACAGCCCAGTCTCTTTTTCAACATCCTTTACTTTGGCTTGGTAGAAAAACGTCTTGATATACACAGTTTCCTTATTAACACACTACAAGGAATTACGACGACAATCTAGAATTGGACATTGGAATGGACATTCTAGAAATGGAATTAAGATCGACAACCGTTCCATATCCTACATCTTTTAACAATCGCAGCTCCAATGTTCCCCAGACACAATAACAGGACGAATACATGATACAAAGTAGGGTTAATAAAAAACACGTTTTTTTTTTTTATTGTAATCAGATTTTTTTTTTAATTATTTTAACTAGGTAACATTTTTCTACTAGGGGGTGAAATAAGTTGGGCGGCTGGCAACACTGAGTCGTGTCGCGTCAGCTGTGACTCACCGAGTAAAATCTGTGTATTTTCTGTTTCTGCCTGTTAACAAATACTATATAAATAAATACCACGAGACTTGGATCATGTTTGAATAAATATATGATGATTAATGTAAAATTAAAAAAAAAAAAATTCGTTTCATTTTTATTGTATTCCAATGAATTTTGCCTGCTCTTTGACTCTGATTTATATAAAAAAATATATTTGATTTCTATCATGATTTAAATCATCGATTTGAGATTACATACGAGATATATTATACAAGCACTGTAGAGCAGACACGTTATTGTCCAATAGTGTTCAATTATCAGTAGCTTACGAATTGTTTAATTCATATGTGTTTTGAAAATGGAACATTCTTATTACGTAGTACTTAAGTGTCAAATTTGACTTTTTATGAACCCCCCCCCCCCCCCCCCTTACCTGCTTCATCTTGGAAGTTGCCAATTAAGTTTCTTTGATTCACAACGTATGATGTGTCATCTAGTATAGAATGGTCCCATACCGATCATTTAAATCACTGATTTAATCAAATTGATTTAAATCACCGATCCCTGATACAAAGGATAAGCTTTTATCATAATAACCTTTTTTTTTGTTATTTATTAATTTATTATCCAACGTTTAACATTTGAAATATAATCACGATTCGATTGCCGTTTAGTTGCGAAATCTTGCGGAAACCAAGTTGCTAAACCAGTACTTATCCTGTTAATTGCTAAAGTATCCTGTAATTTGTGGTCAATGATTAATATTTAAATGAGTGACGTGTGCTGATTGAGTTGTATCAAATACCGTGAATATTCTATCGGTAAATACATGCATGCATTTCGAAGAATCCAGTAGTTACTTCCAAGGCTCACCGTCACACACATTCTTTTGTTTTTCACTCATACTAGCTAAAAGTTTTATTTTTTAAGTATATATATATATATAAAAATTAAATGTCATCCCGTCAGTGGCTTCGCCTTAATTGCCTTCGGCGACCCCTGTTCGGAATGACCGCAACTTTAAATCAGCACCCAAGTCAGCCAACCCTAGTGCGAACTCGCGACAATGAGGATGAGTTGTGAGACCGTTTCATTGCTACAAACAGGATATTATTGAATTATTCTCTATAAATATAGAATCTCCCAACATATTTTAGTAGTTTTTAGTTAATCGTTATAGGTATGTATTTACTGAAGTTTGTAGCAAGTATTTTTAAAAATCATCAGTTCACATGCCGAGAAGCATTTCACACCTATATATTCTACTCGAGGACGCTATGTCGTTTCACCTCGAGGACTCTATGTCGTTTCACCTCGAGGACTCATCTACCCCATCGTTTATCGGTCTTGTGACAGGTATGGGATGTCAGTACTATTTATTGATTCTTTAAACTATATATGTTGATAACTAATCCTTTGTCTACTTTCTTTATTTTGGATTTTGTCCAGCACAAAAACCGCCTACCACTATTCCGTCACTGATTGAGCGACTTTTTTGTGTGTATATATATACACACATATGATATGGATGATTTTTTACAACACGTAGTAATTTTATTCGCACAAATTGATACCTCAACAATCAGTGGGCAACTGTCTCTCTCGTATGACACTCCATGGCTCTTTTTATATTGTTCTGGACGAAAATGCCCGCTACAGTTAGTCTTTTTACAGAAGTGCGTAGTGATTATTTATTTTAACATCACTTGGAACAAATAATTTATATTTTACTATAAATATTAACGTAATAATAATACGTAAAATTACAAATGAGTGTTTAATAATTCAATAAATGTTATAAATTTCTACCCTCCCTTATAATTATGCAAATACTAAACACAACGAATAAAAGTTTTTCATGTTTATAATTTGTGAATACAGGTATGATCCTAAGCACTATTGCAAAGTTGTATTAATATACCCATAATAACATATAATTTTGTATACATACAACTTATGATATGAATCGGGCTTCCAAACAGAACGAACTTAGGTTTACACCACGTTTTACACCACAGTGAATACACCAACTTAAAAAAAGCCGTTGGTATTGGATCTAGATATTTGACTAGATAATTCAAATATTTGACTATGAAGGTGTGACCGAAACCAAAACATATGGATGATATTCCATGATCTCAAACATGAATTTTATTGAAAAAATTTAGCTATAAATGTTAACCGAAAATGTGATTGTGTATCTGAAAGCAAATCAATAACAGTTTCTCGGCTGCTGGTAAACGTGTAACAAACTATTGTTTGTCTAAATTGCGTCGATGGCCACCTTGTTTGTTCCGGTGATTGACGCGAATATTGTTTTGTAAAACGTTGAATTTAACTAACCGGCCCTTACCATGTTTGCAAGTTGGATTGCACCACAAAATGTGGCAACATTACTTCGAGTATTGTCTACCGCCCTCTTAACTCCATTCTTTATAAAGGTACCTACTCAATCAGCAATGGCCTTTCCATTGGTGATTGGTCTAGAAACCTTGCAAACTCCTTCAGTTTAAAAAAAAAATACTTTTACCTTTTGTGATAATAGTGATTAAATACAATAAAATGTAATTATTTAAACATTTTATTGACCACTTGCCACGAACCTTCCCATGATGAAAAACATTTGGTGTGACGTGAGGCAAAAATTATGGTAAAAATTTAGATGTTCCTATTAGGTATAAGGTATATTTGCACATATCGTGCTATATTAATGTTCTATTTGTTTGTCTAAATGTTACTGCAATGTAAGGTACCTGGGTCAAATATGCCTACATTAAAGTTTGGTGTCAAATTATTATATTTCCTAAGGTTCAGGCTTATTTATATGGATTTTCCTATTAAGTCCATGAATTTAACAAACCTTTTAGAAGTGGCCATATTTCCGATAGTGTAGGAAAATACGGCCACGGTATGTCCATATTAAAAATGTCTAATTGTTTGCTTTTAAATAATAGATAAATAATAACTCAAAATTAAAATTACTGCAATGTTGTTTAAATCACAGTATATCTTGACTCGTGCATTTACACGTGAGGTTTATGAATATTCAACAATCTATGATGTTAGAAGACAGTTTCATTTCTTTCCAAAATGCATATGAGAAATATGATCAATTGGTAGCCATATTTTCAGTTAGAATATTTTTTTTTCAATGTCATGAATTCACAAAATAATGCAACGATGAAAAATCGCTACAACACTATATGAAGAATAACTATTTTTAGCTTCAAGTAAATCAATCAAGGTATAATTTAAATAAAACACGAAAATGGGTTGAAATCTTAATAGATTTTTTTATAACAGCGGTCGTCACGTCTTTTCCAACCATATGACGGACTGGCGGATGCACAAGGAGAGACCAGTCCGGGTGTCCAGTTCAACCCCGCGCTCTGAGGCCCCTATATGAATAAACTTGTCGCGTTTTGTACGCTGTTTTCAATATATAACCGTGTGGCCATATTTCCCGACGGGCTATATTTGACTCGAGTACCCTTTTATACCTTATTGTTTCTACTATAGCTAAACACCAAGTTCTTTGCTATATTATAATTTATTTAATGAGCACATTTATCCTTGGTGGGTGATTTCAGTAAAAAGAACTATAGTAAGGGTAAAAATGTTATATCCGCGAGTGTACCGTCCATCGAAAATAGTTAATTTAGTTGTCGGTACTCAAAATTCACGTCCGAATTAGCGATGTAGCGTGTTATGACAGCAAATCAATCGGCTTAGTTAAATATAGTGTAGATAATTATTTTTGGTTTAGTAAAGGCATCTCTATGCGTGTATATAATGTATGTATGCATATATGCGTGTATATGTATGTGTGTCATATATTTATTTACTCTTTTTTGTAAATTATTATAACAGAGGGACTTATCTCCCAGTCCACCGTTGGCCGATGCAGGACACGAGTAAATATAGGGGAGTAAATAAATGTAACAGAATATTAAAAAAATAACTATTGTTAGTGAATATTATGTAATAATATTGTGTATTTAGTCAAGTTTCGGGAGCAAGAAAAATGCTTTTTAAAAACTAAAAATTAATATATTAAACTAATGAGATTGAAGACAAGTGGCAGAGCTCGATGCCAGTATTCAACTGCTTATTTAATTAAATCTAACTTAACAAGTAATCTCTTATGGCTACATCCTAAATGCTAACTAAGCTATGGGTTCTGCCGACCACCCGGTTCTGCTGATCCAGCTATCAACAGGAAAGGCTTGGGTGACGTAACTATTAGGGGTTAAAGTATGAAATTGCCGATTTGTACTGAAAAATAAAACTCGTTTTTTTCGTAAAATGTAACATATTTATTTAATCAAAATATTTACCCTCATTATCTATACATTGTTGCCATCTAATCGGAAGTTCATTTATGCCTTTGCGATAGAACTCTGGGGATGTAGATTCGACAAACTGTGTGAAAGCATTTTATACTGCCTCTTGGGAAGAAAATTTTTTACCACGTAGAAAATTGTCCAAATCACGAAAAAAATGGTAGTCCGTTGGAGCAAGGTCTGGCGAGTACGGAGGATGACGTATGGTTTCTAACTGCAGCTCCTGTAGAGTTACAACGGTTTCACGTGCAGTGTGAGGTCTTGCGTTATCATGGAGCAATAATGGTGAAGATCGATTCACGAGTCGGGGCTGTTTCACTGCTAGTTTCGCCATCATTGTTCGAAATTCAGCACAGTAAACATCTGCTGTTATTACTTGACCAGACCTGAGAAAGCTATAGTGAATAACACCATGAATAGACCACCAAACAGTTACCATTACCTTTTTATTGGTAAGCTTTCCCTTAGGGCACTGTTGCGGCGTTTGACCTGGGGTCAGCCATTGCATTTTTCGCTTTCGGTTATCGTAAAGAATCCACTTTTCGTCACATGTCACCATTCGATCCAATATTCCTTCATTTCTGTACCGATTCAACAAGGCAACGCAAGTTTCAACACGCGTTTCTTTCTGCAGATCAGTCAAATCATGAAGCACCCATTTTTCATATTTTTTTATTTTAATGATTTGATGCAAATGAGTCAATATTGTATGTAAGGTAACGTTAAACCATGCCGCTAATTCCTGGGTAGTTTGACTCGGATCAGCTTCCACCATCTCCTTCAATTCAGCGTTATTCACCTGTGTGGGCGGTCTTCCACGTGGTTCATTCTTCAAGTCGAAGTTTCCATTACGAAAGCGTTTAAACCAAAAACGCACGGTTCGTTCATTAGCAGTCTCCTCTCCAAACGCAGCATTGATATTGCGAGCCGTTTCTGCAGCATTCAAACTCGTATTCAAAGATTACTCGGATTTTCGAAGTATCCATCTTACCCGTCTAAGCTGAATAAAAAAAACAATTGAAAGTCGAAAATCGAATGTTGCACATTTTTTAAAACAAGAACCTCATAGGTATCATGTGAAAAAAGTTTCACTCGAAAATCTCACACCATGAATATTTTATGTCAATTCAAAGTATCTATTACTATAAAACGGCAATTTCATACTTTAACCCCTATTATTTACGTATCTATCTATCTGTGTATTTATACATATAGAGACTTTATTTCTTTATTGCACTATCCATTTCTGTTCGTCTACAGACTTCTCCTTACAATCCAAAGGTGGCTTGGAAGAATTCGTTTTAGCGATAACGCTTGTGGCGTCCGTTGGACTTCTAATTGTATTGCTGTGTTTCGTCTCTGAATGAGAGTCTAACTTATGTTCAAACTGCGAAACTGCCTGCAATTACTAGTTAAATATTAACTGATAACTCCTTCATTACACTTTTTTTATGGAATAAAGGTGGCATACGATCATACAGTCCACCTGGTGGTAAGTGGATATTGTCGTCTATAGACATCCGCGATACATGCCAATATCAGTCCGGGTTGACAAATGTTGATCATACACCCGGAATCGCTCGCTGCCTACGTTTGGAGATATTAGGAATGGATTTGGAGAATGGGTTGGGAAAATGGGGAGGATGGCATAGGATGGGATGGGAATGGCCTCTGGCATATCTCACTCACTACCGAAACACGTAAGTAGGAAAATATGATGAAGTGGGAAATGCAGTACATTTCATGATTGTCTTCTATGAGAGAGGAGTAACGTGAGCAGTGGAGTGCGCCCATCGACTGTGGAAATGCACCGTGCACTTTCCCCTTCCAAGTAAGTTTATTAATAGCTGAATGCACAGCTGACCACACATCGCCGTATAATTTGCATAATAACCGTTTTCTAGAAAAATGTAAAGAATTCTAAGCTCATTGACCATTTAATTTCCATTTGCATGAGTTTAAAACACCTTAAGTTATTCCTGGCTGAACGCCTTCCGCGCTCACCCTAAACTACACATGTCCGGTGACTCTTGAAAGGTCATTGGGGCCACAAGAATTTAGTCATTGCGAAAAAAGAACCTTAAGTTATCTGTCTATTTATTATAGCACGATTGGTTCGTGGAATGCATATTACCTAAAAAAATTGGTGATGTTCTGCGTGTTAGCAAGTCCACTCTTTTAAAGATGGTGTAGTCCCTCAGGGCCTGTGTTAACGGCTTTGTTATCCCTTAACCGTCTTTTAGACATCCATGGGTAGAGACGGGGTGATGCTTTTATATAGCCGACCGACACCACACGGCACAAATATCTAATTGGAAAGAAAAAAAATAATTTGTTGGCATCTAAGCAAATAGACAATGTAAAACTCTATATATTTATTGTCACTGGAGAACGTATACCTAACCCACATTTAAAGAAGCCGTCATTTTGGCCGGCATAACCAGTACATACCACATATACAAAATGAGAGCTTTTAACATAGTTTCAATTTTTATTATGGCAACAAGGACTTAAAGTAGCGGGGGAATGAGATATGTAGAGAGACGATGTAACCACCGGACGAAGCAAGTCGTCCAAATTTCAGGACCCTACACCGAAACATTGGACGGTGCATCCTGTGTGACTAATTTGGTTTGCTACCATCTGAGCACGCCTAAGGTGAACATGAAAGAGGGCATGCCCTAGTCGTTATAGGCTCGGATCTTGTTAGGGCCTGCTTTTACCATTCAGTTTTTATTTACCACGGACTATTTTTATAGATACTCCGTTATTGTGGGAAGCAAAATAAATACTTATGGTAACTATAGGTTTTTTTTTAAATTGAAGTAGGCGGACGAGTAAGCGGTCCCACGTGATGGTAAGCGTTACCGCCGCTCTTGGACACCTGCGATACCAGGGGGTAGCGGGTGCCCCGCCGACCTTGCAATATCCTATTCACAGCTTTCTTGAAGAACTCCATAACGTAGTTTAATGGAAAGACCTCTTGAGGCAGTTCGTTTCACAGCCAACGGGTTCGTGGTATAAAATGACAGTAAATAAGTTAACATACATTAATACAAAATTGCCCAACTGCCCATCATTTCTGCTCCTAATTTAATTATTTCTCTAATAATATTAATGTACGGAGACTAATTCAATGTCTAGAATTAAATGATACAGTAACGAAATAAAACTGACCCATTTTTTGTCGAGCGACCTATCAATCGACCAGCGATCCAGTTTTGACTCACCGCCAGGCGGTCCAAGCTTTGATTGACAGACAGACAGCCCGACTGATTGGATATAATTACTGTGCATATTTTATATTGAATACGCAATTGGATTAAGATGACTAAACGCGTGTACAGTGGGCCCACAGATATAGAGGAATAGATAACGCAAGCTGTGGGTCGCTGTGTGCCCGAAGTTGGCACTAAGCTCCTACTTCTCGCTCTGCTCGTCGTGTTCCGATCTGTGCTAGTTGTTACAAAACTCAAAAATGCGTAGTTGCGCCTATAATCAATTGTAAAAATTCGTTAAAAGTCGTGAACCAAGTCAAGGGAAATGTGTGTGTGAGAAATGTGTTTCATCGGTGAGTAGTTTCCCATCACTAAAGGGGTTCGAACATTTTACTAGGGAGGTTGGCATAGTCCCGAGCCGCCATTATGATATTTTTTTCAGAACTGTATCGCACCAATAGGTATAAAAGTAAACAAAAATAGTTGTTTGATAACAATTTAATTAGTAGAAGCACGTGATATGTATATTTTGTTTATACACATTACACTGAGGTAAGATTTGCTAAGATCATACAATTAGCTATATTTCAATCGTAACATTTCGGTAACATGACACTTTAGGAAATAATATTCAATAATATTTTTTGTTTGTCTATATGCATAGATAATGAGGGACATATATACATTTTACATATATCGATAGGGGATGCCCCCTATCGATATATGTAGGTCCCATGGGGCGAAGCAATTTTGGAAAAAGTCAAAAATGGCGGCTTGAGACTATCCCACAAAGTTTCGAACCCCTTTTACAGGTGACGTAACAAACTCGGTTCGCGAACTTGCTTTGTGTATCTATTTCTATGGATGTGTTCATGAAAATGTTGGTCAATTTCGTGTTCGATTCGTTTCCAATTTTAAATGTATGCTTGTTTATTTTATTATTATTTATTTAAACTTTAGTGCACGAAGGAACATTGTACAAAAGGTGGGCTTAATTCCTAGTGGCATTCTCCGCCAGTCAACTTTGATTAAACAGGTTAAATAGCTTGTTGTGGCAATAAACGATTTATTATTATTATTTAAAAAACAACAACTTTAAGTATTAATTTAAGTAACAACTTTAATTATTATTTAACTTTAACTATTATTATTATTTTTCAGCAACAACTAAATGTATATAAATAACAGGGTGCCAGAAATTTAGTAAATCGACGGGCAAGTCCCGGGATCTTGGCTCGTCATTGCAGACAAGTGCGTTCCCAGTACTTCCCAAGTACTTTGGAAATATTTCCAAAAATAGCTTACAAGATACAGCAAAATAAATGACACGATTTAGACGGGAGATCGTGATAAAAGTTTATCTACGATTTACTGCAACGAAACGTTTAAAACAGAATATTTGATAACAAAAAGCAGTACTCGTAACAGTCCTCACAAATGCACAAGCGCCTGATATTGATTACCGCTTGATTGATACGATAATTGATTGACAGGTGACGCAGGCACTCGTGACCATAGAGATAGAGAGGTATAGACAAGCTGTATTAAAATTCAAATATGTGTAGTAAACGACATATTATAGCTTCCACTAGAGCTGTATTTTCATGTTGTACATGAAAAAAGACACAAACTAATCAAATCACCGAACAAATATAACTTTAAATAAATGTTAGTACGGCCGTGTATGCAACGATATTACCCACTAAACTAGTCGGTCATCATTGTGAATCTATACATATAATAAAACAGTAACTGGGTTGAGTCTGTGCATGGATTTAATATAAAAAAGTAAAATTGGGAGTTTCTTCAGAAGCTACAGAACCCAAAAAATTATGTCTGCTTGTCTGTTTGTTTGAGGATCACGTTAAAACTACTGAACGGATTTTGATCGGATTTTCACTAATATAATATAGCTAAGTTGCCAGGCAGATGACAGCACTGGAGACGCCCTGTACAGGGACCGCGCCAACATCCCTCGGGTCGTAGTGGAAGAGAGTCGCGTCAGGCTTGTGTCTGAAATTGAAGATGCTTTAGATCTAGATTTAGGGTTTTCTAAACCCTTTAGGTTAGGTGGATTAGGTTTAGGTGGATTTTAACCCCAGTAAGACGCAAGTCAGTGCATTCACGTTTGTCGTCAGGGTCTAAAGAAGTCCCTTTTGTCGTAGCACCTCGCTTTCAGAGCATACCTCTTAAGATCTCGGAGTGTATCGGGATCCTTGGTGTCGACATTTCCAGCAAAGTTGAATTTAGGGGTCATCTGGAAAATAAAGCCAAAATGGCCTCCAAAAAGCTCGGTGTGGTGAACAGAGCGAAGCGGTACTTCATCCCTGGGTCTACTAATGTCTACTAATACTAATGGTCTCTAATGCTCTACATAGCTTAGGTTAAGCCCCATATGGAGTACTGCTCACATCTCTGGGCCGGCGCGGCGAAATATCAATTGGACCCATTTGACTCCATCCAACGACGTGCTGTTCGTATTGTCGACGATCCCACTTTCATGGGCGGTTTAGAACCCCTCAGCATTCGGAGAGACGTTGCGTCTCTCTGTGTATGGGAGAATGCTCTGAAGAATTGTTCAATATAATTCCCACCTCGAGTTTCTACGAGTAAGTGTTGCGTACTGTTCGGTCCAAAAATCATTTTATACTCAAAACTACTGGATGGCTTTTCATCCATGAAATCCATCATGTCGGTGCTTTTACAGGTGTTAAAAATCTTTAACTGTTTAGTCCACCCGAGCGAAGCCGTGGGTAGAGAAGCTAGTAATAAAATAATATTATTTTTTTGACATTTATAGTTTTCTTTAATGATTATTATTAATTATTATTTTTTTAAAGATGACATGAATTGTATTCTTTTTTAATTGTATTTATTGCTTTATTCATAAACTTTATTTATAAACGGCCCCAAGTTCCCGGCGGCTCCAGTCGCAACACCGGCGTGGACGACGGGCGCTGGTCGAGCGCTGGAGCCAGGGGTGCTAAGAATCTCCGGGCGGGATTCCACCGTCGAACGACCAGGGCTTTTGACATGGATCACCGACGTAGGTTGTCACTGGTGACTTACAACACGCGCACTTTGAGGACAGACGAGAAGATCGCTGAGCTGGAAGAGGAGATAGGCAAGTTGCACTGGGATATATTGGGGTTATCAGAAATCCGAAGAGAGGGGGAGGACACGATAACCCTGAAATCCGGCAACTTGTTCTATTACCGGGAGGGCGACCAGCAGTCCCAAGGTGGTGTCGGGTTTATCGTCCACAAGTCCCTCGTAAATAATGTTGTAGCCATCACGAGTGTGTCGAGCAGGGTCGCGTACCTTATACTCAGAATATCCAAGAGATATTCGTTGAAGGTCATACAGGTCTACGCACCGACCTCGGCACACCCGGATAACGAAGTGGAAGCAATGTATGAGGACATTAGTAGAGCCATACATGCTTCGAAAACACACTACAATATTGTTATGGGGGATTTCAACGCGAAACTGGGCAAAAGAGGCGACGATGAGTTGAGAGTGGGGCAATTTGGATGTGGGCACCGGAACCAGAGGGGCCAGAGGCTGGCCGACTTTCTTGAGAAAGAGGGACTCTTTATGATGAACTCTTTCTTCAAGAAGCCGGCTCATAGGAAGTGGACCTGGATGAGCCCCGACGGTTCCGTTAAAAATGAGATAGACTTCATTATGGCCACAAAGAGACAAATATTCAATGATGTCTCCGTGATCCACAGGGTGAAAACCGGTAGTGATCACCGAATGGTTAGAGGCACATTGAATATAAACGTCAAGTTAGAAAGGTCCCGCCTGATGAAGTCTACGCTCCGACCTACTGCTGCCCACATACAGAATCCCGAAAGCTTTCAGCTTGAACTGTCAAATCGCTTCGATTGCCTAGAGGATTGCGTTGCAGTGGACGATATCAACAACAGGTTGGTAGAAACTGTCCATACGGTGGGGTCTAAATTCTTCAGACATCGTCGAAGAGATGGACCCCAAAAGCTCACCGACCACACCCTCGACCTCTTGGCGGAACGACGTTCGATGACACTGCAGACTCCTGATGACGCGGAAGCATATCGGCAGCTCAATAGACGGATTCACCAGTCCTTGCGACACGACATCCGTCTCTTTAATACTAATCGTATTAAGGAGACGATAGAGCGGAATAAAGGCTCCAAAGTGTTCGCAAGAGACTTATCTATTGGGCAGAGCCAGTTGACGAAGCTGAAGAGGGAGGACGGCAGTGTCACTTCCGACAAACAAGAGGTACTGAGGGAGATCGAGAAGTTCTATGGACAGTTGTATACCTCGGTCGCTAAACCTGTTGGCAACTTGGCCAAAGACCCAAGAGCCAAGTTGACCCGACACTATACCGAAGACATCCCGGACATCAGCCTGTACGAGATTAGGATGGCCCTCAAACAGCTTAGAAATAACAAGGCGCCGGGTGAGGACGGAATCACTTCAGAGCTTCTGAAAGCGGGTGGAACACCGGTACTGAAAGTCCTTCAGAAGCTCTTTAATTCCGGCTTGCTCGAAGGTATTACGCCGGAGGCATGGAACAGAAGCGTGGTGGTGCTCTTCTTCAAGAAAGGTGACAAGACCTTGTTGAAGAACTATAGGCCCATCTCGCTTCTGAGCCATGTTTATAAGCTGTTTTCGAGGGTTATCACGAATCGTCTCGAGCGCAGGTTTGATGACTTCCAGCCTCCCGAACAAGCCGGTTTCCGAAAAGGCTATAGTACCATAGACCACATCCATACGCTGCGGCAAGTTATACAGAAGACCGAGGAGTATAACTTGCCATTATGCTTAGCGTTTGTGGACTATGAGAAAGCCTTTGATTCGATCGAGACTTGGGCAGTGCTACAGTCCCTCCAGCGGTGCCATATTGACTATCGGTATATCGAAGTGTTGAAGTGTTTGTATAACAACGCCACCATGTCAGTCCGAGTACAGGAAGGGAGCACGGAGCCGATTCCATTGCAGAGGGGTGTGAGACAAGGAGATGTTATCTCTCCGAAGCTCTTCACCAATGCGATGGAAGACGCTTTCAAGCTCCTGGAATGGAAAGGACTCGGCATCAACGTTGATGGCGAATGCATCACTCACCTTCGATTTGCCGACGATATCGTGGTCATGGCAGAATCGCTGGAGGATCTTAGCACAATGCTCGGAGACCTCAATCGAGTTTCCCAACAGGTGGGCCTTAAAATGAACATGGACAAGACGAAAATCATGTCGAATGTCCATGTCGTGCCCACCCCAGTTTCAGTTGGGAGCTCGATTCTCGAAGTTGTTGACGAGTACGTCTACCTAGGCCAAACGGTCCAACTAGGTAGGTCCAACTTCGAGAAAGAGGTCAATCGACGAATCCAACTCGGCTGGGCAGCGTTCGGGAAGCTACGCAGCGTCTTCTCGTCCAAAATACCTCAGTGCTTGAAGACGAAGGTCTTCGACCAGTGTGTGTTGCCAGTGATGACCTACGGCACCGAGACGTGGTCTCTGACTATGGGCCTCATAAATAAGCTCACTGTCGCACAGCGAGCTATGGAGAGGGCTATGCTCGGGGTTTCCCTACGTGATCGAATCAGGAATGAGGAGATCCGTAGACGAACTAAAGTCACCGACATAGCCTCTCGGGTTAGCAAGCTGAAGTGGCAGTGGGCAGGGCACATAGCTCGAAGAACCGATGGCCGATGGGGCAGAAGGGTTCTCGAATGGAGACCACGTACCGGCGGACGAAGCCGAGGACGTCCATCTGCTAGATGGACAGACGACCTCATAAAGGTGGCGGGCACCCGCTGGATGCAGGTCGCTGCCGATAGGTCTAAATGGCGGACAATGGGGGAGGCCTATGTCCAGCAGTGGACGTCTAAAGGCTGAGATGATGATGATGATGATGATTGCTTTATTGCTTACCTTTGCATGAACTAGATTAGAGGTGGAATATGGCGGCCTATTGTATTGAATATTGACAACTATACGAGTATGTACCCATATTGGGCAATAATTGGGTATATTGGGCAAATAAATGATTTGATTGATTAAGGTCAAACGTCTTAAAACGTGATGAGTTAAAATATTCAGATTTTTTTAATACAATTAGAATTCTATTTATTTTTGGACTGTTTGTGTTAGTACCAGGTCTTATTAGCTATGGTTAGTAAATAAAACAGTCTACTCTGATCGGGCATTCTTAATTACAACAAAGAGTTGTAATTAAGAATCAATACCAAAGGCATCGAGAATTTGAATATGGCTTCCCTCTACTCCGTGCGAAGTTGCTCTAAATATATATTTTATTTAAAAACTCCCCAGTTAGTACATATTTTGGTACATTATTAAGTACAGTCTCTTTAGATTTTATAAGTATCTCTCATCTTAAATAAACTTGAGGGATAAAAAGTGTCTCTTTAATATCAAACATATATAAAAATGTTGGAACTCATTGAACATTAAATTATATCGATAAAATAACTGCAATCGTGTTTTTATCAATATTATCAATCTGTATTAGTAACAATTACGTAAAATAATAAATATAAATAAAATAATAATCAAAAGTATTCCTCATATAATAACAGTCTTTGCACATGCACACAAGTTCGATATTCATTCGCGTTAGATACAGTGACTGATTGACAGATGACAGATGACAATGACAATGACAGATGACGCAATCGTGACCATACAGATAGCAAAAGATAGATATGAATAATGGCTCATTTACACGAGGATAATTTCTCGAACATCGGTCAAAAGCTAGTATAAACAATTGTTATCATCTGGTGATTTTTCAATCTCCTCTATCCCGAGATGAAGCTTTTCTGATATTGACGGGAAATTCGTTCGTCTTGTGGCCAGCGCGGCGGGGGAATTTGAGAGGAAACATGTAACGTGCATAGGCATCTGTAGCAGTAGAATATCGTCAGTTACAAGATTGGAGATGAGTGTCGCAAAGAAAGCGAAAAGCACTTTTAAGATAATGAGGAGTGGCAGTGGAGTCTATAGCTGGTCCTTGTCGCTGCTAGTTGTATACTGGTTAGCGACGGAAACCGTGTAGTCCTGGGCCTTGTCCACTACCGTACTTCTGCTAACCGAGTCTATGGCTCGCCCTTGTCACTGCTGATTGTGTAACGGTTCACAAGGGAAACCGCGTGGTCGTAGGCCCTGTCCACAGCTATAATTACGCTTGTTTGAGGCTATGATTCGACATCGTCACAGCTTATTCTGTGCAAGTTAGACCTTGTCTGCAACTCTAAAGACAGTTAGTAAAATCCGTGATTGAAAATTGTTGCCGCTGGATCTGTGCTGGTGCACAGCACAGCAAGGAGAACCCGCGAGATCTTAAGCCCTGTCTGCTATCTGAATCACATTCTTCGAACGAGCTCAAGAAGTCGTGGGATCGAAGCGTGTGCCTGCCTGCCCAGTGTATCCTGTACGAAGAGGAGGAGAACTACCAGGCTCCACGATAACCGTGGAAAGTACTTCCAGCTTGTGCATGCCGGAGGGGTACAGGTGAGGTTTTAGATTTAGCTGGGCCTCACACTTTGTTATTTCGTTTTCATTCTATGGAAATACTAATAACCTAAGGTCGTGGCATGTTTGGGATGTCATTGGTTATCTGCGCTTAGATAATATGGTCACTTGTCACTTTAAAAATTATGACTTGCTCGGCGTTAAGGGAAAATATCACGAGGAAACCAGCATGTTCCAGAAATAGAAAAACAAAATCTGGAGCATGTGATCCACCAACCCGCACTGGGCCTCGTGGTAGATTACGGCCCGAAACCCCTCGTGAATTTACTAGAGGCCTGTGCCCTACAGTGGGACGTTATAGGCTGAATTTTATACAAGTATAATTAGTATTTTAGTTTCTAATTTATATTTCATTAATTTTTCCCTCAGACTGGGTTTTACATGAATATCTATAAATTGTGCCTTGCCGCTTCTATAGTTACTTTAGTTTTAGGTCTATAGCTTAAACATTATAATGAGAAATAAGATCGACGTTTGTGTGGCAAAAGCGTTACTGGAGCAGAAGCCAAAATTGAAATCGATTAATTTATTTGCGAATTCGACTGAAAATAGTAAGTGAACTACACGTGAACATATTGAAATAACTTCATCCAAAATCAGTCTTTGAAGTCATCGGCGATATAATTCAGTCTACAATCAAAATTCATAAAAGTTTAGCCTGACAAATGAAAATTGGGACTGGAAAATAGAAAATAGCGAGAAATTAAAAAACAATAAATTATCACTAAAATTAGTTGGATTATTTCCAACTATTTTAACCTACATATATCCTTTTCGTCGTCGGTAATGCCGGTCCCAGACATGTGTACAGATATGTACAAACACGCACAAGGGGTACTTTGTACAAATACCTACTTGTACAAATATTTCGTCTTCTTTGCAAATACTTGTACAAATATTTCGTCTTTGCACAAATATTTTGTATTTGCCATCACTGTTAATGTGACCGCCCACCCGTTAATGTGTGAAAGAAAGCATTTCAAACAAACAAACGGACGTCGTTTCATAATGTTTCATTTATAATGTATTATTATTACTAGCAGTGCCAGCGACTTCGCATGAACGTATGTTTCCCGTAGCAACTATAAATGTAATGGATCTGTATGAAAAGTACTCTAACATCTACATCGTATCAGATGTCCAATAAACACAACTACCTCATGCCGTACGTCTTGTGTACGCAAGCTTCTTTACAAGTCATTAGATTCCCCCTCCACCATAAGGTGGACCATAGGTGGGGTAAGGGGAGGGGGGGGGGGGGGGCGCACCCGTTTGTAATTAACCGAGGGCCATAAATTGACCGCAACTGTCATATCATATTGATTTAGTCCCAGCGCTGCCCAAGTTTTGAGCCTCGGGACGGTGATGGAAAAATTATAAATGTTTGCGTTTGTAGGGATGTGTTCGGGAATTATTTTTAATTAAATTTGTAATTACATGTGTACACATCCGTGTTATTGCAACGTTAACACACGGGTGATGGATGCCCTTCAAGAAAGAATAGTCCCAGCTAGGCCTCACTCCAACAATTTATATAAACGTAATGCAGATTAAATAATAAAAAAACACTAATAAAAAATAGTAAGGCCAAAAATAATTCCATGCACAAACAAGCGATCTGTTATTCACAACACACATAAGTAAGTGCGAAGGCTTTACTAGAGTGCAGTAGGCACGTCGTTATGGATTAATAAAATCGTGGTTTGAATTTAAATTTAACTTTGTATTAGCGACCAATTTTTAGAGATTTAGTAGCAAGAAGGTCGGTAAAGGACAATATTCGAAAGGTTATTATTATATGATTCCACTCTATTATTATTATTACTTATTATATGAATTTGTAAACTAAAGCTAAATGTAGCGATAATAAAGTTAATGCCCTTGTCTGAGGAAGCAGGAAACTCGATCAAACCTCAGATTCAGGATTGACTAAGGAGAAATAGAATCATTAAGAATGCTCCCTATGAGATGAAACTGACATAATTGGTGAAACTGACTTAAGCCTCGGAAAGAATAGATTGAAAAGTTTGCAAATGCAAAAATAATTTCAGAAACGGAATAATACTTAAACAAAAAAATATATAATACGGATTAGTGTTCCCGAAATTGATATGATTTATGAGATAATTCACAACTAAAGTAGAAAACAACCCCATATTTAAAATTGTTTTTCAAATTCAATTCAAATCTACTCTCTAATTTAGAAATGTTTAGTACATAGATAGATACTTGTCAGCCGTTGAATATCAACAAATGACAAATGAATTACCCGACCCAGTTACGTAAAATTTATTAACACATAATTGGTGCATTTAAAAGAAAACAAAAATTTGCTGTTTCCAAAAGAAATCACACAGATTGTCCAATTGGATGTCTATTCAGTAGATGCCACGAAGAAAAAAAAATGTAAAAAGGCAGCGACTCACAAACACATTCGGTATTTATGAAACGACCATCAAGAAATTACAGCTATTTAAATCACGTCCGCAACTTTTTATGTGTGGCCCCGTAAAAACAATGATCTAATTTGGCCCACGTACGCATACAACACAAGGAGGTGAAGACAGCATTATTGCCCGTTGAGAACGAGTGAGACCTGTCAAAACAGTGCTAACTAGCGAAATCTAACAACGTTCGACCGAATGATAGAAAACAAAGTACTTGCCATTCATAAACACATGATCGGATTCAACAAACATTATTGAAGCGTATTTATGAGTTGAGATCAAAGTCGTATAACAAAAATAAAGTTACCAATCAAATAGCGGATATCATTCCTCAAACATGAGAAGGTAAGACGTAATTTTGAATGTGAAATAGTTTTGATGGACGCAGCAACAGATTGGTATAACAGATTGCCATATTGCTCTATTTCCCGCCAATTGCCACCTCGATGACGTTTGGCTCGTTCTTTATTGCACATTTATTAAGAAATCTGTTTAGCATAGTTTTGATCTAATTCTGATATTTGATTGGAAATAGTAATGTGATGGTTGATCAAAGGCGTAGAATCATTCATAGCCTTGATGCGGTTGGGATCTATTGTTCCAGGCGTTTTGGATCTTTTTTGTTTAATTTATTTTTTCATCCGACAGGATGGAAGAGTCATCATGATACATTTCATGACAGGAGGATTTTGAACATCTGCTGTGATATGTTTACTTGTATGATTTGTGAGAAATTAAATATGGTAATTTTACAAAGAGTTTTATCACATATGAGTGATCCTTCACTTACAAAGTACAAATATATTGAATAATCCATATCTGGAAAACAGTGTATTCCACCTACACAATTAGACACTTAGTTTGTTCACAGGATGTAAAAACAATACAAACTATAAAACTATAAAACTGTTAATAGTTGTCAAACAGAACCCACGTTTAGAAAATAATCACAGAATACTCAGGTAAAAAATACCTATTATTATAAATATCTCCATGTACATTTGCTTTTTCAAATAAAGGTCAAATATTATTGTCATAAGGCAAGCACTGGTGACAGTTTATAACGACGAAACAAAGGTTTGTAACAATGAAGATAAAAACAAAAGTAAAAAAGTTGATCTAAGTTATAAAATGGTAAAGAGAAAAACGCAAAATTGACAACACAAACAAAACAAGTATGACTCGCCCATCCTACAGCGTTGGGTGGGGGGTTAAGATTGGCAAAATATCCTATAATATGTATATATGTGTGTAAAAATGTATATAATGATAAGTAGGTATGTATTTTATTTCTTAATATAGTAATTTAATTTTGGCATATGAGTGTTTGTTACTTGAAATAAAGATTATATTATTAAAACAGACTTCGTTAAGTTGGAAAGTTTCAATCAAAAATTGAAAGACTAAGATGGCTACTAATACGAGTGAATAAAGACAATTACAATCTACCAATGTTGACCTTGCTAAATGCTAACCTTTATTTACTTTATGTGAAACAAAACCTATTTAATACGATTGAAGCCTTATCTCATTCATTTTGACAGGCCACCAACAAATTTATTGTTAGAAAAAAACAAACTAGTTCCAAACGATATCCGAAGCCACTAAAAATTCCAAATGATTTCACCTCTTTGTAAGTTAACGTATAAATCGTAAAATGTGTCAATTAACTCAAGTTTAATGTTGTATTTATGTAAATGCGCGTCAGACGGACATTGTGGGCTAAGACAAAAAGAGACGTTTGACGGCGACACAACCGACGCATTTAGATAAATTGGGTATTTTTTAGTAATGTCATAGGGAAAAAAGCAGATCTATTACCGGTTGATCGAAATGTTATAGGTACATTTGTAATTAATCGGCTATTTCAGTGGAAAGACAACGCTGACAATTCCAATATAAAAGAATTACCCGATTGTTTATGATCTATGACATCCTAATGCAATAAATAGGTAATGGGATATGTGTTTTGAAAGTGATCATTAAATGCTTATTAGAGGATGACACCAATATTATGATTAAAAAACAAAAACAATGTTAAAGTTTTGATCAATTCGAAATTGCAAACCTAAAAGTTCGTAGGTAATTACGAATTTAAAAGGATTTACTTCAAATGAGAAGCGACGGTTTAGTTCCTGTTCGATTATTGTAGGAATTATGTATTGAGGGAGTTGTTGTTTCATAGTGATAGTTTATTAAACTTCAAAGTGAGTCTTTGTGCATAATGATTGTAATAATCAAACGAAGGCATAAGACTGCATTTCTCGTGTTTCCAAAGAGTCCAACTCTGTCCTCAGTAAACCTACAATCAATTTACTGAGCGGTTCCACTGGACACTGACAAGATGTGTTTTAAATTGTTTTGATTTTAATTACGACGAAATGTGCTAGAAGGAAAAAAACTTTTAAAAACATGTCCTTACACGTGACATTATCTGGGAAAAGGGACCTTATTATCAGTTGTAGTTTTAAAAATATTGAGACTAGTAAAATAAAAAAAATTAACATACATATCTTTAAACATTTATGTTAATAATCAGATGTTACAGCATTATATTTCTAAACAAAATTTTTAAACAATGAAATTTTTAGTTAGAAAATTTTATCCGATGTTAATAAGTCCACATAGACAATAAAGTCTCTTTGATCAGAAAAAGGTCACAAATAATGTATGTAATACAAATATGTAATACCATACAGACAATCTCTGGATATTTCCTAATAATTATGTATCAATGAAAAAAGAATACTTAGTAACTCGTAAATTCGTCTTACTAAGACACATTAATTTAAAAAATTTAAACTGAGGGTCACGTCTCCAAAATTCATCAAATTTATAGATACAAAGAAACCAGTTCAAAAAATTGGGACTGTTCAAACACGGTGAACAAAAATTAAGTTGATCGAAATAAATATGGCGGATGATTTATTGCGGTATTGACATTGGCTGCGCGGGCGCCCGCCATCTTGCTTTTGCTAATTGCCATTTAATGTTTTTAAATCAGTCACACGTCGACGTCTTTGGACGAATGTGTGATTTTCGGTTATTTGTTTAGTTTTTTATGGGGTCAACGTCACAATTTTTAGTGGAAACGTAGGTAAAGCAAAAACAGGATAAACTCAGTACCAATAATTTTTTGCTCAATATAAAAGTTAATTTAATGCGAGTAGAGTCCTCGCAACGAGACATGAGCTTTGCATCTGTGTGAGTGAGTCCTGAATTATCCAATCTATATATATATATATCTACTGGGTTTTTTCTAAATATATTATTGGAGGTAACGGTCCACATGATGATAAGTGGCTACCGTCGCTAATGGACACCTGCAACACCAGGGAATATGCGGGTTCGCTGCCAGCCTTGCAGAATCCTATTCACAGCTTTTTTGAAGAATCCTATATCTTAGCATAAGGGGGAGACTTCAAGAGGCAGTTCGTTCCACAGCCTATGGATTCGTGGGAAAATACGATTTTAGACCATCTATACAGTGCGCGAGGAAATGCGGATGCATCCGCACTTATGTAACGGGCGTCGAACAGTTCTCCGGTGCATTCCCCGTCGTACAGGTATTCTTATTCGCTATTGAAATGGCTCGCACTGTACACTATCGGTGTGCACTCACACAAACGTAAAGCTCGTGTCTCGTTGAGTGAGCTGTACCTATATAGGAATTCTTACTTGTTTCAGACCTGACTAAACAAATGATGGAAACAAATAATAAGTAATATTATTTAGTAATGTTATTAAAAGTATTGTTATTATTTAGTACCGTGCCGTGTGGTGTCGGCCGGCTATACAATAACCTGACCGCATCTCTTCATGTGGGTATCGTACAAGGCGACTAAGAGAGCTACCACAAACCCCGAGGAACTCTAAAAGGAACTCTCTCTGAGGAACACCACCTCTAAAAGAGTGCACTCGTCGACCCGCTTGGCCAGCGTGACATTTTCAGACCTTACATCCCTCAAACACAAGGCAATGTACGTGAGGCGGCCCATATCCAGCAGTGAATACTGAAAGGCCTGGTTGCAATGTTATTAAAAGAGACCAAGAGTCGGGCTGAAGAAAAGATAAAATGTGAAGAAAAATACCATGATTAGATGAGAATAAAATCGACCGAAAACCAGAACTAAAGTACTGATTAAAGAAGAAAAAATTATAGGGACACTCTTCAACATTCAAGCCTAGAAGGAATATGTAAATCGTGGGAAAGCGAAATTAATTAGAGATTGCTATGTATACGGAGGTTACATGTAGAAAAATGAAAATGATGAAGTTGAAGAAGATAGTGGACAAAGATAGGTAGATATTTGCAACACCGTAACTTGATTTTTTTTTTGACCCATTTGTTAAACGCACTCTCTTTGTATGAACTATACTTGTATGCAGTTTGTATACAGAACTTGCACTACATTTCTTTTTAAAATAAAAAACAGGCAATGGAAAGAATCAAAGTGAATGATGAATGACCCATTTTGAGACATTTAATTTACTATTTATTTTTTATTCACCCGAAGTACCTATATTTATTGGAAGGGTCAAATATTGCCAGCATCTATAGGAATTACCTTTCAGGACCACATGCGTGTCACGTTCCCATTCTTTGGGGTACCTACATCAGATTTTTTGTGGAATTTCGTCCATTCCGGCTTTGTCCAGAAAAGAGACTCATAGCTCTTACCGCCACTCACTGTAACTTTGAACTTGTGAATCGGGGATACTGTGCAAGGCATACACCATATTTTCTTAAGTATGTTATTTCATTTCTATTCTTCGTTAAGTATTAAGTTTGCATTTTAAACTAACCACACAACATTTAGCGATGATGTAAATAATAAACGCAAAATTAATTACGTATTTAATGGACACGCAAACATCCGCAGAAATATATTTAAGTGCTTCTTACATCCAGGACCTACTTTAGGAATGATCATCAAACGCCAATAAATACCTGTAGGTACGAGTATATAATATACTCGTACATACATACGTACGTATGTTCGCAACGTCTGTGTTTTTGTCTGTCTGTCTGTCCCATTGCTCACGCAAAAATCACTTGAAAGAATTTAATTATAATTATTTATTCCCCCAGAGTATGGTTCAATGCTCTACTAATTAGTAGGTGCCAAATTAATTAAATAATGCCGGTCGGCCATTTTCGCATTTCCGTTTGGTTTTCCGTTAGTGTTTCGTGACCGAACGCTTAGAAACTCTAAAACAAATTGTTGACAACTTAACATCTGAAAGTGCTTTTGGATGTTTGTCTGTTTTTTATTCAGTCGTGTTGAAATAATTGCTAAATATTAAGATCATTATCTATCTATATAAATAAAAATAAAATGCTGTTCGTTAGTAAGCGCATCACTTGAGAACAGCTCCACCGATTTGGCTTTTTTTAAAAATGTTCGTAATAGTCCGAATAAGGTTTTTGGGGTAAGAAATATTGGAATAGTTGCCCGGAAAATTGGAAAATTCGGGAAAACTGGAAGTCATTTTTGTTATGGGATTTTTGTATGAACTCAAGACCACAACTCACGTTTCGAACGATGGATATGCGTAATTCTTTTTTTGTTTTGTTCGTTATGGTCCTGGAAAAGTTTTCAGGAAAAAAAAATATTTATTGTAATTTGAAATTATGGAATTTTTTTATTGAAATTTGGACAGGACGTCTGTTGGATCAGCTAGTTAATAGTAATTAGTAGTACCTAGTGTAGGTACACTCTACCTCTTAAATGTAATAATTAATGTTACAAAATATCCTAGGTAGGTACTGCTCAAGACTGTGGATATGTTGGTTTGATAAAATTAATTTAGTCCGAAAAAAAATATGTTAAGTTATTTATTTACTCTTTTTTGTATTATATTGTACAGAGACGGACTTAATGCCATATTTAAGGCATTCTCTGCCGGTCGACCGTTGGTGTAATAATAATACGAGTACCTACATTGATAATTTACGTATACGATCAACCATACATATCTACTAAAAACTAGATATTAATTACATATGTATGGTACATATGAATAAGATAACATAAATATAATACTTATATATAACTTATAATATATACATAGATACATATTTTTAATTATTTATTTGCAAGATACACCAAGAGTACGGAAACTTATAAATTTTTCCACGAAATAATACAAATGTTAAAAACTTATAAATTCAAAATACCGCGTGCAATACTTTAATAGGTGCATACAAGTTCAACACAGAGGCATGCGAGTAAGATACAATACGAGTATGAACCAAAAAAATAAATTTAAATGTGGATGCACATAAATCCAATTAAATAAGGTTAAATTACAATTTACTATACTATTTAATTAAACAAATGAAAAAAATACAAAAACAAAAAGTGCCCGACTACAATTTACGTGAAATTTCGCGTTTGAAACTTGCCAAAGAATCATTAAAGATGCCGGCCGATGTCATGAGAATTCAACTCGCTATAAGTATTCAGAAGACGATTTATATAAATAACACATATAATATAAAATAAATATAATATACATATAATATAAAAATAGAGAAAAAAGGAGAAATATACCATTAGCTCAGTGAATTTCGGAGTTAGCGCTTCCAAAGCTTCCTCTTGAGGCTGTTTTTATTAGGAGCCGTCCTTATGCCAGTGGGAAGCGAGTTCCGGAGTCTTGTTGGCTGAGCGGCGAAGGAATTAGTTATGAAACCAGTATGACCAGAAAAAACATACGAGTAAGAGTGTGAAGTTTTCAGGGGAACGAAGATAATGGTCAAGAGAACGGTCAACGGTCTGAAACGAAACTTACATTTCAGATGGGTATTCAGGGGAACGTGGATCGTATAGTAATTTTAAAATATTCAGCCTCATATGACATTTATTCATTTTGTTGTTGTACACGCAAAACGATATATCTATACATGGTTACATAGAGAAGTTGCACAAAAGGCAACCTTATCTCCTGTGGACATCTCTTCCAGCGGACCCGTGAAATACGAACCTGGTCGGAACAGGACATTATCTACTATCCTATAATATTTTTATTATCGTATTTAATGAAACGAAAAAAATTTTTTTTGGAATAACCTAATTAAAAAAAATTGGTTCCAGTTGATATGGAATTAACATGAAAATTAACAAAAATAATTTGTCACTAGAGTAAAATACAAGATTTGTAGATTTGCCTAGATATACGTTTTTAAATACAAGTATAAATGTAAGAAGTACATATAGGTATATGTCACAGTTTGAATTAATTTCGTGATACAATAATACTATGCAAACGATTCATTGTTTTTATTTCATGACTTATTCTCTTTGCCATAGGACTACAGAGTTTATGTCACACATTAACACTTATGATATTTTTTATTCGGGAATGGGAATTTAGAGTTTGACTCGTTTTAGTTAAATTCATAATTGAATTAGTTAAGACTAAGAATCAAACTGTGGAATCAAAATGAAAATATCTTCAAAAATAACCATGTTATAGTGTTTAGGAGGCACATAGGTACCTACCATGCTAACGACTCCAATATCACGGTAGAACCACAGTCTAAGAGAATCCATATCATGTATTCGTATGGATTTGAATTAAAATATTAAATTTTACACTGTGGTAAAACCATTTTACGAATGTGTGAGAGAGATAGGTACAGATAACTCCTCACTTCAAACATTTTCATGGTCATATCCTTTTTTAATGTAGGATTTATTTCTTCTCAATTTGTTGAATAAATCATGAAACATGAGACATTATCCCAGAACAAAAGTCCTTATTGTTTGTTTTATGACGTAAAGATTCACTAAGAAGGGATTTCTCACAATTCAACCCCTAAAAGAGTGAAACGGGGCGTCAAAGTGTGTATAAAGAAAACATTTTTTGGATCTTTATTAACTTGAAACTTGCTATAAATATTATATGGTTTTGCCGTTCTTAAAACAGTGTCAAGGTAATGAAATTTACGCAAGCGAAACCGCGGGCAACAGCTAGTTTTAAATAAATTAATAGCAATATTAATATGATAGGTAATTGAAAGATTAATTTACATAGATCTACGCTAAGTAATAAACATGTTAGTTAGAAGTTACTTCGACCATTTATTAAGAAACATTGAATTGATTCACATGTTGTTTTACCTTTGGAAATACCCAGTTATAAGATCACTGAAAAGACGTCAAAATTATTATTTAATAGTTGTTGCCCGCGACTTCGTCCGCGTGGACTTTAGTTTGTAAACACAGTCTTTAAATTGATATAACTTTTTTATTTATGAACTGATTGAAATAAAACAAACACTAAATTTTAAGTGAAGCTTACCACAACACATTAGTGAAAACCGCACCCATATCGGTTAAGCCGTTTCTATGATTAGCGCGCACAAAAGCACAGTCAAACAGACAAAAATTCTAACAATCATTGTTTTGGGTTCTATTACGTTGATAAAGGCCCCCGATAATAGATTTTCTCATATATCTTCCATGTACAGACAGCGATCAGTTACATTTTTATATGTATATAGATATAGATAGATAGGTAAGTTGTAGGAATATTTCGAATAGTAGTTAATAAACACTATTCGTGAATACAATGAAATTAAACGCAATCGTCTGGAATCCGCGAGAAAGTACCTATGTTTACTCTCATGTTGGAAAAAGTTTATAGATTGTTTCTCGGGTGCATGTATAAGAAAATGTACGGCTATTATCCGTATTTATATCCACGATTATTTGCCATAGGAATGGTTGGATGTCATGCATTAGAAGTTTGACATAATTTTTCTATTATAATGTTTGTAATTAGACGAGGCAAGTTATCATTGCCCTCATTGTTGAGTGGTGGGTCGTTTTTGTCTCGTATATGTATATGTATGATCGGTATATGTATGCGCGTGTACCTACTCATCACTTACTGGAGGAGGTTCCATCTCTCACTAACCTCCAACGTAACGGTGCCACGTGCTATAAATACGTTATATTAATAAAATGTTAGCGAGGCGTGGCGACATAGGATGTTCTCTTCTCAAATGAGCGGGCTCTCAGCACGTATGCTGTGGAATTCATAGAAAAATCGTTATAAAGAATGTACCTACACATTGGTTTTGATAAATTTTGTTTTTACCTACCATCTATTAGGTTTAAATAAAGAAATAATTTGATCCATTATTCGCGACTAGAATACGAACAGCACCTATCTGAAATACCTACTAGGTACCTACGTACTTATAAAATTAGAAGTTAATTTTCAATTTTTTATAATTTTTATATTTAGTTGTCTTAGATGAATAATGAAAATAAAAAATAAACCAAAAAAGAAACCTTTAGAGACGCTAATTGATAAAGTGGATGAATGAAAGATAAATTGATAGAAAACAAATGTTGTACCTATTGTGGATAGGTACTTATATGTCAGTTTTGGATTAAAAATTCAATTTAATATTAGGTACATTTAATCCTTAACTAAAGTATAATTTAGAAAAAAAAACATCTATAGTAATTTTTACATGATAGAAATGACTAGGGTAATTGCACCCGGTGATTGACACAAATATAACACAATACTCATATAATTATTATACTTCAGCCATTGAACATTTCTATATATTTTTAGTTGAAAAATCTTAACACTTTGAAGATATTTTATAATTGTTAATGAAAAATACGAGAATTATAATTGACCTAGGGTATTGTATAATTCAGAAATTCTAACTGAAGAGACATATTATACGTGTATACCTATTGTAATTTTTTAATGCTGATTTGAGTGTGTAGCATCTACTTGTAAATAATGTAACCTATTTTTGTTCACGCATTCGGACGAATAAACGATTATTATTATATAAAAAATGAAACTACTGCGTCAATTATATCAAGTGTACCTAATAACATTTTTTTTCTCTTTTACCATAGACTTAACAATAATACCATAGACTGACAGCACTAACATAAACTAAGCGGAGATTCCGTCATAAAAATATTAAATTTTAATTACTTGTTTTATAGAGCAATCTTCTAACGAAAATTAGCAGCATGGCTATTTGTACTTCAGAAACTGCGGCACTGAATAGTAACCAAGTGCTCTTGCTGTACCACCTGGCGTAAGTTCTTCAGTCAAGATGTTCTTCGCCTGCCGGGCCTTCTCCTGTCCTGGATCTTGCCTTGTATAATGAGTTGAAGGAGCTTATATTTCTTTATTTCTCATTATACTTGAGGTTGAAATTTAACTACTTTACATCAGATTTAATTTTAAAATTAGTAGCTAATCGTTAATTGCGATAAGTACAGAATTATCCAATTGTTAAGCTATGAAACCAAAGTGCAACATTCAATCGATAAATAAATTAGGTATATTGTAGTTTATATTAACTTAAAAGGAAGCGAATCTTTTCGCGCTCATCTAGGTAGGTACTACTCAGAGAAAGTACTTATCATTAATAATTAAAAATGAAAATAAAAAGAATATTATCTGAGAAAAGGCATCTTATTGTCGAGAACAGTTTCCCTGATTGTCGGGATTAGTTTAGAGAAATTATAAAAAAATACATTATAGCTTTCAATTAGATGTTAGAGCCATGATCAATTAAAACAAAATATAGAAACAATGAAATTTTAAATTAGGGAATTATAACCAAAATCATTAACTCCATACCGACGACAACATCCCTTCACACAGTAACTTTACAAATTATTTTGAAATTATGTACAATGTTTTTTTTTTTCTATGCGCAGTATGTTTGTAATGCGTCCCTCTCTATCTACGCCCCGCCCCCCGACGCCCCCCCCCCCGCATAGTCGCGCTGCAGACGGACCCTCTCCGCTCCTTAATGACAACTGTATGCAATGCTTTACAAAAATAAAGATGGCCGATCGGAAAATGCTCTGTATTTACATGTGTAATGGAAATGTTTAATTAACGTGTAAATAGCTCATGTTTGACTAGCATTTGAAACGATGTGGAACAATTTACCATAATTAATTATTTTATTACAACAAATGTATTCACAGATAAATTGGTGAATTCATTTTAAAAAATATTTTGAATTTATGATTTTAATCGGTAAACAGATTAAATAACATTAATGTTAATTATTTTTAAATTTCTTATCACTTTTTCAGTCTTACCTCTTCTGCGCATTGAAAACTTAAGAATATGATTGTCTTTATGTTTTCGGAAAATAAACTGTTTACTCTAAAATCGTAATAATGAAAGATTACTTTTTAAAATATCTTTATCTACGTGTTTTATGATAGTTTTCCCTCATAATGCCCGTAACGGATTCAAGCGCGCAGAACCGACGCCGGCCGCCGCCGCATCCTCACTGAATTCAGTTTGTTTCCGAACTTTCCCGAGCCTACCACGCACTCAAACTTGCGAACACTTCATCATACTGTTTACATACATTCAAATCACTCTGAAATCCTAAAGAAAACACAATAAAGAGGACACTATTAGCCTGAAAAGAAGTTCTACAAATTCGTAACGTCGAAAAATACTTGTAATTTTAATAACAGGATCAATAAATCTATACTCACTTTCTTTCCAAAAGAATATCCAATATTCTAAACTTTGTCAAACTATGACAACACGTAATTCACCTGTCACCATGAGCACCTAAGCAAGCAATGCCACTCCGAGCCTTCTCAGGTATCCTTTGTTTTCGAAACTTCTATTTGTTTTCAACATACGTGAAACGAATTCCTTAACACATCAAACACCATATAGGATGTCGTTGAACCTCTTTCCAATCCATCAATAGGAAACTTAAACAAATCAACCGTATTTGAACAGATGGGCCGCGACGGTGTCTCGAACGGGCAAGTAAATATATCTTCTTACTTAAATAACTTCACGGAACGTATGTTCACTTCACTGAAAAAATTACACTAAGTTGACAGGACACAGATTTGGCACAACACGTATATTTTGCTAGGTTTGTGGACGTTTATCGCGTGTTTCGCGTCGGTTGTTTACGCGATACGATATACGCGGGTCACAGTGTAGTTGAGTCGCTCGCCGCGGCCGGAATGACGCGAGGAGCGGCGAGACTGCGACAGCAGCGCCGCGCGACCACAAACTGTACTAACGTACTCAATCAAACGTCTGTGATAAGGTGCAGTTGCTTTTTGCAATGCAGTTTGTTAAAAAGAAAACAGACAGACAACTTTATTGCGATATAAGACCGACTTTTATAGTACTATAAAGAATATTTATTTCAATATCGTACGAAAATAAAATAACGAAAGTAAACATGACTTTTATAACTAATATATATAATAATAATAAAAGTTGACAGTTAGAATTTTCTACTTTCATAGCAAACTGTAAGTTCAAAAAAATATGTATAAAAAAATAATAATTAAATATCAACTCAAACCAGTGCAAAAATAGTGAAGGCTCGTATACCGGCCGCGCGGTGGTGACGTGACCTTGCATCGGCGTGCACTCTCCGCACGCGGGCACTATCACCGTCCCGCTCACTCCCCGCGGGGGGCGGCGTCACGTGGCCCCGCCCCCCGCCCACCGCACCTCCCGGTTTTTACCTTTTTTCCCGCGTACTAACTCACTTTCGTTTCTACTGTACATTTTGTTTCGCGACATTTATTCAGAATTAAGTGTTTAGCAATTATTTCTTTATGTTGAAGCTAATTTGCTTTCAAGGACAAATTTAATGTTCCAGAGTAAATTATTAAAATCATTATTTAAAAAAAATAGTTATTTAAAAATCAGTAAAAGAAAATTATTATCGATTCTAGTCTTGCAGATATGAACACATTAGTGGAATCTTAAAAAATATTTCTTTTTTATTGTTGTACCTACTTATAAATTAGACGTTAAAGTACCTACCTATGTTTCTATTTAAACAAAATCTTGAAATAACAAAATATTAAAATTGAAAATCTTAACCATAGTCACTACTTTTATATTTATTTATTTTTTAATTAGAAATATAAATATACTGATAGGTATAGATGAAAATAATTTCTAATTAAAACAACTTGTTTATCAATTGTTCAATCAATGGGTAGTTTACCTTACGACAATAAAAATGGAATAAGAAATGGAATACCTAAATGAAATAAATGGAGAAATACGAATGGAATTCACTTGTAGTTATTTTATTTTTAAATGCTTGTAATGTAATGTCAATAAAATTTTTAAACGTCCATAGACATCCGCAATACATGCCAACATCAGTCCAGAATGGCAAACGTTGGCACGCTCCCGAATGCGCCTGCGCTTAAGGAATGGAATGGCAAAATGGGGAGAGATGGGATGGGATGCTAATGGGCTCTGGCATATCTCACTCATTACCGAAATACGTATGTACCTATGTCAATTGGGAAAATACTATAAAGTAGGAAATGCAGCACATTTCAAGGTAGTCTCTTTGAGAGAGGGGTAACGTGGCCAGTCGAGCGCGACCAGCGGCTGTTGGATTGCAGCGTGCACTCTCCCCTTAGTCGCCTTTTACCACACCCACGGGTGGTGCTATTCTAAAGCCTGCCCCCATACCCACAGTAAGGCTCCTATAAGGTCAATAACTAAATACTTCATAAAGGTACCTATATTTTTTTTATGAATATAAGTTAGTGTTCGGAGTTTGAGTCAAATATTTAAATTGTCAAAAGTAAGTTTTATTACACAAGACGAGAGGTAGGTATCTCCACAGATGTTATAAAACCACCTGAATCAAATGACATTTCGACACAGCACCTCACCTAACCCTGCAACCGCCATTTTACGGTCGCGATCGTTAAAGCGAATTTTTTCAACATCGGCACCTTAAACGCTGTAATTGTGTGGGCCATATCTGGTTTTAAGATGTTGACCGCAATTAAAAGTTCACTGTCATTGGAGGAATGCACCTTATAGTTCAAATGAATATAAATACTTAGAAGGTGATAATCCCTTAAAACAAATAAATACAGTTAATTCAAATAATTAAACTTAATTGAAACGCCTTATTCTAAAAGGATTTGAAATTAAAGAAAGAAATATATTAGTGCCAAGTAACACTACACACTACGTATTAATAATAATAATCTATAGTCGACTCACATTCATTTGATCGTGTCTTCAAATCCTTCGGAATGGCTAAATTCTTGTGGCCCTAATGGCCTTACAAAAGTCACCGGACATTTATGGTTTAGAGTGAGCGCAGAAGGCGCTCAGCCAGGAGCAAAGAGTGTGTGCAGCAACGAGCCTAAAGGCGGAAGGAACTGACCTTGGCTTAGAGCGTTGCTTTGGGGGGGTACCGCGGGATCGCGAGTCGGTGAGAAGCGCCCAGGCACGTGCCGAATACCTGGCCGTACCTACCTGGTAAGTGTTGAAGGCTGAAGGCCGGTATGCGTTCACGGTATAGCGAGGGTTAAGTACCTACGGATTTGTAAAAAAATATCACTAGCTCGGCGGTGAGGGGAAACCTCGTGAGGAAACCCGCCTGCTGAAGAAATAAAAAGAAAAATCTGGAGTACGTGATCCACAGTTCTGCAATGGGCCCACGTGGTGGATTGTGGTCCGAAACCCCGAAATGGTTTACTAGGGGAGGCCTGTGCCCTGCAGTGGGACGTGAAAGGCAGATGCAAGTACAAACTATATAGCTTACCTAACACAAAGTTGTTGTCAGAACAAAATTTGTAGATTGACAAAGAACATAAGTTACCGACGCAGTTCATAGGATCAGCATATGGCTATACTGGCTATAGTTCATATGTGCCACACGACCGACCACCGATGGGGTGGTACACGCTCCGGTCAGCTTTTATTATACTCTATATTTATACACCGGTATATTGTTTATACACCGGTGGTATCTTATTATACTATTTATCTTGTTTATTCATCATCTCAGCCTTTAGACGTCCACTGCTGGACATAGGCCTCCCCCATTGTCCGCCATTTAGACCTAATCTTAGATCTTGTTTATTATCAAATTTAAATTCAAATACATTTATTTGTAGAACATAGGTTAGGTTAGTATACAAATAGCTATACAAATTTTGAGGGGGCAGGTACACGCTGCAATCCAACAGCCGCTGTGCGTTACTTACCTCGTTACTCCTCTCTCAAAGAAGACTACCTTGAAATGTACTATATTTCCCACTTCATTCCATTTCCCCATTGTACGTACTGTAGTGATAGAGCTATGCCAGAGTACATTCCCATTCCACTCTATCCTATCGCTAATCATTTTCCCAAGCCTTTTCTCCAATATCATTCTGGATTGATGTTGGCATGTATCGCGGATATCCCAAAGCGACAGTACCTAGCAACTTACTACCATGGATTGTTTACTGTTTAAAAAAGATATGTTGATTTTCAGACAGAGTCACATGCGCGAACATAAGCCTCTGATCGTGTGTTGACTCTAGTCACTTAATTTTATAAAGTTCATTTTCCATTGTTACTAAAAAATACATAAATACGCATACAAATATTCTAAAGCGCGCGCCACGAGCAGAATAAATTTCGGTAATTCACATGAGATCAGCCAAGACTGGATCTAATGAAGTCAAGTAAAGTGGTCGGTGATTAACGATTTCATATATATCTCGTTACCGTCCAGTCTTGGCTGATCTTATGTCAATGACCGAAATTCTTTCTGCTCGTGACGCGCGCTTTACTCTTTGTCAAGTCGGCACTACACTTTATATCGTTTAAAAGATACTGTGAATACTTTTTTATACGCACGTTACGTAAACGGTTTATGATCTCAGCTGACGTATCTTGCACCGATTTAATTGTGATCAAACCATCCTGCCGTTTTAGGATTTACGTTTCGATCGGTCACTGACTTTTGACAATAAAATTATAAAGCTGTATGTATGTACAGTAACAATATTTTATTATTAAACTACTAACCTATACCCTTAATTCGACCGTATTAAACAAATTCGACAACAACCTAATACATAATTCAATGACATCACGTCACATTCGTACTTATAAACATGACAGCTTCATGAGAGGGCAAAATTAAGAATAAAGGATAGTGCCTCAACAATTACTGCTTGCTAAAACTAGCGCCACGAACAGAAAGAATGATTTTATTGAGCTTCAATATGGGCGGTCTAGTAAAGTGATCGGTGATAGACGATTTCACACAAATCTCTTTACCGTCCAGTGTTGGCTGACATGTCAATGACTGAAAAATTTCCCGCTTGTGGCGCGCGCTTTACCGTACTTCCTGTCAGTTATATAACGTTCCGTGACGAAATGTGGCTTCTGTCTGCAGGCCCGATTCATAAGTTCAAAGTCCCTCGATGAGCTATGGAGAAAGCTATGTTCGAAGTATCTATTCGGGTTCAAATTTGAAACGTAGATGTTTGCCAAAGAACGAAAGTCATCGATGTAGCTCATAGGAACAGCATGATTAAATGGCATATTTACTGCAGGACCGACAACCGATGCCGTAGAAGAGTTATAGAATGGAACCGTACAAGTACAAGGAAGCACATGTGGTTCGCACTCCAGCCAGGTATCCGACGATTTGACATCCACTGCAGGACACCAGCCTCCGCTAGTAAATCACTCAGGGGTTTGAAGTCATAATACACTACGCAAGCCCAGTGCGGATTGCTGGATACAGATACACCAGATTTTATGTTTATTCGTTGAATATGCGGATTTCCTCACGATGTTTTCCTTCACCACCTGGCTAGTGATACTTTTTTAAAATCCGCATTTAACTTGAAGGTTAGTGGTAGGTACAGCCGAAGATTTGAGCTCAAAACCACATGAATGAGAGACGAGATTAGATAGCGCTTGCTTATCACAGCTCTCTATAAAATAAAGATTTAAGAAATAAAATAATAATAATAATTCTTTCCCGTTATTTTCAATACTACATGAAGTATGAAATGAAATGATTTATTAGTACCTACCTACCATAGAATTTAGAAAATGAACAACTCAAAAATACAACCAACTAATACAGATCTCCTAGATACAGACCTCCTAATACAGATACCTGCATTGTTACGAAACTTATTAAATACCTTTCAATTATTATTGCCGTTAGTGTAATACATGTGTGAGAGGGTGTGCATGAGTGCGTATTTGTGTGAGCATGTATGTGTATAAGTGTATAAAAAAAACTGCCAAAATTAACAATAAGAAGAATATATTTGAGATTCCGTGATGTAATTAGACAACAGAGAGACAGACCTTTATATATCGTTGACTTAGTGGTTGAATGGCCAATCAACCTGTGACCAAATTTTACAGGACAGGTATAATTTAGAAATTATGTGGTATAATATGTGGTATAATTTCTAAATTATCACAAGTTTTAATAGATATCTTTTACTAACAATATCAAACGAAAAAAACCTATCCTGTAAAATTTGGTCACAGGTTGATTGGCCATTCAAGCACTAAGTCAACGATATGATGTAACCGAAACATAGGTTCTGTTCACATAAAGACTTAGAAACAACTTAGTTCACAACTTAGAAATGTTGATTACTATGTGATTATTGATATACCTAATATAATGTAAAAATTTTTCAGACTGTAATTTTATAGGGCCTTTATTTACATTTTTTATGGAAAGTTTAGTAATAACACAAATGAATTGATATATTGAAAAAAAATCGTGATTCTTTTATGTCAAAGTACTCAGAATCATGTAGATAAGCCGTGGTGTCAGACTTGAGTTTGTGTAAATTTCGGGTACATCCTGTATATTTAGAGATATTAATTTTTCTTATGCATTTTCGAATGCCAATCGAACATCCGTTATTACGACTTAAATCATCGCAAAAAAATGCTAACCCAATTTGCGTAGATTGACGTTGATCAGTGCCAGAAAAACGGTGCGCATGCGCATTCAGCCCGATTCAACTGTATAATTTGGAACCATAAAGCGAGAGCCGCGTGATGACAGATCCATCATGGCGGCTGCGAAAATTACCAAAATTACCAATTTTACGATCCGAAATTACAGATACCTTTAACTACAATACCTTCGACTAATTCACCTTTAAACGAAAATCGACTCTATTAATACTATTCAAGATATAAAGAGGAAAAACCAGCTGCAAATAAAAATTGCGAAATATACATACACGTCTGGAGCGACAGCTGACTGATTGTTGACGGATAGTTTTGCTTGTATTGTGCGTCTCCGGATATGAGATGGCACTGAGAAAAAAAAGGAAGTAAACGCAGTATGTAATTTTAATAACATTATGAATCATATTTGCAACCACTTGACGGGTAGAGTCCAGCTTAAGATGTATCATTTTAGCTCGTTGATATTTTGTGGAAGTCTTGTGAGCCGATTGGTAAATGGTCGATTGTGAAGTCATTAAAAACCTTGGTACAGTCCCCTGAGAAATTGGCATATGGCATTTCATAAACGTGAATACGATCATCATCGTGAGTCTCTCTCTACAGCTGGATATACTGTCCACCTTAGAGAAGAGGCACAAGTGCATTTTGATGACATTTGAGAAAATGCAAAACAAAAAATTTGCGTTAATTTAAAATCGAGGTAATAATTTAAACTTAGATTATTGGATACAAGCAACAAAGTTGAGGTTTTGGATGAAACAAAAAGTATAACAAAAAAAGATTCCCTTCGTTTTAATTGCCAACTATAATGTTACTCAGTTAAATAAACGCTTGATTGTACACCAATGTGTTGCAAAAATACCTACAATTTAAATAAGTCACAACGGACGACATAAAATTAATGCATTATCGCCAAGGCGATCTCTGGGTGCTTAAGGAGAAAACAAGTAACAATATCAAATAAAGAAATCAAATCAACATGATACAACTTAAAAATATATTTATGCTTTCGTTAACAATGTTTGATTAAGGTAACATAGTATATACTAGCTGTTGCCCGCGACTTCGTCCGCGTGGACTTTAGTTTATAAACACCGTCTTTATTCGACGTGATTCTTTAAATTGATATAACTTTTTTTATTTATGAAGTGATTGAAATAAAACAAACACTAAATTTTAAGTGAAGCTTACCATGATACATTAGTGAAAACCGCACTCGAATCGGTTAAGCCGTTTCTAAGATTAGCGCGCACAAACGTACAGACAAACAGATAAACAGACAAACAAACAAAAATTCTAACAATCATTGTTTTGGGTTCTATTGCGTTGATAAAGGCCCCCAATAATAGTTTTTCTCATATATCTTCCATGTACAGACACCGATCAGTTACATTTTTATTATATGTATAGATACCTATAGATGACTTATATTTTTCTTAGTTGATTATTATTGTTTTAAATATGAATTGTGTTGTTTAAATTTGCATGTCCTAGGTTATAGCTGGAGTATGGCGATTGGCGGCGTATTGTATTAAATATTGACTACTATTTATGTACCCGTATTTGGCAATTAAATGATTTGATTGTTACTAATGCTTTTCTCCTTAGGACGGCAGTCTCCCGCTTCCCGCTCTTCTCAACAGCCATAACCGAAGACTGTAAATCCAGATGTAGATGTTCCAGCTGAATATCAGCGCTGTGTATCATCACAGACATGAATCTCAGACATCATCACTGAATCAGACCTATAGCTGAGCTGGACGCCCATTCGGGACAGTCACAGGACACACGGACACCAGCCTACGCTATATCTTTTCATTTTTCGAAAATTTCTCTGTTGTTATGTGCTTACACATGTGAGTTTGTATTTTCTTTTGTAACTGTAATGTCTTGTAACTTTTCTCTGAATAAATGTTTGATCTATAAATAGATTATCTATAGATGGGTAAATAGAAAAAAAAAATCGCTAAAATAAACAATAAATAAATAACATAAAAATAACTTTATTTGACACTCGATTCATCGACACAGTCTGTGTTCAATGGAGTCCTCTTATATCATTTCATTCCCAACACACGCTAGAAAAGTGTGCATATTGACCTTTATCTAAGTATTCTACTGGACTTGATCATTGCAAATTAAAATTACTTATGTAGTATGTGGCGCTACCGACTGCATTACGTGACGTCATTGAAACTGACTCGTCTATCATACGCGATGCGAATGCCCCTATATTTTATATTATATTAACCGGTTCTCAAAGTCGCTCAGCGTGCTATGGAAGGTGCTATTGTTCGGGATTTGTTGTGGATAGATGAAACTCTTTACTGCACACCAAAGTAAAACAAGACAGTAACAGACATTGTAACACATGAAATGCACAAAAGGCAGTCTCATCGCTAATAACAATCTTTGCTATGGGAATATGTATTTAGCGGGAAGAATGATTCTATATTGCGGTTGTTTTTTAATTAGTGACTTTTAAGTCTTTCTTCTCAGTCATTTTTCTAGATTGTAGATAAATAATTCTAGATATTTTGTGGAAACTATAAAAAAATGATTGTAATTTGATAAGTTACAAATATTTAAGAACCATACAAAACCTCCACTACTGGGTAAAGGACTCTCTCAACACTCACCGATATATATGATATTCTGCTCTTTATCACCTAACATCTATTAACAAACTTATCCGGTTGTCGGTTAATCTGACAGAAGGGCGTCCTACGCTGTGCTTCTAGGTGCGTAGTCTCCATTCAAAGACTCGTCCAAAGCGCGCGCCACGAGCGGGAAGAATTTCAGTTATTGACATGAGGTCAGCGAGGACTGGACGGAAAGAGATTTGTATGAAATCGTCGTTCACCGACTACTTTAGCAGGCCCCTCATATTAAGGCTCAATAATATTAGGAATCTAGTGAAATGGTCGGTGATCGACAATTTTACACAAATCTCTTTTTTTATAGAGAAGTAGGTGGACAAGCAAGCGGTCCCACGTGATGGACAGCTGCAACACCAGGAGGTATGCGAGTGTACCGCCGACCTTGCAAAATCCTATTCACAGATTTCTTGAACAATCCCATATCGTCCATATTTTCCCTTCAGTCCTCGCTGACCTCATGTCAATGACCGAAATTCTTTCTGCTCGCGGAGCGCGCTGTACCTCAGTTATCTGTGTCGGTGACTTAGCTATTTATCAATTTTTTTCTTTTCATGTCTGGCAGAGATCGCTATTAGAGATAAGTACTGCATTTCCCACTTTAACCTATTCTCCAATGAACGTACATGTTTCAGTAGTGAGTGAGATACGCTCATTCCCATTCCTTCCTATCCTGTCCAAATTTTCCCAACCCTTTCTGCAAATCCATTCTTACATCAACAAAATTAGACAGCGCACCCAGGGACGTGCCAAAGGTTGCCGCTCTGGACTCGTCTGCCACCTTCTGCCTATAAAAAAGACGCATTTTATGCATTTCATGCGTTACAATGTCTGTTACAGTGTTATTTATCTATTTAAACGGGTCATAACGCTAATGTTTACCTTATAGAATGTTTGTTGTTTACCTTATGCTGTCGAGTAAAAGAAATGACGTAAACATCCGCTTTAAGACCCGCCGTGACACATAGATATGTGTGAAAAACGGGAAAATCTCAAATGTTACGAGACTGTCCTGTTTTGTTTTGGTGTGCAATAAAGAGTTTTGTCTATACATTTATCTATCTACTTACTCACTTGAACTGTTTTATTACTTCGTGACTTTTTCAATGACAATCAACAAATTACTTCGACATTATTTTTAGAAGGAAATGAAAATATGAATCACTTACCCCGCGACGTCTCATTATGTTATAAACGTTATTATTACGTTATTCATTGTATATATAAACGTAATATACAAAACATACCCGATACCCTTCATAAATTACTTCATCAACTTTAAATTAGCGCAATAAATCCATCAAAACTTTGAGCAGCGCATCGCAAATAGTCGATTACACGGCGTCGCTGTATGAGTGCGTGCGAAGAACATATTTATTATCTCTAGTCCGGGGCTGCAGGGGGGGCAGGGGAAGTAAACAGGGGTAATTAAACCAGGTTGCATGCGGTGCTCACCCTTCCGACGGCGTTTCCTCTAGAAAAGTTGCAGGCGTGACATGGTGGAGACCTGTTTTATTGTTTATAAAATTGTGAAAAGTACTGACAGCGATTGTTAAATAAGTAACGTTGGAGTTTGAATTAAATGTTCATGCTTAATAATGTGACATAAATAATAATAGAAACCATATACTTGATGACCATATACTTGACGACCATATAATAATAGAGACCATATACTTGACGACTATATAATAATAGAGACCATATACTTGATGATCATATAATAATAGAGACAGTACTTGTATTATTAGTTAGTCTGTAGTAATTTCACTCATTGATATTTTATTTGGAGAGACACAGTGTCGACACTGTGCACGCAGAACGTGCACAGTGTTTTGCCCTGACAGCCTTGAGGTGGAGCGTCACTGTCAACACTATACCTGCCAGTCGTTTACCGTGTACACAATTGAGATGAGTACCATGTCATACATACTATCAGCCTATGTAACTCCACTGTTTGATATATGCCTCACCCAAGGACCGCCACCACCTACAATCTCCCTCTTTTCTCATCCAAGCAGAGTTGGATACGTTTAGTTAACTTATAACTCAATAGTGTTGGGGACAATTGCAGTTTATAGCAATATTCTGTTAACATTTTTCACATATTTTTCACATATTCACCGATTACCCCTAAACAGTTTATAATCAGCCTATAACGTCCCACTAAAGAGCATAGGCCTTACCTAGTAAATCACTGGGAGTTCGGGCCGCAATCCACCACGCAGACCCGGTGAAGATAGGTGAATCACATACTCCAGATATTTTTTTCCAGATACTCACGATGTTTTACCGACCGAGGATCACACGAATGTGAGTCGAGTATAGATATCTCTAAACTGTTACCGCTCTAAATGTTTAAATTAATATATATATATATATTTACACTTATGTGTATTGGACACACATTACGTATCAATAGATTATGTACGATGGCAGATGCAACTCGATCAAAAGAAACGTCAAGTTTGTATTTGACATAAAAAAACATACGGATGTAAACGTACTTGTTTATATATAAATTAACAGTCCAAATGAAACAGTTTTAAACATTGGAACCTTTACATTCACGATTTTAATACGAGGATAAAATCCGATACAGCATTTCCTAGAGACAACCTCAATAACAATGGAGTAGGAAAGCAAATACAACCTTAAACGAATATCGTGGGTGAGTCCATTCAAACAATTTATGAATGAGTCGTAAATATGAGTTCATTCACACTGCAAATGTCAAGGTCCTAGTGCGTGCCTGTAAACTACTCGAAAGAAATTTTTTCCATTGAATACTTTTTTCGTTAATTTGAGATTTTTTGAATTTTTATCAATGAAATTAATTTTATAAGCCATGTTGGACTTAGTGGCTGGATAAGAAGAGTCGAATATCGAGTGCTGTGACGAGACTTGGGAGTTGCCTATATGCAGTAGTGGAGGGACATAATCTGATGGTATGGTACGGACTTAAATTCCTCAGTATTTTTTTTGTATCGGATTTTATCCTCTAAATGTACTCCAAACACTAGTAAGTAGCATATGTCTAACATTATAGGTATCATATTATGTAGGTACTCGCTATGCCAGCGAGTTGCGTGAACTTGTGATTCCCGTGGGAACTCGATCTATATAAAAAGTTCCCTAAATCTTAACCCGGCACATAAGCTAATACAAGTTTAATTAAGATCCATCCAGAAGTTTGTGCTTGGTACGCGTTTAGGCAGACAGAAAAAACGGCTGTTTTGGATTCTGTATCGTTCGTAGGGTGCACACTGCAACATTTTTTTTTAAATTTACGTTTTTTACAAACTGATACGATTTTATTATATATATATATATATATAGATGCATAGCAACTGTGAATATATGGCTGGTGACGGTTCCATGGGAGGTGGTGACCACTTACCATCCGCTGGGCCGCCCGCCTGTTTACCATCTCTTCATTAAAAGAAAATAAAAAAACATACCTCATATCAATGTTTCACAGAACGTACTGGGAGTTAGGATGACCTTAGGTTCTGAATAGTAGGGCCATATGATCCGTTTCTCATTATCTGTAACAATAAATTTAAAAAATATATACAAAATACGTAAATACAAGCAAAACATCAATTGTTTTTGTCCAAACTTCCACACTGTCTATTGTCCAAACTGAATATTGACTTTCAGAAATAACCGTCAGGGTTTTTCAGTTTAACATTTTTAATGAAACAAACTCATTAGAAAGATAAAAGGCGACCAGAAATACACATTGTAACCCTGCAAGCATATCTTAATGCTATCTCGGATTACAGACCAATACCGAAATTAACCCTTCAATATCGTCCGTTGTACCGCCTAATGGGGTCCATAAGTTGATGTAAGTTAGGTCTCCCGAACCAATTTTATAATCTACCTTTATCCGTGCGCCTGCGCACTAAGGTAGATAAATTGATCGCCTCGATCCCTTATTGGATTAATTTATGGTAATATGTTCAGATCGCGATAGCCAGGCCCAAGTTACGATTAAACAGTTTTTATGTAAATCCGCCATCTTTGTTCGCAGCAGTTGGTATTGGTTTGGATTGGTGTAAGTTGTAATAGATCCGCGATAAGGTGTGTCTATGTTGAGTCTGACTTTATCTTATATTGTGAAAGGAAATGGCGATAATTTACTAAGTGGGCGAATAAAAGCCAGCCATAACTTTATATTGACAAGAAAAAATGTAAAATAATACGCATAATTAAGGCCGAATGAAAGTGATTAAATTGTCTTTTCATTCTACATTTATAATAAACTAGCGGCGCCATCGAATTCGTTTGCTTGATTGAGCTTTAGAGTGATTTCCTTAGGAACTCTATAACAGATCGGGATTAAATGTAGGTACCCTAATAACCCAAGTCTTAAGACAGACATACGAAAAATCTACAAATGGTTGTTTTGGGTTCTTTATCATTATTACTTGACATAGCAAAGACTTTTAAAAAAAAATCACATACAGAAACGGTTCTACTACGATTTTATTATATCATATATGTATAGATGCAAATAGTTTACCGATTCGGAATAGTTTAAAATATAAACTACAATAGAGCTGCGTACAATAGATCTGGTACTCTTTAGTTAGACATCCGTTCAATCAAATAGAAGGTAATAAAATACAGCTAATAAAGATATAAACGAAATTTCGTGATATATTTTTTTTACTTTGTGAAAACAAAGAAATCCATGTCTTAAATATATGAATCAATATTGAGTTTTACAGTCCGATAAGTAGACGACTCTTTATTTAAGAATTAGTCCGAATGTATTTGCAAACATTGATTCTAAGCAAAACAACTGCTGAGGATTGTCGAGTTACCGCCCCCGCCCCCGCTGTCGCTCCCGCCTGTGCCTTGGCAAGTTTCATAAGTGTAAATCATATTGTTATGTGGTTTCTGATTTTATGACAACCAGCATGCCTGCATAATGTGACGTGTTCTGTCTCTAAACGCCCGTTTATTGTTTCAGTGCAACAGTAAACTTTGCATTATTTGCATATTTTGATATTACGGAGTCGTTGGGTGCGTGATTTATTGATATGATGGCATCAACTCTATGGATTGTATAGACCTTAGAACAGTAATGATGGAAGGTAGAAAAAGAGATAGGATGTTAATTTTTTATTCGTTTTTGTAATTAAGTATAATGAAATATACCCTAAATGTGACATAGATATTTTCTCTGATCAAATAGGCTCCTTTCAAAAATAATTACAGTCAGTTCTTTAATTTACTCCTTTCTACTGTATTAATTTTATTGTTATGATTTTTGCTAGCCTTTTTTTATGTATTGAAAAAAGGCGGCAGACGAGCATACGGCCCACCTGATGGTAAGTGGATACTGTCGTCCATAGACAACCGCGATACATGCCAACATCAGTCCAGAATGACAAACGTTGGCACGCCCCCGGATGCGCTGTCTGCCTTTGCAGATTAAATAACTTATTGGGAAAATGGAGCGGGATCGGATAGGATGGTATGAGAATGGGCTCTGGCATATCTCACTCACTATCGAAACACTGAGATACGTACATTGGGGAAATACGATAAAATAGGAAATGCAGTACATTTCACGTTAGTCGTCTGTGAGAGAGGGGTTACGTGGCCAGTCGAGTGCGCTCAGTGGCTGTGGGAATGCAGCGAGTAGTCTCCCCCTACAAAAAAATTTTGGTTAACCACCCTATCTTGGTTAAGTTCATACAGGAGCTAAACCGGTTCAGTAATTACAAAATTGCGACGGTGTAAATTTTTCAAAAATCGCCACACAACGCCAACCTTCCGTTCATTATTATTAGTACCTACCATAATTAAGAAAACATTTTTATGTGTTTCACTAAATTATTCACACGAACCTGCTAAATACAAACGTCTAAAAAACGATATTCTTACCAAAATATCAATTAGGTACATCGTATATCCCGCTTTTAACATTCTAACGCTTCGAGAAAGTGTAGATATATTTATAAACGACAACTTTTTGAAAAATTAATCAAGTTTTACAACTTTTATCGTATATAGTAAGTAAATTATCAATGTATTATTATTATGTATACAGAAGAATATCGTAAAATTTACCGCATTTCCCACATTATCCTGTTGGACGTGTTTCTATAGCAAGGAGATATGCCAGAACCCATTCCCATCCCATCGTATTCCATCCACCTACCCATATTTGCAACCCTTTTTCGAAATCCATTCCTCAGATCCATTTCATTTTTTCGGTCAATTCCTTTCCATACCAAATATATATTCAATACATATAATAAAACAGTAAATGCTAGACTCAAAATAAAAAAAATGGAGGTCCCTTTAGAAGCTAGACCTAAAGCTAGACCTTTAGACCTAAAACTTTAAAAATTATTCTTTGATTGTTTGTCTGTATGACTATTTGAACATCACGTAAAAACTACTCAATGGATTTTGATTTGGTTTTCACTAACGTATAGCTAAGTATCCAGAAGGAAAACTGGTATATGTGTCATCTTCATATGACACAAGGAAGTTGAGTTATAGAGGAAAATACAAAAATGACTTTTAATAGAATCACTCAAAAACTATTGGATGGATTTTCATTCGTGAAATCCAACATGTCGGTGCTTTTACAGGTGTTAAAAATCATTTACAGTTGATCAGGCCACGTGAACGAAGCCGAGGGTAGAAGCTAGTGGTAGATATGTAGGAAATGATATAGTATCGAAGCTACCAGTGATGACATTATGTCGACCCTCTTCCTAACTGCGGATTTGTGAACGCCTCTACGTACGAGTAAGTAAATAGATGTTTGTTACATTGAGAGATCCATCCATAACAATTTTATGTCAATATCCCACTTTTCCTGCCAAATCCACTCTTCTCATCCAATCTAGTTGGATCACTCAATATTCCACATCGAGCCACTCATAAATACATGTGTATTTATGGCGATCGTTGGAATAAATCTACCAATATATTATGTAGGAAATGGTGAATAGATAAGCCAACAGACACACAAGGTCTATGGTCACGGAACTGTTTTCCAGGCCCGTTTTTGGAAAATTTCGCAAGTGTAGTTGCTCCTTGTATAATCTATCGCAAGGTAAGTTGGCTGGATTTCGTGAAGTTTCGTCAATAAATAGGATTACAACTATTGCGCTAACAATCTGCGGTAACGTTTTGAAAATTGATTATCATTTAAAAAAATGCTGTTAGAAACAAATATTTCTTTGTTTGTAGTAGATTGTTAAGAAACCAACATTATGTACCTACCTACACATTAAATTGAATTGTTTATATATTAGTATAATTAGGTAAATTAAATATACTATAAATATTTATTTGATCTAACTGTACTTTCCACTGAATTTTATTTTGATACTGTTTAATGCGTGATAATAATATTTATTTTAAACTTTAGTATTTCCTCCCATGAGAGGAATCTGATGTGGGACGAGCTATTGAATTAGCCCGTGGACATTGTGATGACATTTTTAGTAACTTAAAAATATATTTTTTTATAGAAAAAGGCGGCAGTCGAGCCTACAGCCCACCCGATGGTAAGAGGATACTGTCGTCCATAGACATCCGCGATACATGCTAACATCAGTCCAGAATGACAAACGTTGGCACGCCCCCCCATTGGCTGCCTTTGCAGATTAAAGAATGGATTGGGAAAATGGGGAGGGAGAGGATGGGATGGGAATGGGCTCTGGCATATCTCACTCACTACCGAAACACGTACGTAATACGATAAAGTGGGAAATGTAGTACATTTCCAGGTAGTCTTCTGTGAGAGAGGGGTAACGTGGCCACTCGAGTGCGCCCAGCGGCTGTGGGAATGCAGCATACACTCTACCCCTACCAAAGTTATTCACTTACTTTATTATTACTTACTTACTTTCAGTTATTTACTTTAGTTATTCAAGAATAGTTTGTGTAGTTGATTATCATTTTATGCCCATTTAGTACTTTTTGCTGCCCGTTCAAATACAAGCTAATAAAATACATTATTATCTATTAAAGTATTGCTTGTTTGTTTGTTTTGCATTCTATAAACTATAATACCATTCTACATACGCATTACTCCAATATATTATGTGGAGTAGTCCATAACCTTTGATCAGTCCAAATAAGCAGAAAGAACACCAACTGTCGTTTAACACATCAATACAATAAGAAGCCGAAAAAATTCCGCAAAAGGGCAAAAATATTCTGGAAGTTTCTGCAATAAATAAGACTCGGCGCACACTTCGCGATCGCGGGAAAAACGCGTTCGAGCCACATCGGAGCACATTTTATACAAACGATGACATAAATACTCATTTGCAAGAACAATATCCGATATTGAGTGAGGCCTGTCTTGCGAGAACGAATACATACACTGTCGGCCGAGAAAATGGGAATACATTTTTTACAGTCAACGTTCTCTACAACCCTTCCGCGCATTTCCTTCGTTATTTTATTGTCGAATGATAAGTAAATAAAGAATTTCTAATTGTCGAAATTATAATCATAAAATAACTAAGCGTTCTTGAGGTTTTAATTTTAGATCATAAGATTCAAACACAGTGGCGGAAGGGGTCCCAATCACTTGTCTACCTGGATGAGATGAAATATTTTGGGATAGAATAGAATGGGATACAGTTTGCATGAGATGGAATGAGATATGATGGTATTTATGTGGTGATTTATGAGTTTTAATTAAACTGTGCACTTAAAAATATTTAGCATTTTTTAGCAATTGTAATAGTAATTATCCAATAATTTCGGAACGGCGTATTAACATCACGCTATGGCTGTCATGTCTCTCTCTCTCTCTCTCTCTCTCTCTCTCTTACAAACGGCTAGCCAATTAGACTTTGTTTTGTAATACAATTACAGTTATTAAATTGTACAATTTTCATGAAAATGAGTTTTGATTGACGATTCATTCATGCTGACCCCAAAATACGAGAAGTGTTTTGGCATGGGTTAGAAGTACAATCAGTGCACTAACCACATACCCTAAAAGTACAAATAAACAAAGTCGGAGGCGCAACGAAGATTCGTACATACTAAAAATGTTATTAAAACTTGAAACAAAAGACTTTAATAGAAATCCAATTATTTAATGTTTCTTTTCGCCTTTCATTTCGAGTCGTAATCTCGTAATATAAAAAAATATAAAGTATACACTTTCATTGTCTTCCAGTGCACTCACATTCATGTTTATTCACTGCCCTCAACCCCTCCGATATATTTATTGGTTTGCATCCTACAAAATACCTACGTGGAATTTTGTATACGGAACAACTCAAAATTTGTCTTACAGTTTACAGCTGTACGTCGAGTTATGAAAGCTTAAAGCACTTCGAGTGAATGTAGACCGAAGTAGATCAAATAACTAAGCTTTATTTGATCTACTTCCTTCTACATTCACTCGGTACATTATAAGTGTACAGATAAATAATTTGTAACAACTGGACTTATAGATCAGACCTGGAGTCAATAATATATACACTGACAGAAATTTGCCTCGCTCGTAACAATTTTTGGAGGGGGAGGGTGCACGCTGCATTTCAACAGCCGCTAGGCGCGCTTACTCCTCTCTCACAAAAGACTACCTTAAAATATACTGCATTTCCCACTTTATCATATTGCCCAATATACGTACGTGTTTAGGTAGTGAGTGAGATATATATACCAGATACCATTCCCATTCCATTTCTCCAAATCCATTATTACATTAACAAAGGTAAGCCGCTGCCTACCAGTCACGCCCAGATCCTCCACTCGGATGAGCGCATCCGAGGGCGTGCCAAAGTTTGTCGTTCTGGACCTTCTTCGCCAAAGTTCTGGACTAACAGTTGTATCGTGGCTGTCCATGGGCGACAGTATCCACATACCACCCTGATGACTGCATAGTCGCTTGCCCAATTTTTTCTTTAAAAAAAATCTCGACTTCTTAAGTGATTTTTCGTTTAAATTAAAATTATACAGGTTGCTGCAAATAAATACAATTTTGATAATACAAATTTTCGCAATAATACAAATAGACTTTGTACATCGATAATGCAATTTTGAAAGAACAAGACAACTTGTAATTTTAACCAGAAGTCTGAATGTCCTTACAAGAATTTTGATTTGGGTTTTTGACCAAATGGAGCACGTTACTGTATGAACTTATAACATGAACTTATAAACTTGTATTAAGATTTTCTAACTTAAAAATTTTGTTGTCTTAAAATTATGTTCAAATACACAGAAACAGGGTGAACATGTGATTTTTAAGACAAAGCAATAATTATTTAAAGAAGAAAAATTGGGTATTTGTTTTATACCAGACCAGATTTAGTTATTGGTTTTGTACCTACTAGACCAGATTTTGGTATTTGTTTTGCACCTACTAGACCAGATTATGGTATTTGTTTTGTACCTACTAGACCAGATTTTGGTATTTGTTTTGTACCTACTAGACCAGATTTTGGTATTTGTTTTGTACCTACTAGACCAGATTTTGGTATTTGTTTTGTACCTACTAGACCAGATTTTGGTATTTGTTTTGCACTGGTCTCGACTCCTTCGAGTCTGATACTGAATTGTCCAAATATTAGAGTAATTTATAAAACAAAACCAACAAACCAGTTAGTGTTTACAGCAATTATGCAAACTTGTTTCATTAATTTTAGTTTTATGTGTTCATATAGGAATTGGACGGAGGCGGCTTTTTGTTCTTTAAATAATTACCTTATTTTCTCTAGTTCCTCGCGTTCTGCAGTCGTGTATAAAATTATATTATTTTTATATTTTATTGTAGAAACGTGTACGTCAGCAAATGCTGATATCATAATATTATTAAGACCTTGAAAATTCTGCATTGGCTGCCGGCTGTGGCTGGCTTAAAAATAGCACCACCCCAACTTGTTCCGTGGGTGTAGTAATGGAACCCTCAGAAACTACACAACCTTTAGAAGATTGAACCAACCCGATTGGCTAGGATGGGGTTTTAAAGCCATACATCGCTAGTGCACAAGTTTCTTTCATTTCAGATCGAACTGTCTACCTTTCAATTTTATGCTGAAATCAAGAATCGCACGTCACACGTGAACGCCTAGGGTCCATCGATAAATTACGTCACACGTTAAGGGAAATGGAGGGGGTCCACAAAGTGTGACATGTGACAGGGGGGATAGGTGTCACAACATTTGCGAGGTCACATTTAGAATATGAAAATATGACACAAGATGACTACATTTTTTAATAATAAAATAACAGCCAATGTAAATGTCAGAAAAATATTTATTGTTATTTCAAGTTCATTTGTTTAAAGCTAAATAAAAAAATGTTACATATGTATGTATTTGAAAATATTTTAAAATAAAAAATAATAACGGCAATGTTGTTTTAATCAAAATTGACTTTTACTTCAAAGTTGCCACACGAATGTGTGACGTGACATATAGGGCAAAAATAACCGTGAAATTTGCTTGACGTAATTTATGATGGCCCCATAATGAGTGATATTTACACGGAAGCAACCGAGAGGTCTATGTAATGGAGTAACTCGTCAATCTAGTGCATCTTGATGCATTCCTCATCATGCAACTACGCCAACACATTGAATATGGCAAATGGATTAATTAATACTAATGTATTTAGACAATCCAGACGTCCGATATTTTAGTCATTATTTAAATGTCCCACGGGGACAAAAACTGTCCAAAAAAATTAAGGTAGTACAAAAAATTGGAAATTTTAAGTAGTAACAGGGGTAAAATAAATCTCCCGTGATACTACCAGACAGGCCAGTGGAGATACGAGCAAAAAAATTACCGGTTGCACTACCGTCAGTTGGTACCACGGATAAAAAGAGGGGTTAAGACCCCTTGAATAGATAAATATGTATGAAAATCGCGAATATCTCTAAAGTTATTTCCTTCTCCAAGTCTTAATAACTCCTTCCACAAGGTGGTGGCATGGAATAATCAATAGAATAGCCAGTGCCCCTCGCCCTCGGACTGATGCAGAGCCGTGCTGATTCCGGCTGGATACATGATACCACGTTACGCTATCACCATCGTGAACGACAATTAATGTGAAAACGTCGTTATAAATAGTCAGATTCAAAAAAACTGCAGGTGACATAGCTCAAAAAAAGAATATGTATAATAAAATCTAACTATGTATAATAGATATAATTAACTCGGAACAAAAACGTGGCCGTACAATAAATATTTTTTGAAGAAAAAGTTCTTTCAATGCACTACACTGTACATAGTCTGTGTACACTATGAACGATACAGGACCCAAAACAACATTTTCTGCAATTTCTGCATCACGCAAAAACCGAAAGACAGAATTTAATAAAACTTGGTATAGTCATATCTCATGTACCTAATGTAATTTGGGGTACTTTTTATCCAGATCAATTATTGAGTTCCCACGGGAATCAAGCTAACCAGACATAGGTACTCTAAAGTCGAGACCACTGCTGGTCAATTAATATAACTTATTAGTTATTATTAGTTTTCCTTCTCCATATTAATAAAATTATCTTCCTAACTCCTTCCGCAAGGTGGCGGCTTGTGTCGGCATACAGTAATTAATAGTCAATGCCCCTCGCCCCCGGATTGATGCAGAGCCTTGCGAATAACTAATTCCGGCTAGATACATGATACCAAGTTTCTCTATCACCATCGAACACTGATTAATATGAAAACGTCGTTATAAATAGTGAGATTCAGACAACCGAACTGATCACTGGACTAATTGAAAACGGCATAACTCAAAAAATCGAACAGAATCAGAAGAATTTATTGTGCACTTTAATTACAAATGAATAAAATCTCAGTACTAAAGTAGAATTTACAGTTTACCCTCATCGGGCATACAATTTACAGTTTAGCCTCATCGGGCATACAATTTACAGTTTACCCTCATCGGGCATACAATTTACAGTTTACTCTTATCGGGCATACAATTTATTTAATAATTTACATTTTTTATCAATGTTTCAATCTTACAGTTTATTAACAATATTATAAATGATACACCTAACATATTTATGCATAGATAAAATTACTAGTTATAATTAATAATAAAGTAGACAATTATAATTTATTATGTCAGTTGTAAAGTAATCATAAGTTAACATTTACAAAATGAATAATTAAAAGTTGTATCATAATAATACAATTTTCTATCAATAGTTTGGATGTTATGTCATCTCGGTGTCTCTGCACTATCGGATACGGGCCTTCTCTTAAAGCACACACGATCTTTCGCTGTAATCATCCAGCCTTTACTTTCTTTGGCTTTCTTCAAGTTCGACAACTTTCTTCAAATCGCCAGACCACTTGGCTGAGGGGTTTCCCAGAACGATGTCTGATGTCTCCAGTCAAACACTCGTCTACGCCGTCGAATATGAGTGCTGCGACAAATATAACCTGTCCATTTCAACTTTCTGATTCTTTGAGCTATGTCGCAACTTTAGGTATTACATCATCTCCTTAGCCAATCAAGCAATGACTTTTGACCTTTAATTGCTTGTTTATTATTTGCTCGGTTGCAGGAATCCTATTGCCGCAGAATTGGTTGAAGCAAAACCGATTACGCGACAGTATGTCCAAAAGTGAGTTAATTATACTGAGAGATTCAGATTTTTGCGCTCCTCCTACTAGTAAAATCCGTTTATCGCTACGATTAACTGTTTCGAAGATATTGAGAGAAAAAATCGATTGATATTGTCATATATGTATAAGTATGTATGTGTGTATTCGTATAATAATATATGTATATTAGTGTGTAATAATCTATATCTATATCTATACATATAATAACAATGTAACTGATCGCTGTGTGTACATGGAAGATATATGAGAAAAACCATTATTGGGGGCCTTTATCAACGCAATAGAACCCAAAACAATGATTGTTAGAATTTTTGTCTGTTTGTCTCTTTGTCTGTGCGTTTGTGCGCGCTGATCTTAGAAACGGCTTAACCGATTCGGGTGTGGTTTTCACTAATGTATTGTGGTAAGCTTCACTTAAAATTTAGTGTTTGTTTTATTTCAATCAGTTCATAAATAAAAAAGTTATATCAATTTAAAGAATCACGTCGAATAAAGATGGTGTTTATAAACTAAAGTCCACGCGGACGAAGTCGCGGGCAACAGCTAGTCGTATTATAAAAGTAGTGTTTTAATATTTCATCTGTTTAGGTATGCACTATGTCGGCCCATTTCTTTGCTCACCTATCGTTCTCCCAGGTTTGTTGGTAGAAATCTCCTAACGGGATAAGCACTATTTTTGTCATTTGTTTGTACAACAAAGTATATAAATAAATTGAATCCTGTTGATATTCAATGTGTTTTCCTTTTCTCTTTCATTCCCAAGTTTTTCTTGAACATTTAGCACAGTATACAAAAAATATTATTAATCATCATTTAAACTGATTGATAGCGCTGAAAAAATACTGTAGTTAGATACTTAGTTGTTCTAGTTGCCAACCTATTAAATCGAGTTTTTCGAAATATTAGTATTTTCGGATAATCCGTTTTGCTACTAAGGGGCAATTAATAAACAAAATTAATATACATATATCGGCTGTTCCAAAATTCACGCACGATTTGAATTTTGCGCCATTTGTCCGGTAAAGTGTTGCCAATTAAAAAAAGACAGCGTGACAGCTGACAGTTCAGAGTTATTAAAAATGGTTTATAAAAAGTATGTAATTAAAGTATAAACCTAGAACAATTTATATTCAATGAAAGTGATATCTCAGGGAAGGCGTTACATAACTCCAACCATAAATCCCAAGTCACTTGTTCCTGCAACGGATCACGAAGTAGAAGGCATTAACACGGTATAGAAAACAATACAGTAAGTAATCTTCGGAGAACTGCACTGAAATGCGCCTCGCACACATACATACTATTTACATAGCTTCACGAAGAGACATATGACATCAGATTTGCATAAAATGTCAAAATTCGATTTTTAACATTAAGTATTTTTTAAAAAGGGAATTGGTACATCAACAACTTCAGATGGAATGTAGCAAACCAACACAGTACTTTTAGCAATAGCAGTTTAATTTTACAAATAGAAGTCTTTTTCAGTACAATAATACAAGTGTAGGAGATCCATAGGTCAAGAATGAGAAAGAAAGAGATTTTGATAACGTGTCGAGCGTCGCGGATCTGTATTAAGGCACACATCTATACTTGTATATCGTACACGCGCACGCATACAGCTCAGCAAACAGCTGTCTTTATTGATATACCGCATTGTTTTAAAAAAAAATAAAGCTAGATGGCGCTACAGTGGAAATTTATTTATTTACAATGTCACATATTTTTTGCCTTTTTGGAGATTGTCGGCCGTTGCAAGGCACGTCGCCAACAACAAGTATATTTGATTGCCTCATCTAGTTGTGCGACTTGTAGGCAGACAGGGGGTATTCAACATTTGATAGGAGAATAAAAAAGAAATGTCTATAAATAAGTACAAAAGTCTGTTTAAAATCTGAGATTAATATCGGCTAAAATGTTGTTTTAATTAGGGACACGCTATTTTCAATCTATTTTGAATACGATGCTGTTGAAACTCACCATGATCTACATAAGTCATCGGTATGGGAATAGACTAGATGTCGCTACTACGTTCTTATAAAAAAACCCGGTTGGCAATTTCTAGGGGGGTGAAGCAGATGGGTTCATTAAAAAATCAAATTTGAAACTTAAGAAGGTACAACGAAATAAGAATGTTCTATTTTCAAAACACATATGAATTATAGAATTCCAGAGCTAGTGAACATAGAACACTATTAGACTGTAAAGTGGCTGCCCTTCAGTGCTTGTATAACATATATAATATGTATTTTCAAATCGATGACATAAGTGAATAAAAATATATAGTGCTACGTTAAGAATAAATTACTGAAATAATTAATTATTTTATTGCTTTCCTTAACTACTAGTTACATTTATGGTAAGATATACAGAAGTTTGCCTACTGTATCTCCACTATACCGAGGCAATAACTAACACCGCGACATTTCGTATTGTTTTCCAATAGCGATCTAATGGTTACGACTTATAGCCATGTTTAGCTATAAAATGGGTCGGGCAGGTCGTTTGTTGAGCCAAAGTTTTGATTTGTTTTAAAATGTCACATTAAATGAGATAAATTCTGTAAAAGGTCAATCAAAAAAAATTGTATCTACAACTGAAAGGTTAAAAGGTTGTAGGATTATATTATTGCATGTACTCGTATGTATTATTATTGTTTATATTTAGTATGCACGACTCACATCTCTTCTGTTTCGATCGGTCTCTATTTCACGGGTCCGCTGGAAGAGATCTCCACAGGAGATAAATTTACCTTTGCACATCAGTTAATCATTGTAATTATCTATATTTCTTGTGTGTGCAATAAGCTATATAAAATTTAAAAAAATATCTAGCAATTCCATATCATTTTCAGCAAACAAGAATATCTTGAGATGTACTGAAGTGAATCATGATAATGAAATATTTCACTATTAATGACATTATCTTAGAAAAGGGACCTTATTGTCGGGTCTAGTTGCCCAAATATTGAGGCTTTAGTGAAATCTGTAAATAATCAATTATATTTATGGGTTGATTTACCTTAAAAGCTACCATGTTACTATTTAAACAGAATGTTGAAACAACGAAAATTTTAAGTTAGAAAATCTTAATCAAAGTTAATTACTCAGTGACGTCATCAAAGTTAATTGCTCTCTACCTACTAAAAACTAATTAAACATTTCGGTCGGCTTTACAATACCACCATCCCAACTATTCCCGTGGTTGTCATAAAAAGGCGATTAAGGGATAACAAAGCTGCTACCACTGAGGAAACCTGTAAAATAGTGGACTCGCCAACCCGCGTGGCAGAGGCCCATGTCCACCAGTGGATATTAAAAGAGCTGGTTACGGCTGGTCACTGTCCCGGAAATTTGTGTACGAAATTGAGTCGCATCATTGAGTAGAACGCATTGAAATCATTTTTGTTAAACCGGTAGGACCTTTACATGACCTTTTACAAACAATTTTACACACAATCACCTACTAATGCACAAATTACACACATCTATTAATAATTAGCATGAATTTATGTTTGTTCTTGATTGACAGCAAAACGATCGCGGTCCCAGCGTCACGGTCCAATGAGGCAGTGCATCAATGTCGGCGCATCCGGCCGTAACAACTATCACACGGTACACGGGTTGCCAGTTACTTATAGTCTAAAAATACATGACATACATACGTAATTTAATACTCTTCTTGAGAAGATACATACCATCAGTCTTTCTTTCTACTGTTGGATATAGGCTCCCAAGGCTCGCCACTGCACGCGATCTTCCGCTGTTCTCATTCAGTTACTGCCGATAAACTACTTCAAATGGTCACTCCACCTGGCCAAAGGACGTCCCACATTGCACATCCCGGTACAGATACATTACGAAAACATTAGTCATCTGCTAATCCGGAAACACCCGAACGCGTCATGCACATCTATGCAATAAAGTATCTTGTAATAAAGTATGCAATTACAGGTACGGTAATTTATAGACGTGAATGACACGTTCGGGTGTTTCCGGGTTAGCCGATGGCCAATGTTTTCGTAATGTATCTGTACGCGGTCTCCATTCGATGTCTCTTCTACCCCATCGGTTGACTGTCCAATGGCAGATATGACCTGCCTTTTACGACTTCAGTTTACATGTTCTGTGAATTACATCCGTGAATTTTATATATTTATTTCTTGCTTACATGTAGGAGGTACACAACTATTTATAATTATGGAACATGATATATTAATAATTGTAATTGTAATATTTATAATTGTAAAGGGCACAGAAATTTAATACAAATATATAACTATATAATTCAAAGTAACACTTTAGTTCTTTGTTGGGTTTGTTCCTGAGTATTTTATGGAATAGAGAAACTCCGAGCGATTTCGGAAGTGATCCGGTCACGCGAAAATACTTGCGTTTGATCACACCTTCAAATTAAATAAAATGTTAAGTTTTGTCACCCCTAATATAGGGCTGCTTTACTATGTTAAATAGAAAATTTAAATTTAAATAAATACAAATTAGGGGAAAAAAATGTTGGGGCTCATAACAACATTGGAGGAAACTTTTTTTTCATAACTCATAACAAGTTTTTTTTTTTTATGGACGAAGGTGGCAGACGAGCATACATTCCACCTGATGATAAGTGAATACTGTAACCCATAGACATCCGTGATACATGCCAACATTAGTCCAAAATGACAACGTTGGCACGCCCCCGGATGCGCTGCCTACCTTTGGATAGACGAATGGATTTGGGGAAATGGGGAGGGATAGGATGGGAATGGGCTCTGGCACATCTCACTCACTACCGAAACACGTACGTACATTAGGGAAATAAGATAAAGTGGGAAATGCAGTACATTTCAAGGTAGTCTTCTGTGAGAGAGGGGTGACGTGGCCAGTCGAGTGCGCCCAGCGGCTGTTGGATTACAGCGTGCACTCTCCGCCTACAGCAACAGGTCCGCGTGACCATAATAATAATAAATATTACGAGTAATCACTTTATTATTCTTATGGCGTGACCGAACGTTATTTAAATTTACAACATTATTGGCGTGATGAAACGCAACTATTTTCTCGTAAAAAAAACCAGCTCCATAGGCCGCAAAACTACATTAAACTTATAAATCAAGCTCACTGTTACGTTTCGGCACCGTAGGTCATACAACTGGACGACTTTACTCGTAATTTAACTGAAGACTTTCGACTACAAGCATTTAATTAAAAGCGATTAGCGTTTTCCCAAATGCGTTGGCATTTGTGACGTATCTGGACTGAAGTTGGCATGTATCGCGAATGTTCACGGGCGACAGTATCCACCAGGTGGAGTGTATACTCGTATGTCGTTTTCTTTCCATAAAAAATGAGGTACTTTCAGTGAGACCGGCCCCAACAAGATTGTGTCAATTTTACTATTGATAATTAAGTGTCTGAATGAAAAACTGTATCTACTACCACGGTTCAATACATAATTAACAATAATTAACAAAACCATGGTGTAAAATGTGAAGTAAAAGTTAATAAAAGCATGAAAGGTGCCGCTAATGCTCGTGACCTTTGCTTTTTGCAGTTAGTTGGTACACACCTGTCCCGGTCCACACAGCACAGCACACCTGGTTCAAACGGCACATAGTTGCAATTCGGCAAGAATGCATATATTTTTTTTTTACGAAGTGCCATACTATTTGTTGCGTTTTCATTTATATACCAGCATTTTGCCGCGACTTTGAACGGTATAAACATATATATTTATTTATTTTTTTGTTTTATTGTTTAATTTTTCTACTGGGTTGACTGTTTATTATACCATACGTTTATTGATGTATTTAATGGTGAATGATTTTAATTTGTTATCAACTTATAATTTGTATGATGAAGATTATTTTATATTGCGGAGAATATTTATTTTGTTATTAATGAGAGTTCTAAGCGGGGCAGTGTGGGGTCTAGATCTAGGTTATGTAAGCCAAATCGAAGTTTCGTTAACCGTGATTATTATTATTTTCAATTTGCTGTGCTGTGCCAGTCTCTACTGCCATTTGCCAAACTCTATACATATTTCACAGACCATCTCTTCTTTGTAATTGTTCCGTGGTATGATCATTAAAGAAATGTTTTGACATAAACTATGAAATCAGTATTATCAATTGCAATCTATTTCAAAGTGATTTTACTACGGAGCAGTGCATGTGCAACGATAATGTAATAATAATAACGACCCACACTAGGATTCCCTATACAGTGGGTCCAGAGACACATTACAAAGACGAACACAACACGTGCGACACCCAGACCTGAACAAACACCGGTCTTTATACAAATGATTGTCCGACCGGGAGTCTAACCCGGGACCTGTTGCACCAACTGGGCTAATTGGTCGTCGAATTGTAGACAATTTATTTATTAACCACATAAATTTTAGGAGTGTATGTGGGTAGGCATTGTAATTTCTATTTGCGATAGCCTTACGAATAGTTTCAACAGAGGTTCAACTAGTAATTTGTTTAAAATTGACAAAATTATAATTGTGCTACTCTATGTATTCACTGTACCAACTAGATTTTGTAACTGTAATAAGTGTAAGTTCTTAAGCTTTCTTGTCTTCATTAATTAACCTTCATTAATTTGTCATTATATAAACTCCCCGAATAAATGAAAATAAATAAAACTATTCAGTAAGTTTCAGTAAAGTTACGAAATAAAAACCATCAATGAAAAATCAGTAACATTTCAAAAAAAAATCATACACACGATATGTTCTTGAATTGTAAATATATGCGTGCCGATGCGGGATGAAATCACTTAACGGGTGTGTCCGGGTACGATACCCGGGAAGGAGGATCCGGTAGGATCCGGAACGAAAGACCTGCGGGGTGCGGGGGTTCCTATAATTTGGGAGGAAATAGCCAAAACGAAAGTGATTATGTAGTAAATTGTCTGGTACTTACTCGGGGGGCTACGGGAGCAGCACATTCATGGAGGACAACCGGCGAAGACGCGGCCGTTCGCTCCAAACACTTCACTAGGGTCGCGACCCGACTAATATTGTTTTTGATGAAACGATTTGCACTGGGGTTTGGGAAATGCCGACGATGGTAACCGAATGAACACGGCGGCGCGGCGCGAAGTTGAAATGTAGAATAAAGAACCACTAAAGAAGCCCCGCGGAATTTAAGAGAACTAAATATGGTGTAAAAAAATACATAATTTGATAGGGTAAATTGAAACGAATGATCTGGAAACATTATGTCGGCCGATCATAACGCCGCACAAACGGGACTTATTTGGTGGCGCATACTCTAATTGCACAGTTCTCCCGATGACATTTGACAATCGTCGTCAGTCATGGAATAAGCCGCATTCAAAAACGTCGCCACAACAATAGAGCGGCGCACACAAATACGGTTAAACAACTTTTTTCTAAAACGTACTCAAAACATCGAAATCTCCCTAATTTTAATCAGTTATTTCCTATTTTTCCCAAACTCGCTCCTCAATCTCCGAATATACGCGGCTTCAGGGGGTGTACCAACGTATGTCATTCTGGACTGATGTTGCCATGTATCGCGGATGTCCGTGGGCGGCAGTATCCACTTGGTGGATTGTTTGTTCGTCTACTACTTTCTATACATATAAAAAGAAATGTCTCGCCTGATTGACTGACTGACTTATTCATCATCGCCGAGTCGAAATCGTTGAAGCTAGAATCTCGAGTAGATAGATTATATGACGTACGAGTACATAATCACTAAGGAAGGATTTTTAGAAATTTTATTTGAACGGATGGTGAAAAGGGGAGATGATTTTTTATGCAATGTCTGTACCTCAAGGACTATTTAAGTTCAAGACATTTAATTTGATATATAGACTTATCATTTAAAATAATTCAACACGTGTAGGTATAGGCGTTTTTTGATATTAGAATTAGAAGAGGTCACAAAAGTCAGAGGCAAAAAGCTAGTCTTTCTATTAAAAAATGGTACAGGTTACTGCCCACACGAACTGATTACAAACTGCAGTTCTCATATAAACTAATTACTGCTAGCAATTCATACATATACCTTGGAATGTTAATTAATATTAACATAAATTACATTTGTTTAGCGCCGGTTCAATCCTATTTAAAAAAAACTTACTTGTGGCAATAAATCTATATTTAAATACAGACATCTTAATTTGCTAGAAATAAGGAATAAAATCCAATGGTTTCCTGCTACATTATTTACAAACCAACTGTACATAAGTGCACCAAACGTTACGTATTCATTGCATTCCCACCTTTATATCAACGAAATAAGATTTACTGCAATTACAATTAACGCTTCAGTGTCTCATAAAATTCAAACAATTGACATGTGCAATAAAAGCTATGTTATACTTAATAAAAGCATAAAAGTAATAATCCCTTAAATGACATGATTTAGTTCGAGTAGGTAATTATAATAGTTTTAACCGCTGGGAATTTGTTATGGCATGTATCTAACATTATATTACGCGTTTAAAATAATTGATTCTGTAGGCAGTTTATTCAAACAAATTGATTCTGTAGGCAGTGTGTTCAAACAAATTACGTATTATATTATGTGTAAGTTTAAACTATAGTATAGTTCTATAAAAAAAGTACTCTCGTTATATCGCTATGATTAAACACAATAAAGTACAATTCACAGGTGGCAACTGCTTTTCATCGCCATTGACATTTTCAACGCCTAGAGAGCGCTCAGGGGAAGGACAATTATCTTTTTTGCTCTTATAGATATCGTGTCAAATGTGGTATAATAGATAACGGCGTAATAAATAACGGTTTCGTCATAATTGATTAAATTATTAATGTACCCTTCAATGCAATGCAATCAGCCCTTTCAGTATCCAGTGTTGGACATGGGTCTTCCCGTCCACTTTATCTTGTGCTTGAGGGATGTATGGCTTCAAAACGCCACGCTGGCCAAGCGAGTTAACGAGCCCACTGTTTTAGAGATATTGTAACCTTACGTGAAGAGCTGGAGTGGTGTTAGTCTATAACAGACCGACATCAAAGTGCACAATGTATCTTCAATCTTCAATCAACACATCATGGTGTAGTCCCTCAGTTTGGACTTTTGGCCCGATTGGGTAGTGTTCCGACGATTTAGAGAAGCGAACGAGCAAGAATAAACGTATGGCTGTGTGGAGTAGCAACTTGGGAAAACAAAGCGGCTACCATGAGCGCTGAAGAACTACACAATCTCTATAAGAGTGGATTCGGTAACCCACCTGGCAAGCGTACCGCATTTCCAATAGTGAATATTAATAAGCATAGTGACGGTTATTATTCTAAGTTAATAGTTATTTATTATACAAGAGTGCAAAGTTGCTTTTTAACCGCGTGCTCAATTTCGATGACCGAGCAAGCGAAGGATTCTAAAATTGAATCACAAGCGCAGCGAGTGATTCAAAAATTAGAATCCTGAGCGTTAGCGAGGGAATCAAAAGAGCACGAGGTGAAAAATCTTTGCACTCGAGTGCAACACGTAACTTTTCATCCCACCTCAGCGAGGAAATGACTAAATGCAAAAAAAAAAAAGTACACCAAGAAGGTTCCGAGTCTGAGTTTTTAACAAATTAAAAAAGGTTGTATGATAAATTCGGCACCATGGAGGTAGAAGTAAATAGGTTTAATGATGTTTTGAATTCACAAACTTAGTGCACACGATGTTCTAAATTCAATTTAGGTACTTTATTCTCTAGCGGATAAAAACGGCTTTTGCACTCAGATATCGAAGAGCAAAAATACTCTTTCCGAGATAGGGGGATGAAAAATATATTGTACGGCCTTAAGTTAAAAGTTAAATATGTACGGGCCTGAAATAAATAAACAAATAATAAATACATATGTATGTGTACAAAAGGCGAAAATCTTAAATGTTATATAAGTCTGAATACTGATCCTGTTTTTCCGCTATCGCTAGACCGTTAATATGTTGTTCAGTGTTCGTAGACGCTAACCAATTAAAAGGGTATAATTACGGCTGGAGTACAGGCGTCGGTAAATAATAGATGTTGTCCGCCTGATCGATTTAGTGCGCCGGCGCAACGTGAACAAATTGTCTGATTGATCTGCTGATCGTGGCTAGTGGAGGCGTTTGCAGATTTCACGCAGATAAATTCTGAAAATATTTTTGAAAATCCACGTCTATGAATTACCGTATCTCTAATTGCACACTTTATTACAAGATACGTAAATAGACGTGGATGACGAGTTCGGGTCTTTCCGGATTAGGCGATGGCCAATGTTAGATATGTAGGTACTCGTAGATATCTGTAATTTAGAAGTACAATCGGCGGCCTTATCGCTAATGCGATTTCTTCCAGATAATCTTTGGGTGGTAAGTATTACCATTCCATGAGCATTACCATGTCATGTAACTGCATTACAATATGAAGCACAGAAATAAATAAATATAAACCTTAATTACCCCGTTTATATTTACACCACTAGCTAGCGCTCCCACAGATAAGTCAAAACTTTTTGATAAAAATACTTTTATATTTGTACCTCTAAAGAAATTCCTCGACCCCCTTATGTCCTTCCTAGACTCGACATAACTATTTCCCATCCACATCATTCATAATTATTATTCACAACTGAGTCTGATCTGGTGGCCGTCAGCGACGGTGTGGTGTGTTCCTGCCACCGGGGGCAGGGGCCTTGCTACTAAGGAGCTTCTGTCGATACGTCCAGCCGGTTGTCCACCGTCTCCATTATCCAACGTTATTAACCTCTAGATATTGGTCAATTACGTCACGGAAAACAGTTAACGCCTAGGAGTTTATTTTCATCTTGGTGGTTAAAAGCTTTGAAGACATTTGGAAGTAAAAGATATACTCCTAATTTTTAAAAGTTGCCAGACAGCCCGACCTGTAGAACGTAGGATTGAAAATGATTAAATACGTTATTGTTGTATAAATCATTCGGAGCTGTCCATTTTTGAAATAAAGATACCACTGTTCTTAACCGCTGAGTTTTTTTTTTCCCATAAATAATTATTCTTGTTTCTTGCCAAAATTCGTACTTCAGAAAAATACTGATAAGTTTTCTATAGCAAGTATTTACTTACGCCTATTTCTATAGCTGAGAGATAAGGAATAATAAATTCAGTTTTTATTTTTATTTGTAATATTTACCTATATTATGGGTTTTTCGAAGGAATACTTAATTACATTATTATGGTAAAAATAAATAAATCAATTTCCAATTTATCCCTAAAAGTATTTCGGTTCCAATGGTAAATTTGCCCTGCGACACTTATTTTTACTCGAAGCGTAAAATTCAATTTTTGATGCTGGCTATTCCTTACCTCCTGGCTACAGAGTTGCACTTTGTACATTTTTACCAATGGCACATTTTTTTCATTCCAGTTTGGAGTTCATACGCTGCTATGTTACCTCCAGTAAGTAGGATATATAACAACCCAATTTATTATTCTTTAAAAATCCGATGTCTCTGCTCACTTTTAACAAAAGTTTCTACACAATTTGCAACCATTCAGTGCGAGTTCCAGTTAAAACTACGGGAAGAATTTAACGATACGACAGGTTCCGTCAAAGAAATGACGGAACATATCGTATCGTATCCAGCAACGGACACACACAGACAATGTCCGCGGTATCAGATGACGAGGTTAGCTCCGTACCATGTTCACGAGCCCAATCTAATTTATTAGAGGCCCGCCGAGCTACAACCACTAGTTACTGCCACTTTGTTTTGTTGCTAAGTGATTGCCGTACTGGCTTCTTTATATACCTGGCTACGCACGTCTTAGATCACGATGTGATATATGTATCCAGGAGTAAAGTTAAGGCTGGCGGTAATTCTAGATCTTGTCTGATTTTTATTATTTTTTACACAAATTACAATTAACAAATTGACTTACTATTGTAATTCGAGCTGAACGAAGAAAATTTTATTTTATTGCAATAACTACTGGGACTGACTGGAGTATTTATGTGAGTCTCTGTAGTATGAACTAAGCTGGTGACAACATCTGCAGAACCTGCAACGAAGAGGAAGAGGCCATGATGCAACTGCGGTGCGAATGTGACCCGTTCTTGGTTGAGATGCAAAAGGAGTGTTCTAGAAACTCATTCACCTACACAACAAGACTACAGGCTTCTACGACTGGCTTCTACGACTTCTATGTGCATATCATATTTAAGGACAACGAATGGAAATTAGGGTTAAGCCTACACGAAAGATCCCACTGGATCAAAGTGATTGGGAATCTGAGTAGTTGGTTACGCTAGTGTGAGATGACACCTGTCTGCCTCCATCCCACGTTCATGAAACACGCGAGAAGCCTGGTGCAGCGGCAGAAGCTACAGAAAGACAATTTCGCAACTTTTACAACCAATCTTTATTTAAGGACCAGATAAAGTGCCTGTCACATAAATTGCTCAGTGGGCTTTCCACAAGCGGGATTCCTCCGCATGAGCTAGTATCGTGAGGAATTCTGAGGTGGTGCCACGGCCCAAACGGGCCACTATAGGGACCTATCCATATTGACGGCCAGATGTGCAACTACAGGGAGGCATACAATCCCGGCACCGTTCCCTCCATCCCCCATAAAGGGGACCGCGAGATCTTCCGAAACCTCTTTGACACTCTGTCCCATCCGTATAGGAATTGAATTCCGAAAAATCCCTTCTTAGTGAGTCTAAGAAGGAAAAAGTATAAAGTCAGGACATTTCTCTTTATAAGTATAGATAAATAACAGTTGTGAATTGAACTTATTAAATAAGTAATTACAACTAATATTTATAAAATAATCAGTGGCTTAACGATTCAATTCCGACTGAGAAGCGAATTACGAAACCGAGCATGCCGCAGTGGTGTAGTCACCGGTCACGCGCCTGCAACCAATCGACTCGGGGTTCGATAATTAATATGCTAATAGTCCAGCTTTGCCCACCCTTGCGTATGTAAGTGTACTGCTTTCGATATAGACTAGGCTTGTGATTGAAACTAGTGTTGTACCTTGTTTATCGATTAAACTTCACTTAATATGTGAAACTGCATAAAATAGATACTATGTAGAAATCAATCTGTGAAATCAAAATCAAAAAATCTTCAAAAATTACTGAAATAAATATAATGTGCTTTATCAAGCACTAGAGATAAATCTCGAAATCAAAACAAATTGCGTTGCTCTGAAAAGAGATTGTTTTTATTAAACCAAATGTGGCAATATACAATTGACATCAAAACAACATGTTACAATCTGTACAAATCTTACCTGAAAAGAGAAACAACATTTAATGCTATTGATTCTCTAATTTAATTCTCAATATCTTATTATATTTTGTCATTAGACACAATTGTAAAACCTCGATATAACAATCCTTGATATAAAAAATGACAAGCCCTTCTGTCAAACCTCCATTGGCTCAACCATAGAGTAACCATCGACTGGCTCAAACTCCACAGAGCCACCACTATAGTCAATTAGGAATGAAGTACAAAGATCTTCATTTACATCTTCCCCCCCCCCCCCCGCCTTTTAGGTTTCTTCTGGTACTGGAACAAGTTTTGTATGGTGGAAAAGATTTGATTCGAATTTTTTATGCCCTGTGTTTACTCTATATATTGAGTTTGACAATTTTTCTAATACTTGGTATGGGCCGATTTTTAATTCATCCAGTTTTTTCCTGTTTAATCGATTTCCGTTTTCAACATATACCAAGTCTCCTACTTTAAGTTCGCATTTTTTTCTGTTTTTGTCGAATTGTTGCTTATTATAATTGTGTGATTTTATAGTTTTCTCCAAAGCTATTTTTCTATCTTGCATTAACTCATTATGTGTTATTTTTTGTTTCAGTTCATCTGGTAGAATATTAACATTTTTTCCTTCTAATAGATATTGTGGAGAAAATCCTGTCACAGTGTGCTCCGTTTCATTATATTTTTTTGTACATTCGTGAGCAATAGTCGTCCAGGCCAATTTATCCTTCTTTTCATTAATTTTACATCTGATTTTATTAACTAATGTTTGGTTCAATCTTTCGTTCAAACCATTCGAAAAAGGTGCATTTACTGCAGTGAAAATTATGGGTATATTTTCCTTATTTAAGAAGTTTTTAAATTCTTTTGAATTTATACCCGGATATTGATCAGATAGAATCATGCCTATTTTATTTTCCTGTGTCACTTTTTTAACAATCTTTATAAAATCACTCGAGCTTTGAGTTTTTGAAGTCACAATATAGGCATACCTGGTGAAGTGGTCTACCAGAAGATGTAAATATGTTTTTGTAGAGCGTGAGCTACCAAATCCACCGATGGTATCTATAGACATTATTTCAAAAGGGTAAGTAGCGGGCCCTAGATGAGACATTAGTCCAAATTTATATTTAGCTCTAGATTTATTTTTTATGCAGATTTCACAGTTGTCGCAAATTTTCTTTATATTACATGTTAAATTTTTCGCTACGTAGAATGGTTTAATTTTGTTTTCCATTTGTTGTATTCCTATATGGCAGTAAAGATAATGTATGTTTTCTATAATTTTTTTACTAAATTCCTCGGTCAGTACAATCTTTTCCTTTCTCCCTATCTTCTTATAGTATATTTTATCTTTTAATTTTAGTTTATTTATATTTTGTTTTATATCTTCATTTTTTTCTTGATCATTTTGGATGTCTTCTAGTTTAATAAAGTTCACAATTTTTAAAATTTCATCTTGATTTTCATATGATTCTAATACAGGATTTCTGCTCAAACTATCAGCTTCTAAGTTGTATTTTCCTGGAGAATATATTACCTCGAAATTAAATTGAGATAGATAATATGTGAGCTCTCCCAGTTCTTCATCCGTTCTAGCCTTAATATTCATTTTTTCTAGAGGTTTATGATCAGAGAAAATTGAGAATTTTTTTCCTATGAGCCAAAGCTGCCAATATTTTACTGCTTCCTTTATTGCTAAACACTCCAGATATATAGCTTTTTTCTTTTTTTGAGTGTCATTTAATTTTTTTGAAAAATATGCACAGGGTTTTTCTTCTCCATTGCATTGTGGTTGCTTCAAGACCGCGCCTATGCCCTGTATACTGGCGTCCGTATAAATATGTATCGGCAGATCTGGGTCAAAGATTGCTAAAATGGGTTTTGAACACAGTAGCTTCTTTATTGTATCAAATGATTCTTGACATTTCTCTGACCAAACAAATTTTTGTTCTTTTCTTAACAAATTATGTAAGGGATCTAATATGATTGATATATTGGGCACATATTTTCCATAAAAATTTATTTTTCCCAAAAACTGCCGAACATTTTTTCGTGTTGTCGGAACAGGGAAATCTTTTATAGCAATTAAATTATCCTTTAGAGGACTAATTGTATTATTTTTTATTATATGGCCTAAGTACTTCACCGAGTCTTGTGCAAATTTACACTTAGAGAATTTCAATCTGAAGCCTTCCTTTAAAATTGCTTCCAATAACAATGATAAGTGCTTAACATGTGCTGGAAATGTCTCAGAAAATATCAGAATATCATCTATGTAATTTACGGTGAAATCTGATAGTCCATGTTTCCTAATAATGCTACTTAATATTCTCTGAAAAATTGCAGGAGAAGTTTTTAAACCAAAGGGTAAACAGGTCCACTGAAAGTGGTTTTCTTGAGTAACAAATGCTGTTTTCTTTCTGTCTTCAATTTTCAAAGGGATTGACCAAAATGCTGAATTTATATCCAGCGTTGAGAAGAATTTGCAGTTTCTTGTTTTTATCATTAAATCCTCGATTAGTGGAAACGGTTGTGATTGAGGAATCACAATTTTATTTAGATCGCGAAAATCTATGCATAATCTAGATTTTCTTCCTTCTTCCTTTTTATATGCCAATGTTACCGGGGCTGCAAAAGGACTATAAGACTCTTCAATTAATTTTTTTTGTAATAATTTCGATACTTGTTGTTCTATTTCTTTTTTATCCTCAATAGTGCATCTATATGGTCTTTTGCTACAATATCTATCTATTAATAAATCAATATGTGCTTCATAGCCCTTCACCGTGCCTATATCATATTTATCTTTGGCAAAAAGTGATTTATATTTGCAAATTAATTTATTTATTTCTGACTGTTCCTGAAGGTTTAGATGATTTACTGATATGTTAAAGTTCGTCGCTTCCACGTGTTCATTAAAGTTTATTTTATACTTATCATTTGTTTCAACTTTAGTTTTCCCTAGGACATTCACTTCCTTTTTTTTTTTATTTAAGTTCTGATTTTCTTCAAACTTGCTACCTGAAAAGCCAGGAATTATTTTTGTGTTATTAGGATTTATTTCTTCTTTATTATCTTCTTTTTTGAAGTTTAGGATGTTTTGTGTAATTTCTAATTTTTCATTTTGAATTAGTTGAAATTTTTCTATGCAATCTAATCCAATTAAGAAATCATAGTCGAAATTCTCTTCATCTATGACAAAAACATTAATATTTTTTTCAATCTCATAAATCTTTATCTTTAAAGTTACTATTCCTATGGATTTTTTTACACCATTAATCGTTTTTAAGTTTGCATTTCCATTATTATTATTAATTGGGTTACTTTTCAAGGACAATAATCTTGAGTTTATTAAAGACACATTCGACCCTGAATCATAAATTCCCAAAATTTCTAAGGTATTATTTATTGTTAATTTAATTTTGATTAATGGTGAAGTTGTTAGTTTTTTGGATCTATTTCATTTAATTGCATTTCTAACTCCGAATTGTTGACGCTTCTAATTTGACCTCTTTTAGGTTGGTCATTATTTTTGTTTTTAAACCAACATAAGGATTCAGGATGATACCGGTTTCCTTTATTTTCTTTTTCACATATTCTGCATGGTCGGTCTCTTCCATTGTTTTCTTTAATTTTATTTTCAAAACCTACCATCTTTTTTTCCAAAATCTTTTTATTCACCAAATGTTCTAAACCTCTGATGTTATTAAATAAATTCTCAGTATCTTTTAAGTTATTTCTATCAATTTTATCTGCTATAAAATTTGGTAGCCCCGTAGCGATTAGATCAATTAGAGTGGGTTTATCCATTGATTTATTTATCTCCAATAAAAGTCTTTCTTTTTTTAGTGCATAATCTAGTAATGAGCCCTGTCTGTATTTGAATAAAATTGCATACCTGACTGGTGACCAACCTTTGTCCGCATAAGTTTCATAAAAGTTTTTTTTCCATATTGACCATTCTGAGTTTACTGTATATTTTATGAGCATGGAACTGTACCAGTCAAGACACGAGTCTTCTAAAAATAGCCTAAGAACTTCAATTCTCATAGTATCTTCATCTATTTCTAAACGAGTACATTCTGCTTCAAAAATATTCATCCATTGAGATCCATTTGATGTTTTTCTAGTGAATTTTTCCATTACAAATTTCTCTGTTAAATTTCTTATTTTATGAGGTTTAGGTGTATCCTTCTTCATTTCAGCAAAATTCTCCAGGATTCTTGTCAAGGCTTCTTCTGAAATTTTAGCTGTATCAGCCTCTTGCCGTGTTTCTGGTGTAATCTCTTCCAGTAAATATCCCTTGAACTGCATATTTCCATCTTCATCTACATAAACATTATTCATCTCTGGTGTTACCGAAATCCATACTTTTCTTTTTTCGTGTCTCTTTTGTAGGGTAGCTTTTACTTTTTGGAAAGTTTGAGTTCTTATAAGTGTATCATGTAGTTTTACCGGTTGTAGTTGTTCCGGGATTACAAAAGTTTGTTTATCGGTATCCGTAATTGAGGTTATGCAGATTACGTTCGTTTTTGGATCTTCAGCCGGTTTCACTACAAATTCAAACCTTAATTTTTCCATTGCTGCTCAACAGCTGTAAAAATGTTGTTTTATAATGTGCTTTATCAAGCACTAGAGATAAATCTCGAAATCAAAACAAATTGCGTTGCTCTGAAAAGAGATTGTTTTTATTAAACCAAATGTGGCAATATACAATTGACATCAAAACAACATGTTACAATCTGTACAAATCTTACCTGAAAAGAGAAACAACATTTAATGCTATTGATTCTCTAATTTAATTCTCAATATCTTATTATATTTTGTCATTAGACACAATTGTAAAACCTCGATATAACAATCCTTGATATAAAAAATGACAAGCCCTTCTGTCAAACCTCCATTGGCTCAACCATAGAGTAACCATCGACTGGCTCAAACTCCACAGAGCCACCACTATAGTCAATTAGGAATGAAGTACAAAGATCTTCATTTACATAAATATAAAACTTAAATGCTACGAGCTGAGTATGGAACTACAGTTTAGAATAATAACGTCATTCTTTAGAAGTATCACTAAAACCATCCGTGTCCATGTCCAACTCTTCATAAATATTTAAGACGGAGACTCATATACGGGTAATCTTAGAGGAAGCCTTAAAATTCAATATAATGAACTCTTTTGAATTTGATTTTATTCGTAGTTAACGACTACACATAACTTTCGTAGTTAAACATAACTTTCTACAACTACCCTCGTCACACTGCATTCATTAATTATTTATTTTAATTGAATCTTACGGGCTACTTGGCCGAGGTCTTCTGGAATCTCTTCTCTTTCTTCCAAACGTTTCGTCAACAACTGCGGTTGACATCTTCAGTGGCGGCTGCGTTCACTTTCGGAGAGATGTTATCTCTTCGGCTTCTCGAGCGCAACTGACTCGACGACTGTGGCGCACCGGTATTGTATTTATAGTGGGCGAGGGTAGTTGTGATTGTGTGTGTACCGAGTCTGTTTTTGTCCCCCCCCCCCCCTCTCGTCTCTCTTCACCGTGAGCTTCATGTCTTCGGAGTGCTGGATACCACATATTACGGAGTCTTAGATTCTCTTCTTTTTTGTTAAAATTGTTGGGATGCTTGTCGATTTCAATAGCTTCCCTATTGAGACGGGAATAATAATGATTCCCGGTTGACAAGATCTTTGTGTCCCTGAAGCAGATTTCGTGGTCCCCGTCCGACAAGGCATGTTTAGCTACGGCCGACTTCTCAGTCTCTCCTGTTCGACAATTGCCTTTATGTTCTTTAATGCGGGGGTATTGACACTCCGTTTTGTAGTGCCAATGCGTACGAACATCGAATATGCGTACGATCACTAACAGAAGCGCACACATTCAAAAGGCAAAGACCCGAGCGAGCGATTGTGGATAGTGTTATGCACATACGGGTAAATTAATCACTAATTATTCATTTATAACTTAATAAAAAAATCATGAAATACATGTTAATTTGTAATTGGATACTTAATTACAGTTTTAGTATACTGATTGACGTACTAAAATACTTTACACTATTTTTGTAGGACCTTATATATATAATTTTCTAACATTAATCGAGTACCCAATTATGAAATTTATATAAAAATTTCATCACTGCGTACAAACCTAAATAGGCATTCTAAACTTACCACCTCTACACCTTACTCTATTAAGCTGATTTGCGTGCGCGGGCGCAGCAAAAACTTCATAATTTACGAGGAGGCCCGACGTTTGACTGACACCGAGCTCGTTGCAGTGAGCCATGCGAATCATGTCGGTAACAACATGTAAAAATGCATTAAGAGTCGTCAATCAAATGCCGTGCAATGGACACGTCGGAATATTAATGTATCTATGCATTTTGAAAGAATTAATAGCAGTTTAACTGCAATGCAATATTGAAAGATGCATTTTGCTCCATCTTTCGCTAGTTTATACGCAATAAGATATGTATACCTCGAATCGAACTTTTTCCTTTAAGCTACGACACGGGGCTCTTCTAGTAACATGTGATTAGCCAATACCTACCTAGTGAATTGTGATTAGCCAACACCTACCTAGTGAATTGTGATTAGCCAACACCTACCTAGTGAATTGTGATTAGCCAACACCTACCTAGTGAATTGTGATTAGCCAACACCTACCTAGTGAATTGTGATTAGCCAACACCTACCTAGTGAATTGTGATTAGCCAACACCTACCTAGTGAATTGTGATTAGCCAACACCTACTTTAGTAGTAGATGTTGGATTGGCATCCTGCAAAGGCAAGACAGCCTCAACCCATCTAGTGTTTTTGTCCACTAGGACTATAAAGGACAATTTTGACCACTTATCATCATTTGGTCCGCACTTTAAGCTTTTACAATAATAATTCGTTATTTGCGTCAAACATTGTAAAAAAGATTTTATATGTATAAAAAAGATCTAATACATTCACTTAAGACAAATTTGTGGTAATGTCGTGTCTCAGTGGATGATGTCAAATGATAGAAAATGGAAAAGAAGAATGAAGATTGGCGACACCATCATATGGGATAGGAGTATGTAAGAGAAAGAGAAACAACTATCAGTAACGTGTATACTTGAGTATATTCAAACCACACACTACAATACACACTAATCGATGTTGTCTAAGTGATCGATTTAGAGGAAGGCGGCGCGGGCGGCGCGGACGCAGGTGGGCATTCGCTCACACTTGTTTAAAAGTTGGCCCAAGTGATAAGAGAAAGAGTCCAATTTTTACTTACAGCTACTCTGTCACTTATAACTGCATACATTCATTATACTCCATTACTGAACAAAAGATTTTATTGGTTTTATTTATGATTCAGTCAAATTTAAGTCGAGATAAATAGAAGTTTCTTAGATCATTAGATCGTTCTGGCATAGACTTAGACAGAGTTGATGGATATTAGTATATAAGCAGACTGCATAAGACTAAATCTGACGTGACTCTGACTAAATCCAAGACCGAGAACGTTGTATTTACCCGTGCCTTAGTGCCATATTTATGTTAGTGACACTTCGCGAATAAGTATACTTACATATTGTTAAAAGAAAATCTAAAAAAGCCGTTATTTATTAACATAATATTTTTTTAACGTTATAACGTCTGATGGTCTTAAACCATTGAGGTTAAAAGCTTGAGTCTAAATCGGTTAAGGTTAAAATAATTAAAGTTCACTAGCCCTCATTTTTGCAATGCTAAAATATTTCAAACACTTATTATTTGAACCACTCGCGAAACTAATTTGAGCTGCACATTAACCGTAATCGTCCATACACTTGTAATAACATGTAATTATCTTGTTATCTTCTACTCATCAGAGCGTATAACAATAAATTGTTTATTTTTGTTATCTCTTATTACAACTTCACAGGGACGACATCTGTGTGACAACGTTTTGAGTTTCACTTAACACGCGTGGACAGAAAAATATTGTTACTTTTACTACTATAATAACTGTGTGTGCATGACATGAATACATGACATGTGCGATTTAAAAAACCGTAATAACGTACTGGTAGCTATATAATTATCGCCACGTTTGTTTAATATGTATGTCTATTGTCTTTTGTCTCACAGCAAAGATGATACATTTAAAGAAAGAAAGCGTATACTTAGCAATAAAACACGACTTCTTTTACCATACTCGTACCATGCCATTTTATTCATGTATATCCACGCTGGATACAGGCCTCTCCCAAAGCTCGACCATCAGACGCGGTCTTCCTCTCTTTTTTTCCAACCACTACCAAGGTTAGGTGACTTTCTTCAAGTTGTTTCTCCACCTGGGCGAAGAGAGTCCATTTCCTAGTATGTAGACTCAAATTAAGGATAGTTTCTCGATCTGTAATATAAATACGAGGACAACCTATTCGAGGATAATTATATTATATCTATCGACTACGAATTTAGATTGCTCATTCTTTGAGTCAAAAACTTTAAGTCTTCGTCAAATTACTTTGTTTCAAATTTGGTCCAGCGAAGGGACTCCAATTATAACTCTTTTCATCGCTCGCTATCGATGATGTCGCCACGTATCAGCTCCGTGTGTCATAACTTGCAGGATGCACTAATTGAAGACTTCGTCTTCAGGCAGTTCTCAAGTCAGAATAAGAGGTGACGCATTTATTAAGGCGTTGGAAAATTAATCATGACATTTATTTATCATTTGTTTTGGTTACATAGTTTAGGTAGTGTACACACAAATGATAAAAATAGTTACAAAAGGAAATAGTACATACAAAAACGTGCTTAACCCTTTAGGAGATTTCTACCACCAAACATGGGAGAGCGATGCGTGAGCTATGAAAGGGGCAGACATAGTGAGTAACTTTTATTACATATATCACCATGTTATACAAATACAACGAGAATGTTTACCTCATTAATTTCAATATTTATATCTATATGATAAATATTTATATGTGAAAAACGAGACAATCTCAAATGTTGAATTATATTATCTTATCATGTTATAAAAAAATATTTTACGCACTCGAGAAATAAATTCTTTGCCACCGATTCTTATCTTTAATGATTAAAAAATGAATTATTAATAGTATGAAAATAGTATTATGAAAAATTCAACGCTTTAAGGCATTTGATATTCAACAATGATCGCCGTAAGTAATGTTGTTTTGGATGATCGAACTCAAATGTAAATGTGAACATGGACATGCCTCCGGGATCCCGGGATTTTTTTAATTATTATATGAATTACTTTTCCTTGGTTTTACTTACTTCATATACCAAACAATTAAATATGTAGTAAGAATTTTAAAAATATATATTAAAAAATACTAAATAGGCAGCAATTAAATATATATTAAGAATTTTAAAAACATATATTCGCATTAAAAATTACTAAATAGGCAGCAAATTGATGGTAGCAAATTTAAGGCTGGATAGGTTTCGATTTACTGGTGACAGGTAATTGGAGTCCAATTACCTGTCACATTCTCATTTACTTATTCAAATTATTTGCTTTCAGTATCTATTACTGGACATGGGCCTCGTCGGGTACATTGTCTTGAACATTAAGGATGTATGTATGGATTACAACGCCACGCTGATCAAGCGGATTAGCGAGTCCAGTATTTTATAATAGAAATGGTGTAGTTCATCAGCGCTTGTGGTAGCCGCTTTGGAAATTTGTAACGCCTTTTACGACATCCACGGGAAGAGATGGGATGGTGCTATTCTATAGGCAGCCAACACCACAGGGTATGATATATTCAAAATTATTTATTTATTTCAGTTATTAAATAATAAGTTGTTTTGTAGATTTTGACTTACTGCCCATTTAGCTTTTTTTGTAGTCAAGTGCACTCAGCGAATATGGGATTGATTACAGAGTAGGTATATCCTTATTATGATAACTAGTAGAATGTCACTACTCCATCATTGCTTGTAACAGAAGCAAGACATTAAACGTTCGTGTTCGTGTAGGTATAAGATTAGATATGGAATAAACAAGTAAACAGCGATAAAACTGCTTACAAAAATATTGTTCTCTATAAAAAAGTATAAAGTATATTTAGTATAAAGAAGTGAAGTGAAAGTTAGATTTTTTTTATAGAAAAAGGCGGCAGACGAGCATACAGTCCACCCGATGGTAAGAGGATACTGTCGTCCATAGACATCCGCGATACATGCTAACATTAGTCCAGAATGACAAACGTTGGTACGCCCCCGGATGCGCGGCCCACTTTAAGGAATGTATTGGGAGAAAGGATTGGGAAAACGGGGAGACACAGGATAGGTATGGGCTCTGATATATCTCACTCACTACCGAAACACGCTTGTTTTTTAATTTTTTTTTTTATAGAATGGATGGCAAGCGAGCGGACTGCCCTTCTCACCGACTTGCGATCCCGCGGTATCCCCCCAATGCAACGCCCTAAGCCGAGGTCCGATCCTTCCGCCGGTTTACCGGCGGGGAAGCCCTTAGGCTCGTTGCAACACACATTTTGTTCCTGGCTGAGCGTCTTCTGCGCTCGCCCTAAACTAAACACGACCGGTGACTCTTGAAAGGCCACTAGGGCCACAAGAATTTAGCCATTCTTGGGAATGGGAACTTGGGAATTCTTGGGAACCAGGGGGCTTGGGGAAACGCTACCGACCTTGTAGAAACCTGTTCAGAGCTCTCTTGAAGAGCCCCATATCGTGGAGTAACGGAAATACCTCAGCTGGCCGTTAATTCCACAATTTTCGGGTTCGCGGTATAAAGTGTCATTTCGACCGTACTGTACGCAGCGACTCTGTGTCAAGGGAGTGCGGATGAACCGCACGACGATGACGAGCGGTGCGATGGTAAAAACCCGCAGTTGGCATCAAATTGAACAGCTCTTGAACACGTATGTACATTGGGGAAATACGATAAAGTAGAAAATGCAGTACATTTTAAGGTAGTCTTTCTGTGAGAGAGGGGTAACGTGGCCACTTGGCGAGTCGAGTGCTCCCAGCGGGTGTGGGAATGAGCGTGCACCCTTTTTACTTATTTTAATCATCTCTAATAAAAGCTCTCATAAACTGCAGGTAACTAACCCTTTTAGTATCCATTGCTGGACTTGGGCGGTCTCATGCACACTGTCTTGTGTATGAAGGATGTATGGTCTTAAAACTGAACGCTGGTAAAGCGCAACCCACTTTACTAATATTTATAGGTAGTGTATTTCCTGAGGGGTTTGTGTTTGTGGTAGCTGCTTTGTTGTCTCTTAATCGACTTTTAGGACGTTTGCGGAAAGCATGTTCAGCAGTGGACCATGACCAACAGTGGAGCTCACTGCCAAGTAATATGAACCAAAATATTACGGAAATGTGAAATACCGTAGCCAATTACGGTATTACATATTTCTGTAATATTTTGTTCATACATTCAGCTGCATTTTCGCAAAATTTAACAAAATAGCAAAATCTAAATTTCCAAACGTTCGCGAGCGGTTGTCGAACTGCCAATGCGTTGTCACGTTTTATAGTACAGACGTCACATGCAGCTGACGGGGCCGTCAAACGACCACGTTCTAAATAAAAAGATTGACATTGACGCGATATGGAACTGTCACGCCCGCGTCACACTGCGCGCTCGTATTCGCCAGCTGACAGGTTATTTTCACGATTGTCAAAATGAATGTTTATTTGTAATGTACTGTTTCATTTAAAACTATTTTTTTTTTCTTTTCTTATACGGCAATAGCGCAATTAACACATTTCGCCAGTGTCAAGTTGTCTTCGTAATTAACACTTTTAAAATCAAAACAATCAAAATGCATCTCGTCAATGTTCAATCCCGTCGAAGTAAGTTAGGAGTCGCTCAGTAAAGTGATAATTTACGGAGGACTTATGCTTTTATTTGATCATCACAAAACATTACGCACAAAAACACTTTGACATTGAAACGTTTGTTATAGGTAACATTTAAAACATGTTCCCATAAATAAAAAAAAAAGGTTCATTATATCTGAAATGACAATTTGACATCGACGTTTCTTTGTTTACATAAATATTCTTTCTTGTATTAAAAATCAGACTTTAATAATATGTACCTTATTAAACCGTCTTAACATTTACTAATAGACATAGGCGTAAAGACAATGTGCGAGGAATGAGTACGCTTCAAACGCGAGGACTATATTTCTACTATACATATTCTTATACCCTTCCTTTACCTCGTTCCCTTTCTTTTCTTTATCCTTTCCTTTTTTTCCTTTTAGACCTTTGATTGAAGTCATTGAAATACTGACCAGTCAACAGCGACTTCGACCAACAGGGCCACTAATACAAAGGAGAATAATTGAAGGTCATATAGTTTGATAGGCTCTATTACTGGTCAAATCACACAAGAATCTCACAAACCTTCCACCTCCAAAACAATGTCAATCAGTTGGTTTAATAAGGCCCAAGCGGGCCTTACTGGATGAGAACAAAACGATACGACAGTGTTGATGTAGATTTACTTGGTCGTCGGTGCGGCGTGCTCTACTGGCCTGACATCAGCACTGAGGAGGGTTGGAGACGAATTTCAAACATAAAATGGGGGTGAAACGACACTGTGTTGATGTAAATTTATGTATGCAGCCCCATGGCTGCATACGTGGTGCAGCCATGGGGCCACACCACACCACGTCCATACGTGGTGTGTTATTCTGTTTCGAGCTCATTTAATGGAGAAGTGGGTATATTAATTTCAACCGACTGTTGACCGACATTTTGACTCGAGCCACCAGAGGAGATATGATCATTATTTTATATAATAATGATGAAGCACCACTATGTTAATATACATTTGTGTGTGTGAGGTGTATTCTAATAATATGAGTTGCATACTTCCATTACTGAATCGCTCAAACATTTCGTTTTTTCAGTTGAAAACTTCACACATTTTTGTAATTTCACTCGATTATTGCTGCAGTTAGTTATTAATACACCTTAGAAAGAAAAATATGCGTCGTCTCTACTGCATTCCCTGTGTTGTTATTTGAGTCAGGATCGCGAGCTGTAGATAGCGCGGCGGCGGACATTTTTTGCTTCCATGTTTTTTTGTTTCTGTTTTCGCTCTGTCTACATACGCTAATACTGAGGGCTAACCGAGAGGTTCGCCATACAATGTACATTCAGTTGCAATTGGAATTATGCTAATGAAACGAATAAAAGACTACTTCGAATGAGTACATACAAGGATTTTGTGTGTACACTCAGTCAGTCAATAACTTTTCCGTAACTAACCTTTTGTCGTCCAGGCCTACTAATGTAGGTGTATTGTCTTGTGCTTGAGGGATGTTCGGCTTCAAAGCGCCACGCTGACCAAGCGGGATTGGCCACTCCTCTCTTTTAGAGGTGGTGCATTTACTCAGGAATTGGTGTAGAGACTTCGCGAAGAGATGGAATCGTTCTACTCTAAAGCCACCCAACACAACACGGTCAATAACCGATTGAATTAAAAATACCGAATACCGATCGTAAGAGCCACTAATAAATTGGCGGGAAAGCAACCTAAACTCATCGTTTTTATATATTTTCCCCTCACATTTCTATAATAATATTAATAAAATTGTAGTAGTCTATAATAACTTGTGTCCAAGTCCTTTCAACCTACATATTATGTAGGTAGTTATTAAAGATTCTACACTAACATTTCTACAAGTAAATGTAAGATAATTTTAGAATGGCACGAGAAATAATAAATAGATTTTACCTTTTAAAAATACAGAATTTACTTTTTTTTTTGTCCAGTTTACAGTTAATCTTATTCACTGTTGAAATGGTTCGCACTCACCACTATCGGTGTGCACTCACACAAGCGCAAAGCTCATGTCTCGTTGAGTAAGTAAGCTGTACCTATATAGGAATTCTTACTTGTTTTAGACCTAATTAAACTAACGATTGAAACTAAGTAATAAGTTAGTAATGTGCCGTAGATGTCGGCCGGCTTTAGGATAGCGCTACACCATCGCCCCCCGAGGGTGCCGTAAAAGGCAAAAGGGATAACAAAGCGGCTACGACATGCCCTGAGGAACTACTCAACCTCTAAAAGGGTGGACTTACCAACCAGCTTTGCCAACGTGGCGTCTCATGCACGACCAATGTGCAGGAAAAGGCCCGTGTCCGGCAGTGGCTATTAAGAGGGCCGGTTACGGAGATTATACTTACATATCCATCAAGTATGACCTTTGACTTTAAACTAACCTCATTAGTATTAGTGGACGAGCTGCGTTTGAGTGCACAACACGTAATGACCCACGCAAGCCACCACTATAGATAATGGGCCCTAAATATCTTGTAACGGTTTCTGATGTAGGTAAGTGAAACTCATAATTTAGGAAGAATACAACGATATCAACGGAGCCAAATATGGATAACAAACAATCTTTGTTGGGTGTTATTTTTTTCTTTCATAGAATGGATGGCAGACGAGCGGGCGGGCCACATGATGGTAAGTGGTCATCGCCGCCCATGGACACCTGCAACATCAGGGGGTTAATAATACCATTGAAACTTATTGTCATAACAGTTTCTTTGTCTCTTTGTTGCCTTTTATGAAATCAACGGGAAAAGATAGAGGGTTTTTTTTTTTGGACGAAGGCGGCAGAAGAGCATACAGTCCATTTGATGATAAGTGGATACTATCGCGCCTAGACATCCGCGATACATGTCAAATTTAGTCCAAAATGACAAACGTTGGCGCGCCCTCGGATGCGCGCCTACCTTTGGAGATATAAGAATGGATTTGGAGAAAGGGTTGGGAAAGTGGGGAGGGATAGGATGGGAATGGGCTCTGACACATCTCACTCACTACCGAAACACGTACTTACATTAGGGAAATACGATAAAGTGGGAAATGCGGTACATTTCAAGGTAGTGTTCTGTGAGAGAGGGGTAACGTGGCCAGTCGAGCGCGCCCAGCGGCTAAATAAATAGCCCAGGCCAGGCCGGGTGATGCTATTTTCTAAAACAACAGCCTACCTTTAATTTTCTTCGAATTGCTCCAGTAACTTCTAATTGGTTCCTTTCAGAATTAAGTATCCAACAGAGATACAACGTGATCTCTTGGGATTATTAAAATCTATTTATACTTTGCTTAATATTACCATTGTTTTGTTGACGCGTAGGTAATTTACTGACAAACAAACAAACAAAACTATTCACATTTATATATTGGTATAACATTATTTTAAAATTGTTATAATAAAAAAGAGGAACATAAATTATTATTTTGGTAAGTACTATTATTATTTTCATTTAAACTGTTCCTGTTTCCTGTTTCTGTTTGATCTGGTCGTTGACTGGTAGAAAGTGCCACACGTAATTAAATCCACCATTTGTAGGTACAATTACTTGTGCAATGAAGTTTAATTAGCTATATAAACATTTCATTTTCACGTTCCTATTATCCACCGTAGGGGGGCTAACTTCGGGTGGACCACAGGAATAATCCAATTTTTTTAGCAGGCTTATAATAATTTAATTTAGCATATTTGTGCATAAATCTATGTATAGCAAATAAAAAGCAAAGTAACACACCTTTCATTATCGCATTGCATGATGGACTTACCCAAAGTAGCGCCTGATTCCGTAAATTTTATGTTATAAGTAGTTATAACATAACAGTGAACACCAAGTGATAGTTTCATAACTCCCTAAATATGCTGTTGAACTAATAAGCAAAAATGTTAATTACCTTCCTTTAATGTTTTGACACTAAGTTGAAAGGACATGTCGCGATATGGCCAGTTCACCTGCTCATTACGGAATGTCATTGGTTCGCGCAAGCGCACGCATTCGCGTTCGAATTTTAAAATTTTAAACGCATTTCGTCGCTATCTGTCATCGGGAGCGGACGCGGCGACGGTGCTCCTCCACGATGCAATCGATTCGATCTACCACAATGTGCTGCCCATTAAAATAAAGTGCCTTTAATAGTTTCTGATAAGGATGAAATTAAAAAAAAATACGAGTACTCACGCTCTCCAGCTGTGCTTGGAGCTTATTAAATAGAGGTTCAATTTCTGAAATATTTATCTAACAAGTAAAACGGTAGCAGAAATTATGAAAATCACGAACAGATTATGTAAAGTATACCTAATTTGTTATTGGCTTACTTTGAAATAAGGTCGCAGATGAGCAGACAGTTCACCTGGTGGTAACTGAATACTGCAGCCTATGGATATTTGCGATAAATGCCAATATCAGTCAAAGACAACAGACGTTAGCACGACACTGCATCCACCACTCACCGTTGGAGATTCAGAAGTGAATTGGGAAAATGGATTAATTATTACGGGATAGATAATATTTCTTATCCTATTACACTCCCCATTCTTCCCTGGAACTTGGGATGGGGAGTAAAATGTATAACCGGATAAGGGGTTTTTTCTCATTACATTTTTTACTTAATCGGATTGGATGGAATGGAATACTTCATTACGTCTTCTATGGCACGATGACACGGGACGAAAATTGAACACTGGCAAATGTCATTCACTTCTGAAACACATACATTGTGCATTCTAAGGCAGTCTTCTGTGCCATCCCAGCAAATGCATAAATATAGACAATAATTAACTTTTACGGCCTCATGGTGTATCATGTGGGTACACCCACATCATAAAAGTTTGCCCATAAGAGTGAACACACATACGATGAGGGCTACCTTTCGCGCTTATAAATAAAAAGAAACATTTTTTTTGACAACTAATTGTTATGATAACCTTTCAGTCACGCATGCAAGTAGAAACGTCTTCATTAACTTCATGTTATGGATAAGTTGATAACCTTTTTATAAGAGCTTAATTAAAAGAATACTGAATATCTTTCGTGGATCTCAGCAACCTTTAGGGTTCATTTATACAAGGAGAGTTTCTCGAACGGTTCGGACGATTCTCGTTTGCAACTGTTTACACGAAGATAAAAACTCGATGATACCAGTGATAGTTTTGACCAATGTTCGACGGCCCTTTTTTCCCATCCGCCACGGTGCCGGGGACGAGCCACCGTGGCCGATGGGAATAAACCTTCTCTGGGTTCCAGTCAACCTTTGATTAAACGGAAATACGAAGGGCGGTGCATAGTGCAATCAATAAAAAATTACTACAAACAATACATATAATACAACATATATATATATATATATATATATATATATAATACCTAGGTAGATACACTAATACATAACATATTTATATATATTTGTATTATCTCCATCCGCTTGGTATTAGATGAATGTCTATGTACCGAGCAATTGATATGTACATTGAAGCGTCCTCTGTTTGTTACAGAAAAAGGTCTAGCCGTCCACGCACTATTCGTACTACTAAACAGACGAATAAAGCTGTGAAGAAGAGAATCCGAAGAAATCCCGTCCGGAAGCAAAAGATTTTATCCAGAGAGATGAATATAGCACCCAGAACCATGTGACGTATTTTAACACATCATTTAGGAGTAGGTACTGCTTACAAAGGACATAGTGATCATTCCTTAACTGATAATTTAAAGAAAAATAGGGTTGACAAATCAAAACAACTTCTTCGGTGGTACGCAAACGGGGCTCGCAGAGAAATCTTATTTACGGACGAGAAAATGTTCACCACTGAGAAAAAATTTAACAAGCAGAATGATCGAGTTTATGCTCATAACTCTAGAGAAGCTGCTCAATTGGTCAATATCCGTTACGATTATCCGGCTTCAGTGACGGTTTGTTGGAGTGTTAGCTATAAAGGAGTGACTGAACCATATTTTTTTTGAAAAAGGCATTAAAACGTGGGCTCAATTGTATCAAGAAACGATTCTTGAGAAGGTCGTAAAGTCTCTTAACAATATCCTGTCGAATAACCAAGAATGGTTCTTTTAACAAGACTCAGGCACCAGGTCATAAGGCTCGCTCAACACAGGCGTGGCTAGAAAGCAATATGGCCGACTTATAAGAGCTGAAAACTGGCCGTCATCTAGTCCCGATCTCAATCCGCTCGATTATGATTTACGGTCTGTTTTAGAGAGCATAGCATGGCATCATGGCTCTAAACATCATAATAATATTGCATCCCTAAAACATTCTATAGGGGTGGCCGTTGCCAATTTTCCCATTGAAAGCGTGGCGTTATCAATCGAAACTATCCACAACGTTTCAAAGATTGTATATAAAAGCAAATGGTGACCATTTGGAATAAAAGTTATATTTTTAAAATTCTTACCTATTTATGTCTCAAATAGCACAATTACCTATTTATTACCTATTTATTCTTCCAAGTAGCCCAATATATATATGTATCAGTTCACAAGAACTGGGATACCAGTTTTCAAGAAGCAATGGTGAAATTGGGTAAACTGGCTTATCTAGAACTGTGAGCCAGCTTGCCCAATTTCACTCTACTATAGTAACACTGCTGGACATAGGCCTCCCCCATTGTCCGCCATTTAGACCTATCGGCAGCGACCTGCATCCAGCGGGTGCCCGTCCAAGGGCTGAAAAAGAAGAAGAAAGAAGAAGATAGTAACAGAATATATAACTAAAATTTGACTGTGGTAAATTTGACCTGTCCATTGCCACATCAGCATGTGGAGAATCCACATCCACATATGAGAATAGACAAAGAACTAATTATCATCATGATAGAATTATCATGATGATAATTAGTTCTTTGTCTATTCTCATTGTATCGAAGTTCATCCAGAAAAGAAACTCGGAAACATTTCTCTCTCCATTTCTCGTCAAACAATTTTGAACACATAGATCAGGCGTACAGTCAGAGGTGACATTTCGGCAGCATATGTCATAACTGGCAGGACGCGCTGATTGAAGACTTTCGTCTTCAAACAACATTATGCTATAGACGATAAGGAAAACTAACATATTTTCGTGTCTGGGTGGTGTGTATACCACATTACCACAGATCATAAAACAAACAACCTTGTTTTTATAATGTGTTTTTTTTCTTCATATATGGTAATGGTGCAATTAGCACATTCTGCCAGTGTCATTATTTCGTCGTAATAAACAATTTAATAGTCAAAACCGTATCCTCTCTATGTACAGTCCCGTCGAAGTAAGTCAAGCGTCGCTCAGTAAAACGATAGTAGGTTTGCTGAGGACAGAAGAGGGCTCCTTGGTAGCGCACGAAAAACGCAGGCCGACGTTTTTATTTGATTATAACAAACACCACGCATACTAAACACTATTACTGGTTTAGTAAACGTCTAATACATATTTTTTACAATAATTAAACAAAACCTCAACTTCAGTTCTCAAGTTTCCGCCAAAAAGTCCCTTTATGATCTATTCTCTGTACCCACAATATAGGGAATCTTAATATAGTAGGTAATTAAGTGTAGAGTTATTTATTTATTCACTATGTGCCATATATTTTGTCATATATGTTACTATAATACACTCATTTACCCCTTTCTAATGTTAAATTTAGTTAGTTAACAAGCATAGTGTCGTTAAAGGGCGTTAATCGCAGTAATAGGGCATAACGGCGAAACGCACATGAAGCCGAAAAGGGCGGCTAGTATAGGGCTAATTAGAAGTAACGCGAGGTTAAATTTTAGCTTAATATTGAGACTAACGTTGGAGAAAACGTTTGTACACCATGTTAAGATAACGAGTTAAGTTATGGTACGGCTAACATGCATACACATACGGTGGAATAAGTACGAATATTGTGTGGTGGCGAAGCGTGGATACTTTTATTTTAAATAGCCTACATAGTGTGCCACTTCTACACGACCATCCTTCGTGAAAAGTATCGAGGTCGTCTCTCCACCTTCGCCTAGGTCTTCCTTTGCGTACAGACGCCGAGGATACAGACGGATACAGATCCGTCCAGTGGAGTCCATTGAGAAGTTATTCTCATCCATCTCTCTGAATGTATACAGTACACACGTCCCGCCCAAATATCACTTGAGTTTCGATGACTTAAAAATCCCTACATCAATAATTTGAGTTTGGGATGCGTTAATTTTTTTACAATTAATTTAGTTTTTTTACGCTTCGCTCCGTTTGGCTAACCCTCTGATTACCGACATTCGGACAAAGATCAACTTTGTGCGTCGATATGGGCATGACGCACATGTCGAAATTGATAAGTAAGTAATAAGTAGGAAAGTAATAAAAATACATTTTTTAAAGAGTTTTCTTAGAAACTAGTACTGACAATAAGGTCCGTTTTCTCAGATAATTATATAAATAGCTCAAATTTTTTTAACCAACAATTGAATTGAAAGAAATATTTTTATAATCATGTCAAAAAATGTTACTACGCTCGCTGCAAAGTTTGATAGGAGATTTCACATTGATTGAAATATTGAGTGACAATATCTGCGTTTGTTTGACGTTTGATATAAATTGCCAAGTGATAAGTCGACAGACAGACAGTGATATTCTGACAGTTATATCGTCGAAGTCCAAAATAACATGCACAAACAAATTGAAAATAGTGAATCGGTATAAGCATCTGGTCATCAAAGTTATAATAACAGTAGGAAAATTAAAAAATCTCGACCTATTCATAATTAACATATCTACAATTAAAATTATAAGGGGTATTAATGGCCGTGTGGCATGGTCTTTAGAACAACGCCACTCCATCTTATCCCGTGGTTAAGGGTTAAAGGTGATTAAGGGATAGCACAGTTGCTACCAAAAGAGTGGGCCTTATAACCCGCTTAGTTACCGTGTCATTTAAGGCCCAAACACAACACGTGTAAAGGGCATTTTATAATTTCTGTCCATTTTCCTTACCTTCACTCCAAATACATTCCTATATCTCCAAAGGTAGGCAGCGCATCCGGAGGCGTGTGGCAACGTTTGTCATTCTGAACTGATGTTGGCAGGTATCGCGGATGTCCACGGACGACAGTGTTCACTTACCCCCAAGTGCACTTTATGCTCGTCTGTCGCCTTCTTACCATAAAATAGGGTTTCCAGAAAGATTGCAACAACTCAAACAATCTAACCTCATCAAGACTGCAGCGACCTCTTTCGCCGAAGCAGCGAATATAAACAAGCATTGACGACAATTCATTAAAACTTTTTGTTACTGACGACCTTACTTGAATACTGTTTATGTTGGAGTACGAATTTCGCGCCAATGGTAGGTATAAGGGTGCGACAACGAGCCAAGTTAGATTGGCAAGGGCAATCCACCCTTCAAGACGAGGGCATCACACGCAAGGTGATAACTTTTTTGATAACACAATTTGGGAAGCGAATATTTTTCTTAAATAAAAGAGTGCTTGTTCACATTCTCATCTTATTATTCTTAATTTGCTGTAAAATCCTTCTTTTCTGTAAAATTTTCTCGTGTGTCTGTAAACATACAATTTTATTTGAAATTTATTTTCATATTTCGTTTGATTTATGCAGCAAACTTAATTAGTTTTGTTTATATAAATTTACACCAAGTTCTAACACCTTTAATAATTAAAGTTTTTAAGGACGACAGTTTCTAACACCTGACTTTATTTACCAATAAAAAGTAAATTGAAATTTATTTATTAGGCAAAACTTTATAAAGTAAGTTGGTATACGAAGCTACTATATTATGGCTCAGTTCAAGGGCGTCGCCAAAGGGGGGCAGGGTAGGGCAGTTACCCCCCTCTAGAGATCGAAATTAAATATCTTTATTTTTTTTATTAATTTTTCTTGTATTAAAAAAAGGTTTTAATAAAAATATTTCTACAAAAATTTAAATGATTGCACCTATTTGAACCTACAATTCATATTTCTCCCATCTTCTCTCTCATGTAATACACCCCCCCCCCCCCCTCCGCCCCCCCAACCTGGCGACAGTGTATTTATATACTAAAGGCTTAGTTTATATACGAAAAAATAGTTTATATACTAAAAAATAGTTTATATACTAAAAAAGTTTATATTATACTGAATTTTTAGTGATATTTGTAATACATTTGATCTGATAGATTTTTTGACACATACAGCTTGCCCGTTTGCAGATGAGGGATGTGATGCTTAAAGGGATTTGATGATGTGATGATTTAAGGAGGGATGTTTTAAGGGCCGCAAGACCTATGTAATCTTAGAGTTTAGCGTAAATTAAGTATATATGTTATCGGAAATTGATATAATTCAGGAATTATGTACAATTAGGAAATATTTTATTACAGAAACGTACATACCTACCTAAGAAATTTACGAACTTTCTAGGAATTTTATAGAATTACTAATTAATACTAGTAAATGTATGTAAACGATTGACCCCTGGGTATTGACCTTGATCTCTGGGGTCATTGATTTAGCCCCTGGAGCGTCATTGACCTTGAACCCAGAGGTTATTTTCCTCTAGGTGAAATAAATAGCACATGAATTATCAGTAACATTTTGTTTTCAGGTATGGGAAGGATAAAAAAATAAAACTAAGACGTAAAATAAAACTACTATAAAAAAATAAAACTAAATAAAACTACTATAAAACAATACTAAACTATAAAAGTACTATAAAATAAAACTATATAACTACATAACTATATAAACTATATAACTACTATAAAAAATACTAAAAAACTAAATAAAACTACTATACTATAAAACTACTATAAAAAAATAAAAAAAATAACCACGAAATGTGAGACGTCCATTTTTAGTTAGAAAAGACTTTCGCGCACAAGTCACACTGAATAGAACAAATCAATAGTAGATCACGACAGATCAGAATTCAGTACAGTAGGGCCTCCGTGTCCGCGGACTCGGTATCCACGGTTTCACTTATCCGCGGTTCGGGTAAGCGCGCGAAGTCATATGCAAGTTTGAAACACTGCCCCAAACTGCAAAAGTTACAGCTACAGTGCGTGAAATAGTGTATTTATACACTGTTTCACGCACTGCAATAACAATGTTTTTCAAAAAAGTCGATAACACCATAGATGATCCGTATCTATATAAAGCCGTCCACATCGTTCGCTACCGAGCCAACGAAATAATTGACTTATGTATATTAATTAGTTATTTATTTCATGTTAATGTAAAATAAATTTTAATAATGTACATTTTTCTTTTCTTTTAGTTTGGTATTAATTTTGTTTTATTATGTGTACATTTATACTCCAAAATATGGTGTCCGCTACTATCCGCGGTTTCAGCTATCCGCGGAAGACAACGGAACCTGTGTTTACCCCCTAGATCGCAACTGAACATTTTCGGACTTTATCTATTGTGGCGTTTTAGATTCATTTTATATTTTGATATATTCCTAATTAAAGGTTCAATAAACTTAATATATTATATGGAAGAAAATAAGCCTGCTTTTAAGAATAAATAAAAATAAAACTAGTGAAGCACCTACACTATTTACCTACAACATTTCAATCTGTCTTATTTTTCGTTCATATTAAAAATAAATGTATAGTAATAATATTACTCGATAAATCTTTCTCTGTATACTTATTTGCTATTTCACATTTCAAAAGACATCAAATGTTTCTAGTTAAATGTAAGTTTTGCTACTAGTGGCGCCATCTCTTAACTGTATGCACAACTAAACGAAAAATATTTTTATTAACCTGTCTTTCCCGAAACCAGTTGCTTAATTCAGGGATTAATTTAAAATCAATAATTAATCAGTTGTAACTGATAAACCAAGAAGTTTACAGACGTAAGAAAAAAGAACGCAGTGAAGATAAAGTAGCTGATTACCACAAAATATGCTGAAACAAAAGTCAAAAAGGTTTACAAAAAGTAAAAAAGAAGTAATGGCCAGCCGAGTATTCGGTAGGCATTTGTAATGTTTTTTTTTTATTTATCGTCTTTAATTAAACGAATCGTGGCTGGATGGCCATTGTCCGACTTACCTGCTCGACGTTTTAAATCTGTATTCTGTATCCACTGAACCGGTTACACTGGCCTGTCATCCACTTTTTATCTCCTTTAATTTATGTACTCCTCAAATATACCACAAGCACGACGAATGCACAAAACCCCCAAAAAATAAACTATATAACAATACAATCATAAAAATAACACTTTTTTACTAGTCGTATACTCACTTTGCACTATAGTCTGTTTTTAAAATCTATAATATCTACAGAAATATTTACACGTCAAAATTTCGCTGTATAAATTAACAGCCGTTTTTATATTTTTTTTAAAAGTTTAAAGTATTAATTACCATGGTACCTAAAGTCATACAGCCGCGTCGAAGTTTGAATTTTCTCGCGTGAAAAACGCGGCATCCGCGGATTTCGCGATTCGCGCCTGGCGTACAGAACATTCGGCGCATCTCGCGCGTCTGCTGTCACTGCTGTCCGTCAACGCCGGGGGCGGGCCACGAGGGACGGGCCTCGATTGCGTTCGGCTAACTTCGGCGCCGCTCTCGCTCTGTGCCCGCAAAGTGACGCGAGTCACAACACTGTTGATTCTGACAATAACATTGTGTTTTCTTTAAATTTTACCAGTGATCAATATAGGTAAGTCAATTTATTGTAACTATATTTATGTCCTACTCGTGTATATAATGGTATTTTGTTGTTATATCAGGTCTTTATTAGAAATAAATACCAAACGCTATTGTGTTATTGTCCATCTGCAGTCTGTAATCAAAACTCTTGTTAGCAAATTTAGAACAAGTTTTACAGTATAACATACACATAATTCGACGCGGGAAAAATATTTCTCCCTAATTTTCGTGTTAAAACATATTTTAATGCAAAATCTGGCAATTCTTTTAACATTTTGCAATTTAACCTCAAAATATTTGTGACGGGCATAGTTTACGGACACGCGTCAAAAGATGGCGCTAGTTAGGGGGCGGAGTTTGTTACAACCACACTAGACGTATGTCATTTCCGATAATTGAAGGTTAGTTTGGCATTGTCGAAAATTTTAGATAAAGCGTTGTTTATTTTATGATCACCCCCTCAGTCTACCCTTTCGTCGTAAATAAAGGGTTTTAGATAGGCATGCCAGTCTCTTGGAGCTGCGTTTACGGGCCAATAAAGTTAATAAAGGTAGTAGCGGTTAATATGAATAAATTAATAAATGGTAGGTATAATTCATAATTAAAATTGATAATTTGATAATTAACTATTTAGCTGTGTTTCAAAACATCTAAATCTAATCTAAATCATTCTTTTTGTGTTATGCATGAAGAATCAAAATTACCTACGTATTTTCTTGTACAAAAAATTCAATTTCTCGTTCGTCGTATTCAATAAATATGTAGATAAGTACCTATATATTTTTTTGCGAGAAACTAAGATAATGTGTTTTGGCAAATATTTCATGTAATAACTGGATACCTAATTACCCACGGATAACTGGATTTTAATCGTTTTGAATATATTAATTACGTCCTATATAAATTTGAAAATTTGTGACCCGATGAAGAAATTGATTGCATTTAAATTTTGTAAATAGTACGCCTAGGAAAATAACATAGACTTTTTTCTATAACCGTTACAATTTCTGCAAGGGTCAAAGTCGCGAGTACCATAGATTCAATATCATATTTATCTATTTAAACGGGTCTTAACGGTAACCTATTATTATTGGTAACCCTATGATCCAATATCAGTCTGAACGTGTCAGTGCGGGACATATACCTCTCCTCGCAATCATGAGGGGGTTTCGAGTCATTATCCATCATATGAGTCCAGTATGGTAAACGAAATTTGTGAACAAACTGCAGAGCGCATTTTTAACAGATTGAACCGAATTTTCTCGTAGTCGGGTGCAATTGGGTTTTTACCTCGGAACCCAGTTGTACTGAATAGATTTGTGTATTTTCTTTTGTTGTATTTCTAAGGTCAATTACTAATAATTACCTCTATTTCTTTTACTCAAGTTGTTCAATCAGTATCGCAGTATGTTCAAATACTACATTATACTTTCAAAGTACCGTCCTTGTCAAATAATACATTTGCCCATGAGCTCAAGTCACTCATTAGTCATTAATCCAACCTTGCAAAGGTTATTTCATTGGGAATTAAATCAAGTTTTTCCTCATCAACTGTTGTGGGTTTGCGGCCTTTTATGCAGACATTTTACATAAGGAAACAAACGAAAGTCACCGAAGGAAACAGCGCGAGATCGGGACTGTACAGACGATGTTTTAAAACTTAGATTTCGGTCGCCGTCGAATAGTCCGTGGTAGCGGCAGCTGTTTGAGCCGACGCGTTGTTGTGGTGCAGGAAACAGAAACGGATTCTCGAGTATGGCCGTCGATTATGTAACTCTTTAAACAACTTACATTTCATTATTAACTTATTAACATAAGTAAACACAGGTTAATTTAATTTCCAGTACACCATGAGTTTAGATGTAAGTCGAGAGTAGATACCACCGGGCCATCAATGCGGGCAAAGCTGGTAGAAAATAAATTTTAGACGCGAAAACCATCTTCTCCAAGAAAGCTGTGAATGGGGTCCTGTAAGGTCGGCAGCGCACTCGCATACCCCTGGCGTTTCGTCTGCGATCAATCACTTTTTTAATTTTAGTGATGCGCCTTTCATCACAGTGTTTTCCCTCACCACTAAGGTAATTATTGAATGAATCCATTACTCTTAAAAAAACTCATAAAATAATGTAAGTCGAAAGTATTGTAGATATCACTGGGCTATTCACTGCGGGCAAACCGAATAAAATTTAGACGCGAAAAACACGTTTAACGCGTTTAACTCGAGTGTATGTAACACTTCTTCATCGTCAGCTACGAGCCGTCGCCAGTGCGTACAGCGTGATCCACTGCGACCTTCTTGCGTACCGACAGCAAAACAATCAATAATATTTATCAATATCTTTGTGAGATAAGGTGTACCCATAGAGAAAGACAACGCAAGTTGTTTGCAACAAAACCTGTCACTTATTTTGTATCTACGACCAAATCACAAGTAAATTTTAGCGTACGGGAATCCAGTCATTGATAAATCGATACAACTCCGTAGACTCGGTTTACCTTTTGTCGAATTTAAACAATTGATTATGGCGTAATTAGGCTTTTGTATCAACGACTAGCAGTGTGTGAAGTAGATAGCATCAACTTCGGCACACACTGCGACAGATAGCTGGCATTATCTATATCTGTCGGTATACCATACTCACCACACGATCGTTGACTCTTCTCAACCAGCCATCGTCAGCGAACTTCTTCAAGATCTCGGTCCACTTGGGCGGAGCGTGTCCTACACTACGTGGCCTCCATTCGAGAACTTGTCTACTCCATTGGGTGTCGGTCCTGACTCCTGTGGTAAATACGATTTGCCCATCGCCACTTTAGTGTGTTGATTCCGTGAGTTATATCAGTGATTTTAGTTATTTCACGAATTATCTTTAATTCTGTATTATAAGATAATCTTTAATAAATAATTTGTAAAATAAACTTTAATAAGAGGGATTATAGCTAAGGAGTATCTATTATCGACTGTCCTTCGTACTAAAGCTACACTATGATGTGTAGCTTAGTATCTTCTAGCAAGCCAACTAAGCTACGCTGTGATGTAGCAATTGTAGCACTGGATAGCTTTCTATGAAGTTTACTAAATGAATCTCGATATTTTGGTTATATTTGGCTATATGACTATATTGGCGATTGCAAGTGAATAAAAAAGTGTATTCGAAATTAGCAAAAGTACATTTATAGAATGCACATAGTATATAACAAAAAGTAATCTATTACGAGAATAATATCATAAACGCGAAAGTTTACACGTTTGAATGTTTGTTAGTAAATCACATTGAAACGGTTGAACCGATTTCATTGAAACTCGACAAATAGGTAGATTGCAATCAAATTTAACACATGTAGACCACGTGAACGAAATCGCGGGCAAAATTATTTGTAATTTGTTGCAACGACATCGTTATATTACAAACATAGGATTAAATATGGTACGTGTAAAGCTGGAATAAAATGACTGCATTGTTCAATTACAACATAACCGTAACCAGCTCCTTCATCGTCCACTGCTGGAGACTCATGCATTCTCATGCACATTATCTCGTGCATGAGGGATGCATGGCCTTAAAACGCCACCCTTGCCAGCTGACGAGTCCACTATGTTAGAGATGGTATAGTTCCTCGGGCTTGTGGTAGAGGCGTTGATATCCCAAAGCGACTTCTACGACGTATCCTCGGGGGTGACATACCCACAGAAAGGGAGTGGTGCTGTTCTGCAGCCGACCGATACGACACGGCCAGATACAATATAACTGCCTCCAATCCTGGTCTGTATAACGTATTGTATACCATTTATAGGACTATTTTTAGCTATTTTCGAAAGTTTGATTGAATAAAAGTTTCAACATTCTATTCGACTGACGGGATAGCCGCCAAGTGAGAAACCTAGAAATATTAAAGATCTGTCATCATTTTAATAGACGACGTCGTTTCCACATTCCTCATACGTCAATATTAAAATAAAATATTTAAAAATAGTTGAATAAAAATGTCGGTTCCTTGCGAACGGTCCAAGGCGGCGCTGGGGGCCGACTCTTGACAGATTTATGGCGTGCGTGGCTGTTACTCGTACGCACCACCCCTCCCCGCGGCCCTCGCGCGCACCCCCCTTCTCACGAAAATTAAAACGTTCCATTTTAGAAATTCTTTTAAATCCGACGCGATTGAATTTATTTTATTTATTACTCGCACCTGAGTATTGTTGTTGACTCTACTCAACCCTTCCGTTGTTTATGGAAATTTTCGCTCTTCTGTTTCTTTAATAAAATATTTAAAGTTAATTATTAACTTAATTTCGTTAACTTGCATTTTAACTAATTGTTTAATACGTTACACAATTTTGCCGGTAAGTAGAATCTGGTTGAGAAGGGCGAAGAATCGTGTGTTGTGGCAACAATTAAGACAGTCGTGTATCCAACATTGGAGAGTCATGGGCTGATCGTATGTTATAGTATATGGTATACCTATGGTATAAAAAATAATTATATTTCCTTAGCTATTAATATGATAAAATTGAACTCAACGTTTACTTTTATTTTATGGACGAAGGCGGCAGACCAGCATACAGTCCACCTGATGGTAAGTGGATACTGTAGCCCATAGACATCCGTGATACATGCTGACATTAGTCCGAAATGACAAACGTTGGCACGCCCCCGGATGCACTGCCTACCATTGGAGATATAGGAATGGATTTGGAGAAAGGGTTGGGGAAATGGGGAGGGATAGGATGGGAATGGGCTCTGGCACATCTCACTCACTACCGAAACACGTACGTACATTAGGGAAATAAGATAAAGTGGGAAATGCAGTACATTTCAAGGTAGTCTTCTGTGAGAGGGGGGTAACGTGGCCAGTCGAATGCGCCCAGCGGCTGTTGGATTGCAGCGTGCACTCTCCCCCTCATAAAGTATTTTCAAGTCAAATTAAAGAAAATTGAGAAGTATTTTTCCAGGGACACTTATTATTGGAAAAATATACTATAATAATAATCGTAATAATCATAGTTAGTAATCGTAATAATCATTGATATAAAAATAAAAACGCACCAGGTTTTATTCGTTGAATAAATGGAATGGTTTTGCAACATAATCGAATTAATTTACTTTGAATATACATAAAAATATACAAATATTTATATATATATATTACTCTGAATAATCATCACAAGCAACATACCTATAATCTTGTATCTTGTAAAACTTTATCTTTTACGGATCGCCAAAAACGCAACGGCTTTTTAAATAAAAAATAAAATTTATGTCACACAAACAATGAGAGTAATGCATCACTCGTCATAAAGGAGAGATTACGTCTGCACAACCTGACAGATTTACGACCGACTTGCATAATAGATGCAACTGCAACTATTGAGGGCGCAAACAAAACTTCATTCGTGATGGTAAGAAAAAACTCTCTCTGGAAATTTTGTAATTTTTTGATGAACTTTTTTTTTGTGATATACATATTTATGCTAAATTGTATATTTAACTCAGTTTCACATTAATTTATCCAGATACTCTGAGATTAAATACAACATGCACCATTTTGACAATAAACAACACTAGCGATAAGTGTGGCTAATTAAAAATTGAAGAAAATTAAAAAAAATCGTTTTATATACCGCAAACTCCGTCGGTTTGATTGTCGTACTGTGAGTTTTTAAGAGTATGGATTCATTCAATAATTACCTTAGTGGTGAGGGAAAACACTGTGATGAAATGCGCATCACCAAAATTAATAAAATTTTAAAAAAGGATTGTTGGCAGACGAAACGCCAGGGGTATGCGAGTGCGCTGCCGACCTTACAGGACCCCATTCACAGCTTTCTTGAAGAAGATGGTTTTCGTGTCTAAAATTTATTTTCTACCAGCTTTGCCCGCGTTGATGGCCCGGTGGTATCTACTCTCGACTTACATCTAAACTTATGGTGTACTGGAAATTAAATTAACCTGTGTTTACTTATATTAATAAGTTAATAATGGAACTTAAGTTGTTTAAAGAGTTCTGCAAGGTCGACGATGCACTCGCATACCCCCTGGTGTTGCATATGCCCATGGCCGATGACGACGCTTGTCCGATGACCTCCTTTTCCAATAAAAAAAAAACAAAGTCTCGCGCTACGTTTTACGGTACGTAATCTCCATCCAAGGACTCGTCTATCCCTTCGGTTGTCGGTTCTGCTACACATTGTAGGGGGAGAATGCATGCGGTATTCCCACAGCCACTGGGCGCACTCGACTGACCACGTTACCCCTCTCTCATAGAAGACTGCCTTGAAATGTACTGCATTTTCCACTTTAGGTATCTTATTTTTCCAATATGTACGCGTACGTAGTGACTGATACATGCCAGACAGCATTCCCATCCATCCTATACTATCCCTCCCCATTCTCCCAACCTATACTTCAAATCCATTCCTATTGCTACAGAAGTAGGCAGCGCATCTGGGGGCATGCCAACGTTTGTAATTCTGAACTGATGTGGCCCACATCATGTGGGCTACATGTCGATGTACGACAGTATCCACTTACTATCAGGTGGATCGTCTACCAACTTTTTTCTACAAAAAAACCTATTGCCACTTTAGCTACGTCTGTAACTTCAAGAAAACTCCAGGCACAGCTCCTTTCCCTCTGAGCGACATTGAACTAATTAATTAGGCCCACTGTTAGAGTCCATGTTTAAGCGACGTACGTCATTAGCATACCTATCAGCCTCTGTCCTCATCCTCAGCTCTTTTCATCATATCATCACCGCACCAGCTAACTTCTTTTAGTCGTCGGTCCACATGGCCGAAGGATATCCCGCACTGCGTATTCAGGTGCGTGGCGTCCATTCGTCTACTCCATGGGTCATTGGTTCTGCGGCAAATATGACCTGCTCACTGTCATTTTAACATGCTGCTTCTACGAGCTGTGTTCTGCGTCTAACATGATGTCGGTGACGTATTTTGCAGTTGACACGGGCGCCATCAATGCAGTTTTGTATTTATTCAATTTATACACATTTGAGTGTAATATTTAAATATGCGACGTTATCTGAGCAATTAATTAATTAATGTAATCTTCATAGTGATTGGATATCTTAAAAAAATAATATATCTTTCATTGTTTTATTTTAAAAATGAAATCTAGGCGCCAGAAAGTTCTATTTAAGGAAATTTTGAGAAGAGTATATAGGCTTACCGCTTACCACATTAGAATTTAAGTATTATTTATGTATTATCTCTAGGTTAATTATAAGGTAAATAGTATTTAAAATACTTATTACATTGTTTTGAATAAATAAATTATAATTCACTGAAGCCTCAGTATTTGGAAAACTAGAACCGACAATAAGGTCCCTTTTCTCATGTAATTTTATACATATAACTGATAATAAGACAATTAAAAACAAAAAAACTTTTTTGTTATGAGCGTGGAGAGATCCCCTGTCGTTTTCCAATGTTCGTGTACAATAATTTAATCAAAACAATAAATGGTAGAGTGAAAAACGAAAACGTACGACCATTACGTTTTTAGAATATATAAGCTAATTAATAATAAATCAAGAATCCCCGGATTATCCGTGACGCGCCGGGACAAATGTTTCCGGCCGCACGGAGCGGGCTTTTTTATTTATTTTTATTATTTTTATTTACGGAATAAAAATTTATGGTCCCGCAGACCGCCTTCCGAAAGATTTAGCGTGAGTGTCATAGACTCGCCGAGCTGAAAACTCGATCAATTTTGAAATATGTACGTGTTTTAATGCCTTTGCGGTGTGTATGGGAAAAAGGTTGTCGTAAATAATCGACCGTTTTGTTTTTGTGATTTAAAATCATATACTGAAGACAAATGCACGGGATTGAGGCTGATTTTTTTTTGGTTTGTTTTTTTTTTTTATACTGGGTACTTAATTCGTGTGGTGATGGCGGCCGGCTTTAGAATAAAACTTAGGCTCAGGAAGACATGAGGTGCCATTTATTGCCGTGGATGTCGTACAACAACAGAACAACGCCACTACCACAACTCCTGAGGAACTATGGAATGCAAATGCAATGCAATGCGAGAAGCCCGTTCAGTATCCACTGTTGGATATGAGAAAAAAAGGAACTATACAACCTCTAATAGAGTGGACTCGCCAACGCGCTTGGGCAGCGTGGCATTAAGGTCATACATCCCTCATGCACGAAACAATGTGCTTGAGGAATCCGAAAATTTCCGTGATAGCTTAGCAGCACTTTCATTCGCCTTTTTATGACACCAACAAGAAACCATTCTAAAGCTACGGGATGAAACTATGAGATGGTACTTATTCTAACGCTACATATATACGTGTATCTATACTACCTATATATATGTATTTATTACGAACTTTTCTTATACGAGTATGTACCGTCGCCAGTCTAACATTTTTCTCATTATTGATATCCTATATCTGTTTTAATGCAATGATTGCCCACGATACAGTCCATATTAACCAGTAAAAATACATTATCTCTGTCAATTTATCTGCTGCTGGCTAGCATACAGACACACAAACACACGTACGGACAATAAGTTGTAATACAAGGCCGAGTACAAATTTAGTTATCCACCCACTCGGAGCCGCTCGATTATTTATAATAAAAGCCTTTTTATACATTTTGTTTCCGATTCAACATAAATAAGATATGTTATTTAAGGCCAATATATCACTTGACAGGTGGTAGGCCGGTCTGTAAAAGCTGCTACAGTGATTAAAGCCCAATTTGTAAACGTGTAAGGATGGTAATCGCTCGGTTTGCCGGTTAGGTCGTCGGGTCGTAGTAGACATTTCATAAGATTTATACATATATCAAAGTAAGTCTTTGTGTGAATGCAGTGAGAGATTTTAATCAACGTCCAAATGCAGTCATAAGTCGGTGAACGGCGTTCGAGTCCCGGCTCATGCGCAGGATAGTTGATGCGACTAATTAACTTTGGAGAATAATTAACGGTCTTACATGACTTGTTTATTGCCAGTTAGAAGCCAACAAACATTGTAAATGTGAATATCTGTGTTATCCTGTTATCATGTAGTTTAAAATGTCGCAAGGCGATAAAGGACCACATATTAAAAAGTTGGCAAAACGTCGAATGACGACTTTGATATATGATTACATAAAAAAAATTACAGTACATATTATGTTACTAAAATAATTTATTAATATTTTTAATGCTCACTTGTCAGAAAGTTTCTTTTTTTCATACAGGCTCTATTAAGATCTATATTAAAGATCTTTCTCTTCTAAGACATATTGGAGCAAGGATTCGTCATATCTATTATATACTAGCTGTTGCCCGCGACGTCGTTCGCGTGGTCTTCAAGTACTAATTCAGAAACCTTCGCGCGCGTGCGCACAATAACTCACCAAAGTTTCATCGCAATCGGATGAATGGTATAGGAACGCATACAAAGAAACAATCATTTATATGTGTATATATATATATATATTTATATATATATATACGACAACAAATAAAATGGTCTAAATTATGCGTTTTTCAATAAACTAATTTAATTGATTAAACATAATATCTTATCCATATAAATTAGAAATAAGTGATTACTTAACGTTACACAGAAAGATACATTGGGAGGTGCGATGACAACACCTAATAAAAATTGCTTTTTGCACCTAATAAAAAGTGAAATTTATAGTATGTCTAGTAACATAGTATATACTAGCTGTTGCCCGCGACTTCGTCCGCGTGGACTTTAGTTTAGAAACACCATCTTTATACGACGTGATTCTTTAAATTGATATAACTTTTGTATTTATGAACTCATTGAAATAAAACAAACACTAAATTTTAAGTGAAGCTTACCACAATACATTAGTAAAAACCGCACCCAAATCGGTTAAGCCGTTTCTAAGATTAGCGCGCACAAACGTACAGACAAACAGACAAAAATTCTAACAATCATTGTTTTGGGTTCTATTGCGTTGATAAAGGCCCCCAATAATAGTTTTTCTCATGTATCTTCCATGTATAGACAGCGATCAGTTATATTTTTATTATTATATGTATAGATATAGATTATACCTATGCTTCGAGAGAAAATTACATGTTTGTAGATCACTGTTCACAGTGTTTATACATGGCGAGTATTCGCGTCAGTTTACAAAACTTTCGTCACCAAAATCATGAGAACGAATTTCGAATAACGCGTCCCGTCACGCGAACTCTTCAGGTTGAAGAGAGCCTTAATTGGATCTACATCTTACTTCTAATCCTCCACTGCTGGATACAGGCCTCTCCTGCAGTTTACAACCGCGCACGATCCTCGGCTCTTCTCGTCCTACCACCACTGGTTAATGTTTTCAAGTTATCGGTCCACTTGGCCGTTAGGCGTCCCAACTACGGTTCCCGGCGCCTGGCCTCCACTCGAGGAGTCTACTTAAGTATTCTAAACTGGAAGTCATCAAGTATACCGCTCAAGCCTCAAAACCTCGCTAGATTCACAAATACAGAAAAAATTCTACGTCATAATTATGTGGTTTACTACACATCAATATGGTTTTACGATTATCGCCATTATAATTAGTTTTTACGCCTTGAATAATGGTTATTGTGAATCGGTTAAAGATTCATTATCGCGTATATCATTCATTCTGTCGAACGATTATTAGTTTTATGTCACGAAATATAAAAAATGTATTATGCAGATGTAGGAATGACAATGTAAATCATTCTTGACTAATTTTGGCATATAGCGCGGATGTCCATGGGCAGCAGTAACCACCTACTGCCAGGTAGACTGTCTGTTTAACTACCACCTTTTTCTTATACAAAAATATGCATATTTGCATTAGCAGACATCTTCCTTATGTGTTACAAACTTAAGCTGTTACTTTAGATCACAATTTGATAGACATTGAGCTAAAACATTTTATTGTCTTCAAAGAATACATATTGTTTTAAGATAATACCAGCCTGATTTATAGCCAATCTCTTTCAGACAACCCTGTGAAACGAAGTAGGGAATAATATATAAGTAGAAATGTGATCTAACATTCATATTTACAAATTCGTATACAATAAATTCCTTGAAATAGTACTAACGCTACCTATATACAAAAAGTCCTGTTATGCTGCTTCATGATGTTTACTAATGAAAAATATCAAATTTATATTGCAGCAGAAAGATTAACTGAAACACAATAGTCATTACTAACTTTTATTATTTATATTAATTATTTATGATTACAATAGTTTACAACTAATATAGGTTTTTACAATATTATTCTTTAATAACTAAACTTAAGATTCAATTTTAGAAAGCAGAAATACATTTATTTTTAGTTTACATTTACGCAGATAGTGATGCTACTAACGCCATCTATTGGCTGAGAAAAAACAAACATGACAAAAATTCATCAATTCCAAACTGAATAACATTGCATTTGAGGGAAAGGATCGATAACATTATTGAAAATTGGAATCGAAAAGTCATAATAGTGTAATCAATTTATAAGTACCTATTTAATCATTTGCGTCTGTACAATACACATAAAAAAAATTTACACAAAAAGGAGTAAGAAAGTCTTTAGAAATAGAATTAAGAATAGAATGTTTTAAAAATTAGCCAATTCGAATGCAATGCAAACACGTAGGTATGCAAATTCGAATTTGGAATGAGCGCGGCGACGCTAGTGCCACTCCTTGCCCAGTGAAGTGTTAGTGTAGTGAAGCGCGTTGCGTCGGCGGCTGACGCGGCGGCGAGTGCTAATCGATGCGCGCCATTGCGCTGTCTTCCGACTGCGGCCATTACGCACCTTTATGGCCACCCTACCCCCAGCCCGCGCGCCCCGCGCCTCAAGGCGGCACATGACGAATCAATATGCCGGCAACCGACTCAACACTTATTTATTTGACGCGATTTATTAGCGGAATGCCTGTAAACTTTTATACCCCCTCTGTTACCCAGTGGTAGGGGATGGTTTATGATGGACAAGGCAGTGATAAAATTCTATGTTGCTGCCGTCTGCGTTTATTGGGAGAGGAACAGATGTCTGGTGTGAGGCAGCTACGTGGCGGCGATATTGTTTTTCAAATTGGCCGCCCCCATCTACGTAGTTCGGTTGATGTAAAATCTGAACTTAAGGACTAGCAGATTTTTATGTGATTTCCAAAATACTGGCTAAAGTACGTTGAAAAATCGTATTGTAAAAGAGATATTCTTAATGAGTCCTACGTATCTGCATTTTTGTCTTTACAGTATCTACAGCTGATTGAAATGTGAACCTGTGAAACGCTATAAACCGAACCCCGTAATTAGCCCTTTTATCATTCGCTGCTGGCCACGAGCCTCCTCGCGCACATGGCGAGACCACTCTTTTAGAGGCGGTGTAGTTCCTCAACGCTTATGGTATCCCAGTTACTGTTTACGATATCGACGATGGTGCTATTCCAAAGCCAGGCGACATTGCGCGGTTAATAATAATTAATTATGAAGTTTCCTTATTTAGTATCTACCAAAGATATAAAAAAAAATAACATTATTTTAATATTTCCACATTTAATGGTCGACTGGTAGAGAAAGGCTTAAGGCATTAATTAAGTCCTCCTCTGTACTATATAGTACAAAAAGTGTTAATAAATAAATAAATGAATATTTATTTTTGAATGTTTTTTTTTTAATTTAAAAAAGAAAATGTTAGGGCTTGTTCCTAATTAATCAGAACCTTGAAACAATAAAATTTTAAGTTTCAAGCAAAACTAATAGCATGAAAAGCCTAAATAACTCTTTATACTGTTACTTTTATTAGTACAGGAATGCATATGGGACTAACAAAGAAATATTCATTTATATAGGTATATATATAGATTGTATGTACAAAAGGAACATTGCAGTAAATATTCTGCATTGAAATAGTCTGTCTACCCAGGAAGAAGCTTTCAAACAATATCATTACGACTTTTGTGCGAAAAAGAAATGTCACCCTTTTCAATTCTTCGCGAAAACTTCACAGACTGAAGTCACAGGTATACCCGAGCAATAATAATTTTCTCCCAGCAATTCCCTTCATTAATTACCATTTTATTTTTCGAGCGCTGCAATTAACATTTGTAACTTTTTTGTCCGTCGCGAACGCGCTCCAAAGACAAAATGTCGGCCGGAAGTGTGTAATTTTTTTCACAAATATTGCGGAAGGAAGACGACGGCTTCCTCTGGCCTGTTTAGATGGTTTTTATGCTAATCGTGGAGATTTGCTGGGTTTTCTTTTAGCAGCACAATTATTCAAGAGTGTTTGGTGCGCTGTTACAGTTCTCTCTAAGAAAATTAGCGATAGGGTGGCTATATGTTACCGCTTTTCATGAACTGCATAATCTAACAACAATTATTATCAGCCTTGGAGTAAATGTCATTTAATAGATAAGTTTATTGTACGAATCGAAGTCTAAAGGACAATATTTTTGATTGTCTCCAGATAATATACATACGAAGAATTATGACTTGAATATATTGAGGATCATTTAGAAACAAATCGCTCAGAAATGTAATTCGTTAAAAATTATATGTCTATGGTCACTGTTATACTGTTAAAATATTGAATAATTTTTACAAGTATTCTTTGCATAAAATGTTTTTTTTTTATTTGTAGAATAGGTAGTACTTAAATTATTTTCCAAAACTAATTTATAATGCATGGGGAGGTTGTATTTGTTATCGCAAATACAGCCTTTGAGATTAACTAGAATTTACTTCAAATTTTAATGCTCGTTCCTTATTAGAATTGAACCGCCAGTTTGAAAATGGGAATAATTCCAATATCATAATTTTTCAGAAATCAATATATAACTGACTAGCTATCAAAATGGATATTTTTTTAGATTTAACCTATGTATTGTAATAGTACAATGTCTTTGGACTCTTAAAGCAAATACTCGTAAGTTGTTAAATAAAAAGCATTTATTACAATATTATTTTTAATGATGATTGAAATTCATTTGGTGTTTATTCCCTTCTTCAAACTGGCGGCTCTATTAGTCAATTCACAAATTCAAAAAACTTATTTTCCTAATTAGCCTACTACAAATATTATCAAAGATATTTTGTGGTACAATAACGAAATATGAACATGTTTGTACTTTGGCATATTTAATACCTACGAGTACATTGTCATATTTTTCAATTTTGGTAATAAAAAATTTCTAAAATCGCATTTCCTTAGTTTATGAATTAGAGTCTTAGACGTAAACAGCATGTCACACAATGTGACTTTTTAAAGTCACTAGTTTTTACAGGATATGTTTTTAAACTTTATGGAATTTTTTTAAACTTTTTTAAATAAATAGGTACATTTTTCTATCGAGCACTGTTAAATGCTGGTTCGTCACCTAAACCTGCATAAGTACCATTATAATATTAATAAAGAAATTACAAGTCAATACTGAATACTGATATACACTATAGTAATTTTTTATTTTACCTTGAAACGCTATTGTAGCCAATAATGTTGCTAATGTAAATATCATTAAGAACTGTTACACAATGCATTTTTAAAGTTTTATTTATTTTTATTTCATTATTTTTGAATGCTGAATGAATGTTTTTTTAAAATAATATTTATATAGCATGGTCACCCTAGCGATTAATGACACACATATTACCTATGCATTTTATATAAAAACTTTTTGTAGCAGATTGATGTAGCAATAATTGGCTATTCGAGCGTTCGAAGTTCGAACTGATACAAATTCCTTTGCAGCTCATTGCAACTTATTCCATAGGAACCGCATGCGCCAACGCCAACCGCAAGCATAACTTTGTAGAACAAACCTGTTCACTTAGATAGAGCAACCAATATGAACTTTAAAACCACTTAAATAAGCCGTTTACAAACGCAAAAAATGTTTGTAATTGTGCAAATATTCTATCTTCTTCTTTCTATAGAATTATACAGTGAAATCAACGAGACATGAACTTTGTGTCTGGTGTGGAATTATTCAATCCGATAGTCCAAATGGTTGGCAGTGTACATTGTCGGTGTGCACTCACACAAACGCATAGCTCATGTCTCGTTGATTTCACTGTACCTCATACGTTGCGATATAAGATTCTACGTATAAAGTCTAAATTGTCAATCTAGGGAATTTTTACGATTATGATTTTATAATTTTTGGTGTCTGTGCTAAATAAAACTATGTAAAATATAACTGTTGCCCGCGGTTTTGCTCGCGTGTATGTAATTGCCTTGACATAATTAAAAAAGCGGTGAAAAAAGATTTAGTAATTATACATATTTACTATTATATATTTACTGAACAGAATATTTGCCGAATTAGAATTAAAAATGAATCATGTCGCCTTAGTATATTTGAGTGTTTTCAAACAAAATTTTTAATAGGACTCTCAAGTTTTTTACGAAAAGTTCATATAGGTGTATGTAAATATCATCCGGTTATTACATCGCGCAAAGGGTGTCGTCTCAATATTGTAGCGGTACACAGAGAAAGCAGTAGTTCACTTTAGACCCGAAATCTGCTTTACACACAAATGCACGTATATATGCGTATTTATACGTGCGTGTGTGTGTAACGCTCTCTAACTTTACAGTACACAAAGACGTCGTTGTTGTATTCGCGGTGCGAGGAACCGCTTTGTCGTGGTGCGAAAGGTTGCGACTTATCGGTCGTCTCTCGCGTATCTGGTTAATTAATTTAGATGCGGAATGACAATTGTACAAAGGAAAAAAAGAGGAAAATTATGTAAAGAATACATAATGAAAACAAAGAAAAACTGTCTAGAAAATTAGAATATAAAGACATGAAGAAAACACAGTTCTCCCGCGTTTTGTTTTCTGTTTGATCTGGTGGCTGACTGTTAAATAAATAATGTCAAAGTCCATTCCCATCCTATTTTATCCTATCCCTCCCTATTTTCCCAACTCCTCCTCCAAATCCATTGCTTACTCGTATATCCAAAGGAAGACAGCGCATCCAGGGGTGTGTCAACGTTTGTCATTCTGGAGTAATATCGACATGTATCGCGGACTAATATGTCCATGGGCGACAGTATCCACTTACCGTCATGTGCACTGTCTGGTCTTCTGTCGCCTTTATCCTATATAAAAAATAAAATTGAAAGCCCAGAGATTAAATATCGATTTTTGTCTCCGATACAATGTGTACTTACTGCACTACTGTTCCTCATATCCACTGCGTTTCACCTCACCATACAAATGCATAACAGACAAACAGGCTAATCTGGGAGTTATCGTAAATTGTCAGTTTATGACGTGCAGAACGGCCGCGGGGGCGACGAGCGGGGGAAGAGTTTTCTAATTTCGCCCCCTCGCAGTTTTGACGCGCTAATTCGTGTAAGCAGTTTCTGAACGTGCTTGTTTCGACTTTACTCCAATCCACAAACATACCTCTGCATTTAGGATAACTCTTATTATCTAAGGATTAAGGGGGATCTTTGAACGTGAGTATTTCGCATCCTCCCAATTCACAATCTTAACTTTGCAGTTGTAACAGCTCTTATTAGTTGGGCATTGAGGTGCATTTTGGTTTAGAAAGTGTAATAATAAACTGGTGGGGTTATCGCTGGGTTTTACATAGAGCCTCTCAATTTACATTCATTTGTTTGTTGTTTTTTTTAATTGGGAATTAGCTGCGTTAATCGTAGTGTTTTGTTCAGCATTTTTCCAATTTAACGTGTCACGACTAGTGCTGCTGTGTATAAACAATGTGAAAAACGGGACAGACGTCTAAAATCAGGATCTGAGCCAATAAAGCAGTACTCAAAAATCAAAATTTACGGAAAATCAAAATTTTAATCAATTGAAGATTAAAATTGAAGTACTTATTAAGAAAGTAAACGTATCTATATAAAAATCATCAATCAATTTTTCAACAACGCTGTGAAAGTTGCATTGGCATTGGCATATGTGCATTAGCAACCTGGATACTTTTGATTAATGCTATTTTGTCCCGCATTTTGGTGTGTAATAAATTCTTCACCAAAACGTGATTCATCCTCACTTCCTTAACGAACAGTTCAAGACATTATACTTCCACTACGTCTGCCACTTTTATCAAAAAAAAAAAACATCTTTTTCCTCACCGATATTATGAAAGGTTTATAACGTCCCACTACGAGACAGAAGGTACTCCTTGTTTAACATTACTCTTAATACATATAAGGTACATTATACATCTTATCTATAATAAATATACAGATACGTGAGTACATTCCAAGACGGACAGGCTCGGCGGTTATTACAACAACATATCAAAGCCGCGCGCGATGGGAACGCGGGCTGCGCGGGCGCATCAGCAATTAATACTCTTCATTTAATCGATTCCTTCAATTATTCCACCTTGATATATGTTAATCCTTTTCGGCCTGCCCTCCCCGGGATATTGTTGCCTATAATTTCGTGGGAGGCGACCTTTATTGACAAGTATTGATGTTTTTAATCTGATGTTAGGATAAGACATTAGTATTCTCCCGTCTGTTGTGATTTGTGGCTCATTGCCGCGTCGGTAATTATTGGATTCGGCGCCATATTTATTGCCATTTCTTTTCAAGCTTGATTTATCATTGCCCTGTCACGCGCGTGTTATTGGGATGCGCGGAGAAGCTTGTTTTTTTTGTTCGTTTATTACCGCTGAAGTCCCTCAGGTACATCCAATACGTCATATTTCAATACGTTACGCGTTAGGACACATGATCACCTCCATTAGGGCCCGTCGTCTCCCGACGGATTAGCCCCGTCACCTGACTAATGAGATGGCGCGAAAATATTGGAAATACACGCGACAAATAATACACGTATAATAGGGGTTTTTGAACGCAGCTGCGACCCGTGCCGTCGCTAGGGGCGCTGTTGTCGCACTCTTTGCCGCCAATTCCGCGTAAATGTCAAATTAAAATTGATCGAATTACATTCTAGGGCCTGAGCACAAATATGTAAAATTTTCTACTTGACATTCTATTTAAAATGCTGTTTTTTCTATATTCTTAATACAGAAAGGAATACCATATAGTATGGATTAAATTGTCAAAAGAGCTAATGACGCATATTTTGATACTGATCATTCTAGTCGATGTCAAAAACGCGAAAATTGCTATGGAGTAACTAAAATTGGAATAATTAATCTATAGTGCATTTTTTTAAATATTTTTTTGTACATAATACAGAAATTCAATATGAATTAAATGAATAAAGAGCGATTTTCGTACGTATTGGAACTCAGCCACAACATTGACTTAATTAACAATGTGCAGGGCATAGGTTTCCCCTAATAAATTACTAATGGGTGTTAGGCCATAGTCAACCACGCGAGCCCAGTGCAGATTGATGGATACACAAGCCGCAGATTTTTTTAAATTTTATAACTTGCTAATTTCCTCACCATATTTTCCGTCAACGCTGAGCTAGTGATAATTTTGAAAAATCGATAATTAAGTTGAGTGGTACGGATCGTGGAAAGTCTGTACCTATGTTACTTTTTATGCAAGGTTTGGTTGTAAAATGATACGGTGTCTGCTGTGAACAATATGTGGTCACGGCTACGGCTCTAACTAAAAATTAGAGTCGCAGTCCACGCTGCTACATATATGCTGAATAGGTGCCGATTGGCACAACAATTAATATTCCTTGTTTTCTAATTGCCTTTTCGTTTAATTTCATTATGTTGATGCCAATTAAATAATTTTCTTTCTTTCATTCTGTAATATCAAATTAAATATGTGTAATCTAAAACTATTACTTTTTCTAAAAAAAATACTTATTCATTTTTCTTCTTCGTCACCGCCATTTTGATGGATTAGCGATGAGTGAAGGCGGGAAAATTGCATCCAGCTAATACTGGGTTGCCATTAACCAATCATCCCCGTGAGTCAATTTTCAATTTACCCCACTAATAATATGTCAACCTACGGACATAATCCTCCGAGACATCTTTATAATATAAACCGTATTTTCTGCATAAAAAGTGCAAATCTATACATATGTATAATCGTAACAAAGTCGTGTAGGTAACTTTGGATATTTAATATTTTTTTGGAAAATGTCGGCACAATGTAAACAAAGTGATGCAGCCCCAAACAACTTTTGGAATATATGTCTATCTGAACGTCTGAACGTCATACTATAATAATGGCCTTACTATTATTATAGTATTTGAACTATTGCCCATATGGCATAAGGCATATGGCCTTTAAGGGTATTCCCACAGATTCCTTTACAGTGATTCCCACGTGAATCACTCGATAGTTTACGCGATGACGTGTTAATTTAAAGAAATATTGCCATTGTATTTTTACTTTAATTTCAATATGTCGTTCGTCAGCAGAGTGGCGCAGTGGAAGCGTGCTGGGCCCATAACCCAGAGGTCCGTGGATCGAAACCACGCTCTGCTAATAAACTTTTAATTCAAGTTTTATCTTTTTTTTACTTTCTTTTTCACATTAAATTATTAATAATATTGTATAAATTGTTAATTGTAAAATAAAATTTTATATATATTTTTTTAAATTTACTTTCTTCCATTTTCGTAGCGCCCTCTAGTGACAATGTTTTTTAGATGTGCTATTCGCACAATATGTTCGTTCAAATTATTATTATAATAATATAATTATAATATATTGCAGAAGTTATTCTTTGCACCTACACATTGAATATGAGTTAGAATATTATGTGTAACGATGAAAGAAGTCCGTTATCGGCAGTTGAGCAGATTAATTAAAATATACTTGTGTAAACATTGTCTAAATATTTATAAGTGGTGTGACTTTGTTTATATTAAAATAAATAAATTAAATAAAAACAATTTAGAGGTCACGGATGTTAATTGTTGATTTTGTTCCATGACAAATCTCTTGAGGTCGTAAGTACGTATACTTATTTATTTACAAAGGTTGCCTGGAAGAGATCGCTTTGACGATAAGGCCGCTTGTTGTACTTTACGTGTTACTCACTTAAATAGTATTTTTTGCAACACGTAGGTATTGGTATACAATGAAGAGTTTATCTATCTATCTATCTTTTTCAAATTATTATAACTGTGAGAATTTCCAGTTGTATTTATTAAAGGGAGTATATATCAAGTATTTTGTAGCTTCCAATTTTTTTGTTTTTCTGAAATTAATACCTAACATTCATACCTAACATATGTATGTAAGTATATTAATTCCAACACAGAATACTTTCTGTGCCCCGAATGTTAAGCTTATTAGTTTATTTATTTAATTTGAATAACCAACAGAGGTAACAATGAACATGTATACATATAAAAAGTAGTGGTTGCATTATTACAGATTATCACTACATGCGATTGAAATTACATTAACAGTAGGTCAAAACAAAATTGGTACATATGATATTTGAAAAGAATGGGTTAATTTAAAAAAAAATATATATTAAAAAAAGAAGTAAATTAGAATTACATAAAACAATCGGGACCAGACTTATTTCTTAATCGGTCCGATCCGACCGCTTTAAGTCTAATACTGAATTGTCGAAATAGTAGATTAATACAAAAAACAGAAGAAACAAATCAATTTATGCGGTAAATATGAAAACATACTTGTTTCCTTTAATTTTAGTTTATTTCAATATATTAATTGCAATAAACGTTAATTTTAGTTTATTTCAACAAAAAAAAAAACAGGCGTATATTTAAATTATATTTAGCTTTTGGATTTTCTAAACAATTACATTTTTGGTAATTAACGTCTTCGCGACATTTTTTTACAAGCATTTGACTATAATGTCTCGTAAATACCATGTCATACCAACAGTCTGTTCTTTTCCGCTCGATATAGATCTCACGGCATTCTCTCCACCACACACGATCCTGGACTCTTCCCGTCTAGTTAACGTAACCGTAACCAGCCCCTTCAGTATCCACTTCTGGACATGGGACTCCCCGGGCACATTGGCTTGTGCTGAAACTACACGAGGGCCTCGGATTATACATAAACCTCAGTTGCCTACGTCACGTTCCATAGCTGAGTGTATTTGTGGCACAGAAACCTCGCCCTTATTGTCTTACAATGTCATATCAATAGTAAAACTGCAGTTCGACAAAAACCAACAAAGAACATGTATATATATTAAAAAATATAAAAAAGAAATACCTAATGCATAAATGTATTAGGTCTTCACCTATGAAATTGCGTTTGTTCATATTTGCCACTTTGAACTTAGATTGCAGTGAGCTTCTAAATACGTACACATGTACATCTATATGACATATGTACATGTGAACATATGTCATATATGCATCAATGTTAGATTGCGTTTGGGTTGGAATTTCAAATTTAATTCAATTTCAATTTAAAGCTATGACATTCTGTTTCAAAATCAGTTACTGAATTGTTTTTCCGTCACACGACTTGCTTAGGTATCGTTGTGTTTGCGACCATGGTGATAAAAACTTCACGAGTTCCGTCTCGTGGCCGCAACGCAACAGAGGAACAAACGAACGCACGGTGCGTTTTTGATTTGATCATTCCGTTCTGGAAATTTCGAGTTCAAGAACAAGCCCCGCGGTCGATCGGAGACTAATGTAGATAATGACGAATTGAAAGCAAATAGTAGTGGCGGATTCGTCTCGAACCACGTCTGAGTTAGCAGCAGTCTTCGGCGTAAGTGACAAAACGATTCATTCGCGCCTAATGACGTCCATTACACAGTCAATCAAGATCACGATCCGTGGATCACAATCATTGATCCTGATCCAGATTGACCGTGTAATGTGTTCGAAATGTTGGACTCGATCAATCCAACCCATTACACGCTATATATGCATTGTCACCCTAGGCTATTAGGTATAATATAATATGTATGCATGTATAATATGTATAGTAGAAGTATAGTGTATTATATAGTATGTTTGTATGTAGTTGTAACAGAGTATAAATGTTATAAGTATAAATAACTTTATATGTTACTACTTATGGCTCATGGCACCTCCTAATGAGCCTTACTCTTCAACCCAAAGGTTATCTAGCACAGAATACCTCAAGGCGATCTCTCTCCTTTTGTGCGACTAAAAGCTTATTTACACAAGGAGAGTTCGAACGGCTCGGGCCAGAATATTGTATATGATTCTCGATGCGACCAAACTACATAAAATTGCCGCCTACAACTGTTCACATGATGATAAAAACTCGATGATAACAGTGATCAGATGATAATAAGGTTGTTCATACTAGCTTATGAGCGATGTTCGAGAAACTCTCCTTGGGTAAATGAGCCATAAGTGCAATAAAGTTCTTTAAATATCCCACCCCATTTTCTTACTTAAATCCATTCCTAATTCTTCAAAGGTAGGCAGCGTGCTATCGTTTGTTGATCTGGACTAAATTTGGCATGTAGGTACCGCGGATGTCCATGGACAACAGTATCCACTTATCACCAGGTGGACTATATGCTCGTCTGCCGCCTTCTTCCCATAAAAGAATGGCCGCAGACCAGACAGCCCATCTGGTAAATGGATACTGTCGCCCATGTACATCCGCGATAGCTGCCGACATCAGCCCAGAATGATGAACATCGACATGTCTTCGGATGCGCATCAGAACTAATCTTTGAAAATTTAGGAATGGATTTGGAGAAAGGGATTGAGGAAAATAAGGAGGGATAGGAGAGAATGGGATGGGAATGGGCTCTAGCACTTTTATATGCTTCAATTACTCTCTGATTTTGACATTTTATCGTATGAAATATCATAAAATCACCGACATAGCTCGATCAGCATGTTAAAGTGGTAATGGACAATTCATACTTGGCACAGAACCGATAAGGACCGGCGTTTACACGTACCGGTAAGCGCACTGTCGCACGCCCTCCAGGCAGATGAATTGACTTTGACTTGAAGAACTTCGCTGGTGGTGGTTGGGGGAAAAGAGCCGAGGGTCGTGTGTGGTGACGAGCCTAGGGACAGGCCTATATGCAACAGTGGAGAGACATAGGCTGAAGGTATGGTATGATATCATAAACAAATAACAATTATGACAGCGAGCAGTAGCAATAATCGCAAAGAACACACGGCAATGGCTTGCAAGTATCAACTCCATTAGCCGACCTGTCAAAAGAGATTTACGTTTAATTGAAAACGTTGAGTATATTGTGCCACCATTTTGATTTATAACCTTTTCATGTGGCAACATTCGTGTGCTTTATTTATATAGAGTCCTTGGCGGATGCAGTGAGGGGTTACATGCACAGTGTATTTGGTACAATGCTTGGAATTGAATTATTTTGACTGTAATATTTGAGAGGTGGTGGGTCCATGGTGCTGGAGTCACCCCACTTTCGCAGGTTTCTGTATACAGCACATATTTAGCAAATTCGTATATTTTTTTTCAGAAGGCATCGAAAAAAATTCGGGACAATTAAGACAGAATTATGAACGGAATCCGTGGTTTCAGGCATCCAGAAAGGATAGGACACTGTCACGTGACACACATGCACACTCACTCATACATACACTGAGTGAGAGAGATATATATACATTATATACAAACCCTTATTCATAAAACTCTGTCGAGTGTAAAATTTGGTTAAATAGATACTTTTAGAAATACCCCTAAATTAATCTTTAAAGTACTAAGAGAGTCATATCAGTCTTGCTTCTGAAATCGAAGACGCTTTCGTTCAAGTCTCAAACCTCTAAAATTCAAGTTCAAGTATCTAAACAGTGTATTTCAACTCCATTAAGACGCAAAACTGTGCATTCACCACTATAAAGTCCCCCTTTGCCGTAGCACCTCCCTTTCAAAGCATACCTCTTGAGATCTCGGAGAGTATCCAGATACTTGGTGATCCAGATACCAAGGATCCAGATCCTTGGTGTCAACATTTCCAGTAACATTTCTTGAAACTCGAATGCAGGGGTCATCGGGAAAAAAAGCCAGAATGGCCAGCATAAAGCTTGTCGAGCTGAACAGAGCGAAGCGGTACTTAACCCCTGGGCAACTTCTGATGCTCTTCACAGCTCAGGTTGGGCCCCATATGGATTATTCCTCACATCTCTGGGCATGCGCACCGAAATATCAATTGCCCTCATCGAACCCATTTGACTTCATCCAACGACGTGCTGTTCGAATTGTCGACGATTCCACCCTCATGGGCGATCTAGAACCCCTCAGAGTTCGGAGAGACGTTGCGTTCGGTCGAAAAACCGTTTCATACCGCGAAACCGTAGGCTGTGGAACGAACTGCCTGAAGAGGTCTTTCCATTACGCTTCGATATGGGGTTCTTCAAGAAAGCTGTGAATAGGAGTTTGCAAGGTGACGATGTACCCGCTTTTACACTAACGCTTTACACTCTTTTACGCGCATCGGTGCATCTGTATACACAATTTAAATTTTAAATTTCAATTTCAATTTTCAACTTTAATTTTTGTTTGTGACTGTTTAATTCCTTTTAAAAAATTTTATCATCGCCTTTAAGTAGACATTTATATAATTAACACTCTTGCATATTTTATAACTCTTACATTTATATGACGTACGCTCTATTTGTGACCTTTACTCCTATTTAATCCCATTTTAATATTATAAACGCGAAAGTTTGTGAGGATGGATGTATGGATGTTTGTTACTCTTTTACGCAAAAACCTACCCAATGGATTTTAATGAAACTTTACAATAATATAGCTCATACATCAGAATAACATATAGGCTATATTTTATTTTGAAATTTTGAAAACTTATAAACCGAAGCGAAGCGAGGGCGGGTCGCTAGTAAATAATAAATAAAAGTACAACAGTCGGCTTTATAGTCAAAGCGATCTCTTCCAGGCAATTAGCAATTGATAGAAAACAGATAACAATATCAAAAAGAGGTAGATGGTGCATTTTTACATAATATAACAGTAGGTATTCTTTTTTTAAAATTCAATCTGAAATAAATTATTTTATAAATATAAATATCTTCTTCCTATAAAAAGGTTATACGTTTAATTCGTAAAAACTGATTGACACAGGATAATTTTTATTCCTGCCAATGCGAGTGAAACCGCAGACAATACATATTCAATACATAACTCAATATTTTACTGTTCAATGTTGAACTTTACGGTTTACGATTTACGGTTCAATGTTAACCCTTCGGTAGGTCCGGCTCGATAGTACACTTGCAATCGCCATCGCTCGGGGCGATGCAAGTCACCAACAATAGCCAACGTTTGATTATGTATGTATTTACATTATTTTAATACGTTGTGCGCCGCGGGACGTTTGTGTCCGTGTTTGTGTTGTATAGGGATCATCCATAAATTACGTCACACGAATTTCATGATGTTTGGAGTACCCCCCCACCCCCGTCCTTGTCACAGGTGGTCACATTGGGGAGGGGTCCCCTGGTGTGACGTCACATATTTTGCAATTTTAAATTTAGAAATTATTAAATTGAAACAACCTTATAATAATATTGATAGAGTTGGTAATATTTTAAAGTTTTTCGTTAGAACTGATGTTTAGTTTTAATACTTTAGATTTATACATGTGACGTCACGAAGCGTATGACTCCTTGTCACACGATGTCACACTTTGTTGACCCCGTCCCTCCCCTTTAACGTGTGACGTAATTTATGGATGACCATACGTGTGTGTGTGTGTGTTTTTTTTTGTGCCAGGGTTAATATCTGCATTTCATATGACAAGTACGTAAATTAGTTAACTTTTTGAGGGGAACTCGAGATGTGAAGTCGAGTTTCTGTTAGAATGTAATATTGTAACGTTTATGATAATCAAATAAAGGCATAAGACTGCGTTTTTCGTGTGCGTCCAACGAGTCCAACTATTCTGACCTCAGTGAACCTACTGCGACGCTTTACTGGGCTACCCCTAACTTACTTGTGATGTGAGATGTGTTTTTAATTGTGATTTCGAAATTGTTAGTTACCAAGAAAACCCGATACTGACATAATAATAATTATGTATAATACTATATTTTTCCATGGGTATCGCAAACGGCCCGTAAATGATAACAAAACAGCTATCACTAGTCCCGAGGAACTACACCACCTCTAAAGAATGGACTCGCCCAACCTGCTTGGCGAGCCTGGCGAGTCCATATATACCTCATGCGCAAGACAACTAGCTTGAGGTGGCCCGAGTCCAGAGATAAATGAAAAGAAGGGGCTAATTGCGATTACGGTATTATAGCATCTACTAGATGTACTCACATACATCTCCCTAGATTGCTTGGGAGAGTATACTTTAGCGATAAAGCTACCATTTGAATATCTACCTACTCAAGCTGGGAAGCTATAGGGTCAAAATGAAAACCAGCGCTGTGTAGGCAAGTACTCACAGCATACGCTGAGCTTGCGACCTTTTGCACATTGAGATATTTTAAATTTAATTATCCTGTATACCATTGCTTTGTTTTGTGGAATTTACAGTATGATAAAAGGTAATTGGAATCTAAATTTCCAATAGGTACTCTTACTGGTGTACAATACTTACTTACTTACCTACTTACTTTATTAAATCAGAACTTTCAATTCCATGGAAATCAAATTATGGACAAAATGAATAAATTAAAATCATAAACGCACTTATTTCAGACATTTTGACAGATTTATAGCTTAACATCTTCATACATAACTATTTAATATGTACACTGCTTTGTTATATGGTTATTACGACGTACAGACATGCGATTCGTCTCATGCCAGCATGCAAATAAAAACATCAAACTTCAAACAGGAACTCGCCATTATGACCCTTAGTGTTTGGAGCATAAGAGCGAGATTTGGCGGGACATGACTGTAGGTCAGTACGGAGAATAAACGAACACATCCATTTCCACAAATCCGTGTCAAGAATCGGCTTAAAAAAAACTACCCTACACTGACACGACGCGTTAATAAATAACTCCTTTTCACGTCTTATTATTTATTGGTCGCCACGAAGCCAGCCTCCGTCGGTACTTTAATGATGACGAATACGAGATACGTTTGTAAAAAACCCTTTCAGTCCTGACGTGTGATATATTCGAGCGCATGAGCGTTATAAAGAACTCCGCGGGGCGCGCGCGCGCCGCTCGCTGATTGGCCGCTGTAATGACTCCATGCGCAGACGCACGGTGCTCGAACTGGAAATGTGACTGAGAGTAATGATGGCAGCATAGTAAACCAATGACGGATAGACACCTTTGAACCCATTGTGTGTTATACTTATGTATGACCGATGTATGGATGCGAGATCGCTCGGCGAGCGGTGAGCCAGATTGCTATTTACCTATGGTACTTGCTCGCTTTGAGGCACGACTTAGCCGTGTTTACTTTGTATGTGTCATCAGTTTGGATTCTGGACTATACTGTAATCATTTGAACTCAAGATAACGATGGTAGATAAATACTTGTAGATAAGTAATCGATTGTTTAGCATAATGGCTCATTTACACAAGGAGAGTTTCTCGAACATCGGTCACTGTTTTGATGATCGAGTCTTTATAATCATGTGAACAGTTGTAGCTGAGAATTGAACTGTGTATGGACAAGAAACTATCCTGGTGTCCTGGAACCTTAATCCCCTCATTTTTTACTAGTAGATATTTTAATAATATTACTTTTTTATATAATACTAGCTGTGCCCGGCATGCGTTGCAATGCGCTAGAATTTTTTTTGTCAGAAACCTTCGCGGGTGCGCGCGCGCAAAACAACCAACCAAAGTTTAATCGAATGAATGGTTTAGGAATGCATAGAAGACGAACAACCAAACAAACTAACTTGTCAACTAACTTTGTCAACTTGTCAAAAGAAGTCAACTAACCACTTACGCAAATTGTATTTAAAATTAATAGAGTTTTAATTCATTTCGGTAAAGGGTTATAAAATTTAACTGACATAAAATAACTGTTTCACGTATTTGTTTTTTCATAAACAGTTGGTTGAGATAACTTTGAAGTGGCGTACAAATTACGACAAAAATATTTTCATCGTTAATACACGCTCTCAAAACAAATTTCACGCGAAAATGACAGTTAGGCAATTTTACACTAAACGTAATTGTTTGGAGCGCTAAATGCTTTAATAACTAAGAAAACTATTATTTTTTCAATCCGAGACGCGCTGTTACAATGTTACGTCGTGTGTCACTTTTGTTTTTGAAAATAGTGATGTAGTTCATACTACTCGAATACCGATATCGGATATTTGTAACGTAGTCTGAGTGAAATGATAAAAGTGTATGGATTTACTAAATTGATTTGTTTTGTGTGATTTAATTAAGTCTAATATTAAACTGTGACAGAACCAGTAGGGTGATTTACGATTAAGATCCTTAATTAAGATTTGTAAAAATAGTGTAACTACCATTATTATCTGTAAAAAATGGTAGCACTGGCCTAACTATCATCACCCCAATCTGCACTAGGGCCGTCAAATAAAACAATTTGTGTTTTGTGTCTGCAAAACAATCACTCGTCCGTCGTTCGTACTCGTGCGCACAGACTACGTTCCCACAGCATTTGCTGATGCGTGATGTTTGTTTGTGACCCGACTATCTTCTGCTTATTACGTCGACCTTGACGCGAAATTGGATTCTGATTCTACTTTGTAATATCTTGTTTTAGACGTCTTGTTTTAGTGCATAAAAATGCCGAAACGTGGACAAAGTTTAAATAGCCAATACCACGAGCTTATAATTAAATTACAGGACTATTTCGAACGTGAGTCGCAAAATAACGGACCTTTGGTGCCTGCCAACTATGTACAAGAGGCCATTTCTCAAACGCTTGCAATCAGTATATAAACACTTTTCAACATCAATAAAGACAAATGCGGGCCATCTGAAAGTGAGGAAAATGTGTTACAAAGAAAAAGAGAAGAATGGTGGATGTCGACAATTTTGATGCTGACGCTATGAGGAATCATATTTACAACTATTATTCAAGAAATTAATTTCAGAATAGATGAATGCTTTTGATGTCTTTAAAAGAGGTTGGCTTATTTAGTGGAGGGAAAACGCCATTGTCACATATGGTATATTAAAATAAATAGATTGACATAGATACAAGAAAACTAACAGGAGAATTTTTTTATGGAAAGGTTTGATATAATACGTAAAAGAAACCAATCTTTAAGGGAGGAATAAAATTACAAATTTGGTAAGCGTGGTGTTAAATGCGAACTACGACGTTTCACGCCCGTGGATGATTTTTAAAAAACAAGAAAAGTAATTTTGGATGACTAGTATTAGGATTGATTTCATAATTGACTGATTCAATTATTCAAGTAACTGATAGCGACGACGATAGTAGTAGTTCACGTGATTCTGATTCAGAATACTGTAAAATACTCAATAAAACACAATTTAACCACAAGGGAATTTTTTTCGTATCACATCGACAAACGTATTATCATTATCTGTTAATAAAAATATTGAATGCTGCTGCTACGATTATCTATAGTCACAACACTAGTTACATTAACCTGACATTGTCAAATAGGCAATCTTTCTATGGTGTACCTATAGTTTGTTAAGGCCAAATCTTCTAAGTCGACTTTAACCCACTTCCACTTGCACTTGTAATCGATGACAATACAATAATCTGATGACCTTCATCTGATGCTGCAACCAAGAAGGCCAGTACACTGTGGAACTCCTCAACGGCGAACTGTAGACATATCGTGTTTGGGCTCGTTAGGCTCGTAGATTTACTGACAAAACCTTGGTGTTATGACCTTAACTTTTAAAAACAAGCTATTATTAAAATACATCGAAACGAATGAATGACCATAGAAGTCATTAACTATAATTTGTTAATGATTTTATGTGATTTAAAAGCGTGTCGCGAGATTTTCGTACCAATTGAATTAATTAGAAATACAATCATTTCAAATTACAAAACCTCGCTACAGGGTTTTAAATCACATAAAGACATTAACAAATAATAGTAGAGTAAAGGAGCCTAATATGGAACCCTACCCTAATATGAGACCCAAGGGTAATAGAAAAACTACAATACCTTTACCCAAAATTTGAATTGGAATGTACGTCGGCCATGTTGGCAACACTGCATTGTCGATTTGAAAGTTGTCACTCAGCGCGTCTGTGTATCGCATGCATTTTTCTACTTTACTGGTTTACAAGTTTTTATCGAAGTCCAGCAATTTAAGTATTTCACAAAAAAGGTAAGCCTAATTGTATACTATTGAGCATTTTATAGAAATGTGTTATAACTATTAATAATATTTAAAAAATAAATGTTCATAGATTGTTGTAGACGCCTAACCTCAAAAAATATTTTTTTTTATAATAAAAGTTCCCATTATGAGACATGTTGAGTTCCTAATATGAGATAGGGTCTCATAAGCTACTTTTTCCACAATTATCTGACATACTTTTTTGTTTTTCTAGATGACACCGCCATTCACAACGTAGAGACAGCAAGAGATATTATGTTATCAACAAACGAAGACCAATTACCCGCTACATCGTGTCAACCAATTCCTACGATATCAAACAGAGATGAAGAGACGCCAAAGCAAAATTTGCATGATGTAACTGTTGCCAGGCCTTCTAGCCAGTTTGTTACACCAGTTGATATAAGTCCACTTCCAAATATGACCAAGGACAAAACAGCGAACAGGGGCAGAAAACCAGGCAGTGTGAACATTATCACATCATCACCTTACAAAGCTGATTTAGAGGCGAGCCTTTCAAAAATTGACAAAGGGAAGAAAAAAAAAGAAACTTGTGCTAAAATCACTGAAGTTCTCAAAAAAATAGAACATCAAAACGAAAGGTATCTCGTAAAAATAAAAGGGACACGTCATCATCATCTGACCCTTCTAATGAAGAAATTGAATTTTTAAACGATAGCCTCGATGATAACAGTGACGCTAATACAGAATGCCCATTTTGTGGTGGCTACTATTCGGATGACAAGCATGGTGAGAAATGGGTCCAGTGCACCAAGTGTTATCGCTGGGCTCATGAAGACTGCGGACTAGATGACGCGAATTTTGTTTGTGTATCGTGCAAAAAGCCATAAGACCATGATAGTGGTTTAGGGTCTCATAATAGGAATCCTTTTAAAAAGAGCGTAATTTTTCGTTTGTAATAGTGTTATTGATTAATACAAATAAAAATCAACAAATTTGTGTCATTTTCAAATAATTTTGTTAAATAAATATATAATCTAGAATTCAGTTGTTTTTTTTTACTTTTAATTTATGTTCTCTATTTATTTTCTATTTTTTAAAATATGGGTCTCATATTAGGCTCCTTTACCCTAATGGTAATGAATTCTATGTTTATTTTCTTAATTTTAGATTCAGATTCTTCATTTATATGCTAAAGTACCTACGGGTTACAAAAGACATCATAGATTAATATACAAGTCCATGCATACTCTGCCTCATCATTGTACAATTATCTATATATGTCATATATTTGTCGAAATGTGTGAAACTTGCCAACAAACGCAATTATTATTATAGACGCTTCAAATTGTCAACCACATACAATACATACATCGCAAAGGGCTCATTAAATATAGATATCAAAATTCAATCAATTTCAATTAATATCAATAGATACATAAAATTATATGTTTAGAACATTTTAATGGAAGCTGGCATTTAAAAAGTTTCGTGCACCGCGTGCCAACAAAGCTCATACTTATACTTACACAAATAAAATTCTATTTTATTATACATATGTATATGCAATTATATCACCAGTATTGTTATTTAACATAATCAAGACTATATTTTACAAAACGATACGTCACAACGGACTTTAATGAAACAATCCATCCCGCGGGACGCATCCGTTGTCCAGCGGCGACGTGTGGCCAACTTCACGACGGATAAGTTAGCAGTTTGCTCTAATTGATTAAGCACTTCACTCTTGTCGCTTTGGCTGACGTATTGGGCAAAGACAAGGTCAGAGTGTCACTAACTCTGATGCCTGTTGCCTTGATGGATTTATTCATTTATTTAAACGTCATTGCACAAGTATATGACTTTTATTTTATGAAAGATGTGGCAGACGAGCGGGCGGCCCACGAGATGGTAGGAATCACCGCCGGCCTTAGACACCTGCAATACCAAGGAGGATGCGCGTGCGCTGTCGACCTTGCAGAATCCTATTCACGGCCTATTTGAAGAGCTCCATGTCGTAATTAAGTAGAAAAACCTCAGTAGCCTTCAAAGCCGCGCTGTACACAGTAATTCTTTGTTGAGGAAATGCGGATGAACCGCCATCCGGTGACAAGAGGTGCGATGATAAAACTCTGAAGTTGGCGTTAGATTGAACAGCTCTTCAGAACATTCCCCATTATAAAGGATTTTTATCTTATTTCCCTAATGTACGTACGTGTTTCGGTAGTGAGTGAGATGTGCCAAAGCCCATTCCCATCCTATTCCTCCCCCTTTTCCAAATCCATTCCTATATCTCCAAACGGGGGCGCGCCAACGTTTGTCATTTTGGACTGATGTTGGCATGTATTGAGGATGTCTATGGGCGACAGTATCCACTTACCATTAGGTGGACTGTGTGCTCGTCTACCGCCTTCATCCATAAAAAAAACCAATAGAAAAAACGAAATAAAAAATATATACTTCATAACATAAATATGTGATACGATAATACGTTTTCAGACATGTGCTACCTCGCTGAACTCGCTACCAATTATGATTACCATAAATTATGCTCCTTCTATATTTGTTTAATTATCTACGTACCGAAACCTATTGGATATAAAACAATAATTTAAATCCAACATTACGATCACAAAAACGACCTAGGCTGGGAGGGAATCAATTATAATTTCCATTAGATGAAGGCGGGGGCGCCTGATTTATGGGACGACAGAAAAAATTCATACAAACTGCAACTGCACCTTGCATGCCGGACCGCCGATGCTTTTATTGATACTAATTTTGTTGATTGACCTCTTTGGAGGTTCTGTATGTCTGTATGTATAAATTATAGCCACAGATAGACAACGCAAGTTAGTGAAATTGTGTGAAAACAAAGCGTATCTCTTAAGCGAGTAAATTTTAGACATGGGAAACCACTGATGAAAGAAATATGTCTCTCGACTCCGTTCATCATTTATGAGGAATTTTCACAATTGATTATTGGACAATTAGCTATTTTTGTGTTTTTAGCAAGAACTTGCTATACCACGCGAATCGGCACAGACTGACCGTGAAGCGCGAGAGTGGGAGCTTAGCGCAACCTCAGGGCACGTAAAATTTATACCAGAGATACACCGGCTGGTAATACAGAGATCGAGAGTTATAAATCGTACGTATAGGATTTTTGCTAACCACAAAATTAAAAAAGAGTGCGGGAGAGATTTAAAATCTTAATCAAAATTAAATGTCATAAATTGTCGAACTCATAGAGGCCCGGAGTCTCCACGAACATATTTATTACGAATGGTTTAATAAGTTAATGACACATTACCCATATACCTACATTATATGTAATCAGTGCAGGATTAGATAATTACAAACTGGATTAGTAATTTTTGTTGTATCAGCTTACATAAGCGGGTCAGTTAGCCACGAGGACAGTCTGTCACATAATAAATGTCATTTTTTTCAACTTTCGAACAGTTCAATCGCACGGCCAAGGTGTCAGAGCGGACAGTAGATGCAGCGGGGCGGGGGGGGAGGCGGCCGATCGATGGCGAGACGTCGTTATTCGGGCGACAGCCTTTGACGACGTCGCGGACGCGTTCCGATTGGTGTCGCGATTCTTGAAGATATTTGTAGATTAAAAATCTTCTAAGAAGGGAAATCTCCATACGTGGCCTCTCCAAAATTAATTAAACTTTGCGGGTAGATAGTAAATTAATTAAACTTTGTGGGTAGATAATAAATTAATCGAACTTTGTGGGTGCCGCGTGGTATCGGCCGATTATGGAAGAGCACCAACCCATCTCCACCCGTGGATGTCGTGAAAGGCGACTAAGGTATAAGAAAGCGTCTACCATAAGCGCTAAAGAACTACACCACCTCTAAAAGGCCATACATCCTTCATGCACATGACAATATGCATGAGGAGTGTGTCCATGTCCAATAGTCGACACTGAACGGGCTGGTTGCATACAATGAACAGCTAGAGTAGTTTATTGTGAACACAACCATATTGTCTCCTTAAGAGTAAAAAGTTTATTTGACACTTTTACTAAAAATAAATTAAAATGTAGGCGTCTCTTATGAACATCTAAATGTAGCCAGTACATTCGTACGTATGACTATCGGGATTACCCCCATCGGTCACCACCAAAACCGACACCGCTGGTGACCGTTATTTGACATAGATTTATTTATTTATACAATTCATTGAACAATGTCGTACAAAGGGCGATTTGTTTTAACGCAATGTTTAACGTTTTAACAATGTTTTAACGCACAATCTACACATAAGTATATGTACACACATAAGAATAAGCATAATGTCTCCAAAGTATATATAATATAATTAAAAAAAAACGTGTGCGGTCAGGGGACCCCGTCAAGAACCAAGATCCTCACGCATTTTTTTTTAAACTCCGAATGTAATTCGAAATAAAACTGTACAATTCATATATATTTTTTTATTTTGTATCATATTTTCAATGCAAATAATTTAAAATAAGGAATCAAATCAAAAATTTAGGTTATACAACCGGCCACGCACTAGTCTACACGTGTGTTATTCTGCTCGAGTCTCGCTCTCGATACTCGCACGCACACACACACAGAGAAAGAGAAAGGCGTATGGAGGGGGTAAAAATCTTACGTGACGTTACATTTTCTCTCGAATCACACCTACCGCAAGCCGCGTAAAGGAACTTCGTTCCAATACATTATTTAAATAAAATATCCATATACCATCAAGTTGACTGTCTACTCATGTACCATCATCTTTCCATAAACACATAAACACATAGTCTTGCGTGAGTCTTGAACATACCTAAGTTTATTTATATAAGGTACCTACTCGTACGTACCTGTATAGGTACGTAGTAAAATCCCTTGTGCCGACAAGAATAGTTTATATAGATGTATGTTTTGTTTTAATTGGTTTTGCTGTATGTGTTAATAAAAAAAAATACGTTGCTGATTTTTACAAAGCGTTTTAATTTACAATTTACCGGATCGCGGCCTTAGTTACTCGGGTTAGGACTGAGGGTGCGTGACTGACGGACGTCACACAAACACAAATGCAAACACACACACAAACAATACTAGAAAGTATTCTTCTAGTATCACTGCTATGAATACTGGGAACATAGTTAAGACTCAGAAGATCAACTTTTATTAGTATGAATTATCTTGAGTAGGTATTTATAACGAAGACATTTTCTAATAAACACTTATGGAAATTGGATCGTTGTAATTTTTATTTACTTGTTTACTCATTGATATTAACTATTAGTAATACTGATAATACTCGTATTGTTAATACTGATATTTAAGAAGTTCAATATTCGGAGTTCAATATTGTTGGAGAAGGAAAGTGCACAGACGCTGGGCGCACTCGACTGGCCTCGTTACCCCTTTCTCACAGAAGACTTTTATTGTACTGTATTGTACTGTACTGTAGTGTATTGTAGTGTATTGTACTGTAACCTTGTATTGTACTGCACTTTTCACTTTATCCTATTCCCCAATGTAATTATTTGTTCAGTAGTGAGTGAGGCATGCGCCAGAGCCCATTCCTATCCCTGACCTCCTCATTTTCCCGACCCTATTCTCCAAATCCATTCCTACATCTCCAAAGGTAGGCAGCGCATCCGGGGACATGCCAACGTTTGTCATTCTTGACTGATGTTGGCATGTGCCGCGCATGTCGCAGGGCGCCAGTATCTACTTACCTCTTGGTGGTCTATATGCTAGTCTACCGCCTTCTTCCTATAAAATAAATATTTATTTTGGGATGGGTTTGTGTCACCCTGCCGAAACGTCGAGTGAAATAAAACATGTTAAGACGTAAGAAGTGAAACATACGCGTTAAGACCTGTTTAAATAAATATATGTTATATTGGTTCGATATCAGCCTGTAACGTCCCACTGTAGAAAACAGGCTTGTCTTTGTGATCACCGGATGATTTCGGGCCATTACATTACGCGGGTCTAATACAGATTAGTAATACAACCTCGGCACCATGGAAAGCGACACAGAGGTGCCTCGAAATGAAATGAAATGATTTTTACTTTCCGATTCTACGAACATATAACTAAAAATCATAAAAAAAACAAAAAATCTCTACGATCAACTATTTCTGACGTACAAATATTTAAGATCGATATATACGTCGAATTATTTGACAAAATAATTAGATCTGCATTTATTTAAGTCAATAATTATACAATTTTGATAATTATATTTTCATTTTCAATTCAATGTCACAGGACGCGGCATCTAGTGAAGCTGGTGCAAACCACTGAGTTATACATTACCAGCCCTTATTCGTCCACCGCTTGACACGGGCGTGCTAATGAGCATTGTCTTGTACACGAGGCATGTATGGCCTCAACACGCCACGCTGGCCAAGCTGATTAGCGAGTCCACTGTTAAGATGGTGTAATTAATCAAGGCTTATGGTGACGAGTAGACATGGGGTGATGCTAAAGCCGACCACATGTTCTTGGCTGTTCTCAATAAATAGAAATAACTACATAATAATTTTAATTCTTCAGAGAGTAAATAATCTGCTAGTTTTAAATTAGGTAGGTATTTATTCATTACTAGCGTATCGTTAACTAGGACATTTGACTGTCGACCTACTGACCCTATCGAATAGAATGCTTTTGTAACTCCAACATAAATAACTTAATAAAACCAAAAACCAACAATGGAACGTGTGCTGAGCAGACAATGCGGCGACAGAAACGAATAATTAAAAAGTTCCACGAAACGGTGTAATGACTATTAACGATGGTAATGACAAGGCGGCCATTTGTCACACGTCATTTGTCAGTTCCCGCCACAATGGTGTCAGGCGACGCAGCCCGAGTCGGCCCGATTGACGCGTGTCACCGCGCGTCATCACCACGGGTTGTCGACAAGGGACAACTGCTGCGATTCCCTGTATGTCGCTAAATGTAGACTAGAAACCAATGGTCGATGAAAAGTCTTCAACGTTTTGTGTCGCTAAAAATATGCAGGATCAGTAACCACCGCGCCGTGTGTGTCGGTCGGCTTTAGGATAATCTCCTCCCGTGGTTGTCGTAACAGGCGATTGAGGAGCAACAAAGCCGCTGCCATAAACCCTACATCACCACTAAAAGAGTGGTCTCGCCAATCCGCTTAGCCAGCGTGGCGTTTAAGGCCAGAACATTCCTCATTCACAAGACAATGTTCATGATTAAGCCCGTGTCCAGCAGCGGACGATTACATGGCTGTTTACCTATTATTACTGTAATGAGACTAGTATCCGCGTCTACAGTGTCCGTGCGAGTTCCGCGGCCGAGGTAAACTTAAAAAGTGCGTGATCGCAACGGCTGGCAATATCGTACAACATATTGCAAGCTGATTCCGCGATACTCTCCCAAAGCATCGCCCTAAGCCGGAGATCGTTCCCACCAACACTCAGCTGACGGGAAAACCAATCACTGCTAAACATTAATTTATCAATATAAATTAAATAGAACATTTTTAACCCGCGCCCAACCGTCGAGTGGAAATAAAGAGTAAACAATAAATAACAAAAGGTAATCTTCTAACATGAAATTTAATTGAAACATTTGACATTACACTTCGTCGGCTCACTAGAGCTAAATTAAAGTGTAAATAAGTGTAGATTTTGCTGATTGCGTCACAAAGAGTGAAAGAATATATCTTTGTTAGATTAAAGTTTAAATAATAACAACGCCGACAGGTGAACCGACAACATAAATGTGGCCAATGGTGACTGAATGTGTAAAACAGAAAATCGACTGTGCAACCTTGCTATATTTTCATGATTAATTTCTAATTTATTTAATTCCCATTAGTTTTTGGGAGCGGGAGAGTGCACGCTGCAATCCAACAGCCGCTGGGCGCGCTCGACTGGCCACGTTACCCCTCTCTCACCTCCCGTTTCCCACTTTATCTTATTTCCCTAATGTATGTACGTGTTTCGATATTGAGTGAAATGTGCCAGAGCCTATTCCCATCCTATCCCTTCCCATTTTCCCAACCCTTTCTCCAAATCCATTTCTATATCTCCAAAGGTACGCAGCGCATACGGGGTCGTGCCAACGTTTGTCATTTTGGACTAACGTTGGCATGTATCGCGAATGTCTATAGGCTACAGTATCCACTTACTATCAAGTGGACTGTATGCTCGTCTGCGGCCTTCGCAAATAAAAAAAAAAAAACATTATAATATGCGTATTAATCTATGTTAGAAAGTAAAAATGAAGTTATTGCTGTTGATCCTGATAAAGATAAATCAAATACCACATTATATGACTGTACGGGATTCGCACATCAGAAAAGAACATTTTCATGATAACAATTGGAATTGTAAAACACGATTTGCTCAAGTCGACATGTGTTCTAGGAAACATTAGTAAATCACAATTCGGTGTGATCGAGCAGGTGAACGGCGCATTATTAATGACACTGCGATTCACACCTCGGGAGCCTCCGGTCCTCATGTCACCATGTCATCGGAAAACTGTTTTTCCGCTTTTCATCATCACACACCATGAGGAGGCTTTGATTTAAAATTAATAACACCGACGTGTTCTTTAGTCTTGAGCCTTTTGAAGCCAATATTTTTTTTTCTTTTCATATATGGCAGTGGTCTGTCAGTGTCAAGTTTTCTTCGTAATTAACTACTTAATTGATGCTGCCCAGTCTTGTCTGTGTAAGTCAAAAGTCGCTCAGTAAATTGAAAGAAGATTTACTTACTGAGAACAGATGACAACTCCTTGGACCTATTTTGACACACGAAAACATCCCTTATTTGATATCATTACGCACAAATATCCCTTTGAAGTTTAATAACCTATCTTTATTAAACCACAAAACGCACAATACTCATTTTATATGTTTCTCAAACAAAAACTCATCTTCAATTCTCAAGTTCCTGACAAAAAATCTCCGAGCTGCAACATTTATTAAAAATTCTGTGATATCAAAACAGCTGAATTACCGTTTGAGACCAATAAAGGGGTCGTAAATGCATCGTAATAAAATTACAGCCGCGTTTGTACCGCAAAATGTCAGTGCACCAAAGCAAAAACAGTCGTTTAAACTTAATGAAAATGTTATGTTATTAATAGAGTGATAGATCATTTATGCAAATGTTCAACGGTTGGTATTGCAACACAAAGTTCCGCAGTAATGAACCCCCACTGACTTGCATACATTATCGATCATCGCGAACAACTAACAACTAGGTATTCCGGTCCGCTAAATAATTCGCATTCGAAACGTATTTATTTACCCGATTCTGACGTCCCGAGACGTCACCACTTAATATCCATGCACCACGCGATTAACGAGTTATTTCCACTTCCACCCCGCGACGATGTCACCACCCCACCCCACCCCGCCCTATTAACCCACTATCCATCTTGTCAAATCGTCGCCTAATCGCTGCTGTCTCTAACTTTGCAGACCATGCTCTCTCCGCGCGATGACGAGGATGACGACAGCCATCTCTGCATTAAGTGCAACGCAACTATCGTCGGTCTCGACAACTACATTAAGCATAGAAAACAAAGATGCGAGAAAATCAAGACCGTGACCTCAAAAGCGGATATAACCTCCATCGATTCTCTAGAACCTACTTACAGTCTCGGTGCCGACGTATTCTTCCAGTCTTTGGAATTGCAGAGCAGTGTTAAGAAGACTTCTTTGGCAAGGTTAACGCCGCCAATGCCAATGGCAAAAAGCAGCAGAAAAACACCTTTAGTTTTAGCGTCAACGTCTAGAGATATGCCAATAATGAGTCCATTGGAAACAAATTTGAGAGGAGAAGATTGGATCGGGGGTCATAGTCTAAGAATAGGTAGTAATGAAGACAATCAGACAAAGTTGATAAACGCTGTAGCTAGCATCAGCGGGGCAGTCAAAAAGGATATACCGACATCTTCCTATAGTTTGGGCTACAATGATTTTAATGCGGATGAGGATTCTGATGAGTCTGAAGTTTCAGAAGATGAAGATGAAGAGGAGGTGGCAAATGTAGAAAAATGGAAACCTCCTCCCAATCACACAGGAGGGAAATGGCGATTAGCTTCACCGGAACAAGAGGACTGGGATATTAGAGAGGAGCAGGAACACACAGGAGGAAAATGGAAGCCACTATTACCAGATGGGAATGAACGTGACGAAGATTACGATGCTCCGCCACCAGGACACACAAAAGGCAAGTGGGTGCCTGGAGCCCACGAGAAGACACAAATTATGCAAACAACAATACAGACCAAAGGCTCCGTACAATATTGGTGTGGACCTTGTAACCGGCGATTGGGTTCAAGAGCCATTTATGAAAAACATTTGATGTCAAATTTGCATATGAGAAAGGTTCTTCCCGAGCACGAGCTTGAATATTCCGGCCATTTGGAACCGATAAAGAATATTGCAGGGAAACGTGCGAGCCGCCCGTCTCGATTTGTCAATGACAGTATCTATTCTCAGCAGCAAAGAAAGAGACAAAAAACAACTGAACCTAAATTGAAAGTGAATGTTGAAAAAAAGAAACGCAAAAGAAAACCATTTTTCTTACGATGTTCCGGCTGCAAGTCCCGAGTGAGGCTCCATTTAATGGGAAAACACTTGATATCACATTATCATTTTCGTAAAACAACCGAAACTCAGAGTGACACTTATCAACAGCTAATTCTAGATAATATGGACGCTATAGTTCATCAATCGCCTTACCAATGCAGTCCGTGCAAGTTTTACACGAATTGGCAGTCGAACTTCATGCAGCATTTGTTTTCTGGAGAGCATGAAAAGAAACTGTCGTCTATAGACGGCCGCTTCTGGTGCTCCTTATGTAAGTTTGAATGTGATACATCCGAAGAAATGGTACAACACATAACGAGTTCCTGTCATAGTGAAGTTGTCGCTGTTATTAATAGATCTATGCCTATTATCATAAGGAAGAAAACGATATTTAAATGCGAAATTTGTTTTGAAGAGTTCCGTTACAACATAGAACTTAAACGTCATTCCAAGAATACAGGACATAAATTAGCTTACTCCGCTTCAGATGATTACCAAGAGCTTCATATGTGTCAGCACTGTAAAGCAAAGTTCAAATCTTCGCTGACTTTAGCTGCCCATCTTAAATCCAAGCATAAACAAAGGGCTCATCTTTGTCTGGTTTGCTCGAAGACGTTCGGCTCTTCGGATGAAGCCAAGCGTCATCGACAGACTTCGGAGCACAGGATAAGAAGGAAAATAAATATGAAGGAACGTGGACTGCCTGTAAAGGATTTAAGCAAGAAATGTCCTTACTGCACCGAAAGTGTCGTCTTGAAGAATGTTTTGGAGCTAAAAGATCACATTCGTCTTATACATCCGAATATTAAAAAGAAGTAAGATATTTTTAATTTATACTTAAAATATAATAAAATCATATCTATGCATTTAATATTTTTTTGAAAAAACTAATGCATTGTAAAGTACGAATATACAGAGCTCAAAGCAACATTTTTTGGAATTTTTGTCCGTCTGTCTATCTGTCTGAACGCGCAATACTCAAAAACCAAATAAAGCCAAAATAGCCTCCAGAAAGCTCGGTGTGCTAAAACGAACGAAGCGGTACTTCACCCCTGGGCAACTCCTTATGCTTTACAAAGTTCAGGTGAGGCCCCATATGCATCTCTGGTCTCATCTCTGGGCCGGCGCACCGAAATACCAATTGAACCCATTTGACTCCATCCAACGACGTGCTGTTCGTATTGTCGACGATACACGGTCACGGGCGGTTTAGAATCCCTCAGTATTCGGAGAGACGTTGCGTCTCTCTGTGTGTTCTACCGCCTGTACAATGGGGAATGTTCTGAAGAATTGTTTAATATAATTCCCACCTCGGATTTCTACAACCGCACCTCCCGTCACAGAAGTGCGGTCCATCCGCATTTCCTCGATAAGGAGGTATCGCGCACTGTTCGGTCCAAAAATTATTTTATACCGCGAACCCGTAGGCTGTGGAACGAACTGCCTTAAGGGGTCTTTCCATTAAGCTACGATATGGGGTTCTTCAAGAGAGCTGTGAATAGAATTTTGTAAGGTCGGCGTCGCGCCCTCATACCCCCTGGTGTTGCAGGTGTACATGGGTAACACTTACCATCACGTGAGACCACTTGCTCGTCCGCCCACTAGTCTATAAAAAAAAAAACACTGGACGGTGCTGTGTTAGGGTGTTATATACATTTAGGGTAATTATTCAGATCAATTACAGAGTTCCCACGAGAATCAAGCTAACGCTGTCGCAATACGATGTCGCGGGCATTCCTAGTCCTACATATTTTTTTTCATAATATTTAATATTTCTTTTGTCTCCTTTCCAGATGCCCCAAATGCGGAATGTCGTTCGTGCTCCCCCAAGAAGTGTCACGGCACGTGAGAGCTAACGCCTGTCAGTTTCAAAATACGCCAATTACTTCTTCCATCCTCTGGAACTGCAGCCAATGTCTCTTTACCACCGACTCTCAAGCAGAGTGTTTCTTCCATGAGGCTTTACACACCAATCCTCTCAAAGAGGTCTATAAAATTGGAGAAGTAGAAAAATTAGTTCAGAAATTCGCGTGCCCACTTTGCCCAAAGAATTTTAAGAAGGCGTCTCTTCGTCAACATTTGAGGCAGCATACTTTTGAGAGACCGTTCCTCTGTTCAATTTGTGGGGCCAATTTTACGAGGCAGACGAGTTTAGCGAACCACTCAAGAAATGAGCATGGCAAAGAGGGTAAAGTGACAAATTTGCCAGTTATTGTGGACGCGGTGGAAGGACCTTCGAATGAATACATGTGTGGCAGTTGCAAGAAACGGTTTTCCAATAAGTAAGTATTTTATTTTTGTGCACTATAAGGGAACTAATACTTCATATCCAGAAATATACGCTTCAGTATCGAATGGTCTATATGTGTATGCTTATGTAAGTATCGTATTGGTAGGGGGAGAGTGCATGCTGCATTCTCACAGCCGCTGGGCGCACTCGAAGTACACCCAATGTTCGTTCGTGTTTCGATAGTGAGTGAGATATGCCAGAGCCGATGCTCCCATTTCCCCCCCCAGAGGCTCCAGATGCTCCCAGAGGAATGGATTGCCATTCCTTATTCTGAAAAGGTAGGTAGCGCACCCTGCGGCGTGCAAACGTTTGTCATTCTAGACTGATGTTGGCATGTATCGCGGATGTCTATGGACGACAGTATTCACTTACGATCAGGTGGACTGTGTGCTCGTCTGCCACCTTTTTTCTATAAAAAAAATCGTTGTGTCGTCCACAATACAGTCGTCACTACCGTACATTTTCTCTAGTTGCCGAAACATTGTCGCCGATACAGTCTATCATCATTCTGTTATTTGATATTCAGACCTACGAGTAGATGTGATGTTATCAGCTTCGTTATGTTTGCGTTTGTTGTTACCACTAGCCGACCAACATTGTTAGTATTACAAGCAACTAACAAACATTGATCAATTACAAATTATGCACGTGTCTCTCTATTCGTCTTCAAATTTATCTGTGTCGCATCCGCTATTTGAGAAGTTGTAATATCTTGTGCCGTATTCGTACCCGCTGTACGTAAATAATGTCGTGTGTCATGAAACAGGCGTGTGATTTACGCGGCGTCGACTTCGTGAAAAGTACAACATGCACTTCAAAAGAACAATAAATAATATAATCATCATATCGTGCGGCTGACGGAAGCTCGAAAGCTCCTCGTACACTTAAAATAAAGCGTCGCATCATCGCTGGGACACGCGTCGACATCAATTTGCAATAATAAACGCAACGCATCCGCTACGCCCGTGTCGCGTGTCACACAACTCCTTCACAAATATCGGGAAACATTCATAATTTGACACGAGCTCTTTGATTAGAGCAGGAGCACAGTCTGACTTGATGATGTTTTTATACACTGCGGCAATAAATTCCCCGGATGCCTGGTATTTCGAGCGCTGGATCAAAATATTAGTAAGAGCCGGGAGTATTTTATTGTACACACGTGTGGTTCTATATCATATTTGCAGGTTCCTTGATGGCTTTAGACTGTTAGTTTATTTGTTTTGCAAGTATTAGTACTGAATTTATTTTGCCAATAAATACTGGCTTCTTAAGTCTAATTCATCTATATGAACAGAATGTATTAAGTCATGTATGTCGTTAAAAGAAAAACATCTGTGTTTCGACTTCAGATTGTTTTATCGATGTTATGAACATCGTTTAACTCAATCGTTTAGAAAAAAATGTTAATTAATAGCTCACAAAACCAATAGAAAAGGATTACTCTTATTTCATGTAAGACTAAGCTTCAGAAATTGAGTTAATATTTACCACTTCTATTAATGAATGGGAAAAACTAATCCTATTATTAATATTATAAATGCAAAAGTTTTTGAGGATGGATGTATGGATGTTTGTTACTCTTTCACGCAAAAACTACTCAATGGATTTTAATGAAACTTTACAATAATATAGCTCATACATCAGGCTATATTTTACTTTTACATTTTGAAAAAAAAAATTATAAGCCCAAGCGAAACGAGGGCGGGCCGCTAGTATTATATAATTGTAACAATCACTAACATTTTCTTCGTCCACAGTTCTACTGGAGTTTGTCTTGTGCGTGAAGAATGTGTAGCTTTAAACCGCCACACTGGCATAACACTTCAGGATTTGTGGTAACCATCTTAGACATCTTTTACGGCATCCACAGGATGTGATGGTGTGTTGCCGTTCTAAAACCGGCCGACAACACACGACTATCAATCAATGAACGGTAGTCAAAGAGAAAATGTCTCCCAAACATTTCACGACACAAGGACAATTATATTCAAATAACCACAAATTGAAAACGAACAGACACATTTGCATTCAAAAGTAAAGGTGTGTTTCTCAACCGTTCCGAAAAGTTGTTGAAAGGACCTTAAGCCTGATACCCGATTATATCAGCCACAAACCTCGTGAATGAGCTCAGCGCTGCCATTAAAGGCAACTTTCAGAGCTCAGACTATTCAGGGGACCGTTGAGGCCCTCTAACGCCCTTGATGATCTAACTTGTGTAATATCTTATGTGTTATGGTTGCAGTTGCATTAATGCGACTGCAAGTGTCGCAGTTAGAGGGTGGAATGCGAATGTGAATTGACCTCTGGAGTGCATTATGTTGATTGTGTGGATTTCGTTGTTACTTAATTATATGTTTTAAATTCTAAATCAGTGTTTGGAAAAAAGATCGATGACAATGCAGATCAGAATGGAGATTTCTCTATTTTATGTAGCTACGTTTAAAAAAAAGTAGTCAGACAAAAAATTGTACAGCTTTACGAGCCCTACCAACAACTTGTAATTTGTATGTATAAAAGACGATATTTTTTTAAGATTTTTTTTTTTAAATTTACATCGTCTTATGTCGTTGGAAATACAAAAACTGATTGATGCTTTGGATGGATCAGCGTTCAACTATTACGCATCTCATAAACGATTGATACTATTGAGTCGGCGAACGTTGATACTATTGAGTGTGCTTCCAGGCTTCAAACCTTATTGTAAAATAAATGTTTTTCTTTTGGGCTTTGTATTAATTAAATAGGATATGCAAAGAAATTTTGCAAAAAAGTTTTCTCGCAAAACGTCAAAGCAAACTTATAAAATTTTCATGTTAACTCCAAATCGTGAACGGATGCCACGAATTCAGTCTTCGGAAATGCAACCTGAAATGTACCTTTTTTTAACAACACATTATCCTAAACGCAACAAAATAAATATAAATCTGATACTTATTTCTTTCAACGCGTAATTCTTCGTCATTCACTCATAGCCTTAGCTTAAATACCACTCTTTTTAATCCACGCTAATTGCTATAGTTTATTATGGTATACTTACTTAAAATTTATAATTAAAGATTACCACAGCTTTGCCACATGACATAACTATTTACTATTCCCTGACCATCCGCCAGCGCTGTCCACCTGTCCTGGGCGGTTTCACGTCACTCCACCACAATTGCAACATGCTTACCATAAGTTAAACGCGAGTACTCGGCCACATCGCGCGGTAATGGCCACCTGGCCCGTCGTCCCATCTAATTTATTTTTCCTCGGATAGCATTTACTTAGGAATACACACGGACTTCCCGTTCATGGAACAACATTACGCAGCATACGTGAGTTACAATAAAGAAAAATAATTAAACTACATTTGAATTTGGAATCTGTCATTCTCACGTGAAATATAAATGCTTTCTCTTATTCTTTCGCCAATCATTATTAATCGTACTAATATTAAAATGGAGTTTGTACATTACACAAAGCGGGCATGGAGTCAAATGCAATTTTTAAAACTCTCCATCCACTTAACATATAACTACTTATCTTTGGAGATTTAGAAATTGGAGGATTTGGAAAAAGGGTTGGAATAATAGGGCATAGGATAGGATGAGATGGAAATGGGCTCGGGTATATATCAATCATTACCGAAACGCATAGTGTGACCATCGGTTTAGAAAATCTTTATCAAAACCAATAAGTCCATATCGACAATAAGATCAATTTGCTCATATAAACTGGGAAGTCTTACTATTTCAATAATTGAACTAGTTTAGACCTAGATCATAACGACGACAATGGGTTGAGAAAATGTCTGTACATTGTCTTTGTATGTTTATCAAATTCTATGTGCGTGTGTCCCACCACTCTTCCTGACCGTTGGCCGCAAACACATTAGCGTAACCAAGCGTACTTAAAACGCATAATTTGAATACGTTTTGATAAGAATTTGACTATGAGAAACATTTACGTTGTATAAACAAAATGTCCACTTCTGAGATAAGTAGCTTACATGTCATAATATATCTACTTTAGTACGGCTTCGAAGCGCCCTGCATCAGAAGAGATATTGTGGCTCTGCGTTTTCTACCGTCATTTTATAATGAGGAATGATCTGATGAGCTGTTCAGTTTGATGCCAACTTTGGATTTTTACCATCGCTCCTCCGCACTTCCTTGACAAAGAGTCGTTGTGTATATTGCGGTTATCAAGACCCTATATCGTGAACCCGAAAGTTGGGGAATGAACTGCCGACTGAGGTCTTTCCGTAGCGCTGTAAAAAGAAAACGAGGAAAATTATAAAAATTCTAAAGACATTACTGATTGAAACGTGTTATTATAAATTACAAGAGTATCTTGATACTAATTTTCAGTAAATCTCTGTCTGTCTGTCACCATCAAAATTGTGTCTTGCCCTAATTGTATTAATATCTTCATACTGTAGGTAGATTAATGAATGCAATAAATGTTTATCGCAAGTTATATAGTCTCTGAAATTAAAGTATTGAAAAGTACAACAGGAGCAAACATTAAAACAGAAGATACAGTCCACGCGAGCATCAGAATAATCCGCAGAATTATGGGCAATTATTGTGGTGTCGGCCAGCTTTAGAATAGCGTACCTCATCTCTTCACGTGGGTGTTGTAAAAGGCGAATAAGGGATTACAAAACCGCTACCGCAGACCCCGAGGAACTACACTACCTCTAAACGAGTGGACTCGCCAATCCGCTTGGCCAGCGTGGCGTTTTAAGGCCATACATCCCTCATGCTCAAGACGTCCACGTCCAACAGGAATATTAAAAGGTTTGGTTGCATTGCATCATTGTACTATGTTATTTCAGGACCGCTTTGAGTCGCCATACTGTTGGATGCTTGTACACGGCGGATGACAAACGCTGCCCCCACGACCAGTGCACCTATATCGCCACCACTCCTGCACAACTTGCCAAGTATAACAGATTATTTACTTTTTGATTTCATAACAAATAACAAAAGTGCTAGGCACTTGTAGCGTATAAAAAAGACAAGCACCATCTATTCATAAACAGATTGAACTTCTTATAACGCCATCTATACAAAATAATACAAACTAAAACAACCGCTGTACAATCATTTATTGCTTCTTGCGTTGTCAATAGATGTCACTATAATACACTTTTTTGACGCACTTCAAAAGCAAATGCCAATTGCGAATTGAGAAATAAATGTACATTATTGTTTTTAACTCCATTTTTTCTTGTTTCCTTTTTTATTATAGACACCGTCGTGCCCATGGAGAGCGTATTAAACATCACGAATGCAACCTTTGTCCATTCAAATCTGATCAAGCAAGCCATTTGAAGCGGCATATGTTGATGCATACGGAAGTTAAACCTTACTTTTGTCCACATTGCCAGTTCACTTGTGGAAGTTTGGTAAGACAGTATTGTGTTATCTTTTATAAGTAAATCATATATTGTTTTGTTTATAAACGTCTAAAACGTCTTGAGAAAAACCTCTACTTTTAATTCATGTCAATAGATGGCGCTAACAGTCTTAAATATTTTTTTAGAGAACACCTCTAATTACTTTTTATGGAGGGAACTCGAGAAATGTAGTTGAGATTTGGTTGATTACTTGTAAAAATTGTGTATTAGGCGTTTTGCGGTTTAATAGTGATAGTAATAAACTCCAAAATGTTTCTAGTGTGTGATGTTTGTGATAATCAAATAAAAACGTGGGACTGCGTTTCTCGTGTGCTTCCAAGGAGTCCTCTTGTACTGTTCTACTATCACTTTATTGAGTGACTCCAGACTTACCTACTTCGACGCGACTGGACATTGACATGATGTATTTTAAATTGTTTTGACTTCGAAGAAAACTTGACATTGGCAAAATGTGCTGTCTACAGATGTCGCTACAGGTCTCAATTATAACTTTTTCTAGGAGAATCTCCGAAAGCATGTACTTAACGCTGGACGTCATCGAGGTCTGTTCCTCTATCAGTGCAAATTGTGTGATTATCGTACCAACATGGCATCGGATTTGCGTGGACATCTTACTACTGCACATGCCGATAAATACAACTCAAGAGCAGCGATCCAGGCTGTGAAAACACACCTGATGAAGGAGACAACCCCAGTTAAGGAAGACTGAGAATCTGAAAATAAACTTAATTTAACATACCTATTTTAACGCGTAATGTTTATAATGTGTCTCTTTTTCTATTATTACAATACACTGGATTGCACTGGATTTAACAATTTATCAGAAACAATTAAAACAATCTCATTAAAACTTAAATCTCAGAACCCAGATCATGTTTACAAATTTCGACAATAGATGCCACTACCAATATAAACTAACTAATGTCGCGATGATAACAATAAAAAATATTTAATTACAAGCGAATGAAATTCATAAAAGGTTAACTGTATAAAAACTGTACTTATTAATTAAAAATACTTATTCCTCCATCGATTATAGTAAAAAATATCGTTCGCAAATAAGAATGGATTGATATTTTATTTCACGTGGCAACATTTTCACTACCGTCTGATTGTCAAATACGCCAATACTATAGCGAGGGAAAATCGCAGATCGTGTAGAGATCTCACATATTGCGTTTGTGTATATCTTTTGTTATCGACGAGATTAACGTGATTTATTACTAGAAACACTGTATAATTTGGCTACAATTGTAAATTAAAAAATATTTCTTACATTCGCTGTTACATAATTATCGATTGTTCTAGACTGTGTAAAGACAATTTAAAATTTTAAGTGTTGTGCCAAAATTCTAATTTTCTTAGAATAATGAATGTTTACCTGGTGTTGTGAGGGGAAAATCGATTGATATTCAAAATGTCGTTAAAGGTAAGTCCAATACTTATGTATTTCGAAACGGCCTTGGCCGGGTTATTTTAATAATTTCATAATAAAAAGGCAATTTAATTTATAATATTATTTTTGTAGTAGAAGAGTACCTACCTATATTTGTACTATTATTTATATTTTTTAGATATGTACTACCAAGTTTCTAGATAGATAGATATTTTCCTAGCTATGTAAACTTACATATTTTCTATTTAACTACACATTCTTTTAAAATATTTTGCAAAAATTTAAACCTAATAGAATAAAATTAATAAGGAATTTGCTTTTTATTTTACTTTTGTATTTCTATCTTATTTGAAAGCAAAGACTTTCGAATTTACTTTAGAATTAATTTTTATCTCTTTAGTATTTAGGTACCTATCTACCTATCTATTTTTATTTTTAATTTTAGATCTTAAATAATAATAACGTTAATTGTTTTTTAACAATTATTATTTATCTAAAAAGGTAACCTTTGGTTAGTTTTTATAAAAACAATATTTTCGTGAGGGTCTTCTTTACGGGCACCTTTTTTATTCCTTTCTCGTTGCATTATTAAATTTGCATATACCCTTCTAGCTTAATAATAACCGTTCATGCGGACTTATCAATTTTAGATTTTTTATCTAAAACCTTGCTGTTTCAAGATTGTCTTTTATGTTTAAATTGAAACATGCTGTATCTGATTTTTAACACTAAGCAATAAATAAATAGATTATTTTTTAAAGATTTCTTTAGTTTTAATATTTATATAGGAGACCAATCAACATTAGCATCCCTTTCCTCAGACTTATTTATCAACTGATTTCTATATGAATATCACAATATTGCTTTGTTTTTTCTCAAGTCATTTCCATTATTGTACATATATTGTTAAATGGTTATATCTAGGAGTTTTTGTACTGTCTGTTTGAATATGCGTAACTCTAAAAGCATTGGACGGATTTCAATGAAATGCTACGTTCTATACAGACAGACCGAAGAGCAGACAAGACGTTGCATTACATAAAAATATAGATAAATATAAAAATATACTATTAGATACATTTTACTGTACAGCAAAATTACCGTCGCTAGAAGCGATCGTAACTGTATGTCCCACTTAACCCTAAAACCTTTAGACATCCATTCCGCGTTGTAACAAACCGGTACGAAGTCAGACGGGGTTGGTTCCATATTTAGCGCGCCGCCGGCAAGGCTCGCCACCGACCAAACCAGTCTGCCCTGTCTCATCCAAGCCAATGAACCGACCATTGGGAAATACGGGTTTGTTTTGCGCGAAAATCAATAGGGAAATTTTTTTTTAGGCGGCAATATAAAGAATTATTAATTAAAATTCTTCTAACGCTTCTCGTGATTTAATAAAATAAAATTAGTACTATAAAGTAGATAGGGGTAGGTATAAGGGATTTCGAGCCATAATCAAACATGCACCAGTTTTTTTTTTTAAAATATGGATCACGCCGGTTTCCTCGCGATGTATTCCTTCGCCTAGTGATAATTAAACAATATGAAGAATACTTGACTTGTTGTAAACGTAAAATGAGTTAATCTTACATGTTTTAACATGTTTAGACAAGCGACGGTGACGCTAAATTCTGAAAACGGTTAATAGGAAACTCTAGAAACCAATAGAGTCGCCGTCGGTTTGGCGCTGCCCTTTGCAGTCTGTGGTTTGTGGTCTGCAGTCTGCAGTTTGCGGTCTGCAGTCAGCGGTCGAGTTCGAAATTGTACCTTTACACGTAGACATACAGAACAATAATACGTGACCTCGAAAACGTTCTGTTTTCCTTAGAAAGTGACAGCCGATCGAACCAAAAACTTATTTAGTCGCGCCAGTTATTCTAGGTCATCTAAATATATCGCCTACAGGATTAATTTACATGTGAAACGTCTAAGCTCGTCCCACGTCTTGTCTGACTGGATTTAATTCTAAATAACCGTTAATTTAACTTGATTTGCGTTGACATAGTAATGATCTGTTTCCCTTCTTTTAATTAAAATAAATATGTAGTTCAAACATCAGACATAATGGATGTTCTTTCTGCTTTATTTCGCTAAACATTTTCTTCGAATTCAAAAGTAAAATAAATGTCCCATTAATCATTACTTATACAATTTTTATCTGTTTCTCTACTTTGATGATTAGTTTCAGTAATAAGGGCGAAAAAATAGTGTACTTGTATTTGTATCAGCCTTTAATGTCCCATTGGAGGGCACAGGCTTCCAAAGTAAATCACTAAGGGGTTTTGGGCCATAATGTACTGCGCGGGTCCAATGCGGATTGGTGGATTCACATACTTCATTATTTTTATTATTTCTGGAACACACTGCTTTGCTCACGATGTACCGCCGAGCTAAAGACAATTTGTAACATTATCTAGAGATTATTTATTATCTATATTGTGAGTATGCACCTATTGACATTTGTTTCATTAAAATTTTATTTCTTATATATGCGTTGTTTCGAGACTGGTTATGTATAAACATTCATGCTCTAAAATCAGATTTTTATAATAAAGCAATAAAACATTGTAATTTTTATAATATAGTGATAGGTGTCTAAGAACCGACAATAAGGTCCGGATATATAAACAATAAGCATAAGCTTATTTATATATATAAGCTACGCAGCGTCTTCTCGTCCAAAATACCTCAGTGCTTGAAGACGAAGGTCTTCGACCAGTGTGTGTTGCCAGTGATGACCTACGGCACCGAGACGTGGTCTCTGACTATGGGCCTCATAAATAAGCTCACTATCGCACAGCGAGCTATGGAGAGGGCTATGCTCGGGGTTTCTCTACGTGATCGAATCAGGAATGAGGAGATCCGTAGACGAACTAAAGTCACCGACATAGCCTCTCGGGTTAGCAAGCTGAAGTGGCAGTGGGCAGGGCACATAGCTCGAAGAGCCGATGGCCGATGGGGCAGACGGGTTCTCGAATGGAGACCACGCACCGGCGGACGAAGCCGAGGACGTCCATCTGCTAGGTGGACAGACGACCTCATAAAGGTTGCGGGCACCCAAAGGTTGCGGGCACCCGCTGGATGCAGGTCGCTGCCGATAGGTCTAAATGGCGGACAATGGGGGAGGCCTATGTCCAGCAGTGGACGTCCAAGGGCTGAGAAGAAGAAGAAGATATAAACAATTTTGTACTTTGGAATTAGTCTGAATTGTAAGAACCTTATGCAGAGTATCCATAAAGGTTAGCTTTCAATAATTCAAATTAAGTTGAAAAAGAAAGAAACGGCTAATTTCAATCTGTTTATCCGACCCTAGAGTGCTTCTTTTCGTAGTCTTTCGAAAGGTTGGAAACAGTAACCAACATGTAGTATGCAGATAGTATATCATGTTTCTTTTTATAGAATAGATGGCAGATGAGCGGGCGAGCCACATGATGGTAAGTGGTCACCGCCACACATGGACAACTGCAACACCAGGGTCTTGCGGATGCGCTGCCGTCCTTGCAGAATCCCGTTCACAGCTCTCTTGATCTCCCCATATCGTAGCGTCATGCTCATGAAAAAATCTCGACTGGTTCATTCCATAAGTCGTCGTTGGCGGTATAAAGTCTCTTAAAATGACTCCAACTAAGATAATCGCCTAATTCTTTATCGGCTGTTATCCTTGTTGCTTTGTCCATAAATGTGGTATATAATGCCTGTTAATCAACAGGAATTAGATGTTTCCATCGCCCATTAAAACGCTTTATAACCCCAAGACATCGAAAGACTACACTGCGCGCTTAGAGAGAAAATCAGAAATCAGAGAAGCGCTCATATATGTACTAGATTTTCCTGATTTAGCATAATTCTGATGTACACGTTGTAAAAAATGGTGCCGACAGATCGAGACGAGCTATCATAATGGATTTATTAGTGGATTCAATGGAGACTTTTCTTGTTTTTAATGCATAGATTTGGTATTCGGTTATGATGGTTTTATTGTTAAATTTTCTTCCAAGTAAACCTAGATTCCATCCTCATTCCCATCTCACCATAACTCTCCCCATTTTCCCACCCCTTTCTCCTTTCTCCTATATCTCTAAAGGCAGGCAACGTTTGTCCGGGGGCGTGCTAACGTTTGTCATTTTGGACTAATGTTAGCAGAGTCCATGGGCGACAGTATCCAGTTACCATCAAGTGGACTGTACGCTCGTCTGTCGCATTCGTCCATAATAAACAAAATCTAGATTAATGCTAGTATTCTACTACAGTTTTGTTTATAATTCCTCAGTTTATTACGAGGATTTTATTACAGATGCTCTGGGAACGTTTACCTCAAATCAAGGTGTAACTAATTATAAAAAAATGTTTATCGTGAATTTCAAATTGGACAATGTACAAACGGTGGCGTTAAAGAAAAACAAAGTTCCTAATTAGGTGTTTTTTTGTTTTAAATCGTTACTTAAATATCATTTTAATATCAAAATCATTTGTACAAGACCTTAAGACTCTCTTTAATTGAATGTTTAGTAGGCAGCAAATAATATACAGCACATCGATATAATTTAATTGTGTCTTGGGCCAGTTTGAGTTGGTCTTGGACACCGTGAGTAGTTTTATCGCTATAATAAAAATTAACGTCTCATAACGTAGCGGTTATTGCCAGCTCAGACTTCATCATTTATGTACTATTCTGCTCTAGCAACTGTGCACAAAAGCCAGCCACATTTCTTATTTATAGATTCTGCTATAGGTTTCACTAGCGGTGCCAGCGACTTCATTCCCGTGAACTCTAGAGTGGTTCCCGCGGGAACTCTACAGTGGATCGGGATAAAATGTACGCTAAATATTGTCCCCAGTCTTAAGCTATATCTGTGTTAAATTTCATTAAATTCTGTTCTGTGGTTCAGACAGACTAAAATTCCAAAAAAAAAAATATTTTGCGTTCTATTTATCTTTCGTAAAATTGCAATCAATTTTTTCAAAAAAATATTTAATATACAGACACGGCTCTGCTGCGATTTTATTATACATATGTTTAGATTGGAAGATTATGTTGGTTCTGCGGTCGAGTCAATTTTTGTAATCTTGGATGTTTGCAATCAACGAAGATTGAATCTACCGGATTCTGTTATGAGTTCATTATATTGCCTTTACGGTCAGATTCTGGATTACTTTTATTGTCTGTTTCCATTAATCATTAATCCCACCCTAAACATCTTTTTAGTACCCACCCCAGAATTACGAGTTCAGACCATTCAGACAATTGTCCTTCAGGCAATTGACCTTTTATTGTTTTCTTTTGTTTAAAATTTAATATATTGTTAATCTAACATTATTGAGTGAGTAAGGGATAACATAACGGCTACCATAAGCACCGAGGAACTACATCACCTCTAACAGAGTGGACTCGCCATCCCGTTTACCAGCGTGGCCTTTTAAGGCCTTTTATCTCGTGTTTAGCTGTGCAACTAAAAGGGCTGGTTATGGTTGATCATGATTGAACATGAAAACTCTTAGGAGACATGCACCTACCCAAAAACAAGCAAAAATATTTTACGAACAAATTAGTAGATAGATGAAAATGACACTAAATAAGAAAACTTTTGATTTTCTCACGATTTGATTTTGATTTAGCCATAGTGGTAATGAGGTCTGGGAACGATGTCCACCAAAAATTATGGTCGTAGTTTCGCCAATGACTGTCAATATTGATTTTGTTTGCTCTAAATATCTTTCTGGAAGATTGATAACCTTTGTTGCAACTCTTTTTCCATTCAAACTTATTCAACTTGTAATATCTAACATACATTAACATGTTAGCAGAATACAAATTAAATTTCTTCTCACGCTAAAATTGACCAAGTATCGCTCTATTCATTGTTTGTTTCCGTGTGAACCTATCCGCTATTGACGTATCCAGTTTTGTGGACAGTAAACCAATTCTCGGATCAAATTAACTCGCTTTTCTACATTTATAAGTCTGTAATTTAAGTATAATTGCGGTCTGCGGTCACATCAAGTTAGAAGCTCCATTCACACGCAGTATCTTTGTGGTATTTCCCTTACGTAATTTGCAAATGTCGCTTCCTATCACCTACGTTAATCGCTTCAATGTGTTTAATGCCTTTAGAACACGTATTCCAGGTTAAGAAACGGGTATCTTTATTACATTATGGAAATGGCTTCTATGGAAAATAATCTCATCCAGCTACTACCGGTGTCTTAGTCGTCGGTCTATCTCTACGGGTGTCTCACGCTACATTTTCCATTTGAGGACTCGACTAGCGCACCAGTTATCGGTTGGTATAAAAAGAGTATGAGTATGTGTGTCGTGACAGACTCTGGCAGAAGCGCTGCCTTGCTTTGGTATGATAAAATAATCTATAGTTCTTGAATTAATGTGCACACATTACTTACTTACTCCGCTGGGTCAACGGTCTTGGATCTTGGCTTCCGCAACCAAAAGACGCCGCCGCTTTTTGTACAGCACGAAGCCCTTCCACCGCACCGAGGTGATCGAGGTCCTTCTCAGTCTCGCCATTTCATCGATCTTCCCATGCTTTTCCCATTGGGAGAATGTGCATACAATACAAATGTCTCGTTATTCTTTTACAACACTACCAGTCTTTGTCTAAGCAGTTTTCCGTCACATCTTCCGTTCACATTCAATCATTACCAACAACTTTCCACAAGTAAGTCTTTAACTTACCCCCTTGAAGTGTAGGAAACATACAGCAGTTAGATTTACCGTCGTGATGTTCATGGTTCTACTTTCATTTCTGAAAAAAGTGACCTTATAGCTGCTGTTTAAATGTTCACGGTTCTACAGCCTTGCTTCTCTAACTAAGCTCACGGTACATTGACTTCGAGGAAGCGAATGCCATCTAATTGACGTTCAGCCATTAGTTTTAATTAAAACCCTGTCCATTCTTACGTACACGCGATAGTTAGCGAGTAACGTTATTCGCTAAGTATTTACCATACCATCAGCCTATGTCTCCCCACTGTTGGATATAGGCCTTTCTCAAAGCTCGTCACCACACACGATCCTCGGCTCTTCCCATTCAGCCGGCAAACTTCTTCAAGCCGTCCCCACACTGCGCTTCCCGGAACGTGTCCTCCATTGAAGGACCCCATTCGGTTAGTGGATACTACACAATATTTGGTCTCTGATGGTGGAACTGATTCATAAGTTCAAAGTTGCGCAGCGAGCTATGGCGAGAGCTATTCTTGGAGTATAGTGAGGTTCAAGTGGGCAGGTTATATTTGCGGCAGGACCGATAACCGATGGGGTTTGATGAGTCCTCGAATGGACGCCATGTACCGCGAAGTGTAGTATGGGACGCCCTCAGCCCAAGTGAACCGACGCCGACGACTGTGTGAGATGGCAAAATAGAGGTCTGTATCCAGCAGAGACATAGGCTAATAGTATAATAAACATTTTTTCCTTAGGTACTATATAAACGCACGGACATATGTATAATTGGCAAGCACCAGTCAAAAGAGTTTATATCTCTATTTTCCATACCTTTTAGGGGAAAAAAATTAAAATTTCAGAGCTTTCACGACTATCCTACAAATTTACCATTTACATATATTGACATTATTTGTTTTTTTATTTTTAAGCATTAAACCGTTGTGATTTTGAAACTTTTGACCTATGTTTTGTTCGCGTTGTAATCACCTAGTTTTCTTACTAGAGGAAATTTCCTTCAATTTCGCCAACACACTCAATTTACAAAGATGTAACCACACATTATTTCATTCACCCCTCAGCATTCGGAGAGACGTTGCGTCTCTCTGTGTGTTCTACCACCTGTACAATGGGGAATGCTCTGAAGAATTGTTTGATATAATTCCCACCTCGGGTATCTACAACCGCACCTCCCGTCACAGAAGTGCAGTCCATCCGCATTTCCTCGATACGGAGGTGTCGCGTACTGTTCGGTCTAAAAAACATTTTATACCGCGAACCCGTAGGCTGTGGAACGAACTGCCTCAAGAGGTCTTTCCATTATGCTACGATTTGAGGTTCTTCAAGAGAGCTGTGAATAGGATTTTGCAAGGTCGGCGGCGCGCCCGCGTACCCTCTGGTGTTGCAGGTGTCCATGGGCGGCGGTAACACTTACCATCACGCGGGACCGCTTGCTCGTCCGCCCACTAGTTTATATAAAAAAAAGAATCATGATCTAGCTAAAACGCTAAGATCCTCCCATGGGCTCGACGTCATGTGTTACGCCGCGTGTTGTAAAACTTAGACACCGCCTACACAAGCGAGTCTCTCGCGGCAATATCCTCGCCCGACCCATTATCGCCGGCCATTCTGCACGGGCGATATCCTCGCCCTTGTAGATTGGCCGGGGATAGCTAGTATAATTACTATTAAAATTAATGGCTCGGGCGAGGACATCGCCGCCAGAGACTCGCTTGTGCAGGCGGCGCCTTGCGGATTATTCGGATTTGTAGTGCAACGCAACCAGCCCTTTCAATGTGCACTTCTGGACATGGGACATTCTGGACATCTCGGGGCTTGTGGCAGCCGCTTTGTTGTTTTTTGACACCCATGAAGACATGGGGTGGTACTATCCTATAGCCGGTCCACACCACACGGCACATTATATTTTCTAGTATCAATTGGTGTTTATAAATACTTTTAATCAAAATATATATCTTGGTCAAACATACTTGCAGCATCCAAAAAATACAATAACAAGGTATAGTATTGGGTCCACAAATATAAACTTATTGTGTTCTTAAAGTGACTATAACTTTAAAATTCGTATTTGTTACTCGAGTATGATGAATAAGTTTGATCTACGACGTTGTATTTGCGGTTGGCGCTACCTAACTGTCTAATTGATTATGTTGATATTGAGCAGCAAACGTCATTGGCTGCAAAGGACTTTGAATAACTTTGACTTTGACTTTGAATAGGAATCCGAACGTTTGATTAGGTCAATACTATAGTGCCTCTAAATATACTACTTCAGAAGTGAAGTGAAAAAAGTACTAAGTAAAAAATAAAAATATCTTGAAAAAGTACTAATATCGAGTCGTCCAACTCTCAATCGGTCGATATTGTAGATCGTAAATCCGACTTAAACTTGTAAGATCAATCAATTCTGTCGACATAAATTATTCAAATCACATATTTTTCTGCCAGCGTAAAACACTAGTGTGTTTATTTTCTGACTTACATTTGCCTATGGCGTCGCTCTCTTGTAGCTCACAAAAGTAGCTATATTTTTAAAAGATATTTTTTGCAGATATTTCTAAGTGGCTACTTTATTATTCATGGTGAACAATAAATAAATTCTAAGCAATAGTTTTAATTAAATATATCCCTAAAAGCAATTCGCGTTTAAGTTGTAAAATCACGCTCTGACGACTTATTTTTTATTGCAGTGTAATGTTTGTATTTCTTACTTTTAATTTTTTGTTTGTTATTCCATACCTCTCACCTACACAAGGACCCTAAACAATGGCATAGTATGCATGGAAGTAAAAAACTTTGTATACACTCTTGTAGTCCAGAAATATACAGAATTTATCAGTCATAGTATACCTGTAGTTGTTCCAAAACCTTGTATACAATAATTATTTAAAAAAAAAAAAATGTAAACTCTCAAGGCTTCAATAAGAAGTACTTAAACAATTTTAGTTACATAAACATGTCAAGCAACGATCACATAAGATACAAAGATTTATATGAAGAAGAAAACCGAATCTGTTCATACCAAAGTTAGCCAGTAGAATCGGACATAATATACCGGAGTTATTAATGGTATGATGTATAGGCCTCGGATAAAGTAATTTTAGTTAATCGGATCACCATTAAAATTATATAATAACACAAACACTCGTTTAACCGGAGTATTTGCGTAGAAGTTATCTTTAGATGTGACACCACTGACTACGACTGACTCGTATGATGTCACGATTATAATTTACAAGTCAACAAAGAATCGTTTTAATAGTATCTACATACAACTATTCTTTCCTTTTTTTATTTCAAACATTTACCGCTCCAATTTTCATACGATAATAAACAAGTGAAGTTATAATGTCACGATAATGACATTATAACTTCACGGTTTATAAGTAATTAATGTAATTAAAAATATTTATCGCACTATCTGTGTGTCTGTCCATTGCTGGGTAGATGTAGCCCTTCAAGGGGACTCTTTCAGTCTCTCGTTTACGAGTAGGCCATCAGAGCAAAATCGACCAAATTTCGCATGGTATGTCATAACTGGCGGGAATTTAAGTCATAGGTCTCCAAAGACTACTTCACTACATATAAAATCTTCCGCACTTCTTATCCAGTTACCATTAATATTTTTTTTATGGACGAAGACTGCAGACGAGCATACAGTCCACCCGATGGTAAGTGGATACTGTAGCCCATGGACATCCGCGATACATGCCAACATTAGTCCAAAATGACGATCGTTGTCACGCCCCCGGATGCGCTGCCTGCTTTTGGAGATATAGGAATGGATTTCAGGTTTAATAAAAATATATATTATTTTTTTAAATTCGTTAAAGATACAAAAATATATTTCTTTCACGTTTTATACACATTTTATATTGTAAATCGAGTCTACAATTTGTTAAGACTTTTTTAATAATTTTCTACTCTGCGTTTCAGCACGCCCACGAGTTGATTCTGATCTCTGTCAACTCGTAACCACGGGTGCGCGGATCGTGCTGAAGCGTTAAAAATAAAGGGTAAACAAAAACCCTTAACGGTACGAGACCCAATATTTTCACAATATAAAATGAGATATATCCGGCCTATGTGCACATCCCTTCGATTTGCATGAGTAATCTAAAGGCCTAAATCTAGAGAACTAATCTAGAATCTGGACCAATCTAAAGGTCAGGCAAGTTATATTCGTAATGCTATTTTCATTTGAGTGTAAATAAATCTCATGTTAAACTTTATCGCGAATGTTCTCATTGTACAATATATTTTGATATAAACACATGTGTGTGAAAACTGATAATGATATTGTCGGCCTTGGTATTGTCGTGACCTGACAATTAGTATTCTGACGTTAAATCTGTACTTATAATAATAATATCGCTGAGATTCTTTCAGATTATCTGTAGGTACATTCAATGTTTTCTGAATATATGAAGTCGCTCCTTTTAGAAGAACAAACAAAGAAAAGAAAGACAAAAACAAAGAACATTTATTTCAGTACGGCACCAATACACACAAGAATTAGTAGACAGAACAAGGACAGAGGATAACAAAACTAATTTTACAAAGAATTTCCGCGTATCGCACCTCTGCACCGTAGTTCGGCTCAGCACTATCTCGAAAACCACTTAATTATGAAGTCCAGAGTGACATTCGGACGAAAGTGACAGATAGAACACGTGTAATACAATGAAAATAAAGACTTAATATAATACTTACGTGTAATTTATAAATTTATCTGTACTAGTCTATATTATATCTATACTAATTTTATCTATCTATATATATACCATATAAAAATGGATGTTGGTATATCTGATGTTAATAGACTTCGACACCGTTTGACCGGTCACCATGAAAGTTATCACATAAAATATATGTATTTTTTCATTGAGAAGGCTTTTATGCTATCCACTGTGTTGTAACTCGCCACTAGATGGCGCTGCAGCACATCAACGTCTATATCTACCGTTCAACCGATCGCCATGAAAATTGGTATACATAGGTGTTTGAGCACGAAGAATATTTTCGACTTACACAGGTGTACAAGTATGAAATGCGTATTTTTTTTCCAACTTCTAGTTGAAAATTCGGAAGAATGATAAAAAGTGGTTTATTCAAAGTATGTTCCATTGCTAGTTACACATTTTTCCCATCTTTCGGGTAATTTGTGGATACCACGCCAGTAAAAATCTTCCCCTTTTGCCGCGAACCATTCATCGAGCCATTTTTTCACATCTTCGTACGAACCAAAGCGCTGCTCAGCAAGTGCGTGAGCCATCGATGCAAACAAGTGGTAGTCGGAAGGAGCCAAGTCTGGTGAGTAAGCCGCATCCCCAGTAACGATACGATGCAAGAACGACTTTCTTTTGTATCGTTCGAGCAAAATTTCACATGTGTTTTTGCGCCTCTCCATTTGCCTCTCGTTCAATTCATGTGGTACCCATCTGCCGACCTTCTGAATCTTTCCCATCTCTCGTAGGCGATTGGAAACAGCTTGTTGACTAACGTTCAATTGCTCTGCGAGTTGTTTTTGTGTTTGTGAATCGTCTTCGTCCAATAACGCTTGCAATTCTACATTGTCTACATTCTACATTCTCTGTTGTCTCAAATCCGTATTTCATACTTGTACACCGGTATATATTTTCGAATATATTTTTGTTATAACTCGCCACTAGATGGCGCTGCAGCACATCAACTTCTATACCATTCAACCGATCGCAAAAATCATATCGACGGCAAAACAGAATAATTTGTGATTTTATATACAGAGGTAAATAAATATACACAGACAGGACAACATCTGCCGGGTGCAGCTAGTCTATACTCTATACTAATACTAATAATATATAAAGAGATAAAATTGGGTGTTTGTTTGTGGGTATGGGGGGTAATCTCTGGAACTACTGAACCGATTTCAAAAATTCTCTCACAAATAGGAAGCTACATTATCCGTGTCTAATATAGGCGAAATTTTGAAAAAAAAACTTATAAACCGAAGCGAAGCGAGGGCGGGTCGCTAGTATATTATAAATGGGAAAAAGTAACTCTGTCACGGCTAAAACACTGAACCGATTTTGATGAAATTTGGTACGGAGATAGATCGAAACCCGGGGACGGACATAGGGTACTTTCCAGGGACGGACTTAGGGTATTTACCGCGATAACAGAATTCCACGCGGGCGAAGCCGCGGGCACAGATAGTACTCTAATAAATACTCAAATGCTGGGAATACTCAATAATACTCAAAGTGAATACACTTAAGATAACAGCATCAGAAAATTATACACTGTGTACTCGTATTTTCATTTATTAACTAACTACCCTTTTAGACCTTTTGTTGTTTGTCTGTTATTTGTTTGGCTTCAGGAATCCTATCGCCGACGTATTGGCTAAATCAATGAGCAAGTAATAACTAAAAAGTAATTAAGTAGACAGTTTCCTTCTTTTGTGCATCTAACAAATAAGCCTTAAGTGTTTTAGATATAGATAGGCCTCTCCCAAGGCTCGTCGATTCTCGACTCTTCTCATCCAACCGGGTCTGTACATTGAATATATTTACCAAAAACTGTATTGGCAGCGATGAAAGAGGAGTATCAGAATACAAACAGACGATTTTGAAAAGTTTTGTTTGTCTGTCTGTCTGTTCCAACACGCTAATTCCAACACTCCAAAACTACGGAACGGATTTTCATGGGGTTTCCACTGGTTAATTAAGCTTAGCTTGGCACTACGAATAGGCTTTGTTTCATTGAAATCGACCGATGGAAAGAAAATATATCCCAATTTAGAGTTTAAAGTCGCAGGCACAGATAGGTAGTTATTTAATATTTTTTTCTTTGTATAACTCAGTAAAATGAAGGTAGCATAAAAAACCTTTCACCTAACGAAGATCGAAATCATAAATCCTTGAGACATAAAAGCATACATATTTGGTTACAAGTTACACAATATATCAGGAAACTGCCTAGCGGCGAGACAAGTACGCTCTATTTAAATTCTATGACGCCATGCTTCATGGTGAGCGGTAGTCATAGCAACTGACCCCGATCGTAATGTCACTAGCTGTTATTGTCACAGAGTGGGTTTTCTTCAGTGGTACATTACAATTTTACTTGGAACAGTAAGAAGTAATTTTGATATTATTTCTCTTTGAAACGCCTTTGTTGATTTTCTCGAATATAATGTAATTTTATTATTTTAACAAACATTTGCAATGTAACTTTTAAGGTTTTCTCTTTTTGCACAAATATCTGTATGAGTATATTAAACTGGTCTTAAATACACCGTAATATATACATGTATGTAATTATTATACTGTATTTATTTTATTACATTAATATTACCGGAAGGACTTTTTCGTTTTTGTTAGTATTAGAATAAAAATAAATGAATGGGAAAAGTTTGTATTCTAATATTGAATAAACAATCGTTTCGATCGTGATCTACGTGATCTACCGCCTTCTGTCAGAAAGAGTAAATATTCCCGTAAAAAATACTGATTTTACGAAGAAATAATTTTTTTAAAGGCCATTTTAACAAGGTTGTTTCATTTCTACTCGTATGGGTCTTGTTTCTTAAATAACCGAAATAAACCGAGCTTGGTGGGGAAGGTTCTACCATAACCTCCCCACTCAGCTTAAACCTTTATTTCCCCTCTTACACAAAATTGTATGAAGGAATTTGCATAAAACACATTGTTCTGTAATGTATGTAACATTTTTACAACGAATTATTTTTGGCTTCTACCTTGCGAATAAACATGACCAACGTCATAAAACTTCAACAATACCTGTTTTAATTTTTTAATTATTCGTGCATGAAGTGTGAAAATTAAAATATGTTTCAGTGGAAATATATTGTTTATTTTCACTTGTACAAGTTTTACAAGTAGTTTTTTTGTTTCAAGAATCTGTTTGACGGCAACTACGCCTCATACACCTAACTCTACGATCCTATATATTTTTATCAGTGTTTGATACAAAGATAAAGGTAGCGACAAACTGATCCCACGTACGCAACGTCCGCAAAGTGTATCTGTTTTCATGCAAATTCAATAGTCCAGATGTCATAATGCGTTGCATACAGCAATTGCTGTATGATAAGTGTATCTGTTTTCATGCAAATTCAATAGTCCAGATGTCATAATGCGTTGCATACAGCAATTGCTGTATGACAAGTGTATCTGTTTTCATGCAAATTCAATAGTCCAGATGTCATAATGCGTTGCATACATTGACCCTCATGTCAATTGACGTTTCCCAGTGACGACCGCTAAAACAGCTACCGATAATAATGTTACATGACTTCCGATCAAAACAGTTTACGAATCTCGAACTTATCGAGACAGTCGACAAGCAATGCCCATCCCGAGTAAGTCGTTCCCAAACTTAAAGTACCGTATTTGTGCACTAAGAAAAATGGCGACAGGAAAATGACGAAACTTCATGAGCATTTAAACGCCATAGCGGTCGTCATTGGTTCGCCTTAGATTAAATCATCGATATATTAGTATCGTATAGATATCGTTAGGTAGGTAAGCCAATATACACTTGTCGCATGCTATGCGCCTGAAGGCACCCCGTCTGCCGCATTTATATCGACCCGTGGGCTCTTATAGCCCTTCAATGGAATCCCTTGTTCGGTGCAGTTCACGAGCGTCATGTAGATGTCATGTCATGTAGTCATGTAGACTTAATCAATTGCATATGTTAGCGACGTTAGATGTAGCAAATTGAGAATATATACACTTCCTAAATGATATCTACTCTTAAATGGAAAATTGTATGTTTTCATAATATAAGCACTAGATATTGCATTTTTTTCTGTTCAATGTTTTAATACAACACGTATTCAATATTGACTATATAATATATATGTTTTTCAAGACACTTTTTATAAGACACTTCCTCTTTTTATAAACTTCTGTTTTGCTTCACATTATGTTTTGTCTGTTCTTGTCTGATTTTGTGTACACCTTTGATTGTACCACAAGAACTTGTATCCTATTGATTTTATTTTTAATTGAATGCCGTTAAATTTTTAATATGCATGCCGTTGTTATGACCAAATAAATCAATGTTACTGTCACTCATACGTAATAATAATATACCAGTTAAGCTATTCTTATGATTTGAAGATAGATATTCTTTAAAAATGGATCTAACTCAATAGATTAACATAATTAAACATAAAAAGTCAGCTAAAACAATAATTCTTAAATCAAATGTTGCCTCGGATAAATCCTGAATGGATTATAATGAGAATAAAAAAAAGCGCAGAAATGTATCATCGAGCGAGATAAACTGAACATTCCAGAAACAAAAATCCCTATATCAAGAAGCCTTGTTGCAAATTGCGCACACCGAGCTGTTTTAAATGACACTCTATCCTCCCTCGCTAGCAAAGAGGCATCGTAGCAAATGCAAAAGGGCCAGACTTTTCTCTTAAGTACATGCAACGGTCAAAAGTACATTCCATTTAGCGTCTTGCCCTTTTAATTATGCCATTTAAAGACGAGAAGATGGCCTCTTTCCACTTGTATCCGTACAGGAGATTAAACTGACGCACGTGTATTAGCTATTTATGCAATGTGAATGTGTTCAAATAATTCTATTTTGTATGAAAATGATATATTTAATAAATCGAAGTATTAACCATTATTATCAATGGACTTTTGCCATTTTAATGGAAGTTGATTGATGCCTCTGCTATAGAACTCCTGGGGACGGGAATCAATGAATTATCCGAAGGCGAATTCTCTTTTCAGTGCCTCATCGGAATTGATTTTTTTCCGCTGTATAAAGTAATCGGAATTCCGACAAAAATGTAAATCAGGGGGGGCAAAGTCTGGCGAGTATGGTACGCGACGGAAAGTTTCCAGTCGGACCTCCTGTAACTTTGAGACTGTCTGTAGTGCAATGTGTGGGAGAGCGTTATCACGAAGAAACAGTGGACTGGAAAGATTGATCAAACTCGGTTGTTTGATAGCGAGCTTGTCCATCATCGTTTGCAGTTCTTCATAGTGCACATCTGCATCAATTGCTGTACCAATTAATGGCAAGCTGTACTGTACTGGTTAATGTACAAGAAGCTGTACTGGATAATACAGGCACAGGACCTTCGTACATTCACAATGAGCTACTTTTGACTCACAATCGGTTTACGTTTGGGACATTGTTTAGTCTCCTGCGTTCAACGACGGTGACAAACGTTTATGATTATCATACAGGATCCAGTCCTCATCACAAGTGACAATACGATTCAGAATCCCTTCACTTTTGATTCTCTCACTTTCCCTTCACTTTCCCGGTTCAGCAAAGTATGGCAAGCTTCGATAACTAAGTGTAAGTGGCCTGGCATTTCATACTCACTACCGAAACATGTACCTACGTACATTCTGGAAATACGATAAAGTAGGAAATGCAATACATTTCAAGATAGTCTTCTGCGAGAGATGGGTAACGTGGCCAATCGAGTGCGCCCAGCGGCTGTGGGGATGCAGCGTGCATGCTCCCCTTACAAAGTTAGCAGCAATGTCTAATAGGCCCATAAATATCCATTGATGTTTTATATCAACTTAGATTTATTGGATGATTTTAACAAAAAAAAAACAATCTAATAGTAGATTGTGAATTAAACAGCAAAGCAGCAAACTTTTTTGTTATTTATTGACCAATTTATAAACTAAACCATTCTAATCTACACATAAATTTCGTTTAACCAAAAGGAAATGTTTAAAAACAGCGGGTAATATGCGTCAATCACGCGGACGAAATATTTGAACTCTTACAAGAGGAAGCGTTTAGTTAGGCGGTTTCCTTATAAACTTGTAACACTATTTTGAAATATCCTGCATCGTTAAAAGAACAAATGGAACCGTTGTAACTAAAAATTTAACAAAATGTAACAGTATATTTTCAAAAAGTTTATATTTGGTGTATTTTAGTTGATCTTGTCATTTAATAACCTTTTGACGGCCATAGCTCATTCATAGTTGCCATTCAGATGCCAAGTCTATCTAATGCAAGAAAATCAATTCCTAGGATTATAGTTGCAAATAAATAGAAGTCACTGACGAATTTTATTTTAAAAATAATTACACACACACAATGGCCATGTTGTGGCGATCATCTTCAGAATTTAGCAATACTCGATCTCTTAACGTGGGTATTGTAAAACGCGATTAAAGTGTAACACCACCTCTTAAAAAGTGGCCAACGTGTCATTTTAAGGCCACACATCCCTCATGCAGAAGGCATTTGAAGACATGAATGGGAATCCATATGTCTGCCAGTGAACGAAAAAACGGTTGGTAGTATAGTAGTTTGACGCCAATGACGAATATAATCTTGAAAACAATTATTTACACGTATTTGTCAAAAATATTGCAATAACTGTCCACTGCTTGTCAGACGGATGTATTTACTCGTATCCGTCATCGGCAGTCAACTTATAGATTGGATATGTCTGTTGTTAAATGGTTACATCTGTGCAAACTTGCCTCATTAGTTTTACTTCCTTATTGTTATCATGTTCGTCACCCACATATCTGGACGTGCTAAACAATAGTAAATCAAACATAAGTAACCTTAAGTTTAAGGCGCCCCTTGCCAATAACTGTAATTTTTCTAGCCTACGCTTTTCAAGGTTCTTTATTCCGTTATTTTAGGTATTATTCACACTGCATGCTATAACATCAGCTTGTGCTTCTCCACTGCTGAGATATAAGCGTCTCTCGAGACCAATAGCACTCCAAAGTTTTTAAATTACTTCCTACTCTAGTCTGTATCTCACTTGCCTCCTACTTGAGCTGCGTTTGGCATTGTTCCACGAAAACGAATCCAATCGTACCTAGATTTTATCTTTTGTATCTATATCTCTATAAGAATAAATAAATCCTTTATATCGTGAAGGGAAGAATAACAAACAACCCCTTAATTTCAGTTCCTGACGAAAACAAATTCTTATTATTTCAGCTTCTTCCTACAAATGGTCTACAATTATTTCTGATACAGTATCAGTGGTTACTTGCCAATGTATATCTCTCAAGATCCAATTTTAATATTTGATTATACTCATGGATCAAAGGAAAATAATATACTATGAATGTCGTTACCAAAGGTCAATCTAAAATTATAGCTAGTTATATATAATTTAATGTTACTTACTCCGCTGACGTGATAACCCAAATCATTAATCTCAAACGAGATTAATCGACTAAAATTATATTGTGAACAAGGGACATTATCTAAAGAAAATATAGCAGTTTCATTTGCCTTTACCGAAAACTATATAGCGTGTCCTTCCCTCGTTTTTCTTCATCCCATTAATAATCAAAAGTAATATAGTACTCGTATTTAATTTCTGTTATACAAATATATAATAATATATAATAATCTACTATTTTTATTATATTGACTGATCGGCCAACGTTTATCTAAATGTAATGATTTGCGAAACCTTGTTGCAAATTATTATCTTAAATATATATTTTAGATCCAAAACAAATACACACTTCTTTGCAACTTACTATCAGCATGTTTAATAGACGACAAGGTAACGGCACTATACTCCCAATAATCCGTTTAGAAACGCAAAAACACAAATTGTATTCATGTGAACGTCCGGTTGCGCAATCCAATATTTCTTGCTATTGTGTATCCCAATTAAGAATTATGAGTTCAAAATAGTTTCATACCGCCATTTTGGATTTATTTAAAAATATATGCATAACTTTTTTAATATACATTAATACCTCATTGGAGTCATTAGATAAATCGGCTTAGTAATTTGGGAACATTTCAAATTACTGCTAGATATAAATAACTAAATACATAGAGTGTCATATGCATAACTTCTTTTTTGGCTTCACCGTGGTCTGGCAAAAAGCAGTCAAAACGCAAAGTTTATATTTTTTTTTTATTTACTCTCAAAAACACTTATTACAATATTTGCAATAATAAAAACATTATTTAATACATATTCTTCCAAATTGCTTATTAGTAGAAATGCTCCCATTTCCACCGTTTTATTACAAATATTAAATAACAATTAAACACTGCGTGGGGCTCCTTAAGTTGGACCTCCCCCTTGGACGACTTAAGTTCGGAGACATTTTTGGAGGGAACTTGAGAAGCGAAGTTGTGTTTTTCTTTGATTGTTGTAATAATTGTCTATAAAAAATAGTGATAGTTTATTAAGTTTCAAAGTGCTTTATGTTCATAATGTTTGTGACAATAATATAAATAGGACTACGATTTTCGTGTGCTGGTAGTCCTCTTCTGTCTACTGTCAGAATTATTCTACGAGACCGGACATTGACAGGATATGGACTTTAAACTTGTGTATTACGAAGAAAACTTGATACTGGCAGAATGTCGTAATTGCACCATTGCCATATATAAAAAAAAATGAGTTCGGCGATGGTGGTTGGATGAGAAGAGCCGAGGATCGTGTGTAGTGGCGAGCCTCGAGAGAGGCCTATATCCAGCAGTGACGGTATGGTATGGTATCAAACACTACTTATTTTAATAAACCAATAAAATTGCATTTTAATTCCTTTTAAAAGTAAGAAAGTATATTGATTGTGCATGGGCAGCGGTATGTTATTGTATATCTTTAGTATAAAATAGTTAATAATTAATAGTTTTTAATTCAATTCAACTATTTATATAGCTTAAAAAAGATTTTTCGTTATCACATAGGTAAACAATGGAACACAATGGTAACTAAAAAGTACAATCTGCCAATTAGTTGCCGTTACGCAACCGCCCACGGCGCCGCGCGCCGCTCAATAGAGTTACTAAATAAATTCTATTACGACACCGTTACTATTTGTTACTTTGACGAACTAACTCAAAACAACTAAACAATCACGTAACTACTTATAACAATAGTTTGTTCTAGTTTAGGTCTATGTTTGAGGGGGAATGTGCACGCTGCAATCCAACAGCCGCTGAGCGCCCTCGACTGGCCACGTTACCCCTCTCTCACAGAAGATTACCTTGAAATATACTGCATTTCCCATTTTATACTATTTCTTCAATGTACGCACGTGTTTCGGTAGTGAGTGAGATATGCCAGAGCCCATTCCCATCCCATCCTATCCCTCCGCATTTTCAAAACCCTTTCACCAAATCTAATCCTAATCTCGAAAGGTAGGCGGCGCATCCGGGGGCGTGCGAACGTTTGCCATTTTGGACTAATGTTGGAATGTGTCACGGATGTCCATGGGCTATAGTTGCAGTATTCACTTACCATCAGGTGGACTGTACGCTCGTCTGCCGTCTTCGTCCATAAAAAAAAAAGAATTAGTGAATTTTTAAGGGTCCGTTCCCAAGGGGTTCGAACAAAGCCGTCGGAAGCTGAATAGATCTTAATGTTAACGTCCTTGTATTTATTTGTTTGTCACAAAACTCAGTCCCCTAGCTCCTGAACAAACTGGGGGGATTTAAATTAAATATATTTCAAAGCGTAGCGTATCAATTGGCTTATGTAGAAAAATGTCCAAGTAGCAATTATCAAACCCCTAAAGAGCAAACTGCCTTAATAGCAGAATGTTCAAAATCTAATAAAGCAAATTGTCTATTTTTAATGTAGTTAAACATATGCGTATGCATCAGACTCTGTCATTCTAATTTCTAGAGCATAGCCTAGAGTCATTCTAGCCATTGCTAGAGTTTTGGACCTCGTTTGACATATATGTAGTTAAAGGTTTCAATAATCAAAAAATTTTCTATGAAAAAATTCTTTTAGTAATCAGATGTAAAACTCTAAATTTAATACCAAAAAAGTTGAATAATGTTCGATTTTTTTGGTACATGCACTTTTATACTTTATGAGATCTTACGACCTATATGGAAAGTTGGCGTAGTTCCAATTCGCATAGAGGAATCTAGATCCAGTGGCAATTCGAAGGGTCAAGTGCATGCAAGTCCGTGATTCTAACGTTGAGGGATTTCTTTTTTATCCTACTTCTCAATTACATCTGAATTTGTATATTCCAGTCTCACTTTTCTTTTATTATTTAGTTGTAGTTATCTCTTTTAATATTTTTCTTTATTTCTAGTACGATTCATGTTTCTTCGTTTCTATCATCATTTTTATTATTACTTTTACTCTTTTTCTAGCTATCGCAATGTTTCTACTAAATATTTAACTACTCTATGTATATTGTATAAATACTTACGATGTGTATATATGTATATCGTATATTAAATATGTATATTATTATATAATTATATATACTGTACACAATCTACCTGTGATTAAAATATTTAATTCCTCTCTACCCAATGGTTGTCTGGGTGCTTGATCTTACTGTGGTGAGACCGCCTTTTGTGCACTTTGTGGCTACAATCTCCGTTATTGTTTTTGACGTGAAACGTCTTTAAAATCACACCGAAACATACGAGTACCAGGTCAGAAAACTGAACCGTAACGAAAAGGTCTATATCGTCTTACCTTAATAATTACAAAACTATTAGTCTTAGAGACATAAATCTAGTGTCATTATTTAGCTTATATAGTCAGCTCGCTGTACGACCTTGAGTTTGCGTCGGGGCCGGGCGGGTTGGCGGGGTAAGGGCACCGCGCAGAATAGCCGAAACGGGCGCTCGCACTCCTTTCTTGAATAGAGCTTCTTGTAGCTCACGACTCAGATGTGATAGCGCGCTGATTCGTGCGTGTGTGTATAGAGTTAATTCTACACTGATTAATTTAAGCAGAAATTAGTGTAATTTGGACAATATTTATACGTAAAAATAACAAGTAAGTCTATAAAAAAGTATTGAAATACAATATGTTTGCCTCAGCCCGTGCAAGAGTCAGTCGAAAATACATATAAATCCCGCCGATCGTTGGAAAGAAGAGGTTATGGGCCACGCACAGGTTTTTTTTTATTTATAGACTAGGGGGCGGACGAGCAAGCGGTCCCACGTGATGGTAAGTGTTACCGCCGCCCATGGGCACCTGCAACACCAGGGGGCATGCGGGCGCGCCGCCGACCTTGCAAAATCCTATTCACAGCTCTCTTGAAGAACCCCATATCGTAGCTCAATGGAAAGACCTCTTGTGGCAGTTCGTTCCACAGCCTACGGGTTCGCGGTATAAAATAGTTTTTGGACCGCATAGTGCGCGACACCTCCGTATCGAGGAAATGCGGATGGACCGCACTTCTGTGACGGGAGGTGCGGTTGTAGAAACCCGAGGTGTGAATTATATTAAACAATTCTTCAGAGCATTCCCCATTGTACAGGCGGTAGAACACACAGAGAGACGCAACGTCTCTCCGAATGCTGAGGGATTCTAAACCGCCCGTGAGAGTGGGATCGTCGACAATACGAACAGCACGTCGTTGGATAGAGTCAAATGGGTCCAATTGGTATTTCGGTGCGCCGGCCCAGAGATGAGAGCAGCACTCCATATGGGGCCTCACCTGAGCTTTGTAAAGCATAAGGAGTTGCCCAGGGGTGAAGTACCGCTTCGCTCTGTTCAGCACACCGAGCTTTTTGGAGGCCATTTTGGCCTTATTGTCCAGATGACCCCTAAATTCGACTTTGCTGGAGATGTCGATACCAAGGATCCCGATACTCTCCAAGATCTTAAGAGGTATGCTCTGAAAGCGAGGTGCTACAACAAAGGGGGTTTTTTAGAGGTGAATGCACAGACTTGCGTCTTACTGGGGTTGAAATCCACTAAGTTCATAGTACCCCAAATCGAGACTAGATCTAAAGAGTCTTCGATTTCAGACACAAGCCTGGCGCGACTCTCTTCCACTTCGACCCGAGGGATGTTGGCGCGGCCCCTTTACAAGGTGTCTCCAGTACTGTCATCTGCATAGCAACGTATGTCACCAATTTGCAACAGGTCGTTGATATGCAGAAGGAACAGAGTTGGGGACAACACGGAGCCTTGCGGGACGCCAGCGTTAATAGACATGGTGTCGGAGCAGCTACCATCGATAACGACTCTGATGCTCCGTCCAGTCAGGAAACTGGCAACCCATTCGCATAATCCCTCGGGTATCCCGAAAGATGGTAACTTGGAAAGCAGCGATTTGTGCCATACCCGGTCAAAAGCTTTCGCAATGTCTAGGCCTACAGCCAGAGCCTCGTCTCTACTCTCAATGGCGTCAGCCCAGCGGTGTGTTAAATACGCTAAAAGATCACTAGCCGAGCGATTATGGCGAAATCCATATCGACGGTCGCTAATCAGCTGGTGATCCTCTAGGTACCCAAGGAGCTGTGTGTTTATAACACGCTCCATCACTTTGGAGAGGAGGGAGGTGATCGCTATTGGCCTGTAGTTGGCCGGGTCGGTGCGGTCACCCTTTTTAGGCAAAGGGTGAACATGAGCTACCTTCCATGCTGACGGGAAGCTTTTTGTGGAATATGAGAGCCTAAAGAGTCGCGTAAGCACCGGAGACAACTCGGGAGCGCAAAATTTGAGCACCACCGCAGGAATACCATCTGGCCCACTCGACTTTCGGATATCAAGAGATGCTAGAGCTCGCCGAACTTCACGCTGGGTGAAGCAGATTTCTGGCATGGAGCTTGTGCACCTCGAGGTTGACGGTGGTGAGGCACCTCTATCGTCCAGAGTCGAGTTTGAGGCGAAGAGACTGCCCAGGAGATCGGCTTTCTCTTTCGCCCCATGGGCCAGTGAGCCATCGAGTTTCCGCAGTGGTGGAAGTGACGCCTGACGGTACCCCAATGTCCGGCGCCGAGCGGGCGAGGCGTTTCGGGAGAGTCGGAAAGCTGCCACGGCACGCTTAGTGAACGACGCCGACTCCGCGAGCACCTCTACCTCTGCTGTACCTGTCTGTACCAATGGACATAACGAGTGAAGATACCAGCGAGATAAAAGCGACTCGCCGACATAGACGTTTTACGTTAAACCAACGTGCCCCGACACAGCCCCACTCGACTTTTTGTTTTGTTTTTGCTGTGCAATGAAGAGTTTTATTTATCTATCTATATTCATAAATGGTTCGAGAGGGTTTTGAATATAGCGAATTTGTTTAGGGATAGGCAGAGACTATTATTTCATAAAGTAATTAAACAACTTTGAACGGTTTAAATCGCGTATATTTAGCATTATATGTTAAATGGGATATAAATAATGTTAAATATTCGCGATTTAAACCGTTCAAAGTTGTTTAATTGCTATGTATAGTAATCGCGAAAACCTAAGAAAATATTATTTCATAAAGTCTTCGTGTACATACTCGTTAAAAAATGTGTAGAAGATCAACGGATTTCGACGAGGAACTTTCTGAAAAACTGTAAAAATAATAATTTGTCGGTAGATCTTGTATACATTATAATAATCCTACTAGACAGCGTCGTAGCCAGCGCTTTTTCGTCCACTGTTGGACATGGGCGTGAGGCCATACACGAGAGATGTATGGTTTTAAAACCACGCTGGCCAAGTATTTAGGTTGGCGAATCCACTCTCTTAGAGGTAATGTAGTTTCTCAGCGCTTGTGATGGCAGCTTTGTTATCTACCCACGGGTAGAGATGGGGTGGTGATATATACAAGCCGACCGACATTACCAGACAGTATCACTGCATTATTCCTCGCCCAAACTCGACACTGCTCCGAGACCAGCTTTTCAGAATTTCAAATTCCGTTTCGGATGACTGCATTATTTACCCCAGTAACTAAATGAATTTGTACCGTCAATATTTTTGATACTGAAATATATTCTAGCTTCAACGTTTCAATATAGGTACTTACTCCCACATAATAAATATTGAGCAAAATATCTCGCTGCATAATGCATTGGTCTCAAGGCCAGACATTCGTTCCGTCTTCGCGTCCGTCTTTTTTCATACAAATCACTGTGACGCATTGCGGCCTTAACAATTTGATACGTACACGTTACTTGCGACAAGTTAAGAAGATTATGGGCTATATTACTGGACCATTGGTGAATTCATTTGCTTTGACAATTGTTTTCGTTGATTCAAAAATGATCAAACAGGTTTGTTTTTGAAAATGTTTCCAGTTTGGGTTCTTCGCTCCAGTGTTTGGGTAATTTTCAATGCGTACTGCGCAACTGTCTTAAGAAGGGGGAATTTACTAAATGATTAAATTAAGTTAGGTTTTGGTTAGTATCCCTAAGCATCTAGGGTCAATTTGGGCAATAGCGAATATTTATTAATGAACTGTCCAGTTTTGGTCTTTTGGTCGGGAGCTTCTTGTATCTATTGATCGCACACTTCTCTTGTCTATCCGGTCCACGGTTGCCATTCTAACTGCTTACAGTTCTTCCTCTTCACTAATATACGAGTGCATAAGTAACTCGCCTCTTCCAAGATAAGTGTGTTGACCTTTCCAACAATGATAGTTATTTTGTAAAATATATAATTGTTATCATGCTTTTATTTACGGTAAAAGCTACGAATTTATTAAACTCTATACTCTCAAATACTTCTATTTCAAATATCTGTATTCAAATTCAAATGCATTGTAAAGGTACGAGTATGTACGACAACATCCAACTTACCACCAAGTGGACTATCCGCTCGTCTATAAAAATTAATACTTGAAGGAAAACGACAAACATTGAATGCATGGTAAACAAACCTTTGTACAAAGTACAATTGCAACAAATGCATTCCATTACCTGTAAATGGTTTCATCACGCCGCCGGGAGTGCATTATGCAACTGCATTCTGACAGCTGCTCGATGCATTGTTGGCCACGAACAAAAAGTAAGGGCATGACCAACAGGGTCAGTGAACTCTGATCTCTATTGTATAATGTTGAGATTAAAGGGATTACGTGAAGGTTAAGAACCTTTTTGCTTTTATGGCTTTTAACGAGGTGTTGATTATTCTTATATGTAAGAATAAACAAATAAACTTTGGAGATTTAGGAAGGGTATATATTTTAAAATGTAAGTGGGAAAAACTGCGATTCTTATCTCGTTCGTAAGTCAGGAAGGACCAGAACGGGAAAAAAAATCTCTTTGTAGTTAAATATACAAAGAAAATTATAATGGAGGCGAGGGGCGGGTGATTCCTTGTGTTCCGTAAAGTTAGCATCAATCTTGAAAATGTGCTGTGAACCAAATATTTGCAAATTATATGTCACGAAAATTGTTGGATCCTCCCGTGTTCCTGAGTGTTTCATTAAATAAAACCGATACATTATAATAACGTATTCTGCTCAAAATTCTAATTTAACGTTTGAAGACCTCAAAGTACAGTCTTGCGACAAAAGCCTTTCTTAAAAATCTAATATTAAAACAGTGATAAGCTTATTCGTTTCTTCCGTCTAGCTTTGAGTATGTGATAAGACTTTAAACGTTTTAACCCGACCTTTTTCCTTTACCAATAAGGCTTTTAGTATAAAATAACACAAAAACACGCAAGACCTTGCATTAAACTAACTTCTTCGCAAGGCCATTTTTTTTCAAGGCTCCGCGAATTTTACTTTTAGGCGTAGTTTAACCGTTTTAAAGTAAACTGTACAGTGAAACAGTCGGATGAAATGATCAGCGGAGCGTTTCTCGAAAGAAGTCCATAAATTACTGATTTTGATTACCACATAGTAAAAAATATACTGCAATTTGTAAGTCTTAACAATAAATATGTAGCCTTAATCTATGCAACTATACCTAGGTAAGTACGTAATTAAGTTATTCGATACAAATTCATAAAACGTTTCTCATTTACCCATTTCAAAACTTCTAGTATTATTTTTTAAAACTAAATCTTAAATATTTTTAAAAATAACAAGCACTGTTACAAGACAATAACTATGTCAACAAAGAATTCTCGTCAATGAAAGCTATATGTAAGTCAAGTCATGGATTTACTCATAGACACATCCAGTCGGCTTCAACTGTAGACTGCGTGTGGACACAAATCCGCTTGGAACCAATTAACGGGTTTCGCAAATCACCCCACAAACTCGAGTCTCCAAAATAGATTTTCATTTTCTCTGATACTCCAGTCAATTATCGCCTTTCAGGGTTGTGAAACAGTTACAAAGTCTTTTGGAGTTGGCACTTTTAATCTATTGAAAATTTAAAGGTATGCAGTGAAGATGTTTCTCACAGTTCAGTTCATATCTTTTAGTTGCTTTATAGTTCATATAAATTCACAATGGATCGCTACATCCCTCGAATACGAAAAGGTGTACTTTCTAGTTGTGTCTGAATTTAGAACGGAAAATTGCGGCCATAATCTCAGGGCATGTGAGGATGATCATTAAAAACTATCGATCCCTTATTTAGATATCAGGGAATCGGATAAGATAATTTCACAGTTTTAACTTTTTCCGTTTTATCCTGAAATAAAAAGAATGAGGCCGTTTGTTGGTGGGTTTGGTGGTTATTAAAAAGTCCATATTTGTATGAACAAACATGAAACCTGTCAATAAAGACCTCAAGATTGTGATCTTCGTTCTCGCATCATCATGGTTGTATCGCTAAAAGCCTAGTGTAGCAGGGCCTTATGACAGTGCAACTTTCGCTCGTGACTCATCACTTGCGTGTGACCTCACACTGACACCGACTTGCAATTATGGTCCTCTTGTTGAATTTTAAGTGGCTTCCAACACGTACGGGAAAAATTACTCGAATTTTCGACTGTCTTAGTGATTTTAGATAGAACTGTCCTGACGTCAGCCCTACAAAATACTGAGAAGACCCTTCTATGGAAGGGCTGAGAAATTGTTGGTCCATCTGAATGATTACTATACCATTCTTCTTGACGAGCTCTTTACCACAATTACTCGATACAAGCGACCATTTTGTGTGAGAACCCTTACCCTTTAGCATGAATACTACTCAAGCCACCACAGCTCCTTCCAAAAGTCCATTATTCTTCTGGGCTTGTTACGTGCTTCTGGTGTCCCAAAATTTCGGAGAATTTTTGCTCTTTGGGATACCACACCTGTCCATAGCAAGAGTACATGGAATGGCGTTTCCTCAGCTTCCATGCATTCTCTGCATAGTCTGCGACACGTAATATGAAAAAAAAAATGTTTATTTTATGATCACCATCTTCTTAACTAGATTATTTAGCGGACTACGCTGCCACGGGCTCGATATTTAGATATAAGTCCACCAATTTTTCAGTCAAATGAGCAGTGTTTCATTTGCAACTATTCAGACTAATATAAAATTACCTGCCGCGTTTGACCAGTAGCTAGACCGTCTGGAGGTCAGTATTAAGAATGAAGGCGACCATTTTGAACAGTTTCAGTTTTTCTTTTCTTTCTTTATCAGTTATTTCTTCAGGCTTAGTTTTAATTCATCTCAAACCTTAACACACACGAAATACGAGTACATATCGCTTTTGTTATTACCGGTAAGACGCTTCCTATTCCTATGGCCTACATGTCTGACATTGTATCAAATCGATTTCTTTTTGTATGATATTGAAATGGATAACTCATCCTTTGCTATAATAGAATGCGGTGAAGGTTGATGTCAGTGGAGAAAGTTTACTCTTTCTGATAACAATCCTTCCAGACCACTTATGTTTACACTACACTTCTAGATTAGGCCGCATCTGTTGTAAATCGTGAAGATAAGAATATTAGCATAGATAGGAATTTTAAGTGGAAATTTCTTGCTGTGAAAATGTGAAAATGATACGATGCGACTGAAACTTGCATCTCAACAAGCTGAGCTATCGAAGTGTTCTATTGAGCGTTGTGTGCTTTCTGCAAGTACTCGAGAATTTGAGAACGGTTTTAGAACTAGTTAGCTAAATTTCTTATACTTTAGCAGCTTCTCATTCTTCCGGACCGTTTTTACAAATATGCTCCTGAATTTTCAAAGGTCGACGACACATAATACAAGCACGTACCATGCATTAAAGATATCGCAGGGCGACAGTACCCACTTACCACCATTTGGACTGTCTGTTCGTCTGCCATCTTTTTTCGGTAAAAAAAATAAAATATCAGTTTCTTATAAGTAGCTGTGCAATTACTGGGTGGCCTCATAGCTTAAGTCATAGCTCATAGCTTATACCTCCTGATTACACCACGAAGAAAACCTTTTTTTTCTGAGTTTCCGCAAAAAAGCTGCGTCTAGAAAATGTATTTATCATTTATTTCCTTATTTACATCATTTATTAGCCGTGTGGCTTTAGAATGGCTACATTGCTACCACGCCACATTGCATGGCTACCACGAGCGCTGAAGAACTACACAATCTCTATAAGAGTGGATTCGGCAGCGCCGCTTGGCAAGCGTACCGTTTGCAGGCCATACGTACCTCGTACACCATATAATGTTGCATTTCCAACAGTGAATATTAATAGGCATAGTGACGGCTATTATATGTATTCTAAGTTAAAATATATTGTATGGGCTTAAGTTAAAAGGTAAAATTGTACGGGCCTGAAATAAATAACAAATGATAAATACATAAGGTTTTAAGGTCATACATTCCTCATCGTGCACAAGACAATGACCATTTTATATTTAACCCATACATGACGACTTAAAGACGACATATTCAGATGTTCACGACAATGTTCACGATGAGGCCTACATCCAGCGGTGGACGTTAAAAATATATGAACATAGTGGACGTTCTACTACCACTATGTTCATTGGATATTAGATATATGTATGTTAATGTTTGTTTTTATATATTTATATATATGTGTATAAGTGTATTTGTATGATTGTATAAGTGTATTGTTTGTATTTGTATATTTGTTTGTGTGTATAAGTGTGCGGGTTGGAATGGTAAGCCGTGCTCGCAGTGCATCTATCATTTCGAATTCCTTTCTATTCATATATTAAAAACTTGTTCCCAACAATGTTAACATTCCACATTTTCATTGCGGCGACAGGCTGTAAGTAAGGCAACATGTAGTTGTAGCACATTAGTTAGCCTAGTTATTACACTTGTATCAATGCATGTCTTATAGATTGTTCTACAAAATAAATAAAAAGGGCCTAATTACGTTTACAGTTGTTTATTTCACAGATAGCAAAATATATAATTTTCATTTCTTTCACGAATACTCATTACGCGTAATATGAGTGCGGATTAGAAAGCAAATTTTTATTTTCGTTTACGGTTTATGTCGTTACAGCGAGGCGTGAAGTCGTCAATACGCACCACTGTGTCTAATGACAAAATGGTTACGGCATGTGATAAAATAAAAAAATAGCTCGTCATCAACATGTGGAAACTCATAGTTTCTCTCGTTTTTACTCAGGTCACGGTGAAATCTTGCACATTTCACGAATAGGACAAATATCGCTTTACTTATATTCTTCATTGTCTAGAAATTAGAACTGATGAATTCGACCCAGTTTGAAACTGATGACTTAAGAACATTTTCTTGTCTTTCGTACCGTAGTTTTATCAAACCGAATTTCTTCAAACTTCTCTCACGGTTTCAACTATCGTCATCTGTTTTGAATGATCGCGATTAGTTATGATTAGAACATTTTCTTGTTTTTCGCATCGTCAATTTATCCAATCAGAATTTCTCCGAACTTTCTTCGCGGTTTCATCCATCATCGTCGTATTTTTAATGAGTACAATTTTGAACTATTTAGAACAAACTTAGGACGTTTTACCGGAACGCGTGCTCGGAAAGTAAATTAACCGTCAACTATTAGCAGGATCTGCATTAAATCTTGGGAATAGTTTTTAGTAGTGGCATGCATCGGTTTTCTAACTAGATAAACAGTCATAATGTTCAGATGCCTTTGTAAAGATTGTTTTTCAGTAGTAAAATGGTAAGCTCTGCTTTCCTGCTTATATGAGCTGCATGCCACTGGTAAGCTCCAGTCTTTAAAGTCTTGGTGTTTATAACTTTATTACCATCATTATTTTCTGTTCTGTCCACTGCGAGATATGAGCTCCTCTCTTTCAATATGTCTCTATCCTATGCTAGTCGCATTACCCTCACTTCTTAATTAATTGTCCCAAAATTCATTAATCGTCTTTGGCAGATGGATAGATCAGTTCACTTGATTGTAAGTGTGAATTCTCTCGCTCATGAACATCTGCGATACGTGCCGACATCAGACAAGAAAGACAAACGTCGGCACGACCGCTAACTTTGAAGATTTTTTAATGTAGGTACCTACCTCTTTGGAAAAAATAATTGGGAAAGAATTTTGCTCATCTCATTACCCTCTCTATTCTTTCCTGGCGGAGATAAAATAGGAAGAGTTTAACCCATTGACTTCCCCATCCTATCTGCCCTATAGTTTTGTTAATTCTCAATGGGTTGCTAAGTGCCCGGACTCTTAGCAGTCTCCATCAACAAGACAGATACGAATATCTCAATAAAGAATTTTTTATCTGCTTAATATTTATTCTCTCTATTCGACGGGATTGAATGAGTTGGGATTGAAAGTAGCGTAGTGACACCAAAAATGCAGTGTCCATTTTTGGTGTCACTACGCTATTTCCAAGCAATAAGGTGATTTTTTTTTATATTGCTTCATGCATCACAAACTCATTGATTAATCAAAGGTTATTAATAACCTAATATAATTAAAGGTTCATGCATTTCTCTGTATTCTTATAGATAGATAAATTGAAAACTTAGTTACTTAATTCAAAAAAGGAGATCTGAAAAAATATAAACCTTTCTTGAACCAGTGATGGAGACCCAATAATGTATGAAGTGGACCCAATTATGTATCTTCAATTATGAACAATTTTGGCACCTTCAAATTGGTTGGGGAATGGCATTATGAGTCATTAGTCATTATTGGTTCTCTGTGAAATTCAAAGTTTTATTTTCTCTTTCTACGAGTAAATAAATCATTCATTCTAAACGGATCCAAATTCCAAGGCCGCGCGACACTAACCGATTTTGACGTAATATCGAAATAGAGAGTTGTTTACATCCGGCCGCAGTCACGTCTTTGAACAAAAAGTGATCGACCGACTATAACGGGTGAGAATTTCTGTGACCTCATTAGATACAATAGTAGATTTGAAGGCCTTCATATCCATAACACAGGAACTGTTATGAACATACAGATTTTTACTTTTTAGGTTTTTATTTTAAAAACGGACATTAATATTTATATTTGGCCGTATAATGTCGACCGGCTTTCCTATCTCTTCCCATGGGTGTCATAGGCGACAAGCCCTGTGGTACTACACCACCTATAAAAGGGTGGACTCGCCAAATCGCTTGGTCAGCTTGCCAAAGGCTCAAAGTATTTGCACACCGATGGCACAGAAAACGGAGCCCGAAAGAGCTGCTCGGCACTGAAGTGAATTGTTAGGTACGTAGAACAGCCCCAGAAAGGGGAGAGTGACGATGGGACACAGGCAAAGAGAATACTTGTTGGGAGGCAGAGCAGATGCGCGCCGCAACATAGCCCTTAGCAGGCGAACGGTGCGTACCTCCCGACGATTCGGACCGTATAACCAAAAGGTTGGTAGGACCATAGGAAGGAGGTGGGTCATGGTCAGCTTGCCATTAAGGCCACACACCCCTTGTGCACATGGCAATGTGCGTGAGGAGGCCCATATCCAGCAGTGGACGATAAAATTCTGGTTACCGTTATGGTGTATTCATATTTATGTAATATTCAGTCTTCACCAGACACCACCTTATTGCATTTTTATTTAACCAAATGTTGACTCGCAGAGTATGTCACTTGTTATCTTGAAAATCATTTTTAGATTATGTCGCAAATTATACTGAAAGCGCTCCTATAATAAAAAGAGTAAAGTATGGAAAACCTTTTTAACATACGTCCGTTTCAATTTAATTGTCGGAATTTCAACTAAATTGTTGCGTAGTTTAATAATTCTAAAATGCGAAAAAAAACATTAGAATTCTTATGCCGTTAAGGAATCTTAATTATTATTCAAATATTCGTGTTTTGACGCCGCGGTATTTAGGTTTATAAATACCTACATACTGGGTACATATTTACAATTAATGTTATGCTCTAGTAAATATAGACTATTTTTGGAAAGTCTATTTTCACTACCAGAAAGTAATTATTTAAATAAATTACGATAATAAATCGTAACGCCTTAAGCGAGCAAGCGTTGGAATAATTACCGCATTTCTTTTACAGTTCGCAAGTAAGTTATGGTTTACGGTTTTCGCTGTTTGCTCCCCCCCGGCTTTAAAATGACACCATCCTGTATTATTTAGTACGTTCTGTCTATTAAAAGAGTTGATAACAGTAACTAACTAATTTATTAATATTAGACGATAGACGTGAATGTGTGTCTTACCGAGGTCACCTGACAAGAGAGCGTGTATAGTCTATGGCCATAGGGTGGTAAGCACTCGTTTGACAAAACCACAGACAATACACACCCTATCTTTTCCCGCGGGTATCGACTACGACTAAGGGATAACAAAGTCCCTCCCACAGGCCCTGAGGAATTACACCACCTCTAAAAGAGTGTTGATCACTTTGTTGTCCCGTTTCACGACGCGATCCTTCGTCCTCTTTTGCCCGGACACTGCCCTCTTTTGAAGGGCGTCCGGAGACGTCCGGGGGATTTTTCAAATGTGCCCGGAATTTTTAAGGAGTGCGTAACGCACGAACGGCCCGATGATGGGTTATAAACAATTTCATAAATTTTATAAACTGTCAACAAGACTGATTAATGTGTTTTTTTATGTTCAGAGCGTCCGGGGTTAAGGATGCGATTAGTCGGGGATTTTTTAGTCACGAATTCTACTTCCTTAAAATTTCGATTAGACTTGGAATTTAATTTATACTTGGAAGAGCTGGTGTCCGATCCTTTGTTGCACCTTACTCTGCATGTATTTATCTCTCCTTATGGCCGTTTGTCCACCGCCACCGTCACCGGCACGTCACCGAGAACGAGATGACGGCGCCGAAGTAGCGATACATACATTTACTATGGCCGCGTGTCCACCGCACGATCGTCACCCGAGCGCCGTCATCCCGGTGGACAAACGCCCCATCGGTCTCAAAATTCTTCGCCAGATTTTTCTTAATGACATGTTGAAAATGAATTTAAGGTACTTTCTAATACAAGGCGGGCTGCCTTAAGATAGCTTTGTATGGCATTCTGAAATCAAGTTGCTTCACGGTAGTATAGAATTTGTTGGTTGTTTTTTGATTGACTGTTTGTTGGTGTGGACAAGGGCGTCGCCAGCCAACGTCAGCTAATGTGCCAGGAAGGGGGGGGGGGGGGGGGGCAAGATGAGAGAAATGATTCCTGCCATTGGGTGTGGGTAATATTTGTTCCGGCAATTGTAATTATTCACTTATACTCTGACTCCTCGCGGAATCGATTCTCTTTTAATGTTACCTTTCTACCTTCAATTCGACAAGATTTAATGTTTTGAGAGTTTTCGAGTTCAAAATTAAATATAATTTACCTGAAATTATATTGTACGTAACTTGCTAAAATAATAGGGGTTAAATTATGAAATTGCCGTTTTATAGTAATAAATACTTTGAATTGACATAAAACCTTCATGGTGTGAGATTTTCGAGTGAATCTTTTTCCACATGATACCTATGAGGTTCTTGTTTTAAAAAATGTGCAACATTCGATTTTCGACTTTCAATTGTTTTTTTTATTCAGCTTAGACGGGAAAGATGGATACTTCGAAAATCCGAATAATCTTTGAATACGAGTTCCGACGCGGAACTAACGCGGCAGAAACGGCTCGCAATATCAATGCTGCGTTTGGAGATGAGACTGCTAATGAACGAACCGTGCGTTTTTGGTTTAAAAGCTTTCGTAATGGAAACTTCGACTTGAAGGACGAACCACGTGGAAGACCGCCCACACAGGTGAATAACGCTGAATTGAAGGAGATGGTGGAAGCCGATCCGAGTCAAACTACCCAGGAATTAGCGGCATGGTTTAACGTTACCTTACCTACAATATTGACTCATTTGCATCAAATCAATAAGATAAAAAAATATGAAAAATGGATGCCTCATGATTTGACTGATCTGCAGAAAGAAACGCGTGTTGAAACTTGCGTTGCCTTGTTGAATCGGTACAGAAATGAAGGAATATTGGATCGAATTGTGATGTGTGACGAAAAGTGGATTCTTTACGATAACCGAAAGCGAAAAATGCAATGGCTGACCCCAGGTCAAACGCCGCAACAGTGCCCTAAGGCAAAGCTTACCAATAAAAAGGTAATGGTAACTGTTTGGTGGTCTATTCGTGGTGTTATTCACTCTAGCTTTCTCAGGTCTGGTCAAGCAATAACAGCAAATGTTTACTGTGCCGAACTTCGAATAATGATGGCGAAACTAGCAGTGAAACAGCCCCGAATCGTGAATCGATCTTCACCATTATTGCTCCATGATAACGCAAGACCTCACACTGCACGAGAAACCGTTGTAACTCTACAGGAGCTGCAGTTAGAAACCATACGTCATCCTCCGTACGTCCGACCTTGCTCCAATGGACTACCATTTTTTTCGTGATTTGGACAATTTTCTACGTGGTAAAAAATTTTCTTCCCAAGAGGCAGTACAAAATGCTTTCACATAGTTTGTCGAATCTACATCCCCAGAGTTCTATCGCAAAGGAATAAATGAACTTCCGATTAGATGGCAACAATGTATAGATAATGAGGGTAAATATTTTGATTAAATAAATATGTTACATTTTAGAAAAAAACGAGTTTTAATTTTTCAGTACAAATCGGCAATTTCATACTTTAAACTCTAATATTTTGTCAAAGTTATCTTTAAGATGATTGATCGTTCCGTTCCAACAGTGTCAGTTTTAGAACTGCCCCCATAGCAACAGAAAACGGGTTTTGTTTAAATCTCCGGTATCTGTGAGGAACTCACGAGGTACGGTCGACGACTGACGGACGTAGTCTTAATCACTTTGAAGCGGAAATCGGAACACAGGGTGGCGTTTCTGGCTGGTAATCTTTTTCAAATTATCATGACAAGTTTTAGTAAAATAGATACACACAGGAATGGATACACTTTATTGTATAATAATACACAAAAGACTGACATAATACAAGTAAGTAATTGTACAACCGGTGGTCTAAGTAATTTCTTGTAGTAATTTGGGTGGTAAAGAGAAAAGAAGACAATTACAGGTAGATGATGCAATAAATTGCCGTGTGATGTCGGCCTTAGAATAACACTACCCCATTTCATCCCCTGGTTGTGGCGACTATAGGGATAATAAAGCCGCTACCACAAGCCCTGCGGTACTACACTACCTCTAAAAGACTTGGACTCACCAACCCTCTTGGCCAGCGTGATGTTTTAAGGCCATACATCCCTCATGCATCAGTCAATGTGCACGATGAGGCCCGTGTCCAGCAGATAACGAGATAAATAAATGGACGAGATAATAAATAATGGATGAACAAATAATGGATGAATAAATAATGGCTGAATAAATAATGGATGAATAAATAATGGATGAATAAATAATGGAGATATGCAGTGGACGGGATAAAGGACTAGTTGAGGGTTAAACTATAATAGTGTATTAATGTTTCTAAATATATATTGACTGACCCTGTTGTACAAATTTGGCCACTGTCTAAATTATTTTCCTTATCCCTCTTTAAGAGGGCTGATTTCGGTATTGCGGTACGGTATTAAATTATCTATACCCGATTGACATTCGTGTGATCGCGAATTCAAATCATCGGCCCATATCCCCTTAAGTACGGATTTTTAAAAAAAGAATTATCACTAGCTCGGCGGTAATGGGAAACATCGTGAGGAAACCCGCGTGATCGAAAAATTAAAAAAAAGACTGTGTTTCCACCACAATAAGCCAGTGGGTCCAAGTGGTGGATTATAACCCAAAGCCACCCAGTGATTTACTAGGGGAGGCCTATGCCGTGCAGTGGGACGTTATACGCTGATACAAGTACGTACAAAATTATTATTTGTATTCGTATTAATTTTGAGTATTCTTACGCTCGATTAGCCAATTACTGTAATTGAAATATAAACACAGAAACAGCTATACGTTTTTATATCTATCATTATCATAACGGTACACCCGCTCGCGTGATAATAGACTGCAATCACTTACTGCAGTGGGCCGAGGCGTCGGAATGACTGTTTGCTGTAATGACTGTATTCTTACATTAGCTCCACATCATCGACGATGATAATCATTGATGCATTTTATGTTCACGTGCGGTTTTATGTAGTTCCTAGTTTAACAGATAGATAGTCTCAGATGTACCGTTAGCAACACGCTATAGTACCCAAAACCATTCGATTCTATATCTTATTACTAGCGCTTTAAGGTACTGATGGGTATACACTGACCTCTTGCTGACTGCACACTGGAATGAATCGATTTTCAGGGTATTTAATCCACCATTGATAAATTGTAAAGTAGATAATAGATATCGACAAAATTCCTTCATTTTGCGTGCATGTGATTTTTGTTATTATAAGATTAGTCGCCATGTACATTTCGATTTATTTACTCTTTTTTTTAGTAGTTCCACATGCATATTATGCAAAATGACATGCAAAATTTAAACATAACATCAACCAGTCAACCAGAATCAAAAATAAACAAAATTGTACAAATCAAAGTTCAAATCCTCGGCTCGTCCCAATGAGTACTTGAGTACGGATATTTTTTTTAAAATGTCACTAGCTCGTCAATGAGGGAAAACATCGCGAGGAAACCCGCTTATGCTCCAAAAATAAAAAACTGCAGTATGTGATCCACCAATTCGCACTGGGCCCACACGGTAGATTACGCCCCGAAACCCTCAAGTTATTTACTCGGAGAGGCCTGTACCCTGCAGTGGGACAGTATAGGATGATGCAATTAAGTGGGATAGGTTAAGTAAATGCTTTAATGAACACTTGTGTTTGTATACATAAATGATTCATATACTCGTAGGCCAGTTTGTATATTCTGTCTTCGTAACAAATACCTGTTTGTACAGGTGAACGGTATACTTGCAAAATAATACAACAGACGATTTCCTCAGCATAGGTAAAGACTTGATAAAATTTCTTGAACAGAAAATGTAGATACATTTAACTTTATAATTACATTTAGGTACTTGCCATTCTTAGAATTTGCTTTCCATTTTACATTTTCTTTAATGTACAGCAAGATCGTGCTATGCTGGGGGAGGATATATTTTTTTAAGATATTGGCGTTTTTCACATAGTTATTTATTTATTGAACGGGTCCTAGATGGTGTAAAGGTTTATTTTACGAAGTAAATTTAACAATACAAATTTTCATTCAATTCTGTCCATCAGGCAGACGAGAGAAACAAAATTTAAAAATCGACTGTGTTGAGTACCTACTGGGTCGTTCGGAGATCTATATTCTCAAAACAAATTTCATGTACTTACGGATTTTTTTTTTCAATTTTATTATATGTATAGAATAGATTTTATTTAATCTTTCTGTTTGATTGTACCAACCATGATTATTGATTACTAAATGACTGACAACACATGACTATGTCCTATACCCTGGCAGTGGGATGAATAAAAGCTGATAATGAAGAGTAACGAAACTCGTGCAGACGTACGAGTACATTTCTCCATCTAACACGTTATTTGTTTGAAAAGTCCACGTTAAAAATAGTTCGTATAGAATAAACAAACCGTCTTATCCGATGTCCGACGATGTGGATACGCTACAGCGGATCGCTTTTACTACTAATGGAATTAAGGCCATCAGTTTGATTGCTTGCTTCAAGTCAACATCGATTAAGATGTCGTCTTTTTATTACATTGACCGGAATACATATATTTTTCTTATTGCCTTAACCTCGAACTGGGAAACACTGTAATTGCTTGTGAAAAATAATATCCATTGTGGTGACCACTTATACCATCATAAAATAAGCATAGTAGGGGGTTCTAGAATTACCGGTAAAAATACAGTAAACACGAGATACTTAACATAAATTTTAGTACTCGTAACTATATCTTGTACGAAGGTGCTTCAAGCTCTTGTCGACCACACACGGGTTTAGGCATATTATTTAAAATTATGGAACATCATAAAGCTAGGGATAATTGAAAATAACCCTAATTACGTAGAAACTTAGTAATATGCATTCTGATTAAAATCGGTCGTTTATCCACCACACTGGGCCCGCGTGGTGGATCATGGCTCAGAAACCTCTAGTATTTTTTTTTTATGGACGAAGGTGGCAGACGAGCATACAGTCCACGTGATGGTAAGTGGATACTGTAGCCCATAGACATCCGTGATACATGCCAACATTAGTCCAAAATGACAAACGTTGGCACGCCCCCGGATGCGCTGCCTACCTTTGGATATACGAATGGATTTGGAGAAAGGGTTGGGGAAATGGGGAGGGATAGGATGGGAATGGGCTCTGACACATCTCACTCACTACCGAAACACGTGCGTATATTAGGGAAATAAGATAAAGTGGGAAATGTAGTACATTTCAAGGTAGTCTTCTGTGAGAGAGGGGTAACGTGGCCAGTCGAGTGCCCCCACCGGCTGTTGGATTGCAGTGTGCACTCTCCCCCTCAAAAGGGGGAGATTACTAGATTACTACAAATTTACTAGGGGACGCCTGTGCCCTATAGTAGGACGTTAAAAAAGGCTGCTCTAAACATACCTACCTGATTGCAATATTAAATGTATGAAAAGCATGCAGTGTGGATGGAACTAACGGCCGGTTTCATCATAATCACTCGCATGCTTGCATCTTCTGATGCGCATGCTCATCCGTGCGCTACTTAGATACACCGAAGCGCAACCAAGCGGAAGATTGAGAGTAGCAAGATTTGCAAATTGAAACAGCTTGCCTTTCTTCAGTTAGTCAGCTAACAGTTAATGCACTGCACACTCATGATAAATCATAAAATTAGATGTTAACACAACTGGTGTTAACCAGACCGTGTGACCGTGTCGTGTCGACCAGCTTACCACCACCATCCCATCTATTCCCGTGGATATCGTAAAATGCGATCAAGGGATAACAAAGCCGCTACCACAAGCGCTTAGGTAAAACACCAACTCTGAAAGAATGGATTCGCCAACCCGTTTGACTAGGGTGGCGTTGTCAGGTCATACATCCCTCAAGACAATGTACGAATAAATGTACGAACCAGCCGCTTACGGTTATACCAGGCCATGTACATTACCTTACCTTGACCATTCGGAAAATTTCGTATTCATATACTACTAACATGAATGTTCTAGAGTTTACAAGTCGATATTTTTTTTGAAATCATAGACTGCAGTAAGAAATTCAATATTCATCACGGAGAAACGGTTACATGGACCGATCTAGTGGAACCGCGATCGTGTTACGCTGACTCTAATGCGAAGGTTGCGTAGTAACAATTAACAGTAACAATAAATAAAAAAAAGTCTATGTCAGGTGCCATCCGCAAAGGTGAATGTCGCTATTTCTCGTAGTACTAAGCCTGTGTTCACATCCGACTAATAGTTTGCTGTTAACAGTTCGGCGACATTACGCCAAATTAAAATTAATATGAAGATAATGATTTCATGTACACATAGCAAACATTTCTTAAACGCTGCGCATTCAGCTGACAATGACAGATTACTTATTTAAATTAACCGCTCATTCGTAGAGCCTAATGATTTTGACAGCGTTCCCTAACCGGTTAATCAGCACAGCGAAATGACTGACCGAAACCAATGAGCCTGCGAAATGCCTCACAGAATGCTTGCTCATAATAAACTGCTTACTTTATACTCATTTATTACTTATTTACTAGTGCTTATTTACTATACTCTTACTTCAAAACGTAGCTACTATAAGTATCGATATCTTTTTTTTTTATTTCTCTAAAAACCAATACTTTCAAGATGATGTAGGGACCTTAGTTTTGCTTAATAGATATGTTGGCGTGGACTAATCCGTAGCTCATAGTTACTACTAGTGATTCAACGTTGAACATTTTCTAATTAATAACACACAACCACCAATCAGTTACGAAATCTGGAAACTTGACGTCGCATCCGACGTCAAGTTAATTCATGTGCATTTCACGAACGACACGCAATCCCGATGTAATCTAGTAATCGCTAGTTCGTCGTCTGTTATAACATGTAGATATCAATTAAAATTTACGTGACGGGTAGACACGAAATTTAAAGGTACCTACTAATTCTGTTTTTAAACCACTACTAACCTGTGAATAGGATTTTGCAAGGTCGGCGGTGCACCCGTATACCCCCTGGTGATGCAGGTGTCCATGGGCGGCGGTAACACGTGAGACCGCTTGCTCGTCCTCCCACTTGTTTATAAAAAAAAAACCTAATATACTAGAAAATAGAATATTGTTTTAATAATTTGGTGTCTTATATGCTGGCCGTGTGGTGTTAATCGGCTTTAGATTAGCATTCATTTTCCTTGTCGAGACCCATAACCAGCAGTGGATGACAAAAAGGACGTCACCGGATATTATGATATATTAGCACATACGACACTAAAATATTAAAACGCACTATCTTCGCAAATCTAGTACCTAGGTAGCCAGATGAATGATAACCCAGTGTTTCGAAAAGGGAATTGTCATCTGAATGAGGTCAGGAGAGACGTGAAGCTGATGCAGTTTATATTGAAGTTTTCCGTGCGTACCTCCGCAAAATGTGCCGTTGTACGAGTACTGCAGCCCAACATGCTGCTGGGGTGCTGCAGTACTTGGGCAAAGTTATTAAAAATCTTCTCGTTCTTTCCAGAAAGAATCTCGCACAGATGTGCAATTCCACCTGGCAGCGTTGCGGGGCGACTGCGATAGACTAAGACAGCTCCTCGACACGGGGAAGGTGCACATAGACTCCAGAGACCGGGTGAGTAATCAAACATTTGAAATAGACTTTCAATCACTATCGCTGCACAATTTGATCCCGAAATTCAAGCAGAAGTGATAAGTCTTATGTAGACAAAATCATTTGAGAATATATACTGAGCAGTACGTACAGCTACGTAATAACAAAGATCATTATGCCCGTTTTGTGGCTTTTCTCATTATAAAATTTTGGTACGAATACAATGTGGTATTGGTACGTAAATATATTGGTACGTTTCCTTCGTACTGGCAGTCTGCTACTTACTGGTAATCGAAAACAAAATATTGCGTTCTTCTGTTTTTACCCAAATGGTTTCAATGACCTTGTCTTTTCGACCCTGATCTGTGTTTATTATCAATGAATTTATAAATTTTAATGAGGCTTTTTAACAAATATCTATTACGCTTAGCCACGCCAAATATCAGAAAGAAGAGGTAATCAACGATTACGATACATCTCCAATCCATTGTTTTCACAAAAAAAATACATCTGTTAATGATTCTTCGTAAACTAACGCGATTAATGTTGTGGTCTTCGCTGAAAATAAGTATCATTTAGCCTTAGTTTATTTTTCGCCAAGATCTCTTTTGGTCTCTAGCCAATTCCTAAATCAGAAGGAAATACAGTTTTCCCATTACGTCTGATTTCAATGTGTTGGCAATACTGGCCAGATTTATTTGATACACAACTTTTTTTTATGGAGAAGTGGGCGGACGAGTAAGCGGTCCCACGTGATGGTAAGTGTTACCGCCGCCCATGGACACCTGCAACACCAGAGGGTATGCGGGCGCGCCGCCGACCTTTCAAAATTCTATTCACAGCTTTCTTGAAGAACCCCATATCGTAGCTTAATGGAAAGACCTCTTGAGGCAGTTCGTTCCACAGCCTACGGGTTCGCGGTATAAAATGATTTTTGGACCGAACAGTGCGCGACACCTCCGTATCGAGGAAAAGCGGATGGACCGATGCGATTATAAAAACCCAAGGTGGGAATTATATTGAACAATTGTATCTAATTTTCGGAATCTATTTAGTATTTTTATTGACTTAGAAGAATAATTCTCTAAACTTACCATACATACCATCAACGTATATATAAACTACTACATATAGAACCATCCCGGGACTCTGTTTCTGCTTTTCTATTTTACCCATTGTTTTTTAAACCATCGGTCCACCTGATCTGTCCTACGTTGTTTCCTGGTAAGCTGTCTCCATTCAAGGAATTGTCTACCGCATGCTTAGTCGTCACTACGATAAATGCGTTCACGACCAGACGTCCCACCACTTTAACCTAGCGGTGGATATAGCCGGTGGACTAGAGCATGAATATAGGACACAAAATATCGATACATGTTTTTAATTTGATGAAAATTCCAACGTTATGATAAAACTTCTTGAAAATGAATTTTACTGGCACCACTATATTGGAGTCTGTACACTGCTGCTTTTTGAGCTATTTCTGTGATTTTGTTCCATTGTATTTTTTTTCGTCTTGGATCAAAAGAAAGAACCTCCTATGTCAAAAGAACCCTCGAACAGTTTTTTCACATCGCTTTTTGAGCGTCTTTGATTTTGTGCTTCTAGCTAGCCTATTGATAGAGACCACATTTAGCACCATTCTTCATTTATTACGGAGTCATACACAGGTATCTATGTATGACTCCGAAGTAAATGAAGTATGGTGAAGTATGAGGTAATCAAGCATGAAAAAATATAGATTTAGAGTGTATATAGGTATATACACACTCAAATCAACATCTAGTTTATAAGTCATATCGCAATACCAATATAATATGAAAGAGAAATATATAGGGAAAGTAAGTCAATTTTCTTAAGACAAATCTAATAAAAGAGTATTGGAACAAAGTAAACAAAAGCGTTTAAAGAAAGTTTTTGTACTAAAATAAAGCGACTGCCCTGCTTTCAGATCAATTCTTTGTGTACACACACAATACAGATCGTGTAAACAAGTCACACGCGGAAGCGTATGAAAAAGTTCTGATTCGGAAAAAACAAGCAAGAAAATGTAGAATGAGCTACGCGGTAGGATGAACAATACAAATGCCCACGAGGCATAAGTTCTTTTAATAATTCGACCTCCTTAATATAGAAGTTCTCATAACAGAACTTTTTTTTTTAGAAAAAAGGCTGCAAACGAGTATACAGTCCACCTGATGGTAAGTGAATAATGTCGTCCATAGATATCCGCGATATACATGCCAAATTCAGTCCATAATGACAAACGTTGGCACGCCCACGGATGCGCTGCCTACCTTTGCAGATTAATGAATGGATTGGGAAAAATGGGGAGGGAGAGGATGGGATGGGAATGGATTCTGGTATACTACTACTGACGAAACACACCTACCACCATATTTTCTTAGATTTTCGCGATTACTAGGTATACATAGCAATTCAACAACTCGGGATATAAATAATGTGAAATATACGGAATTTAAACCGTTCAAATTTGTTTAACACCTACCACCACTTACACGTCTTCAAACAAAACTTCCATACTCTTTTTTCATTATCCTAAAAGACAAAATTATAAGCAATTTTCTAGCCGCACTGAATTTTTTTCTTTCTCGGGACAGACGCATACCTATATTTGCTACATTAGGTGTCTCAACAGCCGCGATATACACAACATCTATCAGGATCTATAAATATGTTAGGTAGGTATCGATGCTGTTAGGAGACTGACTTACTATAACCCCAAAGCCCATTGCTCAAGACGTTGCTTTTTTCTGCGTCTTTTACCGCTTGTATAATGGACAATGTTCTGAAAAGCTGTTCAAGCTAATGCCAGCTTCGGTTTTTTACCATCGCACATCTCGTCATGGAAAAGCGGGTGCAACCGCATTTCCTTTACAAGGAGCTGTTGCGTACATTGCGGTCTTCAAGGCACTTTATACCGCGAATTCAAAAGTTGTGGAACGAACAACTGAGGTTTTTTCACTGAGCTTTGACAAAGTCGGCGGCGCACTCGCAACCCCCTGGTGTTGCATGGGCGGCTGTGACCACATACCGGTATGTCGGTCTCGTCTGCCAACTCTTCAATAAAAAAATCTCAACCACTACTCAAGCTTCTCAATCAAAACCATTGTCCCTGCTCATTTTGAGATCTTTAAAATTAGACTACGCGACATGTCATTCATTCATTGTGTGTAGAGCTGGACTGGTGTCCGCTTCTGTTCATAACTTGTACAGAAGCATTAAAGTCTGTATTAATGTGGACTATGATTTATCGCTCGCGCCGCGTTTCTTCGCAGTGCGTAATGGCGTTACGTAAAAGTTGGAATTACGAGTAGCTTTTATACGCCACAGATGTGTTTTCACTTTAAACATATTAAGAAATCTTTCATATAAAAGATATTCCTTTTTATTTTTCTCAATGGTTTTAACTTTGTTTTGTTATCCGTATGAAGTGGACAGCTGTATGAGGTATGGACTTTCGACTTTTATGCGGGATCTTCAGAGCAAGGAACACGCTTCCACCAGTATCATGTACCCCGCAGGGGTCTCCAAGCTTTTTGGTTTGGGGCACACTGACTATTCCACAAAGTCCCAAGGCCCAGTACCTAGAAACCCTCTTCTCGCCAGAACGTCAAATGGAAATGATTGATTTACATTTCAGCGATATTTTTAAAGAATAACATCAAACTCATCTTTGCTGGAATAATTTTATAAGTCTTCCACTCACACTGTTTGATCAGTTGCATAAAGCTCCAGGCTTTTTCCGCTTTCAATACTACTTTTTTGTGTGAAAAAACAATTCCCAAAATGAGATACACAATAATTTCAACAGATCCAAGATAATTGATGAGCATCTTAAGTCGCTTTTGATAATTGGCACCAGTAAACTTGATAAATGATTGTAAACCAAATAAATATCATAAATTATTATTAAAATGTTTAATGGCACACTTGTAAGTACTAGTTTGCGTATGACAGTGATTGTGTTCTTTAGTGAATAAAAACATTGATTATTATTTTGTTTTTATAAAATAAAGTGTGGCGCGCCGGTCGCCAGGCATGTCCAGCTTGTTGCCAGGGGCCGGGATTGCAAGTGCTCCCGGGTCGTAGTTTGGAGACCCCTGGATGGTATGGTATCATAAGTCTGTCTCTTTACTGCCAGATAGAGACCTGCGCTAAACCGTAAAAATAAACATTACGTCGTCATTATTTATTCGTATGGCCAAAGCAATGAAATTAGTTAAAGCTTGCTCAGGCCGGAAACTGTTGTTTGAGGCTTCGGAATACTGTCTCAGAACTGTGTTGCAAAATTTGTGAAGTTTGACTATCTAGTTGCGGTGCATCTTTTCCTACTTAAAATACATACACAATTAGAAAGAGTTATATCCATCAAATAGCGAATTCAGCATGTTTTGGAATAAAATCCTGGTTGTCAATGATCCTCTCACATCCTCTAGCGATGTAAAGGATGTGAGAGCTACGTAAATAAGAAGTAAATATTAACGTATGGTTTTGTTTGTTCTTAACTTGTAAAGGTTAAGAATGCCTACTCGGTATTCTTTGCAGAGGCCGCTTCCCAAATCACAATTTTGGTACAGTATTATCCAACGGTTCTTGCTCCCCTCATCGTATCATCCATACTTCCGCGATCCCATTCCCGAATCGCTAATTGTATTTTTTAACTGAGATATCGGCATGTATGGCAAATGTCCGTAGACATATCGGCATGTATGGCAAATGTTCATAGACATATCGGCATGTATGGCAAATGTTCATAGACATATCGGCATGTATGGCAAATGTTCATAGGCATATCGGCATGTATGGCATATGTTCATAGACATATCGGCATGTATGGCATATGTTCATAGATATATCGGCATGTATGGCAAATGTTCATAGAGATATCGGCATGTATGGCAATGACCGTTTAACTATCAGACAGTTTGTCTGCTCATCGCCACCTTATTTTTGCACACGATCCGGTCCAGTCTTCAATAGTTTTCAGTTTCCTCTGTGAATCCATAGCATCGTTAATGCACCGTAGAATGTTCATGATTATTGATCAACTAATGAATATGTTGAACGTTATGTTTGCCTGGGCACGCAAACAAACACGCAACGAGAGTAATCGGGGAAGTTGTAAATCTGTGATGCTTATTGGAGTATCGTAAATGGACTCGACCACGGGTCTTTACGTATATTATAACTTTCATCTTTATATAGAAACCACTATAACAGTGTTAAAATTGTATCCGGTAAGGTTTCACTTACGATATTAGTAAGGGAAACCGATATTATGGATACCATTTTACGTTAATTAATAATACTCGTACACAGGGCCGTCTTTACCAGGGGGTGCAAGGGGTGCGGTGCACCCCGGGCGCTCACCTTTTAAAGGTAATGAAAAAATATAACGCTATAGTAAACAATTACACAATAGGATATTTGACTGTCATAGGATACACAATAGGATATTTGACTGTCATAGGATACACAATAGGATATTTGACTGTCATAGGATACACAATAGGATGTTTGACTGTCTTAGGATACACTCCCGCACCCCGGCGCAGAATAGACTTAAGACGGCCCTGCTCGTACATACAAAACACACTACCTATCTATACTGCCTTTACCATCACTAGTGTGACAAACAATATTTTTTTTGTGAAAGGCCCGTGGTCACACTATATCGATGGCCTTATCCTCAGCATAGATTCGGAATCAAAAGAGAATTATTATTTTTCGTTTATTAGTATTTTCGAGTCCGTCGCCTTCAAAAAAAAGACAGGAGTGCATTTTAATGGTATTGGAGAAAAATGCAAAAATGTGTTCGTAAAAATTTGTTATTTTAAAATCAAGAGTTTTGGACAAAACAAAAAGATATTGTTTATTATTTTTCTTTATTTTTAATTTCCGATAATGTTTAATAATTATGCTTTTGTTTAAACTATAATTTACAAAATATGATATATTCGAAACTTACTTGAAATTTTAAATCAAGGATTTCGTTCATAATTATGACTTCACTGACATTAATATTTCTTGAATTATTTTTTGTAAAAAAAAAAATATTTTTTCCATAGAACATTTATGGTTTTTATTCCGCTGATTCGGGAATTTTTCCAGATAATGGAACATTTAGGTATGTTTTAGCTCTCGAGCGACTGAACCTGTAGGCTGAGCTCCGCGCAAGGCGAAACACGAAGCGCTCCTTCAATGAAATTTGTAGTCTATCGGTAAAATATCCAGAAAATTATTTTCAAGATTGCGGACTCAAAATGGCCACCAAAAAATAAATCAATACTTTCATAACAATCTCACCTTGAACTTCTTCAGATTAACCCCAATATCGCTAATGTTTATTAACTTCATCATGTTTCGTTTGCAGGACGGCACGACGCCATTGATCCTAGCGGCGGCCATGGGTCACACGGAGTGCGTTCGAGAGCTGCTGGCGCAGGGCGCCGACCCCGCGTGCAGTAGGACGGTATGTTTTATATCATCTTCTCTATTATTCATTTTATACTTAAATAGACTGACTGAAGGACAACCAGACACATGAAAAATATCCACTAGAAAGTAGCTCATATGGTTATAAGTTTTGAGACGAAGTAAAACTCGAATAACAAAGTACCTGGGTAGGTATTAAAAATATATTTGAAATATTTGAAGTGACGCCAATGATGCTTAGATTATATAATAATAATATTTACTCAAAACATAAACCCTCCACCACCCATTGCCCTGTCAACCTTAGGGTAATAAGGAACGAATCGTGGGAGATGGACGCCGCGCCCTTTCTGGCAAATTTCAAACTCAAATTCAAACAATTTATTTTCAGAATATAAAACAACATTCGTAAAGTATTTATTTATTTATAAAAGTATTTATTTGTACAACAGCTTATAAAATATTCATAAATAACGTGATCTTATATTCAGTTTGTTAGCGGGATGTAAAGTTAATTATTCATAGATTCATGAATAAATCAATAAGTATTTATATATTAATAGCAATAGAATAATAATTAATAACACATTATCATTTATATATTAATAACAATACATAGTCACAAATTATATTAATGAAATCGTCAAAATTCATAAGATTTATCCATAAATTTGTTAATTTTGTAATGTAATTTATTCATCAAAAAGATTTTCAATTTCTTTTAAAACACTTGTTATTCAAAAATTCATTTATTTTTGTATTTTGGTACTTTATTGTAAATTTTTGGATCCATAACAAATATGCTTTGTTGCACAAGCGCTGTTTTGGAACATATGGCACATATTTTATCTGTCTTTCGACTCTTAAATATTATGCATTCACTTCAATTATTTCTTACAAAAACGGCAGTTTCATATATATCGAGAGAACTGTTAATATTTTTAATTTAATTAAGTGTGGTCTGCAACTATCCTGTTTCTGTAAATAACACATGACTCTTACGCATCATTTTTGTGATAGAAATACGTTAATGTTTTCCACTGGAGTTTTCCGAAATGTTACACCATAACACATAGTATGGATGAAACATAGGCATGATACCTATGCCATCAAGACCGCATCCTGATTAACAATTCTTGAAAGCTTATAAAGTTGCAAGGTCTTTAATGTTAGGTGTGACTAAAGCTAGCATTATCTTAGGGCTTTGATTAAAGTCCAGATAGGAGTAGCATATGAATTACTTGAAGCAAATTGTTTCTAGGTGGGAAGTATTTTTGGGTTGTCTAAAAAGAAATAACCAAGTTTGAGGCCATCCACGAGGCGTAGCACACTTTTAACCTAAACGAATCAGATCCTTTCTGTGTAGGAAACATTTCTGGTTAGGATTTTTTTTTTTAATTTTCGGACTTTATTCAAAGATCGTATCTGCATGATGTTAGCTTTATCCACCTACTTGATTTAACATTGATCAACCCTTTACATGCGACAGAGGTTAAGAAAGCTTTCGTTAAACATGTTGAACGTCAGACAGGGACGACGGCGTTGTTCTTCGCGGCGCAGGGCGGGTTCCTGGACATCGCGCGGCTGCTACTCGACTCGGGGGCGGCCATTGATGCGCCCAGCATGGTGAATATTATCTTTTTTTTTTATATAGAAAAAAGGCGGCAGACGAGCGTACAGTCCACCTGATGGTAAGTCGATACTGTCGTCCATAGGACATCCGTGATACATACCAACATCAGGCCAGAATGACAAACGTTGGCACGCTTGTCATCCATAGTGAATGGATTGGGAAAATAGGGAAGGAGAGGATGGGATGGGAATGAGCTCTGGCATATCTCACTCACTACCGAAACACGTACGTACATTGGGGAAGTACTATAAAGTAGGAAATGCAGTACATTTCAAGTGTGAGAGAGGGGTAACGTGGCCAATCGAGTGCGCCCAGCGGCTGTGAGAATGCAGCATGCACTCTCCTCCTACTCCCCTAAAGTAGTACCACCTCATCTCTTCCCGTGGGTCTCGTAAAACAAAGCTACTGATACGAGTCCTGAGGAACTACACCTCCTCTAAAGGAGTGGACTTCACAACCCGCTTGGACAGCGTGCCGTTTTAAGGCCATACATCCCTCGTGCACAATACAATGTGTATGGGGACAGGCTCGTGTCCAACAGTGGGTGTTAAAATGACTCAGGGCTTTGACTAGTTAAAATGACCTTAGTCACGACACGACACGACACGGGAAGAGACGGGATGGGGCAGAGACTGAGACTATACCTTAGTCACGACACGGGAAGAGACTGAGATTATACCTTAGTCACGACACGACACGGGAAGAGACGGGATGGGGAAGAGATTGAGATTATACCTAAGTCACGTCACGTCACGACACGGGAAGAGACTGAGATTATACCTTAGTCACGACACGGGAAGAGACGGGGTGGGGAGGAGACTTAGATTATACCTTAGTCACGACACGACACGGGAAGAGACGGGATAGGGAAGAGATTGAGACACTACACTGCTCAATTTTTTTAAAAATAAACTTTTGAATGCAACAAAAACATTTCAGGACGGAGGTACTCCACTGTTCGTGGCGTGCCAATGCGGGCACATGCCAGTCGTCGAAGAGCTTATCCGCAGAGGTGCCGATGTTAACTCCAGTATGAAGGTGAGTCATATGTCAATTAATACATATATTTAGTGTGAAATATGTTTTTATGTTGACAATATTGAGTACCTAATTCGGTTGTTTTTTTTATTTTTCCATTCGCATATTTTATATTAGTTTTGATTGTCTTCTTCATGTGGTGCCTCTCCAACTAATGGAGGTTGGCAATCAGCTCCGAATATTTAGCCGTCTGTCGCGAGGCGAAACAGATCGGCGGCACTCGCGATGTCAGTTTATCCCTTATGTTACGCAGCCATGACTTATTCCTGTGGCCAACACGCCTCCTTCCGACAATCTTGCCCATCATAATTAGTTGCAAAAGTTCGTATGTTTCATGCCTTAGCACGGGACCCAGATAGGTGCGCATTTTTCTGTACTTACTCGACTGCAATAGTTCACGTTTCCGATCTCTACTAGTCGCGGGACTTCCTCATTGGTGACCTTATTACTTGATTGATTGTCTAGTTAGAAACAAGAATACCTATATACCATATTCTTTGGCTCTTTTTGGACACACATTTTGTATGTTTTTGTGTAAGTGTGCACTATTCGGTATGATTTTAGTTCTTAAAATGTACTTTAGAAGCTATGTGTTTTTATTTTGTTATAAATTTCTAATGCTAATATATAATTAGAAACCGATTATTGCAGATTAAATATCCATAGTATTGTTAGTAGATAATAATAATAATTTAAAAGGTAGTGTTAATAAAATAATAGTAAAAAAAAAGAAAAAAAAGTATTTGCTCTTCAATGCTATGCATTTTAGGTTTAGTGATTGGAACCTAGAATAATTTAATATTCTGTGCACAGAAGTGACACAGTAATCTGTTGACAGTGACACGGTGTGTTGTAGAAGCGCTTAGAGAGCTGTGGGAACGTGCGAATTTCTTCAGTTATTTTATGGAAAAAAGACGGACGAGCATACAGTCCACCTAATGGTAAGTGGATACTGTCGCCCATGGACATTCGTGATACATGCCAAACAGGGCCGTCTTTACCAGGGGGTGCAAGGGGTGCGGTGCACCCCGGGCGCTCACCTTTTAAAGGTAATGAAAAAATATAACGCTATAGTAAACAATTACACAATAGGATATTTGACTGTCATAGGATACACAATAGGATATTTGACTGTCATAGGATACACAATAGGATATTTGACTGTCATAGGATACACAATAGGATGTTTGACTGTCTTAGGATACACTCCCGCACCCCGGCGCAGAATAGACTTAAGACGGCCCTGATGCCAAAATCAGTCCTGAATGACAACCGTTGGCACGCTCCGAGATGCGCTGCCTACCTATGGGAGGTATAGGAATGGATTTGGAGAACGAATTAAAATATTTTAATTGTATTCAAAAACAATGTTTTGATTTCTAGTATCGCTAAGTTATTCCAGTTATATCATTGTTTAAAAATGGTCAACAAGTCAACAACGTTACAGTGATTATTTTTGAAAAAGTTTTACGTTGGTGGACATAATGAATTTTAATTTTCTAAATTTCTTAATCATTTTCGTTTGATGTCTCTAGACCAGATGGCACATCATACGTTCGTATCAAAGAAACCTTGTTGACTTCTAGTGGGGGTGAAGCAGATGACGGGTTCATTAAAAGATCAAAATTTTGAAAGTTAAGTAATTACTACGTAAAAATAATGTTCCGTTTTCAAAACACATGAATTAGAGTTCGGGAGCTAGTGACCATGAAGCCCTACAGTGCTTGTATAACATATCTAGTATGTATTCTCAAATTGATGATGATGTCTACATATGTCTGATGATTACTGTCGAGTCTGTGTTATAATATACCATCAGACGAACTCTCCGGATTCTGACAAATATCACTTCTATGATAACTTTTAAACTTTCGCGTTTTGTAGGTACACATTTTATATTGTACCTATATTGTAAAATTTAAAGGCTTTTGTTTACTCGACATTTGGCACGGGTTACACCAGCAATGGTCGCGGATTGGATGCTGTAAACCGTACCGAAACGTTGAGGAGAAATAAGGTGAAAACAACTTATAATTGTACGCGTTCAGACCCGATTTACAGTACAAAATCTACGACTTCTACCAAAAAATAAAAAAAAAAAAAACCTCTCAAATTCCAGGACAAAGCCACCCCCCTATTCATAGCTGCACAAAACGGCCACGAGGATGTGTGCCGCACCCTTATAGAGTCCGGTGCGGGCGTGGACAGGCCGCGGGCGGATAGAGCGACGCCCACTTGGATAGCGGCGCAGTGCGGACACGAGCACGTGGTGAGGGCGCTACTGGCGGCCGGCGCGCAAGTCGACCACGTGAGACAGGTTAGTGTTACTCACAGGAGGATTGCTATGTTAGTTACATATACGTCACACACACACGTTAGTGTACAGAACACAATGACGTTCACCGGCTTGTGATTGCAGTATGCAGACAATTTCAGAAGGGGTTGCCCTTTATTAAATATGTTTTTCAGGACGGCGCAACTCCTCTATTCAAGGCGGCGCACAAAGGACACGCTGCAGTTGTTGTGGAAGTACTCAAGTACAAGCCCAATCTCGGGTTATTACCGGTAAGTATTTGTGCGCAACAAATTTAAAATTTATTTGTTTGATAATTTTTGGTATTGGTAAATTTGGTATTAATATAACAAACAAGATAGCAGACAGTTAGTTTATCTGGTGGTAAGTGGGTGCTATTGGTTTGAGATACATGTCGATTTCTGTCAAAAATGATAAACATTGATACACCTCCAGATGCGCTATCTACTTTTTTCTTAATCTCCTTTAATAATATCTGCAGAGGTATGGGGCGCATTTGATGGCGTGCAAATATTTGTCATTAATGACTGATGTTGGCATGATAATACTGTATAACCTTTTAGATTTTTGCGTGTATATTAGTCTATTTTATTTAGTGAAAATTACATAGTCGTAGGCCGAAAAAAAGGTTAAAAAATCAAGTTTAGTAACTAAAACCCGACTATGCAAGTTTTAAATCAATTTTAAGTTCTTTAAAAGGAGACCATTCACATATGGCGTAGTCGTACGTTTGCAAATTTATCATTTGAATTATATTTATTGTTATTTAAACTTTAAAACTTAAAACTTTTGCGTAGTCGGGTTTTAATTTTTTATGTTATAAATTAGGTCTACTTATATAACACATTTTATTCAATTACCCGTGATTATAGAACGGTCAATCTGCATTACACGGCGCCGCGATGTTCGGGCATCTATCATGCGTACGATTACTCGCGCGCCGGTCCGATCTGCGTCTGCGCAACGCCGCCGGACACACGCCGCTGGCGGCCGCCGCGCACGCGCGCAGGAACGACATCGTACAGTACTTAAAGAGGCTCGAGACCGAACACACGTGATACTTGCGTGATCATTTAATGTGCCGTGTGCTGCTGTGTGAATCTCGTATAGTAGGTATTAGTACTAGTAGTCACCGAAATAACGCAAAACTTAAAACACGTCAACTAATATAAAACATGAAAACGAGAAGAATTAAATTGTTTTATGGAATAAATCATAAGTTATTGCACAAACGTTGTTGTTGTATCTAAAACGTTCGTAGCGCTCATTACTCTGTATAGGTTAGTGACCGGAAGCCAAATGGCACGTGGCGCGGCGTGACCGACGCGCGTACAATAAAAAATATACTAGAAACCAAAAATAAGTTATGAAAAAAAAAACTTGTAAAAACTTGTTGTGAAAAAAATTTGCAACTTTTCGTTATTTCAGTGACACATTCAATTATACCAATGAAAAGGTCTGAATAACCCGTCACCAACCAATTCGATAAAACTTAATACTGAACTATAAAAACAGTAAACAAACGCAATTTATTAGGACCCACTAAATTCGCACCACGCGGATTACTAATAAAACCTCCTAAGGACATAGCACGCCTTTTTTATATACATATTTTCTTTTGTAACTATTTTTATCATTTGTGTGTACAATAAAGTATATGGTATAAATAAAAAACCGGTATTTCGAACCGAATTATAACGAACAACGAAACTGGATCCTTTGGGGCGAAACATAACGAAAAGCAAAAGTTGGTTCTTGGAGCCGGATCATATAACGAACAAAAGCTAGTCCTTCGAGCCGGATTATAACAAACCACAAAAGTTGGTCGTTCGAGCCGGATCATAACGAACTAAAAAGCTGGTCCGTCGAGCCGGATCAAACAAAAATTGTAAAATTAAAAAAAATGTTTTCTATAAATTGTTATCGAATTGGTCGATAGAGAGGTTATACTGGTGATTGAACCTTTGTATCAATTATAATTAAAATCTTATAATTATAATCTTTGATTGGCATTATAATTTAAAAAAAATACAAATCAGTATTCAAAAAACTACCACGAAATATACCATGATACGAAATGAGTGATTGAAAGTTGCCAAGCCCCATCCCATCCGATTTCCCTTATCCGATAGATATGAGATGGAATGAGGTAAATACAATTCTATTATCACTCATTACCCTTTTCCAAGAGAATAAAATGCAATGGAATGGTACAGGATTGGGTAATATGGGATGAGTATCTATTCAAAATTCTCTGTACCCAAATTAGAATTATTCCAGTTTCCCTTATCTGACAAATACGGAATGATATGGTATGGGATAAATCCGAAACCATCCCGTTTTACCCGCATCCAATGGAATCAAGCGAAATGGGGTGGCATGGGATTGAGTAATGATAATACCGCATTTCCCCTTTTAAAGCATTTTTACAAATCCCAGTTCCTCAAACACTTGCAAATTATTATTATTAACTACAATAGAATTAATAATACACTGTATTTATAGTAAGTAATAGTATAATAATATCAAAAATGTAGTAAATATATTGCTAAGTACTGTATATACGCTACAATACAAAAATACACAACTATTTTATATAACTGTACACGTCCAGAGATTATAAATCATATCACACACTCGCCTTGTGCTATACCTCATACACACATACATACATAATTAATTACATAATAACCGCCTTAAAGGACAATGCCTACAAATGGCCAGCCATTGAGTAGCCATGTATATGAATATAAGTAACATAAAAAAGAAATAGAAAATCCACAATTTGTAGAATAACATTTACATTTGAAGAATTTGCAATAATTATATTTAGTTTTATTTTATTGTTGCCTTTCCGGTGTCAGCCATGTTTGACGTTTGACGCAGAAGCAGAAACGATTATTACCGTTCACGTTTAAAAGGCACAATACAGATTTAATTAAACCAATATTCAAAAATAAAATAGATTACCGTTATTTAGCATAATTATAAAACGATAATTTAATTTAACAATTATATTGTGTTACTGAATTGAAATGTGTACTAAATAATTAGTAGAAAAAACGAAACGTCACGTTTCAGAACGGGCGATTGTATTCCGAAACGTGTATCTTCACTTTTTGACAATCTAATTTATACTGCGTCTCTTTCGTGTTATTATGACAAAAAAAGGATGCATCGTATTTAGATTGTCAAACAGCGAAATACGACACGTTTTGGAATATAGCCCAAGTACATTTCTCAAATCTGCGGACAAATGACGTGAGCACCACAAGTTCGTTCGATACAATCGAGTTCGTTGTATTGAACCAATTGTGTGCTGAAATCATTAAAAATTGGATCAATGGTTTTGAAATTAGTTAAAAAAAAGTAACAAACTGGCGTTGCGCTTTATATATGCCCATTTTTCAGAGTAATTATAAACCAACTTTACACATTTTTTTTCTTAAAATACTTTATAAACTTTCCTTTAGCTATTATTAAACCGTGGCTATTAAAGATTACAACATAACAAAAATCATTCATAAACATGAAAACTGATAGCTGGCCATCGAGCCATACAAATTTGGGATTTATTAAAACTTTTTGCTTAAAATCTCGTCCTTTTTTAATAAATACAACTTCAAACGTGTTAGAAAGGGACACAGAATGTTAAGCAATGATTTACGAGTTAAAGTCCAATAGGATGGTATTTTAATACAAATATTTATTTTAATGGTACATATAGTTTTTTGCCTTCTTACGTTGATTAAATAATGTCGTTCGGCCAAATACGAAATACAAGAGATAAAAGAGAACAAATACGAACAGAACAAAAAAAAAAAAGAAACATATCCAAACACAATTCCAGAGGTTACATTGTAACCACTCTATATTATGTTATATATGTTATTACTCTATGTTATATACAACTCTCTACGTTCGATCACGCTCGGAAATATTTGTCTATTAAATATAAGAGTTACAATCCTTTTATAGATTATGATGGTGAGTAAGCATATACTGCAATACTTTATACAGCTGTGTTACTATAAAATAACCTATATTTCGTTTTTTAAACAATATAATTGATTGTATAATCAGAAAATATACTTAGTTCCATTATACATCAATTATGTATATTGGTGCTGATTAATTATTAAGTTTCATATCTGTTACTTTAATTTATATAAGTACTAGTCAACTGCGCGCAGGGACACGACACAACACATAGGTATATACCAATAACAATTCATTGTTAATAAAGTATTGCCCGATCAAGCCTTTGAATGATTACAAATCCTTGTACAGCTCCTTATCTACAATACTCTTTCAATAGGTGACTACTGCCAACGTCACCTATTGATCGCCAACGTCGCCACGGATAATGTTCAAGATACTGCAAACTGCGAAAATATACAATTACGCAAAATGTTCAACACGCATAATGTTTAATACGCTTATATAATGTTTCGCTTACTGAACATTTGGCGTAATTGAACATTATGCGTATTGAGCATTTTGCGTATTAACCATTAAGCGTGGCGACGGTCGTCCGTCAACTGCAAAAATAACAAATGACGACAAATGAAACTTTTATTGAAAAATCATTTTTTTAACAATAAGTGGGACAGAACGTTATATTTAAGGAACGGCTTCGGTACTACAGTCAAAACCCGGGAGATTTTTATAGTATCAAATGGTATCAAAATGTTTACCGACGTAAAACGAAATTACGTAAAAGGAAACGCCGCAAAACGAGGACTCCACGTTTTCCACGGACTTTATTTTAAAAGTTAATTTTAAATTAAGTCAATACTAATATTTATTTTATACCAGAAATTATGCTAAAAATACTACATCAGTTTGAATACATTTTTTATTAAAAAAATCTTTGTTTTTATAAAGTCGCTGCGGACTTTTTAAGCAATACACATATTCCCAAAGTACACATTATAATACATATTTTCCTACGTGCATGGGTTGTGGTAATCTGTTGTATTGATACATAAGGCAATTTTATTATTCGTTAATAAACGAACTATTTTTAAGGTACTATTTTTTATTAAATTATTTGGATTGCACACTTAATGTCCAAAATTCGAATTGGAAGAATATTTATAATGTCCAAATTGTTGTCAAGCAGAATGAATAAACAAATACATACAATTTTCATAACGAAATATCTAATACGCAGTGTCTAACATGTAGAATGTACAACGCGTGAAATTATAAACACGCAGAATGTACAACGCGTGAAATTATAAACACGCAGAATGTACAACGCGTGAAATTATAAACACGCAGAATGTACAACGCGTGAAATTATAAACACGCGGAATGAGCACCACGCACTGACTAATTACTCTAACTATACACACGCGAAATGACCACTACAATGAAACCAACACGAGAAATGATCAATATACAGAGTCGAACACGCGAAATGACCAATACGCAGAATTGAACACGCAGCATGACCAACGTCCAGTGTGGTCATAGAAAATATTCTATACGCGACATATCCAATTTAAAATTTTATCATTACGCGTGCAATCCAAATGACAAATAAGCCAGAAAAATAATTAGAACATCATTAACATTTTATTTGTACTGTGCAGTTTTTACATTTTATATATATCTCGTATTTTCCTTGGAATCTCACTGAGAATTTCTTGTATTTACCCATTTATTTTAAACATTATATAGCATTATTATATTAGCATTTTTAATATACAGCATTACCGAAACGTTCCCGGAGGTTGGAGTTGTAAAAATATCGAATCGTTTTTAGGCTTTGTATTTAGCAAATTTGTATAAAAAAGTTTTTTGGTGAAAACAAAAAAAGAATGTCAATGAAGTTAATAAGTCAACTCACGAACGGAATCCATGGCTTCAGATTTCGGGAAAGTTTTGGGCACACCTGTGTATGTTCAGTGAATTAACAGGATATTATGTAGTTTGTTGGTGTGAATGATAGTGGATAGAGAGATATTATGGAGGACCGAATCCATTTTTTATTGACAACTGGTTCTGTATCCACTGTATCCAAAATAAAATAAGAATCTTGTTAATCTTTATTCTCTATTAGTGTTTTTTTGACATTACTCAACTACACTGAAGCTACATTTGTTAGCTTCGCTCGCTCTTTGCCGTAAAAACTTTGACCGCTTCCCTTCTTTAGGGGTTGAATTTCGCGAAATGCCTTCTCACAAGTCCACAGTTATGAAAGGAAGCTTACTGTCCAAATGTCATGTGTCTGTGTGTGTCAAGTGGTTCCTTTGTGTTGACGAGTCAGTCAGTCAGTTGGGTCATTTTTCATTTGGTAATTAATTATATTTGCTAAATTTGTCAAATTTGCGACGATATCAGAGCACATCTGCGTTCCGGCAAAAGCCTCCAATCCCTTCCACTTTTATTATCTGGATATAATTAGTTTTAAATATACCAGAATCTAGATAATGTTAGTCTGGTGGTGAAAATATACGATTAAGCTGATTTTAAACTGCAATTAACCTAGAACTTAAAAGCATTATCAGAGCTTAATCAATGTAAGAGTAACTAAGAGCTTACATAAAGAATGCAACGCGTGATTCTCATTGTAAATTAATTCAATCTGAAATTTGTTTTTAACTTTGTATCTTGTGCTTTCATTTAAATTTATCTTTTTATCACAATAATATCATTATTATACCATATACAATTTAAAAATAAAAACGTTTTTATAAGCTATTTATTTCACTTAACATTTTAGTAAACAAAATTGAGGGTAGGATAAGACGAAGATATTGTTATCCTCCGACCCTCCTATTTGTGTAAGTATATATTTTTTAATATTATGTTTATGCATTAAATTCCCATATATGGAATGGTAGCCAAGTGACGGATTTGATAGCAATTTAAACTGAACTTTATTATCTTTGTCATACGGTTCAAAATGGTTACTTGAAGCAAAGATTCGCAAGTATCAACGGGCAATACCACTCAGTTCAATACCACTGAGTATAGAGTAATGGAAACATCTTATTGGTTCCATTTCTCTTGTAATTATCCCCCATTCCATTTCCAAACAACTCCCAAATTACTGAAGATAGGCGGCGAATCTGAAACGTGTCAATATTCGTCATTTTTGACTAACATTTAACCTTCTTTCTATAAAATACTATCAAATTGGTCATTTTGCTATTCTGTACGTAGGAATCGAACCCAATAATGTTCGATTAGTGTTCCCTAACCCTAAGTCCAATGTACATCTGTATCTCCAATATCTGTACATCCAATGTATATATCTAACTGCGCGGGACTGAACATGTAATTATAGTAATGTAAGGTTACATAATTGTTGAATTATATTTATGTTACTCAAATATACCTAATTGTTTACAAAAATGTTGTCTGTTTATTTTACACTATAGCACCAACCCACCGCGGCTTGACGATTCCCGGGGAACCTTAATATATCCCATAAACTGCATTAGTTAAACTTAAAAATAGTAAAACAATTTCAAAATTGATAGTTTTGAGAAATAAGTCTTTATAATATTTTATGATATACAGTGATGTGCATCTCATATGACTGAATAAGCAGTGCTTACTATGTAAACAACCTACGCTAGCGCGACCGAAGTCACGGGCGATCGCTAGTGTTCGTGCTCTCCACATTTCCCGGTAGAGGCATACTACCGTTTGTCAGGTTTCAAAAACCCAACCCACACCACTGCTATTGTTACCCACTAGCAGTGCCGATTTAGGGGATGTGGTTGTAGAAGTTAATGGTTGTAAATTGTGTTGGTTGTTATATCAGAAGGTTGTGCTTAATTAAACATTGAAATGTTGGCGAGCGACGGCTGGCGACCGCTGAGCATTTGACGCAGGACGCACACACAAAAACTATGCGGAAAAAGCTGTACTGTGAAAAACTAACATAAATTGAACAGCGTGTCGTGGTGTGTCGACCGCATTGTCGCTACACTGGCAACTTCGTGCGCGTAGACCTATAACTTGATTCTCGTGGGAACTTTATAATGCTTTCTTAGGTTTTCGCGATTACTATACATAGCAATTAAACAACTTTGAACGGTTCAAATCGCGTATATTTAACATTATTTATATCCCGACGTTTCGAACACTTTGCAGTTGACGTGGTCACGGGGTGATTTTATTTGTCACTTGAGTGACAAATAAAATCAATTAGTCACCTGAGTGACAAATAAAATCAATTAGTCACCCCGTGACCACGTCCACTGCAAAGTGTTCGAAACGTCGGGATATAAATAATGTTAAATATACGCGATTTAAACCGTTCAAAGTTGTTTAATAATTTTATAATCCATTTGAATAAAAAGTACCACAGGAATCAAGCTCTAATCACAAATATGGCTCATTTACACAAGGAGAGTTTCTCGAACATCAGTTAGAAGCTAGTATCAGTTTGACATCACTGTTATCATCGAGTTTTTTTTATCATTACGTGAACAGTTGTAGGCGAGAATTATATGTGGTTTGGTCGCATAAAATATTCTCGCCTCGTCTCCCGTGGGTGTCTAAGGAACAACAAAGCGGCGACCACAAACCCTGTGGAACTACACCCCTGAAAGAGTGGATTCGCCAATAAGTTTGGCCAGCGTAGCGTTTTAAGGCCATATATCCCTTATGAACAAGATAATAAGCATGAAGAGGGCCATATCCTGTTGCATTACATTGATTGCATTCTGGCCCGAACCATTCGAGAAACTCTCGCTTGTGTAAATGAGCCTTTACTCTAATATAAATTTGCGCATGAAGTCACAGGGACTGTTAGTATTCTGATAAATTTGAAGAGTTCTTTTTAATATCCCATACAGTGTGTAATCCCACTAGTACATAAAGGCGAAAATTTGACAGATTGCATGCCAGAATCACATGCAGAATGCAATCACAGAAACTGTTGAACTTACTTCATTGAAATTTGCCAAATATGTAGATTCTAATTCGGATTAACACACGGGCTACTATCAATGTAGACTGTGCTAAATCCGGCCAAAAGCTAGTACTTGTTTTTCTTTTCATATATGGCAATGGTGCAATTAGAACATTCTGCCCGTGTCAAATTTTCTTCGTAATAAACAATTTCTAAGTCCAAAACATTTTCTGTCAATGTCCAGTCCCGGCGAAGTAAGTCAGGAGTCGCTCAGTAAAGTATAGTAGGTTTACTGAGGACAGAAGAGGACTCCTTGGAAAAGCTCACGATCACACGTAAAGCTCAACTCGAGTTCCCGCCAAAAATTCAGAAATTTCACAATACTCTGAAGAATATTATCACTACTCCTAGTAAAGTCAACGTTCTATAGTCAACGTCAACATAAATACAAAGTATATTGTAAGTATTATAAACAGCTATGTAAACTACTAAATTAATCCATCTCTGTGCACCATTGATCAACCAAAATACAGAGATGTAGCATTACGGCCCTAAAATGGTAGCATTTGCAAGTCGGTCAAATTGACCTACTGTCTATTCAGTCTGTCATTTGACGGCAAAAAATTACCAAGTAGTTTATCTTTTTTTCTTCTTCGGATTGATGGCAGTATCAGTTGTCGACTTTAGTGCGACGACTATTTTGCCAATGTCACGTGAGAAAAGTGCATACGTTAGGTGAGTGGGAAGAAGACGAGGTGCTACACTTTGACATTTGACTATAAATAATTAAATTGATTAATAGTTTAGATATAGAAGGATATAGACCAGAGTGAAAGGAGTGTTGAAGTTAAGGTTTGTAGATTTGGACACCAACTTTGTTTAGATGAACAGAAGTGCAGGTATGACCTAAATTAAGTCTGCGCAGCACGGATGTTGCCCGCTTGTCACCGCTATGACAAAGAAAGGACCAGGGCTTTATAAGAATAGAAGGTTGGCTAGTGTAATAATGATGACCTTTTTTAACACAACCAGATCTCAACCACTGACTACTGTTTTACAATGTTACAAAATATAAGAAATAATTGAAAAATAAAACCTTTTATATATAAACGGAAATAATATTAATGAAGTAATATTTTGTGGTAAATGTGTTTGCATAATTGACTTTAAGTAACTAAATGAAACAAAAACTTAAAAACATAATTATTACTACATGTGTGACAGTAACATTTTATACCACTGGTATCACAATTTTGTTAAATGAAATTATCCATCTATGTATTTTGGTTGATTAATGGTACAAATACATACATAGTATATAAAGTTCTAAACAGTGATCTAAAGTACTAAAGTGATCCATCTCTCTGTACTTTGTCCAACATATCCGCAGCTGCAATACAGAGATGGTGTGTGGATGGTCTCATAGATGCCATAGTTTCCGTACAGCAGTAGAACAATACCAGAGGCTCTGCATATGTGTCCTCAGATATATTAGCAGGGATGGCAGGCCGAGTGCCTGGAATTTATGTTTTTATATAAATGCCAACAAGCAGACAGGTTTGGAGCGTGTGAATGCATGCTACAATCCCATAACCACAGGGTGCACTCGTCTGGCCACTTTGTCCTGCGCTCACAGATCCTTAACCATAGTTTTTATCGTTCACTGCTGCACACGGGCCTCCTCATGCATTGTCTTGTGCACAAAGGATGACTTATGACTTCAAAATGACACACTAGCAAAGCGGGTTGACAAGTCCATTCTTATAGAGGTGGTGTGGTTCCTCAGCTCTTGGGATAGCCGCTTTGTTATCCCTTAGCCGCCTTTACGAGACCCACGAGAAGAGATGGGATAGTGCACATTCACAGAATAATAGTGCATATTCACATCAAATGTAGTGCATTAACCACTTTGTCCTAATCCCCAATGTACATACATGGTAGTGAGTGAAATATGCCAGAGCCCACTCCTATCCTATCCTATTCCTCCCCATTTTCCCAACTTCCTTCCAATCCAACTTCCAATCCATTCCTAAATCTCCAAAGGTAGGCTAGTATAATAAAAGTATAGTATAATAAAATTGCAATGTTTGACATTCTGGACTAATGTTGGCATGTATTGCAGATGTTCATAAGCAACAGTATCCACTTACCAACAGATTAACTGTCTGCTAGTCTCCCGCCTTCTTGCCATATAAAAAAATAAGTAAGTTTAAATAAGTGGATAAACCAGACCATATTCTGCGAATCTCAAAGACATACACATATATGGAGATACGTGTTTATGAGTTAAAAGATTTTTGAAATGTTGAGACAGATAAAATAGATATTGTTTTTATGAGGGAAAAGGACAATTACATTTAGAGTTTGGAAATTTCGATCACTCTCCCGACTGGACGTAATTTCCGAAAGAGTCAATTTCTGTGAAAGTTAATACTATTATACTTCCAATACCTTCCCCATAGTTATGTCAAATTTTGATTCTTACATAGCAAAATATTAAGTAGCATGTAAAGACATTCCAATGTTTGACATTGTATAATTATTATATAAGACAATTTGTTGATCTAACAGTGTGGGATGGGACTGCCGCCTGAAATACAGGTTTCCTTAGTTAGAGTTAGGACATTAATGTCTCTATACCCTGTGTTATGTCAGTGAAGATTTTGAATTGAATATTGTCCAAAAGACACAATATAGGTTTACTGTTAAGTAAATTATGAACTCACCAGTCACCCAACATCTTTCTAAAAAACCTATATATAAATGTCTAAAAATACTAACATTAAAATAAAAAAAATACTCACCAAACCTCTCAGAAAAACGATCCTCCCCACTCTCGGCAGAATCATTCAAACACATGGCACTCTCATTCATTGTATCATCAGGTTGTGTGTGTGGAGCCATTAGGGACATCATCTCCCAGAAAGTAAGGCCCAGAGGCCATATGTCAGTTTTACTAGAGATTTGTCCACCTTGGATCACTTCTGGAGCGCTCCAAGCTTCCGTGCCTGTGAAATTTATAATGATAATTTGAATAATTTGAATGATCTATGGATTTCAACTGTAAAAGTGTCAGTATAGAGGTACCTACATACAAAAGGTCATTCAAATTTATTGGTATCATCACTGATAAAACTGAACTAATGTTTTGTGCATGAGAGACATACGTATTGTCTTAAAACAGGTTGCGGAGCTCAGGGCTTATGGTAGTGGCTTTGATATCTCTTCGTTCCTATAGTGAGACAATACAGAGTATCAATGGGTCCTTCAACTTCAACTTTCACCTAACTGGCTTCTATTGTGACATCCACAATAATTCCGCCATGACCACGTGGTTCACAGAACACGGTGGGGTAAGCTAATTTCAGCTTATAGATAATCTTGTATCTGAGTTAAAGTAATAGAGTCTAAAACGCAAGAGAATACAACCTTAAGAGTTAGTAATGTTAGTAGTTTATAATAGTAAATATATATGGTTATAAATATAAGTGAACATGTTTAAATATACTTAACTATGTTTACAACTTAATATTGTTAGTATTTATAAATTTACTTCAAATATTTACAAAGGTGTATTTACAAGGGATAGGAGACATTTGAGATTAGTAGAATGCGGGATGTTGGGAGGGAGGACATCATAAAGAGAATATTGTAGTTTAGGGCATACAAAGAAGATATGATCAGGGGTTCCTTCATCTATTCCACACTCAGAAAGAGAGTTATCTCTCACTTTTAATTTAGCTAAGGTAGCTTAATTTAGATAGGTATCTTACTAAATGCTAGGAATGACATCATCAGACAACACAAAGCAATCAATATTGGCAAATAAGTATCCTCATTTAAACGAGCATGGGGCATTGCTTTATGTCTTATGTGGAAACCCATGTATGAAATGAGATTACAATGACGTGAAGAGATTTACAGGTGCTATATGAACCAGATGTACAGAATATAGGGCAGAATGGAAAAAAACTTGTACGAAGCATATGTCCAGCAGCCAGTGGTAGATTAGGAGTTTCGGAGGGCCTAAGCATAGAGGCCGTGTAGGCCCTCTGTTGCTTGGATTTGGAAGGTAGAAATTAGAAAATAAAACAAAGTTCATCAAAAGCAAAGGCCCCTGGGCCCTAAGCACGTGCTTATATGTTAATCCGCCACTGCCAGCAGCAGCACGAGGGGGAGAGTGCACGCTGCAATCCAACAGCTGCTGGACGCGCTCGACTGGCCACGTTACCCCTCTCTCACAGAAGACTACCTTGATATGTACTGCATTTCCCCGGGCTTTATATTTTTTCCTAATGTACGTACGCATGTTTCGTAGGGAGTGAGATGTGCCAGAGCCCATTCCCATCCTATCCCTCCCCATTTTCCCAACCCTTTCCCCAAATCCATTCCTCCACCTCCACCTCCACCACCTTAAGACCTGCCCTTTTAAGAAGAAAAACCATTAGTAACAATGGAAGAAAATGTTTAACAATGGTGATTCTTTTTTTTTATCCAAAATGTTTTGCATTTTTCTCCATTGTCATCAAAATACACTTGTGCCTTTTTCGTAAGGAGGACAGAAATACTGTTGGAAGAAGAATCTCTTACCAAAATACACAGCTTTCCCAGCATTCTTTTTATCAAACACACCATTTTCATCAAGCGGCAATGTGACTCCGAAATCGCACAGCTTGCAAATGACAAAGTCTCCATTGATGAGGATGTTGTATGACTTCATGTCTCCGTGGAGGATTTGCATCTTGGTGTGCAAGTAGTCCAGGGCGCTGCTTATGTCTAATGCTACCTGAAAACAAAATTAAATGTTTATAAGTACATAAATTCTTTGTAGAATATAAGAATGAGAATGATAGTACATTCATAATAAACTCAAAAATAGCACAATACATTTTTTATATGGTTTTCTGTGGTAATACTATATAATTAACCTATAAAGTTATGTACAATAAGTGAAGCTAAGTCTTTGACCTTTTATTGTGCTTGTATTAGTGGAACTGTTCTGGTCGAAATGCATATTGAAAAAGGTAAACTTTATTATGCATACAGCATTTTTCCCATATTCATGTCCTAAGGAGGCAAAAACTAGTAACAGATGTGATTAACTTGTTTTAAATTGAAAAATATTGAAATTTATTACTAAAATTATCTTTTAACAGTAATAATAAAATAAGTAAAATTGTATAATTATAGAAATTAAGGTACAGATAAAGAACACATTCATTAATAGTTTAAGAATATATTTCTTAAAGTATGAATTGAGAGTGAAATTAAAGTATGTCTAAGAATTATTTTAAATAATATTGTCTTACAAGCAGATTATATTTCTAAAATCTTCTCCTTCAAATAAATCCTTCCTATAAATACAAAGTTTCTGCAAGAAATCATTGATTCGCCAACTATAATTGTTTCAAGAACAGACTTGACAATGGGCTTTTGAGTTGAGATATGGCTGCACTTGTAACAACAGCTAACACAAGAAATAGGCATACCAGCAATAATGCTGCTCACCTATTACACAATAATAATAATAAAATTGTTTACAAGACATAGTTTATAAGAAATTGGTGGAAAAATTACATTGAATGCTTAAATTTTTTTAGATACACAATTTCTAGATTTTAAGTCAAACTTCAATTTCTTAGCAATTAAACAACTTTGAAAGGTTTAAATCCACATATATTTAACATTATTTATATCAATTTCAATTCTTTCTTTTTAAATTTTTACTTCAATTTCTTCTTTAGAAATAAAGATAATCCCCTCACCACAAAATAAAGACACCTTTAAAGCAATGTTGGTCAAACAAGTTCTCTGCCAGTCAGAAGCTTCTTAAAACACCTTTAAAATATGTATATTCTTTATGGTATTCTATTCTCACCTTAAGTATCTGCCTCGGCGTGAAAGGCTCCGGGTCATCCTCAACCCTTTTCTCAATCATATCTCCCAATGAGAGGTCACAAGCTTCCATACCCAAGTACAGAATCTTTGTACTGCTAAATGCTCTAAAACCGACTATATTTGGATGTGACATGCGTTGTAACAATTCTGCCTCTACTTTCAACCTCTCAGAGTACACTTTGCAGGGTTTAACGTGTTTGTTAAGCATTTTTAGAGCCCAGGGGGAACGAATTTGGCCGGCCTGAGGCGATCTTACTAACTGCATTACAGATACACCTAGTGGAGAAATAAAGAAATATAAATATTGTTTTAAACTTCATACTTGTTTATAAACTACTGGGTAAGTGTGGGGTTGTAGTGGGAAGCGAATCTTGGAATGGACTTAGGAATCCAGTAGGGGAAAGACATATTACATAAAAAATCATCAGATCATTCAGCATCCAATACCATGAATGTAATTGAATATAAACCCACGTGTTATATAAAAAATTGTGTTTATTATTGACCCTTGAAAATACAGAACCATGTGTATTAGTCTGTTTTGTTAATTAATAAATTTTAATGGTTCGGTGTATATTTTTTGGATTAAATTAAATTCAAAAAAGTCAAGCATTATATTCAACCATCAAGCATTTATATTATTCACCACAAATTTTGGGTCAATAGCTGTCAAAGCGATTGCGAATATTCGAAATAAAAACACTTTATGAGACACTGTTGGCTAAATTTTAAATACAAAATCGCGCGTTGGAATGTATAGAATTCACGGTTCACCTATGTAAAAATGTTTTAGGAGAAATGTTGTATTCACGGTATTCGATGCCGATCGACGTATTTTAATTGTGTATCTTGTTTATATATGTATAATTCGTACGTATATTTACAAAAAACCAAAACTGCCCTCAATTTCTAGTTTCTGTTTGATCTGGTGGTTGACTGGAAGAGAATGTTACAAGCCATTAAGTCTGCCTTTTGTACATGTTAAATACTTGCGCAATGAAGTTTAAATAAATAAATTAAAGAAAGTAATACAAAATGAAAAGTATGGAAATTTACCTGTTCCATATCCAAGTCGATTCAAAAATGGAGAAGGTGGTATTGTGATTTTGTCAGCGTCTACGGTTTTGTTGTTTTTTATTGGCGTCAGAAATTCGGTCATTTTTATCAGTAGGAAGTAGAAAAAATGTTAAAAAACTTAACGGACTAAAGCTCCAACGGCACAAACAAACAAATCAAAATTTCAAATTCACCGTCTATCCGTCTACAAATAAGTATTCGACGTTACAAATGTCAAATTCAAATTGTGACAACATAGTTTTCGTTCAGAAACTAGTTGTTAAAAACCTTTATTACAAAACATATCTATTTGAAAATTGAGACTGAGAAAGCTCGGCATATTAAATAAAACAATAGGTTATCACTACAAATAGTTGGAAAATTATTTTGGTACTTGAATTCAATGCTGGGTTTAAATTGATTACCGAATTAAATTATCAACATAATTTTTCCATACTCAACTATTTAGTTTTTTTTTTAATTTGACACCTTTCCAGTCTCAACTTTTATTTGATATATTAGGGGTTACAGTATGAATATGCCGATTTGTACTGAAAAATTAAAACTCGTTTTTTTCTAAAATGTAACATTTATTTAATCAAAATATTTACCCTCATTGTCTATACATTGTTGCCATCTAATCGGAAGTTCATTTATGCCTTTGCGATAGAACTCTGGGGATGTAGAATCGACAAACTGTGTGAAAGCATTTTGTACTGCCTCTTGGGAAGAAAATTTTTTACCACGTAGAAAATTGTCCAAATCACGAAAAAAATGGTAGTCCGTTGGAGTAAGGTCTGGCGAGTACGGAGGATGACGTATGGTTTCTAACTGCAGCTCCTGTAGAGTTACAACGGTTCTCGTTACAATGGTGAAGATCGATTCACGAGTCGGGGCTGTTTCACTGCTAGTTTCGCCATCATTGTTCGAAGTTCGGCACAGTAAACATCTGCTGTTATTGCTTGACCAGACCTGAGAAAGCTATAGTGAATAACACCATGAATAGACCACCAAACAGTTACTATTACCTTTTTATTGGTAAGCTTTGCCTTAGGGCACTGTTGCGGCGTTTGACCTGGGGTCAGCCATTGCATTTTTCGCTTTCGGTTATCGTAAAGAATCCACTTTTCGTCACAATATGTCACAATTCGATCCAATATTCCTTCATTTCTGTACCGATTCAACAAGGCAACGCAAGTTTCAACACGCGTTTCTTTCTGCAGATCAGTCAAATCATGAGGCATCCATTTTTCATATTTTGTTATCTAATTGATTTGATGCAAATGAGTCAATATTGTAGGTAAGGTAACGTTAAACCATGCCGCTAATTCCTGGGTAGTTTGACTCGGATCGGCTTCCACCATCTCCTTCAATTCAGCGTCATTCACCTGTGTGGGTGGTCTTCCACGTGGTTCGTTCTTCAAGTCGAAGTTTCCATTACGAAAGCGTTTAAACCAAAAACGCACGGTTCGTTCATTAGCAGTCTCCTCTCCAAACGCAGCATTGATATTGCGAGCCGTTTCTGCCGCGTTAGTTCCGCGTCGGAACTCATATTCAAAAATTACTCGGATTTTCGAAGTATCCATCTTTCCCGTCTAAGCTGAATAAAAAAAAACAATTGAAAGTCGAAAATCGAATGTTGCACATTTTTTAAAACAAGAACCTCATAGGTATCATGTGAAAAAAGTTTCACTCGAAAATCTCACACCATGAAGGCTTTATGTCAATTCAAAGTATCTATTACTATAAAACAGCAATTTCATACTTTAACCCCTATTACCTACTCTACAATGTATCGTAAAGTCAGAGATTCCCTGGCTTAGATGCTTATACCGAGTCATGCTAAGAAATTTATTATTAGGGGAGACCGGGTATGGTTGTCTCACGGGTTGGTTGTCACAGCGGCCATAACAGAAAATTGAACGAAAGAATGAGTTCATTGATCGGCGTCGAAGGAGCGCGAGAGCAACACCTCCCTCCATACTTCACTTCAATCGGCTCTGAAATGCCGTGTCGTAGACATGTCCGTTCGTTTTTTTCACACGGCGAAAGTAATTTTTTGTGCATCTGTGTCGAGTCTCGTAAGTACTTAAATTTGGCATAGTAATAATACCTTTTAGTGTATTTATGATGTTAAATATGTGTTTCATGATATCGTTATATGGTTTTTTAAATAAACATTGATTTAAATTTATTTTGGGAGATTATTTTCTAAAACGTGTATTGGGGCAGGTTGTCTCAGGTTGACGGGGGCTGGTGGTCACATGTGACAACCAGCACCATGCATTTGTGCTGCCTTTTTTTGTTGGCATTTTGGGGTTTTGCTACATAAACGTTTGTTTGTTTCAGAGCTAGTCATAAAAATGCCACGGCATCACAGTAGAAAGTCTGCTCGAGGGCTTGTTTCACCAGCATTGATGCTGCGTGGTGCAAGAGAAGTGAAAAACCATGACAAATCTGTAAGGTCTGTCGCGAAGGATTTTGAAATTAATTATCGCACTTTAACAAGGTATTGTAAAAAATTTACTACCGAAGAGATGAGCAACACGGCCGTATTAACACCATCTACAAAAATAGGCTACCAAAGGAATCGACAGATTTTTACCGATGAACAGGAAGTAGAATTGGAAAAATACATACTTCTGGCTTAAAGTATTTATTTCAGGTTGTCTCCCAAGGATATTCGTATGTCGGTTTAAAAAAAAAACCTTTAAAACCTTTAAAAAAATACATTAACAACGCAATGGATCAATGGATGGTAAATCATCCAGGACAACAAATGGCGATATACGAAATATCAGGAATAATTGCACATGCTTTTCCATTGGCAGCAACTCCATCCAATATTCTCACAGGGTTTTAAATCTGTGGGATTTGTCCATTTAATCGGGACATATTTCAGGACTACGATTTCCTGCCGTCGTCTGTCGCAGATAGACCACTAATTACGGTTCCTGATGACGAAATTGTACACAATGCCGCAGAGAATGAAAACGAAAACTCTGACCTTAATCGTGGTACAATGCCTGAAGATCATAACACTGGCCCTAATGAACCTGCAATGACTCCATATGATACCTCTGGCCTTGATGACCCCTTATTGGCTCAAAATGATAATCCCGGTCTTAATGTTCATGCAATGACACCACAAGATTTGACAGGTCCAATGCCAAAGCTATCGCTGCAGCATCAAGTTACAAAGGAACCTATGGCGATCACTAGTCCTGGTCCAAGTGGTTCAAGGAGTTCTCTGATAGTACCGCCGCAAGTTTTGAAACCTCTACCAAAAGCTCCTCTGCGCAAGTCCCAGCGAGCTGATAGAAGAAAATGTAAATCAACAATTCTAACAGATACACCGGAGAAGACCTATTTAGAAGAGAACAAAAAGGAACAAGAAGCGAAGAAGAAGAAAGTATCGAAATGTGTGTTGAGTGAAAATAAGGAAAAGAAAAGGGTTTCTAAAGGAAAGAAAATTAAAAAGAAAGCAGTTGACAACGACGAAGACGAGAAAGAGGAAGAAGAGTTTTGATTGATCTGCTTGTCTCCATACTCTGCTAGCAAGTCTAGGGAAGTCTGGATTCAGTGCCAGGATTGCAAGTTATGGGCTCACGAAGCATGCACACCTGGGCTACCAAATTACATTTGCCAAAATTGCGATTCTGAATATTCAGACTGATTTCTTAGACTGACTAAATATAATTTCTTTACGTTAGGTATTTTTAATTAAACAATGTTGGGTCCAAAGAGATTAGTGACTGACTATGATTATATTTTTGTTATTTTCGTTACCAGAATTCTGAGTTCGTTAGGTAGATAAAAGTTATTCGCTTAAAGCGAATTTTGGTTATTTTTTTAATATTATGAATAAGACATTATTCGTTTTTTTCTTGGGTACAATTAGTTACGTCCAACATTTTATCTTTAATAAAAATACTCATTTCATTTAAATAAGCGTTTCTTTTTATATTCTCCCCTTAATTTATTATGTGACTACCTACCCCAGTCACTGTGACAACCATCCCTGACACGGGGTTAAAAGTCACACTTCTCTTTTTTCACAAAAATTGTAATATAACCTCAATAGATAATGTTAGCGAAAAAGTCTTTATTACTTTTTAAACTAGAATAAATACACTATCCATTGATATATAAATATCATTGCTAAACTAAACACATGGGCACTAAAAATGCAAAAGAAAAAAAATGTGACTTCCAACCCCGGTCTCCCCTACAGTTGCATTTAGTTTTACATTCCGTCTTAGACCTAAATATATGTACATATTATAGCGGAAACAGACATGTCATGTCTTATTTATTTTACTCGACGTTTCGGTTGGGTTACACCGACCACGGTCACGAGCTGACCGAAGAGGCGGGTAGCGGCTAGCCGGTAGCTCACGTCGAGAGTTGCGAGCAGTTTCATCAACTATCCGCATTTGGTCTTCATACTTCGGAAAATTGCGGCACACAACACTCACAAAATCAGAAGTAGTGGCCGACGAAAAATCGCGAGGTCTAGTTTTATTAAATTGATTAATCACTGAATTCCATTAAGAGGACAATTTATATCCATCTTGTCGATTGAAATTTCTATGTTTATATAAATAGGTTTATATTCGCGTTAAGACCAGTTTAAATAGATAAATATGTGTGAAAAACGCGAAAATCTCAAATGTTTCTAAATCACATGGTGTTGAGTAGCCGCATGAAAATCGACGACAGCTAGTTGCGTGACTGGCGACTGTGTATTGGCGTGTGTAGTACACTTTCAAGCGTCCCATGTTGTAGTACTACAAGTAGTCATGTCGTGTTTCAAGACAAAACACGACATGGGACTCTTCAATATAACTGAAATGGATTCTGCAAGATGGTAACGCACTCGCATGTACCTAATTATTGTACACAAAGGTATCCATGCGGCGGTGACCACTTGCTATCATGTGGGCCGCCCGTTCGTCTGCCATCTTTTCTATGCGACTCAGCTCTTCGCTTTATAGTGTCATTATTCAAAGTGAATTGCAATGATAGTCTAGATTTGTAGCTGCTATACTTTGAAGTTTATGAGGAAAAATTGATAATCTCAATAAATAAAACCTAAAAGCTATTAAATAATTATGAAAGAACTGATCTTAGGTAAAATATTATATGTACTCATTAAAGATTATACGTATTTATAGATTATGGCCAAGGATCGTGTCTGGTGGCGGCCCCTGGGGGAGGGGATTCAGCAGTGGATAGACATAGGCTGATGGTATTGTATGGTATGTATGCATTAGTAGGTATCAGTTATTGTTCCTGGTGCGTGGGAAATAGAAACTTGAAACCGTGCTTGAAGGCTGCAGTCCGGAACTAAGGGAAGCGAATACTGCGTCGAATGGTAGGAGAGCAGACGTCCTTAACCGGTGGTTTCAACGTTGCTCAATGGGAGGAAGTTCGCGGTCCGCCGCTAGCAATAATCGTCAATATCGGCAAATGACGGCCATTGGGGGTAACATAGTAGTAATCAAGCGGCAACCGCGGCAGGCGGGCGTGCGTGCAAGTGCGCTATCATGTAGAAATAGTGACGCAACAACGATCGACTGAAGATGTCACTGTGCAATACTTTCAGGTGAGTGAGCGCGCGCAATTTGTACGCAAGTATTTAAAAATGGAATCTAAGATAAACAGCCGGAATAACCCTTTTATTATTTAATAATATTGCAAACAGAATTTTATTTAATTGCCGTTAAATTTAAAATAAATCACTTTAGCAAATTATTTGTACCTATTACTAAATTTAACTTTCATGTGTTTTATTAATTTTAATAAACAAATGCCTAAGTACAGATATCTTTTTTTTTATTATTAATTATTACAATAATTGTCTTGTAAACATATGTCGCGTGAAATGTTTGGTAAAAACGCATGCCAATGTTTGCAATATGCCACCGAATTAGAACAATATGGAAATGTTATGAACTTTACGCATGGATGATATTCCGAGTGTTGTGAATCGTTACCACAACACTTATGTATTGTGGACAGTGATTTATAAATTGATTAACAAATGTAACAAAATGTAGGTTACAATACTTTAAATTAGTAGACCATTAATTAAGTAATTATATTAACATTACATAACCACGCAAGTCCAACTACTTACAATGCTACAAGGTTTAAAAAATACTGGTGGTGGAGACTGGAGTCGATGAATACGGGATTTGTCGTGCCTTTAGTTCTACCTTTATCAATTAGGTATCTACCTACCTTTAGTTCGGAAACAGTAGGTATGTCCGGTTTAGGATACATCCTATATCAGGAATATATTATTGTTTTAATTGTCATATATTTCCGACAACCGGCTTTTATCTGTGATACTTTGATTAGAATTTATCTTCGTAACTGGGGGTCTACTCTGATTTTACGATTCAGATGTTTCGGGCCCGACCGAAGTTCCAACGAACGAAGTGCTATAACCCTACTCTCACTCCTTCGTCCGTAGCTCTATATATCGTGTAATACCAATTATTTAAAAGGTGAGATATTGTTATCGTCAAATTTGACGTTTGACCTCCAAGTATCTCCTGCCAAAATCTATATTTCGATTGTTGTCTCGTGCGATGGGAGTAGTTTCAAATGTCAAATTAAGTTCGTTCGGGCCGATATATCGTAGTGAATATTTTCGTGGTAGGAATCTACTGAAATATTGGACGAAACTTCGTTTTTCGTGTTTTCGGAGTAGACCCCCTGGCTTCAAAGAAGTTCGATGTATCTACTTAGCGTGAAGCGGTAGGTACTTCACTCCGAGGCAACGCTTATTGTTGTACAAAGTTCAAATTATAGGCCGCAAAGGTATTAGTATTAGTACCTCTGAGCCAGTGCTCAAAATACCAGCTAGACTTGACTCCGTCGAACGGCACCCTATTCGAGTCGTCGACGATCCCACTCTCACAGGCAGTATAGAATCGCTTACCATCCGAAGAGACGTAGCATATCTCTGCGTTTTCACTTATAATGTTCTGAAGAGCTGGCCAATCTCATGCCAAATTCGAGTTTTTATTATCGCACCTATCAGAATCAGAATAAAAATATTTATTTGCAGGAACACGGGTAAATTATACACATATGTTGAAATTATATTTACATGTCCTTATGAACATGAAAAACATGAAATTATATTACATGTTGAATTATATTTATATTTACATGTTTGTATTCTGCCAAATAATTAGCGTGCAAATTTTGGACTTTTATAACTTTATATAAATATTCAATATTTACCTATCAATTATAACAAAATGTATACCTACATAATATACGAAGCAATCACAAATATTGTGCTTACAGCTACAATATTTTAAACAGATACTTACTTATAAATGGTCAAGAATCAATAAATTCATAGAAATACACAATAAATTCCACCAACAGAATAAAATGGTGATACCTTTATATAATCAAATGCCTGGTATATTAATTTTCTAAATAAATGTCAGTTGATAATAATTAATTCATATTAAACATATTCCAATGTATAAACCATTAATTTTTTAATTATGAATCTTGATAAGGAATTTTAAAGCAAAATTATTAAGAAATGTATTCTTAGGTCTATCTACATACGTACCTACTCGTATATCTAACACAATGAAAACAATCTCGTCAATATTATAATTACTTTAACAATTTAAATATTCTTTAATAGTATAAAAAAATTTTTGCAACAGTTCTAAACTTTCTTTTTGAAGAGTGATAACGGTAGTTTTTTTAAATTCCTCAGGTAAATTATTGCATAGGTCACACTGAAAATTTCCGGTACTGGCCACTTACATAAACAATATTTAAAAAGTAATTACAATATTTGAAAATGGAACTCTTTGGCTGTAGAATAAAGTTTGTTTCATCTAACAGTCATTTGTTTTTTCATTGTGGCGTCATGTCTGCATTACGATGGGTTTAACTCATGAATATTTTCGCTGTATGATTTTCTACGATTTTAGCTGTAATTTGACAGCTCAGCAGAGCCTCGCTCGGCTTCAAACTGCTTTTGGCAATGAGGTACCGAGCAAGATGACAATTTATAGCTGGTTTGCAGAATTCAAGCGGGGTCATGTCAATCTCAGTGACGAATTACGTGAACTTCGCCCGTGCACCGCTGTCAACAATAAAAACATCGATGCTGTGCGCTATATGATCGAAACAGACAGGCATGTGACCTACCATGAGATTCGAGCATCCTTAGGCAATGAGTCAGATACAATCAATCTTACACAAACATTTGGCTGTGCGAAAGCTGTGCTCGCGGTAGATCCCACACAATTTGACTGAGGCTCAAAAAATGGAACGCGTCACTTGGTGCAATGCCATGCTTACCAGATTCAAATTCAAAATTCACCATTACCAAATTCTTACCAAATTCAAAAGGGGCGTCAAATTTGGTGTGGAACATAGTAATAGGTGACGAAACATGAGTTTACAGCAACGATCCCGAAACAAAGCAGAAATAGACCAATTGGGTCTTTCAAGATGAGCCGAATTGCACATTTCAATTTGCACACGCGCCACTTTGGTGGGGCAAAGTGGCGCGTGTGCAAAGTGCCGTGAAGCAGATGATCGCTTCTTTTTTTAGAAAAACTGGATACGTGGCTACTGTTGCTTTGGAGAATCGTCATACTGTGAATGCTGATTGGTACACGACCATTTGTTTGCCGGAAGTTATTGATGAAGTCCATAAAAACAACCGTTAACGCCGCATGATCTTGCACCATGACAATGCCAGTTCTCACGCGGCCAAACAGACAAAACGACTTTTTGAAGGCGGAAAACGTGGAACTCATGAACCATCCTCCATACAGTCTCGACTAAACACCTCGTGACTTCTTCTTGTTTCCAAAAATTAAGAAACAATTACGATTTTCATCCCCAGAAGAAGCTGTAAAAGTATGAAAAACATGTTTCCGAGGTCACCACTGAGGAGTGGAATAAATGTTATGGAAATTGGTTTATTCGTATGAAAAAGTGTATCGTATGACGTTCACGGAGATTATTTTAGGAAACAATAAATTGATTTTTGGCCATTCATTGTACTTTTTTCTTATTCATTCCGGAAAATTTCAGTGTGGCCCTCGTATATATTGTGATCGACATGCAATAAACATTTTTTTGTATATTTTCAACCTAATGTCGGGAAGTACCTATTAGTAGATTTTCATATTTTGGTCTACGTGCCCTTTATACAATGTCGTGTAATCTTAGAAAATAATTTGAGTGTTGATGTACAAAGTAACAAATATCTTTTATATCACTTCCTTGACACAGAGTTACTTCGTACAATATAGTCAAAAAGAAACATTATGCTGCGAAACCCAAAGTTGTGGGACGAAATTTCAGCTAAGTTTTTCCTACCTAGTTTTAGTTTAGTTGTTATTTTAGTTTAGTTTATTTAGTTCCTACATTTTAGTTGCTAGTTTCTTCAAAAGGGCTGTGATCAGAGGTGGCTGTGAACTCGAGGTCGACAGCGCACCGGTTTCCTTCCTAATGATGTAGGTGTTAATGGGCAGCGGTGACCACTTGCCACCTCGTGGGCTGCCCGCCCGTCTGAGCACCTGACGTTTATATTAGAAACTGACTTTGTACGAATCTGGCCTACTCCTGCCAAACGTCTATTAATTTTCTGGTTAAATTATTTTGGGCATGTGTAATAGCCACCAATTGGGCCTAGGTACCTACTCACTGAGCCCGCGTGGTAGATTATGACCTGAAACACCTTCGTGATTGCAAGAAGAGGCCTGTGCCTTGCAGTGGGATGTTGTACCTAGGCTAATATCGACTTATCTATTTGAAAAGCCCAAATTGATATTTTGGATGGAGTTGAGTCTGTTTAGTCAATGATGCTTTAGCTATAGGTTATAAAACACAGAATATATGAAGTGTTAAATCGTTACATCATTAATTGTAGGCATTGAAAACTATTAACATATTATACAATCGGCCTGTCTGTCCGCTGTTAAAAGGCTTCTCCAAAGGCTCACCACCATACCCACACAAGCATCCACTTTTCTCATCTAGGCGTTATCAAAAATATTCAACTCCTAAATAAAATATTAAAAGAATGTTTTAAATCGTCTCGATTGACGGCATTAAGGACGTTAGAAATTAAAATCACACATTTTCTTCGGCCCTCCATCACACACGATCTTTCGTTCTTCTTATCCAACCGTTATCGGTGGCTTCAAGTCTTAAATCCATATAGGCAAACGGTCTTCCACGTTTCGTCTCCCTGTAATGTGATTTCTGTTCGAGGACTCGTCTACCCTATCGATTACCGTTAACCTAACCGATCTCCGTCAGTATAGTAAGGTAAAAAAAACTTGTAATTATGCTATGGCGAAATACTAATTCAATTGTTCATTTCAACCACTTTAAAAAATTATAGGTAGGTATATCCTGCAATTATTAGTGTAGAGGAATCCAAAGTGGAACTAAAGTTGAACCACAAAAATTCATAACGAAATAATTACAATACAATAAAGTAACAAATTAATTTATAGCAATGCCATGAAAATTTACGTAACAATTACCCAATTTTCACTTAATCATGGCAGCGTGAGATGACCACGCAACGAAATTATAATTTTAAACATTTAGTGCAGAACTAACAGCCGCCGTCCATTGTCATAATGTTGGAACAACTCCGGACACATTACCTTCCATCATCAGGTCATCAAAGACTTATCGCTTTTGTACTTACTTGTATGTATATATATGTATATATATATGATATGTGTGTATGTGTATGTATTTATTATGATATACCTAGTCTAGCCATAAATATTGTTACTAAGAAAACATTGATATTATTATTTTTAAATTCTCATTGTATTGGATGAATTTGTGTTATTTTAGAAATAAATAGGTAAGTTCTATCTGCGAGCTCCCTTTGCGTACAGCCGAAGAAGTTGTTTTGATTTATCAATCCTATTTTCTTTAAATTTAAGAAATGACCAGTACGTCTTTTGTAAGCAGCGTGTCCTAAATCGTCTTTTAAAATACATACTTGTTCTGGGTGCTATATTCATCTCTGTTGATAAAATCTTTTGCTTCCGGACGGCATTTCTTCGGATTTTCTCCTTTACAGCTTCAATCGTCTGTTTAGTACGAATAGTGCGTGGACGGCTAGACCTTTTTCTGTCACAGAGGACGCTTCAATGTACTTATCAATAGCCCGGTACATACATTCAGCTAATACCAAGCGGATGGAGAGTTTTAAAAATTGAATTTGGCTTCATGCCTACTTCGTGTAATGTAATTGGTAATGTGTAATAGAGTGATAAAGAAAAGCAATATTGCTGTAATTTAATATCAGTAAATATTGGCTCCATTTTAATATAAGTACAATATTTGATAATGGTTGGCGCCAACATGAGAAAAAAAAACATTTATTTTTCACCTGAGAATGACAGATTCCAAATTCAAATGTAATTTATTCCTTCTTCTTTTTGAAACTGTATTTATGGCCCTTATGGCCAGACTAAATACACTCGTATCTATGGTATGTATATATGTAAGCATATTCTATGATATTGATATTTATCCTGTTAGCGGCGTTTATATTTATACCTTCCTAATGTATCTCTCTGATCAACCCAAATTTTAGCTGGTAGACAACGCCAGCATTAAGCTCGCCTTTCGTACCGTAATGTGCAATAAAGATATTTAAAATAAATAAAATCAAATGTAATAACTATTGTAAAAATAAAATGATAGACAGGCCGATAAATTCATTTCGGAATAAATTGATACAGTCGCCCATTGATATATGCCAAAATTAGTCAATAATGACAAACGTTATTGAGATAGGAACTGTGTACCAGTATCGTGATGGGGGATTATCGTCTCATCATTTCACTTCGGGGATGAGATAAGAAATAAACTTTATCCAATTAAACAGTCTGTAGGCTCTGGCAAATCTCATTCACTATCACGGAGGAGATTCATTCACTACAAGGAGCATAGTGTGTCAGAATTTTTCCCAAAGCCATGGATTTCGGTCACGATTCTGAGTGCATTGACATGACACGAAACATTATTTTTTTACATACACATATATAAACATATATTAATTACATATATAAACATACATTGATGTTGAAATTCAACGCGCAATCTATACAAGTACACGCGTGTAATTTACTGATCGGATGGAGTGTTTAAAAGAACAATCTACAGACACAAAAACTAATTGAATAATTAAAAGTGTATCCGATTTTCCGACTTACAAAAAATACGTTTTCCGCCCCCACCTATATTAAACTTGTTGAAGGATAAGTCGTTGAACTTAAAACGTTCTTTGAATCATAATTTATTTACTAAAACATGGTAATAATATGATGAAAAAAAAAACGAAAATCATGAAAATGGCATGCAAAATTTAAATGACACGCATAAAATAATTTGCATAATAGTTAATCGATACAAGAGTCAGTACCGAAAGGCAGTCAATCGTAATTGCAAATGTCAAATTGCTAATAGAAATGAGAGAAAATCATTTATAGAATTTCAGTTATAGTTATAAAACTTTTCATCGAATCCAGGAGTTCTAGGAGATTCTACAGAACATTTAAAAAGATTAACAGAACCTCATTTTATATTGTGAATTGTTAGACGCATGTAGTTGCTGAACAATTCTTTAACATTTGTTTACCTCATTTTGTTCTTTTTGTTTAACTTTTTTCACTCGACCCGCGTCGTAACGAAAGCCAGAGGGTTTGTCCCGCTAACTCTTTCATCCACGTTGGTCTACTTGTTCAGGCATTGGGACAAGGACGTAGTCAGGATTTTATCCAGGGAGGGGTAAAGCAAACAATTTTTTTATAATTTCAAATAAATTGTCTAATACAAAAAGACTGTTACTTAGAAGCATTAGGAAAGACCCTATGCCAGGGGGGCAAGTGCCCCACCCTGCCACTTGAGAGTAGAGGCGAGGCTCTAGCTGTAGGCCTAGACATTGCGAAAGCTTTGGACCGGGTATGGCACAAATCGCTACTTTCCAAGTTACTATCTTTCGGGATACCCGAGGGATTATGCGAATGGGTTACCAGTTTCCTGACTGGATGGAGCATCAGAGTCGTTATCGATGGTAGCTGCTCCGACACCATGTCTATTAACGTTGGCGTCCCGCAAGGCTCCGTGCTGTCCCCAACTCTGTTCCTTCTGCATATCAACGACCTGTTGCAAATTGGTGGCATACGTTGCTATGCAGATGACAGTACTGGAGACGCCTTGTACAGGGGCCGCGCCAACATCCCTTAGGACGAAGTGGAAGAGAGTCGCGCCAGGCTTGTGTCTGAAATCGAAGACCCTTTAGATCTAGTCTCGATTTGGAGTTCCCTGAACCTAGTGGATTTCAACCCCAGTAAGACGCAAGTCTATGCCATTCACCACTAAAAAAAGCCATTTTGTCGGAGCACCTCGCTTTCAGAGCATACCTCTTAAGATCTCGAAGAGTATCGAGATCCTTGGTGTCGACATTTCCAGCAAAGTCGAATTTAGGGGTCATCTGGAAAATAACGATAAAATTCCCTCCAAAAAGCTCGGTGTGCTGAACAGAGCAAAGCGGTACTTCACCCCTGGGCAACTCCCAATGCTCTACAAAGCTCAGGTTAGGCCCCATATGGAGTTACACATCTCTGGGGCTGGAGCGAACCCATAGGCTGTGGAACGAATTGCCTCAAGAGGTCTTTCCATTACGTTACAATATGGGGTACTTCAAGAAAGCTATGAATAGGATTTTGCAAGGTTGGCGGCGTACCCGCATACCTCCTGATGTTGCAGGTGTTCATGGGCGGCGGTAACAACTTACAATTACGTGGACCGCAAGCTCATCCGTCTTCTTTCGAAAAAAGGTGGACTATCTGCTCGTCTGTCACCTTCTTACCATATAGAAAAAATTATTTAATTTTTCCTAAATTCGAAAGTCTCTAAAAATATTTTCTTTAAATCTCTAAAATCTATAGATACCTAGTAAATACTAAGTAATATCTATAGATACTAAGTAACCGCTTTTACGATCTACAGGTCTATAGGTCTTATCTGTCTCTATCTGTCGCTATTACAATCTATCGGCCGTGCGGTGTTTAGAATAACTCCACCACGTCTCTTGTCGTGGGTGTCGTAAAAAGCGACTAAGGCTACCAGCGGCCCTGCGGAACTACACCACTTTTAAAAGAGGGGATTCGCCAATAAATGCCACATACACGAGACAGTGTGTATGAAGAGACATGTCTAGCAGCAGATGACGGTCAACTGTTAATACAATCTACAAAATCAGAGACTGTTCGATAGACACAGGCAAGAGCCGTGTTATGGTTACATTGTTAGAAACCAACATAATAATACAATTCATCGCCGAGTGCAATTGAATAATTTTATTTTGTTTTGTAAACACAACGCGGTTCTATATCGCAATTATCACAGCGCCTATGCGCGTTTGTTTAATAATAGTTCCATTGTCTTGTCTTATACATACGAGTACTATCTATTTAAATCTATTTAGATGAATTGACTATTTAATTAAAATGTAATTATATCATTTAGCGATGTAATTATATCATTTAGCGATGTAATTATATCATTCAGCCTGGTAAATATCACAATGGTAAATACCATGGTGACATTTACCAGGCTGATAGCCTGGAAGGCTATCAGCTCTCCCAACACAATGTATTTTCTAATAGTTTTTATTTTCAACTCGTATTCGTTTTAAGTAGGTACTTGGTTTTGATGCAGCCACTGTCGTTCCTCCTCGCGCTGCCCAAATATTCTGCGGCCGTGTCGAAACGAGTGTTTCCATACTTTTTTCCCCTATAATATTTCTATAATATTTTTACCCACCCCATAATATTTCTTTCATGTTCAACCTTTCATATTTCATGTAGCATAGTTTAGTAACATATCGTTAGTGCTAACATATAGTTTAGCACTGATTTTTTTTTGGTTTTTAAGTTCGAACCGCTTTGGAGCATCCGCGTAGTTAATCAGGGGGCAATCATCAGGCCATATCTGCCACTGGACCGACAACCGATGCGATAGACGAGTCATTAAATGGAGACCGCGTACCGGGGAGCACAGGGCGAGACGCGCTCTGGCCAGCTGGCCAGTGGACCGACACGGCGACCACTTGAAGATGTTTGCCGGTAGTGGCTGGATAAGAAGAACGGAAGGCCGTGTATGGTGGCAATGCTTGAGGGAGACTTATATCCAACAGTGGAGAGACATAGACTGATGATACCATCAGCCCATACGGTATGATATAGCGTAATTGACCAAGATATAGACCCAATCTAATTTATTTTTGTGCTGAATTTCATTTCAATCGGTTAAGAAATGCATCCTTCAGTTTGTACATATTTTTTATATCACCTATAACTGAAACTTTGAAACTGTCTATAGTTTCGTGGTCTGTTGGTGACTCTTTAATCAAGATATTGCAACTATTCGAAAGTCGAAATCTCTGGTATTAGAGTTTTTTTCGAAATTTCCTCAAAGCAAAATCCAGTTGTGGCTGTTACACAAACCTAAACGATTCTCATTAAGGTTTGCAATGGTTAATGACCCAAAACTTGATTACAATACTCTCCATAAAAGTTTATACCTTACAGAGAGATGTCCTATGCTCTGATAACGAATCCAGTAAGCAATATATATTTTTTAATTTTCAGGTCATATGCGGTTTACATAACCATCGTGATAGCGGTCATCAACACATCAGTGACTGCGTTTGCGATCGGGCGGACGACAGATTCACTAACACAACAAGAAGTTACTTCTGGAGAAAACAGATCATCTCTTGTTGATAAAAACGAATTAACGTTACCTAATAGTATCACAGTACTAGGAAATAATAATAAAAACCCCGAAAAGATTTTAAAAATAAAAACTGTGTCTAAAGATATAGTAATTAGTGAAAATAATAGAGAATCTTCGACTGTTCCTATGATTACAAATACTACTGAGATAAATTATGATAAAACGTTAAGATTAAATAATAAAGTAAATATCGAAGATCATAGTAAATCTGTGGTAATAAAGACATTAAAAGGTAATATAAAAGAATTAAATATAAGTAAAGAATATGAAAATAATGACAAAATTGCAGGAACAAATAACATTATAATATCGCCCAAAGATAATGCAGAAAATAGAAATGAGGAAATTGTAAACACTAATAATAGAAATGACGTTACTACATTATCACATAATGAATTTATTACGGATATAAGCAGAACACCCTCATTTATTCAAACTAATGTATCTGCTGAAGTTATAAATAACACACGGATTGATGCAACTACAGGCGAAGTTAATCTAGAAACAGAAGTGAATAACTTTACTAGTTATTCAACTATACCTGTTAATGTCACTAAAGACACACTCGTCGCACCAACAACTAATATTGATAACATCAATAGTGACCAACAATCGACTACTCCTGAAACGACTCCGATAATTTTTCAATCAACAGTTACAAATGATTCGGATATCAAGGCGACGACAACAAGAAGAAAAGAAGACGCGACTGAACATGTAAAAACTGCACCGGAAATTAAAGAAACTATGATAGTTGAGTCTAATTCACACACAGTGCCTTCGTGGAAAAGATATACAACAATTAAAAGGATACCTGTTACTTCTACGAGTGAAAAAGTTACTGAATCTACTGCCAGAAAAATAGAGATTAGTACAATGAAGCCCCAAGAAAATGTAGAGCAGGGTCAGAGAACTAATTCTCCTAAAACTTATGTAGAAGAAATTAAAAATGAAACACTCAAGACAACGACTGTTCAGAAAGATACATCGCCGGTTACTGAAGAAAAAGTTTCGTTAAATAGTGAAATAAATTCAACAAATTTTAATGAACAAATCACTACACTAGCAGTGCCTATAGCGGACATAACCGAAGTAGCGTCTGGAATAATTAAATCAGTAGTCAAAGTAGGAGGTTTCCTAGATTTGTCAGTGAGATCTACACCTGAATTTACTAATGAAGAAATGACTACTGAGAGATTAATAGAAAATGAAATTACTACTAAGGGGTTTTCAGGGTTAGAAGATACAGTGGTAGAAGTTGATGTTGACAATGAGGGACATGTAAAGAAAGACAGCGGTGCGGAATCGCAGAGTCAACTGGTAAGATTCGAAAAACAAATTGTTTTCACAGCGATGTCGTTCATAATTAGTATTACATAGGTATTTTCGCATGTCACATCTGCATCCTGGGAGTATCTGCTATCCTATTAAGACCCGTTTAAATAGATATATCTGATATCCTGTCGTTATTAGACCCTCATCAAGGTTTCTCGTCTATTCCTTATATTTTGTCTTTGTGAAACAAATACAAAATTGTTTTAGGAAAACGGCAACTTTGCCTTTAGTTGTACCCACAAGCGTGATTAATTATTACTATGGCAATATATGCTACTAGGTACTATTCAAATATTTGTACGCAATTTGGTAAAACATAGAGAATGAATGTTTTAATATCATCATTATACCATGTTAACAAATAAATAAATCTTATCATGTAAATACTACTCTATCTTAACAAATTCTAAAACTTTTCTCATTCATACATTTACATGTTCTTTATGAACAATAATAACAAAATGATGTACTTACAGGCAGAAGACGCGATCAAGGAAGAATTATTGAGAGAACAAACCCTTAACGACGAAAAGTATCGCGAAGAGCGCTTTGATATTAAAAATGTTCAGCCTATTACTAATAGTTCACAAAGTATATCCAGCACAAATCTTACAGCAAGCACAGATGATGTTTTAAGTGTGAAACCTATAACAACGGATAAAATAAATTCCAGCAAATACACAGTGAACCCCAATTACAAACCTTTAAAGAAAATAGAAGTTCAACCTCCGAAACCATTTGTCAGAGATCCTGACGATAATAGTTGGAGAAACGAAAGTATTAGCTCATTGGGAATCGTTTTTAAACCAAAGAATTCCTCTAAACCATTTACTCAAGTGCTAAAGAACAAAACAGAGACTCAATTAAATAGCTTATTAGAAAAATACAATAGAAATGAAGTGCCTGAACTAAGACTGAGACTCGAAAAAATTGCCGAGATAAGGAAATCAAAGAAAAAGAAAACGAACACCAGTTCTGAAGTTGCTTACGGCGACTATGAAGAAAGTAGCAACTCCGGTGAAGGCGGAAGTAAGCTTAGAATGGAGATGCTCCCTAAATTGATTATTCCTTTTGATGAAAAATCTACTACTGAAACACCGCCTGTTCCGTCACCAATTACCCCCAAATTAGATTTCTACATGCATACTACAAATGACAATAAAGATAATGAAAAGACTACCACGCGCAAACCAAAGAAAGCTTTCAATATCCTTGACTATTACGAATCTACCGATGAAGACGACAAGGACTATGCGACTATGCCCAATATCGATTTAAAGAGATTCACTGTCCCTTTACTAACTGAAGCACCAGTGACATCTGCATCTCGAACAGAGACAATTAAACCGGCTACCCCAGTGTGGCAGTATCAATCGGAAAGGAAACCTACTTTACAATACTTTCCGCCTCTAAAATCACAGAAGGTCAATGTTAACGATTACGACAGCGACTTCAATAGAAAAGTCGACATGTTTACTTTAAAAGATACTGCTAATAAGAATATTCTATCTACTGCACCTACAATACCAGCAGACTATACAAGTCGTATTGACGATAACAAACAACAGAATAGACTTGATACAACACCGACGGATATGCCTCGGTTTTATAATTTTGACGATTCAAACAAGGGTTTTTATATTACACGTCAACCGCAAGCACCTAAACAGATCGACGGATACGGGGACATTAACCAAGACGGAAATTACAACCGGGGCGCGTATGTTGTCAAGAGTTTTAAAGATTTTCTCAACGTAGCGGCAAAAGACAGTGATTACGACCGGAACTTTAAATATGTTTCGCCGTACACCGAGGCCTCAGTGAGAGGCGTAACTATTGCTGACCTCACTAAAGAAGCGAAACAGGCAAAGATAAGTGACGAATACGACTATGAAATGCAATTCCGCAAGGACGTCGCCAACAGATTTGCTGATAATTTTAATCAGAACAGCGAAAGGTTTAAAGTTGATTTTCCCCTTCTACATATATAACAACAGTGTGGTGCATAAAAAAATACACCCGAGTGGCAAGGTTTTGGCAGAGTCCAGGGCGTTTTTGAAGAGGCTTTACGACGCGACAGTAGCTAAACCTAACAACTTCTTTATAGGGGATAAGCCTTATGATCCAAATTGTGAGAATATCACAGTAGAATTGTCTCCAGCTTACGAGTTGCATTATTATGTTCCAGAGCAGGAGGAGAAAGAGGAATTACAACCTAAACAGCCATTTATTCCTTACCGTTTCAGATATACTCAAACATAAATCTGTTTTATAGACTTTTTTATATGTCATATGAGAAATATATCCAGGATTACGTACGGATAGGGAGAATAGTCTGTTATTATATGGGGCTGTACCTATTTTCTATTTAACAGTTTGTATTTATAACAATATTCCGAAAACTGTGATCACTTAGCAGTGGCGGATTTACACATTTGCCGCCAGTAGGCTATTCAAATTTTGCCGCCCCCACTGACCTCTGCAATTCAATACCCTAGTTCACAATCATATTAATTACACTTTTTTTGTCAATGAAATTGCAACTTTATGATTTGTGCACTATCGTTCTCATTACATCAGCTTTTTCCATTGCATCAGCGTTGAGTATTTTTTCATATACAGACGTTGGAGTATTCAGTATACTAAAAAATTGTAATTTTTGTTAAATTTTCGAGACTCGTTTTCTCCATGTATATAATGTTATTTTTTTATTTCTGTAAGACATAAAAAAAATTTGGGCCAAATTTGCCGCCCCCCTAAAATCTGCCGCCCTAGGCTCCAGCCTACTCAGCCTGCTGGTAAATCCGCCACTGTCACTTAGGCCATTAACTAATTGCTAACAAAAAACAATATATAGTTCGGTATCATTTTCGCAAAATTTAGAACATTGTATAAAATTTCCAAAAATTGTTTTTGAAGTGAACTTTATCGTGAAGTTATGTTTAAAAACTTGTTTTATTCTAAAAATATAATCCTGATATGTTATTGAAAAGGAGCAAGTCCATTTTGGAAGTTCTATTCTAGTTTGTATATTTTTACCTTCATGTTTATTTAGCGATAAAATTATGATTAGTTGGTATAGCTCGTAGCATAGTAATTTTAGATTTTTGTATACTGAATCTTGAATGTTTTTTTGAGCAATTACATAGAATTGTACTGACTACTTAGTATTAAGTTTAGTTGCCAAAGATCTTACACACTGAAATAATTTCGACGTACATCATAGATAACTTAGGCTGAGTTCGGCTTAACCTCGTGTGAGTATGGCGCGTGGCGCTGGAATATTTTAGTTTCAAAAAGTTAGTGTTCAGTTGTTGATACAACACAAGAGATTGGAGCTTGAGTTTCAAACGAACTAATGACATAATAGACGAAACGAGTGGACTTCGTTTACAAAAAGCGTGGGATGCGTTTTTATAAATCTTTTAGCGTAGGTTTTTATAATGTATATGTAATCGTATGGTCAAGGTGTTCAGCGAGGCTTTTGTAACTTGGCCTGTGTTACAGTATCCAGATTTTGTATGACACAATTGTTGTTTGTGACGACAAATATATAGTTTTTGTAACATATTTGTTTTGTGTCTCATTTGACGACTGTTATTGTAAGTACAGAAGCGGACTCTCATTTGTATATACATTGGATTTTAACCAATTTAAAGGGAAGGGCAACCGAAACAACGTAACCGAGAATATATTGGCTTTTCTTTGTCCATCTCAGCTCTTTGTTTGCATGTTGTTTTGTTCATGCGTGCATTCATGTAAAGATAAAAATAAAAATTACCAGATTTTATAATTTTTTATTGTATACAAATGTGTCGTCTACTTTGTATTATAATACAAATTGTACAATTGTACTTCCGTACAATTGTATTATACTGCACAGCATACATCCTAATATTTTCCAAAACCTGAAACTACGGATTCCGTACATGATTCTGTTTATGGTTCTATAACCATAAACCGAGATCTATAAAAATAATTTTTTAGTTATCAAATTTTTCATATTAATTCTTTATAATTAATACTTAATTGATATTAAAGCCCAGAAAATTAATATTTTTACAGAAAATTATGTAACATTTTGGATAGATTCGGCTACAGCCCGTATATGTAATGGTTTTTATGCATGATATAAAACAATTTTCTAAATTAAATTAAAACACATTATCATTTTAAAATACTATTTTATTGACATTTTCATTTTAGAATACTCGTACAGTATGCAAACATCACTCGATCGTTCGATCAATTGCAATGGGTTAAAACATCATTTTGAGCATAATTATACATAATAATATATAAAATAATCCACATATAGTACATTCATCACTATAACTGTTACGCTTATTACGCAATAGAAAGAGAAAAAAAAAACGCTTGGAAAATGCATTTCTGGAACCAATAAATAATAATGAAACAATCTCAATTTATAAAACTCAACTAAAATAATAGACATTGATCCTTCACAAATGAAAACACAATTGAACACATCCTTCTTTGGACAAAGACGAAAACGTAACACCGATTAAAATTATTTACAACAAAAAATGTTTTCGAATGAAACCTCTTTTATATTAATTAAGGTGTTCTTTTATTCATTATAAGTTGATAAACTTAAACAGACATTTTGTGATAAAAATAGTTAAAGGTACACAGACGGACTCTCACTTTGATACACTTCATATTTTGACCTTTAAGAGCGAGGGTTACAATCCGAAAACATGCTAATATTTGCCGTGCATCATGTTGCAACGTGTTATAACTGTCGTATTTGATATTTATTTATTTAGAACAGTGGCTAAATAAAAGCCCGGTAAGCGCTTAATACTTGCATCGCTTATAAAAGCCAATATTCTATCCTATCTCATCCCATTGTGTGACACTTCTCAAACAATGAGGAAATAATGGGTAACGAGATAAAAAAAATGCTTCTCCTATTACACTGTTTACTACACATCTGATATAAAGGGAGTCTTTGTTTGTTACAAAGACTCCCTTTTATATCAGATGATTTTAAACGTAAAGTAAACAAATGACATTTTTGTTTAACTTTGATGATGACAATAATGTTATGTTATGACAGATATTTGAATACAATTTTATGATGGTTACAATGACAATAAAACAAATAAAAATAAACATTCCACGTCCTCTCATGAGGTCTCGGGGAAGGGCATACATAGGTTGTTATTTTTTCTGTGCCAAAAAACTATATGAAATTGTATTTAATTTTAGTGTATATAGATGAGTGTTCATTGATGTACCCTTATCTTGCTCCCAGACATATGTACAATTTTTAGGATTATGCATACTTTTGACATTTGGTAGACATATTTTATATTCAAAATCGGGTCTGAACGCGTATAATAAAGGTATTTGTTTACATTTTATTCCTACTCGATGTTTCGGCACGGGTTACACCAGCCGTGGTCACGAGCTGACTGAAGAGGCGGGTAGTCCAGGATGCGAGCAGTTTTATCAACTACCCACATTTGACCTTCACATTCTCAAAAGGCTACGACACTACACTAACAATGTCCGCGGACATATTCGATGGTAAATCGCAAGGTTTAAATTTGTTAATCACTGGATTCCCCATTCCATTTTTGCATTGGATTCCATTTTTCCGATTGAAATTTTTATATTTCTTAATTTCAATCGCTTCACGTTACAATCCCGAGATAATAGTGACTTTCACTGGAGAGGATTTATAGAGTGCAGAGTTCTATCCAGTGATTAATTCCAGCGTTGAGAATGTGTTTGGCTATTGCTGATTTATTAAATTGGCGGTTTCATACAGCTACGGTGTGTCCCTTGACCTTTATTATACGCATTCAAATCTGATTTGCAATATATAATATGTACCTACAAAACGCGAAAGTTTAAAAAGTTCTATTTGTTAGACACTCATCGATGGCAATAGCGGTAATTTCAGAAAATTCTAAAAATCCGGCTGAGTAACAAATCTCAAGCGAATAGTATAGTTTTCGAATGTTCGTATATGTCTGGGAGCAGCATTATTGTTGACACACAGAGTTCTTAGTATTTTCGAAATTAAAAAAAAATCAGAATATAGAAAATTAAAATACCTTAATACATTTTTTACTCTAAGTTTACAAATTATAAACTAAAATAAAGACTTAGAAAATTTCGAGAGCGAGCTTGTAAACATATTTTAGATCAAAAATTTTGTGCTCAATAAGTAATTGTTAAAAAATAATGAATCCTTTTAAAAGTAATGAGTAATATCATTTTAGAGGTTATCTCCTTCACTCATAAACGTTGAAATTGGTTGAAATTCTGTCACTTTTCAACCTATTTCAAGTTTCTAATTGTAAGAAAAGAGTAATGGACTCTAAGCAATTTTTAAATAGCGTTTATGAGTAAGGCGTTATGAGTAAGGAGTAATGGTTAGCGCGTTTGGCAAATACATATTTCACCTCTAAATATAGGCATCTCTAAATAATATATATATAACATCGACTTACAATAAAAAGCTGAAATGGCGGTCGATAACTATGTATAGTATTGACGACCTGATTTTTGAAATTATATATTTGAGTTTTAGAGTTGTGTTAAGTATATGCTCACTTTTGGAATAGTGAAAGTAGTGTTTTACAATACATTGTTCTGAAACGAGTCGAAACTGTTCATAACTGATCAGAAAACATGTTCGCAAACGAACAGAAAAGGTGTTCACAAAAGACAGCGAGTGCATGTTCTGTTCGTTTGCAAACATTTCAATTGCGTACGCGCCAAATATTATTACTGTACGATTTTTTTTAAGTTTCTCAATACATCCGCTAGAGACGCCCGTTGATTCTCTACAGTTGCGCTTATATAAGCGTTTATCGGTTCAGTTTTGAGGGCGGATTACAATGCGATGTAGAAATTATAGTAAGCCATATTTTAAACTTCTATTATTATAGTGAAATATAATTGTTATGTACCTAAATAAGAACAAGTCCAATGTAGATAATGGAATCAAAAATGAAAAAGAGGGAGGGTAGATGTGCCGATAGCAACGACTGCAGCGTCAAGTGCAGCAGTAAAGTGCAGCGTCGGTGCGACGACGGCTCATGTAACTGGACCAAAATATGAGCTCTTACAATGATAGTGTGAAAAATTTTAATATGTTAATCAGTACACTAACATTATTATATCTAACTAAAAACTAACATGTATTCTACGATTCTTATATTCGATTAATAATAAATAATTGGTGATTAATTTACCATATGCGCATAAGATTGTCCACAATCGCTCGCTTACTTACGTCTTTGACCATTGAACGCGCCCGCTTCTGTTAGTAACTACGCGAAAGCAGTATGTTGATACGTACCATGTGATGCATATACAAGTAAATCAAACACCAATTATTTATTATTAATGCAAGTAATAAAAAAATCACAAATACATGTTGATTTTTAGTTAGGTAGTATAATAGTTTTAGTGTACTAGTTTTTAAATCTGTAAAAAATTTCACACTACTTTTGTAGGACCTTATACAGGGTGTTTTTTTTTTTACCGGGGACAGTATGGGGAAATCTGAAACCATAAGAAATACAGGCAAACTGTCTTAGGAACTTTGAGGGTCTTTTTTTGTGAAAACAATTTTGGCATAGTCAATTTTTTGGTCAAGCGTGAGTTGTCCATAACGAATGAAATTGACTATTTTTTTTAATGCTATTCGACTCGGTTTCTTATAAGGATCATTTCATTGTATTGGAAGAAAAAAATCGGGACAGCAGAAGTTGGTCAAATTTATTAAAATGTTTTTTCATGCAATAGAAGACAAAAAAAGACTTAATGGTTCCTAAGACAGTTTCCCTGTATCTCTTATGGTTTCAGATTTCCCCATACTGTCCCAGTTAAAAAAAACACACTGTATATAAAATAAATAAAAATCTTCAGTAATTCCTTTACATAACGATTTTAGTAACGTCTCAGACTTTTAAACTGATTTAAAAAAAAGATAATAATTCTAAGTGACATATATATTTAATAGATTCTTTATATACTAAAGTAGGTTCAATAACGTGTGTCAATAAAATTAAAAATTATAACTGATAATAATAAAATCATAGTAAAAACGCAATTAATAATATTTGTATAATAAATAAAGCTGGTTCGCTCAATTAGTTGCGGAACTCGCGGGTAAATACTATCCGGTAAGGTATTTCAAAATACATTATCTAACTTTCAATTACACTTTTAATAATATATCTTTATAGTATAGTTATCGACTAATAAGCGATAATATTTACAGTTAAACAACACTCTACTAGCTAGATACCTGCCTCCCGACCTATGCTGAAGAGCCACAGGTGTACGTTTCTAACTAGGATTTTATATAACTTGAAAAAAAAAATTGAAATTAAATATAGTTTGTTTTAACGTTTATATCTTCTAAAAATGGGTAAATAAATAAAAAAATAGTGGTCCGGCTCCAAATGAAAATCAACGTCGCAATTAATACTGCGACATAGGTATGCCGAATTAATAACAACTGACAACGATCCATACTGTTTTAATGCTTTTTTTTTAATTATTTTTGCAGTATAATATGTTGTTGTCAATTATTTTCTTTCGTTCAAAATTCTATAAAGGTTCAAATACATACATGATTATTTATTTCTTTGTAATGTTGAAGTAAATTCTCGATTGATACGCTCTCACGTTACAAGTCTGACTTTCTTGTCTGACGCGAGCGTTCGCGTCAGACAAGAACATAAAATAACAACGAGAAACGCCCGCAAAACATTTTTGAATGGGGTCTATTCAAAATATTGATTCAATCATTAAATTGATCTGAGCACTCGTGGAATGAATTACAGAATCGTTTATTCATCCAAACACTGAAAAACAATAATAAAAGAAAATGCTTCAGAAATTGTCACCGCGTGCGTTGCAATGCCTCGTTGAAAGGGCTCTTTTTAAGACCCTAAGATTCCTAGGACAAGTAAGATCTGATTTTCAGCTGGAGCCATCAGCAACAACTGGAAATAATGTAATGTTCCAGAAAGTAAATATAATGCACAAGTAAATATTCGAATCGACAATTTAAACGTCGAGCGTTTGGTGGTAAATTCATACGAATCTTTAAGGGTTATAAATTAAAGTTAATCTATTTCCAAAAATGTGAATGTTTTTACACAGTCTTAATATTATATTAAATACATGAAACAGAGAAAATATTTGAGGACCCCAGAGGTAAAGGGGTCTAAGTGACAAAATTTATGTTTTGAGATAATTGAACCAAAAGTCAACAAAATTTTGTAAGAGGGAAAGTTATTTTTTTTTTTGTTTTGACCATTTTAGGCCAACACTTTGGCCATTTGCTTCTAATTAGTACTAACAATAGATTATTAAAATCACCTGTGTTACATTTATCGAAAATGTCACTTAGACCCCTTGACCTCTGGGGTCCTCATTTGTAGAAACAGCACCCGAGCCCATCAGGCACAGTGCTCTCCGACTGTACCGAACCTATTCCGTAACATTAGCCAGTCTTTCGGTTACACTACTCTAACACTACCACGATATCTACTCTCTCCGATGGCGACACAACCTCGCTGACACTATAATTGCATACACTGTATTAATGGGGTTTTTACGGTGTTTCGAGCGTTGTAAAAAAAAACAGGGTAGATGGTTAATAACTCTTCGATATTTTTAGACGGGAGTAGACAATAATTTGTGTTGAATAAATGAATTATTTGAAAGATATTTGTGAGGCAATTTGTAATTTTACGACAATATAACCACAACAAGCTACCATTAACCTAAAACCATCAAATACTAGCCCTCAACACTAGAGTATTAAGGTTTCGATTGGTATAAACTGGATACCATTCTGCATAACTGATCCAAGCGACTAAAATAAAATTTTACAGCACTAGATTATTCTACAAGGCGCTTGTACTAGGTACTGTTATAATAAATCACAATATAAAATTTAAAAATTAGACCGGTGATGAACTTTCGGAGATTTAAGATTTTGAACAAATGAAAGTTTACCTTTTTATATATATGGATTAGTATCCCACTTGTTAATGTTCATGTAATATGTAACTTGTGGTAGCTAATTAGGTATTTATCTACTGCTATATGAATTAGTTATAATTTTTATGTATTCATATGCACAATTACACTGTTTGTGCTCAAATAAAATGAAATAAAACATATTTTAAGAATTGTAGACATAGAATTACATTAAATTGAGTCGAATGGTGCAAAACAAAACCAATAAATATCAAATTTGACGCTTGGACTAGTAATGCATAATTGTATCCAATTGACATGTCGCTGTACGTATATGCCATAAAAACAGTTTCATATGATAAATTGGCTGTGAATATTAAAATCTATACAGTATTGACAATCGAGCTTTGAGTAAATACAAACAATTGTGCGGTTCACTATAAATATAGGTGGTTAGGTAGCGCCAACTGCAAAAACAACTTTGCAGTACAAAGTTACTCTCTCAGTTATAGCAGCAAATATGAACCTTCAATGGCCGAAATAATTGTTTTGAGAACGCAAAAAAGTTTGCAATCACGCCAATGCTCTGTTGGTAGATATTTGACGAAAAAAAATTTGACGATATTTGATGTTTTTATAAGTGACATACAGTTTGCGTAGGTATATATTTTTTGAAGATAATCTTGGAAGTGACACGATTATATTTAAAAACCGAAAAATAAATTAAACGTTTTTTACATTGGCACCTCGTATTTTTTGGCACCACTAGCATTAACCAAACGTAATCTTACATAAACTAAAACCATTTTTTTCCAAGTAAATTCGGTAACAGCACCAATAACAATCGAAAATAATCAGGAACAAGGTGCCCGCGGAGTTTTTACAAAATTCATTTTTTTTTACATTTTTTACACAATGGATTGTACACGAACTAGCACCACTATAGTATTAACGTATTAAGCGAATCATTTTAAAAAACATATCTGTATAAATGCAAAACATCGCTCCCAGTTTCCATCACACAAATTTGAAATTGACAAATTTAATACTATTGGCCAATTGAGCGTTCGAGCAAATACAAACTCTTTGAAGCTAGGTCGCGCCGATTGTAAATATAACGTTGCAGAACAAATTCATTCATGCAGTTGGAGCAATGACTTTGAACTTTAAAGTGAACACAGTAAGTTGTTTACGAACGCAAAATTGTTTTGTGATTGTCCGAATTCTCGTTTGGCCAATGCTCTATTGTACATGTGCGCGGAACATCAGCGGTTCGTTGTTAATGATCGAAATAGGTAGTACTACTCAACTAGTTATCTTAATACGGATACACCAAATCATAAAAAATTTCGTGATATTTAGGATTTTGAAATGTTAATCAAAATCCCAATCCCAATATTCCCCGCTTAGTTCTTATCTTACACACAAGAGAAAATTTCGAGCTATAACACAGACCCAGTATAGATTGGTGAATACATATGTGGCGTCGAGAGCCGACCTCTTTGGTCGAGCTCCTAATTCGATTTATTTAATTGTTTTTAAGAGTGTTCTTTTTATAAGTTTTACTTTTGTTATTTTTGATATGTCCTGTCAACAATTTAGTAGTACATACACATTGTCACTAGACTAGAAGAAAGTTCTTACCATATTAATTTACACTGTTTTAAATTCTAATGTATGTTGTTTTATCAAGCTTTTTCCCAACGCTACAAACGTTGTACTGTACGTTGGTTAAATAAATATTCACATTCCGAAGATCCTAGTTTCTTCTCAAGGTAGCTCAGTAAACACACGCACAAATAATTGGAGAGCATTCCTCCAAATTGGTGACCCCGACGTGATGATGAGCAGCAGGAGAGCTTCCTCCTAATTGAGAGCTTCCTCCGACAGGAGAGCTTCCTCTAACTGGAGAGCTTTCTCCAAATTGGTGACTCGTGATCGTGATGTGAACAGTTGAGAGGAATTGGAAGGATCACTACTACGGAATATCTGGGAATTCTTTTTTATTCTCTAGCGCTCTACCAAGGTATCGAATTTAAATACATTTCGTGACTGCAAATTATTGCAAGAATCATCCGGATGAAGATTTAGCCGCATTTTCACATGGATTCATAATTAATAACAATATACTTTTTCTTTCTTTTGGTGTGTGATTGTGTTTTGTCATTTACTTTTTTACATAAAACTTTTGTTTTTTTTTTTACAAGACATCATCATCATATTTTATGACTCTCGACGCCACACATACATGATTTTCAGGTTCGCCGTTTCCTTGCAATGATTTTCTACAACGCCGAGCTAATGACTAGTGAAAAATCTGCTAGATAGTTGGACTCTCAGCATAATAATAATATTATTACTGCAAGTAAATTAAAATTTTTGTAAATTTTATATAAAAAAAGAAATCAAGCATGAAAATTTCTAATCGGCCAAGTTTATACAAGTATCTCAACGAAATTGAAATGTATAAGAAGTAATAAGAATATTTCTGTGCAAAATATGCCAATAATTTGTATTTAGCATCAAATTGTTAAGTAATATTGCATACTTGTTGATAAAAAGACGGAAGATCATTCATAATTTTATGATTCCGGGATCCCGGAGGTATGTCCATATTAAGTCCAATTGAGTTTTTCGACAAAACTTGCACTACCTACTCTGATCATCGGTTACAATCTTGTAAATGTGTCCATAATAACAACTACCACACATTTTTGATTAAATTTAAGACTGACTATATCAATTTATCACATGGCTTTGCCTTTTGCCTTTTGGCGAATGAACGTTGATTATTAACTTTATTTGAATATATTAAACATCGATTTGACTCAACTTCACTTCGGATAATCGAGTGCAAAATTTAAATTAACGTTTATGTGAAAAAGAATAGATTTCTCATTTACAACGTGCCATATGTCGCAGAATAATGTACTTAATACTTACTAATATTATTGTTATACAAATTAAAATCGGCGAATTCGAAATTAAAACGAGTCAAAGCGTCATCAATATATCACAAATCCCGCCTTTTTTTTTTATTTTTGACTTTTTGTGTGAAATGTAATGCAAAATCTCAACGAGTAGCGCAGTACAAATTTCGACCTTACCATTTATAGTGAGTATGTTCAATTTAGCGTATACTTATTAACCACGTCCATAAAGCTCTAGAGGAAGCCTCACTATACATATATCATAATAATTACAATTAATGTACCTAATTGTTTAAATAAATATAATTTTAAATATCATTTAGTACGTTTACACAGTCATACAAATTCAAATTCAATGTCATACAAATTCTACATTACTAAAGCAATCTCGATGTCCAAACTAACGTTTTACTAAAATGACTTTTTTTGCTAAAATTTACACATTTTCACTAGCACGACGATTATATTTCTAAAGAGTGTGATTTTTAATTTGTTCTGACATTGTAAAAAAAGTAATGTGGTATATATATGTGTAGGTAGATTGAAATAATAAACCATCTCGCGCATGTTAGAACTCAAGGGCAGATCCACGTCGAACTTTAGTCTCGCCAGTATCATTCGGTATCGAATGAAAGAGTATCGATATCGATGATTGGTATCGCAAAAAAGTATAGTATCAAAGTATTGAAAGAAAAGTATTGATACCCCAAGGTATCTTTACTTTTCTTCGATATCGATACTTTTTAAAAAAGTTGATTGCGAAAAAAACAAACCAACACCACACAAGGTACATTCCTGAATGCCAAATACGTACCTTTTCAAAGTTTTTTGTACGTATATTTTTTACAAGTTGCCAGTGACATTTGATAAAGAAAAAAAAAACCTCCACAGCCCAAAACATTTATACTGTCCTAAAGCTCTCGACAAAAATTTCGGCACCAATTATTAAATATATAGATTGTCCTCGTGAATAATATTAAAACTAGAGATTATTAATTTCGATACACTACCTGCCTCGAAGTATCATACGAGTAAAAGCATCGATTACAAAAGTATTGGTATCGAACACAAAGTAATCGATACCGAAAAGTATCTATACCTTTTCAGTGTTCCACCACGTCAGTATCGCGAGAGCCGTCGGCGAGAGCGTATGTGAGGTCGCATTGCGCCTTTTATTAAACGAATTATAGGCTACAGATGTTAGGCTATACAACTTCGGTAGCTCACATTTAGTAGACTAGTTTTAGATATGTTGAAGTATGAAATGCACGAATTTTAATTAAGCCGTAATTGTATTATCATCTCACCAACCAATATTAGCCCCGAGGCGCTAAAGACAAATAAGGTGCATCACGTCTAACAGAGTGGACTCGGCAAGCCGCTTGAGACAATGTGTATGAGGAGGGCCATGTACAGCAGTGAACACTGAAAGGTGACTGAAATGATTGCATTGCATTGCAACTAATATAGACAAATTATCGACAGTTGTACTGATAAACGTGTGAAGGAGAATGGGCACATTTGACCCAGCGAGTACAGAAACCAAATAGAATTCCAACTGTTAACTTACGATGTGTGGTTAAGCGCTCATTGATTTTTTTTTTAAATAATCTACGGGGTTTTCTTAATTTCTTGAATAATTTGATACATTGCCGTAGAAAATGACTCGGTCAATAACTCGGTTACTCACTACGGAGTATCTATACGTACACAGGTTTTATATATTGCTATTTCTTTCATTGGTAATATCATGTTTTAGACAACATTTTATAAATATTTTTTTCTGAAAAACAGCAACAACAGTAATAAACTTTAGTGTGGGAGCACATATAAGTAAATCCATATCACAAAAATCTCCAGCCTCTCACAGAGCAGCGCACTATGTAGGCTCGAACTACACATTCTAGAGGACTATTCGGTACACAATTCATCTTTGTACTCGCTGGGTTTTTTGTCGATACTTCGTGCCCATTCTCCTTTAACGATTGCTTAAAATCTTTTCTGTCAATTAAAACTTCAAATAGTTTATAGAAATTGACGAAGAATTTCAAACAATGATTACATTTTTATAGCGTTTATGAGTAGATGCTGGATTAGATGCTTCATGTCGCGATTCCACTAGTTTATTAACTATTCAGTTTTATAACTAGACTAGACTTCGTTATCGGTAGGGGGAGAGTGTACGCTGCATTCCCACGGCCGCTGGGCGCACTCGACTGGCCACGTTACCCCTCTCTCACAGAAGACTACCTTGAAATATACTGCATTTCCTACTTTATCGTATTTCCGTCCCATCCCTCTCCATTTTCCCAATCTATTCCTTAATCTGCAAAGGTAGGCGGCGCATCCGGGGCGTGCCAACGTTTGTCATTCTAGACTGATGTTGGCATGTATCGCGGATGGGTATAGGCGACAGTATCCACTTACCATCAGGTGGACTGTATGCTCGTCTGCCGCCTTCGTACATAAAAAAAAAGTTGATTCCGAGTGAATCGCAATTACGATTTAGTGACAATGAACGGTTTTATATTGGTTAGTGATTCGATAAATAAAATGTTTAATAGCATGTTCCTTAAACACGGTTTGAACTAAGGTTCATATCGTTCTAATATCGATTGCTGACATTAGTACTGTTGGATGTTATTCAGTTGCGAGTTATAATGCTTTTTTGTAATGTCCAGACTTTATATAAAGAAATGTACAGTTGCTTTTCAAACTAGTATTTGAAAAAAAGACTATTGTTAATGTAATCGTTATACGAGATCGATTAAATTTTGGAGGATATACAACTACAAAAGTATTTATGAATCACCAAGTACGCAGATAGACGTTATTTAAAAAAAAAATATGGTTATTAAATTGAGAACAATTTACATTTTAAGATTTAGATGTTAAAAATCTATTAACTCGTGTAATTAAAAATATGCTGTTTTCGACATTCTATATAAAGGACTTAGGCGGCAACTGGGCGGCTTGAAAACTGGTCCGCGGGCGAGTTTACCACTTTTTGAAATTGCTGGCGGTTAACAGGTCGGGGAACAATTTAAAAAGTGGGGCAGTTTACTAGTCACAAAACGAATATATGCACCTAGTCCCAACCACTTCTAAAAATTGTATTCTTACTATGTTCCTTTTCAAGACTACATAAGCAACAATAGTACATTGTTACCCTAGGGGTGAAAGTGACTTATTTCAGTCCCGAGACTGGGTTTGGTGCCCGAGCGCGGCGAGGGCGCCAATAGGTCGAGGGACTAAATAAGTCCTGAACCCCTAGGTAAACACTGTGCTTTTCATTACGAATACAAGGAAAGTAATTTAAAAAATATACTCTTTAATTAATGGGTGTGTTTCTTTATGTTATTTCAATTTTACATCGCGCTGTAATGGAGTGGCTGTATAGGAAGTTAGATCATGGTTACATAGAAATGTGAAAATAGCTCTTTTTTTTTCTTAATTTTTCAGTTGTCTGTCAGTTGAAAACGCTCACCCTAGGGTGTATTGGGCTATTTTCACTTCGCTCCACAGGCAACTTCGGACCTACTTTCAGAGTATGAGTAATGAAAAATGACATTTTCAATTATTGTATTGTTACAACTACATTTTTAAATGTTCTTGTAATACCCATTTTGTTGCATTATGTAGTTTAGAAGTGGTTGCCACTCGTCCCCTTCTATCTGTTTTTAAGTAGTAAACTGGCCCACCTTTTAAATTGCGTCCGGGCCAGTCGACTACCAGCGATTTCAGAAAGCGATAAACTCGGCCGCGGCCCAATTGTCACCTAAGCCATTAAAACTGATAGAAACTAAAAAACAAACAATTAAATATTAAAACGGTCGAGAATAATGATTCAATGTTTAGTTCCGTATGCAAAAATACACAAATATGTATATATATATACGGCGTTACAAAATTGCATCATAAGTTTCAATTTACATAAGTTTCCACTTAATATCTAGTTATAATACGGATACGATTTTGAACTCCACTTTTAAGTATTTTAAAATGCACAGTTATTCAAGTTCAGTTCAAATCCGTGTCCGATATTACATACTACATATATTAAAACCTTGTTTAAGTATATCTAGGTGCATCGGAAGTTTTATAATGGCTCATTTACACGAGGAGAGTTTCTCGAAGATCGGTCAAAAGCTAGTATAAACAACTGTTATCATCGTCTGATCACTGTTATTCCAGTTATCATCATGTGAACAGTTGTAGGCGAGAATTGTATGTAGTTTGGTTGCACACGAGAGTCATATACAATACGATACGTATACAATCAGTTCTCGCCCGAACCGTTCGTGAAACTCTCCTTGTGTAAATGAGCCTTATCGATAAGTGCCAAAGGCCGTTTAATAGTCAGGACGAGATGGTATTGAATTTCTATACAGCTAGTGATAAGCCTGACATAAGAATAATATCGATTATTAAATTAAATTTTGTGATTTCCCGCTACCGATCGAACGACAGTCACTAGAATTCCAACATTTAATTTGATAAATTAAAACTGGTAAAATTAAAACATTTCACAGTATTTCAAGGAGGCGTCCCCCAGGGTAACATCATGGGACCACTGCTTCATAGCTTAGGTTCTAATAGACACTAACGAAGATGAACGATCTAAAAATTATGCTAAATTTACTGATTATTTTTATAGAACAGTGGTACTATGAGATTACACTCAATTTTGGATGTGCAAGAAATTTTTGACGTTCACGGAATATTGTTTTGTTCAAATTCTGGATCAAAAGCACCGAAGAATCATTCGAAGTCATTAACTATTAAAGCATTACAATATTCAATTATGACTTCTGACAATAATTCGCTTAACAGAATTGAAAAACAAGCGACGCGTGCGACCTACTTTGGAATACTTTTAAACTTTTTCAAATTACGCCCACTTAGTAAACAATTCAAAATTATATTTGAGCGGTTCAATAAAGTTCGCTGTTTATATGTTTGACTATTATTGAAATTTCGGACGTATGTTTTATACAGATTTATTTTTGACTTATACAGAAAGTATTGAAAATTGTGACTGTCGTTTAGAAATCGCTCACCGACACTTGCCTTTTTTACACATGCAAAGAAGGCCAAAGATAGTTACATACAAACATACAAATAGGCACACTAATGTGAAACAGCATAATAGAGCACATGAAATTAACTTTAATCTATACATTTTGCATGAAACTATCCACACCCTTCTCAATCTTTACCGGAAAGGATACATACAGGGGTGTGATTACGAAACTGAAAAAAATTTGTTTCCCTTTTGAATATCTGTTCAAAAACGACTTTGTACAGTCATCCAATGATAATAATGAGCATTTAAAGGTCAGTTTCAAGTCTAAAACACAAGTGCGTTTTTCGATTGCAAATCGCGAATAAATTCAATAGCTGACAAAGCTCCAAATATAATTAAATATTAGAAGATTTATCAGCTTCATTCGCGTTAGATTCGTTCTTTCAAACGACTCAAACGCGAAATTGCTCATAATTTTCGTGGGTTCACTATACATTAGCCGTTATTTGCTTTAAAGATCTTTCTGATATCTTCTAAAGTCATACCAAAGTATTTTCAGTTTAATGGCCGCCACGCACGATAAGTTAAAACTGTCAGTTTTGACTGTTTAATCGTTTCTCGATTACACATAGAAATGGGGTCGCAGCTGGTCAAGAAGAATTAAGCACGTATGAAAAACCTTTTTAGTAAGTATTTAATGACGTAATTACTAGCAAGGCGGTCGTGCATCAGAATCAGACTAATTTATTTTATATTCTAGTTACAAATGAAACAGATCTTACCGATAAGGTAGAAGTTCATTTTTTATCTGTTCAGGGGTTCGACTTTATAAAGGTTGAGAAACGACGGTTTTTACACTACACACGGTTAGTTTTAACTGTGAAAACTGATAGTTTTAACTGATCGTGTATTGTCCAAAGTTGTCACACCGCCGTCGCTTTGTGTACCCGTTAGAGAACACGCCACGTAATAGCTACAACTGTACAAGTGCAAACTGGAGATACACACGAGTGCGGGCTAGTGTCACGCGTACGCGACACGAGCCGTGTCATCTAGTGTTGTAAAAACGAGCGTTGAGTGCTCGACGCTTGAGCGCTGAGTGCTCGACGCTTGAGCGCTGAGTGAGCTCTAATCAACTTTTAAGACTGTAGCGTTAAAGAGTATAAACGCTCACTAGTGTTATAGTCAAGGTTAAGATTCAATTGCACTAACACGTTTTAGCTCTCGCTCGTTTCAACAACACTAGCGTCACACACTTGTGTGACGTAACGTGTCACGCACATGACAAAGGGCTTGCCTGACATATGTGTCACGGGCAGATCGCGAGGGATACGTGCGTGACGCAAGACTCGCGCGTGACGCAAGAGGTGTGTTGTACGCACGTGACGCACGCCGTGTCGTCAACATGACGCATATGACACAAGAGGCGCGTGTCAAGCACCTGACACAAGAGACGCGTGTCACGCCCGTGTATACCTATCAGAAAACACGCCACCTATAGCTATAACCGTACACACTGACTTAACTGCAGACAGGAGACACGCAGGCGCAGATCTGGGCTACCTTCTCACACACGCAAGTGACACACGACGTGTCACAGGCAGCACGCACCTGCGTGACACTGGTCACGCACGGCGCGAGGGTAGTGTGTGATGCACGTGACACACGCCATGTCACCGCAAGCACACACTTGCGTCACGCGCGTGACGCAAGTCGCGGGGGAGTCGCGCGTGACGCAAGCCGCGGTCGAACACTAGCTGAGCACGCGTTGAGGCGCGCGGTGCGTGAGCGCCGCCGGTTGTTGTTGCGGTTGACCGAAACTGTTACGTAGCGAGTCCTCCATCAAACTACAGATTTTGTCGCGGTCGCCCTGAAATACGAATAAATGAATAATTAATTGAATTAATAACGTCACTAGATTTTTTTTCTTTTCATGATGATGCAATTAGCCCATACTGTCAGTGTCAAGTTTTCTTCGTAATAAAATGAACAATTTCAAAGTCTAAAATGTATCCTGTCAATGTTCAATCCCGTCAAAGTAAGTAAGAAGGTGGTCAAGAGTCAGTCCGTAAAGTGTCAGTAGGTTTACTGTGGACAGAAGAGGACTCCCTGGAGGCACACGAAAAGCGCAGTACTATGCTATTATTAGCACAAATAACACTTTGAATTTTAAAAACTAATAAACAATTCTTACAATTAATCAAACAAACACTAAAGTTCACTTCACGAGTTCCCGCCAAAAAAATCCTCACAAACAGTACAATTAGAATCAATATGAATTACAAGCAGTTGCCACTATGCCAAGCGGCCGCGACTCAGCATATACTACAACAAAAGTAGCAGCGGTGATTTTCACGTTACTTTTAATTATATAAACTAAAATGTAAATTATTTAAATCCCATATAAAACGGACCATGGGGAATAATTCTGTAAAAAATATGGATCGGGAACATAAAGACTAGATCTCAAAATGACCGTCATCAAAAAGTAGATTACATATTGACTAGATCGCTAGACGAAGATTATAAAAGGACTAGGTGCCAAAATGACTAGATTACAAAATTATTTTGCATTTCGTGTTTAATATACGTGCTATTAGAACAATTTGCCCGTTTTCCTTTTTATTTTAGTGCCAGTGCCAGGTGTGTGTATTACGCAGTGTATTTGAGGGTAGCGTCCATTAAGTGTCGGACGTCGGTGTGTGTACACTCACCTCGTGTATGAACCCGAGCTGAACCAGTTCGTGCGCGAGCGCGTGCGCGGATTCGTGCCGTGACACCGCGCACGTCAGCTGACGGTTCATCTTGTCGTCCATGCGCAGTAAGATCGTCATCTGTACACACAACATAAAATTACACTGGATAATGTGTACGTATAAGATTCCCTCTGTCCACTTGGCGCCTTTATCCCCTTGTTCACGACACGGTTTTCCGCCAGTGGCGACACGGTTTACCGCCAGTGGCGACACGGTTTTCCGCCAGTGGCGACACGGTTTTCCGCCAGTGGCGACACGGTTTTCCGCCAGTGGCGACACGGTTTTCCGCCAGTGGCGACACGGTTTTCCGCCAGTGGCGACACGGTTATCCGCCAGTGGCGACACGGCTAGCGTATTTTAGGCGTGAACTTCCCGTGTCATTTTTATATTTATATATTTAGATACGATAACGTTACACATACAAAACACTATTAGTAGAGATGCGCAGAGTATTCGGCAATTTTTTTAGTACTCGGCCGAATAACTAAGTGACGAGTCTTCGGTTAAAATAATGTAGTGTAATAAAATTAGATTTTTATATAGATGTAATGAAAATAAGCATATTTAATAAAGTAATGAGCATTTATTAATTTGAATTAAATGATGTAAACCTAAAAAGTAAACAATTAAAATTTGAAATTTAACAAAGGCAAAGCAAGGCCTTTTCAGGTAGCAGTCTGTTTCTTTTTTCCTCATGTTCGCTCATGGCGCTTATCGTGGATAGATTACGTGATAAATCACGTAAAGACACGGTCCATAAGCACGATGACACACTACTCAAACCTGGGGATCCTATCGCAAACGAATCTCGAAATCTTTTATACGTAATGTGGTCGTTGTCTTTTATGCGTTTATACGCCATGACTGGCGTGTGTCGTAAACAGTACGTGACAATGATGTATGTCATGGTATATGTCGTGGGCGGGGCAAATGTTACTAATGATCAGTCATGGTGTGTGTGTTCTGATCAGAGTACGTAATTATAGTTTGTTATAGCCTGTGTCGTGGACACGATTCTAATGTGTTACGGCATGTGTCGTTGGTAGAGTAGCCGGGGTGTCGTGTCGCGTGTCATGGTCAGAATATGCAACTGTTTTATCGTGACCCGTGTCGTGGTCACAGTATGTAACTGTCGTGTCGTGTCGCGTGTCGTGTCTCGTGCGGTGCACACTCACGAGTAGGCCGGGCGCCTCCTGGTGCGGCTGCAGGCTACACATCATATTGACGACGCGCCGCGTCTCGAGGTCGCGCGGCTCGGGCGAGGCGGCGGTCGCGCGCGCGCTCTCCGCCGCCGCGCGCTCCGCGGGCGACGCGGCGCGCCGCCGCCCGCGACCGCACCAACCGTACGCGGTCAGTGGGTAGATGCCGTACCTGGGAAACGTACATGAATTAAATCATAGAAGAGTCAGTGGTGACGTCACTGGTCAACATTAATTAAACCACAGATGTAGAAGGAAAGGTAACGCGATTTGGTTACCAATCGCTAATGCCTTCTATCGCATTTTGTCGAAATTTCAATGTTTACATACATGCGATAGCAAGCGATATATGAGATAAGATATCAGTTTCGCGCGCTGCGTGTCCCAAAATTATTTAAATTTAATATGGGAACAAAGTATTTCATTTTTACACAAACTAGTAAAAAGTACAAGTAGATGTACTTCTAGTACAAAGTATTTGAAGAGGAAAGCGCACGCTGCAATCCAACAGCCGCTGGCCACGTTACCCCTCTCTCACAGAAGACCCACTTTATCTTATTTCCCTAATGTACGTACGTGTTGCGGTAGTGAGTGAGATGTGCCAGAGCCCATTCCCATCCTATCCCTTCCCATTTTCCCAACTCTTTCTCCAAATCTATTCCTATATCTCCAAAGGTAGGCAGCGCATCCGGAGCCGTGCTAACGTTTGTCATTTTGGACTAATGTTGGCATGTATCGCGGATGTCTATGGGCGACAGTATCCAATTACCATCAGGTGGACTGTATGCTCGTCTGCCGCCTTCGTCCATAAAAACAAACCTGTGAATTAAAAGTGTTATTTATAAATCAGCTTAATAAATATTTGATCCGACTATAATATTCTACCAGTATTCAAATTGTTCTATCAAACTTTAATTCGCACTTTATCACAATTTGATCGAGTTAATTTAAATTTACAACAGCTGAATAAATCAAAAATAGTATTCAAAAATCTAATCTGAATCTGAATCAGACGACTCAGACGTAATTTTACTTGACTGGTTATTGAAAAAATTCGAAAATAATTGAATAATTCGATAATTTATTAAAAATATCAATGAATTTCACTTAACGTAGGCCGCGAACAGCCAATAAATGTATTAATCATTGTGATTTGATTATATTTACTTTTCAATTAAAATTCAATTCAATTTTGTTTCATTTTTGCAATGAAGTATATATATGAATGTGAAATAAAATAAATAAATAAAATTTTAATTAAATTAAATCAAAATAATTTGTATATGAAATGCAAATTCTATATGAAAAGACGCTGTTCAGAAATGCACTTGACCTGTTTTACGTGATGCTACATTACATGACGCTCGCTAATACTGATGCGTGTCTGAATAATGAGAGACACGATCAGTTAACTTGGGGATTCCCAGTTCTTTTTATCACGTCTCCCTACTGCCTAAAATAAAAATGTCCACGCCCCCCTTCGGCACAAGCAAAAGAAAGCCAATGGGCTCGCAATGCAATTTTAAAATACAACAAGGGTAATAAATCCAAAAATTAACCTTTAATCAATTGTTTTATTTCACGAAAATATTAATTTCAGAAAAGAAAAGAACAGATGAACAAAAGAAAAGATAAACTAATCCGCTCGCCCGCGCCCCCCTTTACACGTTGGGCGGACGAGCAAGCGGTCCCACGTGATGGTAAGTGTCACCGCCGCCCATGGACACCTGCAACACCAGGGGGTATGCGGGCGCGCCGCCGACCTTGCAAAATCCTATTCACAGCTCTCTTGAAGAACCCCATATCGTAGCTTAATGGAAAGACCTCTTGAGGCAGTTCGTTCCACAGCCTACGGGTTCGCGGTATAAAATAATGAAAACAGTTAAATTTACCACGCTATATACATATCCATGTTTATATGTCATATACTCCACCATATAATATTTATGATGTTTCTTCTTCAATCAGCTCCAATATTTTACCCTGTCTCTCGCGATGCCAATTCACTCTAAACGTTACGAAGCCATGACTTTTTCTTACGACCAACACGCCTCACTCCGGCGATCTTGCCCTTAATAATCACTTCGAAGAGTTCGTATTTGTCATGCTCTAGCACCTGACTCGGATGCGCGACTTAGATATATGTTTGCCGAGAGAAACCATACAATATCTAGCTGTAAACTATACAGTGTACTCACTTGACGTCCTCGACGAACTTGTCCAGTTTTTCAGCGTGCTGTAGGTCTTTAGCGGAGAGTTCTATTCGTTCGCCGTCGCGCACCGTCCACGCGGTCGCGCCGCCCGACCCGTACCACATCTCGTCTGTTATCGTTTCTGATATGTTCGCTGTAACACATTATAATAGTTATTTGTTATACAAGAGTGCAAAGTTGCTTTTTAACCGCGTGCTCAATTTTGATGACCGAGCAAGCGAAAGATTCTAAAATTGAATCACGAGCGCAGCGAGCGATTCAAAAATTAGAATCCTGAGCGTTAGCGAGGGAATCAAAAGAGCACGGGGTGAAAAATCTTTGCACGCGAGTGCAACACGTAACTTTTCATCCCACCTCAGCGAGGAAATGACTAAATGCAAAATTCTGAATCGTATTGTCACTTGTGATGAACAGTGTCACAATGGTTGAACTCAGGAGACACGGCCGAAAAATGTCTCAAACGTAAGCCGAGTCAAAAGAAGCTCATGGTGACTGTATGGTGGTCGTGTGAGGGTATTATCCGCTACAACTTCTTGAGATGTGACACAACAATTAATGCAGATGTGCACTGTGAAGAACTGAAAACAATGATGGACAAGCTCTCTGTCAAACAACCGAGTCTGATCAATCGATCTGGTGCACTGCAAGACAGACAGTTTCAAAGTTACAGAAGCTTCAACTGGAAACTCTCCGTCATTCACAGTACTTCTTGCTAGACCTTGCCTCAACTGATTTCCATTTTTTTCAGGAGTTTGGACAACTTTTTACATGGGAAAAATTCAACTCCGGACGAGGCAGAGGCATTAGTCAACTTCCATTAAAAAGGGCAAAAGTGCATTAATATTAATGGACAATACTTCGATTAATTAATTTCCATACAAAAAAAATATATTTGTATTTTTCCATATAAAACGGCAATTTCATAGCGGAGTGCGAAGAGCTGGAGATCTACATGTGCCATGTGCAGCAGTGGACGACAAAAGGGAGTGGTTACAGTAGAACAAATCTATTCAGTCGACAGACCTAAAGTCATTAACTTTAAAGTCACCGTAACAACTTGTTCGCGACCTACAGTGACTATAGGGCTGGGTGGCCCTATTTGGTGGCCTTGGGTGGCAATTATATACAAAAAAATACTGAATTCAGCTCTAAATTGTTATAATAATAATAAATATTTATGAATGTCTGCTCAATTACCCGTATTAACAATGATTGTTCTTTGGGAGAAAAAGACAGTACGCGATTGTTTTGCCGTGTACGCTATTTGCATCATAACGTATGAATAGGTGACTTTGAATATTGTATTTTTCCCGAAAACATATTTCTAGTATATCGTGATGGTATCATTACCGTTAGGTCTGTAGTTTATAACTTTATTGTCGTTATCCAAATAATGCAAACATGTGCACGGTAAAATTATGAAAAATTTCCTTTTAGTCTTGTATCTCAAGGCGAATAGTTTAGTTACACACGGTTTCTCACTTTTTTGTGCGTCGCGACGTACAAAAATGTTTGTAATCGTGCGAATGAGTCGTTCAGTCAATGTTTTTGGGCAAGATTTCTTCAAAGTCGACCTGAAAATATAGAAATGTGAAGAACAAAACTTACCGCATGTGTTCACGAGCGTGTGCGCGGCGAGTAGCTTGAGTGAGTGCACTTCAAACAGTAGCGGGTGGAAAAGTAACTCGCGCGCCGTCGGCCTCTTCGACGGATCTTTATTTATACACCTGAAAAGGTACAACATGACATACATGACCAATACTTTCACAAATATGTGCAAAAAGGAACTTCATTCCTTCAAATGGCATCGAAAAAGGATATTTTTTGTTATTTAATTAATTTTCCAACGAGATAACTTTGCATCAGCGCCCATAAATTTTAAATACAGTGGTGTATTCGGACCTTTACCGAAGGCTAAAACGATGAATTCTGCTCAGGACTGTGATTTAATTTACATAATATAATAACGACAAAATCAAAATATGGGCATCTAGAAAGGCCACATGAAATTATTTGCCTTAAACCTTAAAAGATATATGAAATAAAATCTTTCACATGAAGTATGGCTGGTCTATATAGATTTTTAAACAACACTGGTTTTAGAACCAGCCATCATCCTTTGGTAAAAACACAATTTTACTTGAAAAAGAATTTATGAAATTTTCAAGTCAAAGGATTCATAATCCATAGTTTTAAGCATTGGAATACGTTTGTATACATTCTATATATTTTTTCTAAACACTATAGCGACTTTAAAAAGAATGAGACCTGTCTTATAGTTTTATTTCTTGAAGCTTGTTAAGATAGTCGACAGGAATTATTTAATAAATACATATACAGTGGTATATATACATACATATCATAAAATCATATACAATACCTGTATATAAAGTCCTTTTGTCGCGACTCCTCCAAGGAGTCCACCGTCCTCATAATGTGTTCCTCCGTGACGTGACTACCGGAGTCCCCGTTGCCCTGAATCTCTAGCGCGGCTGTTTCCAGCGCGCACATACCGAACGAGTATATATCCATCGCAGGAGTTACCATTTGTGATGCTGGAATTATTAATTTATAATAATAAAGGACCTCATAAACGTTGCGGGCACCCGCTGGATGCAGGTCGCTGCCGATAGGTCTAAATGGCGGACAATGGGGGAGGCCTATGTCCAGCAGTGGACGTCCAAGGGCTGAGAAGAAGAAGAAGAATATTAATTTGAACCATCGATGGATGGTTAACCATAGAATATGGAATCGAACCATCACCATCGGATAGTTAATCAAAGTACCTACGGAGATGTAACATTACGGACCGAAAAGTGAGGCATTTGCAGAGCGCCTCATGTCGGTCAAAACTGTCAATTCGTCACGCATTTGACGGTAGAAAACTACCAAAAACGTATTATTAATAATTAACCAGAATTCTGGTAGGGACACCAAGACACCCTTATAACTTTTAAATGGTGAACCGACTAATTCTGTTTTTTTGTGATTAATTATTACCTGTCCAGTCAGAATTCAAATCCATCATTATGTCCCAGCCAGGAATAGGGACGCGCACGTAACTTGGTTGTCACAGGGCGACAGTATCGACTTACCACCAGGTGAACTGTTCGCTCTGCAATCTACTTTTTATAAAAAAAAAGTATAACTTTTTAAATTTTAAACTGTTAGTTGATATTGCTGCAGAAAGTCTCAAAACCTGCACAAGCAATGTAAATCTGTTAAAGATTTATGTTTACCAAAATAATTAAAATGGAAAATAAATATAAAAATATAAGGTCATCACCAGATATTACGGAGTCTTAGATATTCTTCATTTTGTTAAAATTGTTGGGATGCTTGTAGATTTCAATAGCTTCCCTATTGAGACGGGAATAATAATGATTCCCGGTTGACAAGATCTTTGTGTCCCTGAAGCAGATTGGTGTGTCCCTGAATATCTGGTATCCAGCACTCCGAAGACATCGAGCTCACGGGGAAGACAGACGAGAGGGGGGGACAAAAACAGACTCGGTACACACCACCCTATCACAACTACCCTCGCCTACTATAAATACCGGTGCGCCACAGTCGTCGAGTCAGTTGCGGTCGAAAAGCCGAAGAGATAACATCTCTCCGAAAGTGAACGCAGCCGCCACTGAGGATGTCAACCGCAGTTGTTGACGAAACGTTTGTAAGAAAGAGAAGAGATTCCAGAAGACCTCGGCCAAGTAGCCCGGAAAATTCAATTAATATGGACACCGGCCGAGAAAGTCTACACTCCACGTTTTTTAACGTTTTAAAAAATAAAAAATGTGTAGACTATATTTATAGAGGTGTCATATTCAAGGAGTTTTAGTTTGTGTTTGTTAAACGTTAAAGTATGTTTTATCTATAGTAGGTTTTTGACCCAAACTATGTTATCTGTGGGACGTGGAACCAGCGTGGGATGCGCTCGGGCCAGATGAACTTGAAGTTCACGATGGTGACTGGATGAGAAAATCCGAAAATCGTTTGTGGTGGCAGTCCTTGGAGGTCTACATACTAAGAGACATAGACTGATGGTATGATATGTTATCTGCCAAATTTCATTTCAATCCGTTAAAAAAATGGAAACTGATACATTGTAGTTCACATTTTCCGAAAAAAAAAATGAATATTTACTAAAAAATTATACAAAAATGAACAAACTAATAGGCAATCGTACTCACATCCGTATTCAGGCGCGACGAGGTGCATATTCCTCATGTTCTCCCGACAGGTCTTCACGTGGTGATGGATGGCGTCCGGCGCCACGGAGCCGATCTTCACCAGCCCGTTGTGTTGGATGAAGATCGTGTCGCACGTTAGGTTGCCGTGAACGATCGGCGGTACGCAGCCGTGGAGGTAACTGGAAAAGGAAGATTCAATGATTTCTTACGGTTTTAGTTCATTTTTTGGAAATTGCCAGTTACTTGACACGTCGTTGGGTACAGTGCGGTCATCTAGACACTTTATACCGCGAACCGGAAAGCTATAGAATGAACTACCGGCTGAGGTTTTTCCGCTGTGCCACGACATGGGGCACTTCAAGAGAGCTGTGAGCAGGATTCTGCAAGGTCGGCAGTACACACGCATGCCTCCTGGTATGCCTCCTCCTCCTCATCAATAAATAATCTATATACAGTCTAGTTTACTTGAGACGCATAAAGCAGCACTAGTTTGTACGGACTCTGCACATTAGATAAATTCTGACCACTTGCAAGTTGAATCATGATAACTTTTAAGTTTTCCGAAGGGAAAATGCATTCTGCAATCGTATAGCCCCGCATAAAGAATAAAATAACTTTCACATTGCATAATGCTTTATACTCCCCATAAAAGAGAAATGATAATTGTAATGGGATGTGGAAAACTCCTCATATCGTTCTAATTTCCTATTCTCAATTCTAATCAACTCTCTCTACAAATATATTCCTAAATCTTCAAGAGGCGCTTGTCGTGCCGACGTTTGTAATTCTGTATTGATGTTATGTTAACATATATCACCGATGTTCATGTGTGACATTGTCCAGCTACCACCAGGTGGATTGTTTGCTCGTCTGCCACTTTCTTCCCATAAAACAATAAATCAGTACGAATGTTCGGGGCTTAAAATAAAAAAAATATACGAGTTCATGAAAAAAGATTATCTTATGAGACGCGGAGCGACTAGACGTGAACACAAATTGTCCACTTGACAGAGCACCGGTCACTGCGACACGGACGAGCCTAGTGCAGGTGCCGGGGTGACATGTAAATCGTTCAGCTTGATTCCTTGTGTAATATTAAAGAGAAAAAAAAATGTAACACACCGACATATATTAGTGTATTAAGAAGCCATGTACTTTGATCTTGATTCAATTATTAAAATTTTAGATTTGTAGCGGAACTTGAACATTTTCAATATTAGAGTATTTACATCATTAGAAAGTTTCATATCAAAGGAACTGGCTTCAATAGTTTTCAATATGAAGAAAATCTATCAGATAGCATCTTTGAGGACGTACCTAAGTGCGGACAATATTTGAGTGCACCATCGTTTCCACGCCTGCAGCGGCAGTCGTTTCACGTTGCGCTTTGTTCGTTTGAGGAACTGTTTTAGCGAACCGCAGGACATGTACTCCGTTATGAATATCACCTGAAACACCGACATTTAAATTGATTAAAATCATTGGTACTATGTATTGTTGGTTATTATCTTAGTCATTAGTTTCTATTATTTTATTGGGGTTAAAATTACATTGTATTTTGGCTTCATGACCTTGAGCAGGTGAAACTTTCATTCTAAACACATTTACTTTATTGCTTTGTTATGCTATAAAAGATATTAATCAACGTTATCAACGAGTAAATTGTTCATAAATTCCTCGTTATTATTATTACTTTTTTTATGGACGAAGGCGGCAGACGAGCATACAGTCCACCCGATGGTAAGTGGACACTGTAGCCCATAGACATATCACGCCAACATTAGTCCAAAATAACAAACGAGGATTGGTGAAATTAGGATGGAGATGGTGGAGATTAGGATTAAATTTGGTGAAAGGGTTTTGAAAGGGTGAAAGGGTTGAAAGGTGAAAGTGGTAAGTGGATACTGTTGTCCATAGACATCCGCGGTACATGCCAACATCAGTCCGGAATGACAAACGTTGGCACGCCCCCGGATGCGCTGCCCACCTTTGCACATTAAGGAATGGATTAGGAAAATGGGGAGAGATAGGATGGGATGGAAATGGGCTCTGGCATATCTCACTCACTACCGAAACACGTACGTACATTGGGGATAAAAGTATAAAATGGGAAATGCAGTACATTTCAAGGTAGTCTTCTGTAAGAGAGGGGTAACGTGGCCAGTCGAGAGCGCCCAGCGGCTGTTGGATTGCAGCGTGCACTCTCCCCCTCATACTTTCTTTTATGTTGTCGACCTAGGTCAAAAGGCATTATTAATATGTCTCTCTCTTATAACAGGGAAATACCATTACTCTGTCGTTCATACATCAGAGGAGTTAGCTCAATACGAATTTTACTTCCATAATCTTAGGTTGTATATCTCCATTCTCTCTTCTTGCATTTTCAAATCCGCACCTCATTTAAGAATATCTATTATGTATTTGTATCAGGAGGATTTATAGCAAGTTTTATAGCGTGATACAATTAAAAGTATGTTAATTATTATTAATGATAGTGATACAATTACACACACATACGCATCCTCACACTGGGGCGCACAAACACGCACGGCACACACAAACGGACACACCAATGCAAACACAAATCAACATGTATTGTTAATAAGAAAAAAAAATCACCTATTACTTGCGGACAATCTATTAAATACTGTATAATATAATGTCAGTGTAATCTGTATTTGGCCATTAGCACTAGAAATATATTAGTTAAATAAGTTATCTAAAAGGCTGTAGATTACATAAATAAATAAATGATAATTAATTAATAATAAATCTGTGCTTTTATATTTGCATTTTAAATTACAACATCGTTTATACAATAAATAAATAATTCAAGTGTCTATACGTGTTAGAGTACATGATGTAGAGTGTTAGAAATATTATTAAAGTATAGTTCATGCTTTTCTATGCCCGCAGTATTATACCGTACATTGATATATCCAGCAGTGTCTCTCCACTGATGGATATAGGCATCTCCCAAAGGTCGCCACTACACACGGCCTTACGCTCTTCTCATTCAGCTACTACCGGTAAACTTCAAATTCAAATTATATATTTGCTGAACGATAGAGATGGATGGTAATGTGATCTTCGCCTCCCAATTCATTCTACCGGTGTAGCGGTGTGAAAAATTATTTATAAAGTTTCAGATTAATTCATCCATGTCATATACAGAGGTACTATTCAATTTATCACAGTTCATGTGTGTCAATTAATTATTATGGCTGTGATAGACTAAGAGCAGCGTACGCTGATGCGCCCAATCTGGGTTTTGTCACTTGTGCATCTGTTTAGCATAACTATCTTTCTAGTCGATTATTAAACTGGATTATCGAATTCGCGTCTATAACGTTTTCTGTTAATTGGTTTCACTCGTTGACCACACGGTTCGATATAAAATGTTTATAGGAATTGAAGGTAGGACACTACGGTCCAACTATGTCCTCTTAGATAGTTGCTTTTATTTTTCTTGAACATTGCTTCCCAGTTCGGTACATGACGTTGGTTGGTAAGGATGTTAAATGTTTCAATGAGGTCCGCTCTTAATACACGTCCAAATCAAACAATAATGAATTATATGCAGCTACACATGACCACATGTAAACAATCAAATACATCAATACGCAACACTACACATCAATCTATAACATCGAGAAATGTTTCCATTATATTTATTTAAAAATAATTCAAACTAAAAAAACAATTGATCGTGAGCCATTGACTTAGCTTATTTTTAAATCGTTGGTTTGGTAGATCTATAAATTATTTTGGCAGCTTGTTAAAGTTTTCGATAGACATACAATAAACATTTCTACTGAATATCATAGATTTGCACCGAGATAAATACGAAATATTTTTGTGCCTAACATCTGTTTCATAAACGTCAGCGTGATAATGAAATACAGTGAGTGTCGTTTAACTTTAGTGTGCAAATTTATTTTATGTAGAGACACGGTAGAGGAAGCACTAGTTTTCTGCATGAGCGGTGCTTACAGCTATCTGAAAACCATGCTCCACAAACTGCCCTTATGCATTTTTTTGGATTTCAAAAGAGCTGGTAGTGTTTACAGACTTCCCCCATAAGAGTAATCCGACACACAACCATGATATATGACGTGTATACATAATGATTGCTCGGGGAAGCCAGCGTGGTATGCCAGGGGGACGCTATAGGCTGATGTGTTGATGTGACTTTGTAATGACCTTAACATAATATGGAATAGTGCCTTTTCGTCTATTGTAATATTGATCATTAGTAGCATTTTCTGTGACATTATTACTACTTTTCTGTGTTTGTAAATCATACAGGATAGTATCATTTTTTAAAACAGTGGATTTTAACTTTTTCGTCGTGTATTTCTATAAGAGACTTTTTTTGTTTGATAACATTACAGTATTTAAGTCGTACTTATCGTTCGTAATCAATAGAATCTATCGTTTTGCTTATTACACAACAACAGTGCTTCCGATACCAATGTCTATGCAAATTATTTATGCCTAGATCTACAATACAAATATGCAATTTTTAAAACATTCAAGCAATACAGCAATGTTGGCATTCAATTTGCGCTCCTTGAGGCGAGAGTTGTAAACAACACCTGTGACTATAATTTTCGGTTCAACTTGCTTATTCTTCAAGTCGTTCGATATATTTAGCCTAAGGGCGTCCCACGCTGATCAATATTCAAGAACTTGTCTACAAGTTGTCGATCCTGCGACAGACATGGACTGCCCATTGCCACTTCAGCTTCGTAATTCTGCGAGCTGTCGATGCCCGCAGTGTTGGTACAAAATAGGTAAATAACCACATGTTAGTTATTGAAATTGTTGCTGGTTCTTTTTTTTTATGTACGAAGGCGACAGACGAGCATACAGTCCACCTGATGGTAAGTGGATACTGTCGCCCATAGAATCAGTTAACAGTAACATTTTTCTGTAGTTGTTACGGCATACGATACATGTAATAGCAGCGCAGGTAGCATCAAACACTTGGTGTACGTACGCACGGTCGGTTGTGTCGCCGTTCCTTATTCTTAATTTTCCTGTGATGTAAATACTGTTATGTTTGATGCGTACGACTGCGACGTGATATCATTGAATGTCGACGTTTGTTTAACATCATCAAATTAAGAATAAAGGATGGCGGCTCAACAATTAAACATTGCGACTGTGTACAAAGGAGTTTAGAAGGTTCTCACCCTGGGTTTATCGTTGTGTGTATCGGTCCAATACCGATGGAACTTGACGATGTTTGGGTGTTCCAACCTCGTGAGGTTGTCGAACACCATTTGTATTTTGTCCTCTTGCGCCTTGAAGTTCTTCCGCTCTGAGAACTGGACTTCGTTCCAAACCACCTCGACACCTTCCTCTGTGTCCATGGCCAAGTGTGCGCAGTCGATACCGGGCACGTCGCGTTGTTCAACCTGCAAACAATTGTAAATATCTTACTTACTTTTTGAGTTTTTTAAATTTGAAATTTTTCAATTTTAAAATAATTAAATTATCAGAAATGCGCCTGCTAGAAGTCGTGTGGTGTTGGACGGCTTTAGAATGGCATGATCCCCATCTCTTCTCGCGGGTGTCGTAAAATGGTAGAACAGCTGAGATAACAGCTGCTACCACAAGCCCCGAGGAACTATACCACTTATGAAAGAATGGACTCTCCAACGCGCTTGGCCAGCGTGGCGTTTTAAGGCTATACATCTTTCATGGATAAAATAATTTGTATGAGAAGGCGCCAGTCCAGCAGTGGATAATGAGATGGGGTATGACGGTGATGGTGACGATGCCTGGTAGAATTGTTTTATAAATTGTACTGGTAGATATAATTAAATTCATAAAATCGAAAACACTATCAAAGCAATGGTTTACAAATTTTCTTTTCGTTAAGTTTTAAATAACATTATTTATTACATACAAAATATATCTATTAAATTTTAAAATGAAATTACAATCAATCATTCAAAGAGGATTTTCTTAATAAAATCTATACATATAATAAAACTGTGGAACCAGAGTGTCTGTACATTGAATATATTTACCAAAAACTGATTGGGGGCGCTGAAGAGTATCAGGATACAAAAAGAAGATTTTGAAAATTTTTGTCTGTCTGTCTGCCTGTTCGAACACGTTAATCTCCAAAACTACAGAACGGATTTTCATGGGGTTTCCACAGGTTAATTAAGCTTAGCTTGGCGCTTCGAATAGGCTTTGTTTCATCGAAATCGGCTGACGGGAAGAAAAGATGCTGTATACAAAGCTTTATAAATCAAACTAAAATTCCACGCGTTCAAAGTCGCGGGCACATCTAGTACTAAATATTAGTTACAAAGTTAACAAGAGACGCACTAAACATTACTGTTTCACAATCAGACGTGGCCTTAAGCGATCTCATTCAATATTGAGAACTGTTTAAATTTGCACACAATAACCCCGCGACCTCCAGGCGACCTGGTGGAAGCAATCATAGCAAATTGACGAACAGTGGTCGAAATTACACTGCCTTCCCTCACGAGACCGGCAATCATTCAATTGAGATCCCTTATTGCGCACTTCGGACGTAATAACACTGTTTAACAAATACAGATCAGAAATATCTCATTTGTACATTTTAAATTTTACAACGTAGGGTTTTTTATCTGAAAATATTAAATTTCGGCGTGTGGTCTCTCGGGCGATTTTAGTACCAGGGTGGTATCTCTTGCCGTCGGTGTCATAAAGGCGACTGAGAGATAGCCGCTGCCGTAAGCCCAGAGGAACTATACCATCTCTAAAAGAGTGGGCTTGTCAACCCGCTTGGCTAACTTGGGGTTTTAACTATGGTTGGTCGGCGGCGCACCCGCATACCCCCTGGTGTTGCAGGTGCCCATGGGCGGCGGTAACACTTATCACCACGTGGGACCGCTTGCTCGTCCGCCCACTAATCTATAAAAAAAAAAAAAAAAATGGAAAAAAGCCGAGTGCTACTACGAGTATTCAAAAATCTCTGTTATCATATATCCATACTAATATTATAAGTGCGAAAGTAACTCTGTCTGTTACCGTTTCACGACTAAACCGCTGGGCCGATTTGGATGAAAATTGACACAGAGATACTAGATCGAAACTCAGGGACGGACAGAGGATACTTTCCAGGGACGGACTTAGGGTATTTACCACGATAACCGAGGTGCACGCGAGCGAAGCCGCGGCCACAGCTAGTCGATAATAAAATTATTATTAAGTTTTGGTATCATGATTGTCCTAACGTCAGCGGTCAGAAGAATCTCTACTGGAATCTAATGCAATATTCTAGTAATCGAAACTTGGGACGAAGTCGAAATTGTTCACTGAGACAAAGGCCTCGAGGCAGTATTTAAACTTAAACAATCAATTAACAAATCGTTTACAAACAGTCTAATGTTGTTTTAAATACTCGTTTAAAATTTTTAGTTGAAACATTGGATACTTGCCAGCGTTCGTCGACAAAAATTTTCGGAATGAAGCAAAATATGCACTGTCGCAAGTCATGTGACATTCATACGATTTGGATTTTTTGGTATTATCCTTACTGACCTATGAAGTAAGGTAACCTATGAAATATCACTACTCCAGTGATGGCCTAGGTCTATTCTTTACGTGCCTATTACGGGCCTACGAAATAACTCACGTGACCGACAAAAATATAAAGCACGTGTTATATTCAATAGGCACGTGGCTTGGTTTTTTTTTTTCAGGAAGAAGGCGCAGACGTGCGTGCACCTAGTGGTATGTGGTAAACAGGTACGTACATCGAGGAATAGGATGAAGTGGAAAATGCAGTACATTTCATGATAATCTTTAAGGTGATCGACGATGATTCTAACCCTCTAGCAATTGCGAGACCAGTGCAGTGGTATCGCTGATATCGATTGTCCTTATCAGTATACTATTCCAGATCAATTTATCAGACTGCAAGGCAAATGTCGTCAATACCAGTTTCTTCACTCGTGGCTTTCTATTGTAATCTACTCCTAGTAATGCGTTTACTACTAAGGTGCCGATGGGTATAGGTTAATCTGTTTTATATAAGTACACAAAGGAATTACTTGTATAAACCAATTTGTTTATTTACCGTTTTAACAAAGGGCGGATTTAATGCTACAGATAATTTTCTCCTTGCTAACCTTCGGACTATTTAGTGGTGATGTGATAGGTGCAGAATGAAACGTGCATATACGTAAGAAATATTTAAAATTTATCTCAGCGTCATTAATGCATCATAATAGGCCACAATAAACATTTATTAATTAAACACAAAACGTTATTTAACTTTCACTGCAGTAGGTTAATAAAAGATTGCTGATAAAAGCACAGTACGTACAGACGCTAATGTACATTGCAGTTATGAAATAAAGACTAAAATTGAATGCATAAGCTACACAGTTAATGTACTTAAACTATAGACTTAATAGATAGATATAGGATATTAACATAATAAATATATACAGTAACAATAGAAAACTTGGACTGTTTAGACAGACGTTGAAAAATCTAGCTTTTATATTATACAGGTAAACATTGTCTTCGTGTATTCGCAAATCTTTTTTACTTTCATTTATTTGCAATAGGCACACGTCCTTTGTAATACTTGGTATAAGAATGGTGTCAGATGCTAATGACCTTTGAAATACTGGAACACTACATTTTCTGAAATATATTTTTATGTTAGTAATTCTGCTAGTGCTTGAGACTTCGCGTGGATTTTATAATGATTCCAGCGAGAATTTTGGAACGGATCTGGATTGCTTATTTTCTTGTACATTTTTAATATTTTGCTAAAATTTCATATCGATCCATTGCTTCGTTGAGAAATGATTGACTAAAAATATTACTACCAGGACCGATGACTTGAAGATGAATTCGTCGGTAGCCGCTAGATGAGAAGAGAGATCATTCATTTTTTATAGAAAAAGACGGCAGACGAGTATACAGCCCACCGGATGGTAAGTGGATACTGTCGTCCATAGACATCCGCGGTACATGCCAACATCAGTCCAGAATGACAAACGTTGGCACGCCCCCGGATGCGCTGCCCACCTTTGCACATTAGGGAATGGATTGGGACAATGGGGAGATATAGGATGGGATGGGAATGGACTCTGGCATATCTCACTCACTACCGAAACATGTACGTACATTGGGGAAATACGATAAAAGTAGGATCCACTATTGGCCTAATATATAGTTTCTCTCTTATGTCAAATTACGGTCATTATCACTTGAATGACAGAAAATAACCTACAGTGTAAGCTCCGTACATCATGGGTTGACGTATTGTAGATAACTGGTACAACACAATAGACGAGTTGGAGGTAATAAATATGTTATTTTAGCCTAATCGTATAAACTCCATTTTGTAAAATTTCAGAATGAAAGCTCCCAAGTACAACTGATGACGTATTCATAGATAAGTTAAACGTCACAATAGATGAGTTGGATGTAATTAATATAATTTGTAGCACATTATCTGGTTTGTATAAATAAGAGATATAATTAACTGGAGGTTATCGCGACGTGCAGCGACCGATAGCGAGTTGAAATTAATTATGCGTTCGTCGTTTAAATAGTTAAGGCGAAGACGGTTTGGTGATACCTTAGTTAATTGTCTCGGTTCAATATATTTTATCCAAGAGAAAATAGGTACTTTAGACGTTGTAATGGCAATATCTAGCTCTTAGAGAATTGATATTTTGACAAATGGAATGTTTTATCGATAGCCATTGTTCCATGTAATCACGTCGTAATTATTTACCTCCGTAAAAGTTTATTTGCGATTCCGATGGAGCCATAACTTTAAGAAGAGAAACGGTTTGTTTTGTCTTTTAGAAGACAATATGTTAAAAAGTAAAAAACGTGTTTGTTTAACCTTAAACTTGTGTCAAACATACGACTTTCTTTCATATGTTTTTACTCTGTTTAAAGTTTTTGACATACAGTCTTTTATTTTTATTATCAATTGTTCACGTTCCAAATAAGTTTTTCTCTTTTACACAACTTTAGGGTCCACGCTCTAGAAGCTACAAGCTACATCTTACTGTCTCAAGTTTTCATTGCAAAAAAACACGAAAAATTAAAAATCACTGAGAATCTGTCTAACAATAGTACATTACTGTCCAGGCCCGAAATAAAGCAATTGACGGCCGAGTAATATTGGAAGGACGAGGCGAAGCAGAGTCCTTACTAAGTGATTTTAAAAGGACGAGGCGAAGCCGAGTCCTTTTAAAATAAACGACGCCGTTAATTGTTATTTCGGCCGAGACTTGTATAGTACTTTTCTCTAATTTGCGAGGAAACAATAAACAAATTAATTCAAAGAAATGCACATTCAGCCTTTATAAAAATAAATAACGTGTACCTAAAAAAACCTAATTTATGTTAGTGTGTACTAAAAATAACCTCGCTACTGTCCAGCAATCTTTATTATTGTCGTGTTGGGAATTGCTGGCGTGCGTACAGAAAAGAACCGATTGACGTATTTTTTTTTTAAATAATGAAGCCATTTCCGAGCAAGTAGGAGAAAAATATATTTTATGTCCGTGACCTTAGGGGCAAAGAGGCTAATTCGCTCCAGGCGCACTCCCTCCATTTTGTTTCGCGACAGCCAATACTAAGCCGGATTACACTCAGTTACCACTAACCATTTTCCAATTACAGCGATCAGCTCTGCTCTTAAAAACAGATGTTCTGCAAAGCGATTACAGAGCTAAAAATAGCTCACGGGAATACAAGGGGCCTTTATTCGAAGATATGAATATGAAATGTATGGTTTAACTATGGACATTGATGCTAAATATAAACGAAAGAGTATGCGTTCTAAACTAGACCTAACATTTTCAACCCCTCGAATACTATCACGGAGAAATGAGGATGTATATTAAACTTCTAAGGCTTGAGGCCTTAGACGGATGACGACTTCTATGACGAAGAAATAGGGACGGAAATATCTAAAAGAATAAGACAAGTTATGATCGAAAGGAGTATTTGAAAGTAAACTCTGAGTGAAACTTCTTGGGAGTTAGATGCGAAATGAACCTGTTGTGGGCACGACTGGACTCAGGTGTCCAAAAAACCAAATGTGATTATTTTATCCTTTTATTTGAAAGCTCCACTGGCAAGATTACCCAACAAACCAATAGTCACCATTCAAGACCTACACGAGAACGAAACCATAGCGCGAAGTAGAACCGATACAGCGCCATCTGTTGGCCTTGACATTAACATTACACAATAATTTTACAGACTTATGACACCTATATATATTGATTATGATTATGTTGCGAGAAAGTTGACAAGGTTCATAGAAATACTACAGCCTCTTGTAGATTTATATGCCATGCGATGCAACCAGCCCCTTCAGTATCCACTGTTGGTCGCGGGCCCCCTCAGTTGTCTCGTGTATGAAGGATGTAAAGCCTTAAAACTGCAACGCTGGCCAAGCGGGATGACGGGTCCACTTTTGCAGAGGTGGTGTAGTTCCTCAGGGCTCGTGGTAGCCGCTTCGTTATCCCTTAGTGGTCTTTTACAACATCCACGGGAAGACAATCTCTTCCACTCCACGAGTGGTACTATTCTATAGTAGGCCGATACCACACGGCACACGTAGATTTATTGTATGACTGGTGCAAATATAATGAAGCAATTTTACATATTTCTATTGAGTATCTTGCATTTTTCTTCAACAGCTCGCTGCAATGTTTGGCTTATTTTAAGTACTGCTCTTTCGATATTGCATCAGCAGTAGAATGCAACGTCGTGACATATAATGTTGAACCCCTATGTATTAGCAATTTTTACGAGCTTACAGCAGGAAACGAGAATTTTAAAGCTTTCATGAGAACGGCTTTGAACATTTTCTAAATATGAAACTGTGTTTTCTAAGTTTGAGATTAAAATGAATCTATGAACCCGGCTATTTTGACAATTTTGTTCAATTGCAGACGTACATATTACAATATTGTATGAAAGGCCACCAAAAGCAGTTCATTAGTTACCGGTATTAGTTTTGCAAAGTCAAATATAATAAAGACACATAATACGGTATTTATGAAAAAACATATTCTTAATTAGAAATGTACATTGCGTTCTCAGAACACGAAATCTCATATCAAAGACCAACCTTTTCCGCTTAGTACTTATAGCAAACACTATAAACTATGGTTATAAGTTAGTGCATGCCGTGAAATGAAAACGGTTTGAAATTGCAGAGCTCTCCTCCTAACAGCCCATTCACACGGGACAACAGTTTTGCAGGAATAGTTTTTTTTTCTATGTCGATGCTACTGGATGTGATGTTCACACGCAATGTTGCTGTTTCGGTTTTTATAGGGGAGTGAACGCGAGAGGTTGTTCTTTTATACTAATATCATACCATCAGCCTATGCCTCTGTAGTGTCTAGAGAGCACAAGCCATTGAACTCAGTTAATCAGGCTCTGTCAATATGATCTTTTATTTTTCAAATATGGCGTCTCAAGTAGTCTTCCAATCCTCTGTACTGCTAACTTTCCCACTGCCAAGGTTCGCCTCTACACCCAATCGTCTGTTCTTCTCTTACAGTCACTATTGGTGAACTTCTCCAAGTCGTCGTTTCACCTGGTCGGATGGAGTTTCACACTGCACTTGTCAGTATATGGTCTCCAACTCCATTCGAGGACTCGTCTACCCCATCGTTTGACGGTTCTGCGGCAGATTTGGCCCGCCCATTGCCATAAGTTCACAGAAAGTTATGTGCCACCATCAATTGCGTATTTTTGCGGTTACAGAATCAATATTTTTAGTAAACCGAATGTCGTGAGCGTATGGACGTATCTTTTAGTACGATTGCCTAAGTGTCGATAAGGCGTCAATACCGCAAAAAAAAGATCTTGCACAAACTGTTATGCTCCATGTGAAGGGGCCGTAATAAAGTGGTAGGTAAATCATTATTTATCTAACAAATTGCACTTTCCCGGTTCGCCCACACGAATGTTGCGTTTAACGAGAGATTTCACTCGAATTGGCTTTCTTCGAGCGATTTATGACGTTGTTAAAATATTGTGCCGTATGGATATTTTGCATGATTGACGTCTTTATATATTTTAGCCAATAAATAATAATAATAAGCTGACAGTTTACTAGACAGTTAGATGTGGGATCACAACCGGGACCGACGACTTGAAGTAGTTCGCTAAGAGAGGAGCCGAAGATCGCGTGTGATGGTGAGTCTTAGGAGATGCCTATAAGTAGCAGTGGCGATATATAGGTTGATGGTATGGTCACAACCCTATCCCGTTAAAAGCAGATCAAAAAGCCCTTATTAATTCCACAGTCTCAGGAAAGTCCTAAAAGTATTTTATAGTCTTTGAATGAAATACTTGAATTAAGGAAATGTACCGCCCATCCCATTAATCTCTCGTCAAGAGAGCACGGAGAGTGTAATGAGGAATCGGTAGGTGCTTACTACTCGTATGTAACATGAGCTCAAAGATAGTCATGTCATTAGCATACACTTTGAACTACACTTTAAATTCAGCATTTAGACGATGCAGTGGACTCTACAAAGAGATGTATATATATTCATTATAAAGCCCGTGTACTTGCAATTTATGTGTCACGAGGAACGCCTCGGTATCACGGCTCGCCAGAACAATTTGCTAATATGCCGTGTGACGTGAGCGCAGTGACAATTTGACGAGCTTTACATTGTTAAAGAACACTTTTAGACTACACGATTTTGTGTCGTGTCGTATGGAAATTATAATGAACAAATTTCAATAGTAAGTAGTGGATCCAAATAAGACGAATAGGTTTTTAAAGTAAAAAATATATATTATGTGTAATAGAATAAACTGAATTTATCTATAATAGGAAAACTACAATACTCGTAATTTCGCGGAGTTTGTAATGGCTTCACAGACAACAAGCGCTGTGTTTCTACGCAGCTTGTGCTGAGTTAAGAGCCCGGACTGCATTATTCGGAATTATATTCATAATTTTCCTGTGTCTATTTCCTTTCTTTTATTTTTATATATATAGAAGTGATGGCAGACGATCAGGTGGGTAACATCATCGTAAGTAGTTACCGCGGGCGTCCAGGGCCACGTGCAACATCACGGAGCATATGTATGCGCTGTTAATTTTACAGAATCCTGTTCACAGCTCTCTTTCTTCCCGTATTATTCATTTTTAAATGAACTGTTCGTTTAATTAGTTGGAATAAAGTGTTTGTATATTGTCTATAATCGTGAGAATGACTGAATGAATACTAATAATCTTGTACGACTTAAGTAAATATGTAGTTACTTATTTTTTAAGTGTCGTCGGCTTTTCACTGTTTTAACACAAACTAAGAAAAATTTTTTAGCCCCCATATCCAATGATTATGAATTATTCGATTGATGTTGCCTGACCATTCGGACTATTGGTTTACCTATTATCCATTTCTCTAGAGGTCACTATTCGCTTAGAGTGGCACCTAGCAATGTGCCAAACCGGACTAATATTAATTGATTCAGATTTTTTTATTTTTTTATTTATTTCCAAATTTACAAAGTATAAGTATAAAGCTAACATAATTGTATTACGGATTGTCGAGTACGGATTATGAAAACTAATGGTTTATGAATCGATTAGCTTTATGTCATGTACTGTCGTCAAGTGTAAGTGAGTCCTAATATAAAACTGTCCGCTAATTGAATTGGTTCTGCTCGCATTGGCGCTATGACCGCAGAGACGAATGAAACTCCTAATCTATTTGGATTTACGAATAGCCCCTGCTTATTATACTAACAAGTAGTGTTGCCATACGTATCGCATTTATGGGGACGCGCTATATTTTTAACCATATTTTAATTGTCCCGATGGGACAACAATTTGACCGGTATTTTTTAGAGTTGCAGCTAAAAAGACGACAGTACGTAGCTAGACCCTGCTATATCAATATATGATCAGTGATATCAGTGACCGAATGAGAGCAGTCCTCGCCTTCGGGCGAAAGAGTTTAGGGCCATAATCCAACACGTGGGCCCTAAGTGAATTGGTGGATACTATTACATACGTCAGAGACTTTTTTAAACTTTAGCACGCGGGTTTGCTTACGAATGTTAGATTTCTTCGTGAAGTTAATGGTAATTGAAAAAATCTTATCTAAATAGAAACTCCGCAGGGGCCGAGATTTGAGTTTACAACCTTACGTATGCGAATAGAGAATAGGTACTCTTAGATTATTACTTTTTACTTTTTTTATATTAATAGATGGCAGACGAGCGGGCGGGCCACATGATGCTAAGTGATCACCGCCACCCATGTACACAACACCAGGAGAATTGCGTGTGCGCTTGCCAACCTTGCAGAAACCTGTTCACAGAACTATTGAATCAGAACTATTAATCATTATACCAGATATTTTTTTTTTTAAAAAGTGACTAAAGCTGTGTTAAAGTACATTCAATAATTCCATCTAACTAAATAACTGAATTAAAAAAAAAGAATGCAATTTCACTTCAATTATTTTGTCCCAAATAATCCTGTAATTTTTATTTTTTTGACATATGGTATTTCGTCCTTTGTAGAGAAGTAAAATCTGGGCATCCTACTAACGAGGACATAAAAATAAGGGACATGAAAGGAACAATAAGTAGAAAGGGTAAAAATGTTCGTAACTTTGTGAGAGAGGTAGCAGAGCAATTTTGTGTTTGTTGTATGGTCGTGGTCCAGTAATTTTAATATTTTATTTTGCGTTCCGATACAGAATTGATCACAACGAAAGCAATTGGTCGATAACTGTATGTTGATTACTCATATTGATCGATAAGTTGGCACGCCCACGGATGTGCTGCCTGCCTTTGGGAATAGATTTGAAATAAGTATTGGGGAAATGAAGAATACTAAGTAAAGTAGCTTCATTATCCTTGGGAATGGGGATTTTCTATTCCATTATACTCTGCATTCGATGGGATAAAGAGAGGATAGGATAGTATGGATTAGGGCGAGATGGGAAATGGACTGCATTTTACAGTAGCTCCCTGTGAGTTGTCAATACTTAGGATATCAACATACAAAATTTTTAGAATATCAACATTGTCTTAAAAATATCATGCAGCAGTATTAGATTTATAGATATGAACAAACCTGCAAAAGCTTTGAACTAATCTCAACTTGGCACGCGTTCATGTCTAACTGCAGTTAAACCGCCAGTACCTACTGAAACTGATTTGGTATGGATTACGAATTTTAATCACTTGCTCTACTCTTTAATGTATTGCATCAATTTCAATATATTGTATTATTGCTAGCAATATAGTAAATTCAACTATAAATTAAACCACAATTGTGAAGTAAATTGAATTCTCTACGTATTGCTTAACGAATTTACAGTTCAATGAAGCCATAAAAAATATTATTGTTAGGGCTTGAATTATAATCGGTGTATTTATGTATTCGGTACAAACGAATTTGTACGTGGAAAATTAAAAGAATTCGATAAATGATCCGCCCATATTATCATGAGCTATTATGTTATGAGTTACGGATATAGGTAATAAATACGTGATTTTTTATTTCTGAATTTGGAACTCTAATTATGTATGGTTTGCGATTACAATCATAATTTAGATATTTTAAAAGCAACGATAGCTCGTAAAAGACATTGTAAAAGAATAAATATCACCGTGGTGTATTTTGAAATTTACCGTAATGTGCACGGTGAAAACAAAAGGAATCGTAAAGTTTATTGTGTCCTACTAATAAGTACAGTGAGGCGGTATGAACTGATTATTATTTCAGACAGACAGGAATGAACGATTTTGATCAGTATTTTGCGAATAACAAATGAAGCCTCATACGGCAGTGAGGAGCACAGAAGATGCTTTATAAAATAGAAAATAGTCCATTGTCTTTATCAATAGCTTTAGATACTTTTATACTGGAAGTAAGGGGCTATATGACTAAAAAAAATATAATAAAGCAACACACTCCCTGAATCCACCTCGATTCAAATGTCCACGTGAATCGAGCCACATTGCATTTTCAGTTGTAAAGGACTGAAGCTTAAAAAATGTTTGATCGTTCCAAGTTTGACTTCAGAGTATGGTACTGAAAAAAAAAGTAGTTTCAAGTGTAACGAGACGTGTGTCCGCCTTTCTCATGGGGAAGACTTGTATTGGCTTTTTGAAGAAAACAATGATTTACCTAAAAATATCGTTTATTCGGTAACCTGTTATTGCCTCCAAGAACGTTAACGATGGCCATCAAGAGATTTGGCGTGGAATCAATCAACGTCACTATGACGTGTTGGAGAAAATGTTCTCCCATTCTTCCTCGATGGCATTTTTCAGCTCCTGCAGTCTGCGGAGCTGGGTGTTGAGATCGAATACGCCTCAAGCTCATCCTATAAATGCTCTATTCATATCTGGGCTTCTTGCTGGCCATTCCATGGCTGTGATACCGATGTGATGAAGTGTGTGTGCGCTCTTGCATTATCATGCAGAAAAATGAAATCTTGGTCAACAAACCCAGCATATCGCATCACATGAGTCTATAGCCATTGACGAATGTAACAGTCGCCATTTAGTGGTGGCAGCCGTGGTCCCGTCACAACCTGAAGTCCAGTTTTCCAGTCCAGTTCCGGGGAAATTCCTCCTCAAACTGTCCATGATCCCCCGCCATTACTCATTTTCTCCTCTATACAATACTTTTTTTTATCTTTTGTAGCTCGGATATTCTTTCTCTTCTATACAATACTTTTTTTTATCTTTTGTATCTCGGATATTCTTTCTCTTCTATACAATACTTTTTTTATCGTTTGTATCTCGGATATTAAGGGCCTTTAATGAATTCTCGATCAGCCCCGCTGACCTTGATATATTTCATGATAAATTGTACAAATTTAAACAAAACTTTTTCAAATTGCTGACGTACCTCTTAAAACTTTCCGTTTTTTATAGCTACTTTTTTTAAAATTATAATTAATATTTTTATTTTTTCTAAATTGACTCCTTGTTTTCAAATATAAAAAATAAAAATATCATACGTAGGTACAACTTTTGTTTTGGCCTACTATGAATGTAATTTAAATCGGATGAAGTGATAATCTGTGAATAGGAAAACCATTGTAATGTAATCACTACTTTTTATATGTACTTGTTTATTGTTACCTCTGGTGGTTATCCAAATTAAGTATTTTTTTTTATATATATAAAAAAGTGGGCTCGTCCGAGCAAGCGTGATGGTAAGTGTTACCGCCGCCCATGGCCACCTGCAACACCGGGGGAATTGCGGGCGCGCCGCCGACCTTGCAAAATCCTATTCACAGCTTTCTTGAAGAAGACATAGCTTAATTAATGGTCGTACCTCTTGAGGCAGTTAACAATTAATACCTAACGTATCCAGAATCTCAAGCAAAGAAATAATATCATTTCATTTCAATTATAATTAGTTTATATTATTGAAATGTAATTCACATATTTAGACTAAATCAATATTGTCAAAACATTTTGAGTACCGAAATGTTGGCTGAATACTACTATACTATAATAACTACTATAATAACTGAAACCTTATTTTAAGATAATTATTTATATTCTATTAATTCACAAAGTTTCATATACCTACCATACATGTATTGCCGGGTGATATACATTCAAATCATGTGATGTGATGATGTACTCAGTATGTCAGACGCGGCTCAAGTATGTTAGAGACATTCATTACGGGTGACAAGTACTGGTTGTATATTTAATAGGCGCCAAGAAGAGGATTATCATTCTGGCAAGTGACAGCGTGCATAATATAATTGTGCAAAGTAGCTAATGTTTATAGGAACGCTTAAAACACGATTCACGCACACATAGGCAAAATTTACAATTTGTTTTCTATACAAAGAATACAGAAGGGAAGGTAATACGTTTGATATTTATAGATATTCACGTCCATAAATATTGTGTGGCAGAATTGTTTAATGATGCGAAATAACAACGATATAATATGACATAGGCATTGCGGATAGGTATTAATGTATATAAATAAAAATTAAATGCTGTTCGTTGGTAAGCGCATCACTTGAGAGCGGCTGAACCGATTTGGCTATTTTTTTTTTGAAATGTTCGTTTTTGTACGAATAAGGTTTTTAGGGAAAGAAAAATTGGAAAAGTTGCTCGGAAAATTGGAAAATTCTGGAGAAACTGAAAGTACTTTTATCTATGGGATTTTGGTATGAACTCAAGACCGTAACTCACGATTCGAACGATGGATATGCGTAATTCTTTTTTTGTTTTGTTCGTTATGGTCCTGGAAAGGTTTAAAGGAAAAAAAAAAATATTTATTGAAATTTGAAATTATGGATTTTTTTTTATTGAAATTTGGACAGGACAACGTCTGTCGGGTCAGCTAGTATATAATAGTTTAGGCGATAATTAATATATTTTTTTCTTGACATTTATTTCATTTGACATTTAGTAGTTGTAATGTAGTTTTTTTCTTTGTTTGTAGCAATGGTGCGATATGTACATTCTGCCAGTGTTAATTTTTTTCGTAATATACAATTTCAAAGTCTAAAACGTATCCTGTCAATGTCCAGTCCCGTAGAAGTAAGTCAGAAGTAGCTCAGTAAAGCGATAGTAAGTTTACTGAGGTTAGAAGAGGACTCGTTGGAAGCACACGAAAAACGCAGTCCCACCCACGCTTTTATTTGATTATCACAAACACGCAAGAAAGGACTTTAAAGTTTAATAAACTATAACTATTAAACCACAAAACGCTTAACATTTTTTACAGTACTAAAACAAAAACACAACTTCACTTTTCGAGTTCCCGCCAACTGAGTAGTTGTGAAATTGTTTTTGTAACATTTATTGTGATATTAAAGCTATTATGTTTATTGTGTTATTGATGTGATAATAAAATATAAATGAATCATGTATGTTGAAACAAAAAAATAATAATTGGTTGTGTAAACATGTGGCAAACTGCCTTAATCATCTTCTGTCCTTGTACCATCTTCACTGTACTCTTTGGTGTGCAATAGAGTGCTGCAATAATACTTACTTACTCTTAAGTCGCGAGACTAAAATATTGAGCGCCAGGAGTGAGCGTTCACTAATTGAAACAGTAAAATTTATATCAAAATTATAAAGAGCGACCGAGTATTTTTTTTTATGTAAGTAGATTATAAAAGATCATAACAATCATAATTGGGTCAATTTTGAAAAATTCATTCAATTTTATGACGCTAAACATATGCGTAAACTACATAACTACATTCCCCAATGTACGTACGTGTTTCGGTAATGAGTGAGATATGCCAGAGCCCATTCCCATCCCATCCTTTCCTATCCCTCCCCATATTTCCAACCCTTTCTCCCAATCCATTCCTTAATCTGCAAAGGTAGACGCTCCTGAATGTTACCCTCATCACCGTTTGTTATTCTGAACTGATGTTGGTACTTATGTATCGCGTATGTCTGTGGACGACATTATCCGCTTACCATTAGGTGGACTGTATGCTCATCTGCCACCTTAATTCTATAAAAAAATAAAATAAAAAATAAACATGAATTATATTTGAGGTTCATAGTTATATCACGTGCGTGAGGTGAGGGCGTGTCGTTTTGTATACCTTATTTTTGTGGCGCCAGTAAACCTAAGTTGCACTACTATCAGATAATGTATGCGGTGTGTAAGCCATTATAAATTATAGTAGTCAACTGCATCGAAGTAAACAATCGTCATTGTTCAACAGTTCAAACTAGATAAGACGATAAACGCTCGTGTAGAGATTAATGTCTAAGATATGAGCCAAATATAACTTGAATCGTGCTAAAAACATTAAAATATCGACCAATCCAACGTTCGGACGAGTACAAACACCTTTGCAGCTCATTATCAACTTATTCAATAAGCGGTTAGGTAGCGCCAACCGCAAATATAACGTTGTAGTAGAACAAACCTATTCATTGAGTTGGACTTAGAGCGACGAAAATGAACTTTAAAATCACGGGAATAACATGCTTCCGAGTGCAAAAAAAGTTTGTAATCGTGCGTACGTTTGATTGGCATATGTTTCACAGAGGGACATCGCGTGGAAAAACACGGAAGTTTATCGAATGCTAATATTACAAATCATGTCGAAATTCTTACATTTCGAATAAAATTACAATCTAATGAATATTTATACGTTCAAGGTCACGACATTGAACTCTAGTTCCCGATTGATCAGTCCCAGGGAGCACGCACCACCAAACCGTCCATGTTATACTGAATCAATGTCAAGTGCGAATCTATTCTCGTCCATCGAACGTCACACGCGCCCCCATAACTTGCGTCCCTAATAAACTACGTAATGGAATACGCCTACGGTGCAATCACATTCAAAGTAACATGTTTATTAATAAAGGTGATAGTAAGCGTAATAGTGACGCGTGGATGGATGCAGTTACGTCAATGTAATCATGATTAATTGTCGACTGTTTGTTTGAAATGTTGGAGAAAATCTGAAAGAGAAAATCAACTTTCACATGGACTATACAGCAGCTGGAGGGTTGGCAAGAAACTATCATTGAAATAACGGTTAGAAGTTCATTGGAATTTATTTAGGCGATTTCAATGCCGTTTTCCAAGGAATAAACATAAATTTAATTGAACCATAAGTCTGAAACTAAGTCTTAAGAACGGTAAACTGTAACCAGCCCTTTTACCATTCACTGCTGAACACGTGGAAACAATACTCTTTCGAGTATTGTCCCTTCCCCAACTTCTTGCTACTAAATTATAGCAACTGACCGCTAATGACAAACTTATATTCAAATTTGTTATATTCAACTCTTTGATTCGTTTGCTTTTTGCTTTATCCTGTTATTCTGCGATTCATTCTGTGATGTTACAGTTTGGTAAAGCATGTATCTCTGTATGTTTTTGAATATCACATAAAACGCTTGCAAAATTGTGCAGTTCACTGAAGTTCTGCTGTATAACAATACATTTGTAAAAAAAAACATCTTAACCTTAACACACCTTCTTTTTTTATTTTTTATTATAATAGTTTTACTGATATATAAATTGCTGCAGTGAAGACTGGGCAGCCTTTATTTCCCAAGACCCCCCCCCCCCCCCCCCCCCGTACCGTCTGAGCAAACGACGCAACGACGCAAACGACGACCCACCTCATTCATGCACATTGTCTTGTGGATGAGGGATATATTTAGCTATAAAACGCCACGCTAGCCAAGGTGGTTGACAAGTCCATTACTTTAGAAGTGGTTCACTTTTGTTCACGAGCTTGTGGTAGCATTTTACGGTACCCACGAGAAAGTGGTGCTATTCCAAAGCCGGCCGTTATCATAAGTCGTAAGTAGAGGAACTTGATTACCAAGAAAATAATGATACAAGCTCTGTACTTGAAAAGCGCACTGAAACCTTAAAAGCGGCCTATTATGTAACAATTGTGTCACTCCCAAATGAGTGGAACAATCACATTGATTGTTTGATCCATCACACATCATTAGGCGGCTGGTGTCGTCGACCTGGCGCATAGTGAATCCGCGACAATGCTCTGGCACTTCTCCAACAGTCGGATGGCGTCGATACATCGACTGCACATGCACGATTATTCGCTTTCGTTTTTAAAACGATAACGATTCAGCCTCCAATCGAAATTCAACTTTATGGTCCAACGGTTTCAGTTCAAAATTACTTGTGTACTAATTGTAGAAATTGGCTAGCCGGTGAATTTACGAAACGCTCGGCCTGTTGTCCGCCCTTTGATGTCTTAGGGAGTCGAGAAAGTAATTTCAGCGGATGTTATAACGTTATGTTATGTTATAATTTATAACAGCACAGTTATTTAAATTTAGTTTTCAAACATTTATCGCGATTGCAAAAAAAAGCTACGCATTTCAGTAATGTGCGTAGTGTACACGTCATTAGCCATGAAATTAAGAAAAAGTATAAACATGAAATGGGTATTATTAGTGAGTCGCGTAAACGTTTGTATTTTGATGATGATTTATGCAGGCGTTTGGCAATGACGAGTGCCAGATACCATGTTATGATTTTGTGAAATGAATTTGTCGGTAATATTTATACTGCCAAGTTACTCTACTCGTATGAAACTAGCCTATGAACTAGACCTATGAACCTAGACTCAAATAAAGAAAATCTGGACGTCTAACGAAGTTATGACAATGTAAAATGTACGACGATGACGTTAAGATATTTGCGGGAGGGATATGGTTTAGAATAGAGCTGGACCGTGGAGGGAGACACAAACAAAATGAGGCTTATTTTCAGCAGTGGGTGGAGACAAGCAGTAGATGATGATGTTGAAGAAATTACTGATGTTTTCAACGGAACATTACATCTGAATTGGAAACATTAAACAAAAACTTGTTGCAAATAATTATCTGTTTCATATATCTTAAACAGTATATTTAAATGTGTCATATAAACGTATTTGTTGCAACTCACGAGCGCGCCGCGTCTTCCTTCATTTTAGTGTTGAGTGTCAGTGCGCGTAAAAGGAAACCTTATATACTTCAAAATATAGCTTTAAATACATTCACATAAAATAGGTACATAAAATTTTGCATTAATTATGATACATAATGAAGATAACGCAGAAGCAATTAGTGATCCTTTTGATGTAGAAATAAGACGACATTAAAATCATTCCTCATTACCTCAATTCTACAGGCTATCTTGTGCTGGGTCAATGCGCGACCGACAGGAATTTCCGCGTTGCTTTCCGATAGGGGTGGGGGGGTGGGGGGGGGGGGGGGGGGGGTGTTACATAAGATTTCAGATTAAGTTGCTAGTAAACATGTCTTGCAAGAATTCAGACAACTACAGATATTTGCAGTTTATATTTTAAGCTCTTAATAACTTTAAATGATTACCTGTTATTAAACAGATATCACAAAAAGAAAAGAAAATGGTCTTTGAACGGGAATTAAGTTATGGAAGACCCGATGATAACGATAATACTAATTGCCTTGGTTTTGTTTCTAACTGCCTAACCAATCTCCTTTTGACTTATAGTAAGTACTTTTTGAATGAAGAGGTGATGTAATACAATAATTATGTCAAAAATTAAAACAGCTTGCACATCTACAAGATTTTCTACAATCATCTATTTTCGTAAAGGTAAAAATTGATTATTTGGATTCGCGTCAAAGATTTATCTATTCTAGCAGAAAACGTTGAGCGACTGTGAGGTCCCTTTCAAAAGGGGGCAGCGTGAAAGACGAAGATACGTTCCTCATTTAACCCCGAGTTTTTATCTCGTGTCTAAGGAGTATATTGCATCATTCACTATTTCGCAGATCAGGATGTTTGACAGTCGCCAAGTGTGTCACTCATGATGGCAGACATGTTACACGACAGGTTAGGTAATTTCTAAACGAAATTATTTTTGGCAACTGTCCCTTCTTCAACATAATTACTTTGCCAAGTACTTTTAAGTTCTACGTAGTGTTTTGTAGGGCTGTTAGAGATAAAACGAGATGAAAATACATACATAAATATACACATATATATATATACACACACACACACACACACATATATATATATATATATATATATATGAAATACCTGATTATAACTTAGGTATCGTAGTTGCATGTTAACAGCAAGACTACAAGGAATTTCAATCCCAATTTCTGTAATTTGAGGCAGATAAATCTAATAAACTGTCTTTATAGTATACAGAAATGATTTATTGTACGAAAATACTTCTCTCCACTTCAAGTGTCAAAGGATATTTAGAGTAGGTATTTAAATATATACCTACATATACTCCGATGTGTTTCGATAAATATTAGTTTTGTTATTTTTTTCGTCAGACTTTTCTGAATCAAAGAGTGCTGTTCTGAAGATTATGTTCCATCACATCAATTTAGATGTCAATTCTATTTTAACTACTCAGACCAAATCTTCGAATTCCTGCAGTTCACTAGCTGCATTTGGTTCTGCATCTCACGAGCGCACGTCAATCTTGCTTGTGAATATACTATTATTATGTCTATATACGCGAAAAGTAACCTTCCCGTCAATGTATTTAAAGGTATATTGTGAAGAACATAAAGTCCCTTTTATACGCGTATGTACGTACACTCACCACTACAAGCAAGGCAAACGCGCATCCGAATTTGCATGAACTATAATAGAATTAATTGAATTTTAAAATCAGACCATACGAAAGCAGTACGAATGTTTCAAAACGAGATTTTAATGTCTTTAATTTCTGTTTTAATTAATGGAGACCAAACAATTCGATATAATTGAATCCTTAAAAGAATTAGTTAAATTACAATTGTATTTAATCAGATAGTACAAAAGCAGTACAAAATACAAATGGAACATGTCTTCCCTGTCACGGTCTAGCGCGCCGAGTGATATATTGTTAGTCAATGTATTAGGTTACTTTTTGCTCAGTTAAAAGTACATTCCGCAGGAAAGAGTTAGACACTGAGATCTATTTTAATTTTCTGTTCAAGAAAAGTGGTTAGATCAACAATGTACTTATCAGTAAATGGTTGACGGTCAGTGGTCATGTGGACACTTTTTTAGAAGTAATAATTTTGAATTAGCAAACGAATTCTACATAATCTAGCGGTTGAATCTAAATTAAGTATGGTAAGTGACAAGCACGGCTCCCGCTGCCCATGAACAATTGCAATATTGGAAAGTACGTGGGTGCGCTAACGACCTTGAAAATTCATATACACAGCTTTCTTAAAGAACCAGATGTTCATGGAGTCATAAATTCATAAAGTCATAAATGGAGTCATAATTTATGAACAGTCGTTCATAAAGGAATTATTGGAACATACAGAGTGCGACACCTCTTGGTTGGAAAATACCAGTTTTGGGCAAAATTAAATTGTTGGGCAATTAAAAATTAATTAATTGTAATTAAATTAATTATTAAAAACTAAAAATTAAAACTTATTATTGTATGAAAAGTATGCCAGGGTCACCGGGGCTGATAGCCCAGGCATAGGTTTGGGGGGAGTGAGTAATACGCAAGGCTCAGATTGTAACTCCATAAGTTATTGTGGTATACTGGCTTTATATATTGATATACATACAATAATAATAAGTTTTAATTGTTAGTTTTTAATCAAATACATTAAAAAGATTGACAATTGATTAGTCGTTAATTGTGTGTGAAAACTCGCGATTAACAATTAATTAATCAATTGCAAATAATTATTTTTTAATTGTAATAGGCGTGATTAACAATTGATTAATTGTTAATTGTCCAACAATTTAATTTTGCCCATCACTGCAAGGTACGGTTATTGAAACCCGAGAAAATAAACCTGAGGAAGGAGGAAATTATATCGAACAATTCTTCAAAGCATTCCCCGCTGTTACGAGATATATTTCGTACCGTAAAGTGCAGAGTAAATGAGGCCTGCTCGAAATAAAGATTGTTACACAGTTATTAGAAAATTGGCACAATAAGAGAAATATCATATTCCTAGACCTCGCCTTTGTACACAAAGGAACTCGACTCGGTTGACTCAACTATGACTCAATTTGCTGAGCACATAGCGAATCATCCCTATTACTTTCTCCATTTCGTCCCGGAATGTGTCCGTTTGGATAAATATAGCCTAACTAGCGAGACAGCGGAATATTTCCTTGGTGATTGTTGCAAGTAAACTGTGTACCGCTGGATGTGAGATGACTCATGTTGTTTATATGAAAACCTATTACGGGTTTGTATTTTGCCAATTAAAATCCCTGATGTATTAATGATCATTTATTTTTTATTTATATATTTAAATTGTACAAAAGACGGACTTAATGCTAGTGGCATTCTCTGCCAGTATTGACTTTGGTTAAACAGAAATGCATGAGGGAGGTGCAAAGCAAAATTCTACATATATAAATAAGTACACAAAAATAATGCACACATACTAAGTACATATTGTATATATAAAACAAATATATGTGTATGTTACAGTTAAAGCCCGCTTTCAGTAAAAACGCGTTTTTCCCAATAAAAATTAGTTTTGACTGAACGTCTTAGTTACAACTAGATTTTCGTAATAAAAACTAGAATATACTGACAAACAAAGCTGAATGTTAACTAACTGAGTCTAGGGAAAACTAGGTCTAACGGAATGAATTTTTTCAATTTTTCAAGACAAAACCAATTTTTTTTTTTATAGAGAAGAGGGCGGACGAGCAAGCGGTCTCAATTAAAGTTAGTGCCGATGTTACAGCACATTATCATGTGCCCGGGCAAACCGCGAATGCGCTCGAATTGTTTCCGGCCAGAAAGGATAATCGAATTATTAAAAAAAATAACCGCGAAGTCCTCGGAGTATATAATCAATAAACACATACATACATCGAGAATGACAATAACGTTTGTCATTCTGGATTGAAGTTATCATGTACCGAAGGTGTCCATGGGCGATAGTTCCACTTACCACCAGATAGACTTTATGCTCGTCTGCCGCCTTCTTCCTATAAAAAAAATATCGGAATAAGAAGGCAGTCGAGCAGACCGCATGATGGTAAACGGTTACTGTTGCATACGTACATCGGCGGCACATGTCAATGTTAGTCAAAAATTACGAATGACAAACATTAGTACGTCCGCAAATGCGTTACCTATCTTTTCTCTTTTTACTACTTTATTTTCCAGTAGGCAAACTGTCCCCCGTGATGGTAAGTGTTACCGCCACCCATGGACGCCTGCAACACCAGGGGTTATGCGGGTGGGTATGCGATTGGAGATTATGGATTAGGGGGAATAGGACTATAGGAAATAGGAAGTATTACTTATTATCCAACGCAAAACCACCTCATCTTGCCTCGCACAATTTATTGGACGAGGGAAACGGGACAGGACGACATGAGACTGGATGTATCGGGTACTATCCTATTTCAACGGATAAAAGATCGCATATTGACAAATTTGCAAGGTCGGTGGCGTATTTACATACCCTCTAGTTTTGCAGGTGTCCATGTGCGGCGGTGGCTGTGCCGATTGTCCGTCCGCCCCCCTTTCATATAAAAATCACATTTGGTTTATACGACAGGTCAAACTAAAAGTTCTTAGAACTGGCTACTGTACAGTACGATATCAAAAAAAAGAATTCGAATTTTGAAAATGGAACACTTTCCTAGTGAAACGCCATTAAATTTTCAAAGCTGTCATATGTTGACAATTTCATCCATCCAGTGCCACTGTTTATAACTGATTCCGTAATTTTAAACGTGGTCGTACTCACCTCAGTGACGATGTTTGTGAAGGGCGTTCTGCAACGGCGGTGACGGAGGAAAACATCAAATCCGTGCGGCTCATGAGTCATGATTGAAACTGAAGACAATTCAGCAGATACGGGCATCATTAGGTAGTGGTATGAATCAAGTTCAAACTATTTTACGCGATCACCTAAGGGTACGGAAGATTTGTGCTAGATGGATTCCTCACAATTTGAGCGAACCTCAAAAACACTGCCACGTGGAATGGAGTCGCCAAATGCTTGGAAAATTCGACAATGATCAATCAAATGCTGTTTATGATTTAGTAACAGGTGAAACTAAACTAAGAAGCAATCTGAGCAATGGGTCTTTCCTTTCGAAGAGTTGCCGACGAAAATGTAGAAAGGACGGAGTAATGTAAAGATGATTGTCTCTTTCTTAGGCAGATCGGGCCACTTTGCTACTATAACTTTAGAAAATAAAAGAACAGTAACTTCGGACTGGTATGTGAACAGCTGCTTGCTTTCTGTTTTGGAAAAGTTAAAGAACGACACTCACGAAGCAGAATGATCCTCCATCACGACAATGCCCCTGCTCACTCAGCCAGACAAACGAAGCAGTTTTTGAGTACTGTAAATGTAGAGTTAATGGGTTGGTTATCCACCATACAGTCCCGACCTTGCGCCGTGTGAATTTTATTTATTCCCTTAAATTAAGGATAAATTCAGAGGAATAAGTTTTATGAATGCAGAAGAGGCAGTAAAGGCCTACCAAATGGCAGTTGAAGAGGTGCCTACAGAAGGGTGGGCTGAATGCTTCACACAATGGTTTCATCGCATGAAAAAGTGTATTGATTGTCGCGGAGAATGCTTCGAAAAGCAATAAAACAACTTCCATCTTTATATCTGATTTCATTTTTGAGATTCTAAAAACTTTCAGTGTCACCCACGTAATATCAAAGTCAAATATGTTCATTATGAAATTCAACGAACACAGTTGAAAGTTCGTGGCACAGTCCGTCACTATCTGGTCATTCATACAGCTCATAGGTGCTGCAATTATAAAAGGAATTCTCTAGGTCATCTAACATCCGAGAATTGTTTTTCTATTTCTCAACTAAAATGATATCTTTCAAAACACAACATGGAATCACGTATATTGTTGCGCACGTGTTTTTGTATAAGGCGGCTTCATAAAACTGTGGATTTATTTACTAAGCGTGCTGTTTGGATACTAAACGTTTACTTTATATTCGCATACGAGGTATTAAACGAAAATAAATGTTGATGGTAAGGCCGTTATCACGTCATACGGATTTATTCTTATTGGTTTTATCGACTAGTGACCCGCCCTAGTCTGGTTCAAGTGGCATAATAAGCTCAGGCTTTTCGTCCCTTTCCATTTTCCAAATCCATTCCTAAATCTCCAAAGGTGCGTGCCAATGTTTGTCATTCTGGACTGATGTCGGGGCAAGGACGACAGTATCCACTTACCACCAGATGGACTGTCTGCTCGCCTGCCACCCATCCTTCTTTCTATAAAAAAGGTAGGTTCAAAATAATAAGATACTTCTAAAAACAGATGAGTAAACTAATATTACACATGGAATGAAATGATCCAAAATACATAAAGTGCTAATGATAAAAAAATAACACATGCAACCAGTAGTATCTACAGAAAATGCGCAGTTTCTATTGATGTAAAGTAAACAAGATGTCACAGTATAAATTAGTTTAGCATGTCATATGAAGTTTCCTATTGTGGGTTCGCCGTTGACACGGAAAAACACAGCGTTACTTATACTTACTTAGACTTCAATTATACTGTAAGTAGATGCTAGTAGTAAGTCTATTCAAAATGTGATTTTAATGACATTTGTTTCGAGATTGTTATCAGTATAACCATCACGTATATTATGTTATGACCGAAAATAAAAATGCATCACGTATTCAGTGAATACCATATCATACATAGGGTGACTAGGTACATTTTGAGAGACTCAAATTTCAGAAAGAGATCTCATTTGAGCTGTACGGTTTGTAAAACATAATTTAATTGAAATTCGAATTCCGAAAGCCATTTAGTCAAAACGAAAAATATCAAAATGTTGAATTCATTTTTTATTGCATTTCGCGCGCTTTTCTTTGCAACAATGGAATTCGAACGAGAACATTTTCGTGCAATGATGTTAAACGATTTTAACGGTGGTTTAAATGAAAGTGAGTGTGAAGATAGATTAGTATGTATCAGCTTTTGGGGACCTCGCACAGTCCCGTGCAACCATTTTTAGATGGAAAAATGGTGAGATGTGGCCGTCCTGCGACTAAGAAAACGAATTAAAACATCGAGGCGGTAAAGAAAATGTTGCACGAAAACCCAAAAATTACCTACAAACAGATAAGACACTGAAGATTTCATCGTCGGTCATTCATAAAATTTTACACCAACACCTTAAAGTCAACGGTTTTGGTGATTCCAGACGAAAAGGCTCCCAGGAAAGTCAAACGTGGGCGCAGGTGTGGGCAAAAAAATGGTGGCAACATTTTTCTTTGTACCCACAAATTTCACGGCCATTTCACGACAATTTTTTTAGACGCTCATAAAACTGTTAATGCTCAATGGTAGAGTGAAGTGTGCTTACCAAGTGTATTTAATGTGTTAAATCAAAAACAGATATGGGAAGGCTTTTCGTGCATCATGACAATGCATGATCTCACAAAGCAAAACTTACCCAAGGGTTTTTGAAGACCACAGAGATCCAAGAATTGAGCTTATTGACCCTCCTTATGATTTAGCTCCATGCGACTTCTCTCTCTTTCCAAAAGTGAAGCTGTTCCAAAAGTCTAAACCAAAAGTGAGGTCGCTCTCGGAATGCTTTTATGGTACCTGTCGAGGATCTCGCTGATAAAAAGTATCGCCAGTGCTTTAAATGTTGGTTTAGAGCGTAATACATAATTAACGTTTCTATATAGCGATTCATTCGTCTAAATCGCTGTATAGATATCAATGAAGAGTATTTTGAGAAGTTGTATTAAAAAAATGTGTCGTAACCCAAATATATTTTTTGTATCTCAAAACTTATTTAGGTAACACACGTAACATCATAGCCTATAGTTATCCACTTCTGGAAATGCTTAGGTTTCTTTTAAACTCAGTTATAACAATGACTGAATGCCCCGGATGTGCTGTCTACCTTTGGAGATTCAGGAATGGACTTAGAGAGTTGGGAGAATGGGTATGGGGTATGGGCTCTGGTATATCTCACTCACTACCGAAACACGGGGAATAGGTGGGAAATGTAGTATATTTTACGTTAGTCTTCGATTGCGCCCAGTGGCTGTTAGATTGCAGCTTGCACCCTCCTAAATTGTTTATCTTGTATTAGCTATTTCAACATCTTATCTGTATTTTTTTTAATGAGAGAATATACTGTTCCATACTGAATAGAATGTTCCATACTGTATCTCTTGGTGCAACTTGGTTTCGACATATATCTACGAGTATTAAATATACATATTTTTCTTTAATTTTTGAACATCTTATACCCTGTTGAACATTTGAACTGTATGTTGTGTTAATATTTAATGTATTATTATTTGTTTTCCCAAATAAAATTATGCCATGTACTTTAATAAAAATCATTGAATCGTATTCATAATTTAATCAAGTATACGCTTGAATATATTTGTGAATATTTGTATACGAATGTACAAATATTTGTATGTTTCGTTTGTTTTCTTATGTCAACTTCAAACAGTTGAATTACCGAATAGTTCAATAAATATCTAAGATTAGATAAAATCCTCGATAGCGGTGATGTCATTGTTATTGGCAGCTGAAATGCGATAACTATCCATTACCGTGTGTTGTGTAACGGAGTTGTCTTATTTTCGTCGGAATCAGTCTAATGAAAACATTACAATCCATTAAATGTTCGTCATTTTTTACCTATGTTGACATGCATCGCAGATAGCCGTAGTACTGCAAGCAACCCCCCCCCCCCCCCCCACCCCCCACAAAGCCGTCAGAAGACGACGAAGAGGTGGTAGCTTGTATTTTTTTTTTGTGGAAATGATAACTTTTGCATCATAGATGAAATTTGTTTCCATTCAAGTGGGAGAACTCTAAAGTTTCACTGAAAGATAAAGCATCAAGTACGCCTTTTATTAATTTTTATTTTATTTTAGCATAAAGACATAATGATAATTACATTGTACACAATCACCAAACACATGCCTATTAATGTTTCAACAAAAGATAAATATGATTTTGTATATAATTACACTAAACTTTTATAAAACTACTTGCAAATTAATAAATTATCAAATATGAAATGAAATGAAAAATATGAGATGGTAAGTGTTTTTAAATGTGTATATTACTTTATGCAATAATGAATAAAGAAATAAAATAAATTATGGCGCTTTTAGCCGCAATCAATCAGGTAGAAGGCTCAAAATGTGGTCATTGAGGAAAATATAAATGATTATATTGAAACAATGCACTCGTCAGTATTAGAAGTGTTAGTTACGGATCACCTGTATAGTAAACAATGGGTGCTTTGAGGGGCGATTAAAAACGACTTTATGTTGAATAATGAGCGCGGCCCGACGGGGAAAATGTGAAAATTTCAAACAATGGCCCCACTGCCAGCGAGAAGTGATGTTTCAGTTTGAATATGTACTCATATTATTATTAATTGAGAAATAATTAATTGAGCAGCTGAAAAATAATTAAATGTAGGTACAGCAGATAATACTGGGCTTGGTGATGACATTCTTATCAACTTAGAATTGTTTAATTGAATTATTCAAAAACTGTTGATTTTTTGCTGATAGTTTAAATAAGCCTTCTTATTTTTTATCGAAGAGGTGGCAGACGGGCTGATCGTCTATTGATAAACGGTCACCGTCGCCAATTACTCTGAGCTATTTGGAGCGACAGTGACGCTTGGCGTACTCGTGAATCATATTCAATCTCATATTAAAAAAAAAGTAGTTTAAAATTTTAATTCTTATCTATAGAATAGGTCGCTTCACCGCCACTCTGTAGATAGAAACTGCTCCTAAAAGAAAAGTTGAGTGTAGTGTTGATTTTCGAGCCACGAAACCGAGGGCAAAAACTAGTTTATATAGCATGTTTCGTGTTTACAGCTACAAAGTCGGCCACGAGCTGTTCGATATTGGAACGCGATGATTTATTGCCACCCTTATCTAGAACCTTGGCGTCTAACACAAAACTATTTAACATTAATTTAACAAAACTTTATCAATAAACGGTCACCGTCGGCAATGACTTTTGAATGCGGGCGTAATACTAAAAGTGAATACAACTCAGTCAGAGATTATACTGCTAATCAAACATGCAAAGTGTGCAGCGAAATATAAAGGAGTTTAAAAAGGGTCAGAAATTTTAAAAAAATTGTCGCTATCAATGCGGCCACACCTTGAACCCACACAGTGGACTTATAGATGCCTACGTCACTTTAACGCGGTCGCTGTAGCTAATTATTATTATGGTAATTGATTACTTAATTAGTAAATTTTTAACGTTCTTCAAACAGCATTATTAGCCAACTCAAACTGTTTACCGACTTCGTTCTAGTTCTAGCATTCTAGTTACTTAATTATCTAACTAAAGAGTCGAGAATAATTTCTCTATATAAAGCAGTAAAGATTCGCCTGACTTCGCTCAGGTGGTACAACGACTTCCTATGAAACCCAAACTAAGATAACGCCTGTCTGTCTGTTCGCACCAATAAAAAGGTAAAAGTTCAATTACTCTGAGCTATTTGGAGCGACTGTGACGCTTGGCGTACGCGTGCATCATTTTCAAACTCATACTCAAAAAAAAGTAGTTTAAAATTTAAATTCTTATCTATAGAATGAGTCGCTTCACCGCCACTCTGTAGATAGAAATTGCTCCTAAAAGAAAAGTTGAGTGTAGTGTTGATTTTCGAGCCACGAAACCGAGGGCAAAAACTAATTTGTACAGCATGTTTCGTGTTTACAGCTACAAAGTCGGCCACGAGCCGTTCGATATTGGAACGCGATGATTTATTGCCACCCTTATCTAGAACCTTGGCGTCTAACACAAAACTATTTAACCTTTCGGTAGGTGGAACTGCTCATTCTTGAGAAAACATATTATTTTTTAATCCCAAAATAAACCTGACAAATAAAAAAAAGGATGAGTATGAAGTTATCTGCTATCAAATATTCGAATAGAAGGCGCATTGATAAACTATTGCAAAAATAACGAGAGCAAAATCACGATTCCTGGAAAAAGAAAAGTTGGCGCAGCGCCTGCGCCTCGCTCCTTCTGGTACCCTTCTGATTGATCCAGTGTGTGCAGTATGTGATGTTGTTATGATCGATGGTCGTTTTGTTTTTTGTTTATAGCAACGTCGTCGTAAAAAATACGACAGTTTAGTGTTTGTGTAAGTTTTACTGACAACAGTAAGTGATCTATTTTTTCCGACGCTTCAAAAGTTTTTACATAAGGTAATATAAATATACCAATTTACGTCTTTTGTGTTTATAATATAACGATCGACTAAGGTCTTTCACAATATTTTTTATTTTGATGAATTAATTATTGGTTTACCCACTATTTAGTAAATTATTTTAGATGTCTTGCGGTCTTCAGTCAGATAAAATAAATTCTTGGGAGCAGTAGATTAGTTTATTTGCAAAGATGTGAGTACAAGCTGTAACTCAGCGTGCAAAAACGCTACAATATCAATTACAATAAACCACAATTAAAAAATATACTCATTTATACCTTGAACTGAATGAGAGTGATACCAAAAGGTAGGTGAGTCAGAAGATAACTTAGACAATAAAAAAATGTGATTGAAAGTGTGATTTCGTTTTGAAAATAACTGACGGGAGTCTCGTCACGTTTCACAAAAAAAGGAATAAATATTCCAAAATTGCGACGAGATTTCACAAAACTAATAAAAGATGTTGAATCTGCAAATTGAATCTGTTCTAGCAGCGGCAATTATTCAAGAACCAAATTCTCAAAAAATGTTCTTTGTATCGGATACAGGTCAAGAAAAATTACACTAAAATTTACATGAAATGCAAAAAAAAAACTATATTAACATCACACATTATGAGCTCGTATCAAAACTGTGTGGAATAGAAAAATACACTTTATAATTAGGTACTTTTTAATTAGGTTGATTTGTATTTTTCCAAAATAATTTAATATTCATTTCCGATCCGTAATTTTTACGAATGTTTAGTAATAAATAACGTTACCCGTAGGGCAGTTTAGTAATCAAGGGTTAATGAGCGAAGCGTCTGAGTGTGCATGAATATGTATGTTGTGTGTGTGAGTGCGTGCGTGTGTGTGTTGAATTAAACATTGTGCACATTTATGCGTGCGTGAGTGATGGAAAAGCGTATGGATCATCAATTAAATATGATGAAAGAGAAGGGTGATGGATCATTAATTAGGTAAATATTCACCTCGATCGTTCGTTCTTTCCGTTTATGTATAATTAAAGACTTCAGATTCCAGTTTCATTTATTAATAGCATTGCTTCGATTCTGTATTATCTGAGACTAAAATAGAGAACAACGGTCTGAGAAAATAGCGTGGGTGGTAATTGGTCGTTAGGTAGGATATGACTTATAGAAAGGTCGCTGTGGGTGGATGAGAACGAAAGGTATTGGTGGCTGGTGACAAATTTTCAGCCTTGTTGTTATTCTTAGGCGAAATCTCAAAAAATACATATTAAGAGATTGCTTCCATTTAATATTCATTTTGTATTTTTCTATTTATAGTAGTGTCAAAAATTGAAGTAGTCAGATAATGGAGTGAAAAAATCATTCCAACATATTGCGGCAATTCTAAAGGCCTGAATGAGTTGCGATAGGTTCTCCTTCAAGAGAGCCATCATTGGAATTTCGCTTAGTAGTTGGTGTGCATAATGTCAGAACGCATTCTGAGCATTCATGCAACATCCAGAACGTAACGGCTTTATGGTCGTTTGTCAGAACGCGTTCCGTGTGTCTTTTTAGCTCGATGAGCATTTACGAACTTTGAACCCGACATTTTTATTGTAAATGTCAATTTTTCCAGACGGGGACAATGCCCTTTACCTGTAGCAATATCGAATTACCAATCTATTTAGACATTTGACTAATTAGTGAAAACCTAAAAGTGACCTGCCTGTGTTTAAATTAACTACCCAACGGAAAATACAATTTAGGACAAAACGATAACACTGTCTGTGACAAATGATATTTTCTATTGGACTAGTGGAAAGCGGGCGGTTTTACTTTGGAATACAATTAAAACTCTTACGCTCTGTTGCATTGATAATTACTGTTAAAAGACGTGACGATTCGGTTTCATTCATATATTTCCGTAATTTTGGTTAACCACTGCTTTTAGTAAATGCAAGTTCTCACAAACGATGTATTTTTTTTTATAGACTAGTGGGCGGACGAGCAAGCGGACCCACGTGATGGTAAGTGTTACCGCCGCCCATGGACACCAGCAACACCAGGGGGTATGCGAGCGCGCCGCCGACCTTGCAAAATCCTATTCACAGCATAATTTAATCAAGTATACGCTTGAATATATTTGTGAATATTTGTATACGAATGTACAAATATTTGTATGTTTCGTTTGTTTTCTTATGTCAACTTCAAACAGTTGAATTACCGAATAGTTCAATAAATATCTAAGATTAGATAAAATCCTCGATAGCGGTGATGTCATTGTTATTGGCAGCTGAAATGCGATAACTATCCATTACCGTGTGTTGTGTAACGGAGTTGTCTTATTTTCGTCGGAATCAGTCTAATGAAAACATTACAATCCATTAAATGTTCGTCATTTTTTACCTATGTTGACATGCATCGCAGATAGCCGTAGTACTGCAAGCAACCCCCCCCCCCCCCCCACCCCCCACAAAGCCGTCAGAAGACGACGAAGAGGTGGTAGCTTGTATTTTTTTTTTGTGGAAATGATAACTTTTGCATCATAGATGAAATTTGTTTCCATTCAAGTGGGAGAACTCTAAAGTTTCACTGAAAGATAAAGCATCAAGTACGCCTTTTATTAATTTTTATTTTATTTTAGCATAAAGACATAATGATAATTACATTGTACACAATCACCAAACACATGCCTATTAATGTTTCAACAAAAGATAAATATGATTTTGTATATAATTACACTAAACTTTTATAAAACTACTTGCAAATTAATAAATTATCAAATATGAAATGAAATGAAAAATATGAGATGGTAAGTGTTTTTAAATGTGTATATTACTTTATGCAATAATGAATAAAGAAATAAAATAAATTATGGCGCTTTTAGCCGCAATCAATCAGGTAGAAGGCTCAAAATGTGGTCATTGAGGAAAATATAAATGATTATATTGAAACAATGCACTCGTCAGTATTAGAAGTGTTAGTTACGGATCACCTGTATAGTAAACAATGGGTGCTTTGAGGGGCGATTAAAAACGACTTTATGTTGAATAATGAGCGCGGCCCGACGGGGAAAATGTGAAAATTTCAAACAATGGCCCCACTGCCAGCGAGAAGTGATGTTTCAGTTTGAATATGTACTCATATTATTATTAATTGAGAAATAATTAATTGAGCAGCTGAAAAATAATTAAATGTAGGTACAGCAGATAATACTGGGCTTGGTGATGACATTCTTATCAACTTAGAATTGTTTAATTGAATTATTCAAAAACTGTTGATTTTTTGCTGATAGTTTAAATAAGCCTTCTTATTTTTTATCGAAGAGGTGGCAGACGGGCTGATCGTCTATTGATAAACGGTCACCGTCGCCAATTACTCTGAGCTATTTGGAGCGACAGTGACGCTTGGCGTACTCGTGAATCATATTCAATCTCATATTAAAAAAAAAGTAGTTTAAAATTTTAATTCTTATCTATAGAATAGGTCGCTTCACCGCCACTCTGTAGATAGAAACTGCTCCTAAAAGAAAAGTTGAGTGTAGTGTTGATTTTCGAGCCACGAAACCGAGGGCAAAAACTAGTTTATATAGCATGTTTCGTGTTTACAGCTACAAAGTCGGCCACGAGCTGTTCGATATTGGAACGCGATGATTTATTGCCACCCTTATCTAGAACCTTGGCGTCTAACACAAAACTATTTAACATTAATTTAACAAAACTTTATCAATAAACGGTCACCGTCGGCAATGACTTTTGAATGCGGGCGTAATACTAAAAGTGAATACAACTCAGTCAGAGATTATACTGCTAATCAAACATGCAAAGTGTGCAGCGAAATATAAAGGAGTTTAAAAAGGGTCAGAAATTTTAAAAAAATTGTCGCTATCAATGCGGCCACACCTTGAACCCACACAGTGGACTTATAGATGCCTACGTCACTTTAACGCGGTCGCTGTAGCTAATTATTATTATGGTAATTGATTACTTAATTAGTAAATTTTTAACGTTCTTCAAACAGCATTATTAGCCAACTCAAACTGTTTACCGACTTCGTTCTAGTTCTAGCATTCTAGTTACTTAATTATCTAACTAAAGAGTCGAGAATAATTTCTCTATATAAAGCAGTAAAGATTCGCCTGACTTCGCTCAGGTGGTACAACGACTTCCTATGAAACCCAAACTAAGATAACGCCTGTCTGTCTGTTCGCACCAATAAAAAGGTAAAAGTTCAATTACTCTGAGCTATTTGGAGCGACTGTGACGCTTGGCGTACGCGTGCATCATTTTCAAACTCATACTCAAAAAAAAGTAGTTTAAAATTTAAATTCTTATCTATAGAATGAGTCGCTTCACCGCCACTCTGTAGATAGAAATTGCTCCTAAAAGAAAAGTTGAGTGTAGTGTTGATTTTCGAGCCACGAAACCGAGGGCAAAAACTAATTTGTACAGCATGTTTCGTGTTTACAGCTACAAAGTCGGCCACGAGCCGTTCGATATTGGAACGCGATGATTTATTGCCACCCTTATCTAGAACCTTGGCGTCTAACACAAAACTATTTAACCTTTCGGTAGGTGGAACTGCTCATTCTTGAGAAAACATATTATTTTTTAATCCCAAAATAAACCTGACAAATAAAAAAAAGGATGAGTATGAAGTTATCTGCTATCAAATATTCGAATAGAAGGCGCATTGATAAACTATTGCAAAAATAACGAGAGCAAAATCACGATTCCTGGAAAAAGAAAAGTTGGCGCAGCGCCTGCGCCTCGCTCCTTCTGGTACCCTTCTGATTGATCCAGTGTGTGCAGTATGTGATGTTGTTATGATCGATGGTCGTTTTGTTTTTTGTTTATAGCAACGTCGTCGTAAAAAATACGACAGTTTAGTGTTTGTGTAAGTTTTACTGACAACAGTAAGTGATCTATTTTTTCCGACGCTTCAAAAGTTTTTACATAAGGTAATATAAATATACCAATTTACGTCTTTTGTGTTTATAATATAACGATCGACTAAGGTCTTTCACAATATTTTTTATTTTGATGAATTAATTATTGGTTTACCCACTATTTAGTAAATTATTTTAGATGTCTTGCGGTCTTCAGTCAGATAAAATAAATTCTTGGGAGCAGTAGATTAGTTTATTTGCAAAGATGTGAGTACAAGCTGTAACTCAGCGTGCAAAAACGCTACAATATCAATTACAATAAACCACAATTAAAAAATATACTCATTTATACCTTGAACTGAATGAGAGTGATACCAAAAGGTAGGTGAGTCAGAAGATAACTTAGACAATAAAAAAATGTGATTGAAAGTGTGATTTCGTTTTGAAAATAACTGACGGGAGTCTCGTCACGTTTCACAAAAAAAGGAATAAATATTCCAAAATTGCGACGAGATTTCACAAAACTAATAAAAGATGTTGAATCTGCAAATTGAATCTGTTCTAGCAGCGGCAATTATTCAAGAACCAAATTCTCAAAAAATGTTCTTTGTATCGGATACAGGTCAAGAAAAATTACACTAAAATTTACATGAAATGCAAAAAAAAAACTATATTAACATCACACATTATGAGCTCGTATCAAAACTGTGTGGAATAGAAAAATACACTTTATAATTAGGTACTTTTTAATTAGGTTGATTTGTATTTTTCCAAAATAATTTAATATTCATTTCCGATCCGTAATTTTTACGAATGTTTAGTAATAAATAACGTTACCCGTAGGGCAGTTTAGTAATCAAGGGTTAATGAGCGAAGCGTCTGAGTGTGCATGAATATGTATGTTGTGTGTGTGAGTGCGTGCGTGTGTGTGTTGAATTAAACATTGTGCACATTTATGCGTGCGTGAGTGATGGAAAAGCGTATGGATCATCAATTAAATATGATGAAAGAGAAGGGTGATGGATCATTAATTAGGTAAATATTCACCTCGATCGTTCGTTCTTTCCGTTTATGTATAATTAAAGACTTCAGATTCCAGTTTCATTTATTAATAGCATTGCTTCGATTCTGTATTATCTGAGACTAAAATAGAGAACAACGGTCTGAGAAAATAGCGTGGGTGGTAATTGGTCGTTAGGTAGGATATGACTTATAGAAAGGTCGCTGTGGGTGGATGAGAACGAAAGGTATTGGTGGCTGGTGACAAATTTTCAGCCTTGTTGTTATTCTTAGGCGAAATCTCAAAAAATACATATTAAGAGATTGCTTCCATTTAATATTCATTTTGTATTTTTCTATTTATAGTAGTGTCAAAAATTGAAGTAGTCAGATAATGGAGTGAAAAAATCATTCCAACATATTGCGGCAATTCTAAAGGCCTGAATGAGTTGCGATAGGTTCTCCTTCAAGAGAGCCATCATTGGAATTTCGCTTAGTAGTTGGTGTGCATAATGTCAGAACGCATTCTGAGCATTCATGCAACATCCAGAACGTAACGGCTTTATGGTCGTTTGTCAGAACGCGTTCCGTGTGTCTTTTTAGCTCGATGAGCATTTACGAACTTTGAACCCGACATTTTTATTGTAAATGTCAATTTTTCCAGACGGGGACAATGCCCTTTACCTGTAGCAATATCGAATTACCAATCTATTTAGACATTTGACTAATTAGTGAAAACCTAAAAGTGACCTGCCTGTGTTTAAATTAACTACCCAACGGAAAATACAATTTAGGACAAAACGATAACACTGTCTGTGACAAATGATATTTTCTATTGGACTAGTGGAAAGCGGGCGGTTTTACTTTGGAATACAATTAAAACTCTTACGCTCTGTTGCATTGATAATTACTGTTAAAAGACGTGACGATTCGGTTTCATTCATATATTTCCGTAATTTTGGTTAACCACTGCTTTTAGTAAATGCAAGTTCTCACAAACGATGTATTTTTTTTTATAGACTAGTGGGCGGACGAGCAAGCGGACCCACGTGATGGTAAGTGTTACCGCCGCCCATGGACACCAGCAACACCAGGGGGTATGCGAGCGCGCCGCCGACCTTGCAAAATCCTATTCACAGCTCTCTTGAAGAACCCCATATCGTAGCATAATGGAAAGACCTCTTGAGGCAGTTCGTTCCACAGCCTACGGGTTCGCGGTATAAAATAATTTTTGGACCGAACAGTGCGCGACACGTCCGTATCGAGGAAATGCGGATGGACCGCACTTCTGTGACGGGAGGTGCGGTTGTAGAAACCCGAGGTTCGTAAACTGTGTCGGTGAATTCTTCGTTTGGGATCTTATTGTAAACAATTATACTCGTAAAGAAGACAAATAATGCGCAGTAGCTTAATGTTATTGTTATCTACTCGTATTGTGTTTTCTAACAACAGAAGTTTTCGGAACTCATTAATAAAATTGGGAATAATTGATTCACGAGCCCTTTACACGAATTGCTTATTGTAGAGGCAATACTACAACGATATCATTATGATTTATAATGAATATCGTAACGAAGCTATATTTGAAATGATTTTTCAAAAATAATTATTGCTGCAGCAAAAACTGGTATTATTGATGTAGGTACTAAGACCGTTAATTTAAAATGGGGCTGGGCTGGATACGTCTGCTGCTTACATCCAGAAAGGTGGACGTAAATTGTCGCCACGTGGCTACCGCAGAATTAGGGTTTCCGATTTCTCGAGGTTTTTTAGTTCTCGGGTGTCGAGAGTTCTCGAGCCTGATTTCTCGGGTCTTCTCGGGTTGTCGAGAAAAAAGTAAATTTTTGTCTAGATTTTTTATTTAAATAATAAAAAGAGTCTTTAATTTAATTGTGTTTATTTTAAATGATAAAATCAACATAATTTGAAACAAAAAACTAATTCTTAATAAAAAATCAGCTCAAAACAAATATACTAACTAAAAACAATCATATTTTTTCTTCTCACCATAACTAATCTCACTAATTTTTAATAAAAAACAAAATCTCTGTTAACAATCAGCTTAAAACAAACATTTTTAACTAAAAACAATCATAAATTTTCTCATCATAACTAAAAGTCACTCACTAATCTCACTATGTGGGTGATATGGTATGCATCACAATTTTTGGCAGTTTTAATGTAATTAAATAATAGGTATCTGCTATTAATACGAAAAAAATAACTGTCTTTAAGCCTACTTATTAATTCTTATAAAATATGCCTTAAGATAAACTAAAGCATTAATAGATTTATCAGACAGGCGGCTTCTAATCTTACTGACCACATTTCCCGATATGGAAAATACCCTTTCATTTTCTGTTGAAGTCGGCTTGACTGAAATTAATGCCTTGTATAGTGTTTCCAGATTAGGAGTCCTCTTGCCTGTTTTTTCAAATAGCAAAAACTCTTTTTTTATTATTGATTTTGAAAGCACCACAGCATTAGTTGATTCATCATTTTTCGAAACACCTTTTATTGCTCTCTCTAATTGAGCTGCAAAGCTGTCTTGTTCAGGTTCTGATTCGCTTACGCCTGCTTCAACAACTTCTGAATTATTTTCTGTCAAAGGTTCTGTAGTAGTGGGAACAGTGGGGTATAGGCGATTGAATAAGTCTTCAGCATATCCAATTAAAAATGTCTTGCTATTATCGATAAAATAATCACTCTTTTTGTGCATAAAATTATCGGGGCTGTTTAGGTAGCGTAGCAGCGATATTAGAGGTGTATTCCGACGATCTGATATTTTCATTTTAAGAGATTCTACTAATTGAAGAGCCAAAGGGTGGTCGATATTTTGTAATTGTTTTAGCAACACGTCTATTATAGCCTCTGCAGTTAGTAAATTGGCACCTTGTCTGCTCAATGCTTCTACTGCAAGTTTCGTTGGCGTCAATATCAACAGCAATTTTTGTAGTACACAAATATTTTCCTCCTTCCATTTAAATGAGCTATCTAAATCAATCAAGGCTTTTTTAATGGAATTTTTTAACTTCAAGAAACGCTCAATCATTGTTAGCTTTGAATTCCACCTAGTTCTGACATCCTGTAATAAGGCTAGTTCTGCCCCGAATTCAGTCTTCACATGTTTTTGTAGTGTGATATTTCTGAGAGGACTCTTTCTGAAAAATCTTATGATCGAACGGGTCTCATTCAGGACTTTATTTATGTCGTCATCAGGTTGCAATATAGATTCTTCATCAGATTCGTCGTCGATATCAGTGCTGGCTTCATCAGAGCTGCTGTGTTCATCGTCGCTAACAGGTGTGTTTCTTCTAGCAACTGTAGTTTCTGTTTTTTTTTTACAAAAGGTATCAAGAATAGCCAAATGGATGGCATGGTTTACACAGAGGACCATCTCACAGGGGCTCTCTCTGCCAAATTTTTTCATAACATTTGGCCCGTCGCTGGTTACGGCCAAGACGTAATGCTCGAAGTTTACCCCAAAGTATTTCAAACGCTCCTCTACTATTTCTCTAACCTCTGCGGCACCGCATTTTCCGGGTATGTAAACTAGCCCCAAATTGTAAACTTTTGCCTCTGCTGTATGGACACAGACGCTAAAATATCGTCTGTTTCGTATGCTTGTCCACTCGTCAATTGTCACACTTAGCCGGTTTCCTGATGTGCAAATCTGAGAAAGCTCTTTTATCATCTCTTTCTCCTTTTCATCATAAAACTTCAATATTAGGTTCATTACTTCGGTTTGGGTCTTTGGGAGTTTATACCCCTTGGCAACAAGTGATTCACGGATAAATTCACTTTTAGTAATGCCTCTTATAGTAAAACCGTCTTGGGCAGAAAGTTTAGCTAAAATTTCACCTAACGATTTTCTGGGTTGAACGTCAAATTTCAGTGTCTGCTGTACGTGCATAGTTTCAAAAGCACTTCTAGATTTTTTTGGTGCCGTCACCCCGGAACTGGACGAGCTGGTAGATCCGTCTTCTGTGTTCATTTGAGCCTCGGTGGATCTTACATCAATTTTGTGTACATGAGCTAAATGCCTCACTAGTCCGCTTGTGTTTGATCCTTTACAGGATATGGTTTTAGGACATTTTAGACATTGCGAATTTGAGGCGTCCTTATTTTTTTTGAAATATTTCCAAACTTTGGAAGTTTCCATTTTGGTCCATCAGTTGTAAAATCTATAACAAACAGTTCAAGGATTAGTAAGTATTTTAGTACCTACAAAATAACTGACGCAACAGTGGGGAGGCCTATGCCCAGCAGTGGGTTGATGTGGTTAGGTTAGGCTGATGACCGTCACAAGCTCAGCCTTCAGTTCCACTGTCGGAACCGTGGACTGTAGTGACCAAGCGGGGTACCACGAAGAAGGACGGTAGAGCTGTGGGAACTGCTAAAGCGCAGTCATCTCCTCCTCAGCGATCCCAGGCCCCGAGGCAACAATCCGTTGCGAATGCGAAGGCCACTAAAGGGAAGGGACCCAAGCTCCGCCCGCCACGCACTGCGGCAGTGATTATCTCACTGCAACCAGAGGCGGCGGAGAAAGGCATCACGTATGCCAAGGTGCTGTCAGAAGCGAGGAACCGAATTGATCTCGGTGCTCTGGGGATGCCTCCCCTAAAAATGAGAACTGCGGCCACAGGCGCCCGCATCATTGAGGTGCCTGGCACTGAAAAGATGACGAAAGCGGACTCCTTGGCCCAGAAACTTAGGGAAGTTTTCCAAAATGTGGAGGAAATACGCGTATCCAGACCGGTCACTACAACTGACATGAGAGTGAGTGGCCTGGATGACTCGGTAGGTCCTCAAGAGTTGATAGAGGCTCTTGCCAGCACCGGAGGATGTCCAGCGGCGGATATTAAATCAGGCCCAATTAGGAAGGGTCGAGCCGGAATGGGCACAGCTTTTGTCCGCTGCCCTGTCTTGGCCGCCAAGAAGATCACGGCGGAAGGCTCTCGGCTGAAGGTCGGATGGGTGTCGGCACAGGTCCACATCCTCAATGCAAGACCGCGCCGATGCTATAGATGTCTTGCAATGGGCCATGTCAGGGCCCAATGCAAGTCGGAGGTTGACCGTAGTGACGAATGTCATCGCTGTGGTCAAAAAGGCCATAAGGCCAATGAATGTTCCGCCGCCCCTCACTGCAGTCTGTGTGCAGCTGCGGGTAAATCGGCAAACCACCTCTCCGGGGGCAAGGCTTGTGCCAAGCCCCCGTCTAAGTCAGAGGCGAGAAGGAAGTCGAATGTAGCGAAGGCCAAGGCCAAGCCGCAGACGACTGACTCTACAGCGGAGTTGGAGGTTTGTATGGAGGAAAGTTAATGGCGTTGAATTTCCTCCAGACAAACTTGAATCATGCGTCGCGGGCTCACGATCTGCTTCTACAAAGCTTAGCTGAGCGATCCGTCGCGGTGGCTGTAGTCGCAGAACCATATGTGGTCCCAAATAGAAGTGACTGGGTCGGGGATTTGGACGGTCTTATAGCAATTACCACCCAATCCCCGGCCCCCTCGCCTGCCCTTCAGGGAGTGGTGAAGGGTAGGGGATATGTTGCAGCCCGAATAGGGCAAATCACGGTTGTGGGAGTGTACCACTCACCCAATAGGCCTCTCCATGAACTGGAGACTCTCCTGGGCAATGTGGAGACATTGGTGAGACAGAATCATCCTCAACCAATGTTAGTCCTTGGAGATCTCAACGCCAAATCAATGGCGTGGGGATCTCCGATGACAGACCCCAAGGGCAGGAAAGTGCTCAAATGGGTAACAGAGGTAGGGCTGTGTGTCCTCAATCAGGGCACAGTACAAACTTGTGTACGGCAGTGGGGTGGATCAGTGGTTGATGTGACCTTTGCTACCCCGGAGCTTGCCAACAGAGTCCGAGACTGGCAAGTGCTGGAGGAAGTAGAGACACTCTCTGATCACCGTTACATACGGTTTAGTGTTTCTCCTCCCACCACCGAACCCGATACCTGGTCTCCACGGGATACCGAACGGAGATGGGTTCTCAAACGCTTGAACATGGAACTGCTGCAGGAGGCGGCTATCGTCCAGGCGTGGAACCAAGTTCCTCCGGAACCGACGGATCTGGATACAGAGACGGATCAACTAATCGAGTCTATGGCTAACGTTTGTGATGCGAGCATGCCCCGTGCTAGGGCACCTCCCTCCAAACGTCAGGTCTATTGGTGGTCGGACGAGATAGCGGAACTCCGGCGCCAATGTGTAGTGAAGCGCCGATGCTACCAAAGGTGCAAAAGGAGCAGACAGCGGGGCACACAAGAGCTTGAAGCTCTATATGCTGCTTATAGAGAAGCTAACAAAGCTCTCCGTACTGCCATAGGCGAAGCCAAGTCGCAGGCCTGGCAGCGGATTCTAGACACACTGGAGCGGGATCCATGGGGGCGCCCCTATAAGTTAGCAAGGCAAAAGCTTCGCCCTTACGCACCCCCCGTCACCAGTACTCTAGAGCCTGTGATCCTTCAACGCGTTGTGGAGGGGTTGTTCCCCGGAGCCCCGGGAACTGACTTTGCCCCTCCTACGATGAGAAGAAGAGATTGCAGAGAGGATAACGGTGACTCTCTCACCGCCCCTGAGATTTCGGAAGGAGAGTTAGGTGCAGCTGTGCTGAGAATGAGGGCTAAAAACACGGCACCGGGGCCTGATGGCATACCCGGCTGTGTTTGGGCCCTTGCACTAGATGCCCTAGAGCCCCGATTAAGGTTCTTATTTAATCGGTGCTTGCACGAGGGAAAATTCCCGAAGCGGTGGAAGCGCGGAAAGCTTGTGCTCCTACGCAAAGAGGGACGTCCGGCAGATGAGCCATCAGGTTATCGCCCGATCGTGCTGCTTGACGAGGCTGGCAAGCTGTTGGAGCGTGTTATCGCTGCCCGCCTCGTCGGACACCTTGAAAGGGTTGGCCCGGACCTGGCTGATACTCAGTATGGTTTCCGGAGAGGCCGCTCGACATTAGATGCAATAGCACGCGTCCGCGACCTCTCTGAAGAAGCATGCTCAAAAGGCGGCGTTTTGCTGGCTATGTCCCTGGACATAGCCAACGCTTTCAACACGCTGCCATGGAGTACGATAAGGGAGGGTCTGAGTTACCACAATGTGCCTCAGTACCTTCAGCGTCTTGTTGGGGACTATCTCTCTGACAGGGAGGTAGTCTTCCCAATGATGCAAGGAAAAGGCCGAAGTCCCATGATGCGCGGCGTTCCACAGGGATCGGTCTTGGGTCCACTTCTGTGGAACGTCGGGTACGATTGGATACTACGAGGTGCTAACGTCCGTGGCGTCAACACTATTTGTTACGCTGACGACACGCTGGTTACCGCCAGAGGTCGGGGCTATCGCGAGGCAGCGATACTGGCCACAGCCGGAGTTGCAGTGATTGTGGCCAGAATCCAACGGCTGGGACTCAAGGTTGCCCTGCATAAGTCGGAGGCCATCTGTTTCCATCGCCCAAAGGCGGGACCTCCAGCAGGCTCGAAGATCATTGTGGGGGGGAATTCCATAGACGTCAAGTCCACGCTCAAGTATCTTGGCGTGGTTCTTGACAGTAAGTGGAACTTCGAAACGCATTTTGGGAAGCTATCTCCCAAGGTTGTGGGAGCTGCTTCGGCGTTGAGCCGCCTCTTGCATAACATAGGCGGAGGCAATGGGATATGTCGTCGCCTGTACATGGCGGTAGTTCGATCGATGGCCCTGTATGGGGCCCCGATCTGGGCTGGGTCCCTAAACCGCCAAGGAGATGCCCTACTCCGCAAGGCGCAGAGAACTATGGCGATACGACTCTGCAGAGGGTATCGTACACTGTCGCACGAAACGGCCTGTGTCCTTGCCGGTTCACTACCGTGGGACTTAGAGGCCGAGGTCTTGTCGTCAGTGTTCTGGCGCAGAGTTCGCGCGCGAGAACAGGACCTCCGCCCTCTACCGCAAGAGGTTACCGGATGGCGCAAAGTGGCCAGAGAAACTGCGCTGGTCACATGGAGAGAGCGGCTCTTAAATGGACCTACGCAGAGAGGTGTTGGAGCTCGCAGGTTCCTCGAGGCGGTCCGGCCTGTGCTCGTGGAGTGGGTCCAACGAAAACACGGAGCATTGACCTTCCGACTCACTCAGGTCCTCACGGGACATGGGTGTTTTGGAAGGTACCTTTGCAATGTGGCAAGGAGGGAGCCAACTTCGGTGTGTCATCGATGTGGCTTTGCAGAGGACACTGCGCAGCATGCGCTGGAAGTTTGCCCAGCAGATGAGGAATCGCGACAGTCCTTAGCTGCCGTCGTTGGGACAGACCTTTCGCTGCCGACAATATTACCAAAGATGGTCGACAGTGAAAGTTGTTGGGAGGCGATGGTCTCCTTTTGTGAGACAGTGGTCTCACAAAGAGAGACGGAGGAGCGGGCAAGAGAGATTAATCCTCTCGCTCACCCGCTCCGGAGAGCGCGGACACGGAGGCGAGCTAACCGAGCTCGAACTCCCTCTCCGCTCGGAGGACCTGGGGCGTCGGATGCGGGGGCAATTGACGATAACAGAGATGGGGTCCTCAGAGGAGACGATGCCCATTATGTTCCTGGGCATCGCTCGAGTAGTTCAATGGGAGAGTGATGCTCTCCCGCGGTGAGTCCGTGTAAGCAGACAGCGGCGTTGGCGGGGCAGCGGTAGAATGCGAAAGCGGGCCCGCTGTCCACGTTATAGCCGAGGAAGTCGGAACATCGTGGTGGTTTTAGTCGGTAGTGGTGCTTCGGTACTGAGCCCGACATAACCCGTCCGCTTCCCCCGGAGCGGCGGGTATGCGTAAAGGCATTTCCCCACGTAAAAAAAAAAAAAAAAAAAAAAAAAAAAAAAAAAAAAAAAAAAAAAAAAAAAGGCTGATGACGGGCGAAGCCGTGGACGGAAAGCTAGTTTTAAATAAATAATAACAAAACTTACCTGTTTGTTCTGCAATTCTATTACTCGTACGTTACTAAATAAGTACACTATGCTGGCTTTATGATCCGATTTTCAATCCGAAGTAATCCGAACACGGCGGGAGTTGAAACACGAATGAACGAAACACAACTGGGCGCTTGCGTTTGTCGGCGAAAACAAAGGATACCGACAGACACGAGCCGCGCTGTCAAAGGATGCCGCCGATTGCCGCCGCCACCTCGCATTTACAAAGAAAGCTAAGCGTAAAAATGTTTATTTAAATTTCTCGATGTCTCGACTTTTCTCGAGCTGAATTTCCCGGGAACGAGACCAACCGATTTCCCGGGAATTCCCGGGACGAGAATTCCCGGGAACAAACCCTACGCAGAATGAACACCGCCATAGAGTCAGACATGAGACCGAATAGACTGATTTATTTGTATTGTAGAATATTTAACTTTATATGAAGTTCATAAGACCATCAATTTTTGTTTTTCATACATATATTGACATCCCATTTAGGTGTCGAATTTTGAGAAATCCCTTCTTAGTTTGTTTATGTTATAAAAGGAAGCTACTGTGCAAATTTCATGTTTCTAGCTTCAGTGGTTTCAGCTCGGCGTTAATGAGTCAGTCTGTGGAAAGTAGTCGGGACATTTCTCTTTACATGTGTAGATGTTATATGTCTATGTCTCTCCACTGTTGGATATAGGCCTCTCCCAAGACTCACCACCACACACGATCCTCAGCTCTTATGCAATCACCACTGGCGAACACCTGGGGCCTTACCACAAGTCCTTATAGCAGTATTATTTTAACATTATTTCTCAATTTCGTACCACAGCGTCCTTAATGTAAGCTTATATTAGTAATGTTTTACTAAGAAGTTTTGGTGACGTCAACTGTAGTGCAAATTGGAACGTTGTATGAAAGAAATGGCGTTATACAGTTCATATAGCGTTATCTCGATTTGTTTTTTAGCAGGGAATAGACAAATAATTAAAATCATTCGTTCTTTCGCAGCACTAAGCATTAATATTTTGGTGGAGGTCATGGTACGAATATGAGTAATATTGTTTTAGGCCTGAAATAAAATGTTCCTGCAACAATATTGTTTTGTAAAAGTTTATGGTAGGGCCCCTGGTCGGACGGCGTCCCACACTGTTCACCCCGGTACATGGCCTATATTCGAGAAGTAGTCTACACCAACGGCTATCGGTCCCGCGGCAAATATGACCTGCCCATTGCCACTTCAACATGCAGATTCTAATAGAATCGGCAATATAGACAATTACAAACAATTAATTAAAGTAACAATTTAAATGCAATTAGATAGAAATTTGTACACCCCTAGAGTAAAACAGACCTGAACTATGTACTTTATAGCTTTTATAGCCTCTGATTTAGGTACCTGAATGTAAATTAGGCGTCGCTTCATAAACCCTGCGCCTTATTTCGTGACTTACCTGAAACAAAGCATCGATAATAAACAAGACTGAAGCCAGGGGCGGATTAAACGCTCATGAGGCCTGGGCTATGATTATCGGGGCCCATAAACTTTCAATTAGCTCATGTGTCAATCGTTTTTACTATTTCTTTGCTCTACTATGAAATTTCTAGCGATAGGGTCCTATAGGCCGCTGGGCTCTCGATTACCCGTCAACTTTATAATCTGACCTTGAGTGAAGCTATAATTTGATGGAAGACTCGTTAAATACCATAATACCGATCTTACTTTATATAAAGGCAACCTTTGTAAGGCATTTTAGGTAGATAAGGGCTCGTTATAAAATTGTGTGACCTTTATGTGATTTCTATAAAGTTCAGGAGCTTTTTACGGACATCTTAAAGGAAGGTAGATTTTTTTGGCAATTTAAAGCGATGACATGTATCTTTGTGAGACAAATAAACGAAATTTTTTTTTTTAAATATACAAGAAATGTGCGGATTAAAAAATTGTGTTGTGCAATTGGATGGTGTTTTCCTACTCTATTGTAGTTAAAAGATTTTGATTCAATTTGACTAGACCGTAAACCGTAAAATCTCCTTTTCGTCCACTGTTGGATATTGTGACCTCCTTATGCACACTGTCTTGTGCCGGGCGGGTTGGCGAGTCCGCCCTTTCAGAGGTGATGTAGTTCCTCGGGCTTGTGGAAGCCATTTTGTTATCCCTAAGTCGCCATTGACGACACCCACGGCAAGAGATAGGGTGGTGGTATTCTAAAACCGGCCACACCAACGCACACCACACCCAACGTAGCAAACTGCAACAATTGACCCATATTTGGTAGTGAACAGACAATCACTTATACGACCGTTTGTACCAATACCAAATTTTGCGATCATAAAATACTTATTAGCATGACTGTAAAGTTCATATTGATTGCTCCAACTGAAGGAGATTTGTTCTACCAACGTTATTACCGTTGGTGCCATCTAAGCACCTATTGAAGCACCTAATCCATTATAGTTGATAAACGAATTTGTATTTGTTGAACAGTCGACTGGCTAATACTACAATGCGAATATATCAACGTTTGCACCAATAGTAAGAGGTAGGACATAAATAACAATGTATCTGACATGAGATCTGATCGGGCGACCGCGTCGACAATAGACGCACTTGTCCGTATCACTGTTGTAAGGATCGTTACACATAGGCGATTTATTTAACGTAGGTATATGCACGGCTATGGGTGTGGTAAAAGGCGACTAAGGGATAATGAAGCCGCTACCGCAGGCACTGAGGAATTACACCATATCTTAAAAGAGTGGCCTTGCTAACCCGCTTGGCCAGTGAGGTGTTTTCAGACCACACATCCGTCGTGCACAAGAGAATGCGCATGAGGAGGCCCATATCCAGCAGTCGACCAAATCCAACAGGGTTGGTTACGGTATGCATATTTGCATATTTATATGGTTCTAAAACAAAAAGATGATCCTAGTCCTTGACAGGGCTACTATTGCTAGCTAACGGCAGCGGATACCGTCACGGTAGGGCAGAGGGTGCTAAGAATCCGATTCGATCAGGCAGGCTGCCAATATCGACGACTAATGGAGACCATAAACCAGGAAACGCAGCGAAGAAAGACCTCCGGGCGAATGGACCAAGAAGTTCGCTGATAACGGCTGGATAAAGGGAGCCAAAGATCGTGTGGTAATCACAATGGCCAGCACCACATCCTAAGACCTTTCAACCTCATTGTAGTTCCCTCATACGTACCGGCGATTAGCAAATTCTATTTATATAGGTATGTTCGCAAGCTTATCGAGCTGCAAGTTGTTGTCTAGTCAAGGCAGCGAATGTAAGAGTATGTGCATCGAGCTTAACGTATTAAGACAACTTATTTACATACATTTATTTACACGTGTTTAATACAAACACGTCAGATTCGCTCGGGCTAGACTAGTTTTTCATGCGTGGCGGTGCGGTTTTTCTATTATTACAGTGACAAGGTGTTATTGCTAGATGCGTATTAGATATCCTGAGATATTTCTGATGAGTAACGTAATTGGGTAATATCTTTTCAAATTGTTTAATGTTTTATTTAAATCGAAAAGTAATTAATCCAGAAATGTGCGTGCCTATTAAAGACAGCATAGAAGACAAAACTTTTATTTGAACCTTACATATTAAGATGCCTTGTCTCTCTTTAAAAAGACATGAAACATCTTTACATGGGGGTGAACCCCCAAAAAAGCAAATAACGCCAAAAAAAATTCCAAAGTGATTCCGCAAACAAAGAGCACGAAGCATACTACGATAGAGATGAATGCAATGTGTGGAAGATCTAAGCAACTAGCATACATTAGTCTTATAAAAAGCATGTAGTTATGTATACGTTTATATAGGCCGAATTGCTTGCAGTTATATTGAAATTTAGCTATAAAACATATATTTGTCGGGAATGTCTAAAATGAATTGGAACGCAAGTGGCGCCCTCTAGCGTCGCCTTGGATGACGGCTGCCGCGGGAGGTGAGGCGGAAATAGCGATGAGTAACTCCGGATTCAATGAATCAAAAAATCCGTAACCGCGAGCGGAGCCGATATTCTTAATGATTCCGGCTAACTGTTATCGACTCCCCGAGGAGTTATTTATTCCTTTCATTTTTGGACTGCTGAGTTCCATGAACGAACATGATGCAAAGCGAATGAGTCGCTCTCGGGCTTTTAAATAATATAAGTAGGTGAATCAAAGGAGTCAAGGAATCGTTTAAGAGGAGTCGGATCCGCGAGCGGAGCCGGATTAAGTGAGCCAAAACACTCGGAGGAGTCGTGAATAGCCACGACTAGGCGGAAAAGGAGACTGGGCAAAGAGAATCGATGGGCACTCACCGCACGCAGACAGACGCAGGCAGACGCATCTGTTGTGCTATCATTAAGTAAGTTTATTAAGTCTATTGTAATCATTGTTTCAATTATTGGCTGTGTACCTTGCAAATTATTGTGTAACTAGTTTTTATGCATTAATGGTAATCTCGACGCAACCACATCATGGAACCCGAAGTAGTCACGCCCACTCTGCACTCTGTAGTCTGGGCGTGACCACTCACCACTCTGTAGTCACGTACAGTCATTCTGCGACATATTTAATATCACTGTCTTGTGATATAGTACAAAGTGGAAATAAACTTTGATAGGAGCATGGAAAAGCTGAAATCCTGGCATTTGCCCCAGAGATAGTGCAAAATGCAACGGTCCATTTTGCAGATTGTAGGTAGGGAAAGTCCTAAACTGAAACCTTTTATAACTCTCGATTTCAATGCTTGTAGCAAGGTAACCTTTGATGTTATTATTAGTTAAAATTACTTGTACTTACGTGTTATTTGCTCATTTCTGAAATTCATGTCAACAAAAGAATATTAGTTATTGTCTGCGACTCAAACAGTGGTTAATAAAAACATATGTTTATGTATGAATAACATGTATTTATCAAGTAAATATAAAACTTTTGTTGTTTCCGACTTTTATTTTTAATGGATAGATAAACAAAAGGTGATCTTGCGACAACGATTGAAATACCATATGATTGTTACAAGTTTGATAAAAGCCTTAGTCATTAATCATCATAATGACGTCACAAGCTTTATTTATTTAGGTCACCACGGAAGTTAAAAGCAAATACACACAAGGAACAATTAACAGTTAATTGTAAATAATAAATTTTAACAAAGTTATAAAGTAAAAACTTTCAGCCAATTTCAAGAATGAAAGAATACGTTACCTTGATTTTATTTATAGAAAGAAGGCGCCAGATAAATAGACGGCCCACCTGGTGGTAAGTGGACACTGTCACTCACGGATATCCGTGATATATGTCAACATCCGTCAAGAATGACGAATAAAACAAGACCTATCAGTTGAGACTCGTCATTCGCAGGCGGTAGCTAATCCTTCGAATTTTCCAAGTTGTATTCTAAATAAAAAGGGGTTTCCAACCGTACTTTTTTTTAAAAACACAAACCAGCCCCGTCATAGTAGAACGTTGGCACGAGTATGCTGATGGGCGGATGTGTCTTTGGATATTTGGAAAAAGAAAGATTTCATTATTCTTAGAGTATAAAAGAATAAAGTTAAAGGATGACCTTTGTCCCCTTACACTCTGTACTCGATAGGACGGAATGGGATTGAATGGGAAGAAGTCGAACGCATAATGAACACACAATGAAACTTTACAAATAATACCTACTCGTATAAATTTTCACAACAAAAACTAGCACGAAATAATCCACTCCAAACATGTTCACACTGTTGAAGTGATCACTTGACCCTGACGAAGTGTGAACTGTCTGAAACACTTGTCTGCAGGCTTGATGATCACAAGTGTTGTTCACAGCGACCAGCAGTAAGAACGAACCTTTATTAATGCTAGATGCGGCGAAGTGGAATGAACTGTTAATATCTATACCATATCGTACCACAGAGACTATACCACAGACTGATGATATCATTAACTTCTCTTTCTACTGCTGGATATAGGCTTTCTACTAAGGTTCGCTACCAAACACGATCTACCGCTATTCCCATTCAGCCAGGAGGCGTTCTATACTGCGTATCCAGATACCGAGGTCTTTATAAAAGGCGTGTATAGTATCCCCTTAACATCAGGTGAACTGACCGCTGGTCAGTCATCTTCTTTAAACACGAGTTATATAAAAATTCGCTTCGTACGTTTGTCAACGTTATAGAGATAGAGAAGTTATAGAGACAGGAACAGATTGACCAATACTTTTAGCACACCTAAATGAACTGTTTAATAAGTGCTAAACTTCCTTAGCAGCGTGATTATGTCGATAGAAAGCAATTCTGTCATTTAGATGTATTACAATAGACATTAGTAGTACTATTAAACTTCTATCGAACGTTTAAATCGATTAGACTATACGATAGCCAATCACTAATGTTATTATACTTGTAGGTTTTTATTTCTTTGTAACTTATGTAACGCATTGTGCTGATAATACGTTCTACACTTATGTAATCGTACAACGACTTGTAATGGCAGGTTATTTTACAAGGTGAATGACTTTGAAGTATACTACGAGCACTTACCGAACATTGTCCATTAAACGAGCTTTTATATTATAGAAACCTATATTAAATTATTATAGGAACAAAAGAAAGTTTTCCATCCACTGCATGAAGATTGAGGAAGCAGAAGTCCAAGTGCTACTGATATGCAAAGGTGTGGCGGTCAAACGTCACCGGCACTCTACACGGATCCTTTCTCTACACAGAGGGACCGCGGTAGTTACTGTAATATACCATACCATCGGCCTATGCCTCTTGTGGTGATTGCAGACCTTCCCAAGGTCTACCACCACACACGACCTTCATCCAGCCACCACCGTCAAACTTCTTCAAGTCGTCGGAGGTGGTTAGAGAAATTACGGGACATCCATACTGGGAGGAGCGGGGACGCACAATGGTCACCGAGCTCGACCAGAAATAAAATAAAGGTTAACTTCGATGTCGTTGATGGGTGATCAGAGATTCCAGACGAAAAATCTCTTCAGTATTTTTTTGCACAGGTTCTGCATATAGATATCCTTCTTCGTTGAAAAAAATCGTTCAATTCTCAAAACAAACATGTATGTATTCATATGAATTCATGCAAATCTTTTTATAGTGCCTCATTTTCCTGTTACCTGTAGTGCCTTTTTACACGTGTCTAACTTGAAAGTGGTTTATCATAAATCCATGTTGGCGGGAGTAAGTTGATAAGTTCAATTCAAGTGTTCTCCAGGGCCACACATTAAAACTTTTAATGGTTGTGCTTTACATTGAATGTCAACATACATATTTATTTACTCGTACTAACGAGGACCATTTTCGATGAAATTATCGTTATATAAAGGAATGCTATCTTTTTTCTCATCATAGCATCAGCTTATGTATTCCCATTTTGATGGCTACGGGGTATTGGGTATTGATTGCTACTCTCTACTGCTGGGTATTGACCTCTCTCAAGACTCGCCATCACACACGCTGTTCCCGATCTTCTCATCTAACAACTACCTGGTCAGAGGGCGTCCACATAAACAATAGGCTAAAATTTATACCTAGCTATATATTGTTTAAAAAAAAGGATTTAGAAGCACTACCTCCGTGTTTTTGTATATTAATTTTCGATTGCATTTCAGTAGACATGCCAAGAAATATTTAATATAACATGAGATCACTTATCCTCCTACAAGAATAAAATGGCATCATAACTATTTTATAAAGATTTTATTTAAACTACCCACATATCCAAGTCAAACACGGACCAAACATGGACTTATTAGTATGCATATTGGTCCACTTCACAGTACGTGATCGATCGCTATTAGAATATGGGGCTGGTAATCGGCTTATGTCGAGCCTTCTGTAAGCCTGTAATCCAGCTAGGCAGGCCACGCTTACGGGATTAAACTGGTGGTTTGTTCCGCTCTCAAAAAGTTTTTTTGGAAGACTTTTCGTGTAAAACCTTTGTAAATGTTTGTAGTTGTTTGATTTTCGATATGTTTTCGTTGTTACGAGATATTCTCACGAGTTTCGAGTATTTCAAAAGTGTATCCTTATTAATTACCGTAACCAACCCTTATTATCGTCCCCTACTGGACACGGGTCTCTTCATTCACATTGTCTTGTGCATGAGGGATGTATGACCTTAAAAAGCCACGCTGGTTAAGCAGCCTGCCGCATCTATTCCTTTTGAGGTGATGCTGTTCCTCAGCGCTTCTGGTAGCAGCGTTATGTGGTAGCTTCGGGGGTGCCCTGTGCTGGGCGTCGTGCCGCCGTTGAGACGCCTGTTAAAGTTAGCGCCTCTGAAGTTACCAACATAATTAAACAGATGACTCGAGGTAAGTCCCCGGGGCACGATGGTCTCAGCATCGAGCACCTCCAGCAGGCGGGTGTACACTTACCCAGGGTGTTGGCAATGTTATTTACCTTTTGCATCAGACATTCGTACCTACCTAATGAATTAATGAAAACTATCGTAGTTATTATCCCTTAGTCGCTTTTTAAGATACCCACGGAAAGGGTGGGATGTTGGCCGGCTTTAAGAATAGCAACACCCCATGGGACGTTAATAGTTTAATTGTAATATCAAACGTGCGAAGTCGAGGGACAACAGCTAGGAACGAATAATAATTCCGTTATGCAATACAGAAAATTAGGAGACATGCAAACGGGCTTACTCCAGCACACCAACTAATGCGTAATGTTGAGATAACATTTATTTTTCGTCTTCACTGAGCCGAATCAAGGGATAAGCAAATATTTCGTAGTTGATAGTTGAGATTCTTAATTAAGTACGAATATAATTGAATTGCAGATTATTTATTTATTGCATGTTGTAGGTAACATTATACTTGCATCTAACGATGACATACAACACCCTGCAAGGACACAACAATTCATTTATATATTTTTTTAAATACATACATTATAAGTTAAATTATAATATTACATTATTAAATCATACGATACATTCATGAATGAATTATTATATGTTTTCTAATTAAATTATTATTTAGTTACATTAGTCATCGTATATATATATATTATTTATTATATGTTATGATTTGTGTATTAAAAAATCATCCATAAGGTAATAAATAGCATTTACTACACAAACGAATTAAGTTTGTTTATAGTTGTTTGTTGTTTGTTGTTTAGGTTTATATCCAAATGTTTTCTTTGTGGCGGTCCAACATCTTTTTTGTTTTACGTACATTTATCTCTAGGTTGTGTGCTGTGATGCAGTTATTGGCGGTTTTAAATGATGTTTTAATAAAATTTATTACCTACGCTCATTCCTATTTTCACACTTTCACTATTTCAATTATAAGGGATATGTCATCTGCAAACATGACACATGGCATACCTAATGAGTAACTCTTATACATAAACGAAACACAGTGATTACAAAGCGCACTCGAGGCTACAAAATGTGTGAAAATCGCTCTTTGACATTTCAAATCATGCAATCTCTTACAGTAATATAAAGATACAAAAGAATGCACTTAGATTGTCAACGAGTGATTTTCATTAGTATTGTAAAAACGAACATTGAGCGCTAGACGCTCGAGTGTAGAGTTAGCGCTAATAAACTTTTAAGACTAGCGTTAAAGACTAGTAAGCGTTATAACCCATTTGCTTTTAAATTTGATGGTATTTTAGTTAAAAGTACAACACACAGAACTTTTAACTATAGGTTAAAAGTACTTGTTGTTACAAGGGTTTGCCCTTGTAGTTAAAAGTTCTAGTCTTAAACGGTTAAAATTAAGGTCCAATAGACTACTATAGTTATAATGCTAATACTATAGTTATAATGCTAATACTATAGTTATAATGGTAATACTATAGTTATAATATATATTATACCAATAGTTACTAAACTTAGCACGCCAGCGCGTTCAACGCTCGTTTTAACAACACTAATATTCACACATTTTTGAAACTCAACTTAGGTTGGCCCTAATATCTAAATATCATGCAGATTCAAGTGAGATATTTTTAGTGCCGTCTTGAATTTGACTTTACAATCTTGTTATTTTAAATTTATGCGTCTCCCTTGTTTGTAGGTACTATGTAAACATGGTGCCGATATGGTGCATAAACGCGCGCCCCGTCATCTACCCCGCCGTATCCCGGTCGGGGCTGGCATCATTTGTCAACATCAACTGTGAATCACAGTCTGCTAGGGGAGAAAAAGTTTGAGTTTGACGTTCGATTAATTCTGTCGAATTTTTGAACTTATTTTAGTGCGTTTTGAGGAGCTGTTTGTCAGAATTTTAGATACATACTAATGTTTTGAAATTTGAGTGGCTATGTGCTATACTGCTAAGTCATTCTTTATTCTTTAGTCATATAAGTACACCAAACGTATGATGACATTATTGTTACAGATTTTATAGACTTACATGCGTATAAACCGCGTAAACAAACCGAAATCAGCTATTTTATTATTCCCTGCTGGACATGGGCCTGGACAAGACAAGTCTTGTGCATCAGGGATGTATGGCCTCATAACACCGCGCTGACCAAGCGGGTTGGCGAGTCCACTCTTTCAGAGGTGGTGTAATTGCTCAGGACTTGTGGTACCCGCTTTTTTAAAAGGCGACCGGCTTAGTCGCCTTTTAAGACACCCGCGGGAAGAGATGAGGTGGTGATATTTTAACGCCACCGGCCGACACCATATGACAATGAGTACATTATTAGTATGGGTCTAGATTTGAGCTCACGACCTTAAGAATGTTTGTCGAGAATAGACACCCCTATGTAGCATAATATGTCGCAGTTCACGCTGTGAATAGGATTTTGCAAGGTCGGCGGCGCGCCCGCATACCCCCTGGTGTCCATGGGCGGCGGTAACACTTACCATCACGTGGGACCGCTTGGTCGTCTGCCCTCATCTCTATACGCTGAGTTGGCGCCGATTGGCTCAACAATCAATATTCTTTCTGTACTTTTTAATTGCCATTTCATTTGATATGTTGTTGTCAATAAAAGAATTTTCTCTCTTTCTGTAAACTACCACAAAGATAGTACAGCAAGGATGCGCTGGGTTGCTTCCTACGCTACAAGTCCCAGGACATGGACCCTTAAAAAATCATCAATCAAGAGAGACTGAACAGATTTCAGAGATATTTATAGCGTTCCAGCAAGAAAACTGACGCGATATTCAATTACTTTAGACTTTTTTCTATAAGTTCTTTTGTTGTTATGATGGTAACTGAACCCTAAGCTTACGCGTGCTGCTATTATTTTCTTTTAATAACAAAGCAAGTTCAACGCACCTCCTTCATAACAAATTCTGCATACTATAATACTTTTTTTGCCGCGCACGCGCAAGTGACTAGCAAAAACATCATGGCGCCGGCGTAGCCACTTTATAAGGAAAGAAGGAAATGATGGGTCATTTACAGAGTATGTTATAATATGTTATAATTGAACGCCATTGTACTATTGGAAGCTTCACTCAAGTCACGTTTAAGATTTATTGTAATCTGCTAGTGACTGCTGCACATCGCATTAGCGAAGACGGAGTGAGATTAGCAATTTAAATTTCTTAATAGGAGTGGTGAACCACCGCCGCCCATAGATCCTTGCAACACCAGGAAATCGCGATCCTACAGGATCCTACAGCTCTCTTGAAGAGTTTCATATCGTAGTTCAGTCCATTGCACAACATTCAGCCGTTCCAAGGATGACATTGGTGACGAGATCTTCAGAAGTAGACAGACAAAATTTTTCGAATGAGTCATCCCTGGTTTGCACTATACTTGCGCGCGCGATTTTGTATTTAAATTCATCAAATGCTGTTTATCTAGCTTATTTTCTAAGTTTTACGAAAAAAATTCACTCGACAGCGCAGTAATAAGGTAGTTTTAAAACAAAACAAGAGTTAAATTTATGATCATGGTGATTACTCATGATAAGTAACAGGTGGCGCTGACTAGCCACAGTCATCTAAAAACCGACAATTCGAAATTCATTATTTTCCAAGGAAAGCTCTTAAGCCATTTAACATGAAAAGGCACGTGCGGCCAAGTGGTACGTAACCCATAAATGAAACAGTTAATCGTATGATTCACGGTGGACGCAGACGGGGCGATGAATCATGTACAACAGTTTGTACATTTAAGGACACAACGTCTTTGCAATTACATAGAGAACACAGTAGGTGAGCTGTATGCATCAAGGGTGCAAGATAGATATTTTTTTAACGAGGCAGCAGACGGGTGGGACGGTCCACACGATGTTAAGTCCATACGTCTACAACAACAGGGTGCTTGCGAGTGCACCGTCGAATTTACAGGATCTTACAGCTATTCATCCTATTCACAGCAGGATTCTCTTCATATCTTCACACTAAAAAGGGCCACAAGCATATACTAGAGCACTAGTTTCACGCCATTCCAATTTACTAAGCTATCATAAATGATGGCACATTGGCGATTTCCAATAGAGATGGTTCCGTTGTTAGTGAGACAAAGGGTTAGGATCTTCAGTCTTATGATGATTTTTCTGCAATTTACTTATAGATGTTTAGAATTAGTTGAGTTTCATGCGCGCAAACAAGCGGTTGTTACAGCCGTGAGAAATATAATATTTAATAGTGGAATATCCACAAATACAGGTAGTATTAACATTGAAGGCATTAGCGGAGTGCAGTAGGCACGTGGTTACGAGTAATGAATTGAAGCGCAGGCAGGCATTTGGACATCTGGATTTTGTATTTGAAAATACAATTTGAATTTAGAATTTAGGTTTATATTAGCGGCCAGTAGCGGTCCCCAGAGGTGTCTTAGTAACAAGTTTCGATAAATGATAATATTCGAAAGACTATTATTACAATACCCCGTAATCATAGTCGTCTATATCTTTGTTCAAGTTAAGTATACTTCAGACACAGTAGTCTAGATTTAAATGATTTTGCACATGTCATTTACCTACATGACATTACTCTCTTTCTCTCTCTCTCTCTCATTACTCTATTAATTTGCCAATGACCCATTCTGTGATATCTTAAAATCGTTGACGTGTATTAGTGTGAATTGAAATTAATACGATATAAATTGACATACACTAGATGTTAGGTGCGAGATTGTTATTCTTACAAATACGATGTTATAACATAATATCAAGAGCAGAGTTAATTAGTCTAAGGTCTATTCTCGATGCACATGAATTAGAACCCGTACTAAAAGTGGCAGTGGTTTCTACTTAAGTACGCATTCTTTAACTTTCTTCAAGTCGTTGGCTCACACGAAATTTCGTTGGTACGATTGGCGCATTGTAATTTGAATTTCATGTTCTAATCGAATAGTGAGCCCGTGTCGATTATCAGGATATCGATGTTTATGAATCACGACCTGCTGAGACACATTAACTATAAACAGCTTTCGTATTCTTAGGGCGTTCGTGGCGTGTATTGGAGAGATTTAATGCATGTGAAGATGGACATGCTTAAACTTCATTGTAAATTTTAAATTACTAAAATTTCACTAGTTTCGGTACAGGATGATATATGGATACTGTTCTGATGGTTAAAGGCCCTTGATGATATGCCCTTGATAATTATTGTTTGTACAATTTATTTAACATTAGCTGTTTTGGTTATTTGCTGTCTTTACATCTTACCGATTTTACATCTTATTTGCTGTTTGTTCTTATTTGACCCGATATAGGAATAGTACATTATTGTCCAGGCCCGAAATAAAGCAATTGACGGCTGAGTAATATTGGAAGGACGAGGCGAAACCGAGTCCTTACGAAGTGATTTTAAAAGGACGAGACGAAGCCGAGTCCTTTTTAAATAAACGATGCCGTTACTTGCTATTTCGGCCGAGACTTGTATAGTACTTTTCTCTAATTTGCGAGAAAACAATAAACAAATTAATTCAAGAAACAGAAGTTTCATTCCTGCCAATTCGACTGCGCGCGGGTTGTACCTACTTTTTTTTTAAATTTTGAAAAGAAATGGACATTCAGCCTTTATTATAATAAATATCGTGTATCTAAAAAAATCTAATTTATGTTAGTGTGCACTAAAAATAACCTCGCTACTGTCCAGCAATCTCTATTATTGTCGTGTTGGAAATTGCTGGCGTGCGTACAGAAAAGAGCCGATTGACGTATTCCTTTTTTTAAAATAATGAAGCCATTTCCGAGCAAGTAGGAGAAGAAAAAAAAATTTAACGGCCTCGTTTATTTAAAAAGGACTCTGCTTCGCCTCGTCCGTCCAATATTACCCGGCCGTCAATTGCTTTATTTCGGGCCTGGACAGTAATGTACTATTAATTACGTTTCTATCGAGTAGTACTTAATTTAAGAAAAATAACAACTTTATGCTATAAACTTCGTTACATTCGTATGTATAGGAGCGTTCGGCCACGTGGTGTCAGCCGGTTTAAGGATAACAACACTACGACATCTCTTTCCGCAGGTAAAGGATATCAAAGTCGCTTCAATACTGATGTCTAATTATTAAAATTTAGACCATCGACATTCTTTATGTCAACGTCAATGACAAACACATTAGCTACCTGTTTCCCGGTTTGTCCGTGTTGTCGTGAGGCATATAATCGTTGAGTCACCATCACTTAGTAGGCCTTACTACAATAATGGAACATGACTCACTGACTAAAGATTTGACACAGATCACGTCCGTCAAAGACGACTTAATAATATTTTCCGGTGTTTTCCTCAAACTTTAATAACCTTTCGCAATCCTGGTCAACAATTGATAAAAAGTCATGCCTGGCGGGGTCTAATATAACCCCACCCCAAAAAGATATGGCCCGCTTTTTCTTTATTATGTTTTTTTTATTATTTTTTTTTGCGTTATGAGTTAGACAGGATCTAATAAATTGAATAAAGCCCAAAATCATTTGAAATGGCATTTATTTAGATAATCATGGGAATATTAGGTAGGTATATAAATATATATTTATGTATTTTGTTAATATTATTGTTCTATTAAATTAGTATACATATTTTCCGCACGCACCACGCTTGCATTTCTGTCTTGACCTATATTTCACTTTAGCAGGTCTGCTGAAAGAAATATCATCTCTTTATAAAAAAAATAGTCTGCGGAACAAGCCGGTGCTCCAGCTGGAAAAAGTCTGAAAGAGTGTTCTGAAAAACGCTGTAATCATAAATAAAAGGACATCGGTATCAATTATTCCTTTATTCCTTCCGCTGTTGAGATCCTATAGATTGAAACGCTTGACGTGCTAATGCGTAGAAACCTTTTTAAGGACACATCGAAGTGCCTGGTCGACGCCCTTTGGCCAGGTGGACCGACGACTTGAAATAGTTCGCCGGCAGTAGCTGGATGAGAAGGACCGAAGATCGTCTGCGGCGGTGAGCCGCGGGAGAGGCCCATATCCGGCAGTGGAGAGGACACGAGCTGATAATATGACATTAATATTGAGTACAACCGAAGTGAAATTTGAATATTTGCATGCGACTTAGTTTGGGAGTATGATTAATTTAAAATTCCCAGAACACTCAGAACTAAAATAGAGTGGAAAAAATTCTTTAGGCGATTTGAATAAGAAAATATTGAACATTTGTCATAATTTTCTGTTGTATTTTTGGATCTTGGATGGTTTTGAAGAATAAGATAAGATTCGCAAATGTCGTGGGATGCATATATCATATTGTTTGGGTTTATTGTGAATACACCAATGTGTTTAAAAGCAGTATGGAAACATCAAAAAACGCTTTTAATATAGCTCATACACAACACATACGCGAGCAGGATCGCATTTGCCAGTAATACGTAAACATCATATGTAAATGTGTTGTAGCTCTAGTCCGCGTCTAGATGCTTGTATTGTAGATTTATTTGTTACATTATTGTAAAATTTATTTGACTATTATTTGCGACATTATCTGAAAAAAGGGACTTTTATCACCGGTTCTAGTCTCCCAGATACTGAGACTTCAGTGAATTCTTTAAAAAACATTTATTTTTATTTGATTGCTTAATCTTAACAATCGGGTGTTAGATCATGTTTCTGTTTGAACAGAAACCTGAAACAACGACAATTTGAAGTTAAAAAATCTTAACCAAAGTCTGTAAGTATCTGTAAGTCTGAATTTTTTTATTGCATTACTATATTAATTGATTACATTAAACATAACATAATATACAGAAGCAAAAGACGGCCTTATCGCTAAAAGCGATCTCTTCCAGGCAATCAATGGGCAGTGAAATGATTTAGAGAAAGAAGTAGGCTATGCAATAAAATAATACAAAATATATTAGTAAAAAAAATACAATTACAATGTAATGTAATATACAATATACCTATATGATAGTACAAAATACATACATACACATGAACAGACTAAAGTAGAAAGAAAATGTGGTAGGTGAAAAAAAAAAGTTTTAAAGAAACCAAAAGAAAATTTCTTTTGTTACATATTTTAAGAAAGCATGTGCTTCTCTGAAGAGTTTTTGAACAGCAGCAAGCAACTGAACATGCCTTACTTGTTGATAGGGACAAGATCTCTATGCTCAGCGTCACATTTACAGAATACTGCTTACTTTAGCGACTGTTGCTCATCTATCTGTGGTGGAGGCTTAATTGCGTGTTTAGTACTAAAAAGGATGTGTTCAGAACGCGTTGGCGTCTGGCGAGGCTCGTAGTTAAGACGACACGACATAAATAACCCGCTTTGAGTACATTGCGACAACAAATCGCCTCGCGTATATTTAATGAGGGCACATTGTGCCTACTGTCACTTCTGGTCCTTTTGGTCTTGTTCCAAGAGAAAAAAGATCGCAGGATAATTAAGCATTTGTTTCGTAAAGTTAGGTCCACTGTTAATTTTAAAGCTTTCTCGGTTTCTTTTTTTATGCGGTCCACGTGATGGTACGTGGGTGATTAGGTAAATTATGAGATACAAAAAAAATATTAAGAATTAAAAATTAATTAAAAATTAAGAAATAATTAAAAATTAAAAAAAAATATATTAAAATATTAATAAGGTTACAACACATTTTTTTATTACAACGTCTCAAAATTCTCTCCATTAGTTTCTATACAGCGATTCATTCGTCTAAACCAAGATATAAAGCACTGGCGATACTCTTCTTTAGCGAGGTCCAGAACAGCTGCCATAAAAGCATTCAGGGCTGTCGAAAAGAATGATGCCACGGAGTACAAGCTTCACTTTGAAAATAGAAAGAAGTTTTGGATCTTTGTGGTCTTCAAAAACTCTTGAGTAAGTTTTGCTTTGTGAGATGATGCACTGTCATGCATGATGCAAGAAAAGCCCTCTCAAACCTGTTTTAGGACGTTTTTCATTTAACATATCAAATACAGTTGGCAAAACTATCTAATGAAATTGTCGCTAAATGGCCACCCGTAAAGAAGAATGTTGCCACCATTCTCTTGCGCGACCACATTTCACCTTCCTGGGAGGCTCTTCGTATGGCAACACCAAAACCGTTGATTGCCGCTTAGACAGTGGGTCATACTGATACATACAACTCTCATCTTCAGTACCTAATAATATTAAATATACTCCGTCGCTGTCCTATTTCGAATTTTACAATAATTTCCCTGCACCCTGTCACGCGAGCTTGATTTTGTTCAGCAGTCAGTGAATGAGGAACCCAACGTGAACAAAGTTTCTTGACTTGAAGTTTCTGCTATCAGTTTGTAGGTAGATTTTGGGTCTTCATGCAACATTGTCTTTACCACCCCGATATTTACATTCGTTACAGAAGTCGCAGGTCGGCCATTTCTCTTATCATCTTCCATCTCTTATCATCTCTTATCAAGAACTTTAAATTGAGAGAACCATCTAAAAAATGTTAACCTAGCACCTAGGCACGCTCTCCGATGCACTACTTTACCCTCGGAGATTTTGGAATGAATTTCGAGAAAAGGTTGGGAAAAAGAGGAATAGGAAGCACGAGGACTTTTCCTTATGCCATTACATCTTTCAATTCACTTTGGTGGTAATGGTGCGGGAGGGAGGGCCAAAAGTATAATGCTGGACAAAGGCCTCTCCCAATGTCAAAAAACAATGATAAATGCATCACACAACCTTGTATGGCGCACTTTCTATGTCAACACTTAGCAAAGGTCAAATCAAATCCGTTTATTTGTGAACGTATTAGTTCTGACTTCTGCCGTAAGGCGTACGTACAAGTATTTATATCAGAAAATTTATGATGATACAAAGTTTGAGTACAATAATTAAAATACAACTTCATAATTTGATCCTAGTGTAATTAAATGCAATGCAATTAAATTAATAATATAGTCAATTAAATCATTTATCTATGAAATTAATTAATACACTATAAAGTCAAATATACTTACATTCACATGTATCAAAGGTGCACTACTGTGTATTTGTGTACTTTGTGTATGCTGTGTACTGTGTATTCTAATAATTATATTATTTATAAATCATAGACGAACTTTGGCATAAATTAAGCTCTGTCAATAGATGTCATCTGATTGACAGTATGACTTTATTAATGTTGTCCCTTATTCCTCCCATTTGCATGAAGTTTATTGACATATCTGCATCAATGTCTGCGGTCATATTGATGGCTTCCACATCACATTATTCCAATGTAGACAGAAATCAATTTGCTATTCACAACATCTCCACTACGCAACACGAGTCACGATATCATACAATTTGTATACTAGCAATTGGCCGTGGTATCGGCCCTTTAAGAATCGATGATCGATGATTTTGCGACTTGACCGACTCTCAGATCTATCGCGGCATCATAATCGCGCGTTCTTGCGATAATGCGTCTTCGCATTTATGCCTCGTGATCGACTTGCACGCACTAGGCAAACGTGCGACGTGGAGACCGGAAAACACATTTGGTTTCACATTTGGAAAACACAATAGAAATCGTGCGATTGCCCTTTTAAATGTACGCTATATAGCGTTCGATCACAAGAACTTCGTTGATCGCCGATGTTAAAATATCGAGTGTGCTTGAAGCCTTAGGAACCGATATCAAAATCACTTCAGTCAGTCTGCCTAGATTGGTATCTATAAGACTGCATTGTACATTTTTACGACAATATACCGTCACTTGGATAGATCACCGTGTAGACTCCTGTCGTTTATTTTCAAAATTACTGGATCGATTTTGATAAAAATGCTCTATATAATCTTTCGGGATAAACACGTTTCAACAAATGAACATTGCAACGAAGTCGGTCCGCTAGAATACGAAATTAACGCGACAAACAGACAGGAATCATATTTCTCATTTACGATGTGCTATGATGTATATCACCGAATATAGTACTTCCCATCTATCCTGTAAAATTTCACAAATAATATTATCAAACTACTTTCTAACTAAAGCTACAAATCATGTACAACCATACAATCATACAAAGGACTTTCTAAGTGACATGTCTATACACAAATCCTTCTTTCAGTAAAAGGGAGCTTTAAATGCAATATATCAGTACATAACAATACAGTAGATAGGATAAAGAACTAGATACAGGGAAATACAATGGGGTGGTGGGACGGGCGAGGACGTGGGCGAGACCACTTCTAACGTCCGATGCAAATGGCGACTGGAGACATCGCGGGTCGCAGGACCTTGTTTAGATATCTGATTTCAATGGCCATAGAAACTATCGCCAAGTTGTGGACTCGTTATTAATGTTGTTATGATAAGATTCATGGCGAGAAACATAGCGAGTGGAAAGCGGAAGGCGTGTTTTCTGTCTTCCCGAAATACATATTTTAGATGGCCCGGAATAATGGCCCGGCAGAATTCCGTTTCACAACTCTTTCGAAGAATGTGTAATTAATCAAATGAGAACGTATCATTAATCAAACGAAATATGCATTCTTCAGGAGAGCTTACCGCATGTATTGTAGTACTAGGATTACCGATATAGGTTTCATCACAATTTTCGGGTTAACGGTAAAAATGGTCGTGAGAATGGCATTTTATGAAACGTGTCTGTCTAAAAACTACGGATGAACTGCCACTACGTTTGCAATTCTATTTGTAAAATGTAGAAGTATTTTTTATCAATTTCAAGTTCCTTTCCTATAACTTGAATCATGCAACATTTAAAGGTAAAGCGGCGTGTTGTACTTGTACTACATGTACACGACAATTTGTGTTATGACGCGATTTATCACCTCCTTCAACTTGATCTGTTGCCTCGGCATACATAATCCGCATGGTATAGTAAAAACAGTAGTGCGTTATTCTCAAGAAACCCCCTGTTGACGATTATTATTTATTACAAGGTTCAGAGTATAGACAAAGATAACGCAAGTTAGTGAAATTGGATAGAAACCAAGGGTGTAAACGAACATCTCCTATGAATGAACGACTCACCACCGAAGAAACGAAACATCTCCCATTGTCATTTTTACGATTGATTATAGTGCAATTAGGCATTTTGCACTTGCTAGTGACACGGTCTAAACGACCGATAGGACCGATAGGTCCGATAGGTCGTTTAGAGTTAGACCGATAGGTCTAAATGGCGGACAATGGGGGAGGCCTATGTCCAGCAGTGGACGTCCAAGGGCTGAAAAAGAAGAAGATGTGACATGGATCGGAACGGTCTGAACGAGTAGCGCGAGAAGTAGGAGCTTAGCGCAAATTTCCGATACGCAATGACGGACAGCTTGAGTTATCTATCATTCTATATCTGTGGTAGAGAGGGAGACACTGGATCCGACAGTGCCATATTTAAATTTCAAGAATCTTTGTTTTTCTTTGTGCGTATTGCTGGGTCCTGCACCTGCGACTATAACTCTAGTACTACCTCCCCACTCTTAAAGATTACCTCGATAATTGTAGTGCGCTAACATCTACGGGAAGCCGGAAGCATGAAAGATATTTTTAGCGTTTCTAAACATGAGCTACTGTTCATTCATGTTCTGTGCGGTGGGTATGCCTTTCATTTAGGAATGTTAGGTCTGTTTAACTACATTGTACCGTCTAGTTGCTGAGTTATGATGGTGTTGTTTACAGGATACATGGTTGGCTTTTTTCTTTGATATCACTTGAGGTTACTCTCTTGTCGTCTGTGAGGTATTTGCTGCTAACATTGACTATTTGGTGTGATAAATTATGAAGATGGTAACTAATCAGTTGTTTTTGCTTCATAAAGAATTTTTTCAGTCTTCTTCTAATTCCTTTTTTTTAAATTGGCGATATGTTGAGGTTGAGAGATGAAACTCATTCACCGTCGTCCCGATCTTCTTTCCTAATCCACCCATCGGACTGAGCCCGTGTAGTGGACTATGATTCAACACCCCTACAGGATGTCAAGGATGTACAGGATGCGTTTATCCTGCAGTGAGACGTTTTCGACTGATATGGTAAGCGCGAATGAACATCCAACAGTAACCACTCGCCATTTATTTCCCGGTAAAAAAATATATATTCATCTTAAATCACTCTCCCCGTCAAAACAAATGTTAAAGAGAAAACCTCGCGGGATTGTAAATCTACCGAGGATCACATTGCTGGAATGCTAATAGAACGGTTAGAGCGATTCCAGCTGTCACGGCTCATTGCCTGCATTCAATGCCACATAACTACAGACTGCATTTTTGCTACCTACCGCGCGGACACGCCTAAAGGTATGCGCAGTAACGATATGATTAGAACTAAGAATAATTGTTTATAATGCTTTAGTTAAAGACATGTTTAAATAAAATAAAGAAGCTGAAGGTACCGAATAAATGCTGGACATGGGCCCTCCTTATGCACATTGTCTTGTGCATGACGGATTAATCCGCCACGCTGGGCAAACGGGTTAGCGAGTCCACTCTTTTAGAGGTTTCCTCAGGCTTGTGGTAGCCGCTTTGTTGTCCCATAGTTGCCCCTTGACCCACGGGGTCGAGATGGGGTGATGCTATTATAAAGGCCGGCCGACACCACACGGCACACACAAAATATATTTATGATTAAACAATAATCATAAAAATATATTTTGCGTGTGTGCATCAAGACAGACTACAATTTCTATTACCTCTCACAACACTTGGCCATTCAAACACTAATTGTCGGCGGTGGTCACGTAATAGAGTCAATGCACTCCGTTGCGTACTCTTTGTGCCTTCGAACCACGTCAAATAAATAGACGGGCTTTACGCGTTTTATGGCTGGCAAAAAATATTTTTAAGATTTCGAAGTTGTAAAATTCACAACTCCGCTGAGGCTGCATTTTCAGTGGCGACAGGACGGAGAGTGGAAGCGTGGCGGGAAACGCAGCGACCCACCTGATATGTTTTTAGTAGCTAGCAAATATTCGTCGCTTAGTCTTTTCCGCTCAAATGAAATCCAGCTATGGCGTCTTGTGTACGCACGAGGAGTACATACAATAAAGATAACATGTAATATTAATGTTTTGTTCATGAATCGCTCTGGTTTTACTAAGGTGGAAACCCAAACGTAGCCTATGTTCATCGCATCGGTTTAGCTTTCTAAAAGTAAAAAAAAAAAACACTGTCTCCAAAATGTTAGTCTATATTATCTTCCGCATGACTATGTTGACAATGTACGACCAAATTGATAAGGATTATCAATGCATTTAATATTGTTCGAAGCCCAGCTACGTACTCTCAGTGCCCCTGAACCGCTCGCCTTTCTCCCGTCTGCCGAGCGTCTGGGCCCAATCGCCCACGTCACGCTCGAGTAATACGCAGGCGCGACACCTGAACAAACATTGAATGCCTACTAGCGGACTTTCTTCACGACGAAGTATTTCATAAAACAGTGTCATGTTTGTACTGTTCGCAGTAATAATATGTCACGTTAAATAAGAAGAAGTACACAAGAAGTGCACTATTTAAAAAATGGCTATTTTCCTTATCTCCGATATACATTGACGCATCAGGCTTCGACAGTCGAATTCAACGTATGTATTACAAAGTGTTATTGTCTTCGGACGTCGTCCACTAGTCAGTTTATATTAAACTAGTCATACAACTTCATCATCATTGTCATCTTTTCTGATCTGCCGTCGGCATGGTAAAGTTCTATATGATTACTGCAATGTTTCACCACTTTTTCCCGCCTCCTTTATTGGGCATATTATCGTTTGAGGGGGAGAGTGCACGCTGCAATCCAACAGCCGCTGCGCGCACTCGACTGGCCACGTTAACCCTCTCTCACAGAAGACTACCTTGAAATGTACTGCATTTCCCACTTTATCTTATTACCCTAATGTACGTACGTGTCTCGGTAGTGAGTGAGATGTGCCAGAGCCCATTCCCATCCTATCCCTCCCCATTTCCCCAACCCTTTCTCCAAATCCATTCGTATATCCAAAGGTAGGCAGCGCATCCGGGGGCGTGCCAACGTTTGTCATTTTGGACTAATGTTGGCATGTATCACGGATGTCTATGGGCTACAGTATCCACTTACCATCAGATGGACTGTATGCTCGTCTGCCACCTTCGTCCATAAAAAAAAAAGGTAAACGATATTTTACCATCTTGTAACTGTAAAGACATGTGCATTAAGTTTTATGCGTAGATACCTACACAAAGAGGACAGATACACATGAAAATTAATTGTCTGATTGTTTGTATCTACTCCATCGATATGGGAATAGACTAGATGACACATCAACTTGGATGGCAACTTCTAGGTACCTTTCATTTTTGGATTGCTGAGTTACATGAACGAACACGATGCAAAGCGAATGAGTCGCCCTCAGGCTCTTATAAAATATAAGTAGGTGAATCGAAGGAGTCAAGGAATCGTTAAGAGGAGTCGGATCCGCGAGCGGAGCCGGATTAAGTGAGCGGAAACCTCCGAGGTGTCGTGTATATCCACGACTAGTACAGATGAATACATAATAAGAATGTTCCATTATCAAAACACATATGAATTAAACAATTCGAAAGCTACGGAACATCTACGTGTAGGAAAGCCCTACAGTGCTTGTATAACATACCAAGTATCTATTCTCAAATGGATAATTTACTCCTAACACTCCATAGGGTTGTGATTGATATGTTAACTAATTATTATTCGTTTCCCTAATGCATTTTACTCAAGAGTATAGTTGCCGCTACATGTTTTTAACAGAAACGGTGACAAACGGTTCGTTACTTCATTAAAAGATGCCATTGGCGTCAGTCGTGTTTTGTTTTAAATTTTACGTTGTATTACTTTTCCTATACTATATAATGTTCAGTGTTATTAGTTTTCTAGTTTTTCATTCTATATTTTATGTATATCAAATAAATCAATAGAATTTACGATTATGATGGACGCTGATAAAATAAAATGAAGTTGATAAATGATAAAATAGATTCTTGTAGAAGCAATAGAAAATATGAGTCTTTATTTTGTGATTATCAAATAACAAGAGACTCAAAAAATTCAAAGGCTTAGAATCTCTATCAAATTGATCAATTCGAAAATGTTTACCGACTGAACTTAACAAATTCAACTTTACTGCAATAGCAATAACCAAAACCTACTCGTAGCTGCACTAACAATCGTTGGATAGACTACTAGCCCTAGAATAGGCTCAATCAATCCTGAGTCAAAAATTAATAACGCAACATTAATTTCGAGTCGTGATCCTGGATCAAGTGACATAATTCCACTTTCTTAGCAATTATTTGACGTAGTGTAAAATGGCGTGAATGTATAATTAATTCCACTTTCTTAGCAAATATTTGACGTAGTGTAAAATGGCGCGAATGTATAATTAATTCCACTTTCTTAGCAAATATTTGACGTAGTGTAAAATGGCGTGAATGTATAATTAATTCCACTTTCTTAGCAAATATTTGACGTAGTGTAAAATGGCGTGAATGTATAATTAATTTTTAAATTAGTCGCAAGGTTTACGACGTGCAGAGTGCGAATGCCGTCGGGCGTGGAGTAGGTACCTAATTGCCAATTTCACCGGCATCGTGTTGCGGAATACGGGTAGATTGTCAACTGTGTATTTGATATTTACGTAATTATGTAGACATTTTGTACAAATGTTGTGTACCTATCTATACATATAATAATTCGTCTGTACTATCTATAATCTATCGTTCGTCTATAATAATTATCATACGTCTGTAGTTCATATTTTTTAAATTGTTTTATGTAAGACACAGAGTACACAGGAATTTTTGTCTTTGTCTTAGACTGATTTTAATAAAACTTAAGTTGTAGTTTATATGCCGGATTAACATTTAGGGTACTTTACACCTAGACCGATTATAGAGTTCCCACGGGATTCAAGATAACACGGGGCCAAGCCGCTTGACTGGTCAATAGATATTCATTTCACAGCCAATAGTTTTATCCCATTATTAACTCTAGTTCAAAGCCTATTTTTTATAGTATGTATTTAAAATTATGTTTACGGTTTAAAAACAAAGTGATAACGAAATAAAGACTACAATGGGTTTAATTAGTAAAAATATAACAGATAATTTAAAATTTGAAACTACGTCTGTATTTTACATATCTGCAAGGAACTGTAGAAGCGTGTGAAAAGAACCTGTACATTAACAATCATCAAGCGTCGCGTCTGTTAGTAACTAACTGATCTTTGCCAGCGAGCATTACGGGAACACCTACTGACATTTTAGCTGGTTTCGCAACAATCGGAGACAATACTTTTTGCAATTAAACAACTTTTAACGGTTTAAATCGCGTATATTTGACATGATTTATATCCCGACGTTTCGAACACTTTGCAGTGGACGTGGTCACGGGGTGACTAATTGATTTTATTTGTCACTTGAGTTATTAAGAAATTATTACTACCGTCTGAAATTTTTTGAACTACCGTCTGAATTTTTTTAATCATAACATTCCCTATGCACGCAGTATTCGCTCACGGTGTCCAGAGGTCTTGCAGTATGGCGTTGGCCTTGTGATTTAATTAATTTAATGACTGGATCCCAAGCCGGTGGTACTTGCCAACCATCTTCTCTATTGAAATTTGGGTGTTTCTTAATTTCAATAGCCTCGCGTAACATTCTTGGCATGTACCGGGTCTCTCTAGCGAGGATTTGTGGGTTATCAAATCGAATGTAATGGTTGGGTTTGTCCAGAGCATGTTCACAAACTGCAGACTTGGTCGAGCGTCTGTTCTTCATGTCAGCTATGTGTTCTTTTATCCGGATACCGATGCTCCTCTTTTTTGTTTTAACACACTTCGAAGTACTAAAAGCTGGTTCTACTAGACCTCGTACACATTTTCACTTAACTAAGATCACGCCGACGACCGATGGCGTGGATGAGTTCTTGAATGGAAACCACATACCGATAACCGCAGTGGGAACCGCACGGGGGAAGAAGTTCGCCGGTGATGGCTGGAAGAGAAGAACGGAAACTTTTGGAGAGGCCTATAACCAGCAGTGGTGAGACATAAGCTGATGGTATGGTAAGTTCGACTCGACCTCACAATTCCTACTTGTGAGTGCGTCATTTCGAATCGTGGTTAAAATACTAATAATCCGTATACCGTAAAAAAAACCGTAGTAGTCTAAACTTAAGTACGGATTTTTTTAATTATCACTAGCTCGGTTGCATAGAGAGGAAGCCCACGACCCTTATTTAAGTCCGTCTTTTCATGATTCAATGGAAATTCTTGAAAGCACAATGACGGTACAATTTCCAATCGCTGTAAGTAATTCACAGTTAATAGCTAATAACTATAAAATTTTAAACCTTAGAACTGGTGGTCAATGCATGACCCTCGAGCAGATGCAAGACTGGTTTGTGAATCGTCTAGTAACAATACAAATAATATACAGTAACTAAGCTCTGATGTTTATATACTGGTCAATTCTAATACGGAATGGTGGCGTAGCAATCAATTTGATAATAATTTAAAATAAAGTATAATGTTTATAATACAGGATGGAACAAATGAACGGGAATTAGAGGAAAAGTACCTTAAATAAGGGATGGCTGGCGCCCTGCGCGCGCATCGATAATAAAATGGATGTGTAGCCAGTCTGTAGGTAAGAATTCATCCTTAGAACACGGTTGTCCTAGCGCATAGGTTAAGATCTGGGCACTTTCCATCAAAAAGTTTTAGCTTCCGAATGAAAATAGATGAATCACCAGATTGTGAAATTTGTGGAGCCGTAGAAGATACGTACCACTTGTTGATGGAATGTGCCCGAAACCAAAGGCAAAGGGCCTCATTGATGCAGCGCTGGAATTTGAGCCCCTATGATATGGGTGTGTTCACTCATATCCTAGCGGTTCCTGCATCTGAGGCTGCTATTCAGGTGTATGAGATGTTTGGATTTGGATCAGCTCCATCTTAGGTCTATCCTGGAGTGGGGCTGTCTTGAATTTGAGTCGTAAACCGGCCGCACGGCGGGGCCGCTTTTGGGCGGTGGCACTGGCGGATATGTCCAAGCCGTCGTTGTGTTTTTTGAGTGTTTAGTTTAGTAAGTGAAATTTTGTTTAGGTTACGATGGGACTGACATGCCAGTGTTGGCCAAAGTCCCAAATTAAGTATATAGAATTAAAAAAAAAAAAAAAGTCCTTAGAACACAGTTTTTAAAACTATGCCTTGAGTCAGCGAATACTTAACGAAGAACAGGACAATTTTTGGAAACAATACTTTCTAATATATAATAAATCTAAGCGCATACAATGCGCGTTTTTTATTTTTGTAATGGCTAAATTCTTGTGGCCCTAGTGGCCTTTCAAGAGTCACCGGTCGTGTTTAATTTAAGGCGAGCGCAGAAGGCGCTCAGCCAGGAACGAAATGTGTGTTGCAACGAGCCTAAGGGCTCCCCCGCCGGTAAACCGGCGGAAGGAACGGGCCTCGGCTTACAGCGGGATCGCGAGTCGGTGAGAAGCGTCCAGGCACGTTGCCGATATCTGATAAAAGTGTTGGCTGAGGGCCGGTGTGTGTTGAAGGTGTAACGAGGGGGACGTCCATGTCACCGCCAGCGGGTACGGTGTATCTGTGAAGTCTGTGAGTGTGGTGTAAGAACCGCATTGGCAGCAGTAATTGGGTCGTCGGGGTCGTCTAAGACGTGCCGTGGACGACGGTAGCGGGGAGGGGGGCACTCCTATCTGGGACATAGGTGAGGGAGGTAACGATGGAAGAATGGTGCGGAATAGCATCATAGTAACGTCGGGCGGTGTCTTTCACGTATTTGACGATGGAAGGAAGTTCCAAGTCCTTATGTAGGTCGACATTGCGTGAGTACCATGGGACGGCCAAGGCCTTACGCACGAATCTATTTTGGAGGGTTTGGAGAATTTTGATGTTGGAGGGAGCTGCGTGGGCGAACACAACGCTAGACTGATGTTGGCATGTATCGCGGATGTCTATAGACGACAGTATCCACTTACCATCAGGTGAACCGTATGCTCGTCTGCCGCTTTTTTTCTATAAAAACAAAAGTAACAAAGTATCTGGGTAGTTTCTGGAGTTCTCTTCCCGCCATGATACGAGATATTACATCGATCGCTGTCTTCAAGTCTCGCCTGAAGCAGCACTATCTGTCATTCACATGTGAATGAGCAAACGTTATCACTGTTATATTTAAAATAAATAAATGTATGTATGTACATATCTATAAAGAGAGACAGTTATATATTTATGTGTATAAGTATGTATATGTTTGTGTGTATTCGTATAATAATATATTATTAGTACGTAATAATCAAATTATAAAAGTAGTGTTTATAGTAATTTACGTAGGTACGCACTAAGTATGTCTGCCCATTTCATTGCTCACCCATCGCTCTTAGGTTTGCTGGTCGCAATCACCTAAGGGGATTAGCACGCCCTTTGTATCTATCTAACTAGTTTTATTATTTATGTGTACAATAAAGAATATAAAAAAATAACATTTTCAGTATTGTTAAACGATGAACTACTCTTTTCCTTCGTAATCCTGTGGCCTTGTACCAAGATAGGCCCGCTCTGACAATATTTAATAGGCAGCCTCGATAGCAATACGTTATACTTTAATCTAGATTAAGTCGCTGTCTCGGGTATAAGCTCTCTGGTACTTTAATAATCTTGTTTTAATGATCTCAATACACCGGGAGACATTTGCATGATTTAATATTAATAGGATCATTGTTACAAGGATCACTCCTTCGAAAGTTGTTCACGAATTGAACGAATCTGCAGATGGAAGTCGGTGTCTCGATAACATAATGACATAGAATAATCCTATCGAAGATTTTGAGGGGAAACGCCTGAAAATTATTTTTGATCAATATTTCTAGGGCTAATGTTGCCTTGCATCTGTAAATGTTACCTCTCAAACAATAATCAAGACCTCAAACCTCTCAAACAAGACAGTAAACAATAAACAACGCCGAAGATCAGGTAACCAGCGAAAGTCGTGGGGCATAAATACAGCCTAAAAATAGAGCAGGCTCGCCTACTTGCAAGCTGCTAGCAAGAATGGGCGGATATCACAAGTCTGGAGAATTAAATAACTCTAAATAAGAATAAAATAAAGTGGACTGGTCTACATTGGACAGCGCGGCGATTTAAAGCCCTTAAATTCTCACGTAAAAAGATCATAGATATCCTGCAGTAGGATTATATAGGCTAATATAGAATTACTTAAGGAATAACTTCACACCCGCATAATTAAATAATCCATTAGTTGTTTTCTAATTCGCATCTGTAATCCGTAGTTCGACAATTACCGTTCAAAATTTTCAGTTTGAATAAACGCGTGACAAAACCGAAAGTATCTGCGCCCGAACGTAAACATGGGGGTTTACGTTTCATAAGGGACGGTCGGGTTGTTAGCCCGGCTAATGGACGCATTCTCCACTTACGCATGACACCATTCAATGGCACATTAACACATCACCATCATCATATATCATATGGGAACTGGCGTGTGATCACATAGTTGTAAAACAATCGGACAACCGAGTTCGATACCTGGTCGGAATTTCATTTATTTAAAGACGAATGTTTGCTCGGGTCCGAGTATGTATTTGTTTTTGTCGCTGCATGTGTCTCGGGAGCCCACGACACAGGGAATCCTAGTGTGGGGATAATGAGTCTGGCGTTATGGACCACGATGAATATTATTGGACGTGTGTCCGCCGGCTTTATAATATAGCACCGGGGGCTACTACCAGCCCCGTTGAACTACACCATCTATACAAGAGTGGACTCGCCAACCTGCTTATCCAGCGTGTCGTTTTAAGGCCATATATCCCTCATGCACAGGACAATGTGCCTGAGGACACCCATGCCCAGCTGTGTACGATAAAAGGGCTGGTTACAGTATGAAAAATTACTCGCCTACGCTTTAGTAGATGCATTGTTGTTCGATATTCGGGACTTCACACGCGAGCGATTCTAATCTTATTACGTGGAGTACAAAAAATGCGATAAGTAGCTTATGAATATTTTTAATAACGAATGGCGCGTTTCGAGGGAATCCGGGATTTGGAGGGGTATTGCTTGTTATGTATGTATATGTAGTTTTTTTAACTCTGATACAAAAAAAATACGATGAGTTTGGATATGATATGAAAATATTTTATATACAGAAAATGTTTGTTTTCATATTTATTTTTATAATTAGAATGAATGTGGCAAACGAGCATACAGTCCACCTGGTGGTAAGTGGATGCTGTCGCCCATGGAAACCCGCGGTACATGCCAACATTAGTCCAGAACGACAAATGTTGGCACGCCCGCGTTTATGATGATCTATACTTACCTACAAAGACGTTGATATTTTTAATTAATGTTTAATTGACAACTTGACAACTTAAATCTAAGTTGTACAATTTACTTATTGTAAGTCCTGTTAATAAAAAAACTGCAGCAAAAATATCCTGCCTGTACTCGTATAATCGTGTAAAAACTTCTTAACACGTTGACGGACAGTAGGAACAAGCGAAGTTCGAAAATTGACACTATATGTTTTTGTGATTTTTAGAATGTTAGAAGTATAGTTTTACTCTTTCTGCTTAAATAAACTTTTATTTTTGTTTAAAGTATAAAATGAATAATAAACAAATACATACCAGTATAGTTATATAAATAATAATAAATATCGTTAAACGTATCAATAAGAACTATAAATTCAATAGAAAACACGATCGCACTACTCCCTTCACAACCACGTGCATACTGAATCTGCAACTCGTATAACAGGTGAAATATGAACTTCAACCTAAAAAGATGTTTTCAAAACACGACACTATGCTTCTACGTATACGCCAGTAAGTGCACATTTGTGCTGCTATAGCCGTAGTGTCTAAAAACGACCGTTTCGTTTTGGACGGCTATAGCAGTCATGCCACATTGTGAACTTCGCTTTGACGGCTATAGCCGCAATTGTCCGTCAACGTGTTAAGACAATTAATAGTACGGCATAAAATAGGTGCTACCAAAAAAATGACAAAATGTAAATCAAACTTTCTTCAGTCGACATACATTTCCTATACCTGCACATATGAAGAAATTTTCACTTTCGTGCAAAAAAAGCTTAGAAAAAAATCCCCATTCAGTCTAGAACTGTGTCACTGACCGGCGTTGATGAAAGTAACCCAAAAATAAGGCAACAGAAATCATATTATGATTAATAAAATGACCGTTATGCTATTCGTAATAGAGGTTATGACGATTGTATAGAAAAGTTAGCAGACAGGCGAGGCAAAAAATATAGCAAAAAGTACAGTGATTTATTATGATGAATGAGTGTGTCGGTTCTATCACAATGTAATCGAATGAGATACAGGGGACAGTGGTTTTTAAGAAATATGTCTGTATGTCTTATTATAAGATTACACTAGCTGTAGAAGCTGTAGACTGCGATTTCGTGCCCATTTACCTTCTAATTATTTCTCGGCATCTTTTTCATTCACCGGTCACAGATATAAAGACTAACATTAGAGGGCCACTAATGTTTGCCAGCCAGAAACAAATAACTATGTTTAAGCAAATGTTTGTTTAATCGGGAATCGAACCGGGAACATTATGGCTAATTGTCCAGCAACGGATTTGAATCAAAGTATTTTTATTATAGATAGAAGGTGACAGAAGAGCAGACAGTCCATAAGTGGATACTGTCGCCAATGGAAATTCGCGATACATGCCAATGTCAATTCGGCATGAACAACATAGGGATGTATGTAGTATGAATTCAATGTGAACAAGTGTGAGCGCATCCTAGGCTGCGCTGCCTACCTTTTATACGTATGTATGATAGGTACGTACACAGACAGGCAGAGTAGTTTCTGTGTATGGCTCTTAATGTAAGAGGAGGAGTCACGGAATTCAGCTGTTAACCTCCCCCTAAAGTTCACTGGTACTGTGACATTATATAACAATAAGGGGAATTTTCGGTGCTATAAAGATAGTCTGATTTAAACTGTGGTGTAGTCCAGCCAGCCCAATTATCGTACAATTATAAGAATTTATCGTACACTGCATGGGCTTCCTCATGCACATTGTCTTGTGCATGAAGGATGTATGCCCTTACAAACATCATGCTGGCAAAGCGGGTCGCGAGTCCATTCTTTTAGAGATGGTGAAGTTCCTCAGGGCTTGTGGTAGCGGCTTTGTTATTCCTTAGTGGGCTTTTAGGACACGCACACTACCCACAGGAAGACATTGGGAGGTGCTATTCTACCATAAAGCCGGCTGACACCACACGGCACAATCACATGTCTCTACTCCGATAAATCTGAACGTAGTTAATGAGCCATCTATCTATTCCTGGTTCGACCTCGTCTTAATTTCAAAGGTCAAATGTCCAGCTTTCGTCAATTGTTCTCGTCTCAATGTCGTATTCATTGCTCTTTTTCTGGTTGTTGAGGTTAGGATATTTATAGTAGAGATTGCGAGGTGTGCATTTGTTTCTACTTTTGTGACCAGCTTTTGACTAGTCTTCATTGATCGGAACAATGTCATTAAATTTCATTTTAATGTGGACATGTAACAATGCCAGTATGTTTTTACCTACCTACATATTCGTATATTACTGGTTCATGTAAGTCAGCTTCAGCTTCGTAATCAGCAGTTCGTTTAATATTTTACAGTCGAAGTAACGTATTCGCTATTTAAAGATACCAATTTACGGGACGCAGTTTAAAGAGTTGCTTGGGTAAAATTTGTATTTGGATAAAATTAGTATTTACATGAAATTCAAGGACCCGAAAATGATTAGAAATCGTTGTCTATTATATCTGGCAGTCAATAATAAATGATACACTACTAGCGTCAAGCCTTCGTGGATTCGGGGAGAAATATTCATTGTTCCGTAGAGGGATGAGGGCTGGACATCGTCTGACCTTTGCAATTTAGACAAGGTCGGTTCAGGAATAGAACCAGACTCATTAGGTTCAACGAAGATTTATCGACGGAGATACCAATGTCTTTCTCAAAAGGTATTGTTTGTAGAAAATAAATTAATGACGGTCAGAAGACTGTAATATAGCAATAATATTACAGTTTTCTGTTTGACGACAAGTAAAAGTCACTGATGATTTGTTTCATTGTTTTGACTCCGAAAATCTAATTCTAGATATATTAAGGCTTTACTTTCCAGCGCTAATGAATATCTTTTAAATTCATTTTCGACGAACATTCCAAATAGATGATAACGTGTTATTATGATACGTGTGTTATCAAAAAAGTTATTTATTGAGATGAAAGAGCCGGCTGCAAAGTCATTTTATGTTTGAGGTTTGGTCGAGAACTATAATTCGATGTAAGACCAAAGGATTAGTAATCACTTTCTAAATAAAATATTTGTAAGTACAGGATCATACTAATATATACTATATAGCATCTAGTACAATTCTTGAGATTTTCATAGAGTTAATTGAGATCAACACAAGTCTACGAGTATATCATCATTATCGTGAATTAACGAAAAAACTGTTCAAAATTCAGATAAATAAAGTACAATGATAGTTAATAGTCATGCGAAGCAAAACAAACCATTGATCGAGCTCGTAAAAACTTGCGAAAGTGTTTGACGTCATTACGCGACGGTTTATGACTAAATTGTCACGTTTATAAAAGCACTTTACAGAGCAAACAGGAAGTCGGACGATCAGTATTTGCTGATGGCAAATAGATCGTCCAACTCCTCGTGAGCGTAATAATGTTTTAGCAGTTATGGGTTGCTCTCGGGCAAAGCGAAAAGAAAATACTTTTGCTCTGTTGCAAAGCTAGAAGCGGCCGGAGCAGTGAATAAACGCACAACAATTCCAGAAATTACTTGTTATTAAGTCACGGGGTTTCACTTCAGAGAAATAACTGTGCGAAGACAAGACCAGATTTAATAGTTAACTCTCGGAATCGATTCCATTACTCCACTCATTGTTCTAACTGTACCATATTCGGAGAATTTGAATCGAATAATTCCAAGATATTTTCGAGAATTTTCATTAACGTAATTTATTCAACAGTTCTTTCTTCTATAAAATTAATCGTTAAAATGACCTTGGAAGAAACGGCAGGAAAACAAATTGAAAAAAAATACCTGACGACGGAAAACTAGTTAAACTATAAAACTGCCAACCTCACATGGACGAATACCAATTGCTTCTTTTAAAAATTCAAGGTTGCTGTTGATCTGAATGTACGGGGACAGAACGTTGCAACATTTCACTTAGCAGTTTTTTCAACACAACCCTAAAAGTTGGTCACCAAAATTTTGAGAACAGAACCAAATTCTAGGTAGTTTCTTTAACATAGACCTGTAAGAAGTATTTCATTATCGAAGATCTATAGGAGTGAAAAGAACTGAAAACAGCTTCACTTTTAAAAAAACGTTTATTCAGGTCACATTTACAGAACTTCGTGTCTCCGTTGCTGTTTTTCAGGTCCACAGAAGCTGACATATGGATCTTATGCTTCATCTACTCCCTCTTGCAAACGGTTCTACTGACGAAGCTACTGAAGTATAACGGTGATGATAATAAGACCTTAGGCCTAGAAAGCGACAGTGATCAGTTACGTAAGCGCCGAATCGAGGGGTCGGTGACCAGACGAGACGGGGGAAAGTCGTAATGACTGTTTAATTATCTCGTGAGTACACGGCCTATAGATAGTGCGGCCAGGAGATAAGCGAGTGACTAATGATAAGACATGATATTGTATTATTGATGATTGCTTTAAATCTGTATGGTGATCGTGTCGTGTTCAGGGAACATTACTACTTTGGTTAGCACTGATTTCTGCTTTATTGTTGATAACAGTTAATGTTACAATAATAGTTTTACATCTACACCTTTCTTCTAATTCTTCTCCTTTATCAATTTGTCTATCCTTAGCTGAAGGCCTCTCTCAAGATGCACCACAATTTTTGGGTTCTCGCATTCCCAATACAGCGCCAGTAGCGCCACCCTTTCCTGATCATTGGTTCATGTAACTGGCGAATGAACAAGGATGTGTTCACCAGTATGTGGACTCAGTTCGAGCACTTGTGTGCTCCAGCAGTTGTCAATTCTACGACAAATGTGATTGGTCCATTGTCACTTCCGCTTTTTTACTTCGGATTTGCGCCTACTGAATTTTTTCTATCAAAGAAACTCCGACTTTCTATATCACTGACTTCATCGATTTTTAGATTGTAGGTGAACCGTACCATTAGCGTCCAAGTCATATTTATAGATCATCACCTTATACCTTTAGATTGCTTTTATTATCGCAATGAGGTCATAAACAAGCAGCTTGGCCTACTGCAAACATACTGGTAATACATGATTAATACATGAAACATAAGTTATTCAAACGCCATATTAATTTCAAGATCTTCAAGTAAGTTTATTATAGCTTTACATGTTGTGTGAACAGTAAAAAAATGATTGATTTGAAATCAAAGTCAGTTTAATGGCCTCACTTTCTGATCATACACTTTCACTTACACAAGTTATAATAGAATTTAAGTATCAAGAAAAGCCAATATATGTATAAGAAGAATATAAATTGCACAATGGTAAATGGTAGAATGGCAAACTAATTTTGTTAGACTATTATTCTACCAGAATGATTTTCACTCAATATGGCAACTGGTTCGTCTTAATGAGCTTCAGGTTAAAAGTAACTACAAAAAAGTTAATTGAAGAAATGAGACATTCTAAAACATTGCCACTTCGTAAATGTTTGTATAGCCAAATTATTTTTCATTTATCTATCACTAGCTGCGCCCGGCATGCGTTGCAATGTGTTAGATTCTTTTTGTCAGAAACCTTCGCGGGGGCGCGCACAATAACTCACCAAAATTTCATCGAAATCGGATGAATGGTTTAGAAACGCATAGAAGACGAACAAACAAACAAACATTAATTTTTATATATTAGAAGATTTGTCGGGTATTTAATCTGCTTCAAGTAAATTAGCAAAATGAATAACTCAGTTTAGACGCTCATCAAACATACTGTTTATTTTTATTTTTTACCGTTTTATCTTAAAGATTATATTTTAGAGCATTTTCCATTTAAGCAGAATTTTGAAAATTCAATACCGCTGTGGCCATTAAGGTCCAAGTCCCCTCCTTACATTACAATCCCACAAAAACTTCAAACAGATTCATGCGCAAGGCCGTGGCTGCACCGTGGTACTTGCGTAACGTTGACCTCCACATGGACTTGGAACTTCCCTTCATCGTCAAATACATAAAAGACACCGCCCGACGCTACTATGACGCTATCCGACGCTATCCCACACCATCCCAACCCCCTGATTGTCTCCTCCCTCACCTACATACCGGACAGGAGTGCCCCTCCCCGCTATCGTCGCCCGCGGCTCATCCTGGACGATCCTGACGACCCGATCACCGCTGCCAATGCGGTTCTCACTCTGCACCCAAACACAGCACACAGACACCGTCCACGCCGGCCGAGATGTGGACGTCCCCCTCGTTACACCGTTAACACACACCGGCCCTCGGCCAACACATTTTACTAGGTATCAGCACGTGCCTGGGCGCTTCTCGCCGACTCGCGATCCCGCGGTATCCCCCCAACGCAACGCCCTAAGCCGAGGTCCGTTCCTTCCGCCGGTTTACCGGCGGGGGAGCCCTTAGGCTCGTTGCAACACACACTTTTTCCTGGCCGAGCGCCTTCTGCGCTTGCCCCACACCAAACACGACCGGTGACTCTTGAAAGGCCACCAGGGCCACAAGAATTTAGACCTACACGATGTTAAAATAACTCAAGGTTTTTTAGCCGGTAGGAGTCCGGCACTACCTGGGTGTCCTGGGTCTCCCAGGTGTCCATACAGGGTTTTCCTTGGTTGTCTTTCCTAACATAAAAAAAAAAAAAGGAATTATGAAAAAATGAAATCTTAAGTTAGAACATCTTAACCAAACCACGATGAGGTGGCAACCTTTTTTTTTTGGGATATGATAGCTTTTGCATCATATATGAAGGATGGATATGAGTTGCTTCAATAAAGGGGGAAGGTAAACAACCCGCTTTTATTATTTTATGTGATAAATCGGCTTGAAAATATGCTGATCTCATTAGATGAGTTACAAATTTATTTCTACTAACGTTTTATTATTTATATTGGATTTGCTTATTAATATATTTAATAATCTAGTAGTGTGTTAAACGCATACCATGTAACTATTGCAATAACATTTTTTTTTATTTATTGCTAAAATAAAACATTACATAATAATATGATACACAATCTACTGAAGGCAGTACAGTAAGGCTTGCCTGCAGATAACATTGATGTAACAATAACTATTTGTCTAGTAGGAATAAAACGGTACACTTTGTGTAAATAAAATGGTACACTTTAAAAAAATGAAAATTTTAAAAGGAGAAAGAATATTTAAGCAAGGAGATCTTTGGTGAAATTGTTTTAGAAATTCAAGTATACCCATATTTCAAATATTTAAGGGAGGGTTTAAAATGTCTAATTTATGATAATTATTGTATGATTTATGTAAATATGTATTGAAATATTTGATAATAAATGAAAAAGCAGAAATTAAGTATTGTTTATTATCATAATCCGTAAATTTTCACCACTTATCAGGCAAATTATTATAGGTAATATTATTACTGATTTGTTCCTTTCCATTAGTTAAAACAAATCAGCATACAAAACCCTATTTTGAAAAAGTTACACTAAATAATTTCAAAATAACAAGTATATCTTTATATACGTGTTAAGGTTTTTAGAAAACATTGAATTTGTTTTTATGCAAGACCAAGGAGTAAGTAATAATAATAATCAATTTCTTTATATTTATTTAAGTATAGTATAAGATCCCACACGTGATTTCTACCTCCATCTGTTATTTAATCAAAATACAATTTTTATAGATGATTATTAATAGAGAAATACGGTTCGTTCTCGTTCTGCCGGGTTGCCCATCAAAATATGGCTGCAAGTACTTTTAATTAAAATTTAATTATTTTTTTCGAACAATTTCATTCACTTGTTTTGAAGAAAAAATATAATCCATTTCAAAGAGAGATATGTAAAGAACTTAAAAAGTTTGGGTTGCCGTTTCTCACTTGGCCGCAGCCCCTTGTCAGCCAGGTGTAAACAGGTATAACTTCCTTAAATTTATAGTTCATAACATGAACTATCTTAATAAATTATATATCAAATTAAAGCTAATTTTTATCTCAACACATGGGATACGGTTGCTTATGTAAAAGTGCCTGCAAATAGGGGTTGCCAACTATTAAAGATACATAAGAGCGAGAGCGAGTTAGTGCACCACACCGTCTATCAGACAAGGATGCAGTGTGCCAGCTATCCGTCGTTCTAAAACTATTACGCATCCGTCAATAGGTAGGTTTTAGGTGCTAGCTAGCATCATTTTTCATCGAAATTGATTCTAGTTTAAGGCATGCACAGTTTGTTAACAAAGGGATATCTATAGTACAGTTATGCACTTTTAGAGTGAGATTTAGTGGAGGTTTTGTGGTTTTACACAAGAAACAGATCATAAATTTGATTTTTGTTACATTAACTGTCAGTAGATTTCTACACAACCAATTCATTACACTATGAAGTCCTTTCTCAGCATATCTGTCTTCCCACATCTCTTCATGAAACATAAAAGCCATGTCACAGGCAAAGGTAACAATGCTGCCATGAGCTACTGTCATCTGGCAGAGCTCATTGATGTATATTACAAAGAGTGTAGGATCCGGTATGCTGCCTTGAGGGACTCCATACGTAATAGACGCCATATTGCTTTCAAAGTTGCCAATCTTTACTCTTTGTCCTCTATTTTTCAGATAATCTTTAAATATGTCTAATCAATAACCTCTGACACATAGACACTCTAATTTCTTGAGAAGTATGGGGAAATAGACAATGTCAAATGCCTTTGCTAAATCAAGAAAAATGGTCATACAAATGTTTTTAATGTTAAGTGTTTCAGTAGCAAGGTTGACTAATTTTAAAGCTGCATGCTCAGTCTATCAATGCGCTCTGAAGCTACTGTGTTTCTGCGAGAATATTACTGTGTTGTACAAATTTAGTTAACCTGGAATTTAGAATTTTGTCAAATACTTTAGAGATTGATGGCAATATAGATATAGGCCTATAAGTATTACATTTCCCACCCCTCCTTTATATATGGGATATTTGAACTGAGTTAGGAAACTGTCTCTTTTCCAGACAAAGATTACAGATTTTAGTCAATAGGGGAATTATTACATTACCAACCATTTTTAACAATTTAAAAGAAATTCCGTCCCATTCCACAGCACAGTGGACTTCTAATTATGGAACGTTTGTAATTAAGAATATGATTTCTGATTCTTCTGTTGAGTTGGGAGGAGAACATTATGTTTTCAGGAAGCTCACATAGAATGTTAGCGAAATAACTATTGACTCTCTCAACTGACTTGTAAGTGTACTTTCAAGGTTTGTCTTACATTAGCGAAGTAATGAGTACAAATCCAGGCCTATACCACTGTGCTGTACTTAAATACAGTCAGCACAGTGAAGGAAAATATTGTGAGGACTCCTAAATGCATAACAGAATAAAATGTGTGTATGTATAATGTCCACCATGAACCCACAACGGGTATGCATCAGTAGGACACATTGGTTTTAAAAATTGATAAAAGGTTGTTGTTTTTGCTCTTTATTACACTTATAATAAATTGTTACAATAAGATGGTGCAATATTACACTAAATGCAAAGGCAGATTTATTCCTAGAAGGAATCTCTTCCAGTCAACCTTAGAATAATGGACAGGAGTTATGCCATCAAAAAAGCAGGTTATAACATATATGTAAAAAGAAATATGATTACTTTCTTTCAAGTTTCTAAATTAAATATTTTCAAGACAGCCCTTGCCTAGTTGTGTACCATTGAGATAATGTAATATGTTGATTTTCGGGGAACATAGTTACAAACACAAACAGGTCATCTTTAAAAAAAAAATAATAACCAGTGTTCCACAGATTTTGTTTGATTAAAAATGAGAAAATTAAGAATTTTATTTTGGTCTTATAGTGTGATAGATATTATTGTACGCTCAATGTTAAATCTTATCAGATTATTAGTAATCCTATCAGATATATCATATTAAAAACAAAATATTGCGTCGAATTTGTTTATCATCAACTAACCCTGCCGATCAGCTGACGATGTAATCTTTGTCTAAACATTATCGTAATTCTAACATCACAATTGTGTATAGTGAAATATTGTAAACACTCACCTCTTCACGACGTTTGAGCCACCGTCCACAAGGACTTTCCTCGAGGATCTCGCTCTCATCCTCGGAGTCCTCCCCACTTTCCCTGGGAGACTTGCGCTCCTTGTCGATACTTCTACCACCCGACATAACACCGATTTACAACAAATACAACGCAAAACGCAACCACCGCACAGTTAACTAATATCTCAAAGAGGTTTTCGAGAAGAAAACACTAGATATAGTATTCAAAATACACTTTTTCTAGTAACCATAATATCCAAGGTTGTAATGTCAGACGTCACTAACGTTTCATTGCAATACATTATTCGAAGGAAACTCGATAGAAACAATCCGTTTGTTTAATAATAAAGTTTGAATAATATTCTACAAAGAGAAATAGCACATAGTATGTCCAATGAGTTCAATCATTATAATTAAAATAAATTGTTCACCGGCACTATAACACTGGACGTAGGTATTTCTATTCGACACAAAATATAAATCCATAGTGTCACATTAGTTTTTTTAATATTCATAGACAAAATTTGTTTTTATTGTGGAGTTTTCTTTCACTATGGCACTGCATTATTTTATACCTAAAATAAATACTGATATTATGCTTTACGATGACGATAAATTATGTGAAAGTTATCTCTAAATAAGTATATACTTCTTAATTTTTAAAATATTTGTCCGTGGATATAATATTCATATTCTGCCCTCTCATATTTCTTTGAGGAATTATTCACAGACAAGCAGTTTAGAAATAGTGCGCTAGATGGCGCTAATAACAAAATAAAAGCTCGACAAATTGATGTTAGATGGCAATATATATTATTTATCAGTATTTTTGCCATATAGATAATTTATTTTTTAGTAGAAAAAGGCTGCAGACGAGCATACAGTCAACCTGATGGTAAGTGGATACTGTCGTCCATAGACATCCGCGATACATTTTTTTTTTTTTTTTTTTATATAGACTAGGAGGCGGACGAGCAAGCGGTCCCACGTGATGGTAAGTGTTACCGCCGCCCATGGGCACCTGCAACACCAGGGGGCATGCGGGCGCGCCGCCGACCTTGCAAAATCCTATTCACAGCTCTCTTGAAGAACCCCATATCGTAGCTCAGTGGAAAGACCTCTTGAGGCAGTTCGTTCCACAGCCTACGGGTTCGCAGTATAAAATAGTTTTTGGACCGAACAGTGCGCGACACCTCCGTATCGAGGAAATGCGGATGGACCGCACTTCTGTGACGGGAGGTGCGGTTGTAGAAACCCGAGGTGGGAATTATATTAAACAATTTTTCAGAGCATTCCCCATTGTACAGGCGGTAGAACACACAGAGAGACGCAACGTCTCTCCGAATGCCAACATCAGTCCAAAATGACAAACGTTGGCATGCCCCCGAATGCGCTGCGCTGCCTACCTTATTATTATTATGATGGGGATTGTCGAATGAGAATTGAGAACACGCCTTTCTATGAAGAGAATGCGTTAGCAACATTTTTAACTAAAGCCTAGAAATTAATAAATTTAGAAATTAAAAATAAACATATAGAATAAAAAATGGTTATTCTTATTGTTTTATCCAAAACTAGCTTGAATTTAAATTAATGGAAATTTAGCTAAAATTATTCACATTATTCTCGAAGGTATTCACATTATTCATCAAAATGGACTTGTGCCTTTTTTCTTAGGGCTGAACAGCGGAAGATTATAACGATAATTTGTTGACTTTTTGGTGTCAAAGTGAGCAGTGGAGTTTTTGTTTGATTATATTATTGTAAAAAATGTGCATCAGCCGTTTTGCAGTTTAAACTACAAAGTGTATTTCGTGTGTGGTGTTTGTGATAATCAAGTAAAAGGGTAGGACTGCGTTTTTCGTATGCTTTCAAGAAGCCTTCTTCTGTCCTCAGTAAACCCACTATCGTTTCACCGAGTTTTTTACATTGACAGGATACGTTATTCGTTATCAATTGTTTATTACGAAGGAAATTTCTCACTGGCAGAATGTGTAAGTGAGATAAGAAATAGTAATGGTATCGAAGCCGTCTGTACCCTTGTTTTCTTTTTAATATAGCCGAAACCAATTTTTATCTCTCTCTGAACGTGGATCACGCAAAAACTATTGAAAGGATTATAATGAAATTCAGTTTATTTGTAATTTATGTCAGGTTAACATGTAGGGTACTTTTTATCTAAATCAATAATGTTCCCACGGGAATCAAGCTAAGATCGAAATCGTGGGGACTGCTCTAAATAAAGTAAGAGTAAAATAGTGATAAAGTGATAGTGATAAAGCACCACGAGCAGGTTGACCGACATTCTTCCTGCTCATGGCGTGCGCTTTAACAAAATATCCATTATAATAATACAATATTTTCCATCTTTATCGTAATAAAAATAAATAATATGTATATAAATAAAACAAGCTTTGTCAGTCTGAAAGTTTTTTCTTTAACAATTCTATTTCGAGTTTAAGTTTTTCCATTTTTAATTTATGTTTTTCTCTTTTAAACTTTAATTTCTCTACAAGTATTTGTTTTTCTATTGTTCTTTGTTGATTTTCCTCCTCTAATATTGACCTCTGTAGTAAAAGAGTACTAATTTCTTCTTCAGCCAATTTTTCAAACGGTCCCTTTTCCTTCGGTTTACCTACAATTAATAATATATTAAATTAATAACGTTATCCCCCAATGTATGTGCTCGATGGGTGGAAACCAGATGAATTTCACATAAAAAATAGTTAAACTCGACACTCCTTTCGTCCTCCAATATAAGCGAGAATCAATTCATGGTCTGCATATTTGAAAGTATTCATTTACAAAGAAATTATAGAATATCCTGTTCTTCAATAAATACGCATATGGGTTTTTTCTATATTAATTGAGGGAAACACCATATGAATTTCACACGGTTTGATAAGCGAAACGAGTGGAAAAAATTATCAATATTATTCCCTCATAGACAAGTTGCTGATAAATTTCAATAACAGAGACCACTAAAGCATTATATTAACTATTCATATCAAATCGTAACCACATTGCGTGAAAGCCACAATGATAACAGTTTTTCCATGCGTATGCTCTTATCATATTTTGGGTTCTGAGCGTGGGTCCCGCAAGAGATCGCAGATAATTTTAACATATACTTATAGGGTGACTAGGTACCCTATGACTAGTTGAGCTGTATCATTTCTAAAACATAATTTATTTGAAATTCGAATTCGAAATAAATATGCTGTATTCACTTTCTTATTGCATTTCGCGCGCTTTTCTTTGCAACAATGGAATTTGAACGAGAACATTTTCCTGCAATGATGTTATACTATCTTAAAGTTAGCTTAAATAAAAATGAGTGTAAAGATAGATTATTAGTATCAGCTTCTAGGGATCTCGCACCGTCCTGTGCACTAGACAATAAATGAATGTCGGAGCAAACACTAGATCATACCAAGCACAATATATAGTTACAACAGCTGCTAGCTGTCCGCCTATTACATAATAATAATAAAAATATTGATTTAGTAGTCTCAGAAATTACGGCAATTTATCTGGGTACGTTTGTAACGTTCACAATTTTCTTTTTAATATATTCATTCTGTTGTTAGATTTCTGGCGAGGATAATTATAAAACAAATTATTAATTCATACTCACTTAAATCTGGATATTCTTTTGATTGTAAGCATGTCGGTTTGTATTCAATATTTCCATTTGATGTGTTGGACACAGGTTCCTCATTCCATTCCTCGCTCAAACACCTTTTCTTTAAAGTAGCTTCTAGGTTGTTACTGGAATCTGAAAGGCAAACAAGTTGTCATTTATTTTACAAAGTGCTGGGCGCACTTCACTGGCCACATTACCTCTTGCTCAAAGAAGATTACAGTAAAGTCTGTCTATCCTATTTCCCCAATGTATCCTATTCACTATATGTACATAACGTGTTACAGTAGTAATTTGCTAGTGAAATTTGCTAGAGCCCATTTCTATCCCATCCTATCCTTTCCTGTTTTCCCAACCCTTTCTCCATATCCATTCCTATATCTCCAAGATAGGCATCACATCCAAGGGTTTGCCAACATTTACCCGTCTGAACCAGGGCCGTCTTTACCAGGGGGTGCAAGGGGTGCGGTGCACCCGGGCGCGGAGCGCCCGGGGGCGCCTGTCGAGCGCTGAATTTTTGGATATTTCATTGAACTTAACGCCATTGCACAGTTTTATATACTTGTTACTTACGACAAATATGTATGCGCAAGCAAAAAAAAAATAGTCATTAACAATAATATTTTTTTTACTTTTATTACGCTTTCGGCGCTTGTCATACCGCATTACTACACTACACAAATAACAATTTTATTTAATACAACACGCGCGCGGCAAAATCTCTAATCCAAAGACAGTGTATGTATGTACGTTTGACACGTTGCCGCCCGGTAGCAAAATGATCTCTAAGTCAATAGAGTGTAAGTTCATTTGAAATGGGCGCGCGGCGCGGCACCTGTGCGTCTGTCATAGGCGAGTAATTGCGCCCTTTGACATTGCCGCCCGGTCGCCCGCACTTGAAGCAAAATGATCTCTAAGTCTAAGTCAATAAAGTTTAAGTTCATTCATTTGAAATGGGCGCGTGGCGCGGCACCTGTACGTCTGTTGCGTCCTTTGACATAGCCGTCCGGGTGCTCGCACTTAAAGAGAAATTATCTCTTCTAAATCACTAAAATTAGGTGTAAGTTCATTTGAATTTACAGCGCGGCGCGCGGCGGCTATGTAAGTGTCGGTCAGTGATTGATCTGATTTCTTCTTTTAAGTAATTGAATTCGTTAGCTCATTTCATTTGCGACAGCCGGCGAATTAGCACGGAAGTTTAGTGTTAGGTACATTACAATCATTATTATCACATCATCATCATCACATCATTTGTTTATGAGAGAGAGTCATGACTGTTTTGTTTATTTGTTTATAATTGCAAAAATACAAATTCTTAGTGTTAGTGATTGATAGAAAACTACTTACTTTATTTAGAATAAAGAAAGAAAAATTAAATACTAAATTGAAATTTGATTTTATTGTAGATGGCCGAATTAGGGGATAAAAAGAAACCATCGGGTGCTCAAAATAGAAAAAGGAAACTGGAGAAAGAAGAAAAAATTAAAAAGCTAACTTCTCCGATTGACTCTTTCTTTCGACCTGGTAAGTTCAGTCAGTTGGTACCATAAATAAAACATCTGAAGTGGCATAAACAGTGACAGAAGTCGCTGGTGTATCCTGCCTGGGTTCCTACCTACTTATTATTATTACACTTCTTATTTTTTGTATAAGTTACCTGTAACTGTATACCTAATGAGTCTTAAATAAAGTAGGTTTTTATGATTATGACAATATATCTAATTAATTGTTTTTTGCGGATTGCGCACCGGAAGGCGCAATGGTTAGTAACTAACACTCACTCTTGTGCCAAAGGTCTCGGGTTCGAATCCCGGCCGGTGCAATATTTATTTAAATACATACCTTTTCAGACCTTGTGTTAAATTTTTGTATTGTGTGATATGTCCAACACGCGTTCCAATCGTGGAGATTATGGCAATAAATAACCCCATAGTTTTGGAGGCTCATGTCTAACAGTGGACTGGACTGTCTGTACTTATATCTGTACTTATATGGCTTGTGTGTTTGTGATTTGTTTTTGGGGATTATGAATTATGTTTTTTCATGAAATAGCCGCAGGCGAGATCCGCCAATCGCAACTAAAGTATTTTAATTTCTTACTGTTTGCGCATAGAGCGTGCGTAAGCGCCTCGGCAATTACACACTGAGCGCGCTCGCCCGGACTAACGGATTAGACTATGCCCGATTGCCCGCCTTAACTTTAAGGCGCTGTTTTTAATGTCCTAAAATATTATTGCGTGGCCCTATTACCACACTTGGTTACACAAATTGTTGACTATCTTATGTTTTTTTAGGTACATCTTCGTCAACATCCACCCGACAGTTAGAAGAGACAGTTAACTTGGAAGAGAATGATCCTGCTCTCTGGCCGCAAGTAATACCCGATAATTTAAGATTATTTTTAACAGAACGTGGACCGATTCAGATAAAAAAACCAACTATCCTTCAGATAGTAACATGAGGTCGTTTTCAGATACATATTACAGTAAAAAGTTACAAAACAACGAAATTATTCATCGAGTTTGGCTTGTATATTCCACATCTACTGATTCTGTATTTTGTTTTCACTGTAAGCTTTTTAATAATAATGTCACTGCATTTAATGCCCCCACTGGTTACAAAGACTGGGGGCATTTGTCGAGAAATATAGAACGACATGAAAAAAGTTCAGGGCATATATGTTCTTTAAAAAAATATTTGGATCTAAAAAATGACTTATTGAAAGGGCAAACAGTAGACTCGGTAAATCAAACTGAAATAGACCGCGAAAGAAAGAGGTGGACGGCAGTTTTGGAAAGGATAATCGAAATTATAAAATTTTTGGCAGGTCAAAATATAGCATTTAGGGGCACAACCGAGAAGTTGTATGACCCAAATAATGGTAATTTTTTAAAGTTGGTGGAGAGTATATCTAATTTTGATAGTACACTATCAGAACACATTGCTCGAATTCAAAGAGCTCAGCATCGCATGCCACATTATCTTGGTCATAACATTCAAAATGAACTGATTAGTATAATTGCTGAAAAAATTAAAACGACTATAATTAGTCTTCTGAAGCAATGTAAATACTACTCTGTAATTCTAGATTGCACACCTGATATTTCACACCAAGAACAACTTACTGTTATTGTGAGGTTTATTTATTTAAATCCATCGACAAAACGCGCTGAGGTACGAGAACATTTTTTAGGTTTTTTACCTGTAACTGATAGTACCGGACAAGGGTTGGCGACATATTTGTTAGATTTCTTAAAATCATGCGATATTGAATTAGATGATTTGCGAGGCCAAGGATATGATAATGGGGCCAATATGAGGGGGAAAAATATAGGCCTCCAAAAAAAAATATTGGACATGAATCCTCGTGCTTTTTACGTACCGTGTGCTGCTCACTCCCTTAATTTAGTAGTAAATGACGCCGCTAAAAGCTCATTGGAAATTACAAACTTTTTCTGTATTGTCCAAGAAATCTATGCATTTTTTTCAGCATCCACATCACGCTGGGATGTAATTATGAAACAGATACCTACTTTGACATTAAAACCTCTTTCAAATACGCGTTGGGAAAGTAGATTTGATGCTCTTAGAGCACTCCGTTTTAACATGGATAAAATTTACGATGCATTATACTATATTTTTACAAATAACAAGTATGACAGCGACACAAAAAACATAGCGAGTTCATTAATAGCCAAATTAAAATCTTATAGATTTATATGTTCAGTAGTATATGGTACAATATTTTACTAAAAATTAATATTGTAAGCAAAAATTTGCAAAAATCGGACGTAATTATTTCAGAAGCTACCAAAATGATTAATCTGGTTAAAAAAGATTTGGAGAAATACCGCACCGATAGCGCGTTTGAACAGTTATCTGATGCAAAATTAATTGCTGAAGAATTAGAATGCGAAACAGAATTTAAAGAAACTGCTCGTCCACGTCCCCGAAAAAGACATTTTGATTACGAGGCTGTAGATGAGCCCATTTTAGACCCAACCAACAAATTTAAAGTATGTTTTTATTTTTTTCTACTGGACACTGCTATCTCGAAATTAAATGAGAGATTCGATTTGCTGACGGAACACAATTCAGTTTTTTCACTCTTCCAAAACATTGAATGCTGGAATAAATTAGAGATGCATGAAAAAAAATCTCAGTGTTATCGGCTCCAAGAAAAACTAACATTTAAAAATAGATTTGATATTGACGGGAGGATTTATATAATGAATTAGAATTGTTGCCAATATTTTTTCCCAATGCATCAACAAGTACTCCCACTGATATTTTAAGCTATATATATTCTAATAATTTAATTTCTTCATTTCCCAATATCTCAACAGCTCTGCGTATATATTTAACACTGCCTGTTACAGTAGCAGAAGGTGAAAGATCCTTTTCAAAATTAAAATTAATAAAAAATTATCTTCGTTCAACCATGACCCAAGACAGACTGACAAACTTAGCCATTATAAGTATAGAATCCAAAATTGATATAAAAATAAATGATTTAATTAAAATCTTTGCCAACTCAAAAGCAAGAAAAATTGAGTTTGTTTGATGTATGTGTATGTACATGTCTTCTTCTTCTTCTTCTCAGCCCTTGGACGTCCACTGCTGGACATAGGCCTCCCCCATTGTCCGCCATTTAGACCTATCGGCAGCGACCTGCATCCAGCGGGTGCCCGCAACCTTTATGAGATATATGATATATGAGATATATGAGATTATTACATGTACATGTAATAAATAGATATTTAGTAATCGAAGTTTTAAGTTTAATTTTGTTTTTTAGAGTAATAAATAAATAAATTATCAAAATTACGTGTATTGTGTTTTCTTGGTTGACTAGGACCCCTTTCATACTGTAGTGTGTCGTCGGTCGCGTGCCACGCTGCAGTGTAAAAAAAAACGAGGGCGCAGGCTGAGTCCCGCACCCCGGCGCAGAATAGACTTAAGACGGCCCTGGTCTGAACTGATGTTGGCATGTATCCGTGTACGACAGACAGTATTCACTTACCACCAGGTGGGCAATATGTAAATCTGCCATCTTCTTTCCACAATAAAAATATAAATTTCATACTTCCATAGTGCATACTCACTGTCAATTTCTGCAGCAGAACTTATTTTTATGGTTTTAATATCAACTGGATCTTCGTCTATATCAATAAAGGCATCTTGAATTGCAGATGTTTCTGAAATGTAAAAATATTCTATAGTTATTGCTATAAAACACAAAATTGTCTATTGTCACAATGTCCACAGGAATGACTTTGCTGTGATTCTTTACTTATTTACAATCAAGGAGAGGAAGAGAGGGGACTGCATTGAATAATTCAAGATCCTTACCAACCAATATGAACAGAACTTTGGATCTATGTTTAAGAAAAATATAAACAATTATAAAATGAAGTCTCCACCTCCGTTCAAACTATACAATATCAAATTGTATCAAACTATACAATAACAAACAGACATACAGACAAACATACAAGCATAAATACTACAAACTTCTGGTTTGAGTTCTGTAGTTTCTAAAGAAACGTCAGTTTATTTATTTTTTAAATTAACTCAATGTACAGACTTATCTTTTACTATATTATTATATGAATAGATTAAGTACATTTACTGCTGATAATTAATATTTTTTATTTTTTCTGAAAATAATATCACATTTTGTCTTCATTAATAAAAATAATGCCTTTATTATCTTATAAACATTATAGGTTTTTTTTTCTATTTATACATGGCAATGGTGCAATTAACACATTCTACAAGTGTCAAGTTTTCTTCACAATAAACAATTTTAAAGCCTAAAACATATTTTGTCAATGTCCCATCACAGTAACTCAGGAGTCACTCAGTAAAGTGATTGTAGGTTTACTGTGGACAGAAGAGGACTCCTTGGAACCACATGAAAAAACCGAGGTTCAGTCGAACTTTGGCCTTGGCACATGTTTTAACTGAATATTTGGCTGTACTCGACATTCATCAGAATCCATATTCAGTTTATCACTACTATCACTAGTACCTAGAAAGAAACGACCCAAGAAAAACAACCCTGCAAGAAGATCGAAGGATAGTTATAATTGCCTAGAAAGACCCCTTTAAAGTTTCCATATACTTAATCCTAGTACGGCTGTCAGCAAGGACCTGTAGATGGTGACTAACAGAAGCAAAGCTTGGGAAGAGTTGCTCGAAAAGTTCCTTTACTGAAAAGGGAACAGACTAGTGGGCAGCAAGCACATTTGGCATGTGCTAGGAAATATGAACATTGGACCTATTGTCAGAGTCAGTGGAAACATGTGTTATTTCTGACGAGACCAAGATAAATCTCATTTCAACAGATGGCCACAATACATATGGTGTACTGCATAAACAGAAATGAATCCACCCATAATACACTAAACTGCAAGTAAAACATAGAGGCAGTAATTTATGAAAATTTGGGGGTGTTTTGGGGATTTGGAGTGGGACCTGTAGTAAAATTGAAGGTACTCTTGATCAACACCAATGGAAACAAATATTAGAGAAAACCATGCTGCCTTATAGTGAAGAAACTCACCCTGTCATATGGACATTTCAACCTGATAATGGCCCCAAACATACAACAGCCCAGTCTGTCAAATCCTTCCTCACAAATAAGTCAGTGTCAGTACTATATTGGCCTGCAAGTTAGCCCAGGTATAAACCTGATAGAACACTTATGGTACAAAGTCAAGAAGAAAGTCGCAACTCAACACACTGGCACTATAAACCTACTTTGTGACACATTTGTTCAAGAGGCTAGGAGCAATGTTTCTAGAAACATGCCATAATTTGGTATGCCATTGACGCATTTCTGTTGCACCAAAGGTTGACTGGCGGAGAATGCCACTAGACATTAGGTCCACCCTCTGTACAATTTCTGTGCAGTAAAGTTTAAATAAATACCTGGATAATTAAATTGGTCTGAATCATACAGACATTCTTCCCCATCTACAGAGTATAAAATAATCCTCATTATCCTCTCCTCTATAGCTGATAAAGGAGGTGGTGAACTGGTGTCAGTGTTATAGCGTTTTGCACGAATAATGCTAGCTTTTTTCCTCGTGTCCCGTTTCAGCGCCTCATATTTAAATTTCAAATGTTTGGCACTTCGGGAGATTTCTCCCGAAGCACTATTAAACTTCAATTCAATCTCCTTCCATGTGTTTTCTTTCTCCTGCCAAGTTACGGTGTCACTTTTTCTATTTTCTATAATGTTTTTTCTTCTTTCTATCAGTGTCACGAGTCTTTCTGTTTCTTCTCTTGTGAAGTTTACACTTCTATCTCGCTTTTTGCTCGTGTACATTTTATGAAATTCATCAATATCAATGTATTATTATATGAAAACAAATGCACAAAAAATTAGTGTAAAAAAGATCTAAACATTAAACAAATATGACGCGAACAGATGACATTCCTGGGTGTTTCGTTGTAGGTACGTAAATTCTGAACTGAATGTTTTATTTTAATTAATTTTTGCTTAGTAATAATACACATATTATCCAAATGACATTATCATACTTATTAATGTTCTTATTTTACATAATACAAAAACAGTATACTTATAATTTTAATAAATAAGAAATGTATGCGTTAAACATTGCTTATATCGGAACGTAATAAACTTTGAATGAGACTTTCGACAGGAATGATTAAAATGAGGGATGGCCATTTGGCTAGAAAAATTATTATAAAAAAAAATGTAATAATTGTGCGTTTTGTAGTTTCATAGTGATAGTTTATTCAATTACAAAGTGTTATTTGTGCGTAATTATTATTTATTATTATTATTATTTCGCGTCAGGTACGAGATCCATATCGATATAAAAATACAACTTTGAATACATATTTTATATAAAATTCTAGGTAGGTACATATTTTAAAAATTATAATCAATATTATTTAAATGTAGAAACATCCCTTATTATTATCGGTTAAAAATAAATATATCATCCCATGTATATAGTATCTATGATTATATTCTGAGAGGCAGTAGCTCTCCGCTTGAAGGAGGACCTTATCCTTTGATATTTATAGGTAATATTTTAGTCATTCTATCGTCTTTTAGTTCCTGATAAGGAACTTCACTAAACACTAAAGTCATCAGGCATATTTAAGGAGTATTCAGCACACCATTTAGAACAACACCACAGCCACAAAACAGTGGTTGGTTAGTGTTACGTATTAATTAGCTCTACAAAACGGAAGTCCCGCTGTAGGTAGATGCTTGTCAACCACAAGCGTCGTTGTGGTTATGCGAAGGGAAGACAACCATTCCCGGGCATGATGTCGTCGCCGGTGGTGGTTGCGTGTCGTCGATATCGCCAACACGCATGGTATGATTTAAAAGACGATAAAATATGGTCCGTGTGAATAATGAGTTTCATGCGTTTTCATATAAACTCGCTCCCGACCACTTTTTGTAACTGTGGTGTGGTTTGGAAGTTCTATCTGGACATAGTCTTAATTGCCAGATAATTATGTACCAAATTGTTAACAGTCACTTTATTAGCATATGGTGAGAAGAGCCAGCTATTAAAAATTAACCATAAAACAAAGTTCGCTGAATAATTATATTATTAAATTGATTGCTTAATAGAATATGAGAGGTTTTGGTTCATAATCCAACATGCGAGTCCAGTGCGGGTTGGTGTATTAATTATTAAATAACTTATGCTAATTATTTGTTACAGTAATACTTGGGTTAATTTCCAAATTGTGCTAAAATCTCTCCATGACAATCTCATTGCACTAAACCTTTTACTACCGATTTAGTAGCATAGTTAGTGCCTTCTATCCCAATTCTGCATTCATAAGATCGTATTATACCACCTATCATTAAACTTACATTTAGTTCATGATAAAACAGAAAGAGACGCAGAATTAGACTTGATTATGATTGATTATTTTTTAAGAGTTATTATATCACACGTTTTGGGGCACGTCCACAATAATAATTGATTTTTAATAGATAGTAGCCCTGCCGTTTTTTTGTTAATTCATCAATTAATCCTGTCAAATTCCACCTTGCACCAAGTTGTCTAAATAGACTAGAATTGTAGGTCGGTAATGCCGTGCCCTGACCGTCGTTGCCCGAGTGTTATCAAGTGGCAGTTTGTTGCAGCTACATGTTTACGATGAATCTGCGAAGGCTGTTGTTCTATGTAGTAAACAAGATAAAGAAAACAAATTAAAGTTTAGTGTAGCGATAAATCAGACCGAAGATCGGCGATCGATCATTGGCGCAATTACGCTTGTAATGCTTTTTGTATTACCCGGGGCACATCAAGCGGTCAGGCGAAAGATTCGGTACCGTACAGAAATGTGCTGAGCATAGGAGCGTACGTATCGTCGGCCTGATGTGTCGTTATATGCGGGGGATAGTGCACGCTGCAATACAAGAGCCGCTGGGCGCACTCGACTGGCCACGTTACCCCTCTCTCACAGAAGACTACCTTGAAATGTTTCTGCATTTTCCACTTTATCTTATTTCCCCAATGCACGTACGTGTTTCGATAGTGAGTGAGATGTGCCAAAGCCCATTCCCATCCTATCCCTTCCCATTTTCCCAACCCTTTCTCCAAATCCATTCCTATATCTCCAAAGGTAGGCAGCGCATCCGGGGGCGTGCCAACGTTTGTCATTTTGGACCAATGTTGGCATGTATCACGGATGCCTGTGGGCTACAGGTGGACACTTACCACCAGGTGGACCACTGTATGCTCGTCTGCCGTTTTCGTCCATAAAAAAAAACTTAAAACTCAAAAATAGTCAATGACAGGCGCCATGCGCCGGTTGAGGAGGTGATTTGGCTATTTATCAATAGACTTTAGATTAGTCTTATGAATTTGGGGTAATAAAATTGTCATCTGGCAACATTTACGACTCTCACACGAATGTCACGTTCACTGCTTCAGTTTGTAGAAACTGGGAAAAGATTCCTTCCGTTGAAATAAAACATTCAGTTTACTATCGAATAAAGTTTATTGGACATTCCCATTCATAACTCTTGGTAGTTATCCAGAATTTAGTACCTAACAATTTCGTGAACAGTGAAATAGATACACAAAGAATCGAGCTGGAGCGCGCGCCAACCAATAGATTGGACGCTTAAGCGCAAAATGTCAAATTGCAGTCAAACAGCTGTCAAAATAGCGTGGCTACTAGTGATGCACCCAAATGTTAACAAATCACAAGTTTGTTGTTCATTGACAGTCTAGACGTCTAGATTCTAGATCATTATATGTATTTGACTTATGAAGAAAAGAAAATGATTAAACAGTTTCTTTGCGACGAAAGTAAGCCCGCTTTGTAAGCCCTATACCCTATTCAACAATATACCTACCGTGTATATTACATAATTAACCTTATTTAACTTAATTACATTAGTTTCATTGCATTATTATTACTAAAATTAATGAAGAAGCATATAATTATTCGAAGTAGAACCGCGGAGTTTAAACTTTTTCAATTTATTCGTCAATAAAATATATAGGATTGTTTATAAAATGTTTATAAAATATATATATATACCTACGACGAACAGTTGTGCGAAGGCTGTTTGACCGACATAAAGTTTGTCCGTGACCACATCAGAACGACATAACGTTTGACAGACCAGTCAGTAGAACGACAAAACGTTTGACCATCAGTCGGAAAATCAATCTTCGTACCAGCATTATGTCGATATACTGTCGGGTCCGCCACAAGTTTTGTCGATCTAACATACTTGGACACAATGTGGTTTCGAATTATCGTCGTGTCGGTCAAACGTTATGTCAATCAAACAGCCTTCGTACACCTGTGTTTCGACTTTCGGTTGAAAATCAAAATACCTATAGTGAACCCTAACACAGACCTTGGTCTAATTGGGTTGCTATTACCACAACACCAAGGACAGTGCTTTTACCCATAGGTCTTCTCGCACCCTCAATCTCATATCGATTGTATTTAGGTCTAACCTGGATCATGCGTCATTATGACCCAGTAAATAGTCTGAACTTGGCATTGGGTAACTGGGTCGTTTCCGATAAAACGAAAAAACAACGGTCGCCGAACGATTATTGAGAGAATTGCCCTAAATCATGGGAATAACAATGTCAAGGGTCGGATTTTTTTCCGATTTGTGAAGGCAATTCGCATATAATTGAGATAAATATAAATGCACGGTTTAGCTGTGGAATTCAGTGAGATATGTACGAGTAGGTAGTTACTAGAAATAGAAAAGAGAGAGATCGATATAATCACTGACGGTGGATTTTTTGCTAACTAAAAAGATTACTAAAAAAAACAGGTTTTAAATTCAAAAAGATTACTTTGAATAACATAGTTCCATGGTTCTTTAGGCAAATTTGAATTTACTTGTAAAACTTACGTCAGAGGCTACATTTCTGCTCCGTTCATTATAACTGGCGGGACTCATTGCTTGAAGACTCGACTTCACACATTTTCTTCAGGTGCGATGGGTAGAGCTTTATCTTAAGAACATTAAGAAGTTAACTTTAAGATTAACTTAAGTTTAACTTTAACTTAACTTTACGAACATTTTATATTATAAATATCTGTTAGGAATTTTAAACAATTTAATTTACACTTTACTATCTTGCAATTGGCCAGCACATAAAACTGTCTACAGTTTCGCGTCTACGATGAGGCATAAAAGTGCAGTATTAACTTTATGTGTTTTATTTCGTGAATCGTTGCTATTCCCAAGAGGGGACCATCACTCAGGAATGACAATAAGGCTTGCTGTAGTCGTTAAACTTTACGATACAGTTTGCATTAACAAATTGAAATGCTGTTGGGAAGTCTGACCGACAATTTATTACCTTTATTGAAGGCTGTTGTCATATACCCAGCCCGAGTGTTGCCAGTAAAAGGAATTAACTTTCATTGGAATTTGTAATAGGACAGTACAGTCCAAAATTGTTATTGGAATTTATTGGAATAAATCATTTAGCTACATCTACCGATCTTATTAGTTCAGAGCTACTGGAAAATGAATTCAAGAGTAGGAAAAAAATAAGGTAGGGGAACCTGTTGTACCTTGACACCCTTTGTACCTAGAGCCACTTATTTTTTTGAAATGTTCGCGCCTTTTTTCCGTCTCTTTGTCTATGGTATAGTGAACTTTGACAAGACTAATCAACATGAAGTTAGTTGCAGGCGGCTATTGCATCGAGTTTGCATGGGAGATCACTTTAACGTTTTCGCTGCAAAAAAGTAAGATATTCAATATTTTTCATTTCTTTCATTACTTCTGTTATTTACTACATAAATTTTTAAAACCATTTGATTTAAACAAGTACTTTAGCCAAGTTTAGAATGTAGTATGCTTATTTGAGTTAATCATAACCTCCATATTTACATGTGCGAATAAACATAAAAGGGTAGGGGTGTTGTACTTTGACCATAGTAAAACAGTTGTACCTTGGTCATATGGTCAAGGTACCTACATTCAAATGTATTCTTGTTAATTCTGTTTAGGAACGCACATATTTATTATTTTGTTGTTTTTTATACAGGTAAAATGCCTCGTAGCAAAAATAACATCAAACGGACTCCTATTGCTAAAACAGCACTTTCTAGTGCTATTAAACTAGTTAAAGAAAAAAAATTCTCATTAAGAGGGGCTGCCAAACATTTTAACTTGTCAAGATGTACTTTAAAGAGGCATTATGAACACTTCTTGAAGACCGGTAAAGATGCGAGCGACCTTCATGATAATTTAGCCGTGAAAAAAGTTTTTACAGGTGACGAAGAGCTCTTGCTTGTGGATTACATACAAGAAGCAGCAAAGTTACAGTATGGACTCACTTTAAAGGACGTTAAGAGGTTGGCATATGAGTTCGCGACGAAAAACAATAAAAAATATCCAGCTCAATGGGACAAAGACCAAATGGCTGGGGAGTACTGGTTACGTCTTTTCCGTAAACGACATCAAAAGCAATTAGCTTTACGTAAGCCTGACTAGCCTTGCCCGTTCTACAGCATTTAATAAACAAAATGTGCAATTGACTTTTGAAAATTACAAAAAAGCTTTGTCCAAATGCCCACAATTAAGAGCGATTGATATTTGGAATGTGGATGAAAGTGGCATTTCAACAGTCCATGTTCCACCAAAAATATTAGCACCCAAAGGTGTCAAACAAGTTGGTGCAATGACGAGCGGAGAAAAAGGAAATACAGTCACAATGATAGCTGCAATAAATGCAGGAGGTGGATTCATTCCTCTTATGCTCATATTTCCGCGTGTAAATTTCAAGGATTTTATGCTTGTTGGAGCTCCTGATGGAACTATTGGTGGAGCTAATCCTTCTGGATGGTCTAATGAAGCGTTGTTTCTACAATTTTTCAAACACTTTATTCAATATGTAAAACCATCAAAGGATTATCCAACCATTTTACTACTTGACAATCATGAAAGTCACATTCAAATACCAGTTATAGAATTGGCCAGAGAAAATAGCGTCATCCTTGTAACTTTCCATACACACACGAGTCATAAATTTCAACCTTTGGATAAGACTGTATTCGGTCCTTTTAAGAAATACTATAACACTGCAGCAAATGAATTAATGTTGACACCCGGTCATGTGGGTAAACCACTGACAATTTATGATATTGCCGGTCTTGTTGGAAAAGCTTTTCCACAATATTTTACTCCCTCAAATATTATTCAGGGTTTTAGGAGTACAGGATTACACCCACTAAATGAAAATATATTTGGAGAACATGAGTTTATGCCATCAAACGTAACTGACCGACCCTTCCCTGTATGTGAAAACGAGCCTCATGCTGGGACCTCATCTGAAGAAACGAATGAAATTCTTGAACAGCCAGATTGTAACGAACAGCATCTTCCTGGAGAATCCACTCAAAATTGCAAAGAAGTTCTTGAAACCTCGTTGCAAGAAAACACACCAGGATGTTCCAATGTTGTAACGCCATCTATGATTAGACCGCACCCAAAAGCTGAACCAAGAAAAGAAGTTCGAAAAGGCAGACAGAAAGGAAAGTCAAGGATACTAACTGACACTCCGGAAAAAAATGAAATAGAAAGAATAAAGGCAGCAAGACAAAATAAAAAACTTAAAATAGATAAGAAGGTAAAAGTACAGAAACTAAAAGAAGTTAAGAAAAAAATTTTAAAAGAAGAATCAGAAACATCAGAAGATGAAAACGAAAGCTTTTCTGTGCGAGATTCAGATGCTTCAGAAGGGTTTTTATCTTCTGAGGAAGAACCATTAAGCAATTATTTTGAGGGAAATAAAGAGAATAGACACGCAAACAATTTTGAAGATGATGATTACGTTATCTTTATATACGAAGGTGAATACTTTGTTGGCCAAATAGTGTCTGTCAGTGAAGAGGGTGCTCTTATAAAATCCATGAAGAAGTCGCTAAAAAACTGGAAGTGGCCAGAAAAAGAAGATCTCAACTTATACCAATGGTTAGATATTAAGGAAAAAATAAAAAGTCCAAAAAAAACTAATTCCAAGAGGGAATATTACTCAGTTCCTGAAATGAATAAATACTCGGAGTTTATTGATTAATTAAGAAACGCTTAGTCCAAATATTAGTCAGTACGAAGTGAATAAAGACTTGTTGCTAATGTGATTAAAATGTTTAAGTTAGGTGTTACGAAAAATACTGATTTTATTCATATAAATTCTGTTAATTGATATGTCATAGATATTAGATAAGCTTATAAAGATATTTATAGACGTGTTGAAGCTGGAAATAATAAAAATATTTGCTATTTGTCGAGAAATATGGATTTTATTTGATGAGTTCTAACTATGACCAAGGTACAACATAGGCGGATCTAGGTACATCACCACTGTTGTACCTTGATCAACATTCCAAACTTTTTTTAGTTTATGTAAAACCTGTAAAAAGGATGATCTATGCTTTTGTATAATTTATATTATGAACCACATTAGTTCGTCTAACAGCTAAAATTTGTTTAATCGCAATAGTTATAACCGCTTTTTTTCAAAAAATCGTTGAATGAAAAAGTGACCAAGGTACAACAGGTTCCCCTAATTAGTTGCAATAGAATTTTAGAGATATTTCCAAGATTTTCAAGAAATCTACACGAATTGGGAATTTCGGGGAAATATCACTAGGTACATTACGAAAGGGTTATAGAATCAGTTTCAGGTGTATATTACAGGTACTAGATGTGCTAGCTACTTAGTCCATGAAGAGGGTTAATTTGTTTCCTATGGGATCTCTATAATTGATTTAGATAAAAAGTATCTAAGTTTAATTAAAATTCATGCGCATTCAAACAGACAGACAGAAAAAAGTTCCAAAAGTTGTTGTTTTGGGCTCGGTGTCACCCGTACTTTAATACTGCAACGATTTTTTTACAAAAAATATTAAATGTACCGACACTGCACCGTTACGATTTTCTTATAGGTATGTATAGACTTAAATTTAATAGGTACACATGTATATATTAATTTAATATATGAAAATAAAACTTTTTTTTGTTTGACATCAACGATTGGACGACTCGAGCTAAAGTTTAAATTGGACCTTCTTGGGGGTTACGAAAAAGATATAGGCTACAAAAGTAAGGTTTCCATGGGACAATGAACACGCGGGCGAAGCCGCGGAAAAAGCTAATATAAATTTAAACACTAATATCATAACGAGTTTTCCTATGTGATTAACATATTTTCTCTAATTTCTCGCATTATATAAATTGTAGTAATGTACACAACATTGCGAATTATATACAGCACAATACGAATACATGTAATTATGAATTCAAATAGATTAAAAAAACTTTTTTTTTTGAAATTACTTTTTCCCTGTCTGCGAGTTTAATGAATTTTAGCATACTTAGTTTACAGTTTACGTTCTGAATTAACATGTAGGATCCGTTTTATTTCGAGCTATTACAGAGTTGCCCTGGGAATAAAGTATGCAGCAATGAGTCCCCGGGTATAGCTAGTATACTCCATGTGAACTACATGTGGGACACGGTCGCCAAATCTCATCCATTCCCATCAATATTCCGCTCAATCATCAATTATTTCGACCGAAAATGCAATCTCGCTACGTGATCGACATCTAATCCAATGTTATTGCCTTAACTGACACTCAATTTCCTCATAGATATTTGTCAGCTACCGTCTATCAGGGTGTGATAAGATTGTCACGGTGTTATCTTCCTGATGTTGGTGTATATTTACTTATTGCGGTGTTATTAAATAAAATGTTTCGAATTTCACCAAAATTGTTTACAAAAATTAAGAAGATAACTTTAAATATGATTTTAAATAACTAATATTTTAATAACAAAATTAACAAATACAACAAAGGTACAAAATTGGCAAGCTGAAGTACCTAACTGAAGTTTTAAAGGGGTGTACGCTGTAATCGTACAGCCGCGGAGCGCATTCGACTGTCCAAGTTACTCTTCTCTCACAGTAGACTTAAAATGTACTGCATTTCCCACTTTATCCTATTCTCCCAATGTGTGTTTCGGTAGAGAGTGAGATATACCAGAGTCCTTTCCCATTCCATCCTATTATATCCCTCCGCATTTCCTCAGTGCTTTCTACTAATCTCCTTTCGTTCTTAAATCTCCAAACGCAGGCAGCACATTCAGAGACATGTCAACGTTTGCCATTCTGGATTAACGTTGCCATGTATCGCGGATGTACATGGACGACAGTATTCACTTACCACCAGGTGGACTGTATGCTCATCTGCCACCGTTTATCTATAAAAAAAACAACAGGCAGGTCATATGGGGTAGACTAGTCTTTGAATGGAGATCACGTACAAGCGAGCGCAATGTGGGCCACCCTCCGGTCAGGTAACCCTGAACGTAACCAAAGTCATCTAGCGGCTTTAATTGGTTGACTATTATCTGAGAGTTTTTTTGTAAAAAAATATTTATTAGATTTAAATAAACTGGGTTTCGATCTCGGAAGTTCTTTATGGTGATTACTACCGCTGTGAAGGCCGGCGGAAACGGGTTGAAATAGGTCATAATTATACTTAAAAAAGTCAGTAAAACCTTATTTGGTAAATTTATGAGAAAAAGTAATGAAACTGTTTTTTATTCCTTGCCATTTAGATGAAAATTATTTTTTCATTACATATAAAAGTAAGCTTTATTTTATGCTTTATGTTCTACTGCGGTTTACGGGTACCTGTACCTCCTTGTGATCATGAAAAGGTTTACACTAATTTTATAGGAACTGTAACAATAATGAATGGTAACCGCTGCTTGTGGACACTCATACAATAAATACTTTGGTTCCGGCACATACTGTGCAATTGGCAAAATGCGAAATTTCAAAATGGTGCAATAGAGTGGTACAGTGTATTCGACGAGAGATGAACTTTGTATCTGTGTGGGTGGGTGCCGAATTGTCCAATCCGTTTGTTGAAACGAGACATGATGTTTGCATCTGTGTGAGTGGGTGCGAAATTGTCCACTCCGATTGTCGAAATGGTTCGCGCACTGTACACTATCGGTGTGCACTCACACAAATGCAAAACCAGTGTCTCGTTGATTTCACTTTTGGATAACAATTAAAAAAAGTGCTTCTGATTGTACAAAAATGATTGCACATTTTAAGCACATTATGCGCCTAAACGAAATATTTATATATACTTATCTAATTATAATACAACTCCTCTCATAAGTACTAATACTCTCTACTCAAAAAATACTCTCTCTCATAAATTCCATACCACACCACACCATCATCAGCCAATATCTTTTCACTGTTGGACATAGACCTCTCCCAACGCTTGCCACTACACACTGTCTTACGGACATAGGCGTCTCTCAACGTTTGCCACTTACACACGGTCTTCCGGACATAGGCCTCTCCTAACGCTTGCTAGTACACACGATCTTACGGACGTAGACCTCTCCCAACGCTTGCCACTACACACACAGTCTTAGGGACATAGGCTTCTTGCAACGCTTGCCACTACACACTGTCCTACGGACACAGGTGTCTCCCAACGCTTGCCCCAACACACGGTCTCCCGCTCTTCGCATCCAGCCGGGTGGTGTTAAATGAATATGTAACGATTTTCATTAACATAATAGGTCGGGTAGAAAGTCTTTTCCTATTTTGTATGTATGAAGTTGTGATCCAATATCTTTGATTGTACTGTTTGTACCTGGCTGTTTATGATACCGTTAAAAAGGTAACATTTACAAAAAAGAAATAAAAAACTGATTCCCACCACTTTTCAATTGTTTTTCTGTCCAAGAAAATGAGTGAATCTAACGAAGAAATTCAATACATTTTAAAGTTTTATTACAAAAAAGGGAAAAATGTGACACAAGCCGCGAAAAAAAATTATGCCGTTTATGGACATAATGCAGTGTCAGTAAGAGTAGTACAAAGTTGCTTTAAGCGTTTTCGGTCAGGAAATCTTAATGTTAAAGATGCGTTCGCTCCGGTCTCCCTGTTATCGATAAAGTTGATGCCATTTGTGAAAAAGTGCAGCAAGATCGGCATATAAGTAGTTACGACATTCCTGATGAACTGGGTATTGACCACAAAACAGTTTTGACTCATTTGAAAAAGTCTGGATTCACAAAAAAGCTCGATATTTGGGTACCACACGAGCTCACTGAAAGAAACCTAGTGAACCGTGTACTCGATTGCGATTCTCTATTAAAACAGAATGAACCCGAACCATTTTTGAAAAGATTGACCATCGGTGATGAGAAGTGGATCACTTACGACAAAAACGTGTGGAAAAGATCATGGCCTAAGTGCGGCCAAGCTCCACAGATTGTGGCGAAACCCGGATTAACGCGCAATAAGGTGATGTTGTGTGTATGGTGGGATTGGAAGAGCATCGTTCATTATGAGCTTTTACCGCCGGGTAAAACCATCGATTCTGATCTCTACTGCCAACAGCTGATGAGACTAAAGCAAGAAATTAAGAAAAAACGCCCGGAATTGATCAACAGAAAGGATGTGTAGTCTTTCATCATGATAACGCCAGACCACACACAGCTTTGGGCACTCAGCAAAAATTGAGAGAGCTTGGTTGGGAAGTGTTGATGCACCCACCATATAGCCCTGACCTTGCGCACTCAGATTTCCACTTGTTTCGGTCTCTTCAGAATTCTTTAGGTAGTGTAAGGTTAACATCAAGAGAGGACTGTCAAAACTACTTGTCGCAATTTTTTGACCAAAAATCTCTAAATTTCTACAGCAACGGGATCATGTCACTACCTACAAGATGGCAACAAGTTATAGAACAAAACGGCACATATATATTATAATTAAATGTAATTAAACTTTTAAAAAAATCGTCTTGGATTTGTATATTAAAAAAAAAGGAAGAATCCTTTTCCCCGACGTTATATTATATGATATTGTTTTTGCCAACATGATTATTTTATAATAAATAATTTTAAAATTAGATGGATTTTCCGCTGCCGACCTTGCTCGGCTATTCTATTCATAGTACAGTAGCTCTGGATTTAATTTTAACAGTATCTAACTTAATAATTATGTGTTGCTACATAGTAATTAGTGATTAGTTAGCCGCCTACAGGCGTCGTTATACAAATTAAAGCCACACTATAGAGGTCTTGCTAAATCATTAATCTTCATTATCGATGTACGCTTACCGTCAAAAACAAGTTTAGAAAAAATATGTACAAATCCAGCTAGACCAGAGAGTATTTCACGTAGAAGGAAATTTCTAAAATTTTCTATTTTTAAAATTGTCAAAACACTAATATTTATTTAAAAACTGTAAAAGTTATAAATTTTTTAGAGATAACTATATGAGATCGAGCTTATAGTTAATTTAAAATTTAATCATTCGTGGGTATTTTTAAAGTGGTCTAATGAAATGTTTGGAGGGGAGGTGGGCGCATACTGCCCACAGCCGCTGGGCGCGCCTAACAGGCCAGGTTACTCCTCTTTCACAGAAGACTACCGTAAAATGATCCATGTCCCATGCATCCCTCTCCAATGTATCCAACATGTATTATTTATGTATATGTATTATAATAGTCATAAATATATTTTACGTTACGTTTATATTTTAATATTTACTAATCGTAAGTTTTTTTTATCTGAAATTTGTTACATTTATTTACTTCCCTACCACTTCATTTCTAAAATTCATTTAATTTCAAGCCTAAAGGTTTACTGGGAGATAGTGCTGTAAGGCATTAAATCCGCCTTAAGTAACAATTTACAAAAAAAGGGTGAATTGATAAATAAAACATGTTTTGGCAGCGAGTGAGACATGCTGGGAGCCCCATATACGCTCCCAAAGGTAGGCCAATTTTATTAAAGGTAGGCAGCGCATCCGGGGGCGTGCCAACGTTTATCATTTTGTACTAATGTTGGCATGTATCGCGGATGTTTATGGGCGACAGTATCCACTTACCATCAGGTGGACTGTATGCTCGTTGGCCGCCTTCGTCCATAAAAAAAATATCCCATCCCATCCTCTCTTATTCCATTGAATTAATCGTTTCATCATCGGATTTCCTTATGCTTGGACACCCACAATTATGACTTAGGTACTTTATTCTACCCCCTAAAGAAAAAAAGGCATTATATGACATTTTTAACATTAAAATAAGTAACAATATATTCAGAAATTAAAAGTAAACAAAGGAAATAATCAATGAATATTGTTTTTGTTTTATTCAAAATTCCGTTTCCAGCTTGATTTTAATTAATTAAAATTTTATCATATTTTTTTAGGCAAATTTCTCCGAATGTCATCAAAATGCACTTGTTCTCTGGAGGACAGTATTACTTCTGTACGAAAACCCAGTGTTATATTAATTTATTAAGCGTCGTCATTAGATCACTCGCGGCGGTAATCAAAGTGTCCCTCACGTGCTAACCTTAATTACGAGCAGGTCTCGCGCGCGTGTTGTAAAATTAACAAAATTTTACGAAATCCCCTTCAAAACTCGTATAAAACCAGTCCACCCTCTGGCTGTCACGTCTTGCAGCGTAAAAGTTAAATTACAAAACGCGGAGCTAAATCATAATGAGTTATAATTGCTTATGTAACTTCGCGATCTGAATTGTTTCATGATACATGAGAAAGAAAATGATTTGTTTATTTAATTTGGAGTATAGGTACATATAAAAAGTAATTTATAAGTATTTTTTTTTATTTGTAATTGATTATTTGTATTTATTAATTAATAATTATAAATCAATGACAGTTCGCTGACCTGGGTGCCACTTATCCATGAAGTGTGTCAAAAGATTACTTACTACGATCCCTAGGTATATCAATTTAAAAATTTTCTTCCGACCGGCACTCTGCTAGTGCACTTTTGCTACCGGTAATTGATTACGCTGGTGTTTGTTACTCTGATGTCAACCAAGATTGAATAAATAAATAATGGTAATTGATTAAATATAACCACGTGTCACACTACCGGATTCAGCTAAAGTGGCTTAACATATGTAATAGACGAAATGTACACGCACTCACTGTGTTATACAACATAGTTCATAACACCTGGTCTCCGGAATACCTTAGTGAGCGCTTCGCATTTAAACAGTTCGTCGAATATGTACCCCGCACGCACTATAATATATTTTTAACTACCCCCTTGTGTCGCACGGATTATTATGCCCATTCGTTTACTTGTACAGCAACACAACTCTGGAATAGTTTACCGGTTAGGTATTAGCGGGGCTCCGTCAATTGATGTCTTCAAATCGCGTGTATCTGAACACTTTTTACTCAAACAGTGTGAATGACTGATATGTTTATTATTATTTTATTTATATTTTTATGTATGTATGTGTAAAGAAACTATATTTCTTTAATTTCTACAGCGCTCTTCTGTCTGTAAACAGTGACAATGTACTCATGTACTCCATAGATGGCGCTGTGAGTAATGGCGGCCAACACGGTTGGAAAAGCAGCTGATGTTTGTGGTTTGACAGAATTGACCTTGATTTAGTATATTGTTAGATTATTTTAAAAAATGTATGTATAAAAAGGAATTGACAATTTTTAAATAATAGACTTTAAATGTCGTTTCTTTGTTTTCAGGTAGGATAGTAGGATTTAAGTAACAGTGTAATTAATTATTATTGTATGTACCTGTGTAAGTACTAAAATAAAAACTTTGTTTTCAGAGCAACGCAATTGTTTATTTGAAATTTACAATTCCTAATAAGTTTTAAGATATTACACTATATATGTATAGATGTATATATGTATGTATGTGTATGTAAATTTATATTTATGTTGTATTTATGTACTTAGTGTAATAGTATCAAAACGCTATTATATTTAGCGGCACTGCCCTTAGCCTGCTCTCAACCACCAAAGGTTAGCTGGAAGAAAATGCTATATAACATTAAGTTCGCCTTTGTACACATATTTTGGTGCAATAAAAAATTTATCTATCTATCTCTATCTATGATACTCTTAACAAGTTATCAACAACTGTTTCATTTACGGATTTCTTAAATATGATCATATATTCTCATATCGTTGTCATCTTAAAGAGCTGCCATCCGACAACGCAGATTTGTAAGATTGATTTGCACACTATTTTCAATCACATACGATCCACGTTCCCTTGAATACCTGAAATGTAAGTATCAGTTTCATAGGGCCTCTCGTGATCCTTATCTTCGTTCCGCTGAAAACTCCACACTATGTCTTTTATCATCGCACTGGTTTCATGACTAATTCCTTCGCCGCTCAGGCAACGAGCCTCTAGAACTTGATCCCCACTGGCATAAGGACGGCTCCTAATAAAAACAGCCTCAAGAGGAAGCTTTGGAAGCGCTACCTCCGAAATTCACAGAGCTAATGGTTCTTTTCTCATTATTATATTATTATTATTTATTTATTATACAGATAAATTTTTCATCTGTATAATATTTTTCACATTTAACCAACAGTCGACTGGTAAAGAATGCCTTAAGGCATTGAGTCCGCCTCTGTACAGTATAGTGTTAAAAAGCAAATATTAAATCGTAATAAAGTCGAAAATTATTCGCTATTTCCCCTAATTTTCGTAGGTTTAGAACAAAAATGCTATAACATGTCCTTTATACATAACTAGCTGTACCCGGTATGCGTTGCATGCCCGTCAATTTTTTTGCACATAATATATATACATAATATATAACCTATGTCCATCTGGAATAATGTACTTTTCAAATGGTGAAAGAATTCTTCAAATAGGTGCAGTGGTTCCGGAGATTACCCTCCACATAAACACAAACTCACAAAATTCGCACTCTCTCTTTATTATATTAGTATAGAACTATAGATTATGTATATATATGTAAGTACAACTTTTCAGAAAATCCCAAAATTTGAAAACAAAATTATATTAATACAAACACATATTTATTAAAACTTTTGTATCATTTCACTGTATTCTTTGATGTGCAATAAGGTGTATTTACTTAGCTGAGATATAAACCCAAACTAATTTTGTGCCAAATTTCATTTGAATCAAACGTTAAATGATTTGTAAAAACGACTTTTTTTGTTACAGAGAGTAATTTGCAGAAATATATTACTATTTCAGCGACTCTTATATCTCCCATTCATTGTCCTTTTACAGTTTAATGGGCCAATTATTCATAGAAGCCCATTGAGCAAATGAAATCCGCCACTTTCAAACTAGTATAATCGCTCTCACCCATATATTTAAAATTTAAAGTCTCCCATCTATATTTTATACCATTATTTAAAAAAGAAAGCTGCAACATATTTAATTGCCTTTGTCCCGAAAGAGTTTGTGTCACTTCTTCAAGTTATATGACGTATTTTCAAGATCAAATAAATGGAGTTTTTAGACAATTGATTGTCATAAACTGTGATTTTTGTTTCAGTATCATTCGAAATATTTACGGTTCTTTATATTTAGAAAAAATATTAAATGTACAAACACTGTGTATGATCTTTATATATGTATTTATAGATTTTATAACTTAAAACTTTCATTCTCACATTAAAGAGAAAATAATTTGCAACGCATTGATACATTAAAAAAACAGATATTACTTGAACATTAAGAAAACATTCGTATACTACAAGGACCCTTTTTAAAAAGTAATTCAATATTAAAAATATCTTACAATTTCAATATGCAAAATAGTACCTTACATGGGTTTTCGAGAGCCGTGGTACGAGACATAAAAAGTATTTTCGTAGAAAATTTGAATAAGATACGCTCGTAAAATCTCGAATAGTCTGTCGTTAGAAATGTCCTCGTACGAATAATATTCTAACTTATAAGTAGAGGAGAATACGTTGTACTATTTTAAAAACTGTACAATCTACTTTCAGCTTTTCCGTGACATGTTGTATAAAGAAAAAATACTTATTTAATTTTTTTTAGTACAAAGAGTACTCATATTTAAATACATATTAGTCGTGTTCTTTGGATTTATCTCCCAAACAAGATATAGTTACAATATGTATGGTGTTCTAATTCTAAATGGGAGTAACGTTTCTAACATGTGAATAACGTCACATACGAGTGACGCGTGAGTAACATGCACAATTATTTTGAATCCTACGTGCAGGAGAGATGATCGCTCAAGAATATATTTACCTAATATAAACAACTGTTCCAATAGTTGCAGGCGAGAATCGTATGAAGTTTGATCGCATACGATATTCTCACCCGAACGGCTAGTGTATGGTAATCCTTTATGGTGGCCAGTTTACGAGTATAAGAGTAGCAAATGTTTAAATTCCAGATTTATTTCCTTCCATTTCTTAAGCACCTTGTCTTACTCCAGAGGTAGAAGCGATAATTATAAATAATGGTGTAACTAGGGCTGCCATCCCTCCGGGTTTGACCTGGAGTCTTCGGGTTTGAAGGATGCTTGTCCGGGATACGGGTTAACATTGTGAATCTCCGGGCGACGCGGCTGTGAACACCAGCGTTCAAAAAAAGGAGAAGTATGATTTTAAATGTACTCTTTTAATGAGTATTGTTGTGATTCAAATGCTATTTAAAGCGTTGCTGCGTGTATTCAAGACGTAGGTATATCTTCTGTTAATTATTATTAAGAATTTAATATTAAGTATCCCGTCGAAATGATTTATAACGGTAACTTCGAATTGACAACGTACTTCTAAATTTTGTTTTCTTTCTAATTTTGTTTACTAAATTCAAAACTAGATTTTGTTTTCTGTTCCAATTTTTTTAATATCCAGTGTTCGGAATAATTCTCATAGGTATCCAAACGATTAAAAAAGTAGTGTTGACGTTTGGTATTGGCAACACTACACACGCTCTCTTGTTGGGCGAATTCGGCGACGATCGCACGCGCCGTAGACTACACGTGATTTTGCCCCCTCTGGACTTCGGGGAACGCGGACGACGCATTGGGGTTTCCGCAATTTGAAATAGTTAAAATTCGGCTTGCTCTGCGGATCCGGCGAAGATCGCACGCGCCGTGTGCTCCGCACGAATTAAAATTGTGATTTGGGAAAATCTATTGCCCTTATTGGATTTGGCCCAAGACTGATGCGCACCGGGATCGCGAATTAAATGATAAACTTTCATGATAAAGGTAAAGTGATAAACTCTCTAGTGTAAAGTGTCGTGGCCACCCGATTCGCTGCATGTGTGCTAAGTGACAGACCAAGAAGTCTCAACGACCTGCGGTCATGGTGGCCCTCTCGCCAAGTTCGCCTCAGCGGCCACATCAGGTTAGTGCACTTTGGTACATTGGCATTGAATCTGATGGCAAGTTAAATATTATTTTGTGTACATTAATTCTAACGCGCGTATCGCGCTAATTGTTCAGAGAAGGCCCAGGGCCTCTGCCCTTTTAATGAACATCTATTTTTGAGGGGGAGAGTGCACGCTGCAATCCAACAGCCGCTGGGCGTGCTCGACAGACCACGTTACCCCTCTCTCACAGAAGACTACCTTGAAATGTACTGCATTTCCCACTTTATCTTATTTCCCTAATTTACGTACGTGTTTCCGTAGTGAGTGAGATGTCGCAGAGCCCATTCCCATCCTATCCCTCCCCATTTCCCCAATCCTTTCCCCAAATACATTCCTAAATAAGTAGGAAATCCAAAGGTAGGCAGCGCATCCGGGGGCATGCCAACGTTTGTCATTTTGGACTAATGTTGGCATGTACGCGGATGTCTATGGGCGACAGTATCCACTTACCATCAGGTGGACTGTGTGCTCGTCTGCCGCCTTCGTACATATAAAAATAAAAAAAAAATTCCAGCTTTGCGGTATTCCGAAGGTGGCAACCCTAAGTGTATCTAAACAAGTCTATATTAAGTACAGTATCATTGTACGGATTCTAATTTCCTTCGTAACGTTGCGCAATTCGCCGCGACACTGTAACACGCTTACATCCCCTTGGAAAGTGATATACGCAACACAATCTACAGAAATCCGGGGCGTAAATAATGTTCAGTGGCACATCTGAGGGGTGTGATACCGGATGGTTGAATTACGGTAGGGTTTTACCGGTATTATCACTACTTATTTGTGGAGGCGTTTAATTGTGCGGATGCCTAGAATATTATTCGAATCTGTAAATCGAATCTAACGTTAACATCAATAAATGTTCTAATTTAAGGTCTATCAAAGTATAAAAACATAGTAGGATGGAATAAACATATGCATGTTGTATGATATGACATAATGTGTATTAATCGTGTAGATATATTTATTTTTATCTATTTAAACTGGTCTAAACGCATATGTTTACCTTATTTATTTTACTCGACGTGTCGGTTGGGTTGCATCAACCGTGGTCACGATCTGACTGAGGAGGCGGGTAGTCAACGTCGAGAGTTGCGAGCAGTTTCGTCAACTACCCGCATTTGGTCTTTATAGTGCGAAAAAATTCAGCACGCAACTCTCACAACAACACAAATAGTGTCAGACGAAAAATCGCGAGGTTTAATTGTATTAAATTTATTAATCACTGGATTCCATGTCGAGGACAATTTGTATGCAACTTCTCGATTGAAATTTCTGAATTCTTGATTTTAAGTAAAATAAATAAAGAGTAAATAAATATAGAGGGGGACAAAAACAGACTCGATACACATCACACAAACACAACTACCCTCGCCCGCTACAAATGCCGGTGCGCATTTGTTGGTGCGCAAAGTCGTCGAGTCAGTTGCGCTCGAGAAGCCGGAGAGATTACATCTCTCCGAAAGTGAACGCAGCCGCCACTGAAGATGTCAACCGCAGTTGTTGACGAAACGTTTGGAAGAAAGAGAAGAGATTCCAGAAGACCTCGGCCAAGTAGACCGGAAGGTTCAATTAATATGGACACCGGCCGAGAAAGCCTACAACCCACTATAAAATAAATAAAGTAAACATACGCGTTGAGATCCGTTTTAATAGATAAATATATGTGAAAAACCCGAAAATCTCAAATGTTATAGATATATTTATTTATTTGTGAATTATTTATCATGTTTGTCGTTTAAGTTCTAGATTCATACCTCTCATTGCGTAGACAAATTAATTCGTAGACAAATTAATTCAGTTTGCACGCAAAACAATAATTTTCAAAGACTTCCCTACCAAAGAGTTTGTACTACAACAATTCATATAACTAAAAGTCAACAATTCAACAAAGAGTATTGTTGTTACAAAATTACACCACTCACAGCAGACAAGTGGCAATAATTAGCGAGTTGAACCTCTTGTTATATTTATGTTTGGTAAACAACTTTGTTAACTTTGTGTGTGGTGCGAGTGTTGGAAAAGTAGCGAGTATTCTTGAGAAGCAAGAACAGGCAAGCAAGAAGCGCAGTGTACATTGTTGTACGTTATAATTTGTAGCTTCGTAGCTGCTACCAGCTTGTAGCCTCACCACTCAGACTACGTAGCATTGTAGCGCGTAGCAACGCGCTACGTAACAATCGAACTTTACTACGGTATGCGCGACAGATGTCTACTATAGTCGATTATCGATTCTTTTTGGAACTAATTGTAATCGATTTTATAATAATGTTTTGAATCGATTTAAAAAGGATGTAACAAAAAGTGTGGAGATGTACTAAATATTAGTGTATTTGGGGAAGTAAATAACAAAAAAATCTTGAGTTTGGACCTAATAAAAAAAACGTCTTTTTATTTGATTGTTAAAAGAAATGTTAAATACCGGTTTATAACTTTAGGGAAATATAATTTTATAAATGACTATAGTCTGGACACGCACAAACAAGCCGTCATCAGTGTTACTATTGTAAATAAAGCGAAAATGTGTATTAATAAACTATTGTGTATTAAAAACTGTATTAATAAATAATGTAGTAAGTCAATTGTTTTATAACTGATTTAATTTCGAATTATGTTTTTACTTCAAGTTTTAATCAATTATTTTATTTTTATTTTTCGCGGTCACATCTCTAGTTCGCACGACACTAGTATGTAATCTTGCAGGTAACTGAAATAACAATTTATTTTGATAATTGTTTATAATAGTTACGCAAATAAATGGAACACTATATTGTGTTATTGTAAAATGTTATTGTAATTTCTAACATTTAGTAGTGTTTATTTATCTATGATAGCCGTTATCAGAATTCATCTTTATTTCTTACGTAAAATTTACGACAACCATATAATTTAGCTTCTATGGATGTGTTAGCCACACCGTCGTACAGTGTGAATATAGTGAAGTAGTATGAATATAGTACTTACGATTTTATTATAGTTTCTTTTGTATTTAGCCGTTCTTTGTCTAGATTATAGTACACACGGTAACTGTATTCAAATTAAGTAAATGACAATTCGTTTCTTCTTTAAAATGTACAAGGCCGCAATTGGACCTCCTCTCGTGCCTTGGACTTACCGCCATTTGGCCTCTACAAATATCAATTGTATCTGCTTTTTAAAGATAAGTATCGTTATAATAAATGAAGTTGTTACAGTTGGCATTTATTATTCTCTTATTCAGAATAAATTTGTTACTTCCATTTACCATTGTACCATTTCTTTTTAATCTCAGTGTTTACGGTATTCCGAAGAATACCGTAATACCGCCCTACTAATGCACAAGACAATGTGCACGAGGAGGTCCATTATGCTTACGAATAACTAAATCTCCTTTCCGTCGGGTGATAACACAGATCTCTTTTGTTAGATACTAAAATGTATTTACGAATATAACATTGAAGTCTACATCTCAATGATGTCATGAGTGATATGATTTTTTTTTAATTTTTTTTTTCGGAATGTGGCATTCTTCTTCTTCATTCTTGTGGCCCTAGTGGCCTTTCAAGAGTCACCGGTCGAACACGACCGACAGAGTGACAGAGACCGAAACTCAATAGAGTGTTATGATACGGTGCTATGATATCACTGTAACTTCACTGATCTTCAAGTATTAAAGAAATGTGAAATAATTAAATGAGCAGCGGAAATACAAAAATATAGTTGGGTTAGGCTTAGGTTCTCTGGTGACAATAACGACAAACACTGGTGACAAATTTCAATTTGGGTTAGGTGACAATAACGACAGTCTGGTGACAAATTTCAAGTTGGGTTAGGTGACAATAACGACAAAGTCTGGTGACAAATTTCAAGTTGGGTTAGGTGACAATAACGACAAAGCCTGGTGACAAATTTCAAGTTGGGTTAGGTGACAATAACGACAAAGTCTGGTGACAAATTTCAAGTTGGGTTAGGTGACAATAACGACAAAGTCTGGTGACAAATTTCAAGTTGGGTTAGGTGACAATAACGACAAAGTCTGGTGACAAATTTCAAGTTGGGTTAGGTGATAATAACGACAAAGTCTGGTGACAAATTTCAAGTTGAGTTAGGTGATAATAACGACAAAGTCTGGTGACAAATTAGACGCGGGACTCCGTAAACTGTGTTGAAATTCTAAATAATTCAAAATTGTATATATATATTATTCAAAAATAGTTTGTTTTATTGATCATGATTTGCTGCCCCCGTTTAATATTTCGTTATTGTTCGTTTATACAAGCCTAAAAAAATCAAGTGGTTCTTCCGATTTAACATTGAGCAAATTACTTTGACGGGTTCTGTATGTTTAGCGAAGGCTTCAATATGCGTAGTTACGTGACATTTTTGGGGACGTAATTCAATTCAGTTGAGTCAACTTAATAATAACAAGTTTATTTACCTAGCCGAGAATTATTCTTAGCTTTAAAAGCCTTGACTAAACATAAATAACATAAGTAATTCATGAATTGACATAGAAGACTTACTTAGTGCAGAAATAGCATTAGTTTGTAATATATTTGCATTAATAGAACGTTTACTAATAATTTACATGCATGATTTAATGTACTGAGTGTAATAAAATGAAACTACATCATCCTAAGAGGCTATTGTAAACGAAATAAATTATAATACACTAGCTGTGCCCCCGATTTCGTACGCGTTGAATTTTAGTTTTTAATCTCTAAATTGAGATATAATTTTTTCCCGTCAGCCGATTTCGATCCGATTCGAGGCTATTCCAAGCGCCAAGCTAAGCTTAATTAACCCGTGGAAACTCGATGAAAATCCGTTGAGTAGTTTTGGAGATTAGCGTGTTCGAACAGACAAACGGAAAGACTCGCCCGCCACCTATTGTAAAATGGTTGTATTAATTCAGAAACCTTCGGGCGCGCTAAGCTCGTCTGCCATCTATTCTATATAAAAAACTAGTTGTGCCCGGCATGCGTTGCAAAGCGTTAGAATTTTTTTTTGGTCAGATATCTTCGCGGGCGCGCGCACAACAACTCAGCAAAGTTTCATCGAAATCGGACGAATGGTTTATGAACGGACGAATGGTTTAGGAATGGTTAGGAATGTTCATCCTGCCCCACCGTGGCTACGCTACGCACATAGACTGATTGCTTAAAGAATATCGTTGATAGTGGCTGGTTAAGACGAACAGAAGACCGTGTGTGGTAATGAGGAACGGGAGAGGCCTAGCAGTGGAAAGATACCGGATAATTGGACTATTTTCATATCGTTCAAGATCATTTAGCGCAACTGCGAATCTGATATTTATATAAATGAAGATATAATTCTTGTTGTAATTGTTATAAATCACTAGTTCTCAAGTGTTGTTAATTATAATTATTTCACAAAGCGGCGTTGTCGACGCAGCGGATTAAGTGCGGGTTGTTTTGTATTCATAACTCCTAAACTTGTACTTGCCGGCAGTTAATTATCTTGTTATTCGGACACTAACTGCTTGTTTTTGACTTTGCTTTAAACCTCACTAGTTAATTTTAATAAACAACGTTGTTTTATGTGGGATAAAGTAAAGAAAATGCTTGAATTGCATGCTCCAATAGCGCTAGGCGCTGATGTGTAGTAGTAATAATAATAAAAAATGTAGCAATAAGGCACTGAAAGCGGAATGGAAATGGCTGCGTATCTTAATATTATTAGGCTTCGAATAACGGTCAAGACGTATAATAAAAATAATTGTGTCTCATTCATAAAACCGAACTATCTGTATTTGGATGAATTGCAGAAATTATTGCCTATTTTGTCTCTGGAATATATTGGTCATAATTTGCAACATTACTTGTATAATACACTACATAAAGAAATAAAGATATATATCTTTATAATAGCATATGAAATAGGCGAATGGTGGAAATTGCATTAAACGAATAGGATACCGAAGTTCCATCTTATGTCTCGTCACCTAACCACGGTATTTTTAGATAAGCAAACAGTGTTTAACTAAACAGAAGACCGTCTGAGTGTTTAGTGGGGGGTGGGGGGGGCTATGGTCTACGGGTACAATTTTTCTGGGTTTTGGACTTTAGGGGGCTCTTTGTAATACGATACATGAAATACCTCTATAATCAGTCATTAAAAATCTCATTTGTTATAAGACTATGTACCTAATTACCCTAGAGTAACGGGCCCTAATATTTCTGTCGCCGGCTTTGACCTTGTGTTGTGGGCCGCAAGACATACAAAGTGTTATACATACAAACAAATGCATGTCCAACCGGGAATCGCACTCGCGACATGGCAGATAAGTCACAGTGGTGACTTACAGTTGGCACTCGTGGTGACGATCACAATTAGTGACGCCCATTTCGATTAGTTTTGTACTAAACGCCGTTTTGGTGACTGCTAGCAACCATTAGAGATGTAGCGATTTTTGTTTAATTTTGCGTAGTATCTTTCCATGCGTAGTATATTTGCCTAGTGGGAAATTCAGTGCACTTCTATTTCTGACAATCAAAGTGAAATATAGATTAAGATATTTTACATAAATATCATAAACTAATTTATCTATAACTGAAATGACGTACTGTTGTCTCAAGTTAATGTGACGCAAGTTATTCTCATACTATTTCCCACTCCCCGTATTTCAGTCCACTTCCCCCCGCTTACGTATTCATGAGCTGTCGATAGCCACTTGTTAATTACCGGCTACAATCAGCAATATACTAATGTATCCAAAACCATTCGATTCTAGTCCATACGATAAAAACTTCTTAGAACTGGCTTTTGTACAATACGATAGAAAAAAAAATAATTCGAATTTTGAAAATGGAACTCTTTGCTCGTCAAACATTTTCGCTCAATGATTTTTAATGGGTTTCGTTGCTGTCTAAACCAGAAACAAAATTATGAAAGGCTCAGGTTAGCATTTAGTGATGAAGTCCCATCTAGTGCCACTTTTTAAAATTGGTTCAGTGGTCGTGCCCACCCTCGTGACGATGTTAGAGAAGGGCGTCCCACGACCGCGTTGACAACGGAAAACATAAAAACTGTGCGGCTCATGATTGAAGCAGACAAATGAACTACATATCAGCAGCATCATTAGACATTGATATGAGTCAAGTTCAAACTATTTTACACCATTACCTACGGGTAAGGACGCTTTGTGCTAGATGCCTCGTGGAATGGTGTCTCCAAATGCTTGAAAAATTCAACAATGGTCAATCAAATTCTATTTTTGATATAGTAATAGGTGACGAAAACTGTATTTACTGCTACGAGCCTGAAACTAAGAGGCAATCTGAGCAGTGGGTGTTTCCTTTCGAAAAGTTGCCGACGAAAATAAAGAAAGGACGGAGTGCTAAAAATAAGATGATTGCCTCCTTCTTTGGCAGATCGGGCCACTTTGCTACAATAACTTTAGAAAATAGAAGAACAGTAACTTCCGACAGGTATGTGAACAGCTGCTTGACTTCCGTTTTCAAAAAAAAGTCAGAATGACACCCACGAAGCAGAATGATCCTCCAGAATGACACCGAAGCATATTTTGAGTACTGGAAATGTAGAGATAATGGTCATCCGCCATACGGTACCTTGCGCCCTGTGATCTTTATTTATTCCCTAAAATTAAGAATAAACTCAGAGGAATAGGTTTTATGAATGCAGAAGGGGCAGTAACGGCCTTCCAAACGGCTGTTGAAGAGCCTAAAGAATGCATGCCTAAAAGAAGAGCATAAAAAAGTGTAATAGTACATTGTTACCCTAGGGGTGAAAGTGACTTATTTCAGTCCCGAGACTGGGTTTGGTGCCCGAGCGCAGCGAGGGCGCCAATAGGTCGAGGGACTAAATAAGTCCTGAACTCCAAGGTAAACACTGTGCTTTTCATTACGAATACAAGGAAAGTAAACACAAGTCATATATGCAAAAAATATTACTTCAACTTCCCAAGAATTTGCATTAATGTCGCTTACCCGCCTTTTTTTTTTCTTTTTTACGCGCAACATTTTTCAAGCGCCATAATGCCAGCCAGTCTTTTTGAGTAGTACTTATTGCTAGCTTGATAAAAGGAACTTATCATTATAGATTATTTCTAATTTATGTCAATGATCTATCTAAATTAATTTTGACGCGGTTTAATCGGTGTCTTAAATAACATCACAAACAAAAATTCTACAAAGTTAAGAATTAATATAGTATTAATCGAAGTGTGGCTGTATAGGAAGTTAGATCATGGTTACATAGAAATGTGAAAATAGCTCTTTTTTTTCTTAATTTTTCAGTTGTCTGTCAGTTGAAAACGCTCACCCTAGGGTGTATTGGGCTATTTTCACTTCGCTCCACAGGCAACTTCGGACCTACTTTCAGAGTATGAGTAATGAAAAGCAATAAAACAACTTCATGTTAATATCTGATTTCATTTGTGATATTCTATATATATATATACTTTCAATGTCACCCACGTATTAAAAGCATATTGAGATACCAATAGGATTATATTACCTTGTTGTCGACTGTACGTGATTTTCACGTACGTGCTTCCCAACTGGATAAATATAAAATCACTTTCTTTTAATAGAAGACATGGCAGATGAGCGGGCTAGACACACGATGGTAAGTGGTCGCCGCCGCTCTTACACACGTACAACACAATATGACATGCGGGTGCACTTGCAGAATCCTGTTCACGGTTGTCTGGATATTCAATAACTAACTATTCAGTAAGGATTACCTTATTATTCACTATCTCAACTATGCGGTATTCACTATTTTGATTAGCTATTTCAGTAAGGGTATCTTAAGAACTATTTCTGTTAATACCTATAGTGTCCGACTTCAAGGTAAAGGACTTTACTTTTAATCATAAAGATGTTACGGGCCATAATCCAGTGCAGATTGGTGTACCTACGTTGGATCAGTGGCGTGCATTATTTTGAAACTTTATAAACGCCAACCCACTCACTCTTAAGACAGAACTTCCTTCATTAAAACTAATAATATTTCTTGCAAGATTTATTTCGGAATTTGATATTTCCTCCAAAATAGAAAGTTATTTTTTTATTAAATGTAGTCAGAACTAAATAAAATCACATCTTTGTTATTCCCTTGTATTATTTGTCTTTGTCTAATACACCCTGTACTTGTATCAGCCTTTAATGTCCCACTACAGGACACCCCTAATAAATCACTAGGGGGTTTCGGGCCATAATTCACCACGCGGGCCCAGTGCGGATTGTTTCCTCTCACTTCACGATGTTTTCCCCTCACCGCCGACCTGGTGGCAACTTTGAAAAATCCATACTCAAGTATAAATTCAGTGGTACGGGCCGAGGATTTGAACTCACTATCACACAAATGTGAATCGAGTATAGATACCGCTAGGCTATCCGCCCGCTTGTAATGTCTATTTCTCAACAGTTTGACAACGTTGCGTATTTTTAGGCAACACAAAAATATTATACGCTGCTACCGGTTGCTACGAACGGCAACGTGGCACACTCCACGAACAGTTGCCAATCGAACCGCTATAATTTAAGTACTTACCCTATATCTATGTAAATCAGTGCGAGTATAGGTCTACGCAGTTTTTGTGGAAAAAAAAGTACCTACTGAAATTTAAAAAGTCGTAAAACAATAATTTTGAGTTTTTATAAAAGAATGGGATTCCCATGCTTAGCAGTGGGATCTTATAATCTCATACAAATGCAAAATATACTCTTGAATATTAAAGCAGTATTTTTTTTCAATTTGGTAGACAGTGCATTATTGAAAATAGGTAGAAAGTGCACTGAAAACAAATTAAAACTCGATTTTTTTTACACGAAACCTTGCAATATTCAAAATAAAATTAGGAAAAAAGTAAACAAGTACGAATGTAGTAATTGAATTTTCCGCAAAAAGAAATTTAAGTACGTTACATTAAGTCTTTTTCCTTGTTTTTTAAATACGAAATAAATTCTGTTACACAATTCATTGCTTAACATTCACTATTCTACGTATTAATATCTGCCGTATTTTTGATATTGTTATCCGTTTTCTCTTTACCACTCAAAGGTTGCTTGGAAGAGTTCGCTTTGGCGATAAGGCCGCCAGTTCTACTTTTCGTGGCACTTACAATCATCATTAAATTTCATCATGTATCGGTGTACAATAAAGAGATTATCTATCTATGAATATTCTGCCAGGTGGACCTACGACTTAAAGCAGATTGCCGGTAATGACTGGATGAGCTGGATGTTCGCGTGTGGCGGCGAGCCCTGGGAGAGGCCGATACCCAGCAGTGGGGAGACATACTCGTCCTCATAGGCTGACGATGAATATTGTAACATTTGTTGCAATAGCTCACTTTATTACTCTGTATTTTTTTATATCTGCATTCTGTAATTCAATATTTAATGTTATTATATTTGCTATGTATTAATCGCTGAAACACATTACCCATCTTCATGAATAAACACACTGGCCGAAATAAATAGCACCGGCTGGAGACTGCATGAGGAAAAAGAAAATTCCAAAAATTGTAAAATGGACAAAATTCTGACAATTAATAAAAAGAGAACAATCTAAGGGGCAGCACGGACAGTTTTGTTTTGGGAGCGATCAAGGGAAGACGTTTTGAAGAAGTCACACGCCTGTCCCGCTGTCCTGGACACAACATCTGGGCCACTACTCTCGCGGGACGCCGCAGCTCTGGTCCGTCGCTCCTTCGGCGATGGTGCACTTGCTGGGCGCCCCCTGTTACGCCTGGCCTCCACCGCCCCGTCTGACCGTTGTTTCCAGCTGGCGGTAGTGCCCGTTCTTCAACATCCTGGGCGTGCGCCCTACTAGGCGCCGCCTCTCCTGCCCACTAACCGTGAGTTTTTTGGTGCTTCCAGTTAACTAGAAAACGGACACTTTCACAGACTCTTTATTTTAAGTACTAATTTTCTAAATTGATCTCAAATTTTGTATTAGGTTTTTCGTAAAAATATAACAAGCTATTGAAACAAATCTTACCTCTTTCCTTTCTAATAGAAGTTACTTACCCCCTTTTTAGCTATCTTTTAGAGTAACAACAATATTCAAGAGCGGCGATAATGTGTATCTTCCACTTCGATCCGCGTGTCACCCGAGGTTCTAGTTGAAAATCAGCGCTGTGTAGTGTTTCATGAAGGTTTAAAATTATTGAGTGAACATTTTTTTCTAAAATTAGGAAAAATTGCTAAATCTAGATACCTTAAGGACTGACCTTCCAGTTACTTTTTAAATAATATTGCAAAGAATAATGCGTCATTTTGGGGCCAGTATATCCAATAAAAACCACGTGAATACAAGAAAATGAACGCTTTTAACATAAAGTTCAATTTTTATTATGACAACAAGACCCTAAAGTGCCGGGAAAATGAGAAAATGAGCACGCTAGTGAATTGACAAGCCATACCACAAACATGTCATGACCGTCGCTCTCATAAAGGCGCGCAAAATTTAACCTAATATTCGGCCGAATTCGACATTCGCCAGAATCCACATTCGGTCCATAACTAGTTTTTATATTAAAATTCCCAGCGGTTGGAAACAAACAAAGAATAACAAAAAACTAACAATCAGTATGTTTTTTGTAACCTTTTAGCAAAACTTCAAACACAAAAACAATTTCGTCAGAAAATGCCAAACAAACTCATACACAAATTAATTTCCAGTTCAATGTCTTTTCTATTCGAGTTGGAATACAAATTTACCGTGAAGATATTATAAGTACCATTCCACCACTTTAAAAAGATCTCTGATTACGTTAACACAGCCTTTCATTACGTTTAAAATGTAGGGTCAGAGGGAGGTGAGGAAAGTCCAGGTTGCTTGGCTACGTGGGAGGTTTAAGAAGTTGGCTGTGATGTTGAAAAAATTGGCGTACGTCTGAAGACGACGGGTGAGATGTGAGAAGCAAGATTTGGTCTAGATGTGATTGGATATGGCACCCAATTCTTATTTTTTGATCGCAGATAATTGAGGGTAGTCACAAATGTAGATGGAGTATTATGCAATTCAGAATTAAGTGCATGTTCACACCAAGCATAATCTCAGCCGTCTGACTGTGAGCGGCATTACTTAGGTGTATTGTTTTCCATAAATTTTGGATTTCATATTCACACGTGGGTAGAGTCTGAGTCATTGACTCAGACTCGCAGTAGCAAATTCGTTTTCTACGCCATTACGTGTTGGTTGGAACTGTAGAATGAACACTCTCGAACGCAATGTCTTATTAGACTCTTGGGCGGGAGGCGATCGACTGACGGACTCATTCAACAAAATCCATTTTTAATCAAAACTCGAAAGACCACTTCGATTGTATGCACTCCACTGAAATAAGGAGATTGCACGATGCCATATCGCAGTCGCTGGGCCCACTTGACTGGCCATATTACTCCTCTGTCACAAGACTACCGTCAAATGTATAACTACTACTATTCCATTCGTGTTATTCTATTCCTCAATGTACGTACTTGTTTCGATAGTAAGTGAGGTATACTAACGTCCATTCCTATTCAATTCTATCCTATACTTCTCGATTTTCCTTTTCTATAATACATTCCTAAATCGCCAACGATAAGCAGCGCATGCCAGGGAGTGCCAATGTTTGTCATTCTGTCAACTGTTGATATGGGCGACAGTATTCACTTACCACCAGGTGGTATTCTCGCCTTCTTTCTATAAACAAGAGCCCTCCCAATCGAACTTAATGCAAATAAGGATATTTGAATTTATGATGTGCCATATACATATATCATTAGGTACTGTACAAAAATATTCGCTACCACATCCACGTTTCTTAATTCAATTGTAAATTGATGTACGAGTATTAAGAAAAACAGCGAAGACATTGAGCGATGGGGCGAGCTTGTGCTCAGACGTGGCTCAGCGCTTATCTAAAGCAGACAACCGCACTGTAATATCACTATCACACGAATGTATCACTCGTGATACCACTTGATATGCTTTGGATACTTCGCATAAGGGATACGAACTTGATTAAATTGCTTTAGAAATAAAGGGATTGAACAGAAAATAGCAATTACTTAAAGCTTCTATTTAGTGCTGAAGGATTTCTTTAGGTCTTTTGTTGGTCTAATTTTACGTTTCAGTAGATATAAGATATACGAGTATATATTTTAAATTGAAGAAAGGCATCATTATACGTTATCCGTTTCTATATCTAAAAACATGAAAACAACCTCCGGAAGGGAAGAAAGGAAGGAAGGGAAATGGAGCCCTGAATTGTAGGGGACAATGGCGTTTCCGGTACTTCAAATTTGGTGGGATGCGGTAAGCTGGATAAGTGTAGCGCATGGATGTGGAAAAATCAGCCTGAAGGGCCTTTCTTTGTTAAACACAGATAACTTTTAAAAATTTTAAGTTTTATACACATTTTATATTGTGTACGAAATTTTGATCAGCAACAAACAAACGCATTGTAGGTACCTATGTTTGCAAATAAATAAATCTTATCTAATCAGATTCTCAACGCTTGAATTATTCACTGGATGCTTCTCCAAAAATCCAAAAATCTCTGCACTCCTAGAAATTCTCTCCACTGAACTTCACTGTTATCCCAGGATTGTACGTGAAGCGAATTGAAATTAAGAAATATAAAAATTACAATCGGCAATATGGATATAAACTGTCGTCGACGGGGAATCCAGTGGTTTAACAAATTTAAACCGGATATATTCGATGTACATTCTGGTACGTCCGCGCACATTGTTGGTGTAGTGTGTTACAACAGTCTTTCCGAAGGTGTATCAAATGTGGGTGGTTGATAAAACTGCTCGCAGCTCTCCCTGGACTACCCGCTTTCTTCAGTGGCTTCACACCCCGTGGCCACGGTTGACGTAACCCGTGTCGAAACGATGAGTAGAAATAAAAGGTAAAGAAAAATCTTAAATAGACTCAACATTTTTGAAATTTCCTGTACAAGTAAGTATGAAGATAAAATTGAGAAAAGAAATACATCTTTATGTAATCCCTATAAAATAGTTAACTTAACATGTGATGTGAGAGCTCCAGGAATGGCTGTTGTCAAAAACAATACCAAGATTATTATTATTATGTTCTTCTTTTTTTTTGTTCTCTATCTCTTGGGTCGGTATTTACCGTTCGTTGCGCCCTGAGTCCCTCAAGGAAGAGAAGGTTCGGCTCTCCCAATTTCTTCACCCAAAACTTTTGAAACTATTGTCATTGTGTGTATGGCTGCTTGTTTAATTGTTCAAATCTGTTTATGAGTCCTATTCCTTCTGATTTAGCTTTAAAGTAGCAAAACATAAGGTCGTGTAATTCTTCTTGTGACCACTTTCTTCTTGCATCGTCATTATTAATATTTGTGGTCGGTTCCAATGCACCGGCTGAGACTGTGGGTAGATCCCTGCTCTGCAAGATGTCATCGCCATGACTGGTATGATCGGCTGTGGCATTTTCGGGTTTCCCGGCTCCTGCCCGCCTGTTCAGCAGGGAACCACTGACGGTTTGCATGCTGTCACGCCCAACATCAGCTCCAGACGTGCCGCGACGATCGCCCCCGGGTAGCGGCTTTATACTTCTTAATTGTTTTCTCATGTTTATTCATGGTTGCTATTGCTCCGTTGGTCATTGGTGAGTAATGAAATTGCTAATGTCCGCCCCTCACGATGCACGGCAAAGATGATCATGCACGGACGTAGAGTTAGACTTGGAGGGGCTATTATTATTATTATTATCGTAATTATTATTTTGGAGCTACTTAACTTCGTTTTTTTAGTTTTTATGAGATTTTTTGTATTATTTTGTTATTGTTTGTCTACTCATATTTCTATGAAAATATATATGAACTGTCCGCTATAAAAGACCGTTATAGAACTTATGTTGTTTGAAAAAGATGACGAATATCAAAATCTATGTTCGAATAGTAGCAACGAGGAAGATTACATGTCAATCAGGTATTCGTCACACACAGAAGTAAAGATTGATAAATTTACAAGAAATGCCAAAACAAGAGAAAGAAAAACAGAATATGTTCTATGGGTAGGACAAGAAGAATGCCTGGTATAAAAATCCAGTTATGATCTTGACCCTGATTGGATCCTGATTAATCATACATTCAATTTTCTTGACAAGGCTCAAACAAGGTGACGATTTATAAAAGATCGTGAAATTGTTACAAGACTATTTATCTAGGAACAATAATAACGGGAGACTACAAAGGCTTGAGCGCAAAAGGATTGCTGAACATGCTGTGGTGATGAGAGCGAACCCCTCTCAAAAGATGCTTAATATTGAAGGAAGATGTTTCTTTATATTCGCAACAAAGATTGCAAAAACTACACAAGTTCTAAACAGATTTATGTGGAACATTCCACATTGCTTTGCGCGGAATGCTTCCTTTCATGATCTCTAATGACAGTACTGACTCAATAAGACTTGAGTTTGGAAATCATAGTCGGTCTAGGATAAAAAAATTGTTTTGATTAATAGTCTATTATTGATAAATAATGTCAAGAAAAATGTATAGTTCATAGTTAATGTATTTTTTTTAAATTTTGTATCATATTTTCAATGCAAATAATTTAAAATAAGGAATCAAATCAAATATAAAAAAATTTAGGTTATACAACCGGCCACGCACTAGTCTGCACGTCTGTTATTCTGCTCGAGTCTCGCTCTCGATACTCGCACGCACACACACAGAGAGAAAGAGAAAGGCGTATGGAGGGGGTAAAAATCTTACGTGACGTTACATTTTCTCTCGAATCACACCTACCGCTAGCCGCGTAAAAGAACTTCGTTCCAAAAAAGTAATCTTTTCCTTATTTTTCAGCTTCTATAATTTATAAATCGCAACAATATTAGGATATTTGTTTTTAGATAGTTTTGTTATAGCCATAGCGGGTAAAGTTTTTAAATTTAAAAAAAAGAATATATTTTTAAATATTTCTGTCGGCGTTTGTACAAGTTGCGATTTAGACGTTTTGGTATTTGACATTGTGTGAGTTGGACGATTTGCTACTAGGCATTCCGATCGTAACACGTAATTATGGCCTACCAATTTACAATGACTTCGATTTTTGAATTTTGTACAAATAGATTAACATCAGATAAAGACTTATCCTAAGAACTGCCAGAAAACCATCCTCTGCTATTCACATCCAGCAACATGGGAATGATTTCCCAAATCATGTCACATAAACATGTGACTTACAAGATTCTTTGGATCCCACATAGGCATGTCACGAACACATTGTGCTAAGCCATGTGGTTTCTTTGTTCTTTCACACAAATATTCCCATGGGATTGCTGCGTTATGACATGGGGGTTTGAGAAATGCTGTGACGAGGGTTTGAAGTGTCGACATTCATCAACAATCCCTTGTGATCAGTCTGTTGTGTTGTAAAAATGTGGAAAAGGCTATTGTCTATCGTTTGTTTTGATTAAGATATAGTGAGCAACAAACTAATGTGTCAAAAACCATCCGATTACCTTAAAAGCTAGTTTATTGCTAACTAAGGTGTTAAGCTACCGATGGGTATAGGTTGAACTGTTGCTGCAGCTACATTGTAATGGTTCATCTAAATTGGTTAAAATAATAAATATTGAGTAAAGCTTCATGTGCAAAGGATCTATGCGAAGGATTTCTGTGATAATGAAATAAAATGAGAAAAAGCGAAGCGATCGGATCAAAACGGTACTAAATGGAACTCAACGGAATTAAATGGAATAAAACTAAATTAAACTGAATATATTTGCACGAAATATCGTTATCTACAGCAATATACTATTTAATGTCTTATTATTGTCTATGTATGTATACATGTGTATAAAAATCCATAAAAATAAAATAACATTTTATGGCGGACTTTTTGGCGGGAATTCGCGGGAAGTTAAGTTTTTGTTAGATTAATTGTAAAAATTGTGTATGTTTTATGGTTTAATAGTTTATTAAATTTCAAAGTGTTTTTACTTTTTGTTCGTAATGATTGTGATAATCAAATAAAAACTTCGTTTTCGTATGCTTCCGAGGAGTCCTCTTCTGTCTTCAGTAAACCTATTATCAATTCACTGTGAGACTACTGACTTAATCCGACGGGACTGGACATTGACAGGATAAGTTTTAGACTTTGGGATTGTTAATTACGAAGAAACTTGACACTGGCAGAATGTGTTAATTGCACCATTGCCATACATGAAAAAAGAGACATATCCTGCGTGTCCACGGCGGTTCCGGCGGTGTCTTTGAGACTTTAGTTGTATCATAATAAAATTACTCTCAACCGAAGAAAGATTTTATAAGTAAATTAGCCATAAAACTGAATAAACAGCTGAAATTAAACGATGCTCCTAAACTCTGTAGACATTTCTGATCAGTTCCCAATAGGTGGCGCTTATTCTCACAAATTTATATTTAGCCTCGAGATATACAGATTCAATGATTGTACTTTATTCCTGGTGAGGTAAGGCATAAATCTAGTTGAAGACGTTATTGGCAACTAAAATAAGTATCGGCTATATCATGCTGACTTGTCTAGCATTATCAGTGAGCCTGAGTGACAAGCGATAGCGTTTTATTACGTATGAATATTTTACGTAAATATTATACAATTTTTTTTTATAGTACTAAGGTGGCATACGGGCAGATAATCCATCGGGTAGTAAGGAGATACTGTCGCCGGACAACAGGAATGACAGAAGTTGGCACACTTCCGGATGCGCTGCCTACCTTTGGAGATTTAAGAATAGATTTGGAGAGAAGCTTGAGAAAATGGGGATAGATATGAATCTCACTCTCACTCCCTACCGAATCCGAAAGTGTTGGAGGAATAGGATAAAGTGGGAAATGCGGTAAATTTTACGTTAGGATTCTATGAGAAAGGGCATAACGTGGCCAGTTGAATACATCCTGCGGCTGTGGGTTTGCAGCATGCATCCTCATCTTCCCTGGGTTGAGATAGATATGCCGTGTATGTATGCACCATCACGTATCCTGCCCATCGTACGGCGACCCTCTAGACTTTCCCTTATTTCAATTGTCACATTGCAAACTTGTCAGTTTCCTTATTAATGGGGAAATGCAAGATTTGTTACAATAGCTCACCTTTTTTAAAAATACTCTGTATATTTTTTATATAATCTGTGATACATCTTGATAAAATAATAGCACTGGCTGGAGAATCTTTGATTGAAAATTGAAATTTGAAATTCTGAGGAACGAATAAGACAAAAGTCTAAGGCGCACCTCAGACGAGTTTTGTTTTGGGAGCGAGCTGGTAAAGACGATTTTAAAAAGTGACACGCTGTTCCGAGTCTCCACTGTCCTGGAGACGACACCTGGCCCGCTAATCTCGCCGGCCGCCGGAGCTCAGGTCCGACGCTCTTTGGGCGCTGGTTCTCTTGCTGGGCGTCGCCTGTTGCGCCTGGTTTCCTTCGCCCGTCTGACCGCTGATTCCGGCTGATAGTGGTGCCGCTTTCATCACCTCTGGGCGTGCGCCTTGCTAGGCCCGTCACTCTACGTGAGTTTTGGTGCTTCGTGAATTTAGAAACTTTAGTGACTTTATTTTCCGGACTATTTTTATAAATTGATTTATATTTTTGTATTAGGTTTACTGATTAATTATAAAAGCTATTGAAACAAATCTCGCCTCTTTCCTTGTAGTACAAGTCGTCCCTCCAAATTTATCTCTCCCACTGGGGTAACGCGACACAATGGTTAACATGAACTTGATTCAAGCCATTTACCATACCATCACTAACCCCCCCCCCCTCCCCCTTATTACTGGCTGAGAGAATTTTTTTTTATGTATCTATTTATTTATGTGATCTACAACCTTTTATGTAACTCATTTATCAAATATATTGCTAGTGTTAATGGCCTAATACAGATTAAACAGTTTAAAAACATGTTTGCATTCGTGTATGTATGGAATGGATTTTAGTGAAACTTGGCATAGTTAGTATTTATGTACTGGATTAATATTTAGGGTACTTTTTATTCAGATCCATTATATAGTTCCTACGGAAATCAAGCTATACATCTACACGCACGAAGTCGCGGGCAATGCTAGTAAATAAATAAAATTGCTCAAGTCGCTTATAAATTGTACCACTTCAAGTGCCAACTTCTAAGTTAAGTCGGACCCTTGTCAAGTCTGGAATCGAACCAGCACCGGACTCGAATGTTAAGTACTCCGCCGACTGAGGGTGAGGGTTTGGCATTCAAAAGGTGACGACCCATTGTATTGATAAAGGAAAAGTGTGAATCGGACTTGTTACTGATATCGGATAGTTTATTATTTGTGTAACCTTTTTTCTTAAGAAAAGATGGCAGACGGTTCTCTTTGTGTAATGCGGTTTCTGTCGTTTGTGGATGTACTCGTATGTAGTAATACACGTGTTTAGTAAAATCAAACTTTCAGTAGGTACTAATTATATGAAATTGACAATAAACTTGTCAAATCGGCTACTTGAGATCTCAGATTCCTGCACATATTGGAGAAACCTAAATAAAATAACGAGATCATGGAAATACATACTACCTACTGCCAACTGAACTCCAGATCCTATACACCAACTAGAAAATCATGTTCTTCAAGAAAAATGCAAAAAATATTTTGGTTCAATTTTCATTAATTTAAAATCAAACTAGAAACTTCGACTTTGCGATGAAATAAAGAGAGTAACCGGTCTTTATTGGATTTGTTTAATTTTGATTTCCGAATATACCTACCTAATACTTACCTAGCCTGTAGTAGAAATGTCACTTGTCCTGGTTCTTCTTGGCGGGGCAATAACATACGAGTATATTTGTTTGTGCACAAATATATTTACTCTGATCAAACCTCCGTAGTTTTAGGAGTGCTAATTATATTGTGTATTTTTTTTATAACTGATGTGATAAATAAAACAAAATACAGAATACTCAGGAATATTTCAGAAAAGAGTAAAAAAAAGTATTTTTGTAGTAGTAGTAGTAATGTAAGTGATGATAGAAATGAAGATAATTATATATCATATATCATTATATATGTTAATAAAAATAAATACTAAAAGAGATAACTAGAACTAAATAATAAAAAAGTGATAATATGTATGTCAGTAAGTGACGAGTTTACAAGGCTGAATAATGTTTTATACGTTGCTTTTTGAAGCTAGATAAAGATTGAGCAAGTTTTAAGTTAACGTGAAGAATAATCCACAGCCGAGTCGCTCGCACAGTAAAGGACTAACAATAGAAAGTTGAACTGTGAAGAGGAATATCGAGAAGAAGGTTATTAGAAGAACGATAATGAAACTTTTTATTTTTTCTATACTTTCTTAAGTTTATCTGACGTTTTGAAACAGGATTAGATAGGAACAGAGTTTCTGTGAGTATTTCTTTTTATTGCTATAAGGTGGCAGATGAGCATATAGTCTACCTGACGGTAAGTGGATACTGAAGTTCATAGACATCCGCGATACATGCCAACATCAGTCCATAATAACCAACGTTGGCACGCCCCTGGATGCGCTGCCTAACTTTGGAGATGTAGGAATGGATTTGGAAATGGGATTGGGAAAATGGGGCGTGATAGTATAGGATGGGTTGGAAATGGGTTCTGGCATATCTCACTTGCTACCGAAACACGTACGTACATTGAGAAAATAGGATAAAGTAGGAAATGCAATACATTTCAAGGTAGTCTTCTGTGAATATTGGGTAAACATCTACAGAAGTAAACATTTTATTATGATTTTAGCAAAACATTCTATTTTTACTTTGCAAATATGTGGTAAAAAACGGTGAACGATGACTAAATATAGACAGAGAGACGTTAATGGAGTGACTTTGGTGAAAGGGTGGAAGGTCACATTCGTTCAAAAAACGATTTCATTATAAATAACCTACCTACCTACACCAATACGAATGGTATTATGGAAGAGAAGGTAGGAACCATAAACTTAAAGTTATAAGATGTCCAATATTAAATTTGAAGTGGCGTAATAAATGTGTTATGTTGACGACTGACTAGTTGGTCCATTGAATCCCGCGGTATTCATTGGCAACAAACCAAACAACCGGTTGTCAATATAACTCCATTGTTTTATATTGCAAATCGGGTCTAATCGCGAACACTTAAACCTTTTTTTACCTATTATTTCTACTCGATGTTTTAGCACGAGTTAAACCAGCCGTGGTCACGAGTTGACTGAAGAGGAGGGTAATCCACCATTAAAAACTTATACAACTCCACTGATCGGAGCCGACCAGTTGAAAATGAGTACCATTTATTAATTAGTTCTTACTCTTTCTCGCTAATGGTAAATGTGCTATGGTTTGAGTTCTCTCTCGCACGCTTTGTCTATCCTTACGGTTAAAAAACATGTCTAATATCTAAGGTGAGAATAGCGCTTGGAGCGTCTCATATCTTTCAATTCAGTTGATTAAAAATATACTTTATTTACGTTCTATTTTTAACAAAACAATTGAAGTAGTCAAGTGGTACTTATAAAAATATTTTTCGTATTTGTAGAATGATATTAGGTACGTTATTTGTAGGGCGTCTCTAATTGCGAACGAAATATACGAGTATTTTTATTAGAGAATTTCTGTTAAGCTCGCTTTTGCGGGTAGAATGGTCTCCGTAAGGACCCCGCTCGACTCGCAAAGGTTAATTGCAATATATGCTTCCATGGGGAAAGTGGTGACCAGCGGACTGAGCGAGTAGAAATAGGTTCGAAGAAATCAGCTTTACTGTAATAAGGAAACTATTTTTAATGGAAATTCAAATCTTTAGAGGTACTGCTTTAAGGTATGATGTAGTCGCAAGATGCGGTAGATGACTTACATTGTCACAAGAACTAACTAAAAACACACATGTTGTTGGCGTGCGGAAGACGACTGGCGAGAACAGTGTGGACCGTGACGCTATACCGCAAATTGCTGTCAACGTAAAACACCGTACGAATTCTACTTGCACTGTTATCAATACCGTGTCCTATACATTTAAACTATTTCCCGCTCGCAGTGGAGGGCCATCAGCTCTCAAATCGATCGATCATAAACATTGCGGGATTTTTTTTTGTTTTTAAATATGCGGGTATTTTTAATTTAATTTGTGCGTTTTTTTAAGGATATTATAGGAGGCACGCAGACAAAAACTTTTATTTATAAGTGCTGTTATAATTTGAGGTCAGTGTTTCTCACGATTAAAGAAAAGTAAAAAGATGCAGATTGCTTTTTAGAAGTATACATAAGGAAAATATATATAATGTTATGATCCCATTTCTAAAAGAGAATAATAACATGATATTCCGGCGCAATTCTTATTAGAGTGCGTACACAAAAGTATCTATCGCGAACAAACTAGTGACGCGACAGAGTCATATTTTTTTCACTACTCGCCCATACTTGTTTATCATCTTCTCTTACTGCTGTCCGACGTCCGTGGTCGTCGTGTTGGCTCCACTGAAAACCAGCGCTGTGGTTCACTGCAGCTTATGCTGAGTTGGAGTCCATTTCCGGCATCGCAATACACATCGGCACGATTATACTTCCTACTGTAATGCGGCATTTATTCTGTGTATATTTCTACCTTTTTTCTCTTTATTTTTGATGTTGCAAATTATTGTATGAAATAAAGTGTTGTCTATTGTCTATTTTTGCTGTATAAAATATGTCGTTTAATCAGTGGCGGATTAAGAGTTTCGGAGGCCCTAAGCATAATGCTTGGATCATCGAGTCGCGCATTAGGTATTTCAAACAACTAAACGTTCGCGCAAAGAAACGCTAGCAGAAGAGAGGAGGCCCCTGGAGAAGAGGCCCCTAAGCAAGTGCTTATAATGCTTATATGTTAATCCGCCACTGCATTTAATACTTAAAACTATCGTAGGTACACAACACAAGCGGCAGAAAATTAAAAAAACTCAAATAAACCGTCTCAATAAAAGAAACAGTGATTTCTAACTTCTAACCGGGATTCATCATCACGTCCTTGACGAGGAGTCGTTGCGTATAGTGCGGTTATCAACACCTTGAAAATTGTGGAACGAACTGCCAGCTGAGGTTTTTCCGTTACGCTACGATATGGGGCTGTTCAAGAGAGCTGTGAACAGGATTCTGCAGGTCGGCGCGCACCCGCATGCCCCGTGGTGTTGCAGGTGCCCATGGGCGGCGGCGACCACTTACCATAATGTTGCCTGCCTGCTCGTCTGCTAGTTGTTTTATGAAAAAAAATCACTGAGTAAAGAGCAGCCACTGAATGGAGCGAGTTAATCTGAGTTAGTCGATTACGCGTGGACTTGCTTGATTATTTTTTTACTCTAGTACGAGTGGAACCAAAATCATTCGATTCAAATTCGAGTCGCATCACTAAACTCGTATAACAGACTAAACCGCAAATCCTATTTCCGGATATCACGTTAAGAAACCTTTTTAGATCGAACATCCGACTCCATTGAGCGAACCTCTCTATAAATAGTAACTATTCTGATGTTAGTAGGGTCTACAACTTGCTTCGTCATTACAATTCCATTTTCGCGGGGAATGTTGGATAGCTTAATTGAAAGCCTAGAGCTTGTTCTAAACTAAACTAACCTAAAGATTGCATAATTACCGACACAGTCTAAAGAATAGCAAGCTTCCAGATAATAAATATGGTTTGATTGGTATTTGTTTCGTGGACTTGGCAAATTTGGCAACCTGATGCCAATTTATTCAAGAGAATAAGAAGGTCGGCGGTGTACTCGCTAAACCCAAATCTAAATGCAACCAAAAATGTTGTTTTCAGGCCATACTTTATGAATATCTATCATGGCATGTGTTCATAGTTCGGCCAGACTGCGATAGTTTTAGTTTTGTTGTAATGGTTTAGTTCGTGTCAAGACCAACAGATGTCGCTATATGGTTTCCACATCGCGGTATGGTTTCGTTTCTGTGTAAGTATTGAATGGTGAAATTTGTTTTTATCCATTGTGTGTTTACCAATAAGGGGGAATACAGATCAACCATACTCATGGTTTTATTGGTCGCACCTTCGCCACTATCGGATTGGATCCGAGTTTAACAGCATGCAATTAGCAAAACTCATACTTCTTCCGTGTTAAAGGGTTACTGAAAAATGTCTTGCTTTTGTCTTAGATGTTTCTCTATTTATAGAGCAAAGTAACCAAAGACAAAAGCAAGACATTTTTCAGTAACGCTTTAACACGGAAGAAGTATGAGTTTTGCTAATAATCAGACTTGCGCAAAACAGTGCTTTTAAAAGTAATGCCATATGACAGTACATTTCGTACCGAGTAATATTACATGTCATCATGACACTAAACATCACACATCACCTGAGCTGTCCGCGCCCCGTGCACTCGCCATTACTCCTAGCATCGTTGCACGATTTCGTTTCGAATGACATGCAATGCTCGCGTGTAATGACACTGTTAGTTAAATGAAATGAGAGATGAGAACATATGTTGTAAATAATGATCATTCGTTTTAACGTATTATAATTTATTTCATAATAACGAATTTAATAGATTATATATTTAAAATCATTAAAGTGGGTCATTAGGCCTACATTTTATAAAGTTTATATCCCTTCATACTTAACCCAATTTTTTAAATCACTTATTTCATTGCTTATGTTTTTAGTATACCTTTCAGATAGATCGGTCGGTCGTGAACCACCCAAGTCTAATTGCGCGACGCACGCGTCATATTAGTGTAATGTGAGTGATGTTTAATTTGGTCGAGTAATGCGTACTGCTGCAGTACGCGTTCGAGTGATATCACGCGTGATGTATCAATCGTGATGTGGCAAACGAGACAGGTTGTAGTTTTATTAGAAAAAGTTATTTTTAGTGACTTCGGAGTTCATCTGAAATCTCGGTTAAACTTCTAAATTGTACCTGGATGCAGCTGAACCTAAACAAATCAATATGAAGCGAACCCAACAAGGATGCAAATGAAAGTCGGGGGGAAATCTAGACATTTATTTTTTCATGTGTATTAATTACTTTTTTTTCATGATAAATGACATCGCACGACGGGACAATGTAGTGTGTCAGCGTAGTAATACTTTTTTTCCAAAACCATCTAAAAAAGCGAAGTTCCTCTATTATATTACAGCAAAAACTGTAGGATTGAGTTGCTCAATTTTTCAAAGGGTGAGGCACCATCGTTCATCCACGCGGATACTCCTTGAGTATAACTTAGTTTGAGGCAGTAACTCGATGCGACTGAAGGGCCTCGCAAGGGCATCAATCAACGTGGATACGACACACTGATGGTATGGACAGCGAATATTATTTCATTCCCATTTTTTTTATTTTTTTTTATTTATTCTTTTGTAGTAGATGAGCAGCTGGTCCACGTGGTTGTGAGTGGATATTGTCGTTCATGGACACCCGCAACATATGCCAGCATTAGTCTAGCAACTGACAAACGTTGGCACGCCCCGGATGCACTGTATATCTATGGACATATGGGAATGGACTTGCAGAAAGTGTTGAAAAATGAGGAGAGATAGAATGGGATAGAAATGGACTCTGGCATATTTCAATCACTATCGAAACACGTACGTAAATTGAAGGAATAGGAAAAAGTGCAAAATGTCGTACAATTAACCATAGCCTTGTGTGAGAGAGTGGTAATGTGGCCAGTCGAGCGCGCCCAGCGGCTGTAGGCTGTCATTCTGGATTTATGTAGTATCGTGTATGTTCCTGGGCGACAGCATCCACTTACCACCAGATGAACTGTGCCCGTCTGCCATCTTTTTTCTATTAAAAAAGTAGGTCAAATCACACAATGGAAAATGACACTCACACACACACTTCCGAGCCGATTGCGAGCAGTCGGTTGCATCGGGATTTTTTACGGTTGTGTATCTCGGCGATCGCCGAACAATTTCTGAGAGGAGAAATTATTGCTTCAAAGACGTGACTTACCAACGCACCCTGGGTTGGTACACTGTAGGCGTTTTAACACTATTTTATAAATAAATGAATAATTTGCAGCTACTCGTATGTTTTTTATATAGAAAAACGGATACGTTGCCCACGTTTGCAAATTAAGGAATGGATTGTGAGAAAGGGTTGAGAAAATGGGAAGGGATAGGATGGGAATAGACTCTGGCATATCTCACTCACTACCGAAACACGTACGTACGTACATTGGGGAAATAGGATAAAGTAGAAAATGAAGTACATTTCAAGATAGTCTTCTGTGAGAGAGCGGTAACGGGGCCAGTCCAGTGCGCCCAGCAACTGTGGGAATGCAGCGTGCGATGTCTTTTAGTTTTGCTGTTTTTAATTCAATGAAGTCGCCGTTATAGCAGTTTTTATTTAGTTCGTTTATCATAATAATAATAAGCTTTATTGCGTACACAACAGACAAAATCAAAATATACACATATTGTACTTAAAACACAATTGTTTATCATAAGTGTATGTAGAATATTTTTGCTAATTTCAACAATTAATAAGACGTGCAAACGACAATTTAAACCTTAAACGGTAACCAGCCCTTTTATCGTTCACTGCTGGACACTGACCACTCTCGTGCACATTGTCCCCAAGATAATGTGCATGAGGGACGCCTGACCTTAAAACGCCCACTGGTCGAGCTGATCGGGGAGTCCACTCTTATAAAGGTGGTATCCCTTATCCCACGACCGGTGACTCCTGAAAGGCCACTAGGGCCACAAGAATTTAGCCATTCCGAAAAAAAGGTATCCCTTATCTATTACTTACTTTGTACACCTACGGAAAGAAATGGAGTGGTGGTATTTTAAATCTGCACATGAAAATCTTGCTCAGTGCTTCACATAATCCAAATTTCAGCAAAACAACACGCAAGCAATTTTCCAGTCTAAGAAGCTCCTCTTGGAGATTCTCCAAAGCATATAATTAATTTCGCGCGATTGAACTCGCAGACGAATCGCTTCATCACAAAGCCAGATCGAATCAGCAAGTCGGGAGTTTAATTTGATGTTAATTATAAATCGCTGAGTGAAACTGACGGCGGTCGGGCCGGTCGCGGGATTTCGCGAAGTAATCCCTCGATTTTCGGATTTCCCGCTATTTGGCAGGAAACTTTGTTCTACCTCGGAATTTGTAAAAGTTTCACTTTCTCTCATTTGGTTCAAATTCAAATCATTCATGTCATGACTATATAAACTGTATAAAGTGTTCACAAAATTATAAATTCCTCCATAACCTATCTGATAAAGTGTTAAATTATTAATATAAATTATTATTCATTATTAATTATATTCTTAGCTTCAATTCAATGTTCTAATACTATATTTAAAATATATATTACTAACTAGCTGTTGCCCGCGACTTCGTCCGCGTGGACTTTAGTTTATAAACACCGTCTTTATTCGACGCGATTCTTTAAATTGATATAACTTTTTTATTTATGAACTGATTGAAATAAAACAAACACCAAATTTTAAGTGAAGCTTACCACAATACATTAGTGAAACCCGCACCCAAATCGGTTAAGCCATTTCTAAGATTAGCGCGCACAAACGCACAGATAAACAGACAAAAATTCTAATAATTATTGTTTCGGGTTCTATTGCGTTGATAAAGGCCCCCAATAATATTTTTTCTCATATATCTTCTATGTACAGACAGCGATCAGTTACATTTTTATTATATGTATAGATATAGATCATAATTAGTAAAATACCTATATTATTAATAAATAATTGATTTGAAAATATATAATTAGACTGTAAACAATAATAATGATTAATTTTAATCTATACTAATATAATAAAGAGAGAGTGCGAATTTTGTGAGTTTGTGTGTATGTGGAGGGTAATCTCCGGAACCACTGTACCTATTTGGAAAATTCTTTCACCATTTGAAAGGCACATTATTCCAAATGGACATAGGTTATATATATATAAAAAAAACTTATAAACCGAAGCGAAGCGAGTCGCTAGTATGAAATAATAGCACATTTTAGAATAAAAAAAAAGTTTGTTAATTAAGTGTGAATTTCTACAGACAGGTAGTTAATTAAAAAGGCTCTGTGCCAATCTAATCCAACAACATATTGGCGTTTTCGTGCATACCTACAACTGCAACATTGAAACTGCAACTCTCACTGAATTAACGCAAACGCTGGAAACGGATGGTTCAGTATTGAGAGTAGAATCGATTCTACCAGTTTTTACCATAGGTTTTTTTGTCATAACTTATTGTTCATCACTAGTAGGTATATCTTTTATTTTACGAGCAGCTGCATTCTACGTGCCGCGTCGCTTAAGCACCCAGTCTATAGCCTGTAGAATGTACGAGCCTTTTAGATAGAATAATAAATACTTACATTCTTTTCTTTTTGACAGACGAGCAAACTGTTCACCCGATGGTAAGTGGATACTGTCGTCCAAACTAAAATAATTTTATTTTTCGCTAGAACACTTTTATACATTTTAAGTTTGTTGAAGTGTTACAGGTTTTACATTACAGGTGACATGTACCTGTGTGGGGATTTGGAAAAATAAAACAGATATCTTTTACACCCTTCCACTTTATTTTCTACTCTTCTTAACATACTTCCTTTTCACCCTATTATGTTTTACAACAACACCTTTTCTCCACGACATCCGTAACAAGAGATAGAATTAAATGCACACTCACCTTTCATTCAATCGACACCTTCGCTCATTTCACACCGGTCACCTTCCATTCGTCGATGATCCGTTCAGTTACTGACATACTATCTTCACACCGCTCACCTTCAAACCCACATGGGATAATTTACACCGTCATAATTTTACAACTAATGAACCGATTAGGCTTACGAGGGGCGTTCAATGTATTCTCGGTATAGGCATGAAAGAATAAGCAGAAAATTCTGAATAAAATTTATTTTTAATGTAGTCCCCCATCACCTCAATACACTTATTTGAACGGGAAAGTAAATTTTCAATACCCCCTGAAAAATATTTTTCTTCCTTGTCTGAAAAATGTTCATTAATTGCCGCCTTCAACTCTTCATCGTGGGAAAAATGCTTACCTCGAAGACCTTTCTTAAGGTTGGGGAACAGAAAGTAATCACTAGGGGCTAGGTCCGGGCTGTAGGGTGGATGATTGATTTCTTCAAACCCACAATCCCGCACAGCAACCTTGGCAGCGCGCCCTTTGTGAACCGGCGCGTTGTCGTGAAGAAGCAATACACCTGCGGTCAATTTTCCGCGTCTTTTTTCTTTTATTTCATTCATTCGTTCATTTCGGCCCTTGGACGTCCACTGCAGGACATAGGCCTCCCCCATTGTCCGCCATTTAGACCTATCGGCAGCGACCTGCATCCAGCGGGTGCCCGCAACCTTTATGAGGTTTTCTTTTATTGCCTCCTTTAAATTACGTAGGGTGTTTGCGTAAGATGCGGCAGTAATACTTTGACCTTTTTTTGTGTACTCAATTAGTAAGATTCCCTTAGAATCCCAAAACACTGTGGCCATGAGCTTTCCGGCGGATGGGGTGACTTTAAACTTCTTCGGTGGGTCTGTTCCTTTTTTATGCCACTCCATGGACTCTTGCTTGCTCTCAGGATCATAGTGATGAACCCACGTTTCAACACCGGTAACGATTCGGTCGAAAATACTATGCGGATTTTCAAATGAGCTCCAAAAACTCCTTGCAACACTCAACTCTCACTTGTTTCTGAAGCGCCGTGAGCATTCGCGGCCCCCATCTTGCACTGACCTTTGACAGATTCAGATGCTCATGAAGGATAGTGTGAATGGTACCCACGGATAGCTTAGTCCTTTCTGCTAATGTTTTCACTCTCACACGGGCATCTTCTAGTACAAGTTTCTCAACGATTTTGACATTTTCTTCAGTAGCGGCACTAACCTAACTAAACCTAGCGGGCAAGGAATTTTGACACAGCGCGATGCTTGATTTTTTTCAACATTGTCGTATCAGTCATCCTAGTTGCCTTTTCGTAATGATATCACGAATAATAATGGTGACAATTAAATTAAATTTTATATTTATACCCTCAAAGAGTGTCTTTAACTAATGAGATAATTTAATTACCCACCCTCATCATTAGTATATCACCCCGATACCGAGAATACATTGAACGATCCTCGTATTTACGAACCGAAATACAAAAGTCGTTATCTCTTTAATAGGTAAATGTCTTGGAAATCTACCAAATTTCCACATTTCGACTTACGTCATTTGAGACTACGATATTGCCGCTGTCCTATTTCAAAACCTAGTAACGAACAAATTTAGATAAAAATGATTTTGACAAAATTTGGTTTACAAAGCTAGGCCCTTACAAGCTAGGATTTACAAACTATGAAAAGGCACTCAAATTAAAATATTTTATTATATATGGATATTTGAATATCTTAAAAATTAATAGGAGCATCACGTGTCGCTCATAAATCACTAAAAAAACGTATAAATCATGTAATACCATATATGAGATAACTATAATATTTTAGGCAAGATATGTGTAATATTTTGTACTAGTTTTGCCTGCGGCTTCGCTCTCGTGGACTAAGCAGCTCTAAAAGATTATTAACACCTGTATTAGTACCGACTTGATGGATTTCAAGGCTGAAAATCCATCTTCCTTTCTTCCTTGTGTCATATAAAGATGACACAAGAACCAGATAAACAGTTTTCCTTCCGGATACTTACCAATACATTAGTGATAATCCGATTAATATCCGTTTACTATTTTTTACGTGATGCTCAAACAAACAGACATACAGACAAAAAAATTAGACACTACCGTTTTGGGGTTGTAGCTTCTAAAGAGATCCCTGTTATTTTTTAAATTACGTCATTGTACAGATTCAACTCTTTTACTGTTTTTATATGTTTTTATATAGATATAGATTGTATGTTAATCAGTAATAACGATCTAATGTCAACTTTTTATTTTTAACTTGGCTGCTTGAATGTTGTTTTTTAATTTAATTTTAATTCATTTAAGAGATAATTAATTAATTAATTAAGTAATTTAATTTTAAAAAAGACAACTGTAATGTTAGTATTCAGTAAGGAGCTTAAAAACCATGTTAGTATTCTTATAATTAAATTCGACTGTTAACTCATGTTAAAAAGTTATGTTTTTAGTAACTACTTTATACTTTATAAGTCATTGGGTTATCCTGTAAATTTATCAAGAGATACTGACTAGGTTTTGATATAAGACAGCCGATGCTACTTGGAGATCAAGACATTTCACGCGCCACAAATCCAAATGGCAAGTTGAAAACTGTAACACATTGTTTCCAGCCTCTTTAAGTTAAATTGTTTCTTAATGTGAGCGACAGGAAGCCGGCAGGGACGTGTGGTAAATTAATGAGTTGAATGAAATTAATGGCTCCGGGTGGGTTGAATGACCGGCCAAGTGGAGCATAGGGAATGGTGCGACTACGGCGGTTTACAGAGCATGTTTGTTCCTCTTTACGGGTGATTTCTTCATGGCGTGCTTAGGTTCGTAGCCCAGAGTTGGAAAAGTTGGGGAAGGTTTTAGGGATGTTTTGGAAAAGATCGACTTAACTGACTGTAATTTTTACTGTACTGTACTGTTTTGAGGGGGAGGGTGTACGCTGCAATCCAACAGCCGCTGGGCGCGCTCGACTGACTACGTTACCCCTCTCTCACCGAAGACTACCTTGAAATGTACTGCATTTCCCACTTTATCTTATTTCCCTAATGTACGTACGTGTTTCGGTAGTGAGTGAGATGTGCCAGAGCCCATTCCCATCCCATCCTATTCTATCATTTGGTCATTTTGGACTGATGTTGGCATGTATCGCGGATTTCTATGAGCGACAGTATCCACTTACCACCAGTTGGACTGTATGCCCATCTGCCGCCTTCATACATAAACAAAAATGCAATTTGGCACAAAAACAGGTCTATATCTCTATTATGAGGCGAATATTAACTTAAAAAAAATTACAAAAATAATTCACCACCAATATATTAATTGTATAAACGATATGTTTCCAAAATGTTCGAAAAGGAGCGAAATCTGCCCCCATTGGACTGCCAAATACAATGGGACTTTTTAATTAGCACTGTCTGTCTGAAGTCAGAAACCATATTTTTTTTTAAATATTGACCAAGTGTCTATTATATGTTTTTATGACTTGTGCTCAGTATTTCTTTCCACACAGAATGGAATGTATTTATTTTGCTTTGTTCGCCTAATTGTGGGAAAAGAATCCGAAGTCAAGACGAGACCCGGTAATTTTGAACCGTAAAATAAATTGCTTTCTATTTATTTAATTTTTTTATACTCTACTATCTTTAGTCCGCGGCTTCCACCTTTCCCACGGAAACTCTTAGTGGTCAACGTTCTTTCCGTGTCCACGAGAAAGTCCATGTAACATTTCAGCTCGATACGTCTATCCACTGATGCGTGAAATTTCAAATCAACAAACAAACATCGTTTCATTTATTATACATTAGTTCATTAGTTAGGATTAAAATTTACTTACACATGTAGAAGAGAAAATGGGATTAGCAAAATGATATACAACATGCGAACTTGTCTCCTTAGGGGATTTCTTCCAGCATACCCGGCGACATTGATCAGGTGTGTGTGTGTGACAGTTAAAGGAAGTGTACAGAATTTGCTATACAATTATTAGCCCAGTGACATAAGACAAAATTTGAGATGAATAAAATAAAAAATGTCACAAAGCTAACTTTATTTTTATGTCTTAAACAAAGCATCAATAAGTACTGAAGTGTATCGTGTCAGGAAAAGATGTCCACGGACTCGTTGTAACATCTTTTGTCACAGCGAAATGAAAGAAGAAAAATGGCGAAATAAACTTTTTGCCATTTTTTCTTCGCAATAATAGTTTTCAGGAACAGCGATTATAGCATAGTTAGCAGAGTTAGTTTCGCCCGTCCCTTCAGTCCAAAAGGTCCAAGGTTTAATTCCCGATTAAACATATATTTATTTAAAGACAGTTCGGATAATACAGTGAAACGTAGCGTGGGCCCCTATAAGTGTAATGTCGTGGGTATATATCAGTGAGGTCCAAAAGTTTCTGGTCTGACGTATTTCTAGATGTCTAATAAAAACAAATTATACGTCATTATAATTGTCATTTATCCTGCTAATTCGTGTATAATTTTTAGAGTTCAACCCTCGTTAGTATTGATTCATCCACTCTTAGAACGACAGGAAGTCACAAAATCTTTAAAATGTTTAAACTGGAATATCGTTCCGTGATTAAGTTCCTTACAGAGGAAGGCGTTCCCCGACAGATATCAAACAAGGGTCGGATAACATGTACAGAGATACTTCTCCATCATTTTCCACTGTCAAAGATTGGTGTAAGCGATTTCGTTTAGTACGAGAATCCATCGACGACGAATCCTGCTCCAGTCGACACGTTGAGGCACTCACTCCAAACAACATCAAATTAGTGGAAGAAGAAGTTTTGAGCGACCGACAGCTAAAGACGAAAGAAATAGCAGCAAAGACAGTGCTTTCAAAAATTACAGTCCCTAGGATTCTTCATGCACATCTTCATATGAATAAAGTTAGTGCAAGATGGCTGCCAAAACTTCTTTCAATTGTGCAACGAAGTGAACGCATTGCGTGCTTCAAGGAATTTTTGGAGGCCTTTCAGAAAAACGGAAATGATTTAGAGTCAATTGTTACTGCGAATGTAACTATGGTAAGCGATCAAGCAGAAACGTCGTGGAAAACTAAGCAAAGATGTACGGCATCTTCATGACAATGCACCTGCCGCCGTAGGTGTGAAAGCTGCTGCTTCAAACTGTGCCTTCAATGAAATTCACCACCCATCCTATAGTCCTGACTTGGCTCTCAGTGATTATTATTTGTTCTCAAAACGTAGAAGATTTTCCACTGATGATGACGAGACCGCCCATTTTGATGACAAAACTTCTGACTATTTTTATATTGAGATAGAAATGCTAATTAAACGACACGAAAAGTGTATTCAAATAGACGAAGTCTATTTGATATTGAATAATAAAAATAAATTCATGAACTTGAGTGTCCGTTTTCTTTGTCAGGTCGGAAACATTTGGACCTGGATTTGGATATATTTCTTGCTCAGATTTTATGTTCCTTAGTTAATATTTGTGTTCCTCTAAGGCAGGGGTGCTCAAACTTGAACTGCTGGCGATCTACCTCAATATTGTTAGACTACGATCGATCGACTCTGAGAGGCTGCAAGTATGTGTGATGCAGGATTGTCGTCTAGGTAGGGTGTATCGTCGTGGCATAGATATTAGTTTTCCGCACAATATGCATTTTTTTAGTCAAGGTAAGTCGGTCGATCGCGATCGACCGTTTGAGCACCCCTGCTCTAAGGTATGTACTTTTCCTTTATGAACCCTCCTAAGTAAATAAAGGAAAATAATACATGTGAAAGTTTCTACAGAAAGGTTGTGAAGTTAAACCGCGCAACTCTGCGACTTAAAAACTTGTTAAGACGTTCTTGTTTAAGAACAAAACCGCTGTTTAAGGAATCTACGTATTACGGAGATCATGAATTTTGAATTACAGAAAAAAATCCTTACATACTCTCAGAAAAATCCAAAAAAGAATTTCAACGCCTCACTGAAATTCTTTTTGGATTCCGCCCCAATCATTGAAAATATGATGTACAGTGTCTATAATAGAATCAATTCTACCTGTTCAGTATCAATACAATTCTACTGGCTTTTTGTTCATAATTTATAGTTCATTTCTAGTAGGTATATCTTTTATTATACGCGGAGTTATCCAAAACAAATACACGGATTGCACCCACCGAGCGCGGCACCCGGTGATTTATTAGCATTCTGTACTGACATATTTGATAGAACAACATAACTACATGATTGTAACTTTTGATTTATTCCCTGAAATAATTCCCCTTTTCGTTAGAACTTAGTGTCGTGGTGTCCTGTAACTGTTTACGGAATAAATGTTTTATCTATCTATATATTTTAAATTATGTGACGTAGCAATTAAACAACTTTTAACGGTTTAAATCGCGTATATTTGACATTATTTATATCCCGACGTTTCGAACACTTTGCAGTGGACGTGGTCACGGGGTGACTAATTGATTTTATTTGTCACTTGAGTTATTAAGAAATTATTACTACCGTCTGAAATTTTTTGAACGCAATATTGCAAGACCTCTGGACACCGTGAGTGAATACTGCGTGCATGGGGAATGTTATGATTAAAAAAAAAAAATTTCAGACGGTAGTAATAATTTCTTAATAACTCAAGTGACAAATAAAATCAATTAGTCACCCCGTGACCACGTCCACTGCAAAGTGTTCGAAACGTCGGGATATAAATAATGTCAAATATACGCGATTTAAACCGTTAAAAGTTGTTTAATTGCTATATATAGTAATCGCGAAAACCTATGAAAATATTATGTGACGTGTTTCGGATTTTACGCGTGATACTTCGGTGATACGTTGTATATGTATATGTAGTTGAATAGGGCCCGTAAAGATCTATGACTTGTATCTAAACGCTATTTTCTAAAATATATGGAAAAAATAAATAGTCGCTACCACAAGCGCTGAATAAAATTACACCACCTCTTAAAGGGTGGACTGGCCTACCCGTTTCGCCAGCAGCGTGGCATTTTCAGGCCATATATCCCTACACGATGAGGCCCGTGTTCTGCAGTGGACGCTGACAGGGTTGAAAATAGCGAAATTTATTTTCAGTCTGGCGCTACCATCGGTATTTTTAATATTAATTTCATCAAATTTAGATGTACAGTAGATACAACATTTAAAATGACACTTGACGAACTCTCAGACGAACTAAGCTCATAGTTACAAAGATAAATTTACATCCAATTGGCGATAACGTAACCTCTATCTACGAGTCAATAAGCTCTATATTTCTGGTGCGTACAGTTTAGAACCTGCAGATACACAATTGCAGATATTTTTTAAACGTCTAATATGTTGCACTCATATTTCAGACTTTAGGTCTTATTGCTGCGGGTTTAGAATACAAATTCTATTGCACAGTCGTTATAATCCAGAAATATGTTCGTCTGGTTAGTTTTTGAGTTGAAACCGAGACTACTTGAAGTAATATTGACACTACTTACTGTGGACTGTAAAAGTTTTGCGACAACTGTATGGACAACGCTTGAATGGACTCGCTTAAACGAAATTTTGTTTGTTTTGAAGTTTGTTCAAGTTTAAAATAAGTTTAGAGTGACATCTCGACAAATTTTAAAATACAGTGTTAAATAAAAACAACAACATTGGATTTCATTCGTGAAAACTACCAACATTCTTTGTGTGACTCACTCCCTCTCTCTCTCTCTCTCCCTATGTATGTATTTACATAGATATAGGTATCTAATAGTATTGTAACAGTCCATATGTAGAACACCGTATTTCCTGTACAGGAATTTATTAAAATAATTTGAGCTTTTACAAATCCCTTGTAAACTTATGGTATTCTTTAAGTTCTCCATTGGATCTTTTTTTTTTCTGAAATTTATTATCAGCAATTCTATTTCCAAATTTGTAACATCATAAATAACATTAGTGGCATCATACCACAATACTTCCCTAATGTATGGGGTGGGTCGTCTGTGGTCGCAAAAGACTTCTTTTATGGAAAACAAGGCGCCAGACGAGCGTACAGTCCACTTGATTGATGGTAAGTGGATACTGTCGTCCATAGACCTCCGCGATGCATGCCAACATCAGTCCAGAATGACAAACGTTGGCAGGCGGGATGCACTGCAGATTAAGGAATGGATTGGGAGAAAATATAATAGAATAATTTATCCCAACGATTGATAAGAAGTTTTAAAGTTTTGACTGTCCGATTTTGTTTATACATGTTTCATGGTTGTGTGATTAAAGATTATAAAATACTTATACATGTTTCGTGGTTGTGTGATTAAAGATTATAAAATACTTATACATGTTTCGTGGTTGTGTGATTTATTATTAATAGTTATACATAGTTTACTTACGCTTTCTCATCTTGTTGGCTGCAGTGTCCTCATATGACCGCATTGACATTTGATTTCATAATTTTATTTTTCATTGATGACTATTTGAGATTGATATTGTATTATTTGAGGTATTTATTTTTTCTGTATTATTCATATGACCGTAGTTCTGTGAGTATGAGTACACACGGATTTCATTAAATACTAATCCATAATTAATTATTTTTTCCTTAAATAAAACAGTAATAGAAGTTAAAGGTGTAATAATTGAGCCGAGTAGTAACAGAATGAAATAAATCTGATCAAATTGCTGATAACGAGGTGTGAAGGGAGACCCGCTGGCAGGGACAAACTATAATTTTCCACATAATATTGCAAGCCATTGATATCGGGTGATAAACAGCATCCCCGGACTGTCGATGGCGCTTGCCGTGGCTACAGCTCGCTATTGTCTGTCCCCGTAAAGTATTTTAATGTTCATAAACCGCAACCGTCTCTAAAATGTAATTTTAGTTGTTCACTCAATGTACTACTTTTATGCAGCAGGACGATATCTTCTTTAGACATCATACGGTTAACATTCAGATAAACGCAGAGACGACGACGATCCGATGATATGCAAAATAATACGTCGCGACAAGAAAATTAGATTAGACAACACGACTGTATGGACAAATTAGATTAGACAACACGACTGTATGGACAAATTAGATTAGACAACACGACTGTATGGACAAATTAGATTAGACAACACGACTGTATGGACAAATTAGATTAGACAACACGACTGTATGGACAAATTAGATTAGACAACACGACTGTATGGACAAATTAGACAACTAGGGCCTAGTCCTTCCTCGGTCCCCGTATCGGCGACACGGTTTTCCTACGGTATACACCTTATACTTTGTGATTGTCCACGACACGGTTATCCGGTGGTGGTGGGAAGGCTAGCGTATTTTAGGTGCGTACTTCCTGTGTTATTTGTATTTATCTAGGCACGGCAATGTTATACATACAAAACATGATTAAGAATATACAATTATAAGACTAAAGTCCAGCATGTATGACAATTAAAAACGTGCACAACATGGATAGAAACTTACACGTGTACATATAAGCTAAATTGCGACATTATGACACCAAATTAATATATATTTTAAAAATCTAAAATTAACAAGTGATAAATTTTGAAATCTAAAGAGAAAATTAAAATTAATAAAATAAAAATAGCCTTTATTTTACCTACATACTATCAGATCTACAATTACAAAAATATTATTAAATACATATTTATTTATCGGATTTATTTATTTTTGTTATATGGATTTTCTATTTCTATAATTAATGAAGTTGTTTTATTTGTTAAAATATTTTCCATTACTTCTAATTTTGCTTCCTTTGTTATTATCTCGAAAGCCTTTATAAGACTTTTGCAAAAACATCATATTGTTCGGGCATCGGTTTATCTTTGTCCATTTCAATTTTAGCTATTTCATTGTCGTATATTTGTTTGAACCTTTCTTTCGCAACTGCTTGTATATTTCTTGATAATCTTGTAGTATAATAAGTATAAGTGTAATAGTATAAGTTTTTTCATTTTCTCCAATCTTATTTCACTTCGTACCATTCTGTGATATGTGTTAAATTTTACAATTGCAATTACTTCAGTATTTCTTACGGTTTCAAATTTGTTTGTTAATATATAATCTGTTTCATTATTTACTTGGCCGTCTGGAGATTTCCACGTCCATATTTTATCGTGTTTGTGTTTAAAATAGCTGTTCGTTATTTTTAAAATACGCCTCTTTCATTGCGTTCCCCGTGCGAATGTATTCCAAGAACTCTTTTTTCTCTTTCCTCTCTTTCCAACTTTGGCGTTAAAATCACCTATTACGAATATTTCTTTTCCTGCCTTTTCCACTGTCTAAACAGGATATTAAAAATTTAGTTTTTTTGAGTGGCTACGAAAAAAATAATTAAAATAACTCAAAACTCAAATAAGCACAGGCAAGCGGCCACGAAACCGTAAACACGTCCGTTGTCGTTAACAAACTCCCTCAGAGGTTACAGTTATAGCGGTTCGATTAGTAGCTGTTTATAGTGTGCGATTTTGCCGTTCGTAGCAGCGTGTAGTGTGTAGTAGGTACAGAGTAATAAAGACAGAGGCTTCATTTAAAAAGAATTGGGGGAATATATTAAATTCATAAAATTAGCAAAACAAAAGTTGTTAATATTATTTAGTGTTAAGAGAGTACGTGTATTTTATGTATAATGCGTGTATTTCATTTTATATTATTTATTAACAGTTTATTTTAATTTAAAATAGTAAATTATGTTTTTGTATAGTGATAGAATATAAATTTAATAATGGGTCGAAATATATATTAAAATTTAAATATTTGTACGCCGCTCCAACGGCAGAATGTGTAAAGTCTACCTCGATGTAATGATTTTATTGTAGGTACCTACTCACATTCTGACACAAATATTATTTAAAATATGGTTCCAAACAATCTCGTCCCTCCCTCGGTGAGTGAAACTGAGGGAGGGACGGTGTAACCCCGGCGGAAGCACCCAGGCATAGAAAATACCGAAATTAAGTTAGAAATTTTGAATCACCGTATTTTGATCCCGAGTTATTGTTAGACGCCAAAAACCATGTTCTCAACAATTTTTTGCTGACGTCTTAATGTTTCTTAAGTAGTGAATTTAACCCTACAATAGGTGTAGAATTCTTCAAAAATCTTTGTATAAAAAGGGTTCACATGAAAAATGTGTTTTACTTGGAGGTTTGAAGGCTTTGAAGGGAGTGATCGATGTAAACGCATAAACCGTCTATTTGTTAACGTCGGTGCCACTTGTGGTCGCTAATAAAATGTTCCTTACCTGTGAAGGGTTGAAATCAAAATAAAATAAATATTTCACGTTAGTAATAATAATAATTTGGTAAGTTATTTTCTATGCTTAGGGTTTCTTTGCTGGGTAAAATCCGAAACTAAGAGATTCACAGAATAAATAAAGTCACCGATACAGCTCACAGAATCAGCATGCTGAAGTGGGTAGGTCATATTTGCCACAGGACCGATAACCCATGGGGTAGACGAGTCCTTGAATGTAGGCCACGTACCGGGAAGCGCAGGTGTGGGACGCCCTCAATCCAGATGGACCGACGATTTGAAAGGCTTCGTCGGTGGTCGTTGGATGTGAAGAGCCGAGGATCGTGTGCGGTGGCGCGCCGCGAGTGAGGTCTATAGCCTATTTTATAGTATAGATGGCAGACGAGCCGACGGGCCACATGATGGTAAGTGGTCACCACCGCCCATGGACACCTGCAACACCAGGGGGCTTGCGGGTGCGCTGCCGACCTTGCAGAATCCTGTTCACAGCTCTCTTGAAGGGCCCCATCTCGTAGCGTAACGGAAATACCTCTGCTGGTAGTTCAATCCACAACTTTCGGGTTCGAGGTCTAGTGTCTTTTTGACTGCACTATACGCAGCGACTCCATGTCAAGGAATTGCGGATGAGCCGCACGTCGATGACGATTAGTGCGATTGTTACAACCCGAAATTGACATAAAATTGAACAGTTCTTCAGTACATTCCCCATTATAGAGGCGGTAGAAAACGCAGAGAGACTCAACATCTCTTCGGATGCTGAGCGATTCTGTGAGAGTGAAGCGTCGACAATTCGGACAGCACGTCGTAGGACTGAGTGAAAAGGATCCAGCTGGTATTTCGGTGCACCGGCGCGGAGGTGTGAGCAGTACTCCATGTGGGATCTAACTTGAACTTTACAAAGCGACAAGAGTTGCCCCGAAGTGAAATAACAACTAAATAACAGTAAGTACCATAAACTAAGTAAATAACAAGTAATTAACAGTAAGTGAAGTGAAGTAAGTAATGTGAGTAGTAACATGGTAATAACATAAAACTCGTCACATGTGCCAGAATTGGTGTGCAAATAATACAATTATTATAAAACAATATCAATTTTATTAATTATTATTATTAAAACAATTCCAGAAAAATATACATAAGAATAGACTCGCCACGCAATTGAACAAAAACGTACATAAACTTTGACATTAACATTAATTAATATGTCAACATATAAATTAATATATGAAAATTTAAATTATGTCATAGCACAAGGAGCTCTATTTTTACTCGATTTCTACTAATTATATTGGACAGATAATTTATTCGGATTCAAATGAGTCAAAATATCAACGGGTCCAATTAATGGGTTTCCAAGTCATTAAAATAGTATCAAAAGATTAAAATTAGTTAATATTTTCTTATTTAAATAAGAAAATGTTCTAAAATATATTTCTTATGATAATTCAATAATAATAATTGTTATATAAAAAAACCCAAAGTTTTAATAGTTGGGAAACTATTATATAATACATCCGACAATAAGCTCAATTTTAATAGATAATGTCACATTATTGAATCCATTCGTAACATGTTATTGAAAACTACAGTGAAATCACCGAGACGTGAGCTTTGCATCTGTGTGAGTTGGTGCCGAATGGTCCAATCCGATTGTCGAAATGGTTCGCACTGTACACTATCGGTGTGCACTCACACAAACGCAAAGCTCATATCTCGTTGATTTCTCTGTATTGGTAGAGGTCTTGTTCTTGATTTGCTCAGGTAACGATTTACAGGAACCTAAATATAATATATGTTCATGTGAAAGAATTTATGAAATTGGTGCAATAGTTTTTGAGTTTATCTCTTGCATAAAACAATATCTACTTAATAAAAGTCTAACACTGACTGACTGAAAGACAACACACAGTCTAAACCGGTGGGTCCAGAAACATGAAATTTTGCACAGGAGTTCTTTATACCACATAGGTGAGCACTAAGAAAGGATTTTTGAAAATTCATCCCCTAAGAGTGTAAAATAAGGGACTAAAGTTTGTACGGGAGAAAAGTCGGATGGTTCCTGAGATGTTGCCGATGAGAAATCTCATCGGGCACACGGCTAGTAAAGTATAAAGGTTGTGAGTATGCTGAATTAGGCATGCTAAAATGTTAATCCGTTCTTACAACCTAATGCAAATCATTGTTCGTCAAATATTAAACGTGTTTTATGCCTCTTAAGGCACAGGGTATAAAGAGATCAGTAGTGATTCTCAGCTGAATTTTCTTAAGAAATGTGGTTTCCAAGTTGGGTTGCCAAGGTTTGGCCCGGTCTGCACGGCTGTAGAGCCTTAATCTTAATAGTAAGTTTATCGTTATGTCGCGATGTAAATTTCTAAACGATTCTCGAGAACGTGCGCGCGGTAAGGGAGCTCGGTGCTAACTACTTGCAAAATCATGTGCGAGGGCAGAGCCGCACGCTATAGGATCCAATTGAATGTTGTATCAAATGAAAAATGTGACTTTGCAAAATTAAAAAAAAATAAGTAAATGGCCTGATGGTATGGTAAGTAAGTAGGAACAATGTTTCTAAAGATAAGAAGTTGAAAATAATAGTAGATATTTAGATACATAATAGATATTTATTTATCACAATTGAAGATGTTTTTTTAGCGAAATTTAATTTTGATTTAAAACAATTATTACATGTACCTACTTAAGGGTCTTTACCCTTAACTGGATGTCCCATAGAAAGTCTAAGAGACGATATTTGTAAGGGAATTTCTCTTTTAATGTCATCGTATGTTATATAAGTGTTATCAAATAGAAATTAACTAGAAAATGTAATTATAACAAAAAGCGGCAAAATACGTATTGAATTGTTAGTATTGTAGAATATTTATACTACGTTTCAAGTTAATATGACAATCAAATATTTCGTCTATACAAATCCAGTTACCATTTCACATTTTAGGGGTTGATTTTAAGAAATCCATTCTAAAAAAGTTTTTAAGTCAAATAATGCTACTTAGATCCAAATTTCATATTTCTACAGTGGTTTCAGTTCGGCGTTGGAGAATCATTCAGTTAGGATATTTCTCTTTATATCTCGTATATTAATGTCGATTTAATTTAAAATATACTGTTTTTAAAACAATCATTTAAGCGGCGGTGTTTATGTGAGTGAAGTTCACTTCGAGATCTTGTGACAAGTTGAACTACCTTTATTTCATATACTGCGTTAATTTTGAACAGTCATGTAAGCGATGAGTCTGTGTGAGTGAGGTTGGATTATTTCACTTTGAGAGCTTGTATCAAGATGAAATACCTTTTCTATATGTAGTGCGCTTTATGCTTTCTTTACGGCGTCATAAAAAACGATTTTTTTCTGTTTACGACCTCCTACTCAATCATAAAAGACGTCTGAACTTCTGCGAATTAGTCGCGCTGAATGTATTTTTATTGTATTATGACGGGAGTGACGTTTAAGGGTAGATGTTGATCTGTAAACAGGCATGTATAAATTATATATTTTTTTATAGAAAAAAGGCAGCAGATGACTATACAGTCCAACTGATGGTAAATGGACACTGTCGCCCATAGACATCCACGATACATTCCAACATCAGTCCAGAATGACAAACGTTGGCACGTTGGATAAATGGATTGAGAAAATAGGAAGGGATAAGATGGGATGGTAATGGCCTCTGGCATACGTTACTCACTACCAAAATACGTACTGTCCCGGAATGAGCTAAACGCGCGCGCGGTGTGAGGTGTGGGGGGGGACACGAGCACCCTCCCAGCCGTCTCGCCGCACTTGTGCCGGCTAGTTAAGTGATGCGCTTGCTCGCTTTCTATTGTTTCTCTTGTGTCATCGATATAACACGTGTTGGGTAGTTTTTTACTATAGTTACTTGTTAGAATGAGCGACCAAACCCGATTCTGACTTGTCTGCATCAGGTGTTACAAGTGATGATTGTAGTGACTAATATTCATTCAAACAATATGAAAATTCAATTCAAACAAATTCAAACGTCTTTTGTGTCTTTTAGTACTTTTAAGTTACTTTTTATTATTATTAATAATGTAATACGTAGTAGATTTTTGTTGTTATAATATTGTTTTTTTTTATATTTCTCTCTATTAGTAATTTTTGTATTTTTTTCTTTTTGTTTTGTAGTAACTTTATTTTTCAAAACTAAATATTAAATACCTATTTAAAACCAAAAATTATGTATACCTACTTACTATATTATCTAATGTGTGATAAATAATAAATAAATAAATAATGAAAGTAAATAAAAATAGTAAAAAATAAGTGATGTTTTTTATAATTACAAAGTCGTGTGTTTTATTTTTGACCGCGATATTTAAATTAAAAATATCGACTTTTACCAATGTCGATCTTTCACTAAGATCATTGTAGTACAACACTAAAAACAAGTGACATAAAACGGTCACATTACTACCGCGCGCATTCAACTCGTTCCGGGACTATACGTATATTAGGAAAATACGACAAAGTAGGAAATGCAGTACCTTTGCAAGGTGCAGTCTTCTGTGAGAGAGGCGCAACGTGGCCAGATATAAACTACAAGACATACAATGACAAATTTGACGCAGAACAAAAGATATCTTATAGGTAGTCTTTTTATTTTGTTATTTGATCGTTGCGGGTTCCAAAACGACCCATTTTCAAAACAACGCGAACCTTTTTCATGCATAATGTTAGAAAACCAAAACGTTAGAAGCGAAGAATGTCAGAAATAAAAGAAATATGATAAGGCGCAATGACACTGCGACGTTGGCTCCGTCTTCACTTCAGCAATTTATTTATCAGTAAAAGTATTATAAAAAATTAAAAAAAAGCACTGACTCAAATGAAAGGCACTCTGAAACATGAATCTGATTTTATAGAAGTAAACTGTATATGTAAAAACGGTACATTAAAAACTAAGGTGTTTTTTACACATATATATTGTTATACAGCCGAAGTACAGCAATATTCGAAATTAAAAGCGTTTTATGAGATGCTCACAAAAATACAGATATACAAGGGTTTACCGAAGTGTAATAGGCACCGTCTTTACAGATCGAAAATTAGACAGCACAATGAATCAAAAAGCAATCGAGTCAAAGATTTTGAATTAAATTTGAATTTAGGTTTTTCGTTAGCGGCTGTTATGTGGTCAGCGAATAAACACTTTTAAAGAAAAGGGATTATTTTTTTAGAATAATCTGAAAATATACGTATTGACCGATGCGAGGTTTGAGGCGAAGTGTCCCGAAATCCGGGCTGCTGGCAGGAACTACGTCATTGCAAACAGTGCCGTTATTGTCTGATTATCGAGAACTATGTTTATGAATTAATCTTAAGTTTATATAAACAAGCAAAGCACGTTGCGCGGTATCAGGTGTTGTTCACAGTGCCGTTATTGTTCTACACATAACACGGCCAGGATTTAGCAGCAAGAAGGTCGGTAAAGGACAATACTGGAAAGAGTATTGTTACAACATATAGATACGTCAACCGAAAATGACAAAAGCTCAAAATGTTTGAAACACGTACAATTGTCGGGATAATTTACACCGCGAACCCGAAAGTTGTGGAATGAAATGACCGCTGAGGTTTTCCCGCTACACCACGACATGGGGTTCTTCAAGACAGCTGTGAATAGGATTTTTCAAGGCCGACAGCGTACCCGCATACGCTCTGATGGTGCAAGTGTCCATGGCCGGCCACTTACCATCACGTGAACCGCATGATCGTCTGCTACCTTCACCAGAAAAAACAATGTAGAATGTCAGAATGTCGTTACGCAAAATGACCAAAATTCTACAAATGTGTCGTTTTTGTCTGATTTTGATTATTCGATTGGATCGGTCCGGTATTAATAATTATTATTTATAAGTTCATATTACTGTATGCTGCCTGTATACAGTTTGTGCGCCATTTTATCGCCTTGTTTAATTTTAATTTTTTATTTGCTGTCTTTTATCTATGTTTAATGACATTTTAGAATAAGTAATTGTATGCGATCATTAATTGTGTGTATGAAATAAATTTTGCTATCTATCTATTTATTTCAATGATTCCTCTACATAATATATGAGAGAATTACGTCTGGTTTGATTTGTTCTGCTATAAATATGTTTCTGTAATATGCTTGAAATATAATGCAATGCAACCAGCCCTTTAAGTATACACTGCTGGAGATGGGCCTCCACCTACACATTGTCTCATGGGCCTCCTCCTACACATTGTCTCATGGGCCTCCACCTACACATTGTCTCATCGGGTGTATGGCCTTAAAACGCCTCGCTGCCCATGCGGGTCGACGAGTCCACTCCTTTAGAGATGGTGTAGTTGTACCCACACGGGAAGAGATGGGCTGGTTCTATACTAAAGCCGGCTGACACCGCACGGCCCACGGAGAATATGGCCTAATTATAATAAAAAACACCCGTAAAAACCCATGAAGGCCTAAAATGGTAACTGACATTAATAAAATATACTGTGGTATACTATTATTATATTGTATACGTGTAAAACTTACGCTTATATTATATACCATCTAAAGGTAACACTCGTACATATTTAATTTATGTCAAACTACGAACTTCGAAACGTGAAAGTTCGGAACAGTCGCCTAATAAGTGAAGCCCGCCCACGACTCGGTGAACCGTCGAATTTGTTCCACCATAATGTCTCAAATCATCGCGACATTCCTACACTCTGACGACAGGAATGACGCGATAACCAAGTCAAATAATCAATATCACATACTGTGCCGAACACGACCCTAAACACCAGAGATAACAGCGTAAGAGAACGTAAAAGTAAATTTGCAAATGCATAAATACAAATTCACGGATGTTCAATTTAGCGCTCGTGTACGGCAATGTATTCCTTATCAGAAGGAGATAGGAGTCATAACGACTGCAGGGAGGATGTGGTAAAGTGTAAATACGAATCTAATGATAATCGCCGCGCACTCGTTAGAGATAGCGATCTCTTTATGGGAGGTAGTAGGGTTGCCATTTCAAATTAAAGCATTTTACGGCATCCAGAACAAAATTACGAGCACATTCAACTCTAACTGAAGTGGTTTTATGTGAAATTAAACTTTATAAAATAGCATTTTACGATAGAAGTCTGATTAGTTTGTTGATATGTTTCTCACCTCTATCTGATTTGACGCATATCCAAAATTAAAAACAACTGAATACAATAAAAGATTGGTCAATTCTCAAACGATTGAACCAAAGTCGCACGGTGCGTTCGTTAGTGAAGTTCGGTTCATTTACACATCGTTTAAACGCAGATTGTTCAATAAGTTTTGTTGTGTGTTCAATGTTCATATACTACTTATTTTTTTCAAAGTACCGTCCTTGTCAAATAATTATAATAGATGGGGACATCTATTCAAAGTTTAAATCACTCATTAATCCAACCATCCCATTTTTAATTGGGAATTTAATCGAGTTCTTCGCCATACCCTCCTATCTATTGCTTCTCTGCTGAGAATTTGCGACACTTTATGCACATTTTTACATTAGGAAAAAGCCGAAGTCGCAGGGCGCGAGATCGGAACTGCAGAGAGGATGCTTTAAAACTTTGAATCCGGTCGCCGTCAAATAGTCCGTGGTAGCGGCAGCTCTTTAAGCCGGCGCTTTATTGTGGTGTAGGAACCAGTAACTGAGTTTCGAGTTTGGCCGTCGGTTTTGTAACACTTTAAACAAGTGAGGCAGACAAGTTCCAGTATACCATGAGCTTGTGACCATGATTCTGCCCACGAACGTTTTGCTAGGCCTTTTGTATTAAAACAGTCACCATTCTTTTACTGACGGACTTTCATTTTCGACCTGACTTCGATGTATCCCCATCTTTAAAGACCCACATCTTGCTCTATGACTAAGTTGGCACAACATAGTAGTATATCCAGGTTTCGTTATAAGTTACAATCGATATCACGTTCTTAGATTTTCCATTCTTAAACTTTTTTAACATGCACCTACACCATTCAACCGACAACGTTGCTGTTGCTATACACTTAGCGCACAGGTCACCCATAGGGTGCAAAAGTTTTCTTACATGTAATTTCTCCGATAGGATTTTAAATAATTTTGCTACTGCATTGTCCGGCACTGACACTTTTACGAACCCACCTGACCTCGAATCGTCTCTCAGTCTAAAACCACTACGCTTGAACTGCAAATACCAGCGTCCGATAATTTTTTTTTTTTTCTAGTTTATTTCGGGGCTTTGATGCATATGCCTCATGTCAGACCCATCGTCAGACAAGCTCAAAAGAAAAAGCGGAATAACTTACAGAAAAATTAGCCACTAATGAAGACTCATAAACCTGTATTGTAATTGGGCAGCTTTTGAGTTTGTTTCTGCTAAAGTTCTGTTAAATTCATCTACATCCATTTTGTTTAGTTTGATAATCCTCATTGGCACCTAACTTTCCCCTTGGTTCCGGGCACATTCCTCGATAAGGACGATTCTTAAGGACCGGACCTTAACTGGTTTTTGACCAAAAACAGAAATCATCTCATTGAGGCATATTTGTTTACTTACGAGTATGCCACGCTTCAAGTTATAGTGGGAAATTATTCGATAATCGCGTTTTGTAAACGTAGTCATTACGAAACTTTCCAAAAAATATTGTAACTAAGTTAATTAACGCAGAGCATTAAAATAAACATGTATTGTCTGGTAATAATTTGTAATCGACGACATTTTGTAGTAAACATATTTTTTGTACTCCTAACCCCAAACTGCGATCGTACTACAAAACCTTTGAACTCGTATTGCATGCCGTGTGTGCTGTGTTCCTACTACTATGGAACTCGTATTCAAAAATATAGCGAGGTTTCATGTTTTCCGTGATTGAACAAACGAAAATATTCGAGAAATAATTTAGAATATTCAGAATTCCAAGTGAAACGAAGGTCTAATCATATGTATGGAGTAATAATGTGTAATTCGCATATATACTTAGTTCAAGCACAATAAATATAGTACTCGTATCTTATAAGGTGCTGGCAGAATATCACAGCTGTGGTTTGCAAATTCTGCTCCAGATCATCATGCTGAGCCATATAATCTTTTTGTCGCCGTGACACACAGTCAAAGGTTGACTGGGTAATTATGTATAACTTCTTTTTGTTTGATGTAACTTTATATCTTTGTGTTGTCTTCCGTTAAATAAAAACAATCTTTCTTTGATAAACCTTCAATTTTTTTTAAAACAATAGTTTTATTTTGGCTATGCAACCCTAAGTGGTAGCACACAAAAAGGGCAAAGGCGTTCCGATTACGGAACAAACGGCCCTCACTAATCCGGCTCTTTGAATCTAAAACACTTTCCTTCTTTTTCCTCGAGGATAATTTGCAGAAACACGAATTAAAGCGATAACACAAATAAGCGTTATGAAAGAAGTTGAGGATTGTTCTTTTTGCATCGTAGATCAAAAAGAGTATTATTCAAGGCTTGAAAACCAATTTTTTTAAATTAGTCTTGGCATAAGTACGCGCAGAGGCGGATTTTCATTTGTTTTACATTTTGTATTCCGTTTATATAAAAAGAAGAGAGGCATCACACATGAAATATGCTCAGTTTTTATAGAAAATAATAGACAGACGAGCAGATAGTCCATCTGGATATTGTCGCCCATGGGATGGAATAAAATAAAGTGGACTAAAATCGAGAGTATAATGAAATAAAAGGTCACTTTCATTCCATTATAGTCTTTATTAGATGGGATAGGATGGAATGGGCTCTCGTATATCTAATTCACTACCGAAGCACGGCAAACATTAGAGGGATGCGATGGTAGCGATTTTACGATATTGTTCTGCGAAAAAAGAGTAACTTGGCCAGTCGTTTGCGGCTATCAGGCTGTGGCATTGCAGCGTACACCTCCTCCAAACTTGAAGAAGTTAAAGAAGATCCTGTGTAGTGGGGAGCCTTGGGACTGGTTTACATATATCCAGCTGTGGAGAATACACGCTGATGGTATATACCATCAGTCATAAGCCATCAGCCATGAGCCATATAACTGATGGCTGATGGGTCTGGTGTGCTCAACTAACGAAGTCTGGTTGCCGAACTAAAATTCTCTATATTTATTTATTTATATTTTAGTCCATTTAAATTTTAGCCACACAAGCGGCGGCGATAACAGAACGATGGAATGGCACTGGTGTGGCGGCGTCGAGGTCTTTGGAGCGCTGGAGGCCGAGATGATGTGTATCAGGACAGCTGAGCCCCGGGACAGGCCCGTGACGTTTACTTCGAGCCTTCTTGTCTCGTCCGTCGACTGAAAACTTAACTGGGCGGGCCTTTAGTTTTAGAGTTTAAAAACTAAAATTTAACACGTACGAGTACGAAGTCGCGTGCACAGCTCTCTCTCTCTCTCTCCAGTCGTTCCTTCATTGCTGAAGATCGTGGTCCTGGTTATTTTGCAACCCTGCGCGGATTAAATTCCTCCATTGGGTTCTATCGGAGGGCAGTCTTGCAATGGTGTGAAATTTGAACTTGGAGTCCCTCAGTTGGTCTGACCATCTGGTTGGTGAGCGGCCTCTCGATCTTTTGCCCTCAGTGTTGCCCGTCACTATAAGCTTTTCTAAGCTGTCATTCCCCCGTCGTATTATGTGACCGAAGTAAGAGAGCAGGCGCTGGTAACATATGGAGGATAGTCGCGTTTTTACCCCTAGCTGTGACAGGATAGACGCGTTTGTGCGCTTGGCTGTCGAAGGAATCCTTAACATGCGCCTCCAGCACCACATCTCGAACGCGTCCATCCTTTGCCTTTCTCTCGCCTAGTAGTACATAATATTATATAAATGAGTACATTTACTAACCGGACTTTAACTATCGAAGGAAGAGAGCTATCTGGTGAAAACGAAGTCTATGCTAGACCTCTCTGTGGTGGCCCAGGAGCTCGTCGTGAACTACCACGAGATCGTCGGGATCGAGAACGTAACGGAGGTGGCTCGCATCAAGGCCGCTGGGAAATTTCTAGACTTCGATGGATCCAGGATCATCGGTGACAGTACTACCAAAATCGCAAACTGTCCTCTTTTGCAAGTTTTTTTTTATAATTTTAACCCTCAACACAAAAAGTTAGTTATTGATATTATAAGTTTAACTGAAAGTACTTACAAGATAACTACAAAGTATACTCGGCCGCAAAAATGTGCTTCTAACCCCAACTTGTAGTTAAATTTCATTTCGCCTCTGCGGCATTGTAAAATGAAGTTTTTCGCGTGTGTCGTGCTCTAACTTTCCAATGAATTTGCCACTAGGAACAACCGCGAACATCCGCAAAAATAACTTAAGAGCTGGTGGACTATTTTGATGAGGTAATATTTAGGGTATTTGGTTTTGATGAAAGAAAGAAAGAAACAAAAACCGTTTATAGCTAAAATAGAAATCTTATTCAAGTAGGTATGTTCCAACTTTTTAAATATCTCATCAAAATTGTTCACTGTCTCTTGGACTATTCGCTTATTGTACTTGAAATATTTGGAGTATCCAGATTAAAGTTTTCGAAGACATGTTATAATTATTAACATAGTTTTAACACCAGAACACCGGCCTGGGATAATTAGATCCAATTTGAAATTTAACAGAATTATAAATAATTAGAGAAATAATATATATATATATATATATATATAATTCATTTATTTCAGACAAAGTCCATATTTCATTTTTATTGTTAGTAACAATTTTAACTTATAGACTATGTTAGTACTTATTATTAAGATTTTGTTATTATTAATTATATAATTATATACATGTACACATGCACATGCGCATGCATACACATACCCACACACACATTCACACACACACACGCACGTATATATATACACACATTAACACACACACACACACACACACACACATATATATATATATATCCATATATATTCCACCATATATATCCATATACACACACACACACACATATATTTTACGTCAGACATTGGCTGTCACCGCTCGTCACCTATCTATAGGTGACGATCCTATATGTCACCTCATCCTATAGGAGGATGCAACGAATTAGGATGCAAATAATGAAACGAGCAGCAAATCAATGGCAGCAAACCTTACCTCCACGATGTTTGCCTGTGCTAATGCGTCGCGACTCCTCCATATCAGGGGCGCTGGCGCCATTGGACACGCGGCCACCAGACGCTTTTCCACGCGACCTGATCGCGCCGCGAGGCGCGTCACTACGGGGGAATTCACTGTTGTCGCCTACACTGCCTTGAGGCTTTACGGCCTTGAGGCTCAACCCAGCAACTTGTCTGTGTTGGCGCACAGAGGAGACGCCACTGAAGGGGACTCAGTCTCGAACAGTAACCTCAACCCTTGTGACGGGGCGCGAGAAGACCGACGGGGCGCAGCAAAAGGTAACTTACATTTAGATTTTCTAGTGACAATAATGATATAGGAGTTGACTTGACGATGACATTCTTAGCAATTTAAAATTATTTACTTCATGGGTTTTGGTTCTCTCTTGACAATCGGAGTCGGCTTGCTGATGACATAATCAGTAATTTCAAATGATTTACTTCAGTTGCACAGATTGTTTTGTTGATCAGGACTTGCTGGCCATTTAGTATTTCTTGTTACTTGCTTATTATATAAGCCATTATAGTATGGTACATGAAATAAGCGATAGTAAAAATTGTTAAATAATTTTCAATTTGAATTAATCTCCCGAAGCGCTACAAAGGATTAGACCTTTATTTATATTTATGCCCGGACAGGATGAATCGATATATCGATAGCCTTTAACCTTTAAGTTGAGTTATTTATGGGGGCTTCGTTTAAAAAATGGCATGAAATGTTCGTGGCATGAACTGTTTTTTAGAAGGCGGCAGACGAGCGTACAGTCCAGCAGATGGTAAATGGATACTGTCACCCATGGACATCCGCGATACATGCCAACATTAATCCAGAATAATAATTGTGGAAATTAAGTAAATATAAATTGTAATGGATTAAAGAGAATACGAGAATTTTTCGTTGTTTTATTGTTCAATAATATATTTACAGAGTATACTGTGGTATTACAGTTGGTTATTTATTTTATGTTTCTGTGCGAAAAACTACAAATTAACCGTTTATTCTCCAACTTAGGGAAAACCCAAATGCAGATATCTAATCTGTTTATACTGGGGAGATAAAATTAAAATAATTGTGACAAATTTGAAAAAAAAAAGCTCTGGCAAATATTTATTACTGAAGTTTTAAAATAAGGTATTTTTAATTTATTAGTTTATGTATGGGTACTTTTATTAGCTCCTATTATAAATATAATATAGACATAGCTGTATTTAAGTATAGGAAAGTGGACGCGCACAGATCAGGAGTTCCCCGGTAAATGACGTCAACGTCAACTTGGCTGCGAACATGCTCTAGCGCCGCGCTATTCCAATGCAAGTAGACACAGGGCCGTGTGTACTTAAATATCTGTGTATACGACTCAGTTTCAATCAATAGTATATCTGTACTTATTTGCGTATACTTTTGTAAATAACACAGAAATACTGATTTTATATAGATTTTTTTCCTGGACATGTGCATATTCACAAACCGTTCAGTTTGATATAATAAAAGAAGAAGATATTTTGATGTGTTCTTTTGTATGTAGGAGTAGTCGGTCTGGTTGTTTGTTTTGGATGTATGTATGTATACAGATGAATCTCCTGAAAATTCTGTACTTTTGATAATTATTGTACTAATTTGTTTTTTCAAAAATTATTGTATTCTTTACTCTTTAAAATGTTTTTACATTTTATTAAAATAACTTGTGCACGCTAGGTATACATTATTAGGAATTTTGGCTACTTGTTATTTGTTTACTTTTCTTACATGTATTGTCTAAATTCTGTCTAAACTCTATGGGCGACAGTATCGACTTACCATCAGGTGGACTGTATGCTCGTCCGCCGCCTTCGTACATAAAATAAATAAATAATAAACTATAACTCCAATTTTTTTTTTAATTTTTCCAGATTTTTCGAGTGTGGCGTTATTTATTTATATGTGACTTGAAACCAGTGCCAATGATAAGTGATTTAATTGAAATATCGAGATATATGTAACAAAGTCTACAGTAATACCACTTTCATTTAAGCGTGGGATAGGCAGAGTTTCCGGCAGTAAACGCGTCCTAAAAGAAATCTGGGCTTAATGACCCCAATAAAACCCGCCAAACTGCCTATCAAATATGATACGTCTCCCCCCACCCCCAAGTAATAAAAAGTAAGGCGGGCGAGGGGTACAGCTGTGACCAATATCAAATTATTGGACAGATTGTGGGAACGTTTGAAAACAACAAAATGTTTGTTGAATAATCGATTGCGAGCAATTTTTAAATAAAAACCGTTTGTGAGGAGCACCAAATAATTTAATAAGGAATAAAGATATTAATTAAAACCCAACTCAGGAAAGATTTCTTAGTTTGTTTGATAGACGAGCTCGGTGTTTGTTGAAAAAATATACAATTTTCCATCGCATCATTGCAATAATAACGCTAACGCATAATTCCATCATTTGCAACGTGTTCTAAAATGATCGAATAAAATTGGAAAGTTGATAGGAGGACTTCTTTTTCTATACTTTACTCACGTTGAGAAAAAAGTGACATCGAATGTAGCATAACACAATTATAATTGTTCAATCCCTCTCGTAATTGGTCAATAAGTGAAATCACTTTTTCTTAACTTGAACCGAGTATAGTACCTATAGATAAAGTTTTATAAATATCTTTCTGTAGTCTGGTGAAGAATCTCAACCAAAGAGAGAGAGAGAGACATCAGTGAAGACAGATGTATTTTAGTATGACAAAGAATATACTAGAAATAATATACCTAATAGAAATTCTGTTGGCATTATAAATTAATAGAAATGAAAATTTAAATTTTTCTTATTGATAGCACGCAACTTTACAGAATATAGGTTAGATGGCGCTGCGGAAACTAAACTTTATATTTAATAATATTATTATTTATACATTTTACTTATATATAAGTAAAACGTATATTTTATCTACTAAGATTTATGATTTATTGTTTTTGAATATCGGCAGTTCATTGGTCGTCTCACCCATCGACAAACTCACGGACATTATAGTCTATCTATTCATTTCATATTGGTGAAACGGATAGTGAAGACAGTAGAGTTATTGAACGCGTCTGGTTCATTTGATAATAGAGTTAAAACATACCATAAAACGAGAATTCAATTATCTGTCTTACGCTTTTGTCCGTGTACTTACTCCCACCGTACTAATGTTCTTAGTCACAGACTATGAAGATGTATTTAGGAGTAGGTATGGAATATGGCTCCACTTGTCATCGCAAGTCATCATAGTCTGGATATGCAGACTATGAAAGTGCAATGAAGGGTATGAAGGGAAGGCAGACTATGAAGGGTCAAGGCAGAAAGTGCAGAATGACTTTGTGATAATCTAAATCTTTTGCGCACGAGGATGACACGATTCTATTCAACTGTGCAAAACGCTAGTAAGTACACTGCACTGAAACAAACAGAGAAGGAGGAGAAAGTATAATTAAATCTGTCCCCAAAACTAATAAAACAAATATGTACTATATTCACCAAAGAACCTCTTAGCCTAGCTTTTACCACATTGCTCGCTGTATGGCTTTGAACTTATGAACCGGGCCCATTGTCAGTGTTCACGTTTCGGCATCGTACGCGGTAACTAGTAGGATGCACTAATTAAAAATCGTCGTCTTTCACCATTCTGATATAGACAACGAAAGGGAATGATGTATTGTTCCAAATGCCTAACAGAGTTGGATGCGTCTATCGATCTCCTACACAGAGAAATTCTAACTAAAATTCTTGTATTTAGCAATCAGAATTTGGTTACATTAAGGACAAAACAAAATGAAATCATTATGAATTATGAAATTACAAAATTAAATTATTAATAATTTCATTAAGTCGATGGGTATTATCTAGATTGTATCAATCAATTTAAACGGATAATCACCAAGCTTGCAACAGACGCGAGGCTAATTTCTCTCAGTGCGATTGCAGAAGGTCATAGAAGATACAAAGTCATCGACGTAGTACAAATAGACCAGAATGGACCACGGACAGCGAAGCGCAGTATGCGAGGTCCTCTGGCCAAACGCGCAAACGCCTTGAAACTGTTTGTCAGTAGTGGTGGAATCAGAGGAGTGGAATATCATGTAGCAGAGGCAGGGGAGCGTTCAGAGAGAGAGACCTATATCAGGCATTGGGGGGATATATACTGATAGTATGATATACATGTACTGGTGTCACAGTTTTATAAACTTGTGACGCAGGTTTAAAACAAAATCTGAAAGTCATAAATCAAAATAAAAACCATTTAAAAACATTTTAACGATATTCAAATTTTTTTCAAAGCTGTGATAAAATTTCCGAGTTTCAAAGACTTATAAAAATCCTTTCACTGTTTACAAAGCCACCCTTTAGGTTTATTCATTCATAGCTGAAAACAGATCTGATGGATTAGTATTTTTCTTGAGAGAGGTACCTTTCATTAAAGCTTCTTAACAAATTTCCATAGTGGGTTACAAAAACAAACGTTATGGTTTAATTACGTTGGGGTCGACTAGATCGCCCCCTTGAAGGGATTTTACTTGTCATTATCATTTATATTCTCTTTTGCTGAAGGTTGAGGGACAAAAGGTGACCTAACCCTTAGGGCCCGGGCGATAAAACAATACAAAAATACGCAATACATTGTTACATCAACAAGGCTACTTAAAACTGTTTTCCCTGGATTATTTTTGGAAAGGATCCCAAAACCTGGTTATGTAATAACATGTTAGAGCGTTTATAACAGTTTTGTTTGTGAAAAGTTCTCTAAACTCTGCCATTAATATTAATAACAATTAATCAAGTTGTAAGCCCTTTGAAAAGTTTTATTTCATAATAAATTTATATCCATGAATGCAGGAGGAAGAGGTAAGTGTGAGCTGGTTTAATTCTAGTTTAGTCGCCGGTTGCTGCAACCACGTGATAGCTGGTTACCAAGTTGTCCGACTACACGATACCGTGTGAACAAATTTAAGGGTCCCATGTAATTTGAATTATTAAAAATCCATCTGTGACAATAAAACCAAAATATCTTGAAATATAACCGAGTTATTGGGAACTACATTCATGTTCGAGCGTCAAGCGCTCAGCACTAATTTGGTTCATTATCATAATTTTTTACTCTACATATAGCCCTTGTTCTGTTCCAACAAGTTCCTGTACATTGTCCTGTCGATGGCTTCTATCCTTCAGTATGCAAATCTAACCGATCTTAAATCTCTTTGTAAACCATCCAGCCCTCGCAATGAGAAACTGCTACTGTTTCAACGACCCTCCGGTTTATTCATTAGGGCTTACTTTGGAGGTTCTTCCTCGTTCACGTATCGCACGTGTCCATCTTATAGCATCCTATAGTTTGGCATGTTTTAGGCTGTTTTCGCCTAATTTAGTTAATCAGTTACAATTACACCTTTGAGCAAGTACACCGAAATATCAGTTGGATTCTTTTCACTCAGTCCAACGGCGTGCTGTCCGAATTATCAACAATCCCACTCTTGCAGGCGCTTTAGAATTGCGTCTCTGTAAATTTCTACCGCCCATATCATGGGGAATGTTCTGAAGAGCTATGCTAACTTCGGGTTTTTACCATCGTAGCTCCAGTTCATTCGTACGATTCCAGTAGTAGGTTTTTTTTATGGACTAAGGCGGCAGACGAGCATACAGTCCACCTGATGGTAAGTGGATACTGTCGCCCATAGACATCCGCGATACATGCCAACATTCGTCCAAAATGACATACATTGGCACGCCCCCGGATGCGCTGCCTATCCGTGGAGATATAGGAATGGATTTGGAGAAAGGGTTGGGAAAATGGGAGGGATAGGGAATGGGCTCTGGCATATCTCACTCACTACCGAAACACGTATGTACGTAATATTAGGGAAATAAGATAAAGTGGGAAATGCAGTACATTTCAAGGTAGTCTTCTGTGAGATAGGGGCAACGTGGCCAATCGACGGCGCCCAGCAGCTGTTAGATTGCAGCGTGCACTCTCCCCCTCAATACGGGTAAGGTACGGTAATACTCAAGGTACGGTTTATTCGCGCTTCCTTGATAGAGAGTCGCTGCGTATAGTGAGCTCATTAAGACATTTTATACAAGAACCTCAAATTTACTTAATGAAATGAAGGCTGAGGTTTCTTCGCTGTGATATAACATGGAGCTCTTCAAAAGTGCCATGAACAGAATTCTCAAAGTGGACAGCGCACCCGCAAGCCCCCTGGTGCTGCAGGTGTGTTTGAACGACGGTGACCATGTGGTCCATCTTCTCATCTGCTATGTGTTCTATAAAAAAAATATTACTCACGTGCGCCTAGAAACTGATTTCGCTGGTTAGATTTGACATAATTTCTCTTTACTTATGCCATAATAATTTTATATTTCTTTCACGGACAATGCTTCAATCAAACATCCTCCCTTAATCGAGATTTCTATTAAAAAGTTCCTTTAAATACAGAGCAATGGTTCGTTAAGCGTGAAATTTTCCGATGTTAATTAAATTAATTATCAGAGTTGTATTCACAACTGAATAAATACTCTAATCATCGTTTTTTACCAACCTTAATGAGATAAAGGGCCTGATCCATAAGTTCGAAGTCTCCCAACAAGCTGTGGAGATAGCTCGGAGTTTATTTGCGGGATAGGATTCTAAATGAAGAGATTCACCAAAGAACTATACACACCGACATAGCTTACATCGCTGACATAGCAGCTCTTATGGGTTGAGTACGATTTATTATTTAAATGTAGATAAATGTTTATCTTTATTTAAACGTTCATACATTTTTTTATATAAAGAAGGGGACATACGAACATAGAGTCCACCCGGTGGTAAGTGGATACGTAGCCCATGAACACCCGTGGTACACGCCAACATCAGTCCAGAATGACAAGCGTTAGCACGCTCCCGGATGCGCTATCTACCTTTGGAGATATAGGAATGTATTTTTTTATAGGGAAGTAGAGCAACGAGCAAGCATACCCACGTAATGGTAAGTGTTGCCGCCGCCCATGAACACCTACAACATCAGGGGGAGGGGTATGCGCGTACGCTGCCGACCTTCTGCTTATTCACAGCTTTCTTCAAGAACACCATATCAGGCTATCCCTCTGGAAGCCGAGCTCCCTGATCGCTCGCCAAGGCTGCTGAGGCTGTTTTAGAGAAAGGGTAAGAAAAATGGGAATGGGCTCTGGCATATCTCACTCTGTACCAAAACACGTACATACAATAACATATTGTAGATATATACACGTATATATAAATAAATATTTACTACTCACATTCGAGTCTAATTCAACTGATGATGTGATAATGCTATTAAATGCTCCCCGGATTCTAATCGCGAAATTCATCCTTTATTACCCCCGCTTTAAAATTTAGATCTCGTAAAATATGTCAGTGGGTACTGGTGCCGGGATAAAGTGAAATATCATAAATTCATATCCCATTCGCCCCGGGAGCTGCTCGTAAAGATGGTCGCACACTGAGTGCCTTTACGACGCATTAAAATTAAACTCACTCGCGACACGGAAATATACTTATACCACTTCTGTGTAAGCGATAATAATGCTGGAATTATTTATTTGTTTTCGTTTTAAAGGAAAATTGGTGCTCTCTTCCTGTGGATGTTGTAAGCGCCGAGATACTAAACCACTAAAATAAACTACTAAAGCGCTTGGACAGAGCGTGGCGTTTTAACTTCATATATCCCCCATGCAGTGGACGATGCAAGGGCTAATTACGGTATTAACTTTTATTAATCGTTATTTTTGAAGCGGTTCCAATTGATCGCCAATTTTTAGACGAAATACGCAAATTCTGGAAACTTCGAAGGTAATTAGTTTGCGGTAGTAAAATCACAAACTCCCATAATTAATGAACGTATCAAAGTTGGTTTCGTTAATTACGACTCTTCACTGGAGTGAGATATAAAACAGATTTAATGTAATTAGTGATACGGGCATAAAACTGTAATAAATAAGTTTTAATGGAAAGGTTGCGTAGTTCCCGTTTTGACCTACAGAGGTCACTAGTGATGTAAGCATTTATATTACACAAGTTTCTAAGTGGTGGGCAAGGGTATTTCCATACGAGGTTATTTGAAATACACCTACTTAATTCTCGGTAGAATTAACTCATTTTCAACGTCTTTGTAAAAATGGCAATGGATTTTCTTTTAAGCAAAACCTATTAAGATTTTATAAACTATTGCATCCCGTTATACCTACTAAATAATTCCCGCCGTCTGTAGTCCTCTTTTTATAAGACATCTAAATATTCAATACTTTATTTTTGAATTCTTAAAATTAACCTTTTTTTTAAATTGTAAGTTGTCTTTGTTTCTCTCCTTACTTTAGTTCTCCTTTACTTGGTTTAGTCAGCTTGTCTTGACGTAACGTTTCTTACATTTTCACTTTTGTCAGCAACTTATTTTTTCGGCATCTGTTTCTCTTCATGAAACTATTTTATTTAAATAAATTTATTAGTTTATGTATACTTTGTATATAGTATAGTTATTCTTGTGTATGCATGTGTAGTTTTGTATATATGTATACTTATACATACAACGATACAGTATATTTAAGTATTGATATCATATATTTTATCATTTCCAACATTTCTCTTTCTCTAACCTCCGAATTGTAGCTCTCTGATCAATCCATAGGTTAGCTGGTCACTGAGTCGCAATATTTTAATATAAAAATCATAGTAAGGCTTGATCGGATAACTCTTATCAGAATTTTCGCTAAGCTTTTACTCAACTATAAATATTTATTCTTGAAATGGAAGAAGCCTGAATTTAATAAGGTGCCTGGCATAAAGAAGGCAATGTCTAGATGTAGAATTTATTTAGAAAATGTATTTGATTTACACTAGCTGCTCACACAGCTATAAAATCCTGTTACCAACTAAATTTAGTTATGGTGCAAAGATGGAAGGTAAAATGGATTTTCTAGTGTGTGGGCGTATGTCTGTGCAAATGAAAAATGAAATTATGACGAGATACTAAAATATTCGCAAGCCTGGTCAAAAATCGAAACAAGTCATGCCTAGTGGGGTCTAAAACCCATAAAGATATGGAGGATCTGAAGGTCATGAGTGGTGGCAGCCCCTAGGAAAGGCCTATATCCAGTAGTGGAGAGACAGAGGCTGAAGATATAGTAATGTCATCACTCTTACAAACAAAGTCTTCCACTTCACCGTTACTATGATCATCTCCAAGCCTGTACATCATTGCTACTAAAAATAAAGAAGTTTCACATTAATTGTTAGGAATATTTAAAATTTGTAGCAATAAATAAGAAAAACAAAACATATACTATCGATAAAGAGATATCGATGCAACTTATGCGTGGTGAGGATTGTCACACCTCACACGACGTACACCAGTGCCCACTTGACGATAGCGGTTGAATGGCAAAAAGCACGTGAAACGATGGTAGTACTCCGATGGCGCTATTGTGCCACCGGTTGTTAAGTCAATCAAGAGACCAGTCGCGAACAGCCACCGGTAGTCGCAATCGGTACCTTTATAAACAAGGGATTTTTTAAAATTAAATGTGACTGCTTTGGTTTTGACGATTCATCGCGATAGGTCGCGTGGTCGCGCGTTTTAGCTATCAGCAGCGCGACCATGCGACCAACCGAGTCGCAAGTCGCCGTGTGCACGACGCCTTGAGAATCTAATCAAATAAACGAAAAGTCTTACGTACGTATACAAATAATTTGAGATGTTTATTTATAAGTTTACTGGAATTTGTAAGGTTTCAAAGCCAAACAAATGACGACTAATTACGTATTTTTAGAATCATGGAATTATTTTTGGAATGTTTATGTTGAAATTTTATATCATATCACGAAAAATCAAATTGATCTGAATACGAATTAAAATATAAGTGTTGTAAATTTTAGTACTTAGTACATTAGTATTAGTGCTTATTTTTGGTATTTTGTTCTCAATTCCGCTCGCGTGGTACATATATGATGTCTCGTATATAGCGATAATCGCTTCAAATTTCGTCCAGTAGAACCCAAGTTATAAGCGAACAGACAGACAGAACAGATCGACATTGCGTTTTATAAATATAGAAGTATATATTTATATATTTATATAGTTTTATAAACTAAGAAAAACATTTATTTACAAAAAAAAATCAATTCAATAACTCATTTGTACTGAACTTTTTCAAGCATTTGTTTTTTTTTAATATAAACGTTAACTCGTTACCATACAAAAGTTCGTACAAAAGTCGAACGAGCCCTTTTCTTAGCTTTTTAATTTAAATTTTTAGTTGATTAAAAAAGTATTATCTGAATAATGAACTCGTAACTTTGTAGAAGTTTTTTAAAAATATCGTCTACATTCAAATTTGGACTTAATAATTGTTGTTTTTAAATACTGATTTCTTAAAGTGGCCTTTCATTGTGGTAATAAAACTTAATTAATATAAAATATGGACTTAGAGTAAATTAATCATTTCAAAATAAAATAATAATAATAGAATAATATTGTATAATATTTGTTAGTAACAATAAGATTTATGACTTATGAAATATGTTAGTATATATGTCACTAAGGTCCTCGGTGACCCAGTGGCCCAAGTACTTAATTGTCCTCGGTGACCCAGTGGCCCCAGTACTTAATTGTCTTCGGTAACCCAGTGACCCAAGTACTTAATTGTTCTCAGTGGCCCAAGTACTTTATTGTCCTCAGTGACCCAGTGGCCCAAGTACTTAATTGTCCTCAGTGACCCAGTGGTCCAAGTATTTAATAATGATGTTACTGTTAGAGTTTAACTTTCTTTTTGGTTGTGTTAAATGTTTTCTACAGTTTTTGGCAAACATTTATTCATTTTAAGGATTTAAGTTTAGAGTAGGATCACAGATGTAAAAAATTTTTGTTACTTTATTAACAGTTCAGATCTAGATACATAATTGTATTAATATATATTTTTTTTTATAGAGAAGAGGGCGGACGAGCAAGCGGTCTCACGTGATGGTAAGTGTTACCGCCGCCCATGGACACCTGCAACACCAGGGGGTATGCGGGGGCGCCGGCGACCTTGCAAAATCCTATTCACAGCTTTCTTGAAGAACCCCATGTCGTAGTTTAATGGGAAGACCTCTTGAGGCAGTTCGTTCCACAGCCTACGGGTTCGCGATATAAAATAATTTTTGGACCGAACAGTACGCGACACCTCCGTATCTAGGAAATGCGGATGGACCGCACTTCTGTGACGGGAGGTGCGGTTGTAGAAACCCGAGGTGGGAATTATATTGAACAATTCTTCAGAGAATTCTCCATTGTACAGGCGGTAGAACACACAGAGAGATGCAACGTCTCTCCGAACGCTGAGGGGTTCTAAACTGCCCGTGAGAGTGGGATCGTTGACAATACGAACAGCACGTCGTTGGACGGAGTCAAATGGGTCCAATTGGTATTATATATAAATATAATGTATTTGTACATTGGCACATATGGGTATATATTTAATTTCGTTATCTTTCCAGTGTCATGTACGCTCTTCACTTTAACTTCAAAATTCAAAGTGAGACTCCGCCTACATGTGTACGTAGTGTTTATCGTTTTTATATCAGCATTCCGTTCCTTTTCAGCAAAATTAAAGCCCCTTCTAAATGCAAGAGCAGATTTGTGTCCGACGAACTGCGAAACGGATACGCATTCGAGAACCGAAATTGCAATTTAAGTTCCTCCACTCACACTGTATAACATTAAAAATTTTCATTTTTATGAAATTAATAATTTGACAGTGAGTGAGGAGGCCGACTTTAGAAGAGCATCTCTTGCTTTGGGTGTTGTAAAAGCGCCTAAGGGATAACAAAGCCGCTACCACAAGCGCTGAGGAACCACCTCTAAAAGAGCGGCCTCGCCAACCCGCTTGGTCAAAGTGGCGTTTTAAGGCCATACATCCTTCATGCATGAGACAATGTGCATGAGAAGACCCATGGCCAGCAGTGTACGATACAGGGGTTAGTTATGAAAATGGAGTGTAGGCTTTCTCGGCCGGTGTCTCTTCCAAACGTTTCGTCAACAGAAGCGCAACTCGAGCACAACTGAAGAGAAGAGATAAGCCGAAGAGATAACATCTCTCCGAAAGTGAACGCAGTCGCCACTGAAGATCTCAGCCGCAGTTGTTGACAAAACGTTTGGAAGAAAGAGAAGAGATTCCAGAAGACCTCGGCCAAGTAGCCCGGAAGATTCAATTAATATTAGTCATGAAAAGTTATGGGGTTTATTTTATTTTTTTATTTATTTAAACTTTACTGCACAAAGAAACATTGTTCAAAAGGCGGACTTAATGTTTAGTGGCATGGCAGTCAACCTTTGATCAAACTGATATACGCAGGATGGTGCATCGTGTAATCATTAAAAATGACTACTAACAGTACCTATAATACAATACACATATAATACCTAGGTACACTAATATATATGGGGATAATCTATAATATTCGTTGAGGCTGGACCAGTATGAATTGATACACAAACCACATTTTATTAATTCTCAGGCTCACGATGTCATCGTGAGGAAACCCATGTGCCTGACAATTAAAAAAAATGTGGTTTGTGTACCAATCCGTACTGGTCCAGCCTCAACCTTCATCTCCGAGTTAATGATAATTAAAAAATCATACTTTGGAGTTTAATTCACAACTTCACGATTGAGGGTCAAGACTAGATACTTCTAGATTATCAACGAGTAGACTATTAGGGCAGACAACAAAGGCCAGATAATTACTCTCCCCGTTGTCACCATTAAATATTACTGTTGCCATTTGTTACGTAACGTTGTAATCAAAGCCTGTTTAAATCGATTTGATGTCGTACGTCGAGGAGACGAAATGCAGTGCCGTTTTACTGAACCGAGTACCCACACGCCCGGTTAATGGGCGAAATATGCCAATATATGTGCCTAGAAACAAATATTCGAACGAAATAATTGCTCTTTCGGAAGTCTGCTTTCTGATTTTACTCCGCAAAGAAATTACGGGATTAGCTCCCTAAAGAGTTCGCTAAGCAACTTTGCACCAATAGAAAGTTATACGTTGATATAATCGATGTAAATTTGTTCTGTGGGATTAAATAGGAAACCGGTCCTTCTATCATTTACTGCTGGATATTGCATATTGTCTTGTGAATGGGGGATGAATGGCCTTAAAATGCCATGCTGGCTAAACGGCTAACGGCTAGTAACGGCTTCGTTATCTTTTAGTCGCCTTTTACGATATCCACGGCCAGAGATGGGATTTTGCTATTTTAAAACCGGCCATACGGTACTAAGTAGGTTCCTACCTATTGTATATTAGTATAAGATAGATATAATTAAAAATATAATAAATCAGCGCCGTGCAAAAAGAAACACAAATGAATCTTATTCAATACACATTATCTCGTATAATACATTTAAATACCACGTCGTTTCTAACGGACCCTGATGAATGAGAATCCACTGAATGACTAATGAATGAACGAAAGAAGTTGGTGAGGGAAAAAAATAAAATTGATTGGAGATCCTTAAGAGGCAATTCTCTGAATCAATTCTTTGTTTGATGAGCTTGAAAAACGTAAATGAACTGAAGCATTCGTTAGGTATGCCGCTACGATCATTCTTCTGATTTAAAACTAAGTGGGACATTATTCTTTCTGTGACAAGTAAATTAGATACCTGAGGTCTTTCTCTGGAAACCTTACTTTTGTAATACACTCGCTTACTAGTGATTTGTTTTGTTATGCACATTTATATTTATTTTATTTAACAAACACATTGCACATTGTCATATTAGCCATATTAGCCGGTCATATTAGCCGCAAGGGCGATAATCAGTGGGGAAGACGAGTTCTCGAATGGAGGCCAAGGGAAGCGCGGTGTGGAACTGAAGAAGTGTGAACTTGAAGAAGTTAACCGGTGGTATCTGGATGAGAACTGCCGAAAAGCGTATCCGGTGGCGAGTCTTGGGAGTGGCCTTATATCGTGTCCGGTGGCGAGTCTTGGGAGTGGCCTTATATCATGTCCGGTGGCGAGTCTTGGGAGTGGCCTTATATCGTGTCCGATGGCGAGTCTTGGGAGTGGCCTTATATCGTGTCCGATGGCGAGTCTTGGGGGTGGCCTTATATCGTGTCCGGTGGCGAGTCTTGGGAGTGGCCTTATATCATGTCCGGTGGCGAGTCTTGGGAGTGGCCTTATATCGTGTCCGATGGCGAGTCTTGGGAGTGGCCTTATATCGTGTCCGATGGCGAGTCTTGGGGGTGGCCTTATATCGTGTCCGGTGGCGAGTCTTGGGAGTGGCCTTATATCATGTCCGGTGGTGAGTCTTGGGAGTGGCCTTATATCGTGTCCGGTGGCGAGTCTTGGGAGTGGCCTTATATCGTGTCCGGTGGCGAGTCTTGGGAGAGGCCTTATATCGTGTCCGGTGGCGAGTCTTGGGAGAGGCCTTATATCCAGCAGTGGGGAAGCATAGGCTAACAATGTGGTATGGTATGACGACATGGGTCAAAACAATAGCATCGAGACAAACTAGTGTAGGTTTAACGATGGTATTTTACCATTTAGTTTACGTGAAATAAAGTAAGTCAGTCCTTGGCGAGGGAAACTGTTACTACTCATTGGCTCTCGTAGGTGCTCCAATGGTAAGCCAAATAAAAAAACATTTGGCAAAGACTTTAAGTTAACAGATGCTACAGATCTAGGCCCTGACACATCTGTGGTATGTTCTTCCGTAATACATGCACGTCTTATTTCGTATTAAAATGTACAATGATTTAAGATATTTAGTTTCTAATATTTCATTGAGAAAGCTCGTGAGCATCTGTCGTCTGCAGTGTAAAGCAAAATTATATATTAATTTTATTTCAATTTCGTTTTGAAATTGCTCTCTTTGACCTTACACAAAATTGTCACTCGCCACCCGCCGCCTTTATTTCCATTATACAGAGGACTTTAGAGGAATCCAAAGAAAGGTAAGGTAAGTTCATTTTGTTGCTAAGGGCTTTTGTACAGAAACTGACGTACAATAGTATACATTGAAAATAAGTACAGACAGTATGTTGGTAGAGAAAGTTTCTTTTCGGCGGCCTTTAATTATTTTAACATTGTAAGAATGAAAGTTCAAAGTGTTTATGAATTATAATTGTACTAGCCATGTGCCCGATGTGAAATCTCATCAGCAACATCTCATGAACTTTTACACCCTTGGGGGATGAATTTTCAAAAATACTTTCGTAGTCCTCACCTACGTTATATAAGGAACTCCTGTTCGAAATTTCATGCTTCTAGACCCACCGGTTTAGCCTGTGCGTTGTCTGTCAGTCAGTCAGTGTTCGATTTTTATGTACATGTAACTGGAATAAGAGAGGATGCTACATATATAGCTACTTAAGTACATAAATAAATCGATAAAGTTACATAATCATAAATAATTATATGAATAAAATAACTTAGTACTATCTCATAACATCAGCTTAAATTCTTCCACTGCTGGGTATAGCCCTCTCTCAACGCTCGCCACCGCACACGATCCTTGGCTCTTATCATCCAGCTACCACTGGTGAACTTTATTAAGTGGATGATGTACATGGTCTCCATCCATGGGGCAAATATGACCTGGCCATTTCCACTTCAGTATGGTGCTTCTATGAGCTAATAGTTCTTTCACGAACCTCTTCATTTCTGATTTTATCCCGCAAATAAACTTCAGAGCATAGCTCTCTCTATAGCTTATGACTTTGAACGTATGAATCAGGTCTACCGACTGCGGCTGCATATCAGTACCGTACGTCAAAATTGGTAAGATGTCCTGATTGAAGACATTGGTCTTGTCTTATAGGACGTATAAATTTATAAAAAATGTGATTCAAGAAATTCATTTCTATAAAAGAAGTTACGATACTATTTTTCTTTCTTTTTATAAAAGGCAATGGTGCAATTAGCACATTCTGCCAGTGTCAAGTTTTCTTCGTAATAAACAATTTCAAAGTCTAAAACGTATTCTGTCAATGTACAGTCGTGTCGAAGTAAGACAGAAGTCGCTCACTAAAGTGAAAGTGGGTTTACTGAAGACAAAGGAGGACTTCTTCGAAGCACATGAAAAGCTCAGTCCTATGCTTTTATTTGATTATCACAAACATTACGCACAAAAAACATTTTGAAGTTTAATGAACTATCACTATGAAACCACAAAACGTATAGGAAGTACACAATTTTTCAATTACTCAAAAACAAAAACTCCACTACCCTTCTAAAGTTCCCGCCAAAAGTCTACTTCATATTAATAACTCCTTTCACAGATTGAAAAGAGAATTTCTTAAACGTGGTATAAGTAAGTGTCCATAAAACGGATACTTTTCAAATGTCTTCTCAAAACGCTTTCAACAATACGAAAAATACGTTATTGACTGTACAAGTTTTATGGACAATAACACCACCATAATGCTACACCCCGACAGTAAATCCTGGTACGTGGGGTGACTGCCAGCAATCTATAAAACTAATGTTAGAATTCAGACCACACCGTCGGGTCTCGAATGTAACTGATGCTATTACTTTTTTATAGAAAGAAGCTGGCAGACCAACTGACCAGCTGGTGGTAATTGGGTTGAATTGGGGAAATGGGAAATAAGAAGTTTAATGGGACGAGGAGTTTTCGTCATCTCATTACACCTTCCAATCCTTCTTCTTTCTACAAAAAAAGTAAGCATCAAACTCGAAGCGGTTCTCTAATTTCCATATTTATACAAATTTATGAACCGGATAATTGTTGCGCACTCGCTGTTCCAACTCACGTTATCTTTCGTCCGTGAACTTCAACAGTTCGAAAGATATAACTGCCACGCTATGCATGCAATCAGCCCTTTCAATATCCACTGCTGGACATGGATTTCCTCACGTATATTGTCCTGTACATGAGGAATGTATTGCCTTAAAACACCACGTTGGCCAAGCGTCTAGTTATTCCATAGCTCCCTTTTAGTACACCCGTGGGAAGAGATGAGGTGGTGCTACAACCGGTGCTATACCGATTTCACGCGCCCCGAATTCATCTCGAGTGAGAAATAATTAAAACCACATTCAATTCGCCTGTAAATATGATATTTTCATATCATCCTAGTTTTAACCTAGAGGATCACAGAATAACACCTACGGTAGCGACATCGTGGGCCCCCGTTGAGGTTCATTTACACAAAGAGAGTTTCTCCAACAAGTGTAGTAGAGAAAATCAGTCAAGAATATGCTTGCCTAGTGTAAACAATTTTTATTATCAGACGATCACTGCTATCATCATTTTTTTATCATTATTTGAACAGTGAACAGTAAGAATCGTATTTTTGGTCGCATACGAGAATTGTATGCCTACAATATTCTCGCTCAAACTGTTCAAGAAATTCTTCTTATGCAAATGAGCCCTTAGAGTGAGTGAGGAAATTCAATCAACATATAACACACACACGCGTGTTCATTAATATCGTAAGCAAAGGGCAGGTGGTAGAAACTTAGACGTTCGTTTCCATTTGAACAGTGTCTAAAAGGCCCAATCAGAAGGCAATATTACTGACTGTGTATTACTTGATGTTGGAAACTGGAACTCCCAGTAGCGAAGTCCATCCAGCATTTCAATAAACCATCAAGTTAGTTGCGATCAACATAGAATTAACAGACATTCCACATACATTCTAAGTATATTTTGAATTAATACTATATAGAATTTTTTTATAGAATAAATGACATGGACACCTGAAACACCATGGGGCATGCACCGTTAATTAAATTGTATTGTAATAATATATATTTAAATATTTATGTATTATAATATAATTACTGTCATGTAATTTCCTCAATTTATATGAAGTATATGTATTTGGATATTTGTACAAGTAATATAAAAAGTACATATAATTTTAACGTCCTTGACGATGTTCGCGCGTGTACTTTTACAATGAGGTGCTGGCAGAATACCAGCACTGTGGTTGCAAATTCTGCTCCGCATCATCATGCTGAGCCACTTAATCTTTTTGTCGCCGTGACACACAGACAAGGGTTGAGTAGGTAAGGTATTATAGTATAGCATTTATGAACTAGTTACTTTTGTTGTTGTTGACTTTAGGTCTGTGTGTTGGGTTGCGTCAAATAAAACATTTTCTTTCTTTCAAATAATGAACAACAAAACAAATTAATTTTGAATAACTGAAATAAGTTAAATACGCATGTAATAATTAGAGATCGGATATTCGGGTGCATATTTACCTAAAGTTGAGGTGTTGAATAAGTATGGAGTGCATAAGTATGCAGTATGGAGTGAGTATCGGGCGAATGCCGCAATCCCGGGATCGACAAATTTTATGTTCCGACTATAGAATACGATGCATATACCTAAAGTTGTAAAGTTAATCCCCAAGACCCTCAGAACTGCATTCCTACAAATTGCCATTAGAACTAAGAATTTGAGTCCAAATCCGAAGTTTATATCTTCAATAGTGCCTTAGATCTATCGACTCTGTCCTGGTCACCATCAAACCTTCAAAACTGCTGAGGAGTTTCATAAATAAGCATCCTATTAGTTGTGAAATCCCGGGATTTGGGTTTTTAAATAAATTATTTTAAGAAGCCGCTTCCATACTTTATTACCTTGTACATATAGTAATAATACAACAGGCGGGGGTTGACAACTGGTTTATTGACAGTTCGTTAGGGTAGTAATATCAAAACTACCTGCTTCACAATATGTCACAGTCGACACAAAGTCTATACTAAACTTATTGACACCAGAGAACCGGAACGCAACTCACATTTAAATGTTGTTGCTAAGTGGGGGAAGGGGGAAATCACCCCCTCAATTTTTTTTATGAAACAATTCATGTTGTTATTTTATCTATGATAAAAACCAACATTTCCACTAAAAAAACAAGTTGCCACCTCGTCGTGGTGGCCTATTCGTCCTTTGACGGCGTTTTGGGAGTTGATTACAGTACTATAATTTCGAAATTGAATACCCACTGGGTAATTGAATCATTGGCTAATTTTCCCAAACAATTTGCCATCGCCGCTGTGCAATAGCTATATTAAACGACTGGCACGATTAAGGTTTATCCATTCATTTTATATTGGTTGCAGCAAACTAATGCCAAGCTAGTAACTCCAATATTACATTCTCCACAGCAATAAGAACAAAAGGTATTGGGAAATTGGCAAGCGTTGCAACCGATTCGTTAAGCTTTTGGAAAGCTTTGAAACATATGATTCGGGAACGTTCGACAGATCTAGATCTGTCGAACGCTCCCGAATATATTGGAAGTGCCTTGATGTAAGACATACGTGTCTCTCAAATGCATGTAATGTATTCTGTATGAGGTATAATTTACAACATGTCAGAATATAATCAAAGTTTACAATCTTTGTTGTAGTTTTAAAGCCTTTTCAATGTCTCCAAACTCATTATCGTGAAGGAGAAGTTTATTTGCATGCTTTTCTGGAACTGATTTCACCATCAAAAATATTTTAATGTATCTGTTCTGTCCACCACAATCCGACCACAAAATAAGATATTTGATATCTGGCATATTCTCATTATCTAAATCTACCGCTTCTTGAATCCTTCTTCCTGCTCGCCCTACGATATATAAACAGGAAAATCTTTTGTTGTTATTTCCAGATCTAGATCTGTCTAACGATGCGAATATATTGGGATTGTCTTGATGTAAGACATACATACGACTCTCTCAAATAATAGGGGTTAAAGTATGAAATTGCCGTTTTATAGTAATAGAAGCTTTGAATTGACATAAAACCTTCATGGTGTGAGATTTTCGAGTGAAACTTTTTTCACATGATACCTATGAGGTTCTTGTTTTAAAAAATGTGCAACATTCGATTTTCGACTTTCAATTGTTTTTTTTATTCAGCTTAGACGGGAAAGATGGATACTTTGAAAATCCGAGTAATCTTTGAATACGAGTACCGACGCGGAACTAACGCGGCAGAAACGACTCGCAATATCAATGCTGCGTTTGGAGAGGAGACTGCTAATGAACGAACCGTGCGTTTTTGGTTTAAACGCTTTCGTAATGAAAACTTCGACTTGAAGATCGAACCACGTGGAAGACCGCCCACACAGGTGAATAACGCTGAATTGAAGGAGATGGTGAAAGCCGATCCGAGTCAAACTACCCAGGAATTAGCGGCATGGTTTAACGTTACCTTACCTACAATATTGACTCATTTGCATCAAATCAATAAGATAAAAAAATATGAAAAATGGGTGCCTCATGATTTGACCGATCTGCAGAAAGAAACGCATGTTGAAACTTGCGTTGTCTTGTTGAATCGGTACAGAAATGAAGGAATATTGGATCGAATTGTGACATGTGACGAAAAGTGGATTCTTTACGATAACCGAAAGCGAAAAATACAATGGCTGACCCCAGATCAAACGCCGCAACAGTGCCCTAAGGCAAAGCTTACCAATAAAAAGGTAATGGTAACTGTTTGGTGGTCTATTCATGGTGTTATTCACTATAGCTTTCTCAGGTCTGGTCAAGCAATAACAGCAGATGTTTACTGTGCCGAACTTCGAACAATGATGGCGAAACTAGCAGTGAAACAGCCCCGACCCGTGAATCGATCTTCACCATTATTGCTCCATGATAACGCAAGACCTCACACTGCACGAAAAACCGTTCTAACTCTACAGGAGCTGCAGTTAGAAACCATACGTCATCCTCCGTACTCACTAGACCTTGCTCCAACGGACTACCATTTTTTTCGTGATTTGTACAATTTTCTACGTGGTAAAAAATTTTCTTCCCAAGAGGCAGTACAAAATGCTTTCACACAGCTTGTCGAATCTACATCCCCAGAGTTCTATCGCAAAGGCATAAATGAACTTCCGATTAGATGGAAACAATGTATAGATAATGAGGGTAAATATTTTGATTAAATAAATATGTTACATTTTAGAAAAAAACGAGTGGTAATTTTTCAGTACAAACCGGCAATTTCATACTTTAACCCCAATACATCTAATGTATTGTGTTATGTGTATGGGGTATAATATACAACATGTCATGAAAAGAACGCTAAACTAGAAACACGTCAAGTATATAAAACCGTTCTAGCACAAAATAAAAATTATTTTAGGCAATAAATTAAAAGTTGCAAACATGTAAAGTTTTGTTGTTCTATCTACAACGTTCGTAGCGCTCATTGCTCAGTACAGGATAGTGACTGGGCGCCGCAGGTGATTATTTTATTAAATATGTAAAGAAAATATATTTCTTTCATCTGAGTTTTGCGGCGCTCCGCGCTGTCGGTAACACTACTCGTATTATGGTGTCGGTAAAACAGTGTGGGCGTCAAGTGAAGAGAATTGTTCTGTAGGTAGATAAAATTGCAAAATTGTAGGTAGACATAAAATAATAGATTTTAAAAAAGGATTGAAGATTAAACATTATATGTCGTTTCTTTGAATATCAAAGCAACACCAAATAAGTTTGTTTCACTCCACAATCCTTTATAAAACCCTTTATAAATAAAGAGCATGTTATTAAAATCATTATAAATAACTAATCGGCGGTATGCAAAGGGAGCTCACAGACATATCTTACGGACGAGAAAATGTTCACCATTCAGGAATATTTTATTAAGCATAATGATTGAGTTTATGCTCATAACTCTAGAGAAGCTGCTCAATTGGTCAATAGGGTGCAACGTGACCATTATCCGGCTTCAGTGATAGTTTGGTAGGGTGTTAGTTATTAAGGGGTGACTGAACTATATTTTTGTGAAAAAGGCAATAAAATGTCGGTTCAAGTGTATCAAGAAATGATTCTTGAGAATGTCGTGAAGCCTCTTAATAACCTTTTTCCATAACCTAGAATGGTTCTTTCAGCAAGACTCAACACCAGGTCATAACGCTCGCTCAACACAGGTGTGGCTAGAAAGGAATATTCTCGACTGCATTAGAGCTGAAGACTGGCCGTCATCTAGTCCCGATCTTAAATCCGCTAGATTATGATTTGTGGTCTATTTTAGAGAGCATGATAATATGGAATCCTTAAACATTCCATAAGGGTGGCAGCTGCCGATTTTCCCATGGAAAGGGTTCGTGTTTCAATCGAGATCTGGTCACAAATTTTGAAAGATTGTATAAAAACAAATGGGAACTTTTCGAATAAGCCTTATATTTTTAAAATGCTTACCTATTTATTTCTAAAATAACACAACTTCTTCTAATAAAATGACAATGTAAAAAAAATATATCAATGTTTTATTTGTAACAATATTTATGGCTGGACTCTGTATATAATTACTACATATTGACACATTTTTAGTCAAAATCTGTTGAATAGTCTAGTTTAAATACGAATACTAAATCGCCGCTCCTGTATTGGCACTTGAACTAGTTAATAGCTGTGCATACGTGTAGTTGCATCCACTTCACGCCCTGCGTAGTCCAAAGGTTGAATGGAAGATAATGCTTTGTAATTATTTACAAAAAAGAATAAATGTAAGTTAAAAATCCAATTCATTAATTTGTCTGTGAACTATTGTAGTTAGATCAGCCGAAATTAGTAATGACACAACTTGCTACAAACATGTCTACAAAATTGTATTTGTACAAAGTTGTTCATGCGATATACATGCCACATTTATTTAGTTTGACGCTAGAAGTTAGACCACTTTGTATATTCTATTTACAACTTTGTAGACTTGTTTGTAAGAAGCTCTAATTAACCGTTATGTTTAAAGAGGCCTAATAGCATAATAATATATCTAACTATGTACATATATCAGACCTGCTCCTGTCAATCTCCATGAGTTCAAACAAAAACATAGTGAAAGTAATTTATGAGATTTTAATAAAACTAGAAACACAAAGATAAAACAGAAAACTGTGGGGAATCTTAGACTAAATATTAAAATTCAATATACATTAAATTTGAATTTATATTAAGAACTACAACGATCCTCCAGCGTGTTGCTGATGCGCTGTGATATGTTATGTAACTAAATGTTTTTTTTTTGGAGGGGGAGAGTCCTTTGCACTTTCTTAGGGGTACAAACATGGAGAGTAAGTTCTCATTGTGGAGACTTCTACAATCACCTGATAGTCTCCACAATGAGGACTCATTAGGATCTTTAGGAGTGAGGTCTTTAGGATGCGAGACAGTGTGAGACAGCACCAATAGGTGCTGTCTCTCACACGGCGCATATAATATAAGACTATATATATATATTAATTTTGGAGGCTGTCGAGCTTACAGTCCACCTGGTGGTAAGATGGATTTGGAGAAAGGTTAACGAGACCGGTAGAGTGCGTCCAGCGGCTGTTGGATTGCTGCGTGCAATCCTCTCCTGTAATATATAACGAAAGCCACTATCCTGTTTTGTAAACAGATTACTCACGATTTCTATTTATTTTGTAAAGCCGATATTTTTATCTATCTACACAGACCGTGGTTAGAATGAGACTGGAGTAAAGACTGATTTTTTTTTGCTATTGACAGATGTATCTGTCTACCTTTGGTCTTTATTGTGTATCTGCTCGTTTTTGATTCTACTGCCTGCACTGAACCCGTTTTTGTAACTGTTTACGTTACACTATAGTAATAATATTAGCACCCTCGATATGGGAATGAACTAGATGACATATCATACGTTCTTTTCAAAGAAACCTTGTTGGCAACTTCTAGAGGGTTTGAAGCAGTTGAGGAGCGGTTCATTTAAAAATCAAATTTGAAACCACGTAATACGTAAAGTACTGCGTAATAAAAATGTTCTATTTTCAAAACACAAATGAATTAAAGAAGTCGAGAGCTACGGAACATAGAAACTATTAGACTGTAACGTGGCTGCCCTAGAGTGCTTGTATAACATATCTAGTATGTGTTCTCAATTGATGATTACCACATACGCGAATTTTAGAACGCATTTATTTGTTTGGTTTTGAATAACAACCACGATGATAGAAGTTTAAAGTCTTGTGTGTATGTTCCTGTACCAAATACTACAATGGAACGGCAGACACTTGAATTCGACTGGGTGCAATATTCTACTTGTCTCTCTTGAACATTTATTTACTGCGCAGGCGACGAGTTCCCATACTTCAGTATATTATGCTCATGTAAACGATGCATGTGTTACGCACACAGTTTACTATAGTCCCTGTGTTATAGTGCAGTAGTTAGATCTTTTTAAATGTAAATAACTCCGAGACTGGTTTCATAACGGACTTGTAAATTACGAATGCAAATTATGTCAAATAATGAAAGCTGGTCCTAGTCTGCCAATAGTTTGATCTGAAAATAGGCTTCCCTAGTTGGAGACTACCTACAACTGTCTTTAACAGCCTTTTTTCTTTACATATCAATTTTAAAATATAACTATTTTATATTTAAAAATATTTTAAATCCTTAACACCCAAAGGTTGGCTGGTAGAAATCGCTTCAGTGATATTTAAGCTGTAATATATTGATGTTATTAATATTTACGATACTTGCGATACACGCAGATCTAATAAATAATTCTCACTGGAATCATCTAATGCTTCATTAATTATACAGTGTGTCAGGGAATCGACGACGAATATTTCAAGGATTCCCTCGTTTTACACTTGTTTTTATTGACGATAACACCTTCCTACCAACTTCTACAGAGAGCCACCGCCTCTCTGTATGGTAGCCATTTTGATTCTTTAGTCCGCCGGATAACAGATGTACTAATACAAAGATAATATCTGTGGACATATTGGTCGTAGAAACATGAAAATGGTCTCATTCCAGAAGTAATGGTACAGGCTAGAGATGAAACGGATATCCGGCCATCCGGCTTCGCAACTCGCCAAATATCCGGTATCCGACCAAACGACTATCCGTTTCATCTCTAGTACAGGCCATCCATTATTTAAACAATTAATTCCAGAATATTAAACATAACAGATCTAAATAAAATTTCAACTATAAAATTGAATACAAAAATTACGAATATGTAAAATTTTCCTTAGAGTTCAAGGTTTACTTTAAAAACCTGACACACTGTATTATATATAGTTATAGGACTTAAGTAAGGTCATCAAAATAAATAAGTAAATAAATTGAAGTTAAGCTACAAATATCTATAGAGTGATTTAAAAGATACTCGAGTCAACATTTACACGTCACCTTTACTGAATACTTGCTAATTTTGAGATATTTTGAATCACACTAATTACAAATTCGAAAGTTTGGATGTCTATATATTTGTTACTCAATCTTGTTAAAACGGTTGAACCGATCCAGTTAAAACTTGACAAATAGGTAGATGCTAATCCGGATTAACACATATGTAGACCACGCAGACGAAGTCGCGGGCAAAATCTAGTTGTTGCATTATACATCCTATCCTTCCCCATCTTTCCAACACTTTCTCTCAATCCATTCCTTAATTTGAAAAGGTAGGCTGATTCAGGGGCGTGGCAGCGTTTGTCATCTATGGACGACAGTATCCAATTACCATCAGGTGGACTGTGTGCTCGTCCGCCGCCTTTTTTTATATAAAAAAAACATGAAATAAGTGAACGTTGCGTGGTGTCGGCTCCACCCCATCTCTTTCCGTGGGTGTTGCAAAGGGCGACTAAAGGTTAACAAAGCAGCTACCATAAGCCCACCTCTAAGGATCAAATCTCTAAGGAACTACACCACCTCTAAAAAAATGGACTCCCTAATCCGCTTGGCCAGCGTGCCGTTTCAATGTCTTACATCCCTCATGCAGGAGACAACGTGCACGAGGAGTCCCATGTCCAGCAGTGGACCAGCTGGTTGCACTGCAAGTAAACATGAGGTTGTCGCGAAGTGTCCGTCGCGTGCAGATAGAGATTTGCTTTCGTAACTTTATAAAACCTACTTATAAACTTTTCCTAAGTCTACATTATTAAGAGATCTAGTCCCTCAACACACAGATGCGTCTGCAAACATCAATCCAACTTTAGTTCCTATTTCATTTTAAAGTTCATCTCATAAAAGCATCATATGGCGGAACTTTACTCGTGTTGTTTGTTTGTCTTCTCTTGATTTCAATTCGTTTTATATGTATTTACCTCTTGTGATATTATATATAATAAATAATATAATAAATAAAAAAATACCTGTACCCTCATAACTCCACATCGTATAGATGACGGGGGTGAGTGCACGCTGTAATCTGACAGCCGCTGGACGCAATCGACTGGCCACGTTACCTTTCTCTCACAGAAGACTACCATGAAATGTACTGCAGTTCCCACTTTATCCTATTCCCCAATGTACGTACACATCCCGGCCTAAAGTAATACACATCGACTATGTTCGGCTAGCTCGGTTCTGTAGAGCGTGGTCTCTGTCGTGTGCCGTTACGACAGACCAAAGCTAGCCCATAGTACCTTTCTAAAGGCCGATGTGTATTATTTTCGGCCGGGAAATGTAGGTGTTTCGGTAGTGAGTGAGATATGCCAGAGCCCATTCCCATCCGTATCCTATCCCTCCCAATTTTCCCAATCTATTCCTTAATCAGCAACGGTAGGCAGAGCATTCGGGTGTGTGCCAACGTTTGTCATTCTGGACGGATGTTGGCATGTATCGCGAATGTCTATGGACGACAGTAGCCACTCATCATCTGCCGCCTTCTTTCTATATAAAAAAAAACACTTTAATGCTAAGCTGTCCCTCCTGCTCAGACTACGATTAAAACTGCTACCGAGTGTTTAGTTAACTAACATTTAATGTTATGAAACAGTAATTATACGGAGTCCAAAACAATTTTTTTGAATTTTTTTGTCTGTCACGCAAAAGCTACTGAACCGATTTAAATGAAACTCGGCATTTGTATAATTCATGTACGCGGTTAATATTAAGAGTGCTTTTTATTCAGATCAATTATAAAGTTCCCACGAGAATAAAGCTAACTACACTTAAGAGCTTACTAATTCATTATAATTCTCACATCGATTTGAGCGGTAGAATACGTTGGATTATTTATTATTTAGTTTTTAATGTACCATATTCTGCAGAAATAAAGGTTATTATTAGTATTACTATACTCTAAAGTCTACTCGCATGAAGTATTTTAGTGAAGTGAAGTCAGTGCTAATCTCTAGTATTGAATATACTTGTACCAGTACAATCAATACTTCGTGCAAAGCAGATTTCGCAAAACATCACCGGTTTACGAGCTACACATAAACAAGCGAATAAACAAATGAAAAGGCACATAAAAGTGAGTTAATCTGTGAATGAGCTGTATGAGCAGCGATTGAATGATCTGATTGTCGATGTCGAATTACCTACCGAATGCTTTGTAGGTACACCATGTCTGTGAACGAAAATGTATTTCATATATGGGTTTTGTGACGTCAACTGTGTTCCACTATATACTGTGTAATCGACACGCTGTATAATATATTCCCAGGGTTGTGAAACCATGATAAATAAGATTAAGATGATTACTCATGATTAAGAGTTAATTGTTATATAATTTTTTTTTTATAATAGAACTTATTACACCTTTTTAATATAAATTTGGTGAAAACTCAAAGAAGCAGATTATTTGTAAAAATAAAGTATAGTGAATTTTTTCTCAGTGAGCTCAGAAACATGACGGAAGTCGAGGTTTTGGGAAGGGTTCGAACAGACGCTGTGTTCTGTGATTTTTTACAGTGCTATTAGATAATTAGGCAATCAACAAACAAATTACTACATTATTAATAATTAATAAATAGGATCACTAAGTGTACATTGCACAATAATAATTACAGATTTTGGAGCTAAGCAACCGGGATTTGGCTTGGTGCTAAGGAGCACGATGAAGGGTTTACCTCTGCACGCTACGCAAAATCCAAAGTTTCTACTTAAAGTCCATTAATGATCGTAGATTTGACGAACACAAAAAGTTTTTTTTTATAGAAAGCAGATGGCAAAAGAGCATATAGTCCATCTGGTGGTAAGTGGATACTGTCGCCCATAAACATCCGTGATACATGCCAACATTAGTCCAAAAAAAAACGAAATATCGGCTATATCCATTTAATCCATTCCACTTAACATCAATTATGTTCAATCACAATAACAAAATTGACGATGGATAAAAGTGTCCGAAATAAATTAACATGTACCAACACACTTGAAATATATCTGAAATGAAAGCTTTTATTTCATAGATCTTTTAATGTTAGGGCGGTTAATGTCAAAACCGTGGACGAACTATGATATAAACCGATCCTCTATTCTTATCTTTTATATATATAGTAAAATGGCGGCAGACTAGCATACAGTCCATCTGGTGGTAAGTGGATACTGTTGTCCATCGACGATACACGCCAACATCAGTTCAGAATGACAAACGTTGGCACGTTTGTCATTCCCCCGGATGCGCTGTCTACCTTTTGAGATGTAGAAATTGATTTGGAGAAAGGGTTGAGAAAATGGGAAGGGATAGTATAGGATAGGAAAAGGATGAGATGGGAATGGGCTTTGGCATATCTCATTCACTACCGAAACACGTACGTACATTGGGAAATAGGATATAGTGTGCAATGCGGTACAATTCAAGGTAGTATTCTATGAGAGAAGGGTAACGTTGGCCAGTCGAGTGCGTCCAGCGGCTGTTGGATTGCAGCGTGCACCCTCACCACGATTTTTTTTTTAGTAAACAATCACAATTATAGTAGATCATAACAAATACATTTTATATTTGTTGCTGGATTAGGACGACGTCTTTAGACCTTTAGAGGGTTTATCGTCAAAAAGAATGTCGGGACGATTAAATTACAAAATTTTGGTCGCTTAAAATATGTAGGTAGGGTCATAAATCTGCCCTCATAATAAATATGATAATCGATCACGTATCCCTTCATATTGGAATGCGCGGGAAATGGCGTCTAACTTATACCGGAACGGAAAATGCTGACGTGTTCGAATAATATTCGACCCAAACCTATGTTAATATTGTAAACCGAAGGTAAAATCATAAACTCATAATCTGTACCTACCCACCCGAACTTATCAAGGTCGGCAAAATATTTACTCGTAAATATATATACAGTGTGTTACTAAATAAAAAAATGCTCATAAATCCGTTATATTTAAGAAGACTGTTTTGAAAGGTCGATTCTGTATTTTAATATTTTCGGACGATTATACAGAATGCAACGAAACTTTTCCCGAAACTTGAAACTATGAATTCTGCTCGCAGTACTGAATTAAATGGCATAATGAAGTTTTAAAAAGGTTAAATTATGCTAATATCTTCTTCTTCTTCTTCTCAGCCCTTGGACGTCCACTGCTGGACATAGGCCTCCCCCATTGTCCGCCATTTAGACCTATCGGCAGCGACCTGCATCCAGCGGGTGCCCGCAACCTTTATGAGGTCGTCTGTCCATCTAGCAGATGGACGTCCTCGGCTTCGTCCGCCGGTACGTGGTCTCCATTCGAGAACCCGTCTGCCCCATCGGCCATCGGTTCTTCGAGCTATGTGCCCTGCCCACTGCCACTTCAGTTTGCTAACCCGAGAGGCTATGTCGGTGACTTTAGTTCGTCTACGGATCTCCTCATTCCTGATTCGATCACGTAGGGAAACCCCGAGCATAGCCCTCTCCATAGCTCGCTGTGCGACAGTGAGCTTATTTATGAGGCCCATAGTCAGAGACCACGTCTCGGTGCCGTAGGTCATCACTGGCAACACACACTGGTCGAAGACCTTCGTCTTCAAGCACTGAGGTATTTTGGATGAGAAGACGCTGCGTAGCTTCCCGAACGCTGCCCAGCCGAGTTGGATTCGTCGATTGACCTCTTTCTCGAAGTTGGACCTACCTAGTTGGACCGTTTGGCCTAGGTAGACGTACTCGTCAACAACTTCGAGAATCGAGCTCCCGACTGAAACTGGAGTGGGCACGACATGGACATTCGACATGATTTTCGTCTTGTCCATGTTCATTTTAAGGCCCACCTGTTGGGAAACTCGATTGAGGTCTCCGAGCATTGTGCTAAGATCCTCCAGCGATTCTGCCATGACCACGATATCGTCGGCAAATCGAAGGTGAGTGATGCATTCGCCATCAACGTTGATGCCGAGTCCTTTCCATTCCAGGAGCTTGAAAGCGTCTTCCATCGCATTGGTGAAGAGCTTCGGAGAGATGACATCTCCTTGTCTCACACCCCTCTGCAATGGAATCGGCTCCGTGCTCCCTTCCTGTACTCGGACTGACATGGTGGCGTTGTTATACAAACACTTCAACACTTCGATATACCGATAGTCAATATGGCACCGCTGGAGGGACTGTAGCACTGCCCAAGTCTCGATCGAATCAAAGGCTTTCTCATAGTCCACAAACGCTAAGCATAATGGCAAGTTATACTCCTCGGTCTTCTGTATAACTTGCCGCAGCGTATGGATGTGGTCTATGGTACTATAGCCTTTTCGGAAACCGGCTTGTTCGGGAGGCTGGAAGTCATCAAACCTGCGCTCGAGACGATTCGTGATAACCCTCGAAAACAGCTTATAAACATGGCTCAGAAGCGAGGTGGGCCTACGGTCCACCCCCTATGCTAATATACTTTTATGAAAAAGTAAATTTGTATGAAAAATGTGGCAAAATTTGGGAGAGTTAACGCTGCATTCCCACAGCCTCTGGGCGCACTCGATCGGACACGTTACCCCTCTTTCAAAGAAGACTACCTTGAAATGTACTGCATTTTCTACTTTATCGTATTTCCCCAATGTAGTGTGTGAGGTATGCCAGAGCCCATTTCCATCCCATCCTATCCCTCCCCATTTTCCCAATCCATTCCTTAATCTGCAAAGGACGTGCCATAAAAAGCGACATCTACCTTTTCATCGGCGTTTCTTCCATAACACCCTGTACGTACATTTGGCTGGCTAATATAATATTTTCCTGTACAATACGTAACGTGTGCGTAACGTATACGTTTATAGCGCGTTCTCGTACCGGCGGCGATAAACATGATTGTCGCGATAAAACATGAGCGGCGCGTCATCGGAGCGACGCGTTTTATGTGCTCACGGCCTTATTTTGAAATTCATGTTAATTTTTACAAGCCTTTTTGTTGTCGAGCGATAACTTTATTTCTCTTTTTATATATATTTTTATGTACAATTACTTTACACAAATTCAATGGGATACATGTAAATAAATACAGACATTGTGATGGCATTAAATACATAGATTTTATGCTAGTTATGCAAACTGCACATGTCTGAGGGGGAGAGTGCACGCTGCAATCCAACAGCCGCGGGGCGCGCTCGCCTAGTCACGTTACACCCCTCTCACAGAAGATTACCTTGAAATGTACTGCATTTCCCACTTTATCGTATTTCCCTAATGTACTTACGTGTTTCGGTAGTGAGTGAGATGTGCCGGAGCCCATTCCCATCCCCTCCTATACTATCCCTCCCCATTTTCCCAACTCTTTCTCCAAATCCATTCCTATATCTCCAAAGGTAGGCAGCGCATCCGGGGTCGGGCCAACGTTTGTCATTTTAGACTAATGTTGGCATGTATCGCGGATGTCTATGGGCAACAGTATCCACTCACCATCAGGTGGACAGCTCGTCTGCCGCCTTCGTCCATAAAAAATAAAAAATGTCTCTAGACGTCAGAAATTATGTAGATAATCTTTGACTGACTGACTTAAGAATGAAACAGTCAATAAAGAAAGAGAATGAATTTGCTGACAACAATATGTGAAATTGAATCAAAAATCAATTAGAAATAAAATATAATATTATTTGAATATTATTAAATAGAATTATAATATAGTGGAGTGTAGGCTTTATCGGCCGGTGTCCATATTAATTGAATCTTCCGGGCTACTTGGCCGAGGTCTTCTGGAATCTCTTCTCTTTCTTACAAACGAAGAAAGAGTTGCGTTCAGTTGCGTTACTTCAGTTACTTCAATTGACTTCGAGAAGCCGAAGAGATAACATCTCTCCGAAAGTGAACGCAGTCGCCACTGAAGATGTCAACCACAGTTGTTGACAAAACGTTTGGAAGAAAGAGAAGAGATTCCAGAAGACATCGGCCAAGTAGCCCAGAAGATTCAATTAATATAGAATTATAATAATTGATTTATGCAAAATTTCTTCCCGTGCGCATTGTAAAAGGCGACTGAGGGATGACAAAGCCGCTGCTACCACAAGCTCTGGGGAACTACACCGACTCTAAAAAAGTGGACTCGCCAACCCACTTGACCAGCATTACGTTTTAAGGCCTCATGCAGGAGACAATGTTCACGAGGACGCCCATATCCAGCAGTGGATACCGAAACGGCTGGTTGCATTGCATTTATGAAAAATAACGGAACATCTACAGTGAAAAACAAAAATTATTTAAAAAAAAATAGTTTCGTTTGTTCGAAAAACAAATACTAACGCGAAATTATCCAGCGCATACAAACCGCGTTGGGAAAGTTGTGAACATTTTTAATTTCGGAACTCCACGCTTCAACACATTTAAAGTATTTTCATTCAAACAATTGTACCATTTCAGCGTGCATCCTGTGGCTTCATTTGCGAACAAAGCTCGGTCACGCTTGACCGAATTTTCGGAAACATCGTTGTTTACGATGTATGCCGTCGTAAACAATCACCGCGTTACCGCTGGGAGTTGCGGTGAGCATTGATGCAACAATCGGCCTGATTCGATAATTAATGCAGCAGTACATTCATGACCGTTTTCTTCATTCTACCGATAATTCTGTTCTCCAAGTCTCTTCTTACTATACCGGTAACCGGGTTCCTATCCAACTCTTTCGCCGCGCAGGCAGTCTCTCTTCTCGCCGACTCGCGATCCCGATGACTCCTGAAAGGCCATTAAGGCCACAAGAATTTACCCATTCCGAAAAAAAAGCAGACTCACTCAGGAACATAATCCCCATTGACATTAGAAAGGCGTGGAACAAGAATATGTACTTTTAAACGGATGCTCCGGACACATTACCTTCATCTTCACAGACTTAGCGCTTTTGTACTTATTTGTATGTATATTTATTATATGAGTGTATGTGTATGTATTTATTATGATATATATGTATGTATGATATGTATATATATGTATTATAAGTATTGATCATGTACATTTATTTGCAGGTAAATTATTTATTCTGTTTGTCGTATAAGTAATATATTAATACCTCTCATCGCATCCCCAATGTATCTCTCTGATCAATCCAAAAGGTTAGCTGGTAGAGAACGCCCTAAGGCATTGAGCTCGCCTTTTGTACCATAATGTGCAATCAACTTTTTTTAAATAAATAACGAAGACACTTTACGTAAATAAGAAACTGTAAAAAATACAAGGCAAGATGTTTAGACAAGAAGACAAGAAAAGATTATTAATTTATTGATTAAAGATTTATAAAAGATTTATTTAAGTGAGTGCTATCACCAAAAGAAAAAAATAGAGATTACTATACATGAAATGTACAAATAGCGCCATCTGCCAGCCAACCTTTGACTCAGAGGAAATAAATATTTTAATCACAGGTAGATGATGTACAGTATACCCACATATATAAATATATACATACGTGTTGTAAATCTAAATACACAATAGAATACTTACTCTTATACTCATATTTAGTGTAAGCAATACGATGATAAGAGATAATAAATAAGCATTTACGTGATCCCTTACCAAAATACTGATAAGGTCACTGTGCCTCAATGCATTCTCGTATAACTGAACTAAATAAAACGAATATGAATCAAAAGTAACCCGTTTACATAACATTAATGTGCCACCACGATAACAAAAGTTTAAATAAAATCTTATGTAAATACCGACCAAATTATTTATGTCCTCAAGTTTATGGCAGTTTCCCTAATGGCTCATTTACACAAGGGGAGTTTCTCGAACGCGAGCAGGAGAGAACATCGGTTAGAAGCTAGTATAAACAACTGTTATCACCATCTCATCATTATTGTCGCTGTTATCATGGAGTTTTTATCACCATTTGAACAGGTGTAGGCGAGAATTGTATGTAGCTTAGTCGCATACGAGAATCGTATGCAATATTCTCGCCCGAACTTTTCGAAAACTCTCCTTGTGTAAATGATCCTTAACGCTAATAGGATTATGGTACATAATCGCCACGTGTAACCGCAACCACGACGCCACGTGTAGGTGCGGCCGTACAATTAATAAATTTAGGGGGTCATTCGCGAATGAATACCAACCTCAATACTGAATACTGGGAACCACCGTTTTGTTTACAATTATTACCGTCGTAATTTCATTTTACACCATAATTCATGTTAGACAAAAAGGGGTGAAGATTATTTTTTAGACGTGGCTAGAGATTTCGTTTTTCGTTTTCTATTTGGCGTCTCCTAACCATGATGTCCAGGATAAGAAAAAAATATTTAAAAACAAATTAAACGTGTAAACTTGTTTTTTTTTTTGCTAAAACTATATCGATGTTATTTCTTTTAAATTGAATAAACGCAACAAATTCATCTGCAAATGTCTGTAGTTTTTAAAATATTTCGTATTTAAAATTTGCATTTAATATTGTCTGGGTGCTTGTACCTTTACCAGAAATATGATACAATTGAATCTCGTTATATCATCAATGGTACGACATTGCAAAAAGTTGACACTATTAGAGACTTGGGAGTATTTTTTGATAAGAAAGCTCACTTTTATACCGCATCTGGACATACATACGGTCGAGTTAATACGGTAAAGAAGGTCTCTAAGATGCTTGGCTTCATTCTTAGAAATAGCAAGGTAATTTCGTATGCCTAAAACGAAGATTTTGTTGTACAATTCCTTCGTACGGAGCGTGTTGGAGTGCTGCGGCCGGCGTACTGTGAACACATTTTGCAACTCACTTTATCAGGCTTGAAAGGATACAAAGACGACTTCTTTGGCACCTAACGTACAGTACTGGAAAAGCAAGAGCCTTACCGTCTTAGTCAGATCGACAGATCTATCGAAATTAATTAATAGCTGCAACGACTCTGTAGACATTCTTGGGGACTCTTTGGCCGAATTTAAAAAAAAAAGAACTGTATGATTATACTGGAAACTAATTGGATTATGGATTAAACTGATTGGGTCCTAATAAAGTCTTAACGTTAAAATTGTTGTTATGTTTATACTAAATACACATACTACTTAATTTTTTTTTTATGTACGATGGCGTCAGACGAGCATTATCTTATTTACCTAATGTACGTACATGTTTCGGTGGTGAGTGAGATGTGCTATCCTATCCTTCCCCATTTTCCCAACCCTTTCTCCAAATCCATGCCTATATCTCCAAAGGTAGGCAGCGCATCCGGAGGCGTGAAAACGTTTGTCATTTTGGACTAATGTTGGCATCTATCGCGGATGTCTATGGGCGACAGTATCTACTTAGTATCAGGTGGACTGTATGCTCGTCTGCAGCCTTCGTCCGTAAAAAAAAAGATAAACTGAAAAATTGCAAGTTTTCAATTAGACCCACGATCTTCGACTCTTCTCATTCAATCACCACCGACGAAATTGTTAAAGTCGTGGCGCGTCGACCCACCTGGCCGAAAGGCGTCCCGCAATCCGTTTCCACATACGAGCTCTCCATTCCAGAAACTTTTATAGTGTCACAAGGTAAGTGTGAAAAGTGCTATTTTAAAAACAATACGCATATGGAAAGCGTCATGAATATGTCAAACTGTCGATCGGTATTAAATTCGAGCTTTTTACGGATCGTCGTAAAATTTACGATCGTAAGAGTAAGGTGTTTTATTCTGCCATATAAAATATAATAGTTTTCTATCGCGAATGTTGGTACAGACGGCTAAGTAAAATCTAAATTTCGTCGAACGCATGCATGGTGTTTCTGACTTTTTTTATAAGAAAGATAGCGCACGAGTACGTGACGTTTCGGAATATATACTCTGCACAGTGATAGAAACTAAAAGGAAATCGGCTTAGTAGTTTTTGATATTAGCGTGGGTAAACGGAATAAACCTCTAGCCTAGAGCTTTTCTGGGATTTCGAAGTTTGAAGAGGTACTATACATTTCTTAAATGGCAAAATCAATTTACGACCTTATTGATCGTAATCGATTTTATTCACTTTTCGAGAGTAAACAAAACACTTTCTATACCAGCTTTAACTGGTATAAAAATCGATTATACCAGTTTTAACGTAAGTTATGGAGAAAGTCAGTATTTTTTTCAAGTAAGATATAAACAAATCACACAAATCCACTGTTTTAATGTGATTTAAAAGCTTGTCGTGAGATTTTCGCATCAATTTAATTAAATAGAGATACAATCATTTCAATTTACAATTCAAATTTCAAATACAATTAATATTATTAAATTTGCACTCTGGGCTTCTTTTTATGACGTTTTAACGGGGCATTTTTTTGCAGAACCCTAGCTCCTGAAACATCGAATAAAAAAATCAAAACGTAGTGACATGCTCATATCTGTAACATTAATAAATAATTGCCCTATTGACGAAATTCAGGAAGGAAACAGGGGAATACGTTTGTATGGACAATACGCTGCTGTCGTCATCCCGATTCCGCTCATACTCCCCTCTTAAATGGAACCTCAGGGGTAAGAGCCGAGGATTTCAAACTCACTACCTTATGAATGAGAGTCGAGAATATATACCCATAGACTATGACCATGATTGTTTACATTACTTCTTTTATAGAAAGAATGCAGAAAATGAGCAGACACTTCACCTGGTGGTAAGTGGATACTGTCACCCATTGACATCCGCGGTACACACCAACAACAGTCCAGTATGGCAAATGTTGGCACGCATTCGGATAGATATGCGAATGGATTCGGTGAGGGAAATGGGGAGGGACGAGATGAGAATGTTCTCTGGCATATCTCAGTCATTACTGAAACACATACGTACATAGAGGAATAGGATACAATGGAAATGTTAACGGTCACTTAAAGGTAGTCTTCGGTGAGAGAAGGCCAATGTGGCTAGTCGAGTACAGTCGACCCCCGGTAATCCGGCGCCTGTCTAATCCGGCAGCCTTTGCAATCCGACATGCCAAATATGTATGTACTTGTAGCAGCCTTACCTGAAACATAAAACATAAATTAATAAAATACAATAAACAAACCTATAAAATATATGTATACATAAATAAATATATACTTATACACATAAAACAAATAAGATGTTTATACTAAATCTAAAAACTATTCACAAAAATATTTTTAAAATTTTATTGTAAAAACTCAAGAGCGTCGCAATCCTTCTGAAGCGTCGCTATTGTTCTCACCTCTGCGCTCGCGCCGACAGGTACCCGCCGACCGGCCGGAGTCGAAATCATTGTTTAACATCGAGCGCACGCTAGTCTGGCTAAACTCAACGGTGCATCTTTTTTGGTTTCGTATTAATATAACTGTGCTCACGAAAAGATTTAAGTGCTTACTTGTGTCGATTGTGCAAACTGTAATAGACGTTTGAACGCATATAAAGTGACTTTCATTTGTGTATCTCCTAATCAAACATACCACATACTTATGAACGACAAATCTTCGTCAATGTTTTATTGAACAGGTTACAACTTGTCACGTGGCTGCGTCACATAGACGCGTACTGTCTTAGTCAGTTTTCTTGCAGTGACGGCAGCGGGCGTTCACGTAGTATGTTGCAATGACTTCGTCAACCCAAAAGCACAAAACATTAACAAGAAAAAAAGTGAGATTTTAGAGCGCCCACATCGAAATGAATCTTTTAGTAAGTAAGTCTTTTAGTATCGAATGAATTACAAGGTACCCCTTTTCAAAAAGTTCCGGACTACAAGGGCTCAGAGGCAGTATTCTATAGTCCGACAAATCGGTTAATCCGACACCGCCTTGCAGAACATTTGTCGGTTTACTGCGGGTCGACTGTATTCCCAACAGCTGTGGAATTACAGCGTGCAAAAAAAATATGCTCGTCTGTAGCCTTCATTCATAAAAAAAGGAACTTTCGCAATTATACACGATTCCATAAATAGTTGGAGCTTTTTTTACATACAGTCGATTGTACATTTCCAGACAGTAAAGTGATATCAAATGTTTTCCGTTTTTCATACGCCACTGCATAACATTTTGATACCACGCCACTGATTTGGTTTTTATTCGCCTTCTCAAAAGGCATCGTAACCAACACGAATGATATAGATATTTTTTACAGCTTTCGCTACATCATTCTATTATAGTTTTTACAAGCTTTTATTCAACTTTGCATGTTTGTTAGTTTGTTTTAATGATTTTAACCCACTTCCACTTCTACTACTGCCTTGAAATTTTACACATGTCTGATGACCATGCCCTGATGCTGCAGCCATGAAGGCCAGCGCACTGTGGAACTCCTCAACGGTGAACAGTAAATACATCCTGTTTGGGCTCGTTTCGTTGAGTTCGCAAATTTGATGCCAAAAAGTTAGTGACATGCACTAGTCTGTAACCCGTGCAGGAAAAGAAAAACTGCAAAATCAAAATCAACTGAATTATATATGTTACTGGAATTAAATGAATTATATATGTTACGGGTTGAAAAATTTATGCAATTTAGAATACTAAAAAGAAGTCAATAAATTAAAGGTCAAAAAACTTTTAAAAATAAGCCATTATGAAAATGCACTAAAATATAATGTGGTTTAATAGGCGAATGACGCTTTTCCACATAAACGTATTCCCCTGTTTTCTCAAATTATTATTTTCTAATTATGTTACAGATATCTGACATGAGCACGTCCATTACGTTTTTTTTTTTTTTATTAATTTATTTCTTATAGCAGACACCAACAAATTGTAGAAATACTTATTTCGTCCCGCTCATTGGTATCTCGGCAGCGAGCGATGCAACACTAGTACAGACTAGTGTTGCCGATCGATAGCTGTGCAACAGAAAGAATATCGATAGGTCTGTCGGTAGTATCGAAATTATCAATAGCATAGCCGCGCCGTTAATGATATCCGATACCATCGACACATCGATAATATCGCCGTCCTTCAATAGTATTACCATATTCCATGATATTGAAAGTATCGACACTATAGAATTTGGCATATTATTGTTGAAAGTGGAATCCTACGGTAAATTAAAAGAAATATTGTTATTTAAGTAAAAAAATTAGACTACGATTAATCAAGTATCAAAATTATCATTTCCACTATATTTAGTGATAAACTATTGTTTTTTTAATTTGATGGTCTTTACCACTCTTGCTTGACTGATTTTTAATTGATTTTCGACATCGGAACTAACGATAATTCGGCAACACTACATACATGACACCCTTATTCTTATACTTTTAATAAAAATTAATCGACTTTCTTTTAAAATGAACCGCTCTTTTTTTCCTTTTGTCTTCCTTCTGAAATTCAAGTTCAATTTCGTGTACTTTCATCCACTTTGCTGAATGAAAGTTACTAACAAATAAAATGAAATGGATTCCGTGGGTCCCTCCATCCACAGAAAGCCAGATTTAACTTTTGTCAAAAGAATGTTTGCGAGGGAAAATCGACATTTCTAAAGAATAATCGGAGAAAATCGATCCATGCCATTTGTCTTTGGTTTACTTCAATTCCTTCACCGACTAGATTTAGTTTTATTAAGTAACTTATTTATTAAACTAGTAAGTTTTATTAACTTTCTAAAGTTTAATAGCGTTTTTTTTTATTTATTTTTTTAATTTATTTATAAAGCACACAGCAGAATTATAGCATTAGGTACGTGTAAGAAAAGGAACAAACAAACAAATAACAACTAGCTAAAATTCCCAATAATGTATACGTAGCGTACGCACGTTATTTTAATAAAATCTGAACAAATTTTTAAACTAGTAAAATAATACGATATTTTTTTGGAGAAACATCAAACAAATCAGAACAATTCATCAAACCCACAGAATTTTCAGGAGATTGTATTTGAATAGACCCATTGACGAATGTCATACCAGGCGTGGTGGCCTTTCTTGACAGTTGACAGTTGACTATATTGTAAGTGTGACACATACTATGAACGGGATTATTACGAGCAACATCGCTATTATTTACAGGAATAAAGAATGACTGAAAATGTCGAACCGATCTTGTACTGACAGAAAAGTTACCAGGATGAATATTGTGTATTTAACGGTTGTCATTTTTTTTCTTTTCTTATGTGGTAATTGTGCAATTAGAACATTCTGACAGTGTTTATTTTCTTAATAATTATGGTCAAAACAACGTGAAACATCTTGTCAATGTCCAGTTATGCCGAAGCAAGTAAGGAGTCGCTCAGTAAAGTGATAATAGCTTCACTGAAGACAGAATAGGACATTGTATTTTGCAACGTTGTATTTGCGGTTGGCGACACCTAGGCGCCTATTAAATAGGTAGATTTAATAGGCAAACTGTAAAGGAGGTTGTATTTGTTTGATGACTTATTTGAACGTTGCTATACAATACACACTACTACATTATTCCAGACTTCATTTCGTCTAACAATAGCTAGAAACGATTGGCCTTCCGCGTGCAGTGGGTTAGAATGAACTTAATCCAACAGATAGTAATCCGACGATTGCGTCCAGGTGTAAAGAGAAGCAATTATTGGAGGAATGGAGTAGACCGAGTATGTGAACGTGGCGGTAAATTGACTGTCTGTACGTATCTACAACTGTAGAGTTAGATTTGTACAGAGTGCTAAACAAAGCATTTAGCCTTCCTCATCCGATGTTTCTTGTTTATTTCTTTGTATATAAAAAAGAACGAAACAAATCCTGTTCGTAAAGTATCGATTTTGACAGAAACTGTTAAACCTAGCCAAGACACAATACGCGTGAATACTTGACATTAGTGATACACGCCAACATCAGTCCAGAATGATAAACGTTGACAAGTCCTTGGATCATGAGCGGTTTTTTGTTGTCCTTGTTCAAGAAAAGTAAGGTATAATTTTATTTCAAACGCAAGGGTCGTCAGTCTCTTGTCCATAATCTCCGTCATCTTCCGTTTGTGAAAGCCCAAGCCGTCAGTTAGTTTAACTAAAGAGTCTGCTACAGACCACTTTTGTAAAGAAAGATCCTTTCTCACCATCCATTGATACTTTATCAGAAGGTATCAGAAAGTCAGTATCAACTACATTTAATTCATCTATCAGATTATTAATAGTTATCATTAATAATTCCTTTATCAGGAGGTGATGAGAAAGGCTCTTAGAGTGGATTGCGAAACGAGACGTTTTGTATCCGCCGAATCGATGCTCGCTACTTGGTACAGGGATTGTCAACTCCATCCCGTAATAATCGATCTCACTGCAAGTACCTTAGCTTTTCCAGTCAAATAAAAGAAAGATTAGAATTGACATTTTAATATTTGACGAGTCTACTGTTGTAGAGGCGATTATATTAGTAATTATTATTTTCCAGACATTGCTGTGTAATATCTCTTGACATGACTCCCAGTTGACTTATCTACAAAGTTGAATGCGCGAGTCGTGCTTGTATTATTTCTCTCACCACTGAGCTCCGACTGGTGATGGTCGATAAAAAGTGACGTGACATGATCGATGTCGATAAAATTTTATGCGGACTTCTGTCACCATACATATTTTACATAAGCCTTGTCGCTGCGTGTGTAGGAAAATTGGCTTTGAAAAGTAAATAGTGGTCCCTAGAAATTTATTTCTTTTTTAACAAATGGTTGCGCAAGTGATGTGTTTCGTGTTTTATTTATTATAAATACATTTTTAGAATATAGCTGTAAATTGTTAATGGCACGAAATACTTCTATACGGTGCCAGTGGTGAGACATAGGCTAATAAAGAAGAAAGAAGGTGTGTACTAGATTATTTTCAGATTGGGTTTTATTCGTAAATCATAGATACAGAACAGGCGTTATCAATATAAAATTATATTTTGCTATGTGCCCCCATACGACATAGAATTAAATTTCTTGCGACTAAATAATAAAATCTTAACTACCCAATAAAAAATTATTTGACACAAAATAACACCCATTCCAACATCAGTGGTCGGCATATCATCAGTTTATCGATATCGACAAATTATTTATCGGAACACCCACAACACTATCGTAAAGGTGTTGGCCGTCTAGGAGCGATTCCATTTGCATTCATAATAACCACGTCTGATTAGCTGAAAGTTGATTAGTAAACGTACTGCAACTTGTTGAAGGAATGAGATTATATTTTCAACTTCCATTCTTTTCTTCGTGAATATTCATTGTTCATATTCAGACAGAATTAATGTTGTTGTCGTCAAGAGCGAGCTAATTTTCGACATTGAACAATGAATTTTATACGAAGTGAGAGTGTATTTGTAAAGGTCACATAGAACGGAGATATTATTTTCGCTCCTGTGGCTTGTCAACTTTCTATTGTTCTAAATTGGACTGAAATTTTATTCAAAACTATTTATTTGTAACTTAGTTTGGTGTATATAACAGTTCAGCTGTTCACAGTAAGCTGCTTACTCTTCAGTTTCTAATATATATTATATTATTTTGATTTTAAAAATTTCAACAAAGCCTCAAATATTGGCTTACGATATTACCTATCACCGATATTACGATATTACGCAATTTCGTCCATACTGCGATAAACAACGACATGAGCAAAATACGCCAGAATGCTTCACATAATGCAGATATCGAGACTAGATGACGGTCGTTCAGAGAAACTCTGGTAGAAACAGGACAGCGCGAACTTAAACCACATAAAGTCAAAAAGAAGAACTGTTGGGTGACAGGGGAAATCTTGGATCTTATGGATCGCAGAAGAGAGCACAAGGGCACAGACGACAACCAGTACCAGGCAATCAATGCGTGGTTGAACAACCAATGCGCAGAAATAGAAAGGCTGGAGGCAGTGTATGACTGGCGCAACATGCACAAAAAGATCAAACAGATGACTGGGGAGACAAAATCAAACAACTCCCACACACTTCTCGATGGCAGTGGTAACCTGGCTATGTCAATTGAGGAGAAACTAGAAATTTGGCAACGTTACATAGCCTCTCTATTCGACGACGATCGGCCAGCATTGGCAGAAAAAGCTGATGATCCAGAATGCGGTGGTCCACCTATCACCAAAGATGAAGTAGCTTGTGTCATTAAACTAGCCAAAACGGGCAAATCTGTTGGTCCCGACGAAATACCTGTGGAGTTGCTCAAACTAATAGAATATGAAAATCTGGATCTGCTCACCGATCTCTTTAACGATATTTACTCTTCCGGCCACATTCCGTCAGACTGGCTAAGATCCATTTTTGTCACAGTGCCCAAGATAGCCGCCGCAAAGAATTGCAACGAATACCGTACCATTTCTCTAATGAGCCATGTATTAAAGATCTTTTTGAAAGTTCTTCACAAAAGGTTATACCACAAATGTGAGGAGCATATTTCGAGTTCACAATTCGGTTTTAGAAGTGGTCTTGGTACTAGAGATGCTTTATTTGCTTATCAGGTGCTAATACAAAGATGTTGGGATGTGAATCAGGATGTGTTTGCGTGCTTTATTGATTACGAGAAGGCGTTCGACAGAGTCCAACATACGAAATTGATAGGCATGCTGCAGGATGTAGGGCTGGACGCCAAAGACATTCGGTTCATAAGAAACTTGTACTGGAACCAGACTGCCAGTGTACGTGTAGATGATGCGCTCACCAAAGAAGTGGAAATTTTAAGAGGTGTTCGCCAAGGCTGTGTATTATCTCCGTTGCTGTTCAACTTATACTCTGAAAATATCTTTTTGGAAGCTCTAGCTGATATAGAGAGTGGTGTAATAGTGAACGGGAAGGTAATAAATAACATCCGCTATGCTGACGATACAGTCTTGTTGGCGACCTCCATGGAGGATCTGCAGGAGATGTTGAGTGTAGTACAACGTGTGAGTGCCGCACACGGCCTTAATATCAACATCAAAAAGACCAAATCGATTATTATTACGAAAAATCCATCACTTTCAAGCGATCTATACTGCAATGGTCAAAAACTGGAGAGGGTCCACAAGTATAAATACCTGGGTTGCTACGTCGATGATCAGGGTAGCCATAGCTTGAAGATACGTTGCCGGATCGAGCAAGCACGTAGTGCATTCTCAAAACTCAAAAATGTTCTGTGTAACAAGAAGCTGAACATCAAACTTCGTACCCGTCTTGCCCACTGCTTTGTCTTTTCCATACTACTATACGGCGTGGAATCGTGGACACTCACGGAAGCCATGTGTAAAAAGGTAGAGGCGTTCGAGATGTGGGTGTATAGGCGAATGCTACGTATATCTTGGAGAGACAAAGTAAGGAACGAAATTGTATTACAACGAATGGGTAAATCGCTTGAAATTCTCACCACGATAAAAAAGAGAAAGCTCGAATATCTCGGCCATATCATGCGAAGTCCTAAATATGAGCTACTACAGCTAATCATCCAAGGAAAGATTCAAGGCAAAAGAAGTGTGGGAAGACGAAGGATATCGTGGCTGAAAAACCTACGCCAATGGTTCAACACCAGCACTCGATCACTATTCAGATCTGCTGTATCGAAGGTTAAAATCGCTATAATGATTGCCAAACTGCGCGAGCGGACGGCACCATAAGAAGAAGAAGATTACCTATCGTTTGTAAGTCTTTAGTAGGTACTTTTAGTGTTTATTTGTTCATTATAGCCACGCGTAGCCACGTAAACTATAGCCATTATAGTTTTGTGCCACATATGGCAACTTTTTTTAACGAGTCGGTCTACGTGGCCGAAGGGCCTCCCACGTTACGTTTCCCCATACCTCCTGCTACAGGTATGACCTGCACACTGCTGTTTCAGCTTGCTGATCCTTTGAGCTCTGTCGGCAAATTATTCGTTTCAGTTTGTGTCCAGTACTTGGAGCATAGACGCTTCCATTGCTTGCTGAGCGACTTTGTACTTGTCAATCAAACATTCGACATCATATGACATAACGGGCAGAACGTATTGATTGAAGCCATTGTGACGGCGATAATAAGGGACACATTTTCCCAACAGCTGCCCAACCGAGATGAGTACATGTGTCCATTGTCATTGTTCATTGCCCCGTTGTAAATAGAAGCGTGTAGTGGTGACGTCGGAGAACCCTCTAGGGTGGAGGAAGCGAGTGCTCATACACTTTTCTCTTTGTACCTCCATTTAGTAGAATTTCAAAATTTAAAATTCATACATTAATGTAATTTATATAAATTACACATATAAATTGTATTAATTTGTATAAATATAATTTATATAAAGTTTGTACTCGCATTTTATCATTCCTCTGTGTTGAACTTGTATGCATCTGTTAAAGTATTGCAGACATTATGTTGAATTTGCAATTTTTTATCATTTGTATTTTTTTTGTGTAAATGCTGTTAGTGTATCTTGTAAATGAATAAATAAATTACATTTCCTGTGCGTAGTGTATTTATGCATTAATTATTTATTTGAATAAATACATATAATATTTTATTTAATTTGATATGTATATGTATGTGTTTGTATATTCTACTCACTCCAAATTTATTTTATATAATATATTGTTTTTTACTTGCACCTACCATACCATCAATCGCCCCAAAGTAGAAAGTAGACAAGTAGTGCCACTAGGAGAAAGTCCTGTACTGGACACAACTCTGGAATAGCTTACCGGTTGGGTATTAGAGAGGCTCCGTCAATTGATGTCTTCAAATCGCGTGTATCTGAACCCTTTTTTTTTTTTATATAGAAGAGGGCGGACGAGCAAGCGGTCTCACGTGATGGTAAGTGTTACTGCCGCCCACGGACACCTGCAACACCAGGGGGTATGCGAGCGCGCCGCCGACCTTGCAAATTCCTATTCACAGCTTTCTTGAAGAACCCCATGTCGTAGTTTAATGGGAAGACCTCTTGAGGCAGTTCGTTCCACAGCCTACGGGTTCGCGATATAAAATAATTTTTGGACCGAACAGTACGCGACACCTCCGTATCTAGGAAATGCGGATGGACCGCACTTCGGTGACGGGAGGTGCGGTTGTAGAAATCCGAGGTGGGAATTATATTGAACAATTCTTCAGAGCATTCCCCATTGTACAGGCGGTAGAACACACAGAGAGATGCAACGTCCTTCCGAACGCTGAGGGGTTCTAAACTGCCCGTGAGAGTGGGATCGTTGACAATACGAACAGCACGTCGTTGGATGGAGTCAAATGGGTCCAATTGGTACTTTTTACTCAAACAGTGTGAATGACTGATATGTTTATTATTATCTTATTTATATTTTTACGTATGTATGTATAGATGTATATATGTATGTGTATGTGTATGTAAATTTATGTTGTATTATGTACTTAGTGTAATAGTATCAAAACGCTATTATATTTAGCGGCACTGCCCTTAGCCTGCTCTCAACCACCAAAGGTTAGCTGGAAGAAAATGCTATATTAAGTTCGCCTTTGTACACACATTTTGGTGCAATAAAGAATTTATCTATCTATCTAAGTCCGTCCGCCCTCTGTTAAAAGAATAAAGTGTACATAAAATAATAATAATAAAATGTATACTGTTGAGATAAAGTCTCGATTGAAGCTAAGCTTCCTTCTCTACGCAGTACTTGTTACCACTTACTCACTGGCATACAAGTTTGTTAGTCTTAAAAAGAGATTTTCGCTTTCCTACGAAAATATTTCGTCACGTTTTCCCCAGCTCTGACCCAGATTTGAATAACTCAATTTAGCAGAAGTTTTTACAGGCAATATTCATTCATTAACAACTAAAAGCTTATATTGAAACCTTAAAAGATAAAAATTGTATTGCACTCGCTCTTGCTAACGAGTTATTAACGGGAGGGCAGTGACCTATCTGCAACATTGCAGGGGCGTTTGTTTAGTAAAATGGCGAAGTGATGAAATTAAGGGTGGGACAAAAACGATTTGTCGACTACCATAGCATATTGAAATACAGTTGTCCATTCTTTGCTAATTTTGATTTTAGTATTGTGGGCGCGGAGGTTGCATAAATGAGTCCACATATATTCGAGGAATACGTTTATTCTCCAGTTATATTACACTTGTATATATCGATGGATAAATTATTTACGTGACTACAAGATGGCGGAACGCGTGTGTCGGAGCGGAGTCTAGCGTGCGCGACCTATCGACGTGAAGGTGGCTTTCTGACTGGCAAGTTCGGGAAAACCGAGTCGCGTCCGAGACGCGACGGAACAAGCCGATCGTTCGCTGGTATCGGCGCTCGGGCGCACGAGTACATCTCGACCACCACAGTATTATTAATTGAATCTTCCGGGCTACTTGGCCGAGGTCTTCTGGAATCTCTTCTCTTTCTTCCAAACGTTTTGTCAACAACTGCGGTTAGTTCTAAGTTGCGCTCGAGAAGCCGTTGAGATAACATCTCTCCGAAAGTGAACGCAGCCGCCACTGAAGATGTCAACCGCAGTTCTTGACGAAACGTTTGGAAGAAAGAAAAGAGATTCCAGAAAACCTAGGCCAAGTAGCCCGGAAGATTCAATTAATATGGACACCGGCCGAGAAAACCTACACTCCACTTTGATTTTAGTACTTGTTTTACATTTTCCGTGTGGTGTAGACCGATTTTAGAATAGAACCTAAGGGACTAAAGCGACTAAGGGTTAACAAAGTCGCTACCACAAGCCCCGAGGAACTAAAAAAGTGTACAAAAAGCTCACCTTTAAAGGTGTGGGCTGGCCAACCCGCTTGGCCAACGTATCCATTTATTTTCTGTTCGATCTGATGGTGAACTGGTGGGGCATTAAGTCCGCTATTTGTACACGTCAAATAGTTGTGCAGTGAAATTTAAATAAATAAAAATATTGTTTCACGACACACATTAGATATTTTCAGGTAGTCTTTTGTGAGTGTGTTGTAACTTGCGCATTCGGACTGTTGTGAGACTGCAAAGTGCATTATTCTGCTCATAAGTGGAACACTTTATGAATAGGTACTCGTATGTCTATGAAGTATCCATCACTTTAAGTTCTTCTAAGCGAATAGAAACTGGAGTGGAATAGAAATAGATCTACACTTAGCGCTAGCAATCATCAGTCTTATTACATCTGTGACTGAGCTGTGAAATTACACAGCTGATGTCACTACCATGATTAGTTGATTACACTTCGATGTCAGTGAATTATAATGACTACCAAGTTTCAGTTATAATGTGTCTCCGGATTCAATATTGAAAATATATCATTACCTTCAGCGTAGATATTGATTAAGGCAATATCAGCGTATTCAAGTTATAAATGTTGCTAATACTCATAAATAGCAGGCAAATATTAACAGAATTAATAATGTCACAACTTCTATTACAAAGCGGGGGTGGAATTAGACCGTCTGTTTCAGGGTTGCTAGGAGTATATATCTTGGGTAGTGTGTTTAAAATTTTAATCAGTGCAACTTTTAGCACGAACGAGAACCGCTGTAAAAAGCAACAATACTGTGAAAGAGGTCAAGGATAGAAGTGGATGGATGGATCTTTGCCGTCCTTTACACTGTTGTATATGTACAGAAGCGGTTTCTCAATTGTTTACATTAGAAATACACACCCTCAGAGAGGAGTGGGGAGTGTAACCGTTCCCCACTCTCCACTCCCCAAATTTTCCAACCCCTTTCCTAGATCTCCAAAGGTAGCCAGTGCATTCGGGGGAGTGTCAACTTTGGTCATTCTGAACTACTAATGTACCGCCACTATATCTTATTCCCCCGATGTACGTACGTGTCTAGGTAGTGGATGAGATATGTCAGAATCCATTCCCATTCCATTTCTATTCTATCCCTGTCAATATTCCGAACCCCAATTTTCTCGTAGATTTCCAAATGTAGACAATGCGTCGACGTGCCAGCATTTGTCATTCGTGTTAGGATGTCGCGAGGCGACAGTATCCACCAGGCGGACGGTAGGCTCCGTTGTCAATTTGTTTTTAATAAAAATCATTGGGAAAAATTTGTTCGATCGCTCAATCGAACTTCAGCTTTAACGTCCCATTGCAGGGAGGGCTAAGGCCTTCAGTAAATCACTACGGAGTTTCGGTCTATGATCGCAGATCCAGTGCCGATTTATTAATTTACTCTTTTTGCACTATATTGTACATAGGCGGACTTAATGCCTTAAGACATTCTCTTTCTCTAGTCTACCATTGGTTAAATGTGAAAAATTCATCTGTATAAATAATAGTTATATATTGATAATTTGCTTATATGATAAAATATATAAATATACATACTAAAAATAGAGATTAAATATAGATTGGTGGATTCACATGCTGCAATTTTTTTTTTAATTCAAGATAGTGATAATTTTGACAACTAAATTATTTCTTCTAAAATATCCTTGTGATCGATTACACACTGTCGTTATCGTTGTGCAAACCTTCAATTGTTCATGTATTTTGTAGGTATAATTTTGTATTACTATAATAATTATTTAGTTTGAATGTACAGTGTTACTGTGCCTTTAATAATAAAAATAAAATGAAATCTCTTGGAGTATGTGAACTAGAAAACAGGTCCCCGTATTTTTGTTAAAAGAATTACAAAATGCACTTCGATACTACGCTGCGTTGCGAGAGCAACCACATCACGTGTTCATAAAGTGTGTGACAAACTATCAACAACTTAGTCTTAACCGAATTAAGGTCGAAATTCTCTTAACCCCAATCGTAAATTTGGTCTTAAAAGACGTTAGAGCTGGTGTCGAGAGTGGCTTTTAGTTTTCGTGAGAATTGTTGCAGTTCTCTTTGACATTTTTAGTCGATGTAATTTTGAGATTTAATCTATTTGTGAACTAGCGCTGACAGCGACTTGATTCGCGTGAACTTTACTGATTCCCCGGAAACTCTATACATAATCTATCACGTTACCCCTCTCTCACAGAAGACTACCTTGAAATGTACCGCATTTCCCATTTTATTTTATTTCCCTAATGTACATACGTGTTTCGGTAGTGAGTGACATGTGCCAGAGCCTATTCCCATCCCTCCCCATTTTCCCTTTCTCCAAATCCATTCCTATATGTCCAAAGGTAGGCAGCGCATCCGGGGGCGTGCCAACGTTTGTCATTTTGAACTAATGTTGGCATATATCGCGAATGTCTATTGGCGACAGTATCCGCTTACCATCAGGTGGACTGTATGCTCGTCTGCCGCCTTCGTCCATAAAAGAAAGCATACACCCAGACTCGAATAAACATTCGACCGGTTCGACCGGAAATCGTACCCGGCACCTTTTGCACGGCAGGCAGGGTCACTACCAACTGCGCCAATCGATCAATCAATGGATTACTATAGTCAGGATTGTATCGTATATACCGAGTTACCGACTTCACCTGCTGTCAGGCGGTAACTTTTCCATGAAAAGTGGAAAGTAGTTCAGATCGCCGATTAGATATTATCACTACGTTGTCGGAAGTCGAGGAAATTTGCCAGTTAAGTGTAAATGGTACTTCCGCTAGTTTACTTAATAACTTAGTCTTTAACTTATCAATTCTGAACGATCTTCCGAAATCGTCTGCGGTTGAATTTAACCTCATTTTACGTGACCTGGTTTAAACTTAATTATGACACTAGGATATGAGTCCATTTTGTGGAATATTATAAATGTAATATTATAATTTACACAAACGTCTAAGTTAATTAGAAAACTTATGTCACGATTGACATAACATTCCTAATCAGTCTATATCGTCCCACTCCAGGGTACAGGCATCCCATAGTAAAGTGTAGACTTTCTCGACCGGTGTCCATATTAATTGAATCTTCCGGGCTACTTGGCCGAGGTGTTCTGGAATCTCTTCTGTTGCGCTCGAGAAGCCGAAGAGATAACATCTCTCCGAAAGTGAACGCGGTCGCCACTGAAGATGTCATTTATTTATTTTATTTATTTATTTCACAAACAATATATATTGTGTCGGAATTTCTTATAAACTAGGTATAAATTATAAAGTTTAAATTCATATGCAAGTCCCTATTAAGTATTAATATTATGTGCCTACTCTATTTTATTGTTTTTTCTTTATCTTTAAAGTATTCATTTACAGAGTAATAGCATTTTTGAAGGAGAAAGGATTTTATACCACGTTTGAAGGCAATCACACTGGTTACTGACTTTAAATGTAATGTCAACCGCAGTTGTTGACGAAACGTTTGGAAGAAATTCCAGAAGACCTCGGCCAAGTAGCCCAGAAGATTCAATTAGTAATCCCATAGTAAACCACTGGACGGTTTCTGGTTATAATCCACCACGAGGACAAATTGCGGATTGATGGACACATGTGCTCCAAATCTTCTTAATAATTCTCGAGCTCGAGCTAGTGATAATTTCAAAAATCCTTACTTAAATTGATACTCGGTGGTACGGCCCGAGGAATATCTAACGAATGGGAGTCAAGATATTCACCGCTCTGATTCCGTTATCGAACTGTAATTAGTTCTTTTAGCAACTAATAAATCTGAAACGACCTGATTCATGGTCCCCAGGGTTTGCCTCCCTTGCACCCCCTATGTCCATAACGGCAGATGAGCACAACCGCCAATAAATACTACATATCCTTATCTGGACTCACGTCACTGAGAATCCTAGTCGAGTCTATTAAGTATGATGTTATTTATTCTGCAGATTTATTTTTCAGAAGCACGTGTCGTGTGCAACAGTAATTACATTTTTGTATTAGCTTACATATACATTTTTATTATGTACTGCAGTGATACTTTTTACAAGAGGTAATTCTCCCGACATTGTTGTATAGATTTAAAATTCATGGCAATGCCAACGGTTCACGTATACCTCATAACATGCACGGAATGTTCTTAGAAAAATCAACTGTGTAACGTTGGCGAGGATTATGGCCAATTCACTTCGACGGCACGGAAGGGAAGCGATTGGATGCAGTAGATAATTCATGTACTTCGAGGTTAGGTTCAGATGATCACGTGATGACCCGTGTTTGTTCACAAAATACCAGATTCCCTAAAATAACAGATACTCAAAGCCAGATAATTAAAACATCAATATTTTTGTATATTGTTCACGCCTACCCATCGAACCCGTTGAATCCGGCAACCAAACATCAAAACTACGGACGAGGGTAAATTGTTGAAACAACAACACTTGCTCCATCGAAATGACCTACGTGTGCGTCACTTCAGGTCTGGCATCGACTGAGGCCATATTGTTAGTTAATAAAACTATAGTTCGTGCCATTTAGCATGGCAATAGCGAGCATTCACATCTCCCTACTAATGTACTCGTGTTTACGATAGCGACACTTGCTAATGTTCCCCGTAATGAGCGCAAATAATGTGCGTCATGTTCGATGTCGTTGACATCGAACGAGGCTGCTACCACGATACGCTGGCAATTGCTATATTTGGTCATTACGGGGAATGTCGGCAAGTGTCGCTATCGTAAACACGAGTACATTAATACGGAGTGAAAGTCGAGGCAATGACCGCTATTGTCATGCTAAATAGCACGGATTATAGTTTTAAGTAAAGTCCTCTTTCGGTCCTCCGACTGTGGTCTACATAATCCCGTGAAAAGAACAAACGCCAGTCGTGCGTAAGCCATGAATGTATGTACGTGTTTCGATAGTAAGTGAGATGTGTGAGAGCTCATTCCCATCTCATAATATCCTATCTCATTCCATTTTCTCAATTCTTTTTTCAAATCCATTCCCAAATCTCCAAATGTAGGCAAGCACACCTGAGAGCGTGCCAGCGTTTGGCAAGTTTTGGAAATTTTCATTTCGTTCGATGCTACGACACTTTTATGAAAAAATCCACCACCAAGCTGCACTGGGCCCGTGAGGTAGTCTATGGCCCGGTAACCCCCTCGTAATTTCTAGGGGAGGCCTGTGTCCTGCAGTGAGAGATTGTCATGTGAACGACGACAGCCAATATAAATTTTTATTCTCAATTCTCATTCATGAGGACGCGAATTCAATCTCATACCATTGTTAGTAATTGATAAAATACATAATCTAGAATTAAAAAAGACCTCTAATTAAAGAAATCTTCTAAAAAAATCTAGGGTATTTTTATCGACCAATCCGCTAAAGGATAGGTAGATAATGGTCCAAAATATGCTCGTGGATACTAAAGGATTTGTGACCTGTAGTGGGAAGAAATAAGCCAAAGACAAAAAGTGACATACGACGTAACATTGTCAGCGCGTCACGAATTGAAAAAACACTAGTCTTCTTAGTTATTATAGAATATTTAGGGCTCCAAACAATTACGTTTGCATACCCCCTGGTGTTGCAGGTGTCCATGGGCGGCGGTAACACTTACCATCACACGGAACCGCTTGCTCGTCCGTCTATTTCACTATATAAAAAAAAAATAAGCCGATATTCTATAGGAGACATAATTGTATTCTTTATGAGATATGAGTTATCGATGCAATACTTTTTAATCGATTTTGTTTATCTATTTACTTATATAAACTTCACTGAAGTCGTACAGGAGAAGAACTCAATGTCTAGTGCCATTCTCTGCCAGTCCATCTTTCGTTAAACAGAAAACAATAGGGTTGTTCAAGGAAAAGTACTTGTAAAAAACAGTGCATAGTATATATATAATCATAATATATAACATAACAATATATATAACATAACATAATATATAATCAACATACGTACATAAACAATATACATACGTTACTATGTTTTTAATTTGTGCAGAAAATCTATTAAATTATTCACGTGAAAACTCACATGTACTCCCGTAAAAATAAGGCTAAACGTACTGAAAAATGTAGCGCCGTGTTGTCACGTCACTTTATCACTTAACATATGTTTGTAGAGCAATAAAGAACGATTGTAATTTCCTGAATTAATTACAGTTGCATGTCAGCGACAATTAGTAAAATACGAATTAAAAACACAATAGTTTCCTGCGTATACCTGTAGTATATATTATTAGTCTATGGTATGTGAGACAATTGACCTAGTTTGGCTTAAAATGGATAGTAAAGTGGCCGTGAGCGGTCGTTGACCTTTCCTCGTGTGGACCTTTTCGCAGCCCCTAGGTCACGTGAGCGGCAAATGATCTACTATATTCAGGTATCAAATTGTACAATTTATCATTAAGTCGTATTAGTTAGGTCGGAATTTAGAATTTACCATTATCAAAACGAACACTTTAAATCACAGGTATCCCAATTTTATTCATATCGCTAAATTGTGGTCAGAAGTTCCTCCTGTATTTTTTTATACCCATCGGTACCTTAATACACTAGTAATAAGAACTAGAATCTAACGATTTTGGGTACATTAGCGTGTTGCTGACCTTACATTATGAAAGCGATTCTGTTTGTGAATCTAATATAATAAAGAGAGAGTGCGAATTTTGTGAATTTGTGTGTATGTGGAGGGTAATCTCCGATACCACTGCACCTATTTGAAAAATTCTTTCATCATTTGAAAGGTACATTATTCCAGATGGACATAGGCTATATATTATGTGCAAAAAAAATGCCGGGCATGAGTTACATGCCGGGCACAGCTAGTTCAGTAATAAAGCGTTAGAGATCACATGACATCGCTCATACTTTACACAAGGCCTACGCTTTCAATTTTCATATCCAATTTAGTGATTATTGCTTTCCAAAGATACTCTGTGAGTACGAGTACATGGGCGGCGGTGATCGCTTACCATCCGGTGAGCCGTATATCCATATACGAGTGTCACTCTCCTATAAAAAAGAAACATTGCATTGTTACCAATCACACACATACCTATTGTGTGTTGTGCAACATGCAATAGCACTTTCAGACGAAATATACAATAAATAGTGGTGCCCGCGACTTAGTTCGCCTAACCTTGTTATTCCCGTGGGAATTCTATAATCGATCTGGATAAAAAGTACCCTAAATGTTAACGCGGCACATAAGCTATAGCTATACCAAGTTTTATTTAAATTCGTCTTGTAGATTTTGCGTGATGCGACAGACAGACAAAAATTCCAAGAATGTTGTTTTGAGCTATATACTTGTACTCCTATCATTCGTGCCTACTTTATATTGCAACTACTTTTTTCGAAACCAACTTCATGTACAGACACGACTCTGTTACCATTTTATTATACGTGTAGATTATCCATTGAAGCGATTATTTTTGAATATATACGATCCTACAAAAATAGTGTGAAATATTTTAATATGTCAATCAGTACATTAAACCTATCATATCTAGCTAAAAACTAATTAATTACTAACTATGATTTCTTTATTATATCAAAAATAAATAAATGGTGATTAATTTACTGTTATGTGCATAACACTTTTTAATTTAATTTTTTTATATAAAAAAGGTCACAGACGAGCATGCAGTCCACCTGATGATAAGTCGATACTGTCATCCACAGACATCCGCGGTACATACCAACATCAGTCCAGAATGACAAACGTTGGCACGCCCCTGGATGCGCTGCCTACTTTTGCAGATTAAGGAATGGATTGGGAAAATGGGGAGGGATGGGATGGGATGGGAATGTGCTCTGGCACATCTCACTCACTACCGAAACACGTACTTACATTAGGGAATCAAGTTATTCTTATGACTTCTGTGGAAAATTCCATTGACAAAATTTTAGCTGAATATGAACACACTGTATTGAGATTACTGCCATATCATCCGGATTTAAATCCGATTGAAAACACATAATCGCAGCTTAAGGGTTATGTAATTCAAAGAAATGTTGATATGAATATGACCATAGTGAAAAAAATTTTATTGGAAAAAAAAATGGTTCAGATGAATAAAAAAAGTTTGTGATCACAGAATCAAATGCGAAGATGAATATAGAAAATATGAATATGCCACCGATGATTTTATGGATGGGATAATAATTAATACTTCTTCGACTTCTGATGATTCTGAAAGTGATTCTGATTCTGATTATGACATGGATTGTCACCAGAGGGTCAACCAAAATCTTCTAAATGATCTGTAAGGTTTGACTAATGATGGATATAATAAATAAGTAGAAAAAACCTAAGTGTTGAGACCTAAGTTGAAAAAATGAAATACAATTATCCAGCAATATATTGACTTGTTTATTAAAGATATAATGTCATTAGTTTTTCAAGGGAAAATAACAGCTCTATATATTTCTCAGCATTGACTCGTGACATATTCATAAGGTTTTGTATTATCTCGTAATAAAGTATGCAATTAGAGGTACGGTAATTCATAGACGCGGATGACGCGTTCGGGTATTTCCGGATTAGCCGATGGTCAATGTTTTCGTAATGTATCTGTAGGTATACATTACGTGACGTGTTTTGCGTATACGAGTAAATTAATCACCAATTATTTTTGATGTAATAATAGAAATCATGACTTAATATTTATTCAGATATAATAATTTTAGTGTATTGATTTACATATCAAAATATTTTACACTATTTTTGTGTTTAAATCTTATAATAATATATAATTTTATTTGAATGAATGTAATTTTTATTAGTTTTCTTTTAAATTAAATGAAGTTTCTTTTGAGTGAACTTCATATTTAAGCTATGAATAGGATTTTGCAAGGTCGGCGGCGCGCCCGCATACCCCCTGGTGTTGCAGGTGTCCATGGGCGGCGGTAACACTTACCATCACGTGGGACCGCTTGCTCGTCCGCCCTCTTCTTTATAAAAAAAAATAAATATTTAAGGTACTCTCCCTTCGAAGCCCGTTCATTTTTTCCACCATGTATACCATATAAGTATCAGTTTAATATCAAAGCAAATATATGGACGGATATAAAATGAACTTAACGTAAGCGAACTATGACATAACCAACAATCCACGTGAGTTCTATCTACCGCAGTTCTCACATAAGTTGCGCCAGAAACATTTACTGCCAAATGGCAAGTAGCCGTTGCCAAGACCGTTCCGATATATAAGTAGACATGAGTGCCAGACGTTAAACTGTATTGTTGTATTAAGGGTTGTGCATACTACCTTCGGAGTATTAAATAAAAAGGAAAATCTATATAAAAGGCACATTGCGATATTTTCTGTTAATTTCAGAAAAAAATATGTTTAGATTTATATTGTGTGAATTAAATTGAAATACATAATTATTGTATTAATTTAAATTGTGTAACTTGATGAGCCGTACCCGTCCTTAACGGTATAATTGTTATTTCTACACAATGGTGTTCACAATTTTTTTTATTCCTTACCTAAAAAAACTTAGAAAAATTACAATAAACTTCGTGATTCGTGCCTTTCAAAGTTGGATGTTGACAAATTTAATTAAGTGCAGAGTAGCGTGTGACGTCACGATACATTTATGCCAACATAATAATATGTAATTATAATATTTTCTTAGGTTTTCGCGATTACTATACATTGCAATTAAACAACTTTTAACGGTTTAAATCGCGTATATTTGACATGATTTATATCCCGACGTTTCGAACACTTTGCAGTGGACGTGGTCACGGGGTGACTAATTGATTTTATTTGTCACTTGAGTTATTAAGAAATTATTACTACCGTCTGAAATTTTTTGAACTACCGTCTGAAATTTTTTAATCATAACATTCCCTATGCACGCAGTATTCGCTCACGGTGTCCAGAGGTCTTGCAGTATGGCGTTGGCCTTGTGATTTAATTAATTTAATGACTGGATCCCAAGCTGGTGGTACTTGCCAACCATCTTCTCTATTGAAATTTGGGTGTTTCTTAATTTCAATAGCCTCGCGTAACATTCTTGGCATGTACCGGGTCTCTCTAGCGAGGATTTGTGGATTATCAAATCGAATGTAATGGTTGGGTTTGTCCAGAGCATGTTCACAAACTGCAGACTTGGTCGAGCGTCTGTTCTTCATGTCAGCTATGTGTTCTTTTATCCGGATACCGATGCTCCTCTTTGTTTGCCCAATGTATGATAACCCGCATTCACAATCAAGCTTGTAAACACCTGCATCTTGTAGGGGGATATTGCTCTTGACCGGTCTTAAAAATTGGCTAATCTTCTTGTGCGGCTTGAAGTAAGTTTTAATTGAAGCTCGTCTTAAGATATTGCCAATTTTGTCAGTGATGCCCTTGATGTATGGTAAGATGGCAGGTTGTCGCTCAACTGTAGGAGGCTTGGGGCGGCTTCTGTGACGCATTCGTGGGAGTTTGTGATTGTTGCTTCGCAGTACTTGTTTCACATGCAGAAGCTCTTCCTCGAGGTGGTCAGTGTCACAGATGCCGTGTGCTCTCTGTAACAAAGATTTGCCTACGGTAGTCAACTGACATGGATGGTGATGGGAGTTACCATTGAGATATTTATCTGTATGGGTGGGTTTCCTATACACAGTATGACCAAGAGAGTTGTCAGGATTTCTGATGACTGAAATGTCAAGGAAAGCCAAGGATTTATTGACCTCAGACTCCATAGTAAATTGGTGTCTGAGGTCAATAAATCCTTGGCTTTCCTTGACATTTCAGTCATCAGAAATCCTGACAACTCTCTTGGTCATACTGTGTATAGGAAACCCACCCATACAGATAAATATCTCAATGGTAACTCCCATCACCATCCATGTCAGTTGACTACCGTAGGCAAATCTTTGTTACAGAGAGCACACGGCATCTGTGACACTGACCACCTCGAGGAAGAGCTTCTGCATGTGAAACAAGTACTGCGAAGCAACAATCACAAACTCCCACGAATGCGTCACAGAAGCCGCCCCAAGCCTCCTACAGTTGAGCGACAACCTGCCATCTTACCATACATCAAGGGCATCACTGACAAAATTGGCAATATCTTAAGACGAGCTTCAATTAAAACTTACTTCAAGCCGCACAAGAAGATTAGCCAATTTTTAAGACCGGTCAAGAGCAATATCCCCCTACAAGATGCAGGTGTTTACAAGCTTGATTGTGAATGCGGGTTATCATACATTGGGCAAACAAAGAGGAGCATCGGTATCCGGATAAAAGAACACATAGCTGACATGAAGAACAGACGCTCGACCAAGTCTGCAGTTTGTGAACATGCTCTGGACAAACCCAACCATTACATTCGATTTGATAATCCACAAATCCTCGCTAGAGAGACCCGGTACATGCCAAGAATGTTACGCGAGGCTATTGAAATTAAGAAACACCCAAATTTCAATAGAGAAGATGGTTGGCAAGTACCACCAGCTTGGGATCCAGTCATTAAATTAATTAAATCACAAGGCCAACGCCATACTGCAAGACCTCTGGACACCGTGAGCGAATACTGCGTGCATAGGGAATGTTATGATTAAAAAATTTCAGACGGTAGTTCAAAAAATTTCAGACGGTAGTAATAATTTCTTAATAACTCAAGTGACAAATAAAATCAATTAGTCACCCCGTGACCACGTCCACTGCAAAGTGTTCGAAACGTCGGGATATAAATCATGTCAAATATACGCGATTTAAACCGTTAAAAGTTGTTTAATTGCAAAATATGTAATTATATTTTGTCTAATCAGTTTGTTCTTCTCTAGAACATACAAATTAAGTGCAGAGTAGCGTGTGACGTCACGATACATTTATGCCAACATAATAATATGTAATTATATTTTGTCTAATCAGTTTGTTCTTCTCTAGAACATACAAATTAAGTGCAGAGTAGCGTGTGACGTCACGATACATTTATGCCAACATAATAATATTTAATTATATTTTGTCTGATCAGTTCTTTCTCCTCTAGAACATAACATACAGCGTAAATATACTTTTGTCCTTCTATCGTACTAATAAATGTAACAAAAAACTAAACATAAATTCGCCAGTGGAAGTCCACTCTAAATCAACTGGGATTTCAAGTCGGTTGTATATCTTGGCACAAAACAGACTGCTGGAGAGCAGTTTGTTGAAGGGTTATTTTTAAATTGTTGGTGTGTCGTGCTGAGGTAATTTAATGCTATTGAGTCGAACATCCTTTATTTCGCTAGAATATTCATTAAATAATTTAAACTAAATAATAATCCAACATATTGTACCGCTCAAGGCTGCCGCGATGTGAGAATTATAATGAATTTAATAGTATGCTCTTTATTTATATACCTTTCATAAAATAATCATAATGTCAGTAATTAATAGGTATAATGTCAAAAATGATAATATTCAATTATATTGTCAATAACTATAGTCAAGTCATCGACAGATTACCGGTTTGACAGTTCATGAACAGTTGGTTGAGATAACTTTGAATTGGCATACAAAATACCACAAAAATAAAAAATGACACAGTTAGGCAATTTTACACTAAACGTAATTGTGTGGAGCCCTAAATATTCTTTAATAACTAAGAAGACTATTATTTTTTTAATCCGTGACCCGCTGTTACAATGTTACGTCGCGTATCACGTTTTGTTTTTTAAAGATAGTGATGTAGTTCAAGACACTGAACACCGATTCCGGATATATGTAATGAATTTACTAATTTCATTACTTCTGTATGATTTGGTTAAGTCCAATATTAAGCTGTGACATAACCAGTAGGGTAATTTACGATTAATATCGTTAATTGAAATTAAAAAAAAATTGTATATCTATTATTAAATCAATGCATTTTTTTATATTATCGATAAAAAATGGTATCACTGGCCTAACCTGTACTAGCGCCGCCCTTTTGTGTCTGCAAAACAGTCAGTCAATCAGTCGTCCATCGTTCGAACTCGTACGCACAGTCTACGTTCACGCAGTATTTAATTTTGCTGTTGTATGGTGTTATTTGACCCAGCTATCTTCTGCTTGTTGTTCCTGCTTATTACGTTGACCTTGGCGCGGAATTGGATACCAATTCTGCTTTGTAGTTTGGGTGTAGTTTTCTCCTGGCTGAGCGCCTTCTGCGCTCGCCCTACATCAACGCGACCGGTGACTCTTGAAAGGCCACTAGGGCCACAAGAACTTAGACATACACGATGTTGAGGCAATCAGGTTTTTAGTCGGTAGGAGTCCGACACTGCCTGGCACCACCTAGGCTGGCCTTCAGCTAGACTAGATGGTGCCAGGTGTCCCATGCAGGATTTTCCTGATTGTCTCTCCTAACATAAAAAAAAAAAAAAAAAAGTTTGGTCGTGTAGTTTTAGTGCATACAAATGCCGAAACGTGGGCAAACTTTAAATAGCCAATGCCCCAAGATCGTAATTAAATTACAGGACTATTTCGAGCGTGAGTCTCAAAATGGCGGACTTTTGGTACCTGTCATCTAAGTACAAGAGCACGTTTCTCAGGCGATTGGAATCAGTATAAAATGTGTTTACTTTTCAACATCAATAAGGAAAAATTCGGCCCATCTGGTAGTGAGGAAAATGTGTTACGGAGACCAAAGAAAAATAGAAGAACAAAGCCCGTGATGGATGTTGATAATTTTGATGCAGACGCTTATATTTACAATTGCCTATTATTCAAGAAATTAATTTCCGAATAGAAACTGAATAGCCTTTGATGTCGTTAATAATAATTTCTTTATTTCGGACAATGTCCATAGATATTGTTAGTAAGTTACAACTTAAAATAATGTTACTACTTAATATATCGAATTTAATACATATTAGTACTTAATATTAAAAGAGGTTGGCTTATTTAGTGGAGGAAAAATGACAATAGACAGACAGACCGAGGTTTATTTTCATCAATGCATTCCGGTAATAATTGCACTGGGCCCTTTTGATGGATTATGGCTTGTAACCCCCTAGAGATTTAGTAGGGGCGTGTTGTACCCTTGCATTGGGACATTATAGGCTGTTACCGAATATCGAAGAATTCTGGTAATAATTACGTATTTCAATTAATAATCTTTTAAAAACCTGGTTTTAACTAAAAAAAACCTACAGTAGAAATTCAGTGGTGCGGGCATTCGAAGCCTCACGATGGTGTCCATCACCTTCGAACCAGTAATCTTTTTTATAAATCTGTTGTTAAGTTGTAACTCATTGTACGAACTGAGGATTCTAACTCAAGGCCTCACGGGCGTGAGGCGATATTCCTAGGCTATTACCGCTCTTTCAATTATCACTAATTAAAGGAAAACATCATGAGAACCTTCTCGTACATGTGAATTACAAAAATATAGAGTATATGTATAGACCGAGAAACAGATACGTTTGCAGGTAACACTACGTCTTGCTCACGTACAACACACGCACACGTAGATAGATACGACGTTAAATGATTCAATGAATGTGAAACAAAATTTTTCCGACGGCTCCTATAGATTCCATAGCTTAATTGGTGTAGCGTGTAGACTGTGAATAAAGTTATCTATTTTTCCGTCTGTACATAATAATATGTACCAACTGGCATTGGGTCCACATGATATACTAGGACTTGAAATTATATTATAATTGTAATGTGAGGCTCTTACTTTGCAGTTAGATGTAAGCTGATAAGGAATAGAAGTGTGAATTATGTGTTATTTTAATCGTTAGTCCTAAAATAATGTTACGTTCCAATAATTTTTGCCAGCGTTAATTAGAAGATAGCACACTAAAATGAAGACAATTACATAGAGGTAAGTAAGAGTAGGTACCGTTCTGTAGCAATCTCTCCGGCAGCTGTGCCAAATGGGCTCGCCAATCTACGCCTATCATCCGCAACGGTTAGAACGAGTGTTCTCCGTGTAATGAACCTGCTCAATGTCCCACCAATTATGTAAATTTCGGGGACTGTCGGTTTTTGTGGACTGAAGCGGATCGAGTTTAGGTGATGTGAATAATAATGAGGATCTGATCTATGTGTTCACTATTATCAGGCCACTGACACTTCAGTGTCCGTGTGAATGTCAGGCCCTTAAAAGCAACTTAAAACGTGCGAACACAATGACTGGCAATGTTTCTGTATGTTTTTTACTGTCTGTTATAATGGAGAATGTTCTGAATGGGTTCTTAAAGAGAGCTGTGAATGAGATTCCACTTGTAAGTACTTACTCTGTAACAGCCGTCATGTTGTGCTCCTTCAAATACTTGGTCCATATGCATTTGCGTGTTTATTGCAAATGCATTCACATGCATATGTTTGTTCCACATTGCATTGTTTTTTTTGTACATTTCTGCTTGCTTTGTTGCACGCAGATATCTGAGTGGAAAAATGCATACATATATCGTAAAATGGAAACAAAATTTTTAACGAGATATGTTTGGCGTTCATGATGGGTTTTTCCTTTTTTTCATTAAATCTATCGCGTCCATGCAATTTGTAAAACTTCGATGACAGGTTCATTATCATATCTTTTGTATATTTTGGAGCAAAATTCATTAAATAACTTGAGAAAAATGTAAACTTTTCGAAGATAGGTACTATAGCAGTAAAACAAATGTAATGATTCGTGTCTAACAGAACAACACTTGGAGAATAACCACAAAACAAAATGTGAATTTTCCTTCACAACACATAAATTACTGACTAAAGATGTCAATTTTTCAAAAGATTAAAAGAGGACCAAAATCTTGAAAACAGTGCGACTTTCAACAACATCAAATTGTGGTCCGCTGATAGGTTGTTAGTGAACTAATCTATCGACAGTTTCAAGGCTGGCTATTATTTACGTTTTGAATCATTTGTACTTACATTTTGAAAAGTATTGATAGTAAAGCGGTTTTTGTACATCAACGTCCTCAGTTTAGCTGTATAATTTTTAGTAATATGACAAAAAATCAAATCCGCCGGTGGACGCGGATCAAAGTGTTCCGAATAAAGCTGACTTCGATATTGTCGGAAATACTCTAAAGTCAATTTATAAGGTTTTCTATAAACACAGTTTCAAAGGGTTCCCGTTAGCCGGGTACGCTTCAGGAAAATAACAAACCCAATTATTGTAGGCGTTTTCAAAAACATACAAACAACCCGTGTGATGACGCGGGAAAAATAAAAAATAAGTAGGTTTTAAGGCTTTGCAATTTTTACACAATTATAAAAACGAATTTTCTGCTCAACAGTACCGTGACAACTTAAAAAAGAAGTAGAACGATTTAATGAAGGAAATATTAGGTACATTTATTTTTAGTATCTGTATTTCGTTCTATGGTACGAAACTGTTGTGGGACGAACTGCGTAGTCATGAAGATCCTTGTCAGTCTTAATCTGATGTTGACGTATTGTCTGGAGTTTGGTCACGTTATTTTCTTTAGTCCTGCAGCCAAATGTCACCACAACAAAAATAAAAAAAAATCCTACAACAAGATACAAGAGTATCATCTATAATAGAATCTAGTAAACGTCCACAGATAGTGAGTGAGCCGTGTACTCACTGCGGATAATGGTTCGATCGAACTACTTATGTCTGCGGTGAGGCCATTAAAACAGCGAATAATTTTTTTCTATTATTTATTTTTATTTATATAAATTTCATTGTGGAATTATATGTACAAAAGGTGTACTTAATGTCATAAGACATTTTCTATTCGTTAACCATCAGATTATACAGAAGAGGGATCGCAGGTGCGGTTTTGAATTGAAGAAGAAAGCACAAAAATAAAACATATATATAAATCAAGCAGTGTGGTGTCGGCCAGTTTTGGAACAGCACCACTCCATCTCGTCTTGTGTGTCGTAAAAGGCGACTAATGGGTAATAAATCCACTACCGCAAGCGTTGAGGAACTACACCACCTCTAAAAGAGTGGAATCGCCAGGCCGCTAGGCCAGCGTGGCGGTTCAAAGCCATAGAGCACAAGATAAAATGAGTAAAATTTTTCATTTTCAATATACTATGATTTAATTTTGTTATGAAACTTCTATTCTAGTATTATTTTTATGGTGAAGGTGGCAAACGGACATGCGATCCATATGATGGTAAATGGATAAGTAATTTACATGATTTTAATGTTAATTTGTAAATTGAATTGCTGATCTTTATTTAAACATTTTAAAACACACACACAAACACACCTTTTTTCGGTATGGTTAAATTTTTGTAGCCCTAATGGCCTTTTAAGGTCACCGAACATGTAAACACGTATGTTTACATATTATGGTATATGTAATTAGTGATCTGTTTTCATAAGCTTAGAACCAATTGTTTACGGGTAGTTTAACAAAAGTGTACTATAATATAAGTAGACACACTACTAGGCATGTGTTTAGAGATTTTTATAATGTGATTTTTATACTGTATTTATGCTGTTGTTTTATGTCAAATAATATATATGGAACGTAGATTTCTGAAATGAATTATTTATTATAGGCTGGTATAGTAGTAGTAACGCTGTTTTTGTGGACACACATTGAAACGATGATACAGTGGTGCCTGATGGGAGTTTTCACCTCGGCAATCTCGGATGCAAACCGCATTAACTTTTATTTGCTGCAGTCGGTTCTATCTGAGCTACGCACTATTTTATATACGTTATTCATCTTCGTAACGGTGTGATAAAAGTTAAATTATTTTTAACATGCTTGTAGATAGTTTCGAACTTGCAATTCAGTACAAAATCAGTGCCGTGACTGATACACAGCCACAGCATATGCCGAGTTGGAGACCGGCATCACAACACACACTCACGAATTAGCTATGTGGCAGTATATGTTAATATATTTTTTGTAAATTACAAATACTTTTTTAGTATTTGTAATTTACTTCTGTTTTTTGTTATTGCTGTGTGTGTGTGTGGGTGTGTTTGTGTATGTCGAAATAAAGTTACGTCTATTGTCATTTTTTTTATTTATTTATACACATCGTTCCACATTATTGTATACAAGGCGGGCTTAATATCATAAGACATTCTCTACCAGCCAACCGTTGAGTTGATCAGAAAGGTTCAATTGAGAAGAGCGTGAAACATTCAAATATGAAATGGTACAACAAAGTTATAAAAGACACAAATATACTATATACTATACATATACATAAGAATAGCTACAATATATATAAAGTATACACAAAACAAATTTGTATATTGTAGAGATTACACTACATTCCAAATGTGCAAGATTTCTAAAAAAAAAAATCATTGCGTTTAAATCAAGAATCACTATATTTGCACTATATTTACCTGATTTGCCAACCAGCCAGTGTGCCGTGAGACGATACTAGGTATGCCGCAGTGTAACCTGAATCACTTAGGAGGAAGGTTTTTGACTTTTTAATTAGTAAAATGTAAACAATAATTTAACTGGAGCCTAAAAGTTATTGTTTAATTAACTTTATTATCACGTGAAGAGTAATTTTAAATAAAAATAAACAATGCACTTTTTATTTATTTTTTATATCTTCCAATTACCATAGTATTTCAGGTCAGGTGTGCTGAATCTTGAAAAGAATATAAGTATGCCACAAGTGAAAATAGATTGCGTAGCACTGACATAGACGAGTCTACGTAAGAGATATAGGCACACAATGTACGATGCGGTGCGATGTTTGCTTAGTCGGAAGAGAAATCAAGGACAGCCAGTCTTCAGTCCAGCAATTTATTTATCAGTAAAAGTATTAAAAAATAAAAAATAAAAACACTGAATGAAAAGAATGCCACTTATGAAACTGACTTTATAAAAGTAAACAGCTGTGTATGTGTATGTAGGACCATTAAAAAACCACTTACCCTAATAAGGTGTTTTTTTTACAAATATATTGCTAGAACTTCAGTAGCATATGCAATTGCAAGTGTTTTATGAAATATTCATAAACATAGAGATACGGAAATCGAAAATAAGACAGTAGAATGAATCAAAAAGCAATCGAATCAAAGAGTTTCGAGCAAATTTGAATTTAGGTTTTTCATTAGCGGCCAGTTGTTGTAATTTAGTATAATAACAAGAAGTTTGGAAAGGGACAATAGTATTCTTACAGAGACAATAAATAAGGATAATATTTTCGTCCCTTCTTTATTTTTTATCTTACAGATTCCGCCAAACGACATTACATATAGATATCTATTGAATAAAACGACGAGAAATGTCTGAGTTGGAAAACCAGTCTAAATAACTAATATAATATATGGTGGCAATAAAATAACACGCGGTAGGAAATATTTTCCTCGCGAATGTATTTTGAAAAGTTTTGCACGATGATCAGGTAATATAGACGAGGTAACGACTAGAATAAAAGCAATCAAATGTAACAGAATTCTCTTTATGGAAAGTTAGATTTCTAAAAATTTTACCTTCATATTAACGTTTAGCGTGTACAATATAATGTTATTGGGATGCTGATGGGACTGCCACAGTATTGCAGTGCAGCTGCAGTGTTCTTGGAGGCGCCTCCACGAACACTGCAGCTGCTTTAAAGCCGCTGCTTTAAACGATTTAAAGCTTTAATTCGCAAAAAGTCGCCCGCCTAACGAAACAGTATACTAAGAACAATAACTGGTAAATTTAATGTCCTATCCAGATTTAATAAATGATTTATTAATTTGATTATTCTATTGAATTACTTTGATTATTATATTTTGCTAGCATAGATTTTATGTTTCTACTAACAATTGTTGTGTGTGAAATAGATGAATTATTATTAACTGTGAAACCACAAGATATGACGTCAAATTGGGTCGACTGATCCAATTGGTAGTGTCTGTGGCTTGTGTATGAGAAAGAAGGGTTCTTCGTAAGACAAGCATTTATTGAAGAGCAATGTTTAAAGAATGCTAGGGTCGGATTTTGATAGGGGGAGAGTGCATGCTGCATTCCCACAGCCGCTGCGCGAACTCTACTAGCGACGTTTCCCCTCTCTCACAGAAAACCACCTTGAAATGTACTGCATTTCCTACTTTATCGTATTTCCCCAATGTACCGTAGGTGTTTCGGTAGTGAGTGAGATATGCCAGAGCCCATTCCCATCCCATCCTATCCTATCCGTCCCCATTTTCCCAATCCTTTCTCCCAATTCATTCCTTAATCTGCAAAAGTAGACAGCGAATCCGGGGGCGTGCCAACGTTTATTATTCTGGACTACTGTTGTCACGTATCGCGGATGTCTATGGAGTATGGTACCCAATTACCTCACTGGCGTTGCGGGTCCTGATGGTCGCCGGTAGCCAATTAAGCGGGCTGCTTGCTCGTTTTGCCTAATCTTCAACAAAAAAACATTTCTTTATTTTCAAATTTTGTTCTAATCATTTCTAACAGACTTGACTTATTCTAGAACAGTTTTAACGAGAGCACAGTTGTATGTTGTACGTATGTCTGAGATTGGTATTACGTTATCAAATGAGTATTACATTACCGGGGACTGACGAAAATGAAGTTACTGCTAATTTAATATTGTGAGAAAAACTCGCGTCGTGAAAACTTTGCGAGTTTGCTGTGTAACTCAATATTGCCTCAGGCTGATGAGATTGACTACGTACCTACTTCCTTACAGCGATCTCGTGGAATCCATACGATTTATACTCGTAAACAAGCATTTTCGTGTTTCGGACAGGATCTCTATATTGATTTATTTGCGCACTCTGATCGCTTTAATTAAGTCCTAAATGCTGCCCAGTTACAGACCCGGTTTCTACCGGCTGTCCTTCAGTATGGAACCTGAGCTGAATTGCGATATGCCGGCTGGACGAATTTGTGACGGTTACCTACATATATTTGCTACATTCGTGCTGTGACGTAACAAGTTTTCCGGTTATAATAAACACGTGGGAAGTTACAAAGGCTAAATGTAAAAAGAGAAAAAGTGCGTAAAATATACCTATTATTTTTATTTCGTATGTATGTTTATAGCGAATCGTATGTATTTTTAATTCTTTATTTTTAGTATTATTGACTTGTGTTATTAGTTTTTATTTTACATTTACATTTACATTTACATTTACATTTACATTTACATTTACATTTACATTTACATTTACATTTACATTTACATTTACATTTGCATTTGCATTTGCATTTGCATTTGCATTTACATTTACATTTACATTTACATTTACATTTACATTTACATTTACATTTACATTTACATTTACATTTACATTTACATTTACATTTACATTTACATTTACATTTAAATTTAAATTTAAATTTACATTTACATTTACATTTACATTTACATTTACATTTACATTTACATTTACATTTACATTTACATTTACATTTACATTTACATTTACATTTACATTTACATTTACATTTACATTTACATTTACATTTACATTTACATTTACATTTACATTTACATTTACATTTACATTTACATTTACATTTACATTTACATTTACATTTACATTTACATTTACATTTACATTTACATTTACATTTACATTTACATTTACATTTACATTACATCAATTACAATTTCATCATTGTCCGTCCATCTTCAACGGCTCCACTGAAAACAAGCGCTGCGGTTTGTCCGCGGCATATGCCGATTTGGTGATCATTTCAGCAACGCACATCTAGACTATAGAAAATAAAGTATTTTTATTGTGAAACGGTTATTTATTTATTTATTTTACGTTCATGTTTTTCCTTTACATTTGCTATTTGTTTGTTCTTACCTATTACTGTGTATTGTTGTGATGTAGAAAGTTATATTTATGGCTAATTGGTACCTAAACTCCGGGTCGCCCCTTCAGGTCTTCACTAGCCCCCTTTCAAGCTCGCGTCATTTCTTTTTTATGTAAGTTTAAATAAAAAACCTTTACGAATGGGAGTCGAGTGTAACCCACTTCTAATCTATCACTGTTCTTCAAAAAGTTTACAACAATAAATTTATCCATGTTTCGAAATCAGGGCGTATCACTTAGTGTTAGATAAATTTAAGGCTACTTTTTATTGAAAACTTCGTCTACTACCGTATCTTCTTTCTATTGTAAGCGATGAATTGAGTTACCGAAATTTAATAAAATTAGATCATAAAGGAAAATTACCCCAAAAGGCGATAGAAAACTATTTTCCTCTAAGCGCAGAACACCTGTGGAAGTACAAAGGATAATTTGTAACCATAAAAGATTTTCCGTTTGAAATGAATAGACCCAAAGAGGTTTATTGTTATGGTTGGCACTGTATAATTAGTTTACGGTAGTTGAACTCAAAGATGTTTTCGAAATAAATATCTGCCACCTATATAAATACATACCTTTTGCATAAACACACACAAAAAACTGTAAATACAGTCTTGTTTCAAATATCAGTACCGATTATGATTTGTTTAACACTTTTTCGATTTCATATGATGTTTTAATTTTGTTAAAAATAATTCATTTTTAAATATCTTAACCGATCCCCGTTTCTAATTTTAGATCCAGGAAGAAGAGGAGAAATTCGCCGGTGGGGAGTGGATGAGAAGAGTAGAAGTGTTTGGTACCAGCCTTGGGAGAAGCCTATATCTAGTAGTGGAGAGACATAAACCTATAGTTTGGTAATCTTTTTGTCCCTTCGGCCAGATGGACTGACGACGACTTGAAGAAAGTCGCCGGTAGTGGCTGAATAAAAAGAGTTGAGGACCGTTGTGGTGGCGGTCCTTGGGAGAAGTCCATACTCAGAAGTGGAGAGACATAGGCAGTCACAGGCTGATGTATGGTATGGTACCTACTTTACATACTGTTGTTGATTTATCTTGTGAATGTACCAACGCAAGTCATGCGCTTTCACCGAAAACATTGTTGCGCAATTTTGGCCTGCTTCATTGAATTTGAAAACAACGCTTCTGATGGTATAAAAGTGTTTTTATTGCTTTTGGTCAAGGTCTGGCTTCTATTTATTTCTTTGACTTATAGTTTTACTAAAGTGTTTAGTGAGTACATTGAAGACGCAGCATCCGGGAAAATTCTCGTCGCTTCTCGTCTCGAGTCTTCTCGTCGCCTATACCACAATGTTTGCATAGGAAAGCCTTCAATCAGTGCGTATTGCCCGTAATGACGTATAGTTCTGAAACGTGGGCCCTGACGGATAGATTAAGACATAAGTTCAAGGTCGCTCAGCGAGCGATTGAAAGTGCTATGCTCGGTGTCTCTTTGCTACACATAAATCGTAATAAATAAATCCAACGAAGAACTAATTCCAGTAACAACGAAGAGAAAAATATTTGAAAATTAGAAGTTTGTGAAATTTGTGCTAACATTATTTCTCTAGGTAGATACCTACACAAATAAAATGTGTAGGTGCGTTAAAGTACGGAACGTTGCGTTATCTATTCCTCTATATAAGTAATGTAATCTTAAGAAAATATACAGAAATCAAATCTAAAAAACTATCCTACATTGCTGGTGTACGTTATGAAACCAGGAGTTATGACGAACGCTTCACATTTACGAAAATACGAACGAACACGAAGTATTTCTATACTAAATTATAAATAACCGAATTTATTGTCCATGCCTTTTAACGCTCGTTGACATCGATATACCCTAGATCTTCAGCAAGACTACTCAATTTTTAAACCATTTTATATTAGATACCGTAAAAATAATTATGGTAAAAATACCCCAATGATAACTGTTCTGCCTAAATATAACGGAATATAGTATACTCGCGAGGTGGACAATTTTTGTAATAAAATAGGAGTATTCACAAAATGTTTGGATACCTCAATGGGTACCTACATTCAATAAGGAAAGATACATTTTCAATTGATCTTTTTTCATTTTATTCTTTCAGTCGAAATTTGTCGGGTAGCCCCTGTGTGGGAATGTTGGCATATCTGTAATTGAAATGCATATAAAAATCGATGCTTTCAATGTACCCACAATGTCCTGTATGTACCTATTTAGTCCTAAGCCTTAAATAAGCCTTAAATAAATATACCTAGTGTAACATTTGCCGTGCTCTAGCAGGGTGTTATTACAGACATTAATTACAAACTTGCAAATTATAATAAATATCTTTGGACCATAGTCAATATTTTTGTTTTTGCAATAATTTCGACGTCATTGACTTTCGTCATTCTAATATAATTTGTTGATTTAATATCTGTTATTTGTTGCCGAATAATTTATTAAATTCCTGAACGTGGATGAAACGCCATTTCTGCGAAATTATAAAAAGGGTCTTGAAGAAATGAAATGGGTAATGAATACTTTGTGTATAAATTGGACTAGAGGAGAAATTCAATACATCAATCAAATAAGTTCTACAGATGTAGGTAATTGGAAAAGTAATAAATAATTGAACAGAAAAACAAGGTTGAATAGAAAAATATAAGTCGAGATTGTCCAACTTTTTTTTATTATTCCACACAACAAAAATATTCACATTATACGAGTATTATCTGCCAAACTGCGTTGGATACTGTCTCACATGGAAATCTGCTAATTTCCATGTGAGACAGTATCCACTTACCATCAGGTAATTACCATGCCAACGATAGCTATACCGCTGTTTATACCGCGAACCCGAAAGTTGTGAAACGAACTGCCTGTTTTACAGCTATTCTACGACATGGAGATCTTCAAGAAAGTTGCGAACAGGATTCTGCAAGGTCGGCAGCAGCGCACTCGCATGCCTCCTGGTATCCATGGTTGCCTGTTTATGGGCGGCATCAAATTGTCATCGATTTGGTTGCATTGCTGCCTCACCATAGATAGATATTGACCCTGATAAACACGTGAAAAATATGATTTTCGAAGCCATAATGTATTCTTTTGGATTTATTACATAAAATTTCGTAACATACATCAACGACCGCGTGAAAGGTCCTGATTAGTACGCAGAGAAAAAATCCTGAGTGTACGTTTTGCTTGTATAAACTGTTGTGTTTATACTCTGTAAATTAAATCCGCATTTCCTCGATTCCTCGACAGGTGTCGCGCACTGTTCTGTCCAAAAATTATTTTATACCGCGAACCCGTAGGCTGTGGAACGAACTGCCTCAAGAGGTCTTTCCATTATGCTACGATATGGGGTTCTTCAAGAGAGCTGTGATTAGGATTTTGCAAGGTCGGCGGCGCGCCCGCATACCCCCTGGTGTTGCAGGTGTCCATGGGCGGCGGTAACACTTACCATCACGTGGGACCGCTTGCTCGTCCGCCCACTAGTCTATAAAATATATATATATATTTCGCGGAACATGTTCTTTTGCGTTCATATTATGTTGGGTTTTATAATATTTCTTCTTCAAAGGTCCTCAGTTTGCGTAGATCCTACGTTGAGTACTAAATGTTGTACCTACCTAAATTCACCAGTAGAAATAGTAATAGATGGAAATGACTCTGAGTTAACTATATTTATTTTGTAATCCGTTAATATAAATAATTATAATAATCGATAAAATTAGTAAATTTGTACGCGGGAGTCGATTAAATACATGGACGATGTATACATGGATGTATGTATACTGACCAGGTACTAACTGATGTACCTACCGTACTTAGAACAAAAAAAAATATTTTATTCTATTCTCTTAATTGCATTGCTCTTATTGCATAATATTATCCTAGTCTATTACGTATCGTATTCACAGTCGTGTTACACCTTTACGAATGTAGAATTTGCAATAGTATCTAGAATTGATTTAGTATATTGTTTGAATTACCTTTCTGACTTAATATTAAATGATAATATGGAATGTTTTCCCTGAATCTCGGCTCAATACACCGTGAGAAGAAAATAACAAATCCTAAACCAACTTCACCTTATTCAATTTATTTAATATTTGCTTTTGCCCGCGATTTCGAAGAAAATTAACCAGTTATGTTTAAATAATACACAGTTTATGTTTATTTAAATAAAACAAATATATCCTACATTAAAAAAAAAACGAAAATTTAAATCAAGACAAAATATTTAAGCAAAAAAAGAGATCTTGAGTTAAATTGTTATAGAGAATCAAGGAGGGTATATTTATAATTATTTTAAGACGTATTTATCTATTTAAACGGGTCTCAACGGAACTGTTTACCTTATTTTACTCGACGTTTCGGTTCGGTTGTACTAACCGTGGTCACGAGCGGCCGGACTGATTCACGTTAAGACCCGTTTCAGTAGATAAATATGTGTGAAAAACGACAAATGTTATTAGATAAAAAAGCTTAGTGGGGCATCGTATTTATAATATTAGTGGGACAACAGAGTGCTACAACCTCAGAATACTCCTAGATTTTGAAAATTCTTCAACCGTGTCTGGTATGAGGGATTGCTCTAAAAGATGATGACTAATTTGAGTCGTTTGGTGTCGGCTGGTGTCAGAATATCACCACTAAAGGACTAAAGGATAATAAATCCGCCACTACAAGCGCTGATGAACTACACCACCTGTAAAAAAGTAGAATCGACAACCCGCTTGATCAGCGTGGCATTTCAAGGCCGTATGGCATCCCTCATGCATGAGATAAGGTGAATGAGGAGGCCCATGTCCAGCACTGGACTATAAGAGAGAGATAGAAAGAGAGAGAGAGAGACTATAATACAGATAGTAGCATCGTCACTCGAGGACCGAATTTTTTTTATATAGAATAAAGGCGGCATAATAGCATACAGTCCACCTGATGGTAAGTGGATACTGTCGTCCACAGACATCCGCGGTACACGCCAACATCAGTCCAGAATGACAGACGTCGACACGCCCCCAGATGCGCTCTGCCTTCTTTTGCAGATTAAGGATTGGGAGAAAGGGTTGGAAAAATGGGAGGGATAGGATGAGATGGAAATGGGCTCTGGCATATCTCACTCACAACCGAAACACGTACGTTGCTTTGGGGAAATACGATAAAGTAGGAAATGCAGTACTTTCCAAGGTAGTCTTCTGTGAGAGAGGGGTAAAGTGCACTCTCCTCCCACAAAAAAATCCCTCCCATGTGGTTCCAAGCGCATAATGTGAACTTGCACTTAAACTCTGTATCCAAAGAATTTTCCAATGAGCCGATGAATTAACGAGGAAAAGTCTGCTTCATACAATGTTGTATATGACCGTCGGTAATGTTCGTTCATAACTCATAACGTGGCCGGAAATGGGCCAACTGCGCCGGTGATAACGCATTACCCGCTGTGGGGCAGTCGGCGAAACGTGCACGGAAATTGCCCTCTTACGAGTAGGTACCGGTTCGTTCGTCATTGTAGTTGAAGTTATGTGGTATTTTAATTATTTCAGTAAAGAAAACTGTTTTAAGAATTTCAATACTTTTTTTATATAGGCGAATGGGCGAGTTGCCCACGTGGTGGTAAGTGGCTACCGCCGTCCATGAACACTTGCAGCACTAGGAGGTAGGCGGGTGCGCCGAAGAATTTGCGAAATCCTTTTCACAGCTTTCTTGAGGAACTCCATATAGTAGCGTCCTCTTGAGGCAGTTCGTTTCACAACCTACGGGTTCGTGGTATAAAAGGTTTTTGGACAGCACACCTTCGTATCGAGGAAATGCGAATACGCCGGATGCGAACGGAAGTATGGTTCTAACCCTATACCCTATACTTTAATACTCAATACTTTATTGCATAATATACAGTCGGCTACAGGTCGATATACACCCATGGGCTACTAATAAGAGCTAGATTATAATGATTTCTGGTACATTACCTTGTTGCCGACTGTACACATAGTTTAGATGTCATTATTAATACCTTGTATTCAGTTTCAAACAGAATGTTCGTAGTTATGGTCTGGTAACGAAGGTGGTGGTAAGCTATGGTATGTCTCACCTGATATCAATAAGGAGTTTCTTTTATTCCATTACACTCTGAACAAACAGGACGGGATAGGATGGGATGGAATGCAAAATAGTCTCTGACATATCCTGAAACAGGTACGTGGTACATTTTACTACAGTTTTACAGGATAAGCATAATTCATATTATCTCTAGATTTGTGGGTCGTAAAAATGCGTCGACAAGAACTTTTGATTTAAAAGGCAGATAGCGGAAGCCGTTGCAAAGCCTTTCTGTGAAACCTGTCGAGATAAAAATTCCTTCGTGATAAGTTGCCACGGGTGACATTTTGAGGGGATGAACAGAGCATAAATCTTGTGGTTTTTAGAGTCGGAAACTCGGTATCATTGCTCGTCTTTAAATGGTCTTAAAGGTCCTTAGATCATAACAATAGTTCTAATATACTATACCATACAAACAGCCTATATACGTCTGTTCTAAGGCTCCCCATCACACGATCTTCGGCTTTTCCCATACTACCCACGAAGTTCTTTAATTCGTCGATCCACATCGCCGGAGGTCGTCTCACTAAAGTTGACGACATAGTCCAAAGAATCAGCGTGCTGAAGTGGCAGTGGCCAGGCCATACATACCGCAGGACCGATAATCGATGGGGGAGATCGATGGTCCTCGAATAGAGACCACGCCGGGCCACGTGGAAAGACGACTTGAAGGAAGTCGCCGGTAGTGGCTGGATGTGAAGAGCCGAATACCATGTGTGATGGCAGTACTTTTGCTCATCTATGGACCGCCATATATAAGGAATATACACGCCATGTGTATATAAGGAATATAGGCAGAGGCGTGTATTCAACAGTGGAGAGCCACAGACTGATGTTATGGTATGGTATTGTTATTTAAGCATGGGTATTATTGTTCTGCAGTTTAATAATATGAAGCCGTCACTCGTAGTCTTTATTACTCACAGTACGTGTAGGCGTTTTATTAATACCTCGAACACGTTTCAATAAGGCCTAACAATAAATATAATCAATATTCACAGGGCGCTCTGCTTTTGGCCTCAAATCATACCGAAATAGGTGCAAACGGACTCGAGGCGCCCTTTGACTGGATTATGAATGATAATACAGTCAGGTCAACAAGTCGTGGTGTAACCCAGCCGACAACATAGAGTGACAAAAAAAAGGTAAAAATGACACATTAAGACCTGTTTATTAGATAAATATGTGTAAAAAACTCGAAAATCTCAAAAGTTATAAATCGTAGTGTAATATTAAATAGTCGATATTCAATGATAAATAATTAATCGATATTAAATTAATTTTTATTTTATTAAGACAATGGTTTCCAGATATAGCTACTATCTATGGCATTTACACCTTTACCGCCTCTTACACCTTTAGGGGTGTAAGAAGCTCACCTACCATCCTTGGAGCCTAAGCCAACCTCACCTGCTAGTGGTGCACCCTGTTGTTAACTGACGAGGAAATGGCGTTCCCTTTTTGCGGTGGGAGGGTTACTCCGTCGGCATAGCTACCACCCTTCCGTCGGAGTCCGCCGCCATAATGGTGCCCTATTAGCCGCGAGGCCCGCATCGTGTTCCGTCGGTGAGCGGAAGAAGCCGTCCCGAGAGAGAGATTGTTGCGTGTGGAAAGGAGGACCAGCGGTTGCAACACCAGGGTGCGGGTGTGCCGCCGACCTTGCAAGTTCTTATAATGTATAACCGTATAATTTACTTTATAAAAATGATAATTGTATCGTTCGTATTATTATTTTCTATTATATTTCTCTTTTTTTGGGTCTTCTAATTTTTCTTCTAAATAGGTCATTTTTTTTTTTAAATTACCTTCCATTAAAATGTCAGAGTACAAGTAAGCCCGACGTAGAATAGGTAAGTATGTGAGTAAAAGTAAATACTTTTACGATGTCAACGCATTTTGGGTGGACTATATTTTTATGACGACCTTTACCACTGAAATAGAGCGCGAAAAGGTTGCCGGTTACGCAATAACCCGTTTAGGTATAGCGAATTTCAAAAAGACCCTTCCCTTCAATATATCTATCTATAGTACACATACTCCCGTCTATAAAATAAACACTAGGGCTTGAAATACCGATATTTTATAGGGAAATAATTAAATAAGTATTAAAAGGTGGTTTTGATTTACGTTCTCTAGTGCTGGCCTATGACGATTTTGTGTTGACTTTTACAGGATATAACTAAGTCATAACACTTAGTTCGTTCGAACTTCGGTCGAGTCCGGAACCTCGGAAGAGTAAAATCAGAGTGGACTCCCTGGCTCATACAAATAGAACTAGTAGTGTCGCCGTGCTTAGGTATTATTGCGACAGGGGATCGTACAGAACGACTAGCCGCCTTACCACAAACTTGCACCCGATGGCAAGGCCTTTCAACCGCGAGGGCGCGTCAATCGATGGGGCTTCCTTAGTCGCCACCTAGGCAGGTCGCTCATTAGACTTTCCACTAGCGGAACCTCCCGATGGGCTAGAGTGAAAGATTCTGAGGCGGTGCCACGACCCAAAAGGACCACTCCAGAGACCTGTCTGTATTAGCGGACAGAGGCGCAACTATAGAAGGGGATCAAATCCCGACACTGTTTCCTCCGCCCCCCGTAAGGGTGAGCACCAGGTGTTCCCGAGACAGAGCGACTAAACAAAAAAATACCGGTAATCAACAAAAACTTAACGGTATTTCTGGTACCACTTTCAAGCCCTATTCAACACAAATGAGACCGTATTGTCTAAATGTGGTTTTGTTTGTGACATTTGCGATAATACAAGTGGAAGACGGTTCACTTATATCTACAGTGGCGTAACAGCTTTCAAAGAATTAACATATAAAGCGTGCATGATATGTGGAGAATTATGTACTATGGAGTTCAGTCAAGCAATGTAATTTAAATATATAGTAGATATACGACGTTGCATAATGTACAACTAAGTGTACAATATATAGTAGATATACAAGGTTGCAAAATATACAACTAAGGGTACAAAATATAGTAGATATACGAGGTTGCATAATGTACAAATAAGTGTACAATATATATATTTACGTATAATAAATAATCACCGATTATTTATTTTAAACATATAAAAAAAAACATAGTGTTAGTTTACTGATTGACATATCACAATACTGAACATTATTATATACATATATATTGACATAAATCGATATATAGTGTATTTTATTTCATTAGGTATCAAATATATAATACCAATTAACCTAATACAATAAAACAAACTTATGTGAATATATTAAAGACTGATTAAACTGAAGTATATACAATAAGGCAACATATATAGACATATTTTTAAATGCAATAGTTTTAGTGTACTGATTAACACATTAAAATACTAGCTGTGCCCGCGACATCGTACGCGTGAAGTTTAGTTTTTAAACTCTAAATTGGGATATTTTTTCTTCCCGCCAGCCGATTTCGATGAAACGAAGCCTATTCGAAGCGCCAAGCTAATAATTAACCTGTGGAAACCCCATAAAAAATCCGTTGAGTAGTTTTGGAGATTAGCGTGTTCGAACAGACAAATAATTTCAAAATCGTACTCTTCTGACGCTCTTCCTTCATCGCCCCCGATCAGTTTTTGGTAAATATATTCAATGTACAGACACGCTGGTTCCACAGTTTTATTATATGTATAATAGATTATACTATATTTATTTTTATAGGACCTTATATTTTAGTTGGTGATTGTGGTGATCGGCTGGAGCTAGGATACAAAAGATGCACCGTGTGCTCGTATTAGGTTATTAAAGTTCGCTATTTTGAAACTCATTCGTGCCACGTGTTCTCTTATCACGTACGTCATACTACTAAAACTGTAGGTAACCAACCAATAACGACTAGGTACATCGTAACTCACACTCGAATATAAAAGTATGACATCTTTTATACGTACTTATATGAAGGTGTGACATTTTTCATTCAAGCTTATGTCGGTTTCAGTGTGAATCCACATAGTCACGTGACCTCATTTTTTCGGGACCACGCCACCCGCATGCTAATCCTGCGAGAGTTTGTATTACATTTTGTTAGTATTATTGTGCGGAAATAAGATTTCTAGTATTACGAACTTTTTGGGTGGGGATCAAACACGCATTAACTTATTAATAAACTAGCTGTTGCCCGCGACTTCGTCCGCGTGGACTTTAGTTTATAAACACCGTCTTTATTCGACGTGATTCTTTAAATTGATATAACTTTTTTATCTATGAACTGATTGAAATAAAACAAACACTAAATTTTAAGTGAAGCTTACCACAATACATTAGTGAAAACCGCACTCAAATTGGTTAGGCCGTTTCTAAGATTAGCGCGCACAAATGCACAGACAAACAGATAAACAGACAAAAATTCTAACAATCATTGTTTTGGGTTCTATTGCGTTTTAAAAACCATGTACAGACAGCGATCAGTTAAATTTTTATTATATGTATAGAAGAATAGATGGATTCTGTACTTCCTACAATAAGTAGTTAGTTTCGTAACATAATGCTCTCTCATATGCAAAATTTATTAATTATGTAAAATGTAAAATTATTTTTAGGGGGAGAGTACACGCTGCAACCCAACAGCCGCTGTACGCGCTCGACCGGCCACGTTACCCCTCGCTCACAGAAGACTACCTTGAAATTTACTGCATTTCCCACTTTATCTTATTCCCCTGTGTACGTACGTATTTCCGTAGTAAGTGAGATGTGCTAGAGCTATCCCTGCCTCCTATCCCAATCAATCCTTCCAATCATTCAAATCCTATCCCTGCCCATTTTCCCAACCCTTTCTCCAAATCCATTCCTATATCTCCAAAGGTAGGCAGCGCATACGGGGTCGTGCCAACGTTTGTCATTTTGGACTAATGTTGGCATATATCACGGATATCTATGGGCGACAGTATCCACTTACCATCAGGTGGACTGTATGCTCGTCTGCCGCCTTCGTATATATATATATATATAAAAAATTGAAACTAATGTACCGGTGTAAAGTTTCGGCTGGTTAGCTCATTTAGCTTTTTTTTTGTACGGCAAGGGCACGGGTTTGTGCATAATGCCAGTGTCAAGTGAAAGTTAATTTAATTTTGTTATAAATTCTGAGTAAGTTAAATTTATTATTGGCCGTGTGGTATCGGCTGACCTTAGAATATCACCACCCCATCTCCCTTGGGTGTCGTAAAAGGCGATTGAGGATAACAAAGCTGCTGCCGCAAGCCCTGAGGAACTACACCACCTCTACCACAGTGGACTCGCCAACCCGCTTGGCTAGCGTGACGTTTTAAGGCGATTGACCAGCAGTGGATTCTAAAAGGGCTGGTTGCATCTATCGACAATCGTGAGCCATCAATGTTTCCTTGACAGCTTGGGACTTTTTTTACCATACATACCATACCATCAGCCTATGTCAATTCAATGCTGGATATAGGCCTCTGCCGAGGCTCACCACCGCATGCGATCGTCTAGTTGTTGTTCCACGTGGCCGAAGGGTGGCCTGCACTGAGCTTCCCGGTACGTAGCCTCCGGGGACATATGCTATTTGTATTGAACTAAACATATACTCGTAACGCGACCGTTGTGCCATAATGTTTACGGACGAACATCCGACAGAATTATAAGTATTTTGTGGAATTCAATACGGAAACCAAAGCTTGCTTTTGCTATATCGAGTCTTCCGCAAAATAAACTTTGGCTATATAAAACTTTATTTGTTTATTTGTTTTTTATTGATTATAGAATAAAATAAGGTTTAAAAACGGGGAAATATAAACATTTATAGAAGTTAGATTTATTTATTTAAACAACAGAAGGGACATTTATAATAAAAGTTTATAAAAACCAATGCGTAAATTTATTTAGAACGATTTCACTAAGAATTCCACAGCAATGGCTGCTCAGATTTTTGTACGATGGCTCTTGAAAGGCCAGTAGGGTCACAAGAATTTATAGTGGAGTGTAGGCTTTCTCGGCCGGTGTCCATATTGATTGAATCTTCCGGGCTACTTGGCCGAGGTCTTCTGGAATCTCTTCTCTTTCTTCCAAACGTTTCGTCAACAACTGCGGTTGACATCTTCAGTGGCGGCTGCGTTCACTTTCGGAGAGATGTTATCTCTTCGGCTTCTCGAGCGCCAGTGACGCGACGTTTTGTGTGTGTACCGAGTCTGTTTTTGTCCCCCCCCCCACCCCCCCCCCCCTCGTCGCTCTTCCCCGTGAGCTTGATGTCTTCGGAGTGCTGGATACTAGATATTGGAACGTTTGGAGAAACGTTTGGAAGAAAGAAAAGAGATTCTAGAAGACCTTGGCCAAGTAGCCCGGAATATTCAAACAATATCACAAGAATTTAGCCATTCCGAAAAAAAAAAACCTGCTCATTTGAGATCTACTGCTTACAGTTGAATTACTGTTGTATTACTTAGATTCAATTTAATTTTATGTAAGTGTTTAATAATTTATTGTGCATGTACACGAAATAAATAAAAAAGGAAGAATAATAAAAGATGTACAAAAAGACAAGCTTATTTACAGGGCATATGCCTCCCCTAATAAATCACTGGAGAGTTTGTAATCCACCACACGGGCGCAATGCCGACTGGTGGATCACATACTCCAGATTTTTATTTATTTTTTATTCCTGGATCATACACCCGCATGTTTTCCCTGACCACCGAGCAAGTGTACCATTTTTAAAAAATGCGTATTCAAGTAGAAACTCAGAGTGGTACGGGTCGAGGATTTGAATTCACTACCACACGAATGTGAGTCGAGACTCGAGTATAGATAGGCTATCATCGCTCTAAACTTAAATTACTTAAAGCGTATCCACTTGCAATCAGATGCGAGTGGCGTCTCGTTTTTCTTACAATAAAAAACCGTTGGTTTTTATGGTTAAGTAAGTAGAAAATCCGCGGTACGGACTGGAGTTATAAGGACATCACCCGGCTTTTCATAATTACAATTTCAAATTTTATATTTATTCATATTTACTTAATGAAAAGCCAACCTTTAACGAAAACCATTCAGCTTAACAAACATCCAGGTTGCCAATATAAGCGACGAATCAACATTTAATATATTTCAATAAGGCTATATTCACATATGGGCAAAGAGTGACTTACTGTGGACAAGAAAACTAAGAGTCATTTCGAGAGTACGTTGCTTCCTGTCGGCCACTTATGGTTACATATTTCGAAGACTCATCGGTTTCGATCATCGATTTGAGAATACATACTAGATAGGACAAGCACTCTAGGGCAGGCACATTACAGTCTAATAGTGTTCTATGTTCACCAGCTCTCCAATTATTATTTAATTCATATGTAATTTGAAAATGAAACATTCTTATTACGCAGTACTTAAGATTCATATTTGACTTTTTAATGAACTTCTCCCAATCTACTGCATCCCAGAAGTTGCCAACCAGGTAGGTCCCTTTGATAAGAACGTATTATGTCTCATCTAGTCTAATCTCATATCGATGGTTTCGATTGACGGTTTTCCATAAGTCAATGAACAGGCTCATTGGTTTCGGTCAGCGGTCAGCTGCTTACATTATAATTTTTTTTATTATAAATATTCTGTGTTGTGGGTTTGAAGTTAGACTGTCTTTTGTGATAATCAAATAAAAGCGTAAGACCACGTTTCTCGTGTGCTGCCAAGGACTCCAACTATTCTGTTCTCAGTAAACCTACTGAGTGTCTTCTAACTTCTAAAAGACGCATTTTGAATTGTTTTTACTTTGTAATTGTGAATTTCGAAATCCAATAGCTTATATAGTGGAGTGTAGACTTTCTCGGCGCTACTTGGCCGAGGTCTTCTGGAATCTCTTTTCTTTCTGGAAAGAAAGAAAAGTTTGGAAGAAAGAAAAGAGATTCCATAAGGCCTCGGCCAAGTAGCACGGAAGATTCAATTAATCCAATAGCTTATGTTATGAAAAAAACGGCCCAATATAAAAATTGACAACTATATAAGAGTCCGTGACTAGGTGTAAGTGGCGGAAAAGTGTTCGTATCACAAGATTGGAATCACGAAAACTCACGGATGGTCGGCACGAAAGGCTGAGCCCAGCAGGGGCCACCGGTCCAAGAGATTGATTCAACCGACGGCTGAGTTTTCGAGTCCCGGACCCTTCCTCTGATATAGACTCTTATATCCTGGCGGTTCGCTCTTCAAATTTAAAATTCATAGCGAGAAATTGCTTGGCCAGAAATTTGTATCATTGTATAGAGTTCAGAATCTTGAGTTGCATTATAAAAAAAGGCCATATTATGAATAATCGTATTCAAATTTAGAAAAAAATTAAGAAAATAAAACACAATCAGTACAGATGTACCTTTGCCGTGTCAACATCTGTGTTATTTTAATTGTCACTGTGAAATTTTATGAGCTTCTACTACTCTATTAGTGTGTAATCTTGTAAAGGAACATCAGATTTACATAAGAGAATGCAATTATTAAGTTTAAATACTAAGATATAAGTGAACTATCGCCCGCAGTAGGCGAGATACAAGGATTAGTAAACAAATTTAAATAGTGAAATATTTACATCACTTAATAAATGAAACAAAACGGAGTATAGACAAATCTAAATTGTACTCGTATAGTAAAAATTATGCGATAAGTTATGTGTACGAGTGAATACAAGGATTATAAAAGTTGAGCTATTGGAACAAATATTACAAACTCGACACTGGCAGAATGTGCTACTTGCACGATTGCCATGAATATACGAAAAGAAAAAAAATGTCGAAATCAACTGCTTTTCAAGGGCACACAGTTTAAAAGTCAAATGTTTCAATATCGAGATATCACTTTAATGTTGAAATCAATGTGCTAATTTGCACTTAATGTGCTAATTGCGCTATTACCCTAAAAGAAAAGAACAAAAAAACTGTTCACTGGTTTCTTATTTCTCAGGTTCAGGTTCATTTCCTTATTGACTAGGTTTCAGTTAGCGGTTTAAATAAATATAACTTAGATATAGACATCCTCGTGTCCTTTCATTTGATCGATTGAAGAACTTCGCGCGATGTGTTCGTCGTTTTCATGTGTGATTCTTCACATCTCACTGGTCACTGGGTTAAAAATGTATAGACTATGGGACCACATGTCAAGCGATGTAACCTGTTTCTGGTTTCCCTACAAATTGTTCTTGTTCTTGTTTTTACCTCTCTCTTTTATTTCCCACTTTATTTTATTTCCCTAATATACGTACGTGTTTCGATAATGAGTTAGATGTGCCAGAGCCCATTCCCATTCCCTATCCCTTCCCATTTTCTCAACTCTCTCGAAATCCATTCCTATATCTTCAAAGGCAGCGCATCCGGGGTCGTGCCAACGTTTGTCATTCTGGACTAATGTTGGCATGTATTGTGCGGATGTTTCTGGGCGACAGTATTCACTTACCATCAGGTGGACTGTATGCTCGTCTACCGCCTTCGTCCTTAAAAAAAAATCCAGGACTGCGTCTACTAAACCTTTGAAACATCAGCTAAATAATGATAATCTATGAGTTATGTGAACGTGGCCTAAGAGTGCTGGTGTTTGTATAACTTATTTGTATACGTATGTATTAAAATTGTTTATTAACGTATTCCAGTTATAATGCTTTGATGTCAATATTGAATATTTATTCAATCGCTACGTTATTTCATATTCATTGTATTGTGAATATAGAGAGACTATTCAAATCACATTACTAATATAATATTACCAATTGAACGAACGATACATACTCTCAAAGGAAATTCTATTTCGTCAAAATGAAAACGTATATTCAGCAAAAGTACACCAATAGGTACTTTAATAAGCTAGTAATAAGAACGAGGATTAAACGATTTTCGGTGCTTAATCATGCTGTACAATCTGCCCCCGAACGTAAACTGTAGTAATTATTTGATTTTTTTACAGAATTGTAGTTATTGGGTAACAAGCAAACTAATCAATTTTCGCTTTTACAATATCAGTAAGGATAGGTTAATAAAAATTGTTCCAATTTTTATTTACTTGTATTTATCATATTGATGGGTAGGTATTTAAAATTGTAATTTGAATTTTAAGAATCACGACCAATACCTAAAAGAAAATTCAAGTAATCTAACGTACAGGGGTGCGTTTTCAGCACAAATATACACTATAGTTACGGTTTTATACAATAAAGAAATAAACATTTTATATTGCACATCGGCTCTGTTTTATTTATCTTTTATTTCTATTTTATTTCGAAGTTTCAGACGCGATTTACAATATAAAATGTGTACAAAACATTTAAACAACTTTGAACGGTTTAAATCGCGTATATTTAACATTATTTATATCCCGACGTTTCGAACACTTTACAGTGGACGTGGTCACGGGGTGACTGACGGTCACAGTCACCCCGTGACCACGTTCAAAGTTGTTTAATTGCTATGTATAGTAATCGCGAAAACCTAAGAAAATATTGTGTACAAAACGTTAAAGTTTTTAAGGTAAACATAAGGTTTTTCAGGTGTACAAAGTCAAAAGTCGTCGACAACAAAAATTATGAAAAAAGGTCTTAAGAATTTTTCATAAAGATTTATAAGTATATGTACGGCAGGAATAAATTGATAACTCGAGATATATATAATTTCAATTAAGAAGTTCCAACACGTTGTATCACTTTTTGGATGTACAATAAAAAAAAAAAATTCAATACTCGATAGCTTCAGAGAAATTGATTTCAACATTAAAGTGATATCTCGATATTGAAACATTTGACTTTTAAACTGTGTGCCCTTGAAAAGCAGTTGATTTTGACATTTTTTTTCTTTTCGTATATTCATGGCAATCGTGCAAGTAGCACATTCTGCCAGTGTCAAATTTTCTTCGTAATAAACAATTTTAAAATCTAAAACGTATCCCCCCCCCCGCCCAACCCGCCTCCCATCTAGTCTTGTACAAGTATGTCAGAAGTCGCTCAGTAAAGTACCTAACAGTAGTTTTACTGAGGACAGAAGAGGCCTTCATGGAAGTACACCAAAAAACGCAGTCGTATGCTTTTATTTAATTATCACAAACATTGCTCACTTTGAATACACTTTGAACTTTAATAAACTATTACTATTAAACTACAAAACGCACAATACACATTTTTTATAATATCCGAACAAAAACTCAAAAAATCCTGAGATCCGGTCGAAAAGTGCCCATTATTTTGACTTATCAAATCAACTTATTTCCGCGGCACACGGATACAAAAGTCCTGGGAATGACTGGAGTCAATCCAAACGTACCGTGAATGAACTCTTGTTTATAGATAAACTGGGTGGGCTGGTGGGTGGAGTGGGTGACTTGATTTGCCAAAATGCGACCTCTGAAATGGCAGCTGGCTGATATATCATGTTTATCTCGCTAAATAAACACTCACACTGGAGTAATAATTTTCTCTTCACTTCAAAATTACCACAGTACATAGAGCGAACAGAAACTACTCAATTATTTTACCAATATAATTTTAAAGCGTTTTATGTCACGAGAGGGAAAGATATACTGTCAAAATATGTGAAACGCATCTTAATAGATTTTCTTTGAGATTTCATTAAAATCAAAACCTTAAAACTTAATTGTTTCAAAATTCTGCTTAAATAGAGACATTCTGTAACATCTGTAGCTACCTAAGATACATCTGATACCTTAGATAGGTACCATACAGAAATAAACAGTGAGCTTTGTACCTTCCTGTTCCCAGCAGCAAGATGGCACAGCTGACATATATGAAACAAACACGATCAGGCCGCACCATCAAGCCACCGGTACGCTTCGCTTAAGGGGCGAGCACTAGCTACACTTGCATAGCCAACATTATAAACGTTCGTTAGAAAAAAAACCTAGTTCTGAAAAAAACTGTTGATTGTGTGTAACCGTTTGCAGAGCTAACAATCACGTCGGGATCACCACTTTGGAGGTGCTTGATTACCATTTACCATACATGGGTTACCTTCTGCCTATCAAGCACCTCCAAACACGAAACTCCAAATATGTTTAAGGTAAAACAGTAAAAGTATAATATATTGCATTTTTTTTAATTTCACTAAATTCTAAATATCTAGGGAACTACCAGAACCAGAATAGAATAAGTAAATATTGTTTAACATTTTACTGCAGTGGTGTGTCTCTTCGCACGCGTGAGTGTGTTCTCTTGTAATTGTGTAATCGTTATAAGTGCTGAAATCGTGTGAGTGCTGCTCATTTTTGGTGATTATATGTAGAATCACTACTGCTTCATCTATTTACTGACGATTCACACCTTCAGTACTCCATCAGCGTAGGTCATTAGGGTCGACGAACTTGATGAGAAACGTAATATGAACACATGTCTTCCAGTTGGTATGTTATTCAGGTGTGAATGTCATGTGACACGCGATGTACAGGCCACAAATACACCGGATGCGGGTGTGAGCGCCCGTTTTATTAGGGCGTTTTCAGATGGACTGCACTCTGTAATCGGCTATGTGAACTATATGCAGTCATCTGCAGTCGAAATTAAGTGCTACAGAGAACAAAAAAGACGCAATGAGCTGCAGCTTACTTTAACGGCTTGGAATTGCAATGAGTGGTATTTGTTTTGTCTAATTCGCGTAGAATAAAAGATATACAATAAATGAAACTATAATATACTATATACTATAATATATTAGGGGTTAAAGTATGAAATTGCCGATTTGTACTGAAAAATTAAAACTCGTTTTTTTCTAAAATGTAACATATTTATTTAATCAAAATATTTACCCTCATTATCTATACATTGTTGCTATCTAATCGGAAGTTCATTTATGCCTTTGCGATAGAACTCTGGGGATGTAGATTCGACAAACTGTGTGAAAGCATTTTGTACTGCCACTTGGGAAGAAAATTTTTTACCACGTAGAAAATTGTCCAAATCACGAAAAAAATGGTAGTCCGTTGGAACAAGGTCTGGTGAGTACGGAGGATGACGTATGGTTTCTAACTGCAGCTCCTGTAGAGTTACAACGGTTTCTCGTGCAGTGTGAGGTCTTGCGTTATCATGGAGCAATAATGGTGAAGATCGATTCACGAGTCGGGGCTGTTTCACTGCTAGTTTCGCCATCATTGTTCGAAGTTCGGCACAGTAAACATCTGCTGTTATTGCTTGACCAGACCTGAGAAAGCTATAGTGAATAGTACCGTGAATAGACCACCAAACAGTTACCATTACCTTTTTATTGGTAAGCTTTGCCTTAGGGAACTGTTGCGGCGTTTGACCTGGGGTCAGCCATTGCATTTTTCGCTTTCGGTTATCGTAAAGAATCCACTTTTCGTCACATGTCACAATTCGATCCAATATTCCTTCATTTCTGTACCGATTCAACAAGGCGTTTCTTTCTGCAGATCAGTCAAATCATGAGGCACCCATTTTTCAATTTTTTTTATCTTATTCATTTGATGCAAATGAGTCAATATAGTAGGTAAGGTAACGTTAAACCATGCCGCTAATTCCTGGGTAGTTTGACTCGGATCGGCTTCCACCATCTCCTTCAATTCAGCGTTATTCACCTGTGTGGGCGGTCTTCCACGTGGTTCGTTCTTCAAGTCGAAGTTTCTGTTTGAAATTGGCGCGAGCGTCTTTGCATACCCGCATACATTGATTATTTCGAAGCAACATTTTTTTGTCCCCGCCATATTGAAGGCGGTTTGATATTTTTGAGTAGTAACACGCGCTCGGCGGCGAGCAGAGTTAAATTGAGATAAATTCACACTGCGGACTCGGGCAGTTGATTTTGGGATTCGCGCCTATTAACTGGACTTGCACGCGGATCTCCTGGAGCCACGCGAGTGTTTTGGTTGGACTTGGTGATTGTGATTGTGCTTGTGGTACTTGGAAGTGACATCTCGAGGTGATTTGCTGCCGTGTGTGAGTTGCCGAACTGTAGCGGCCACCGGCTCACCACAGGACGAGACTTGGATTACTACACAAGTATCTATTGGGAATGTATGTATTTATTCAATCACACTAAGATAGGTCACGTCTAGTAGGGACTAGCGTAGGTACACTTTCCAGATTTGTGCGTGGGCAAAACCACCTGGGGTAAGTGAGACCTTTAAATTGTGTAAATTGTTGTTTATTGTGCTTACCCACCATTTTGGTGGATATATTGAGTAAGCTTTACATTTGGGCCCGAGTGCACATTCCTCGGGCTGCTTTCGCGTAACGCGAGGCAGGTGCGCCTAGTGTGCGCATCGTAAACAGTTTCCATTACGAAAGCGTTTAAACCAAAAACGCACGGTTCGTTCATTAGTAGTCTCCTCTCCAAACGCAGCATTGATATCGCGAGCCGTTTCTGCCGCGTTAGTTCCGCGTCGGAACTCGTATTCAAAGATTACTCGGATTTTCGAAGTATCCATCTTTCCCGTCTAAGCTGAATAAAAAAAACAATTGAATGTCGAAAATCGAATGTTGCACAGTTTTTAAAACAAGAACCTCATAGGTATCATGTGAAAAAAGTTTCACTCTAAAATCTCACACCATGAAGGTTTTATGTCAATTCAAAGTATCTATCTATAAAACGGCAATTTCATACTTTAACCCCTATTATTATAATGAAAAATATACTATAAATGAAAGATATACTATAAGTTTTAAAGTTGTAAGTTTACCTATTGTAACAACTGTAATCGATTCAACTCTTGATATTAAATAACTAATTTTCAACATTTGCGGTTATTCCAGTGACACATTGTATATTAATATCAATCAATTCAATCGATCATCAATCAAACCAGAAGTAGCACACACATAATTGACCTATTATTATAATGGAGGCAATGATTCGTACAAACGAACATATCTCAGTACTTATTTATGTATGTATACCGAAGATAATGGACTTTCATGAACCGGTTGAGATTTACATTTCTATGGTACGAATGCCTTACGACTGTTAATCTCTAGGGATGTTCGAGACGTCTTGTAACGAAACCGAAGCCGGTATTGAAGATTTTCAATATCTATCTTCTTCTTCTTCTTCTTCTCAGCCCTTGGACGTCCACTGCTGGACATAGGCCTCCCCCATTGTCCGCCATTTAGACCTATCGGCAGCGACCTGCAGCCAGCGGGTGCCCGCAACCTTTATGAGGTCGTCTGTCCATCTAGCAGATGGACGTCCTCAGCTTCGTCCGCCGGTACGTGGTCTCCATTCGAGAACCCTTCTGCCCCATCGGCAATATACATACATATAAAATAAACAAATATACATATAATAAAATCGTAACAGAGCCGTGTCTGTACATGATATGTTTTTAGAAAAAAAATGTTGCAGAACCCAAAGCAACCCCCCAATTTCATCATTTATATATTTGGCTTATATTTAAGCGGGCAGCAAAAAGTAAAACTAAGGAAGTAAATCATAATCAACAAAACAAACTGTTTTTGAATAACTAAAGTAAATAATTATAAATTACTTAGAATGCCATTACCAAGTCATGTTTTTTTTGTCACCGGAGAACATAAACCAAATATACCTTTTAATTTGTTGTCATCGATGTGCTGCCCAGTCAGTATTTTCTGTCGCTCATTATTTCCCATTATTATTATTATTTATTTATAGAATATATGGCAGACGAGCGGATGGGCCACATGATGGTAAGTGGTCACCCCCGCCCATGGACACCTGCAACACCAGAAGGCTTGCGGGTGCGCTGTCAACGTTGCAGAATCCTGTTCACAGCTCTCTTGAACGTAGCGTAACACACACACACACACAGTTTTGTTCATAGCCCTATATCGTAGCGTATCGGAAATACCTCAGCGTATAAAGTGTCTTTTTAACCGCACTGTACGCAGCGACTCTGTGTCAAGGAAGTGCGGATGAACCGCACGACGATGACGGGCGGTGCCGATGTAAAAACCCGAAGTTGACATCAAATTGAACAGCTCTTCAGAACATTCCCCATTATAAAGGCGGTAGAAAACTCAGAGAGTTGCAACATCTCTACTAATGTTGAGCGTTTCTAAACCACCTGTAGGAATAGGATGGTCGATAATTCGGACAGCGTGTCGTTGGACGGAGTCAAGAGGATCCAGCTGGTACTCCGGTGCACCGGCCCAGTGGTGTGAGCAGTACTCCATGTAGGGTTTAATTAGAGCTTTACAAAGCGACAAGCGTTGCCCCGGAGTGAATCACTGCTTTTCTCTATTCAATACACCGAGCTTTTTACTAGTAAGTTTTGTCTTGCTCGCCAGATGTCTCCGAAACTCAACTTTGCTCGAAGTATTGACGCCAAGGATCCCAAAACTCTCAGAGATCTAGGGGAATGTTCTGAAATCGAGGTGCCACGACAAATGGAGCTTTCTTAATGGTGATTGCATAGACTTGTGTCCTGCTGGGGTTAAATTGGACCAAGTTAAGTTTACCCCCAATACGAGACTCGGTCTAAGGAGTTCTCGATATTGGACAAAAGCCTTACGCGACTCTCTTCCACCTAACGGCTATAGTCTCACTTTTATTCTCAATGGCGTCAGCTCATTGGCGTAAAGTACGGTAAAAGATCACCAGCTATGACAGAATCCGCACTGGTGATAGCTTATCAGCTGCCAATCCTCTAGGTACCCAAGGAGTTGTGCGTTAATGACACTTTCCATCATCTTGGAAAGGAGAGAGGTTATCGATATCGGCCTGTAATTGGTCAAGTCGATACGATCGCCTTTTTTAGGCAACGGGTGGACGTGAACTGCTTTCCACGCTTTCGGGAAGCGTCTCGTGAAGTAAGAGAGCTTAAAGAGTCGCGTAAGCACCGGACACAACCCCGGAGCGCAAAGTTTGAGTACCACTGCAGGAATATTATCTGGCCCGCTCGACTTCCGGACATCAAGAGATGCAAGAGCTCGTCGGACTTCACGTTGCGTGAAGCAGATGTCAGGCATCCGGCACCAATTCTGCTGATGTGCTGGAACTTAACCCTTGGCTCTCCTTATCTTGTTGGACCCCGAGGTAGCATTGAACTCTTTCCTCAAATAGGTGACATTCGAATCGCGGGAAGCCCGCGCTCCGGGCCAGGCTTTGTATGCGGCCCTACAGCTGGCCTCTTTACAGGACCGGTTAAACCAGGGCTGACTCCGCCTATTTACGAAAACTACAGAACAAGGAATATGATATTCCATGCCCCGAAGCACCACGTTGGCAACGGAGTCCCTAGAGACATCTGGGTACATTGAAGAGGAACATAGCTACCCCCAGGGATAGGATGCGTAAAACTCACGCAGCCCATCCCAGTCAGCTAACTTATAATGACGGATGCCAGCTGGTTTCGAAGCTCGCAACGCTGTTCGAACTGTTTTGTGCAGCGGTAGCGTCGGTAGCAGTTTTGATGCTTACAATTATTCAGTGTATACATACACTTGTACAGTGCCATGGCGTTGGCTCTCTCCACGCACTTTCTCACACACATTACTTATTAATTATCTTTCACAGTGTTTGCTCTCGGAGACACTGCGAGTCCTATTTCTTAGGTGAAATAAAACCCGAAAGGTTGCTTGTTGTCACTGATTTTATTGATTGAATTTACTTGATTGGTTTTGCTTGACTGTCTTTGGTTGATTGAATTATCTTGAATGATTTTAATGCGTCCTGGCTCACATCCTGATGTTGACTGAATGCTTGTTGTTTGTTTGATTGCTCCTTCTTGAATGATTTTAATGCGTCCTGGCTCACATCCTGATGTTGACTGAAGTTGATGGTTCTTTATTGATTTATTTGGCTTGAAAGTTTTCAGCGCGTCCCGGCTCACATCTTTTATAGACTAAATGCTTGACAATTTTTGTGTGTAAGACATGTAGGTAATCACCAAAGACTACCCATGCCTTGGCGGTAGTTAAATAAAAAATGTAAAATAAATGAAATGTTGAAGCGGCGATGTGGAGCCGCGACACACAGTATGGATTCGTCTGATTGTTCAAAAAAAAACGAAATGGAATTCTTGGTTTCAAAATCGAATTCGGAGCTCGGTAACATCCCTAATAACCACCAACATTTCTCTCTTTATTGTGTTACAAACGAGATAAAGCCTTATGAAGCACGGCTATTCCCTCATTTCTTTATACGAGCGTCATAATCTTTGCTTACACTCGACCTCGTAAATTATAGAATTCATTATATTGTGTGTAATAACATTAGAAATTATGGGGTGTGTGAGGAACGAATTGAATTTTTTATGGCATATGTACTTTATTCATTCGTTGTACACAGTTCACATACAGTTCGATGTATTGTATACGGTTGTATATATTTGTGTATACGTATACCGATTCGCTGTTAATATCATAGTTACCAAGATTTACAGCTAATATCATAGTTAGGAAGATTTGCAGCAAATATCATAGTTAGGAAGATTTGCATCTAATATCATAGTTAGGAAGATTTGCAGCAAATATCATAGTTAGGGAGATTTGTAGCTAATATCATATTTAGAAAGATTTGCAGCTAATAGCATATTTAGAAAGATTTGCAGCTAATAACTTGAACTTTAAGGCTGGAAAATTTAGACTTGACTCTTTAACATTATAAAGTTTAATTCTTGCAATAGTTAAAAACTTGATCTATTTCGCTCCGGCTCATTTAATGCTCGAGTTTTAAATGTGTATTAGAGCTCACTCAGTGCTCGAGCGTTGAGCGCTCTACGCTCATTTCTACAACACTACTTACAAAATATGGTATGTTACACTCCAAATATAAATTTGGAGTTTAATTCACAATTTTTAATTCACATTTGACAATAATATCTTGCACAATTACATACTATTTTATATTTATTAATATTGTGTGTGTTTAATTTCATAATATCACTATTAGGTAACCTTTAATTAATTTGTCCATAATTTAAAATAAAATCAATTATAAAAAAGAACAGTTGGACATTACATTAAATTATGTTACATTTGGAGTTCATGTTACACAATAATAAACACAATGCTATAATAAACAAAAAATGAATCTCAGGTACAGTCAACTACTATGTTGCTATTGTTTATACTGGAGTTTTTGTGGAAAAATATATGTTAGAGTGTACCAACTAAATCACAAGTATTATATTATAACACAAACGGAGTTTGTTCCCATGTCAAGGTCGCCATTGTGTCGTAAAGCGTGTCTCGCGAGCCATAACATTTCCTTATTGGCTGTTATCCTACAGATAATACATAACTGAATATTAACTGTGAACGTTTCCCGTGGGATAACTATCAATTGATTTTAGGTCTACGAACTTTATATAGTACTAGCGAAACCCGGTAGACGTTATCCTGCCTGTGTATATTTATTTACCTCTGTATATAAAATCACAGATTATTCTGTTTTGCCGTCGATATGATTTTTGCGATCGATTGAACGGTATAGAAGTTGATGTGCTGCAGCGCCATCTAGTGGTGAGTTACAACAAAGTGGATAGCATAAAAACTTTCTCCATGAAACAATACATATATTTGCCAACTTTCATGGTGATCGGTCAAACGGTGTTGAAGTCTATTAATTTCAGATATACCAACATCCATTTTATATTTATAAGATTAATTAAAACGCTTGGATGCGCGTAGCACTGCTACGCTCAGTGACGTCAGTCACGTCCGCTACGTGTGCTACAAAGTAATGGAGGGGCATCCGCCGCGCTATAGTAGTGCGGCCGATATTCTTGAAGTCTCTTGGCTCTCTTCTCTTACAAAATATACTTGTAATTTATACTCGTGCATATTGTTTAATTTAGTTCTGATCCCCTTTTAACATTTCAGAAGTGAGATTAATTACTGTCATAGCTATCAAGCGAACAGCATTGATGATCTTATCACACCGTCACCCCATGCACGGGATTCCGGATGACTTTACCTGGATGACAATGTAGGATGATGCTGTATTGCTGTATCTCACAGATGCTAGTCGTGTTACCTCACTTGTACAAAATACTGTCTTGAAATATACCAACGAGTTTCGATGTGAGACTTTTTGGAGCCCATCTCTCAGCTCATCCGCTTCTTATTTCTTTTTCATCATATCCTATTTTATCTGTTTTCTTCCAAATACCGCAACATAATGAACTACCGGCTGATATTAAGGTCTTTGTATCTTGAACCGTTATCCTTCCAGATACAATTTATCTCATTTTTACCTTATCCTATTTTTCTTCGTCCTCTCCTGGACACGGTCTTTTTCATGCACATTGTCTTATGCATAAGGTATGTGTGGTCTTAAAAACATCACGCTTGGGAAGCTGGTCGGCGTGTCCACTCGTGTGGAGGTGGTGTAATTCCTCAGGCGATAGCGAGTTTGTTATTGTTAAAAATGAAAATGAAAAATGAATTTATTTCCAACTATGCTTCATAGTTTGTTTACCAGTTGTCCCACACTAGGCATGCACTTGGGAACAGTGGATACAACTTACAATGAATTTTATTTTAGTTCCCGGGAACGGTTAGCATCCATCGCTTAACCCAATTTAAAATAATATAAGGTTAACAAGATAATATAATTTTTTTAAATATATTTTTCAATTGCATATTACTATATTAATAAGACAGTTAATTTTCTTGCTATTTCTAATATATACGTACATATATATAATTATATGTGTAATATTATATACTGATATATATAATTAAATATGGATATTTTATATATGTTTGTGTGATTGAGAATTATAAAACTTTATTTTAGATAGATGTAACGTTCCAGATTAATAATAAGTGATAATAATGATTTGTGATATTAATATTGTATATATTGTACACGAATTAATAAACAAAATAATGTCATTTAATATATTAGGACACAGTAGCCAACAAAGTCTCAGTTTGGACGTAAGTCGATGCCATTGGCCATTTAAGGTTTTGGGGTTTTACTTGTTTTACAGATTTTTTGATGTCACAATTCGATAAAAATATATTTCTTTAACTTCCTCCACAATTCGATCAACTATATCGATAATCCACAAGATTAACTAAACTCCCACAGTTCGAATTTCACCGCAGTAACTTCAGTCGAAAATCGAATTTCAAATTTGTAAATTAACTCATATCCTACTGGTGTCTAGAGTCTCACTTCCAACTTCAATCTAACGGTGAACAAAATAAAATCGAATCAGCCAACTTAGCTCCATTACTGAGCTCCCAGTGGAACATCTGTTGTGCACTACATTTAACAAACAGTACACTATGTAAGGTATAAAGCGGCTGCCAGAGGCCCCGAGGAACCACATCTGAACGAGGTCACTTGCCAACCCGCCTGGCCATTGTGGCGTTTTAAGATCATACAGGAGGCTCATGTTCAGCAGTGGATACTAAAAGGGCTGGTTGCATTACATTACGGTGGAGTGTAGGCTTTTTCGGCCGGTGTCCATATTAATTGAATCTTCCCGGCTACTTGGTCGAAGTCTTCTGGAATCTCTTCTCTTTCTTCCAAACGTTTAGTCAACAATTGCGGTTGTCATCTTCAGTGGCGACTGCGTTCACTTTCGGAGAGATGTTATCTCTTCGGCTTCTCGAGCGCAACTGACTCGACGACTGTGGCGCACCGGTATTTATAGTGGCTTCTCTCTGGGTTGGTGTCGATATTGTCAGCTTTTTTGGCTCCTCTTTTTGGTTTTTGCACCCTCTTAATTTCGGAGACTGTGTATCCGTTGCTTTGGAGGGCTTGGTTTAAATGTATCACTTCCGATTGTAGATCTATCGGTTCGCAGATTCGTTTCGCCCGGTCCATCAGCGTCTTCATCATTGCTCTCTTTTGTTTAGGATGATGATTGGAATCTTTATGTAGATATCTGTCGGTGTGGGTAGGCTTGCGGTAAACTTGATGTCCCAGACTGCCATCTCCATTTCTGCTTACCAGTACATCCAAAAACGGAAGTTTCCCATTGCTTTCTTTTTGCATGGTGAATTGGATTCTTGGATGGATGTTGTTAAGGTGTTTCAGAAAGAGTTCGAGCTCTTCCTCCCCATGACTCCAGATCACAAAGGTGTCATCCACATATCGGAACCAGCACGATGGTTTTTGTAGTGCTGTTTCCAGTGCAGTTTCGCTGTCGGATCCCGTGTAAGTTTCTTGTATGTGGACGGGTCCAGTAAGTTGGCTATCTTCTCTATGTAATCCTTCGTGTTAAGGACGATGGTCGCGTTCTCTTTGTCTGCGGTCAGTATGACGATGTCTTTATTGGCGTTTAAACTCTTTAAGGCCACTCGATCTTTGGAGGTAATGTTGCTTTTTAGAGGATTCGCTTTCTGTAAAATTCTAGATGCTTCTCGACGTATTTCTTCAGCGTCTTCTGATGGTATAACCCGAATTGCTGCCTCGATATTTGCAACAATATCTTCCCGTGGCACATGGGTCGGAGTGACTGCAAAATTTCCTCCTTTTGCAAGTATCGATATCTCTTCCTCCGTAAGTGGGTGATTTGAGAAATTCACCACAGTTTTTGCGTTATCCAATGCTGGTCTTGTGTGATTGCCTGTAGTGTATCGCTCATACTTTTTCTTTTGTTGCTCGGTTGTTCAATTAAGATAGCTCTGGCGGTATCAAAAGTGATCCTGTCCACTTTTTTCCAAATACCCTCTTCTAATCTTGAACTCACGAGTAGGTGTATTTTCAGAAGTTCCCTGTCATTTAGCGCTAGTTCTTTTCTTGTAAAATAAATACGTTCTCGCAACATTGCCTTTTCCATTCGGTTGTAGATCCGGCTGCTGGCGGCGGTGTGATGTTGGCGTTTTTGTTGCAGGAACTTGGGAATAACTTCTGTGTCCCTACATCGCAATAGAAACGTCAAGGAACTCAGTAGATGACTTTTCTTTTTTCTTAATGTTTTTCTTAACGTTTAGAAGAAAGAAAAGAGATTCCAGAAGACCTCGGCCAAGTAGCCCGGAAGATTCAATTAATATGCATTACATTACATTGCATGCACTATGTATAATCGTAAATGAGTTTTATTTTATTTTACTTGAATAAATTGTATAATAATTACATTGTAAATGATCTCTATACACATCCCCATTAATATTTCAACATTAATGAAAATAAATTTATTTCTTATTTTATATTAAGTTTTGATAAAAGTACTTATAAAATTTAGTTCTAAGTTAAATGTGAAATAAAGTAGATATTAATTATAATTTGAATTAATCATAGCTGCAGTCTGCGGACTGCGGTCGAGTTCGGAATTGTACCTTTAGCAAAAGCAAGTGTTGAGCGCTTGACGCTCGAAAGCTAATACTCGAAACTCACAAACAAACTTTTAAAAGTAGTGGAGGGGCGTGTAAATAGTCCCTCCAATGCGGGATCTTAATCAGACTTTCTCCTATGAGGGACCATGAGGGCTACACATATACAGTCTCCACATAAAATAATCGCTACAGCTAAATACGCTCTGACTCACTCACCTTACGAAGACACAATGCAGGTCCTCCTCTGGAGATGGAAACTGGCCTAGAGTTATTTGTCTAATATTTATGACGAAGCCGCTACTGAAAGAATGAAAGATATACTTTTTCTTATATTTAGTTTGCTATGATACTATAATTTATTGTGTTGCTAGCTTATTGGCGTAAGGCTGTGTTGCCTTAAACATAAGTGCATTCTCCATGCAGTTAACGCTGAATTATGCCTCAGTAAGATATATACCATTGCCTCAATAGCACAGAGTATATACCATTGCCTCAATAGTACAGAGTATATACCATTGCCTCAATAATACAGAGTATATACCATTGCCTCAATAGTACAGAGTATATACCATTGCCTCAATAGTACAGAGTATATACCATTGCCTCAATAGTATATACCATTGTAACTATTATTATTTTATGAGAGGGAGAGAGTACGCGCAACGAACTAGCGTTTTTTTTTGTAATGTTCATGGTATTAAACTCTTGTAATTAAAAGCTAGTCTAAAATTATTAAGGTTGGATAGCACTTACATAGCCACTTACATTACATAGCTTGAGAGCTAAAGCTTTCAGCGGTTGTTTTAACAACATTAATGCAAATAAAAATTTAAGAATTACAAAAATATAGTTGCAGTACTGTTGTCTGTTTTGAATACTGCATTCGTGTGTCCAACAGCAAAGTTAGGCGCATAACAGTAACTATCGATATTGTTAACGGTCGGTTACCAATACCGGATTTACTCCGCATCGAACCGGTCCAAGGCGGCGCTATCCGGTTATTGCTTGAGAATATAGGTTAGATTCGAGCAGGTGGTAATAATTTCGTTTTCATAATGTATTTAATATTGAACTTCTAAATTAAACTTGAATTTACTAAATTAAAGAATTTGCAGTCTCAGAAGTCTATTTTAGTTCGATATCAACATTTAACGTCTCACAAAAGGCCTCCCTTAGTAATCACGAGGGGGATCATAATCCACCATGCGAGCCAAATGCGAATTGGTGTGTATCCATGTTTCTTAATTTGTATAATAAATAATTTATTTGTTATAATTCAAGAATACAATGTTCACTAGGGCTAGATAATGAAATCCATTGGTGCCCCACATTAGGACTGATCCTGTAATATGGTGTACCAATGATTATCTTGTATCTTCCTAATCTGCAGGATATACAGTTTCATTACTTTTATCATTTAACTTTTAAGCGTATTAAATAATTCAAGAATAATTAAGTCTGTGTATGTGTGTGTTTTTATTAAGGTAAAATTTTTACCTGGACTAAGGGCGTGTTACGCTGTTCCACTTGTTCTCCACTCGAGGATTCGCCTATTCCATCGGATGTCAGCCCTGTGTTCATTGCCGACTTCAGTTTACTGATTCTATGAGCAGCGTATGATTAATAAATTTTGTAGAATTGTGAATTATTTTATTCAAATATCAGGAATTAGGAAAGCAGCAGAGATGTTTAAAAGACTGTTTTAGTACCATTATTTAAAGCTTCAGAATTAGGGATCTAGATTTTCTGCCCTACTTTTCACCGCTTCATTAAGTTTCCTGTTATTCTGTGTGTTATTTATATATTACTAGCAAAACCCGGCAGACGTTGTCCTGCCTGTGTATATTTATTTACCTCTGTATATAAAATCACAAATTATTTTGTTTTGACGTCGATATGATTTTGCGATCGGTTGAACGGTATAGAAGTTGATGTGCTGCAACGCCATCTAGTGGCGAGTTACAACAAAGTCGATAGTTCGAACATATTCTCTGTGCTCAAATACCACCTATGTATACCAATTTTCATGGCGATCGGTTGAACGGTATAGAAGTGGATGTGCTGCAGCGCCATCTAGTGGCGAGTTACAACAAAGTCGATAGTTCGAACATATTCTCTGTGCTCAAATACCACCTATGTATACCAATTTTCATGGCGATCGGTTGAACGGTATAGAAGTTGATGTGCTGCAGCGCCATGTAGTGGCGAGTTACAAAGTGGATAGCATAAAAACTTTCTCCATGAAAAAATACATATATGTGCCAACTTTGATGGTGATCGGTCAAACGGTGTCGAAGTCTATTAATTTCAGATATACCAACATCCATTTTTACATATTAGGGGTTAAAGTATGAAATTGCCGATTTGTACTGAAAAATTAAAACTCGTTTTTTTCTAAAATGTAACATATTTATTTAATCAAAATATTTACCCTCATTATCTATACATTGTTGCCATCTAATCGGAAGTTCATTTATGCCTTTGCGATAGAACTCTGGGGATGTAGATTCGACAAACTGTGTGAAAGCATTTTGTACTGCCTCTTGGGAAGAAAATTTTTTACCACGTAAAAAATTGTCCAAATCACGAAAAAAATGGTAGTCCGTTGGAGCAAGGTCTGGCGAGTACGGAGGATGACATATGGTTTCTAATTGCAGCTCCTGTAGAGTTACAACGGTTTCTCGTGCAGTGTGAGGTCTTGCGTTATCATGGAGCAATAATGGTGAAGATCGATTCACGAGTCGGGGCTGTTTCACTGCTAGTTTCGCCATCATTGTTCGAAGTTCGGCACAGTAAACATCTGCTGTTATTGCTTGACCAGACCTGAGAAAGCTATAGTGAATAACACCATGAATAGACCACCAAACAGTTACCATTACCTTTTTATTGGTAAGCTTTGCCTTAGGGCACTGTTGCGGCGTTTGACCTGGGGTCAGCCATTGCATTTTTCGCTTTCGGTTATCGTAAAGAATCCACTTTTCGTCACATGTCACAATTCGATCCAATATTCCTTCATTTCTGTACCGATTCAACAAGGCAACGCAAGTTTCAACACGCGTTTCTTTCTGCAGATCAGTCAAATCATGAGGCACCCATTTTTCATATTTTTTTATCTTATTCATTTGATGCAAATGAGTCAATATTGTAGGTAAGGTAACGTTAAACCATGCCTCTCATTCCTGGGTAGTTTGACTCGGATCGGCTTCCACCAACTCAGCGTTATTCACCTGTGTGGGCTTCAAGGTCTTCCACGTGGTTGGTTCTTCAAGTCGAAGTTTCCATTACGAAAGCGTTTAAACCAAAAACGTACGGTTCGTTCATTAGCAGTCTCCTCTCCAAACGCAGCATTGATATTGCGAGCCATTTCTGCCGCGTTAGTTCCGCGTCGGAACTCGTATTCAAAGATTACTAGGATTTTCGAAGTATCCATCTTTCCCGTCTAAGCTGAATTAAAAAAAACAATTGAAAGTCGAAAATCGAATGTTGCACATTTTTTAAAAGAAGATCCTCATAGGTATCATGTGAAAAAAGTTTCACTCGAAAATCTCACACCATGAAGGTTTTATGTCAATTCAAAGTATCTATTACTATAAAACACCAATTACATACTTTAACCCCTATTATATAGATGTACGTATATTCAAAATGTGTATCTATGTATAATACATATATATTTTTTTTATTTGTGTATATTATTATGTGTACTATTTATACTTAAACCAAATTGCACCCGCGTTCCTAATTCTGTTTGATCTGGTGGTTGTCTGATAAAAAATGTCATATTGCTTTAAGTCCACCATTTTTACAATTACCTACTTCTGCAATTAAGTTTAAATAAATAAAATGAGAAATAAATATTTCATTTGTATGAAAGTGGTATATTAAAATCTGAGCACGTATCGCTTGAGTGTGGTAGCAATATCACAAAGTAGAATATCCTGTACTCGCAGGAATATGGAAATGAAGAGGTCCTTTGGGTCATGACCGGTGAGAACATTGTGACCCGGTGACATATGAGTTTTATCTGACAACTAGAAACCCTTTATTGATTAGAATGTGGGCATCGTAACGATAACCGACCGTTTTCATCATTTACTGCTAGATATGAGGCCCATAATTTTTTTTATTAAAGAAGTGGCTAACGAGCTGGCGGCCCACGAGATGCCGGTGGGATGGGATGCCGAGGGGGGATGCCGGTGCTCTGCCGAACCTGCAAAACTCAATTCACAGCCCTTTTGAAGACCTCCACGACATAAATAAGTGGAGAAACTTCAGTAGGCAGTTCGTTCGACAACTTTCCGGTTCGCGTCATAAAATGTCTAGAGTCTAGAAGATCCCACAGTTCGCAGTGCGGTCTTCCAAACACTTTATCGAGACAGTGGACGATTTAAGAAGAACTGAAACGTATTGCGAAGGGAAAGGGGGTGTAACATACAATTACTGATAAAAAGATTGACAAAATAATTTCAGTGCAATGAAATGAATGTCTAGAAAGCTTACGTAGAATATTGTATTACATTTTAAACTTTCTATTCGTTAGGGCATAAATAGAACTAGGCATAAATAGGGCATAAACATATCTTACTATGTTTTTAAACGTGACTTACGTGTACTTCTGTCTTTTATCGAATCTGTCATAAGAATCTGCCTTTTCCAGAATCTGTCATACACCGAATAAGTGCTCCTATCATCAGGCAGACTGTCTGCTCTACTGTTTCTTTCTTTGAATCAATAAGTATTCAATTAACATGACTACGCAATTATAGGAAGGGATAGCCTAACCTACAAGACAAATTCGTTAATCTAGTTCCATGCCCTGTTTCTATGCCATGAATAAATATTAGAAGCGCGCAATTGTATTAGACGGGCTAAATGAATGTGGAATCGATGTGTGTGTTTAGGCCGGTCACATCGGCTGCCCCATATAAAAACCCAGTAAAGAATAAATTTAGAAAAATGTTTTTGACTAAATTTGTTATACAAAACTAGTCTCCAAATAATGCAGACAACCTTAAAAACTATCATATTAATGGAGATATGAATATCTCGAAAAGATTAATCACGTGATGCTTGGGTATTTTACCTGTATTTTACTAATAAAACTATAAAACATATTATACATATGAAAAGACCGTAATAGTGTAGATAGTGTATATCTAATATTTTGTATTGTGTGTAATGTTTTAACTTGACTGATTGAATGTTTTTGGGCACTCCTGTATTTTTTTGCTTTTCATATATGGCAATGGTGTAGCTAGCACATTCTGCCAGTGTCAAGATTTCTTCGTAATAAACAATTCCAAAGTTTAGAACATATCCCGTCAATGTCCAGTCCCGTTGAAGTAAATCAAGAGTCGCTCAGTAAAGTGATAGTAGGTTTACTGAGGACAGAAGAGGACTCCTTGGAAGCACGCGAAAATCTTAGTCCTATGCTTTTATTTAATTATCACAAACATTACGCACAAAAAACACTGAAGTTTAATAGACTATCACTATTAAACCATAAAACGTACAATACTCAATTTTTATAATAATCAAAATCAATTTTTATATAATTTCAGCGTTCCTGCCGAAAAGTTATGTAAAATTTATTAAAAATTACTTACTAGGTTTTGATATAGGACAATCGAATTGATCGATGGGACACATCAGCGTTTCCGGGGCAGGGTCATGTAGTTTGGTACGTGTGAGGACTGGGTGTGTACCTATGTGATTTGATCTATGGACGGATTGAGATTTTTTTCTGAAATAAACATTATAAGCGTTCATCCTTTGGCTTGTACGAGAGTTGAATTTAAAATTGGTAAATCAAAATCAAATAAGTAAAGTAAATCAAGTAAATCAAAAAAATAAATTGCTAATTCGTAGATAATCTTATAAATAATCAGTAAAAATTTAAATTGTTATTAAATAAATTCTCAGGCATGTAAACAATAAATTAAATTTAAAAAAAATAAAGTGTCTAACTAGGGTTCTCAGTTAGTAAAAAGTCCACACTTTATTTGACACACTTTATTCTCTTAGGTATGTCAAGATTTACATTAGCGATTTATATTTTAGAAGAAAGAGCATGAATTTCACACATAGGATGTCACTTATATGATAACGAATTATTAGAGATTGACTAGAACAAGATTGAATAGAAATTTATAATTAACAGAAACTAAAAAATGCGCGTGCATTCGCCGTCGGATATCGGTAGTGACTGTGCGGCGCCCGCTCGCTGCGCTCTGCGCAAGCGCCTTCTACAAGCGGCCGCGCATAACGGTCTAAAGCAAATTTAGCATCGGCCGGCGGGTTTGCTTGCCTAATTAAATTAATTGCAGTGTAGGCAAGGTTCCTACAAAAAATAATACGTAAATTTTAAATATCTCTAGTAAAATATCTTTTTTAAATTTTAACAAAATATCGACACCTCACTGCCTCAGCGCTTGTAGGCTACTATCATTACGTCACCTCTGAAAAATTGGACTCTGTTCGTCTGCCGCCATTTCCTATAAAATCGGTGAGGAAACTCGCATGCCAGAACTTTGACCAGCTAAAACGCGGTTTAACCCAACAGAGCCACTAACAGTTACAAAAGAGTACAGTTGAAGGACGGAGGACATATAGTTTGATAGGACTTATTTAGGGCTATTGTTAGGTTACCGACTATGTTCCTTTGCCTTCCTGTGATTTACCGCCAAACTTGGCAACTCGAAAATTATTACCAAAATTACCACACTCGCTAACGGTCCGGTGAGCGCCGTCATAATGTATTGACGCGATTATCAATATCCTCAGTATATCAATTCAGTATCCCGTAGATAAATACCTAACCTTTTTCATTTCTACAATAGCCATTTAGAATATTATTTAAGGCCCCAGAGATGACTTCGGAAGACTGCTTTTCAGACTAGATAATTTAATCAACTTAATACATCTAATTAAATCTTTAATTAGATGTACATATTTCATAATAGACTTATTAAGAAAAGCGAGAGATTAAAACTAATTTAATTAACAAGAACACTCTCGTTTATACCACAATACACCCGCACCACGTGAAATATGCAAAGTTGCTGTACATTACTTATTCTGTTCACGTGCATAATATGACAAAGAAAATAATAAGCAGCAAGTGTAAAAGTGAAAGCGTACTCACACAAAAGGTCGTAAACCTGAACAATACAAAATGAATAGATTGATCCATAGGATACAATCCATTGCGTATACTTCATTGTGTACAGTGTGTGTATAATTCTACATACCTACACTTGAGGGATTTCTCCAAATCTCTAAAGATGGGCAGCGCATCCAGGGGCGTGCCGTTGTTTGTCATTATGGATCGATGTTGGCATGTATCGCGAATATCTGTGGGCGACAGTATCCACTTACCATCCTTTTTGTATTATAACCACATAATTTATATGTATGGATGGCTTTTATAGAATAAGTAGGAATCACAAAAATGACATATCCGTGTCCGGTGTCACTTAATTACATTTGTATGTACGACTTCAATATCTGTCCACTAATTTTATATTTGTCGAAGGTCTATAAACATATTTACCGCGCGTCTCTCGAGTCTCATGCAAATGTGTTGTCAAATCGTGCATCGGTAATCTAGGCTGTCTGGCAGTTTGTCAGCCAAACCCTCCTAGTTTGTAAGCCAAATCCTACCGTTTGTCTACACGATTGAAGAGTTGACATGAGCTGACTGGCGTGAAACCATATATCACTTTGCAATGTTAGATAGATTATACGTTATTGTACACCAGAACATAGGGAAGAGAAACACAAAAAAACGTGCAGCAAAAACTATTAAATGAGCAGAAAATGTTGATAGCCTGTTCATAACTGTTTTTAAATTACCAAGAAAGTTATCATCAAGTCGACGGTGTGCCTTATTCTTCTTGCCTTGCTATTATTTATTCTTCTGTTCTCCTAATAATGAGTGTCCCTGATTGAGCACCGGATTTAAATTTTGCGCCATTTTTTTGTTTGGCAGTTAGCAACACTGGTTTGTTTATAGATGTCACATATGACAGTTTCAATTAGTCAACATGAAACGCTACATGAAAGAGCAATCCAGTATGAATTTTAGAGCAGTGTGAAGTGGACCATCATTTTGGCGAAAAAATCATCTTCAGTGACGAGGCCCATTTCCACCTTAACGAATACACCAATAAGCAAAATTGTCGTATGGAGAATGGCTTGGAGAATCCTCACGAGATTCGATTCATGAAAAATGGATGCATCCTCAAAGAGTTACAGTTTGGTGCAGCTTTTGGTTCTGCGGGATCATAGGTCCATTTTAGTTAACGGTATTTAGGTAGGCATAGCGGGGTATCGGAACATGCTGCAGGAGATTTTTTGGCACCAATTGAAAGATATGGACCTCGATCAATTGTTATTCCAACAAGACGTTGCCACAGACGTGTCACACAGACGGAGAATCAATTTTTTTCTAAATTAAATCCGGCGCTCAATCTGGGACACCCTTTATTTTATTGCTTGATAGCAATAAAATAAACCTAAACCTAACCTAAACCTTTAAACCACCTTTAAATTTATTGCCATCGATTTGTTGCTCATTCAGTATTTTCTGAATGAGATAACACTGGATCCTGAGGATACACTATCGCTAGGCTCCCAATAAACATAACATTTAACATCTCAATGTCGGAATCAACCTCTACATTTAATGCTCCTTCGAGCCGGATTTGAACCTATAGATTTCATTATCCTACAAAATGATGGTTTGGTATTGTATTGTATTAAAATCTGTATTAATTAATCGGGGACGCCCTCTGGTCAGATGGCCGACCTACTTGAAAATTTTCCCAGAACGACTTATCGAACGAAAGAACAGATCGAAAAAGTCCACGAGGCACGGTGGTTGGATGAGAAGAGTCTACGATTGTGTGCGGTGACGAGCCTTGGGAGAGGCCAATATCCAACTGTGGAGAGATATAGATAGTATGATATAAAATCCAATAAATCACATTTAATTGGTGAAACAAAAATAATTCCAATCAGCAACTCCCTGCGTGAACACATCCGTACATATTAATTGGCAGAGTTTATTGAATGAAGTCTGTACATTCGCCACCATCAATCAGGACCGAATGGAACCAATTTTGAACTACACTTTTATTTTTATGTTCCGTTTCGCATATCAGTAAATTGGTATTCGAATACTTGATATTTATGTGAACAAGGCATTTCGAGCTTTGCGTGTATTCGGAAAATGTGAACTATCATTGAAACTATGAATTTAAATATAGTTTTATAAATTGAGACTCATTTTTGTATTATCAAGTAATCGATCCAACTTTTATGGTTGGCTGTAAATTTCACCGAAATTTAAGTTAGATAAAGTGGTATTCTAGCTGTGCGCATGTCAAAGTAATTAAAAGACAATAAAAAACATGATTATAGTGGAGTGTAGGCTTTCTCGGCCGGTATCCATATTAATTGAATCTTCCGGGCTACTTGGGCGAGGTCTTCTGGAATCTCTTCTCTTTCTTCCAAACGTTTCGTCAACAACTGCGGTTGACATCTTCAGTGGCGACTGCGTTCACTTTCGGAGAGAGGTTATCTCTTCGGCTTCTCGAGCGCAACTGACTCTACGACTGTGACGTGATCGAAGTCACTAGACTGTGACTCGCCACTGAAGATGTCAACCGCAGTTGTTGACGAAACGTTTGGAAGAAAGCGAAGAGATTCCGGAAGACCTCGGCCAGGTAGCCCGGAAGATTCAATTAATAAAAAAATGATTAATTGCATTAAATAATGTTTCATTGTTTAGTTAGTTTTAAGTAATTAGTTAGTTAGTTAGTAGTTAGTTTAAGTTATTAGTTACTAAGTTAGTTAGTTTTAATTAGAAGAAAGAAAGAAGAAGTAGAAAGAAAGAAGAAAAGGAAGTACAGCTTGAGTTGGTAACTAGCGATTGAGGTTTAAATGCGAGTTCCCACCCCCCCATTTCTTCCCGTGGGTGTTGTAAAAAGCGACTAAGGTATCCGCTACCGAACCGCTACCTCAAGTCCTCAGAATTAGGCCACCTCTAAACGAGTCAGCTGGCCAACCCGCTTGGCCAACGCGCTGTTTTAAAGTACGAGAAAATGTGTATAAGCTGATCTCCAGCAGTGAACAATAAAAGGGCTGCTAATACATGAAAATGTATATAATATTCGAATTTCACGCTATATCACGAACAACACCCAATAAACCGACATAAATGCTCCATATAAACCGTTATCGTTGCACAGATTCACACCATGGAATATTTTGATGATATTTTTATGGAGCTGCAGCTTTGTTCGCATGTAATAAACTCGTCGGAGAACGCGATAAATAAAATACATCTATGTCAGGGACGACGTTGTGAATAACACGGCGGTACGTTGTTAGCGTACCTTCGCAAGTTAACGATTTGCACCTGATTGAATACTGTTTTTACGGAATAATGCATTTTCTGAAATGTGCAACAGCTCATTGATTCAGTGACAATGGCTTGATGGTTCGTTGGTTCTATCTATGGGTGGGTTTATATTTTCTGTTATTTATTTAGTTGCTTTCATAAATATATGGTCTTCAACGAGAGTTTCAATCAGTGCGTCGCAGTCAGTTATTATGACCTATGGTGCCGAAACGTGGCCACTAACAGCAGGCCTGATCCCATAAGTTATTCAGCTAGCTATGGAGACACTTATTCTTAAAGTTTCTTGCACTATGCTATGCTCGGAGATATAGGCTAATAGTGAGATATAGGCTGTGGTGTCTCTATATATCTATAGGTACGTGTATAGATGGTATATCTATACACGTACATATGATAAAGTCCTAACATAGCGGTGTCTGTACATATAATATTTAAAAAAAAAAAATTGCAGAGTAAAGTAGGGGGAGAGTCCATGCTACATTCCCACAGCCTCTGGGCGCACTCGACTGGCCACGTTACCCCTCTCTCACAGAAGACTACCTTGAAATGTACTGCATTTCCCACTTTATCGTATTTCCCCAATGTACGTACGTATTTCGACAGTGATTGAGATGTGCCAGAGCCCATTCCCATCCCATCCTCTCCCTCCCCATTTTCCCAAGACATTCCTTAATCTGCAAAGGTGGACAGCGCATCCGGGGGCGTGCTAACGTTTGTCATTCTGGACTGATGTTAGCATGTATCGCGGATGTCTATGGGCGACAATATCCACTTACCATCAGGTGCTCGTCTGCCGCGTTTTTTTTATAAAAATAAAAAAAAAGGATGAAATTTTTGTCTGTTTGTCTGTCTGTCCATCCGTTTGAATGTCTGTACGCGCATCACACTGGACGAATTTTAATGAAACTTGGTATGATTATAGTTTATTGCTATGTAAGTATGTAATATATTGATATAGTGGAGTGTAGCGTTTCTCGGCCGGTGTCCTTATTTGTATGTGTGTTTGTTTGTATGTATGGTTATAGTTTATTGATATAGTGGAGTGTAGGCTTTCTCGGCCGGTGTCCTTATTTGTATGTGTGTTTGTTTGTATGTATGGTTATAGTTTATTGATATAGTGGAGTGTAGGCTTTCTCGGCCGGTGTCCTTATTTGTATGTGTGTTTGTTTGTATGTATGGTTATAGTTTATTGATATAGTGGAGTGTAGGCTTTCTCGGCCGGTGTCCTTATTTGTATGTGTGTTTGTTTGTATGTATGGTTATAGTTTATTGATATAGTGGAGTGTAGGCTTTCTCGGCCGGTGTCCTTAATTGTATGTGTGTTTGTTTGTATGTATGGTTATAGTTTATTGATATAGTGGAGTGTAGGCTTTCTCGGCCGGTGTCCTTAATTGTATGTGTGTTTGTTTGTATGTATGGTTATAGTTTATTGATATAGTGGAGTGTAGGCTTTCTCGGCCGGTGTCCTTAATTGTATGTGTGTTTGTTTGTATGTATGGTTATAGTTTATTGATATAGTGGAGTGTAGCGTTTCTCGGCCGGTGTCCTTAATTGTATGTGTGTTTGTTTGTATGTATGGTTATAGTTTATTGATATAGTGGAGTGTAGGCTTTCTCGGCCGGTGTCCTTATTTGTATGTGTGTTTGTTTGTATGTATGGTTATAGTTTATTGATATAGTGGAGTGTAGCGTTTCTCGGCCGGTGTCCTTAATTGTATGTGTGTTTGTTTGTATGTATGGTTATAGTTTATTGATATAGTGGAATGTAGCGTTTCTCGGCCGGTGTCCTTAATTGTATGTGTGTTTGTTTGTATGTATGGTTATAGTTTATTGATATAGTGGAGTGTAGGCTTTCTCGGCCGGTGTCCTTAATTGTATGTGTGTTTGTTTGTATGTATGGTTATAGTTTATTGATATAGTGGAGTGTAGGCTTTCTCGGCCGGTGTCCTTAATTGTATGTGTGTTTGTTTGTATGTATGGTTATAGTTTATTGATATAGTGGAGTGTAGCGTTTCTCGGCCGGTGTCCTTAATTGTATGTGTGTTTGTTTGTATGTATGGTTATAGTTTATTGATATAGTGGAGTGTAGGCTTTCTCGGCCGGTGTCCTTATTTGTATGTGTGTTTGTTTGTATGTATGGTTATAGTTTATTGATATAGTGGAGTGTAGGCTTTCTCGGCCGGTGTCCTTATTTGTATGTGTGTTTGTTTGTATGTATGGTTATAGTTTATTGATATAGTGGAGTGTAGGCTTTCTCGGCCGGTGTCTATATTTGTATGTATGTGATTAAAATAATTAATTCCTCTCTACCTAAAGGTTGTCTGGCAGATATCGCCAATAGCGATAAGACCGCCTTATGTGTATTTTATGTTTTACAATGTTGGTTTTATCTATCTATTTATGTGCAAGTTTAACATTTAGGATACTTTTTATCCAGATCCATTATAGAGATCCCGCAGGAACACGCAGAAATTCACGCTAACGAATTCGCTGTCACCGCTAGCTTATACATATAATTATATGTATATAAAAGCACCGACAGTCAGAAGGAAGATTTCTCTATGTTTAGTAAGTTTTACAAAAAAATGTTTATACAAAATTTATTCTTACCGCTGCTTTATTGTTTTGGCCACGTTTTGGAATGCGCCTTTTAGCCCATGACAGATGACGACTGACGCTGTCACCGGGAGAAAATTTTCACATTATTATAAACACTATTCGTCACACGCGCGCGTTCGTTCTGGTTGCCATCCTCGGCACCACGCAAAACCCCAGTGCATATAATTATTAAAACAATTAATAGGGTCGCGACTCGAGTGAAGTGGTTACAGAAGTGAGTGACCACGTCTTTGGCGGCTGCTGGGTGAACTGCTCCTGGACTCTCCCGGGTTCGTTGACATTTTCTAATCGCTTTCGTATTTGTCCCCCCAATCATTCAGCGCGCTCACATTTAGTAGTGTTTGTCCTTTCACGGCGCGCATCGCAGTCCATCCCATCGCATACACATTTAGCAGTCATTTCTCTTTATTTCGCATCCCGCAGGTCCTTCATGGACCAAATTATACATCTAGTGGCGTTATAGTTTAACCCACTCACTAGTCCCGCGTCAACAGTTGTCGAGCTATATACACGTTCTATCCCAAGATGATTTGTTAGCATATTGTAAACTCGCATTTTTGGTGATTTTAGAATTTTCATTATATTATTAGCATAAATCATTCCGCGAACTTATAGGATGTATTACGCATATTGTACATTTTATATCATTGGATGTGTCGTTGAAATGTTGACATTGAATTTAGAAAAGTTTACACTGAATTTAGAAAAATTTACACTATGTACAAGATGTATACTGTCGCAAGTTTGGAACTACTGAACCAGTTTGGCTCATCTGCAAATTGAACCCAGATATAGACTGTATTTCTGTTAAATTTTAATTCAATCCGTTAATAGATGCGCCCTGCACGTGTCAAATTCAATGACTATTATTACAGACAATATATCATTGGATAAGGCTAATAAAGTTCTACAACATATATCTAAATATATTTTTCTAAAACGTAAAGGAAATCGCTGTCTTTTTCCGTCCGACACGTGCCATTTGAGTGTTTTTTTACTCACCATTGCTCACATAAATCTTTTCATACATACCTAAGTAAACATCGTAATTTATCTCTCTACATATTTATCCAATCACAACCCGTTTTCAGCTTCATTCACCAATATATACAGCCACTTTGGATTCAATGGTCCGAGCATCCCCCGTGTCATCAATCAGCTGATGTATCAATTCTGTTGTACCCGTTTTTACAGGCAATCGAATGTTTGTTGCAGGCTGTCAATGTTAGTTCTATCCTATCATATATATCTGTTTACTGTTCGGACTAATTTGGGAACTATTAGTCCAATTTATTTAAGTTTTTTATTGTTCAGGTTATTTATTTTTGGAAAGTTTCAGGTCTGAATTTATAAAAAGACACCATTGTGACATAGTAACCCATAGGTTACGGACATAACTCACATAATTACAGAATATTCCGTAGAAATCTTTGAATAGAAACCACGTATCGGAAAGCGTGGTGTGGGACATCCACCAGCCACGTAAACCGATGACTTGAAGAAGTTATCCACCAGCCACGTAAACCGATGACTTGAAGAAGTTATCCACCAGCCACGTAAACCGATGACTTGAAGAAGTTTGCCTGTAGACCCTGTAGTAGCTGGCTGAGAAAAGTGGTAGGTTGTTATGAAGAGTGAAGTGAACAGTTATATAGACTTCCCAAAAAGGTACCGAGGAGTCAGCAAGGTATCTATGGAAGCTTCAAAGAAAACACAGAGTTCAGGACAAAAGTATTCAATTTTTGAGATTCACAGCGGGTCAAGTTTTGGCGGAGAATCTTAACACCGCGATCTAGACAGAGGGCACACCGCCCTCTATGTAGGTGTAAGCAAATCAATCTTATATTGGTGACTTAACAACAGTATTGAAGAGACATAAGATGATGGTATTAGACATATTAGACGACTGGGTTGACCACGCGAATGACGACTGACGGGTACAATGTGAACAGTGACGTTCTATCACAAAGTTCACAAATTACCGACAACGAAAAACACAGTGCACGGTGCTAGCACCGTCTCCTTACAAGTCAAATTGTAAAAAAATAAATAAATCAAATCGTAAAAAAGAAAGAGAGATTTTTTTTACAGTGTGAGTATATAAAATAAAATACGTTTTACTTTTTTAACAGCGCTACACACCCTTTGTACATTATTTCAATCTGCGGTTATTTGTCACGTTTATGTTTCTGCAACAAAAACGCGTCGATTCAATCTAGCGAGGTGCACAAAGTTATTAATCTGCGTCGTCTGGTTCCATAACCTTCAGGTGTCTGGTAAGGGGAGGTGCTCACTACATTCTATTTTTCTATATTTTTATATGTTAAAAGTAGGATAACCGGAGAGGTAACCAGCCCTTTTAATATCCACTGCTGGATAGCATACTGTGACGCGTTGAAAATCAAATTAGAAAATCCGAACAACATCGACTAAATCTCTTACCTCACGTCAATCATGTGAAATCTTGATGAGATTCCTCCGGCATCGCTAGATTAATTATTTAAATTAAATATATTAAATTTCCACCCATCTTGGTGAATCCCAAAAACGAAAGTGCCTTCCTTCCGTCAAACCTTTACATTTCTAGATCCGTTCAGAAATCCAAATCCGAGTCTGCGACGATTCAAATAAAAAGACACTTTTTAAATATCTTTGAAAACACTTGTAAATACAAGAGGAATAATCCTTGAAGAATTTTATTTATTATTTAAATATAAACGAATCCTACCATTCTCATAAATCGATCCATTTAAGAATGCATTAACTAAAGTATAAACACAAAAATACTCACTGACATTACAAAATCAATACCACTTTATTTCCTTTTAGCAATAAGTACTTCAAATAAATAAATAGCATGTGGTGTAGATTTGTAACAGCATACGTTGAAACATTTTATTTTTCATTAATAGCAACATCATCCAAAAGTCGTTTACAAAGAGCCTGCATCAATTTTAAAACCGATAAGAACATTTGTTGAATCGCTTTGGCATTAGTGGTTGTTAATACTACTAACGCCACCTATTTTTCTTACTTTGAACTAATTGGTATTATATCGATAGGAGTTTCAGTTCGGAAACTCATACAGTGGCGCCCAACTCGGTGAAAATATAGCTACTCTCTTCTAGAAGTTCGGGGGTGGAAGGTCAATAAAAGAAGTACGATATGTACTGGCTTTCTTCTCTGTAGCTTCTATATATATTTTGTAGAAACTTAGGGATTTGCTATTGTGTTTGCTCATGTTCCTGTGTATGTTGTGTAGTTAATGTGTTAATGTAATAGTAAAGGCGAGGTTAATGTGTTAATTATCTTTGGGTTGATCGGAGAGGTTCAATTTAGCGGTGCGTGAAAGACTCAATTTTAAATGGTCTGGAAAATATAAAACATTGTCTTGTGTACAAGAGATGTATGGCCTTAAAACGTCACTGGTGTAGTTCCTCGGGACTTGTGGTAGAGGCTCTGTTTATTATTGGGTGATACTACTCCAAAGCCGGCCGACAGCACTTAGGGGTATATTCATTAGATAGTTAATATCAGCAATATTTCTTCGCGTTTCCAACTGTAGAATGTTTTAAAGAGACCTGCAGTACGTCACTTCGAACGCGTGTAGGTATTATGCACTTGCCTTTCTTGTCTATTTGCCTGATAGATCGGTTTGTCTGTACTATTTAGCTCCGTAACTGCACAATTTTACGTGGAATTTGCGAGACATCGGCAAATTTCCCCCGGGAAAACTACACCGCACTTGATACAGATACAGAATGACTGCGGTTAGACGCAAATTGCGCAGAGGTGGAATCGAACCCCACACCTCTAGGTAATTTCTCACTACACTGGGTGACGGATTGGTTGTTTGGTCTAGCTCGTAAATTTGAATAGAATTTTACGTGAAACCTGTATGATATGAAGAAAATTCATTTGCACATGTACGTACACTGTACAGGTTGTGTCAGAAGGTTACCGAAGACTAAGCTATGGATTACTTTCATGTTTATGAATTAACATAAAAAAAGATTATTAATTTTGTTTTGCATAAATCCAAAGCTTTTAATTATGCTAAATGGTGTCCTACACATTTGCTATAAAGTAGGTACAAAAAATATAAACTACTAGCAAAACCCCACAGACGTTGTCCTGCCACAGAAGTTGATGTGCTGCAGCGCCATCTAGTGGCGAGTTATAACAAAGTCGATAGCTCGAAAATATTCTCCGTGCTCAAATACCTATTGTATACCAATTTTCATGGCGATCAGTTGAACGGTATAGAAGTTGATGTGCTACAGCGCCATTTAGTGGTGAGTTATAACAAAGTCGATAGCATAAAAACCTTCTCCATAAAAAATATACAGGTGTATGAAATGCGGATTTTTTTTCCAAATTCTAGTTGAAAATTCGGAAGAATGATAAAAAGTGGTTTATTCAAAGTATGTTCCATTGCTAGTTACACATTTTTCCCATCTTTCGGGTAATTTGTGGATACCACGCCAGTAAAAATCTTCCCCTTTTTCCGCGAACCATTCATCGAGTCATTTTTTCACATCTTCGTACGAACCAAAGCGCTGCTCAGCAAGTGCGTGACCCATCGATGCAAACAAGTGGTAGTCGGAAGGAGCCAAGTCTGGTGAGTAAGCTGCATAGGGTAGCACTTCCCAGCTGAGGGTTTCCAACGTGCCGCGAACGAGTTTTGCCGTATGTGATGGAGCATTGTCATGGAGAAAAATGACCTTGTGTTGCCTTTTTCGGTATTCTGGTCGTTTTTCGAGTAGCGAACGGTTCAAATCAATCAATTGTTGTTAGTAGCGTTTGGTATTAACCGTTTCACTAGGCTTTAATAACTCATAATAAATCACACCCTTCTGGTCCCACCAAACACAGAGCATCGTCTTCCTGCCAAAGCGATTCGGTCTTGCGGTCGATGTGGATGGTGCGCCTGGGTCTACCCATGATTTTTTGCGCTTGGGATTCTATTTTGTATCGTTCGAGCAAAATTTCAGATGTGTTTTTGCGCCTCTCCATTTGCCTCTCGTTCAACTCATGTGGTACCCATCTGCCGACCTTCTGAATCTTTCCCATCGCTCGTAAGCGATTGGAAACAGCTTGTTGACTAACGTTCAATTGCTCTGCGAGTTGTTTTTGTGTTTGTGAATCGTCTTCGTCCAATAACGCTTGCAATTCTACATCTTCCGCGATACAATTCAAATCCGCATTTCATACTTGTACACCTGTACATATATGGGCCAACTTTCATGGTGATCGGTCAATCGATGTCGAAGTCTATTAACATCAGATATACCAACATCCATTTTTATATATATAGATAGATTTACTGAAAAAAATCGATACATTTTATGTCAATTAACTCGGAATTAATAATCCACGCTGTAATCCCACAGCCACTGGGCGCACTCGACTTACCACGTTATCTCGCTCTCATAGAAGACTACGGACTCTGCGAAATGTACTTCATTTCCCACTTTATCCTATTACCAAAATATACGTACGTATTTCGGTAGTGAGTGACATACGCTAGAGCCCATTCCCATCCCATCATATCCTAGCCGTCACCGTTTTCCCAGCCTCCAAATCTATTCCTAAATCTCCAAAGGTAGGCAGCGCATCCGGGGGCGTTGATACCATATATGGTCCATTAGGTATATTTAGGTATATTATTTATACTGTTTGTCTTTTAAGTTATACCCAATTACATATATTTATACCTTTTATCACACGTCTCGATGCATCTCTGTTTAACTTAACAGGTTAGCTGGTAGTTGTAGCAATTAAGCTCGCCCCTTTTTATCTTCTTTTCGAGTTATAAAAATAATTACAGTTAATTGTTATCCCAGTTACCGGCTAAGTACAGGTTACGGGTGAGTCCCGTACCTTCTTAAAGAATACCTTCTTAAAGGGGGGGGGGGGGGGTTATTATTATTATTAGTTATTATTAATAGTAATTATTATTAATTATATATCAATATTAATTTAATTTATAAGTAAATACCCAGCCACTATTCATGAATTACAATTGTTAGTTAATAACGTCATTATTTCACAGATTCATTTTTTATTAATTAATTAATCTTCTGTTAAATATAGTTCAATGAGCTTTTTATTTGCTACCTCGTCGTTTCAATTTCAAAAAATCTAATCATGAACAGTTATTGAGTGTTAGTTTGATGGTTCTAGAATTCACTGTGACACAAAATTTGTAATTATAATCAGTTGGAATCAGTTCTCGTATGTATATAGAAAAAAATATAGAATATTTATTGGACGGCCCACGCCCAGGTGCACCGACTCCTGGACAAAACCATGTGCGTCAGGTGGCCCATATCCAACAGTGGACGATAAAAGCCTGGTTACGGTTTGTACTCAATTGAAATGTATTTTAAAGAGATAGAACAGTTCGTTCGTCAACTTGTCAAAAATCCTTAATTTCATAAAGTTTAGAAAAGTAGGTCAATTCGTCGTCGCATTCATGATTTGTTTGTGAAAATTTACGATAATGAAAATTAATTGGATTTGGGCTTTACAAATGGTAGAGGCGTTTAATCTCAGTCAAAATTGAAATCGTGATCACAATGCTGTAGAGAGCTCGTCACAAATCTCGGAGAAATTTAATCAATTAAAACTTTTCCGACAATTACGACTCCTCCTGGGTTTTTAATTTTCACACACTTTACAGAAGGAATATCAAACTTCAGTGACCAAGTAAAATTACTTTTATTATACGGAGTGTTGTCGTGTGATGTCGGCCCACTTCAGAATAACCATCTCTTCTCGTGCGTGTCACAAAAGGCGACTAAGGCATAAAAAGAGTGGACTCACCATCCCGTTTTGTCATTGTGGCGTTTTAAGGATATATTACAGATAGTATACATGAGTGGACTATAAAAAGTTACGGTTGTATAGGGTGTTTTGAAATTATTCCCGAAGACCAAAACCATGGAGTTCTTTCAGGATTCTGATTTAATTGACAAGAATATTTTTAAATTTTTTTAATAACAAAAATCATCAGTTACTACAGGGTGGACTGTCTGCTCGTTTGTCTATTTCTATTTATAAAAATACATTACTATACAGTGTTATAAATGTCATGTTATAACATGTTAATTTTAATGTACTGATATTATTTTATAACATCACAATGTTATAAATTTTGCATGCTTTGTAGCTAATGTGATGACACTAATTTTGCATGCTTTGTAGCTAATATGATGAGACTAACTTTGCATGCTTTGTAGCTAATGTGATGAGACTAACTTTGCATGCTTTGTAGCTAATGTGATGAGACTAATTTTGCATGTTTTGTAGCTAATGTGATGAGACTAATTTTGCATGCTTTGTAGCTAATGTGATGACACTAATTTTGCATGCTTTGTAGCTAATGTGATGAGACTAATTTTGCATGCTTTGTAGCTAATGGATGAGACTAATTTTGCATGCTTTGTAGCTAATGTGATGAGACTAACTTTGCATGCTTTGTAGCTAATGTGATGAGACTAATATTGCATGCTTTGTAGCTAATGGATGAGACTAATTTTGCATGCTTTGTAGCTAATGGATGAGACTAATTTTGCATGCTTTGTAGCTAATGTGATGACACTAATTTATTTCTGTACCATCCAATGTGACACACATTTTTTTTATAGAACGAGGGCGGCAGACCCGTCCATTTAGTAGTATCTCAATACTGTCGCCAAATCCACGATACACGCCAACATCAGGCCAGAATGACAAGAAAGAATGAAGAAAATTAGAAGGGATGAGATAGGATGGGATGAGCATGGACTCCGGCATATTCCAATCACTCTTAAAACACGTACGTAAATTGAGCGAAAAGGATAAATTCGGAACTGCAGTACATTTTACGGTAATATTTTATGAGTGAGGGGCAACTTGACAAATCGAGTGCGCCCAGCGGCTGTTGGATTGCAGCGTGCACCTTCCCTCTCCCATTAATGTAAATAAAGCATTATGAATACATTTTACTAATACATCAACGCGGCGTGTGGCACCATCCGACCAAGTGGACGGACTATTTGAAGAATTTCGCTGGTGGTTTTTGAATATGAAGAAACAAAGATATTGTGTGGTGATCGAGCTTTAGAAGAGGCCCATATCCAGCAGTGAAGAGACAGATTCTGATGGTATTATAATACGTTATGAGTTATGACAAATAGCGCAACCTGTACTGTACAAGACAAGGGTATGGAGCGAGTAAACAATATTTCAATCAAATGTATTGAGTCGGGCAGCGACCTAGTTACTCGCTCACTGGCTGCTCGTCGCCGCTTTGTGCTACGCATTGTTCTTCATTACCCCGTACACACATAGTTATGCTGGACAGTGAACTCAGTATGATCTAATTCTACAGACGCTTATAGACAAACAAGATAATTAAGTCTGCGCAGTTGCAGGGCTGGGCAACGCGAGGATTGCGCGGAGAGCGGATTGTAGGCGCGTTGCCCACCGCCCCGCACCCTTGCCACTGCGCAGGCGAGGACTCACTTATATTGTTTGTGTAAAGGTGAGAGTTAAGTGTGTCGCTACCTCACAATTTACTGTAGTTAGCAATACTAAACGCTGAATATCTGTGCATTTATTATTCAGGAAGGAGGTCCGGAAAATGAGGAATCAGAACTATAACTGGACGAGGATATTTCCTTATCACGTTCCACCTTCCAATCCTCTTTGGGACATGGGGTGAAATGGGGAAGGAAGGGTATAATGGAATGAGATGTTTCTTTTATTCCATAGTCAGAGACCGTTTGTTGTCTTCAATCGCATCCTAACTTAAACATCACGTCCCATTGTATATCGTAAGTAATCTAATATATTCCGCCATATTGTCCAATCGTATTGCCAAATTGAAATTTATAAATTTGCAAAGCTAACATAGGCAACGCATTTGCGGACGTGTTTCGTTATTTCTTAACAATATCATATCAGCACGGCCAAATGTCCATGGTCGACTTATGACCAGAAGTACTGTACGAAGTATAGTAACCAGGTATGGTTTTTATACTATATCCGTCAAACCTTAACTCCAATTAAAGAACAAAAGTGTTTTTATATAAATCTTACGAAACAAACGGATTTGACAAAAGTTGATTTTTAATAATTATTATCGTTTCAACCTTGGCGTTCAACGTGTTAAAGTTTATTAGCACTGACCTTTTTATGACATTTATACAACACCGTCTGCGCGTTTATGACTTACTGCCTGTTAAAAATAACACCACCTTGCTCGATGACAATTGTGTTGTTCAAAATGTCTGTATGTCAGGTAGAATCTCTAAATGACGCAGCGTAACCTTCGGTGTAATTAAAATATATTGTTTCATTGCGTCCAACCCCCGGTTTCACTCTCCACCCTCCGCCGTTGGACACGAAATAAATCAACGAAAAAGAAACCTCTCTCTCAAGTAATTTATGATTATGTATTCAATTTTCTTGGAGCCATTGTTACGGTTTTTAAAGAGCAAAGTGTACGAACAATGGCCAGGAAGTTTTACTTGTCCTGACATTGATTTTGATCGATTTGCAAGCATCTGTTTTATATGGTAGCGAATTTAATTTTGTACAAATGTAATTATACTGACAAGATACTTGTTATATAATTTTCGTTTTTTGGCTTGCCATAGTAGGGTTAGAAAAGATAACATATTGAAGGTAAAAGCTCATATAAACACGTAAGCTTTCCTTTTTCGTTTTACAACGATTTGAAGAAAGTTCTGGATGAGAAGAGCCCTATATCCAAATGGAGAGATGCAAACTGATGGTATAGTATAGTGATTATAATTTTAATACAAAAAAAATAATGATTTTTTCCATATAAAACGAAAATTTTACAGGTAAAGGCCTAATAATAAATAAAACCCGATCACTAACATTTTTTTCAGTTTAAATAAAAAAACAACCTCAGTTACGTGATAACCATAAGACAATAATAATAGTCTTTGCAGAAGCGTCCAATGCCACTTTACTTCGCTTAGTTTGAAATTGTATAAATATTGCCTGTTTATAAAAACAGGCAATATAGTTGCCTGTTTATAAAAATAGGCAATATAATTGCCTGTATATAAAAAAAATAGTATTTTTTATATTAATATTAACACTGTAACTATTAACAAATCGCTACCAAAGACACACATGTATTTCAGATAGGATTATTCTCATCCTATAGGGATTATTAATCCGCCTAAAATTCATTCAGTATCCAATATTATTATTTTGGCCACTGCCGTGTTGTTTATTATATTATTTCATAGAGTAAGCTTTTATTTATATATTATCGCCTGGCACCACTGCATTATCATAGAAATGTAATAGCAGTAGATGAAGATAATATCTATGAAGATAATTCATACAAAGTACCTAATTCCTCCGTCTTGTTTCCTCAAAGGAATAATGTTGTATGTAATGCGATGAAAAAGCTCATCCTCCAGTTATAATCCCATCCTCCCATTCTCTAATTTATTCCTAAAGGACCATTCATACACATACGGAGAGTTTCTCGAACAGTTCGGGCGTGAATATTGTGTTCGATTCTCTTATGCTACAAAATTTCATAAGATTCTCACCTGTAACTGTTTGCATAACGATAAAACTCGATGACAACGGTGATTATATTATGATAACCGTTGTTTATACTAGGCAACCATATTCTTGACGGATTAACTCACCTGAATCCGTTCGAGCAACTCGCCCTGTGTAAATGGGCCTTAAGTCTCAAAAGCTAAGTAACGGATTCAGAGACGTGCTCACATTTGTAGTAAGCAAAACAAATTTCAATTAATTCAAACAATGAAGTTATGCGTAAAGTCCGTCAATTACCGAAAACCAAGTCAATTAAATATTAACATTCAGCTTTAATTAAATCTAGGGCCATCATGCGGCCCCAAATTATCACCCCACTAATTAATTTGAGTCCATTTTGAACACTTTGAACAAATTGGATTGGTCTGGAAAAACATAACAGATACAGAGAATCGATAATGAAAATTTGCATTTGTGTAAACGTGTGTAAGAAGACCTATGTCCAGCAGTGGACGTCCAAGGACTGAAATGATGTGTAAGAAGACTGCAGACGAACATACAGTCTCTCTGACAGTAAATGGAATTGTCGTCCATGGACTTCCGCTGTACATGCCAACATTCCACATGTACTTGTCCACAATGACGGACGTCGGCATGCCCCCGGATGCACTGCCTACCTTTGGGAGATGTAGGAACGATACCTTTGGAGATGATATACTCTTATATTTTTACCATGGTATTGTTTCGTTGTAATCCAATGTATTTATATGCTAATGGCAAACCCTTACATGTAAATGCGACTGAATAAGCATCTATGTCAATTTCCTAAACCCATTGTAGTCACGAAATTCCAATACCTGAGCGAATATTGGACTATTTTAGTTCTATTGCCATGTATTTAAATATTTTGATTAGTTTTGTAGGTATTGTTGCAAGTTCCCCGATGGGACATCGTTAACAGGCAAAAAATGATATACGTATATAGTTGGAAATTCAGTCAAATCGGTTCAGTAATTGCAAAATGATGACGGTGTAAATTGCAAAAAAAAAATCCAAACTGTGTGTCGTTGGATGTCGTTGTAATGTCAACGAGCAGCGCCGGCTCGAGCCCATGTAGCGCCCGGGTGCAATCAATACCCTGGCGCCCTCTAGTAGGCGCGCGAACACGGGCGCAGGGTCTTTGAGAGCGCCCCCTAAAACCCTGCGCCCGTATGCGCCGCACACCCTGCATCATAAGTAAAGGCGGCTCTGTCAACGAGCCCTTATTATTATATATATAACTGAGTGATGTGTATTTTGTAATAAAGAAACGAAATCGAAAAGCGATTACATTCGGAACTACGCGGAATCAAACAAACAGTAAACCATTTTTTTACCCTTCCAAGTCGATCTTTATATTATTGTGATGTGTGTAGGTAACGTTCTGAATTTCTCCGAGATTCAACTTTACCTTACCTGCGTAGTTACAACAATAGGGATCATAGGCAACCTCTACTCCTTTCATAGTTAACCTCTACTCTATTGTTGCCAGTTCGTGCTAAATCAGTCGTAACATACATTTGTTATCGTGAGGCCAATGCTCTCTGTTATTCATTGCGTCGCGCGTCGTAGACTTGTCGCCCAGTGATTGATGCCCACTTTTTATACCGTCCCGAATCCAATATATTTCGAAGAAGAATGTTTCTCCATGTTTCCGATACACTAACTTTTGAAAGCTTTATATTGGAACATCATGTGGTTTTTATACCTCGGCTTTATGTCACTTCCCTTTGTGTACAGAATAAAGAACATCTGGTTGACGAACGTAATTTTATTACAACTGAATTTATGACAATCTTCATGAATATTTACAAGATATGTACATTTTTTTATAGCTGGTATTGGTATACAAACGGTCAGTTAAACTATGCGATATAAAACTACACTTTAGTAAATTCTTCGTTACGCCCTTGGCCGAAATAACCACTTCATTTTCCAATTTACACGACAATATAAAACATTTATTCACATAAATCACTTTGGAAGTTCATTCATATGTTCGAATCCTCTTACCACTTTGAAGCCAAAGAGGACCCGATTTTACACAACAAGCCGACAGCTCGCGCGAGACAGGGCTCATGTTTCACGCAGCTGTCAGTCACAGTCAGATGCACAGCACTCGAACAGTCTTTAGGAATCTAATCAATGGGTACGATTACAGTGTCCTCGTCGAGGACGACGCTGGAGGTCTCGCGGCGGCGGCGCGAGTCTTTCACTCAAAGCCGCGTGTGAGTCAAACCGTTTGGAGCTAAGAGGGGAGTGAAGGTCGCTGGTCGTGCCTCTAAAGGCAGCGCCTCGCTTCCAGCAGATCTCGACGTCAGCGCTGTCGATGCTTCGGACCTCGATCCACCGCCATTATTCCCTACAGGAACTGTCAATCCACTCCTCCCCTCCTCAGCGATCCTTGCCTGCGCTCGCGCTGCTCCACCACCTCTTTTCCTTGGAAACACGCTATTTTCCACATGCAATGTTGCATTCACGTCTTTCCCCGCGGCGCATGTGCAAGCCTTTAAAAAACTCTTCTTGAAGTTGTCAGACAGGAACGCGTACAGGATGGGATTCATGGCAGAGTTGCTGTAGCTAAAGCAAGCTGCAACGAGGAACACGGTTACTGTAATGCGACTCGCACATTCTGTCGCAGGAGAATATATGAGCGCTACTTGGAACGCCCAGTACGGTAGCCAACACAGGACGTAAACTGCTATCACTGTCAGTACTAACTTGGTAACTTTTCTGTGTGATCGTTTTTTCTCTTTGGATTTGTTCTTTGGTCCAACTGTTTTCAGCTTTCTTATGACGAGACAATAGAAGATAAATATGAGAGTCAATGGTGCAGCAAATCCTAGTGCGAAAGAGTAAAGAGTAAAGGAAGTTTGGCCCTTGTTAAACTCTCGTTCTGGCCACACGATATTACAAGACAGGCCGTTCTCGTTTTGTATGAGAGTTGTGTACATGAAGATCGGTGTCATGACTAAAGCTGATGCGATCCAAGCAGCTGCTGAGACAATCCTCGAAACGAACGGCGTCCGAAGACGAGGCGCTGCAATAGGATGACAAACTGCTATGTACCTATCAGCACTCATGATGCACAGGAATATACTGCTAGTGAACTGATTAATTCCAGTTGAGATCATGTACGCTTTACACATGAAACGACCGAAGGGCCACGAGCGTAATGACATCGTAGTTATCAAGAAAGGTATGCCGATGAGGAAGCACTCGTCGGCAATAGCCAAGTTGACGATGTACATGTTGGTGACAGTCTGCATTTTGGAGTATCGTAGCACGACGTAGATGACAAGAGTGTTCCCGAGGAGACCGACGACACAAACCAGTGCGTAGAGGAACTGAGTGATGACGTATACAACAGGGATGTTGATGTTAGGGCAGTTCTCAAAAGTATCGTTGAAGGTGCCGTTTCCAAAGGAGTAGTTCCCGCCAGTGTACATCTCCACGTCTTCTAACGACATTTTGGTGAAGATGGAGTACTTGAAGAAGGAAAGACGACAGTTGCAATCGATGTTACCTGTAAATAAACATTGCGTTCATAAATACTTAGTGGATGGGGAATGATGTTGAAATGGCTACATAGATTTATGACTCTTTCGATCTAATTAAAATACATTTAGTAGTGATCAAATTGAAAAGAGGAAACGGTTACTGACAGGTAATTTTAGTCATTAATTATTGATCATTCTCAATTTTATTTATTTCTATTGAATTCAACGTCGTTTATGGTTTTTATCTTTAATATTGTACGCATTTCAGGATTTTTTCCTATTTAACTTTGATATAGCATCAAAATTAATTTTACTCAAATTTTAGGAAGATACATGTTTATTAGGACTATTCGAATATTCTCTATATTAACAATGTGTGATACTAAATTTCCTGATTTTTCCGTTTTCCGTTCTATATTTTTTTTAATCAACGTACATACCTACTATATAATATAACCTCTTCACATAATATTCTCTACATAAGTAGAAATATATAAGGATCCTTTATATAGATATGTTTTTTTATAAAATTCTGTCAGGGGGTTAAAATACAAACTTTCTATGGAAAACTTTGTATGTTAAATAAACTTTTCTATGGGTTTTTTTCTATGCCGAATACCACATGAGAATTAAACGCACGCGAGCAAAGCCGTGAGCAATAGACTGTATGTTAAGAAATATCGTAATTTTGAGATCAGGAATTAAGTATTCCGTCATTGTGTGTTTAATCCGCAATTGCTCGAGAAAGGATCGTCAAGACATTTTATATCGCGAACCCAAATGTGGTATGAACTGCCAGCTGAGGTTTTACAGCTACGTTACGACATGAAGTTCTGCCGGCAGCGCACTCGTATACACTCTGGTGTTGCAGGTGTCCATGGGCGGCGGTAGCGACTTGCCATCCCGTGGACCCCATTGCCCGGCTGCCTCCTTCCCCATAAAAAAAGTATCGAAACATCTTTTCACAACAACTTTGTGGATACATCAAAAATTATAATTTTATAATACAACGATTTTATTGCCTGTTTCATATATTCTACTTACATTTTGCGAGTAAACAATTATATCCTAAGCTTTCCTGGGCATTGGTCCGCTACATATCTGGAACAAAGAGACACAATTTATTACTTTTCCGTTCAAACAACGTACCGTAGTGACCTTTTCGTTTTTTGTACTTATAAAGTAATGACCCTTCGGGGATTTATGTATCTATCCGTATTTATTTTTATGTTATTTATTATAGTATCTATTTCCTATACTTCGCTGTCATAAATTTCGCGTGGGAACTTCACAATTAATCTGGATAAAAAGTACTGGAAGTGTTGACGGAACGTATAATTTATAACAGTCTCAAATTTCATTAAAACCCATCGAACGGTTTTTGCGTGATGAGCTTTCAGGTTCATACAGACAGACGAAGACACCAAAAAATGTTGTTTTGTTTGTATCTGTACTTTAAACTGCAATGAATTTTATTAAATATTTCACGTATACACACATGGCTCTGTTACGATTTTATTGTATGTATATATTATGACTTTCTAAAAATTTCACTACATTCGTCTATAGTCAACTGAGATGGGCGGTGAAGGGAGATACTAATGAAAGGGTGACTAGCCGTAGGGCACATTTCTAAACGGATTGAAATGAAATATGACAGATAAACTATTTGGACCCATATCTCGGTTAAGGTCGAAGATGAGGCAAATCTTTTTAGAAGTTCAAAAATTATGACGATATTAATTTTCCAAAAACCGAATACCTATAAATTACTATTCGCGAATACAAATACGTTTACGAATTGTACCTAACCTACTATGCACTCACTTGTAAAATTTGTAAGTAGGTAATTTTTAGTGCAATTTAAAGTGAGTGAGTGTTAACAGCTACGTAATTGATTTTCAAATGACGTTTTGTAGAAAACTTCTTTCACCTACTATTCACATTGGCCATTTACTATTCGATTAGTATTCGAGTTATACGTGTTTATACGTATACGTATACGTTTATACGTATACGTATACGTTTATACGTATAAATACCTACACGTATACGTATACGTATAAATACGTATACGTATAAATACGTATACGTATAAATACGTATACGTATACGTTTATACGTATAAAAAATTCGATTATACGAGTAAGAATATTTTGAACATCTGTACTATACATACGGACTGTATGTCGGTGGATAGGGCTCTTCTACAACTTTTTTTCTAAAGCGTACGGAAAATAGCCAAATGTCCCCTCCGAGTGACGCTCACATCGGTACTTTTAATTTACCGCCCTTTTATCGTACCATATTTTGGAAAAAAGAAATAATGTAAGAAAATATTCGTTGTTTTCTTTTTATAGAAAAAAATGGCCGCAGACGAGCATACATTCCACCTGGTGGTAAGTGAATACTGTCGGCCATAGACATCAGCGATACATGCCAACATTAGTCCAGAATGACAAACGTTGGCACGCCCCCGGATGCTCTGCAGATTAAGGAATAGATTGGAAAAATGGGGAGGGATAGGATGGTATGGGAATGGGCTCTGGCATATCTCACTCACTACCGAATCGCGTATTGGGGAAATACGATAAGGTAGAAAATGCAGTACATTTCAAGGTAGTCTTCTGTGAGAGAGGGATAACGTGGCCAGTCGAGTGCGCCCAGCGGCTGTGGGAATGCAGCATACACTCTCCCCCTAATAAATCTTATTATTATATATGTTATTTTTTCTTTGCCACAATACCACAATTACGTATGAACAGTGATACATTAAATAAAGATATATATATATCTTTATGTCCCTATGTCCAATTCTATCGCAGCTCAGGCTATCAAACTCTGGGACACTATTCCCACTGACATTAGAAAGCCCCTTCTAAATTTTCATTTAAATTTCATTTATGCAACAGAGTTGTTATATATAGTTACTTAGTTTTTTCTTTTGAAAATCTTTCTTTTGTTCAATGGCTTATATTAAGTTTTAAGTAATTCAATTTATAGTGATAATATTACCTATATATATATAAGGATACGAGGAGAAATCAAAAAGTAGTGAGAATGAGATAGAATATAATGACTATTGATAACTTAATAATTTATTTTTCTACATAGTCTCCGACTCTCTCTACACACCGAGTCCAGCGCTTTTCCAAGGCTTCAATCCCTTTCAAAAAAAAAGTTTTGTCTTGGTCCTGCAAAAAGCTCTCCACGGCATCTATCACCTCGTTATCGTCTTCGTACCTGTTTCCCCTTAAGTATTCTTTCAATTTGGGGAACAGATAAAAATCGCTAGGCGCCAGATCTGGTGAATAAGGGGGATGGTCAACCAATTCGAAGCCAGCTTGTTGAATGGCAGCCATCGCAGCTGCCGAGCTGTGCGCGGTTGCGTTGTCGTGATGAAACAGCACGCCCCTTCGAAGTTTCCCTCTCCTTTTCTCTTTGATGGTATTCCTCAACTTGGGAATTAATGCTGCATAATATTGGCCTGTAATAGTGGTTCCACGCTCCAGGTAATCAATCAACAATATCCCTTCTGAGTCCCAAAATATTGAGGCCATAATCTTGCCAGCCGATGCCACGGCACGAAACTTCTTCGGGGTCGGTGATGATGGCCGTTTCCATTGTGAAGATTGCTGTTTTGTCTCGGGATCAAAATGATGGATCCATGTTTCGTCCATTGTTACGAAACGAGACAAAAAGTTTTCAGAATCTTCTTGAAACTTGTCCAACAATGTCTTCGAAATGTCAAGTCGATTTTGTTTCTGACTGTCTGTTAACATTCTCGGCACCCATCTTGCGGAGACTTTTCCCATATTCAAAGATTGTTTCAATATGGATTGAATACTTCCATATGAAATGCCCGTTTCTTGAACTAAGTAACGGATGGTAACTCTTCGATCGCTCAATACAATTTTCTCGACTTTAACAACATTTTCTTGGGTGACTGACGTCGATGGGCGGCCGCAACGATGTTCGTCTTCCGTGCTCGTTCTCCCTACTCGAAATTGAGAAGCCCACCTTGCGACAGTGGAATACGGCGGAGCAGACTCTCCTAATGTTGCCTCCAAATCGCAGTGAATCTCTTGCGTCGTTAACTTTTTTAAACAGAGGTATTTAATAACGGCTCGCACTTCGTTTTTCTCCATTTTCGAGAACACGTTCCGACACGAAGCAAACAAATGACTACATTCAGAAAAAAAACAAAAGAGAATCGAAGACTTTTTCTTTATTAATATTACAAATATCTGAGCTATGCCTGCCAGTATTTATTTTTTTTCTTACCAAGGAGTATATATGTCGTTCTCACTAATTTTTGATCACCCCTCGTATATATATATATATGTTTATCAATATATGATGTATTAATACCTAGGGTATTATATATGTATTGTACCATATGTATTGTTTGTAGTTATTTATTATTGATTGCACGATGCACCGCCCTTCGTATTTCTGTTTAAACAAAGATTGACTGGCAGAGAATGCCACAAGTCCGCTTTTTGTACAATGTTTCCTTGTGCACTAAAGTTTAAATATGTATATGAATAAAAATAAAATATCTCCGTATATTTTGAGTTGCGACAAAAATGAAACTGACTCAGCAATTCACAACACTGATATTCTGCCTGCACCTATATACATATATAGGCCTATATACTATATACATACATATAATACATATACATATATACTGATATACATATATGCTCACGGAGAGCCAAAGACAGTAAAAAGTGAAAAGTTAAAAAATGCAGAAGAAATAAAAATAAAAGGATATTCTCATACTACTTTTAGTTCAGCGAAACCCAAGCAGTTGCTAGCCCTTTTCATTAGCATTTTACTGCTTCCTACTGAGGACCTGAGACTAAAAATAAAGTCAGTTCGAAGAGTTCCAGAATCTAATTTAGCTTATTTTCCGAGGGAAAGTCGTACTACCTACATCATTTTATTTTCCAAGCTAAAGGGTTCTAATATGTTAAATATGGTTCCGACTGTACATGCACAGGTACAATCGAATACACAACTACATACGCCGAGTAGTTTTCAATACAACGAATGTTTTTCAACTACGAAGATATTTCTTATTAAAATGTTTGGTTTCCGTCACGATTGTCTCAGCTCAATCCCGTAATGCGTAAGAGCAACGCGCGATGTGTCCTGTAATTGACAGGTGTCTACTTTAATCGACTATTCAAAAAAATACAAAGGTCGCATTACAAGTTTTTATTGAGGTTGAAAGTTATCGCTATCTCTGTCAATTGTGTGTATTGTTCAAATTCAAATAATTTATTCCAGAGTTATAGGAAATAAGTACTTACATGCATTATAAATTGGTCGATTATAAGTTATAAGAAGTTATAATTAGTGTTACTTATATATAGTGAATCGGTAAGTTATAATTTATAACTTACCGATTCGGCATACAATATAAAATAGTTGTATATCTAATTGCTTTTAAGACACCATTTTCAATTAAAATGAATTCGTTTTAGCGTCTGTTTCCAGACCCACGATACATCGAATTTTAATGCGGGCCGCCTAGTGTGGAGTTATTTTATTTCACTCATTGTTTACTAGCTTCTGCCTGCGGCTTCACTCGCATGGTCTAAGCAGCTGTAGAAGATTTATAACACCTGTAAAAACACCGAAATGATGGATGATCCAGATGTTTCGAGTATTTCTATTACAAGTATTTTTTTTTATTTTCCTCCATAACTAAACTTCTTTGTGTCATATGAAGATGACACATATACCAGTTTTCGTTCTGGATATTTAGCTTTGCATTAGGGGAAATCCGATCAAAATCAGTTCAGTTTTTACGTGATGCTCAAACTAACTGACATACAGACAAAAACAGCCGTGTGTGTCAAATCAAAGTCGCTTAGCGAGCGATGGAAAGTTTTATGCTTAGCGACTTCTTGATCCAGCAAGCATCTAAAGTACACAACATCCTAAACAAAGAAATTCGACGAAGTACTAAAGTTCTCTCAAAGAATCAACAAGTTGAATCAGGCCGTTATTGGTCGTAGTGTTCTCGAGTTTTCGAATGGATATCACATACCACAAAACGTCGGAGAACATGGAGAACTATAGAAATGTAGGATACCCTTCGGCTAAATGGACTCGCCATTTAAATAAAGTCATCAAGTAATGCTTCGAAGAGAAGAGTAGAAGATCGTGTGCCAGGGCAAATCTTGGGGAATGTCTATATCCAGCAATGTTGTGTGTTGTAATGATGAATATAAAATAATTGTCAAAATAAAAGGCGCTGATTACTCTGGGAATACTTGTATAAATTAGTAAAATGGAACACAAATACACCGTGATTTTTACTCGGTATTCATTAAGCGAGAGGTTGGCCGTCGACAGCGCCCGATGTCCCACCGAAGGCAGCCGAGCTCGGCCGATAATGTCCGAGGATGCCGTAACAAACAAGTAACAAGCAACCATAAGAATAATAAATAATACGGGTATAATTACTATTCTTATGTGACTACCCACCAATGACTTGATTTGGGCTGTCAATGATCATGACACGATGATAATATTGGAGTGGATGAGACTTCGAATGGAAACCACGTAGTGAACTGACGGCTTGAGAAAGTCACCGGTAGTGCTATGAGAAGAAGAAGACCTCATGTGGAGAGAGACACAGGTTGATGGTATGGTATGTTTTACGTGTGAGTGAAACAGTCTTTAATTTAAAAAACATACTATTCAGCCTTGTATAAAGTAAAGCAATGCTATGTAGAACAGCTACTCTTGTGTGTGAAACTTTGTCAAGCACAAGTTTCCTGTTTAACGATAATAGAAATACACGTGCGAACCAACTTTTTATTCCCCTTCATGATTTACAATATGCTAATGATGTTTTTATCCATTGTGGCCCCGTTATGTTATGAATGTGGCAATGTATAATGTGAGTTATGAATGTATTCAATTTCGTATGTCAAATGTCACCCGGTTCTGGTATGTTGTGATTGAATTTTACGCGTGAGTGATTTCTTGAAGGGTAATTCGAATTGATGGAGTCTTTTTGTTCGTATCTCTTTAAACATACATTGCCAAAAAATAAACAAGCCCCAAGAAAACGGTTCTCCGGCGGTATAAATTCATGAGACACTTCAACGTCTCATCGATATAACTTTTAGATTTACATGTTTGTACAAAACGTATAAATAAGTAGGTTTATACAACGTGTAATACAACTTATCTTTGTAACTCGCATTTTTTTATTATTATTTGGTCCACGAGTATTGTACATGTACAACCATGATGTATTGTTGTTGAACGGTCATAGAAGGCTCGCCATGTCCACGTATAATAATTAACAATTCAATGTGTAAAATTTATAGTTTACCTATTCGATACTAGATGTCGCTCCTCACTCCTAAGTCTTATTAAGTAACTCGCTATTAAGATTTTTCTTCCTCTACTTAAGACCATGCCAGTGTAAAATTGTTGTGAACAATAAAAAAAACAAGAAAACATGTATTGTTTCATTCGTACATGGTCCTTCGAGCCGGATTATTAGCGGCCGATAAATTAATCATTCGATTTTCCCATCTCGCCCTTAATAAAGGCTCCGAGCAAGTACATGCCTCATTTTGATCCTTGTTCGACTCTGCCTCAAAATCCACCCGTAACTTTAAAGTCTTCTTGTTACGGAGAGCAAAGTTTACCTTGAGACTACATTTGTGTGTTCAGGTTGGGGATAATATAAAAAAGTTAGAAGGGTGCGAAAGACTGGGTCGTTAGGGCAGGCCCAGGGGAGGGCTTTGCTATTTTTCTGTAGGTCCGGTACAGAGACCTGCATTTATTTCTACCTAGCGGAAATATATTTGCGTTATATATAGACCTTAGTTTGACGTTTTAAGGACCCTAGTGATGTCAAGTTTTAGCAGAGGCTCTTATCCAGCACAGAAGAGACAGGCTGAGAATATCTATATGAATTCAATACTGATTTTGTAATTCATCAAGGTTTCAATATATCGATCGGTCGATGATCATAGTCTATAGAATCATTCTGTACACATTTTATATTGTAAATCGGGTCTAAACGCTTTTTACCACACCGTCTCTGCGTCGGGTTACACGGCTAGCGTAACCAACCGTGCCGAGACATCGACTAGAAAGAAATGGTTAACAAAACCTTTAATTTTTCGTATATAGACCCGATTTACAATATAAAACACACAACGAACTGTTAGATTTTCACAAAAAAAAAACGTTGATCAAAAAAATGTATTGATTTTAATCCGCTGAGAATACATATTTTTGTTATTGTTTCCTTCGCTTAGACCACACCATAATAAATCTCATCAATGTAGAACAGTTGGCAAAGCGGGAATTCTTTAGTCGCTTTGTTCCTTTTTGAAGTCCTCCCAAATACGTTGACATTGTTTGTACTTGCAACTTGGATCACCATTCAAACACTTTCAGTGGGCTTATTTACTTTTGAATACAGTTATGTGCTTTGTAAGGTGTTCTACAAAGTTTTGATGCTTAACATTTAAAGTTTCCATTCTTATTCTACAACGGTTGATAACGTTGATAAATGTATTTTAAATTAAGATTCCTTAATCTAATACGGTTAATATGGTGTAAACTAGTGTTAATATGGTGTAATCTTATGTTAATATAGTGTAATCTAATGTTAATATGGTGTCTAATGTTTATATGGTCTAATCTAATATTGTTAATATGGTGTAAACTAATGTTAATATGGTGTAATCTATGTTAATATAGTGTAATCTAATGTGAATATGGTGTCTAATGTTAATATGGTGTCTAATGTTTATATGGTCTAATCTAATATTGTTAATATGGTGTAAACTAATGTTAATATGGTGTAATCTATGTTAATATAGTGTAATCTAATGTGAATATGGTGTCTAATGTTAATATGGTCTAATCTAATATTGTTAATATGGTGTATTCAATTGGCCTAAGGGACAAGAGGGTGGTTTTCAGTAGAACAAAAATTCTTTTCTGGAATTTTTAAATGATTGTAACTTTTTTATTTATTTAACTATTTACTCGATGTGTGAAGTCGTATTCTTGATAAATGCTGTTTTTTGCGCGCTAAAGAATTGAAAATTATCTAAAAAGAGAGATAAACATTTTTTTCGTGATTTGTCCCATAATCCAATTGAAATTTTAACCATCGATTTGAATTCGCTCCAAACGCTTTGATTCAAATGCTCTTTGATTAATTCTGCAATGAACTTTTTGGCGGTAACTCGAGAAGTGAAATTGAATCTTTGTTTGATTTTTATAAAAATTGTGTATTGTGCGTTTTGTGATTTAATAGTGATAGTTTATTAAACTTCAAAGTGTTTTTGTACATGATTTTTGTGATAATCAAATAAAAGCATAGGACCGCGTTTTCCGTGTGCTTACAAGGAGTCCTATTTTGTCCTCAGTAAATCTACTATCACTTTACCCAACGACTCCTGACTTACTTGGACGGGACTGAACATTGACAGAATTGTTAGACTTTAAAATTTCACGCTGGCAGAATGTGCTAATTGCACCATTGCTGTATAAAAAAATAAAAAAAATCTGCTTTATATACGAGTATTTTTCGATCCGCAAGGACGTGCCTACTGCACTTTTGTAAAGCCTTGCTACTGCTCTACTGCTTATATTTGTGGATCAGTACTGCTTGTTTCATATATCGTTTGTTTGCGTTTGTCATTCAACTTCTTCTGTATAACTATAAATATATTAAAGATAACTATAATTCTTAATACGTTCACTCATAAACAAATTGCTGAAGTGAGAGTCGGCTGTTATTTCTGAAGAACTCCCTCTACCTATTGAGAAAACATCGCGGGTCGCAATATATTCGTATAGTGACAGCTTCAAATATACACATATAATATATGACGTTATCTAAACAAATGGACCTTATTTTTGGTACCTATATATAGTCATAGATAGATATCTATCTATCTAGATACGTTCTATTGTACACTAAAACATACAGAGAAATAAAAAAGTACCTACAAGTAATTAGAAGTATGCGCGGGGGGCGTTATCACTAAAGCGATTTCTTTCAGGCAACCTTTGGATGGTAAGGAGAAGACTGGAGACGAAATAAAGGTAGATGGTGGATTAAAGAAATATTTTATTTATATAGAAATAGAATATACATACAGAAATATATAGATATATACAGACATACACATACATGCATACAAACATATACACCGATATATATTTATTTATTTTGGTTTAGAAAATCATATCTAATTTGAAAATTTCGTTATTTCAAAATTCTGTTTAAATAAAATGTGGCGACATCTACGTGACAAATAGTACAATTAGTACGGACCCGTTAAACCGAATCTACGTGTTTTTATGCTGGAAACATTTTCGTGCTTGCCGTTTAAGCACAACGTAATCGACCAAGTCTACCGGGACTGAAGTACCAATCATTTAGGATAGCATATAATCTCTAAGCATTTAGGAAATCGATTCAGTACTTTTGCATATAACGGCCGGAGTCATTACAGTTTTAGGCATATCTAGGATGACAGTGTTTTAACAACGTATAACTAAACTAAAGGTAATTGGCGGGTACTGTAGCCATTAAAAGTATAAAATGCATTACCTACCTAGAAGATTTCCATGGTCGAAGACTCATTACGATTGAAACTGAAACAAGTGAAAAGTACACTTAAATTACTTTTATTCACATCATTATTAGTCAAATAAGTCCTTATAATAAGTAAATCAAGTCGACCTTGAAAGATATCTATATCCAGTAGTAGACTTGTGTATGACAAAAAATATCTAGGTATATCCCTCAAAAAGATTGTTCGAATCAAATCCAAAATATTATACTGCATTATAAGTATGTCATAATACTTAATTATAATTATGTCATAATACTTAATTATAAGTGTGTCATAATACTTAATTATAAGTGTTTCATAATACTTAATTATAAGTATTTCATAATACTTATAATACAACGTATTTGCAGTCTTTTGAAGCCTTCAAATCAACTATTATAGCTCAGACTTTAAAAGTTTTCGCGTTCGAATGAATTGTCTGTTTGCATAGCTTGGAATTTTCTTTTTCAAACTAGTTGTAGCCTAATTACATAATCCTTACATCGAACTTAATATCACGGAAAATTTTGCGAAAGAAATTGAAACCAATTTAGCGATGTCCGAGAAAGAGTTTTCTGTTTTCTGAGAAAGCAATAGCTTTCTGTAGGTGGAGCTATGTCTTGAAGAAGTTTGACGATAGTGGCTGGATGAGAACAGGCGAAGGTCGTGTGTGGAGGAGAGCCTTTGGAGATGTCTGTATACAACAGTGAAATGACATAGGCTGATGGTATGTGACGTCATACAAATTCAAATTAAATTTATTTGCTTAAGCAACAGTAGTTAAAACAGGTAACTACAGATGACATTCAAATTATTGCACAGCTGTTTTGTCCGCGCGGGCGCACGGAGTAACAAGAAGTAACTTAAATCATGTATTACTTGTCATTAACTTATTATACACTTATTACCGCTTATTAAATTTATTCCAGCGACTGCGCACGCGTTGAATTTTAGTATTTAAATTCTAAATTGGGATATCTTTTCTTCCCGTCAACTGATTTCGATAAAACAAAGCCTATTCGAAGCGTCAAGCTAAGGTTAATTAACCCATGGATACCCCATGAAAGTACGTTCAGTAGTTTTGTAGATTAGTGTGTTCGAACAGACAAACAGACAGACAGACAAAAATTTTCAAAATCGTCTTTTTGTATTCAGATACTCTTCCTACATCGCCCCCAATTTTAATATATTCAATGTACAGACACGTTGTTCCTACAGGTTTATTATATACATAGATTATTAACTATTTATATATTTCAATAGTGTCTCTTAATTAAACTATTTCCTAAAACTTAAATAAATTATAATTTAGGAAATACTCTCTAATTAATGGACTAGGTCCAGTTATAATATATTGGCAATAAGTGGAAAATTTAATGTTTACAAATAAATGGAACTGTTAGTGAAAACAGACTACCGCATTTACTGGTATAATATAGAATTTCTAACAGGTACATATATAATGCAACAATCTTTTTGAAGTTTTTACTTCAGGACTCATAATGCACCATATAATTCGTAATCATGTGCCCTCCCGATCTCTCCTCCCTTCCATATCACACATTGCCACACAGGGCATTGTCCCTTCCTATAAATTGCACACGTTTTCATGAACGGCGCAATAAAAATGTTTTGCTTTTTGCCTTTAACTATATTTCTTATCTGGAGAAAAGTATATTCCTATATCAATGCAATATATGTCATCCGCGCGGGGAATTCAGTTGATGTTAATAAAAATAAGTTTTTCCCTGATAATTTTTCATCGTCGGCCACGAACCCCTCCCTCTGTTTGCCATGCAAATATAACGGGCGAGTGCCACGACATGAATTTCATTATTGAGATGTTTTGTTCCTTTTGTAAGATTTTCCGCTTTATAAATTTATTTACCTTTTTGTAAATGTTGGGAGGGATTGTTTTTGAATGAAATTGTGATGAAAGGACTGATAAATGAAGACCTATTTGTGGCGAGAAATTGATGGGCTTCTTCAGTACAGCTCCTTTTGATAAACAATGGAGTAACAAATAAGAGGCTGTCTATAACTCCCTCTCTATAAAGCTTTGGTGATCGCCCCATAAGTTCTAGTTCTAGTTCTAGTCTATAAAACTGCTATATGATCATCAAGTAATATAACACAAAGAACGATGGAGAGCGATGTTGGGTATTTGATTTTATTCGATTATAAACAGTATAAAGGTTATGTTAAACATAAAATTAGATTAGGGAATGGATTGGGAGAAAGGGTTGTGAAAGATAGGATAGAATGGGATGGAAATGGGTTCCGGCATATCTCACTCACTATCGAAACACGTACGTACATTGGGGAAATACGATAAAATAGGAAATGCAGTACATTTCAAGGTACTCTTCTGTAATTGATGTGATTTCTGTAATTGTCTGATAATTGATGATTTTTTTTTAAGTAGTTTTATATTAAAATTTAAAGACATGGTCTAGATTCATTTCAACAGAATTTGAAAAACTACAATTTTAAGTTAATAAGTCCATACCGATAATAAGGTCCCCTTGCTCAGATATAAATAATTGCATATTCAGTTTTTTTTTTAAATAGAAAGAAGGCGGCAGGCGACTATACAGTCCACTTGGTGGTAAGTGGATACTGTCGCCCGTCGGTGTCCCCGCGGTACATGCCAACTTCAGTCCAGAATGACAAACGCTGGCATGCTCTCAGATGCGCTATCTGCCGTTGGAGTTGAATGAATTGTAATGGGTGCATAGATTAAAGAAATGGATTTAGAGATAGGGATTGAAAAATGGAGAGGGCCAGGTTAGAATGGGATGAGAATGGGCTCTAGTTTATCTCACTCACTATCGAAACACATAAGTACATTGAGGGAATAGAATAAAGTGGGAAGAAACATTTTGCGGTAGCCTTCTGCGAGAGATAAGTGACATCCATCTTTCAGTCGTGTGCGCCCAGCGGCTGTGGTATTGCAGCGTGCACCCTCTTCCTACCAAATCAAGTATCTTTAGTTAGTTATTAGTTATCTTTAGTTACTTTCTAGTTATTGCAATGTTGTTTCGCATATCAGGAAACCTGATGAGGAAATCCTGGTGTATGTAGTCAGCCTTATGGTAATTCTTCACGAGTGTACATGTTCAACGTTTTTAGATTCATTAGAGTAAGATCGTGCGTGTTGCTCGATTTGCTCGAGATCATTGAAGTTTGCTCGATATCGAACAATAAGTTGGATGCTAACAAGATTGAAACAGTCTTATTTTTGGTCAATCACCCGCGCGCAGTATATCAGTCAGACACATTGAATGTTAAAGGAAGGATACGAGTATATGCGTGAACAAGAATGCAAAATGGCCGTTTTTCGTACTTGTTCCCGTGATTTCATTAAACAATTCATAATCGATTATCGCGATGTATAATGAGCACGTATGTTATAACTGTGAGCGTGTGGATGGCACATCGAGCATATGTAGATATTCTACGGCCGTGATGTTCAATGAAACTTCCTAGAGGAGCATGTATCTTCATGTATATCCACCTTTAGGTTAAAACGTGTACTCGGTAAACAGAGTACATATCTAACACGCGAACAATGTAATCTCTCGTGTATTTGTGGTGTGACGCGCGAACAGATCAAACGATTAAACACTCTTTGTGTATTTGGGCACTATTTTAGGAGTACCTAGTTACGTTATGGGTTTTATTTAGAACAGTATTGTTTTCCTCATAGATGTGGGAACATTGGAAACATTTGAAGAAATCTATTTTTTCTAGTTTTAAGAAAATACTCGGGAAACATTTACTCAAAGTGAAGAATATTGCTCAGGCCTATTAAAAGGAGGTGCGGTGCATATCTAATCGTATATTATAGCTATGTATGTTTGTATTATGCATACGTATATATGTATGTGTCTATTTATATTATTATATTTAATTATTATGCGTCACTATTAAGTATAGTGTTATAACTTTAAAAAAAAATGCGATTTGTACACTTTTTCTATTGTAAATCGGGTCTGAACTCGTAAAATTATACGTTTTTGTTTACCTTTTATTTCTACTGGACGTTTCGGCGCGGGTTACACCAGCCGTGGTCACGAGTTGCACCTTTCATTTTCCGCATTCAGACCCGATTTACCATATAAAACTATAGTTTACCCCATCATTACACCTACCGCGTCATCTCTGCATAACTCAAAGGTTGACTGGGAGATAATGCTTCTAAGTATTGAGTCCGCCTTTTGTCAATTTGTACAATAAAGAATAAATAAATTAGAGAAATCGTGGACAGAATGCAGGGCGCATTTTTTAATCGTTTACAATCAAATTCGCCACAAAAATAGCTGCTGTTGTTGTATTGTACTTTTAATGGATTATTACAATAAGATATGACAATATTACCGTAAGTACAAATGTGGACTTGTTCCTAGAAGAAATGTCTTTCAGTCAACATTAAAATACCTGAGAGGAGTTATGTCATTAAAAAACAGGCTACAACATATTATAAGCAGAAATATGAATATATATATACCTACGTACACATATACACATGCAATAATACAGTTCGTACCGAGCGAAATTGATTCAATACTTTCAAAATTTTGACGGTACAATTGTGTATACTCGTATGTACAAAAACTAAATATAGAAGTACTCCTATTCATACACATTCAGTTTCCAGCTGTGGCTTCCAGCAATCCACTAAGACAGCATGACAGCTTGTCAATTTGACAGGTTATATATATATAACGTTATCGGCCTGTCACGCCTCGTAACAGCTATATGGGTGACGCTGTGACTGACATAACTGCTATCATACACCGTGATGGGAAACTGTGATTTAGTTAAGCCCAGATAAACATACCTTACTATAATGTGGCTTCAAGAAATTCTAGTGTTTTCCTCGCAGTTTTTTAGCGGAAATACTGCATCTAAAAGGTCTGTACATTTAATTTAATTCTCCTGTACATCCACATTTTCAAAGGATTTAGTTTCTTACACACGCCTTCTGTTGTTAGTGTTCCGGTATTGACTCCATAGAGAGCAATGGGGACAACGTAGCATCGCATGATTCTAGTGAAATGAAATGTTTAAACAGTCGCAATTTTGAAACTAATGCACGGAGATCTGGATGAGGAAAACCCTTCGTTATACTTTCTTTTTTATAGAAAAAAGGCTACTAACGAGCATACAGTCCACCTGACTGTATACTGTATACTGTCGCCCATTTTCCTAAACCTTTACCTGAATCTGCAAAGGCATTCGGCGGCGCATTCAGGGGCGTGCCAACGTTTGTCGTTCTGGACTGATATTGACATGCAGTTATCGAGGATGTCTATGCGTCCACCACCACTAGGTGGACTCTCCGTTCGTTCGTCAACTTCTTTCTATGAAAAATAATGGATTATTTATGAAACAAATCCAAAAACTCCAACATAAAGACGTGATACAAACCCAAATTATTTTTGTGCCGAATTATATTTCAATTGTTTTTCAATAACACGCTTTCAAGGTTTTCGCGATTACTATACATAGCAATTAAACAACTTTGAACTACTTCAAAGTTGTTTAATTGCTAAACACGCTTTCAAATTTGTTCAAAAATAATATTAATTAATTGTAGTTTTGTAATGTAACTGAAGCTGAAATTTTCGAAAATACGAAAGTCGTGATATCAGTAACGGGCACAATTATTTATTACATCAGTCTTTAACGACCCATTGGAAGGGCACAGTCCTCCCCTGTGCCCTTCAGTAGACTAGGCGTTTCGGGCCATAATTCGGATATGCGGGCCCAGTACGGATTGGTGGATACACATAGGTACTCTAGATTTTTCTCAACTCTCAAGCACTTCACCGCCGCGCCGAGTTAATGATATTTTTTTTAACCTGCACTTGACTAGAAAGAGTTCAGGATTTGAAGTCACGATCTCGGAATCAAAAATGGAAACCGCCAGGCTAGGTCTGTAAAAAATATTTTTATATTACTGTTAAAAACAAATTCTTGTACAACAAAAGAATAGGATAATAACATTGTGAAATGTATGTTTATGAAAACAGAATTTCCGTGTATATTTCCCGTTTAAATGATAATAATTTGAATGGAGAGGAGCAGACGACCGGTCGTTGACCCCACGTACGAATTCAGACTACTTGCAGACACTTTATAGGACTTCTCCATAATCTATCTCGGTTCAAATCACTTCGTTTCAATTCAAACTTCTTCTGAACTTAAAAGATAAGTAAAAAAGAATTTTCATATCTGTAAAATAAAGTTCAGTTCGTAATAACCTGCTTAAAATGCTTATCGATGCTTGAAATCTGGTTTTAACAAAAATCGATATGGCCCTTATCGAGTTACAGAGTTTCAAATGTCAGGCGAAAATATGCACCGTTGTGATAGGATTTGTTTTTTGAAAAATGAACAGTGTTCCGTCACGCTGGAGTTGAGTTTTGAATGATAGATGGAATTAGCTTGATGGTGAAGCGTCGGAGCGCAATTTCAATAAAAGTCGTGCAGCCCGTGCAATAAGAATATGGGTAAAGAAAGGAGTCACAGCAAGCGAACAAGCAGTAGAGGATCCCAGCACTTCCTTTAATTAAATACCACCGCTCGCTTACTGCCTTTCGTCCGAAACTAGAGTTGTTTAACCACTGTTTTGAATCGAGAGATAATTTAACTACAATATTCTATTCATGTCTGAATTAATACTGCTCGCGTTCTGGATCCTCGCATGGATACCAGCTTTGACAAATTACGTCATTTTTGAGACCACACAGCACGTCTATACATGGGGACTTTCCTTACGTGCTTCCTGGACAATTCTTGGTAACCCACTGATTGACCCATGTCTAACAACGTGCTGTTGGAATTGTTGACGATCCTACTCTCACAGGCGGTTTAGAATCGCTCAGCATCGATTCTACTCTCAATACGGAACAACCTGTTTTCAGCTTTTGTGTGTGTTGACGCAATGTATTTCGACATGAACCGTTGTCTCCTCTATGTACTGTGTCAGAGTAGAGGGTGCTAGGGCCATCACACTTATTGAATACCGACGTATCAGCGAATGTTTTACGATTCCTCTGAAGCTCAGATGTACGCTGATTGGTTTAAGGGAATTTACTACATTGTTTTTGGAGGAAATTGTATGGAGGGCTACTTCTGAGATACCATTAACAAAGAAGGCGACAGTCGAGCTGTTAGTCCACCCTCATTACCACCAGTGGATACTGTCGCCCATAGACATAAGCGGTACATACCAACATTAGTCCAAAATGACAAATGGTCGCATGCCCCCAGATGCGCTGCCCACTTTTGGAGATTTGAATTAAGATTTTCTTATAGTTTGAATTAGTTGTGCTATGGCTGTTGTCATTTGGACGCCATATTGGGTATTGGATATTTCCATTTGAAACCGGATGCTGAAACAAGTAATTATAAGTGATTTCGAAGGTGCACAGTGATACCAGGCCACCAGGCATTTATTATTATTTTATTTATTCAGTTATACTAAACATATGTACTCGTACATGGATAAATGTTCCGCCAAACTACATAGTAATTTGTCGATTACTAACTTACAAATGTAAGTTGATTCATTTGTTTATTCTAAACTTGTTATTTGTTCATTTATATATATTTATTGTATGAATGTATTACATACTATACCTACATAAATTACGTATATATAAATTTATTATTATCCACTCTGAGAATTGAGCTGGGATCTGAACTTAAGCTATTTTGAGCTTAATTCGTTTCATTTGATGGCGCCCATTAACATGGAGTGTCCGTGGTTGACATGAAATTAAGGGGCTGAAATAAATTTAGCACAAACATTTAGCTGATTCCATCGGTCCAGTAAGTAAGTAAGTTTAAACATTTTTTTTAAAAACGTTAGGAAAATAGGCCCAATCTCCGACCTTGACTCGACCTGTGTTACGTTTTTTTTTTTTGCAAATAACTATAAACATAGGTCATGAAAACCAAGGTTTCCTTGTTCTGTGTTCTTTAGCCCATAACCTTGTTCAATACATGAGGAATCGCGTGCAGTTATACTTTAGTTTTCTTGATAACATCACACTACCCGCAAACAAAGCGCAATAAATACGACAGTATAGTTTAACCGCTATAATCTTTGACCCATATCCAGCATTGAAGCGGTAATGCACTGGGGTTCTCACCATAAACAGTTATAAGCGTTATGGAAGGAAGGGTAATGGCGGTAGGGCTTTACAACGCGGTACTTGTAAGGCTGCGTCTAGGGTGAACGCGAAAGCGGAAAACGCGGCGTCGCGAGCCGCTGTTAAAGCGATTCTCGCTGTGAAAGAGTCTCTGTATTGTATAGGAACTGTCTTACTCTAAATTTTATTTAGAAGTTCTACTTGAAACTAGTTAATTTATGGAATGAAGTTTCTTTACGCGGCTTGCGGTAGGTGTGATTCGAGAGAAAATGTAACGTCACGTAAGATATTTACCCCCTCCATACGCCATCTTCCATCTCTCCATCTCTTTCTCTGCGTGTGTGTGCGTGCGAGTATCGAGAGCGAGACTCAAGCAGAATAACAGACGTGCAGACTAGTGCGTGGCCGGTTGTATAACCTAATTTTTTTATTTGGTTCCTTATTTTAAGTTATTTGCATTTAAAATATGATACAAAATAAAAAAAAAATACATGAACTATACAGATTTTATTTCGAATTACATTCGGAGTTTAAAAAAAAATGCGTGAGGATCTTCGTTCCTGACGGATTCCCTTCCTTCTTCCTTCTTCCCCTGACCGCACACTTTTTTTTACTTGGGATTAAAACATGCTCGAGAAACGCCAAAACTTAGATATTATAAACATTGTAACTAAGAAGAAAAATAGCAATTCTCATTTGTCCGGGATTTCACTTTCTACTTACTTATATCTCTTCAAGTCTGGTTACTCACATAAAATTAATTCAATGGTCTATCTTTGAATGTGTTATTATTAGCTATGTAATGTTAGTTAATCGTAATTGTACGTGTATACTGTATAATAGATAAGTTGTTGATTCTATAATAAATAATGGAAAAATGCAAACTGACTTGTCCTGGTCCGCTCCAACTGAAAACACTCGCAAGTGTCGCAAGTCCCCACCCCGCGGTTATATCGACCACACTTCAGGCAATTTGTGTCTTCGAAAAATTGTCGGATAATCAGCAGGGCACAATATGTCTACTGTTTTCTAACGCTTACCCTGCACACTGTAATGTTAATTGGAAATTAAGCTCTTTCAGTTTCCACTGTTGGTCGTGGCCCTCCTCAAGCACATTGTCTTGGCCGTAAAGCGTCACGCTGCCGAAGCGGATTGGCGAGTCCACTGTATTAGACATTGTGTAGCTGCTCAGCGCTTGCGGTAGTCGCTTTGTTATCCGCTAGTCGCCTTTTACGACACCCCAGGGAAGATACGGGGTGGTGCTATTTATTCTATATCCGGCCGACACCAAACGGCACTGAAAATGTACCAATCAAGTAATAAATATACTAAACAATTTATAGATTGGATTTCAACGTGTAATACCGCGTCTGCATATGAAATCGATACAAATGAAATGATAATATCAGTGCAAAAGCACGTATTGATAATTAAATAATCCGATCCATAAAATCGTACGTCCCGTTAAAATGGCATACGCAATGGAATCCAATATGGCCGACCGTTATAATTATGCAGGAAATGAATATGCGTTCGATTCGCTTTCTCGTGTCATTGCTATAATATAATATTTATTTATTTCTTTTATTATTTTTACTTTACTTTTATTTATTTTTACTTTTATTCTGGTCCACAAGCAGTTGTTACACTATGGTAAGTGAATTGAATACTGTCGCCCATAGATATCCGCGGTACATGCTAACATCAGTCCACAATGACGAACATTGGCACGTCTGCGGATGCGGAATGGATTTAGAGGAAGGGCTGGGAAAATGGAGAGGGTAGGATGGGATGGGAATAGACTCTGGTATATCTCACTCACTACCGAAACACGTACCTACGTACATTGACGAATAAGATAAAGTGAGAAATGTAGTACATTTCAATTTGTAATATATTTTTAACAGTCAAGTGAAGAATTGACCATCACTTAAAAAATTGTTTTCCCCAAATTTATTTTAAAGTGAAGCGCCATGAAAGATGCTTGTAAAATTTCCAATGAATTTGGAAACGAGGAAACTGGCCTAAGAATGCTTTCACATAAGCTCGGACATTGTCCGGCAAACTGAATTTGAGTGGAGCGATCGAGTTTGCTCACGAGACTAAAATACACTTGAAAGATTCAGGCGGGCTCTCCGACAGAAAACTTACTGGAACAAACTAATGTGGAACAAACTAAGTTTTCATGTAGGTATATAGAAGTGGATAAACATTAGAGGTAAAATTCCTGATGCGAGGCAAAGCATACACATACGCTAGCTACACTACACGACAATCGAAAATACTTACTCTAATTTATTAAAATAATAAAAAAAAAGAATTTTATTTACTTATATATTATGTATTTAATTTACGTATATAAAAACAAACTTTAACTTGTTCCTATTTATCAAATTTTAAGTATTAGCTTTAATTTATTTAAACCAACCAGCCGACTTTCGGCTTGAACACAGAGGCACATTTGGGAAGTACGATGAAATATAACTTCGTATAGATATAACTTTAATGACGATTAGTAAATACCGGATACCGCAGAATACCACATTTGTAAAACACCAGATTCGCGGAATACCAGGAATTAGACAGTTGTATACAAAAGTCAATTAACAAGTTGTATACATACATAACTATAAACATACATATACGGTATAATAAATTTATTTAATTTATTAATCACTGGATCACTGGATGTTGACGACAATTTGTGACCATTTTCTCGATTGAAACTGTTTTGTTTCTTGATTTATGTTTTTTTAACTGAGTTGTTTTTTTATTGTTTTATTTTCAGTCAGCTCGTGACCACGGTTGGTGCAACCAAATCGAAACGTCGAGTAATATAAATAAGGTAAACATACGATTTGAGACACGTTTAAACAGATAAATATAATAATGATAAAGAAAAGAAAGAAAGAAAATGTTTTAATTGACGCAATACAATACACACAGATATAAAATCAACAAAAAACAATAAAGGTGGTTCATAAATGCTATACTATAATACCTTAACTAGTCAACCTTTGATTGTGTGTCACGACGACAAAAAGGATAACTGGCTTAGCATGATGCTGCGGAGCAGAACTTGCAACTACAGCGCTGATATTCTTTTTTTTTTTTTATAGACTAGTGGGCGGACGAGCAAGCGGTCCCACGTGATGGTAAGTGTTACCGCCGCCCATGGACACCTGCAACACCAGGGGGTATGCGGGCGCGCCGCCGACCTTGCAAAATCCTATTCACAGCTCTCTTGAAGAACCCCATATCGTAGCTTAATGGAAAGACCTCTTGAGGCAGTTCGTTTCTGCCTCTTCTGCCAGCACTTCATTGAAAAATTACACGCGCGTACATCGACGAGGACGATAAACTATATCTACCTTTTATAATACAAATATTCAAATACCAGTATATACAGGACCAATATAAAACATCAAAATTGACGAATACATTTTAAGTAGTCTTGAAAAATCCAAATAATTGTTTGTCACTGAACCATTGACTCCCCGACTAATTTGCCAGGAAGTAATCAACATTTATCTTTGTAAAGGTCAAAGCACCATCACACCGATGTATTTATAACAAAGGTTATTCGAGTCAGTGGCTCCGTCACGTGACAATAGAGAGGTGAGTTTGAATAGCTGTTCGCTTGTTGTTCATTGGATGTTCGCGCGGTTCCATCGTGTATCATAAGAACTGAACAAATATAGGCCATCAATGTTGTCATCATGCGAAAACAGTCTAACATTACTGAAAATTTCGGAGAGGTCGTATTTTGAAATGTTTGTATTCTGATGGAAGCAGACTTTACTAAGTAAGTCACTTACTTGGAGATAGAAGACGATATCCACATTTTTCTTCGGAGTAGAAATTTTAACTTCGCGATAAGAGTTCTTAAAACTCGCGGTTTTGGAAGCGTAATCGTTTTTAGCACATTTCGAAAATCTAAGCGCATACGCTGCGCGTTCACGGCGAGATCGTTGAAGCGACTGATTGAGCGAACTAGTGACGAATGGACGAATGGATTGTTAGCCGCCTCTTTCTGTGCCCTGTCTAAGGTAGTAGAAAGAAAAGGGATAGATATATATGGGTTTGAAGATCAGTGGTGTGACGATAGCATGTATATCACTGAACGAAAGAGTCGATTAAATTTAAATGAAAGGTGACTGCGCTTGAATGAAAGTGTTCTCTTGCGTTCCTAAAGTCGTGGAGAGACGGTGTTGTTAAGACGGACGAGTAATAAGGTGAACAGTAAGATGTTGTGTTAAGAAGAAAATAAAGTAGTAAGTCGTTAAAGATTCCAGTTTCATTTGGCTCAATCGCCACATGTATACGATCTGATTTGGAAGAATGTGAGTGAATGAAATGAGTTTAAATGAATGAGTTAGAATGGCGTTAACAAGGCGAATTGACTGCTCTTCTGACACCTTCTATCTATAGTGGAAAAATATAAAAACTAAGAAAGTACTTTAACTATTAAAAGGTTTTAACTAAAGTTTATCGGTAAACTGCAGTAAAGAAATCGCTCATCTTTTTGGAATAGCATGGGAAGTAATGGCATTATTAGCGGAGCGGAGCAGGGAGCGAAATTGGATGGGATGGGATAGAATGTAGGGATAACAATGAGATCATTGTCGTATTATATTACGGACTCGTAGTGTACTTGTATACCAAATACATTCCTAAAAAGGTAGGCAGCGCATGTGGGAACGTGCCAACGTTTGTCAAACTGGACAGATGTTGGCATGTATCGAGGGTGTGTCCATGAGCGACAGTATCCACTTACCATCAGGTAGGGTTTATGCTCGTCTGCCTCCTTAATATAAATAATAAATAAATATTGCTGTTAATGTTGGTAATATACTGATTTAAGTATTTCTATATCAATTTCAGGAGGAAAACATTCTATTTTTAGCATATTTATTTGTTACATTTCCTCATTCTTCCGATAATAAACACTTCAATGAATGGGCTTGCACCCACGATGAGATGGAGTCAGACATTTTAACGCTAAATAAATAATGGAAAATGTCCCACTTTATAACCACATTCAAAGTAAAAACACTGTAAGCTTAGAAAACGGTATGGAACCTTTGATCAATAATGAAATGTGTCTAGTTAAATTCGACTCTGACACACAGGTGTTTTTAGATGTCACAAACACTTTACGACTAAATATGTACAGCTATTTACAATCCTTATACATTCCCGAGGCAGCGAAACAGTGCTGCCATCTAGTGGCACTTTGCCTGAACAGTCTCGAGTCTCGCTCTCGATACTCACACGCACACACTCACACAGAGAAAGAGAAAGGCGTATGGAGGGGGTACAAATTTTACGTGAGGTTACATTTTCTCTCGAATCACACCTACCGCAAGCAGCGTAAAGGAACTTCGTTCCAGAAATACAAAAAATGTAACGTAATAAAACATGATTTATTTATTTTATTAACATACAAAAAATATCATTTTATCAAATGGAAATTAAGTCCATAAAACATACATACTTATCTTGTTATACATACTTATTACATATCTTCATATAAATTTATATAGATATACGGTATCTGGTGATTGAGGCTTTACTGTGTCTGTTAATAAATATTTGCTAAGTTTATTTATATTTACTAATCATGAAGGTGAATAAAATTAATTTGGGAAGAAACGAATTACTTATTTAATTATGTTACATCTCATTTAATTTACAACTCCAGCCGCGCGCGTCGCTAGCTTTTTTTTTTTTATAGACGAAAACGGCAGACGAGCATATAGTCCACCTGATGGTAAGTGGATACTGTAGCCCATAGACATCCGTGATACATGCCAACATTAGTCCAAAATGACAAACGTTGGCACGCTCCCGGATGCACTGCCTACTTTTGGAGATGTAGGAATGGATTTGGAGAAAGAATCGAGGAAATGGGGAGGGATAGGATGGGAATGGGCTCTGGCACATCTCACTCACTACCGAAACACGTACGTACATTAGGGAAATAAGATAAAGTGGGAAATGCAGTACATTTCAAGGTAGACTTCTGTGAGAGAGGGGTAACGTGGCCAGTCGAGTGCGCCCAGCGGCTGTTGGATTGCAGCGTGCACTCTCCCCCTCATTAACTCCCCCTCCACTTCGCTAGTGTCGTTGCCTGCCAATTTTAAGCCAGAACTTCGATACTGACACGGTATCTATTGCATTTAGTTTCATTGCATTAACCTTCCACTGCTATACATGGGACTCCCCATGTACATTATCTTGTGCATGATGGATGTATGGCGTAAAATGGCACTCAGCCACGAAGGTTGGTGAGTCCACTTTATTAGAGGTGGTGTATTTCCTCAGCCTTTGTGGTAGCGGCTTTGTTATGTGGTAGCGGCTCTTAGTCGCCTTACACAATAGCCACGATGGGGTGGTGCTATTCTAAGGCCGCTTGTTAACGACTCGGCATTCCACCGTGAAAACTTATGGCGAACTGACCGCTTCGCCAGTGCTGTATGAATCACTATGGGAGCTTGTTAATACACACGGCAATAAATGGACAAAGTTGCTAAGAGCTTTAATGCAATCATGTCGATTTGGTAGTGTCACGAAATAAAACAGTAACTAAAATATTTCCCTCAATAGATTTGCATGTGTAAGTTAGTTATGCTTTTAGAAAGCCGTAAAGTCCCTCGGCGCACCGTGTAAACGCACGGTGAGTTATCTAGAATTGTTGTATGACATTCTATGGGAGTTTGTTAACGACACTGGACGCTTTCACGGCGTGCAACCGTCTCGTGACCATTTACCTGTGTTTTATGATATTCTATTTTTCTTTTTAGCTTAGCACTCAAAAATGACACATAAAGTCCGCATCTAAGCATCTAAAATACGCTAGCCGTGCCTCCACTGGCGGTTCGCCGTGTCGTGTATAAGCATATACGGTTTCTCTACGATGCGGCTAACTCGCCGTACCGTAGGAAAATCATGTCGTTTACAAGGGAGCTAAAGCCGGTCAACATCACACGGTCGAAAGGTTGTATACTGCATCTCAATATACGACGACACAGAGAAATATACAGAGAAACCCCGACCCTATATCTTTTGTTCGGTCGACTAACCAGCCATTTGTTTGCCTTTGTCGGCCCACAAAAGCTTCCGAACACCTCTATGATTTCTTACACTATCCCATCTACTTCACTAACATCTAGGCATTAGTTACAATACGAATAACACGATAGTACGTTTATATACGAATGTAAAATATCGAAATATACTCTAAGTAACAAAAATTTAAGATTTTATGCTACCTGCAAAGATCAACAACGCGTGCGAGCGAGAAATTACAGCAGCACATTCATTATAAGCGAGAAATAGTCAGATTCATTTCATATAGACAGAGAGAATCAGATTTCTATCAAACATGTGTCATAAGTTACACCTTATTATGGTGTATAAGACTGCGTTTCGAAACGTGCGTAATTCGCTCTTTAAATATGTTACTCATTCTGTATCTTTATCTATGTTATTCATGTTGCATCTTTTCTGTTTTAGAAACAGAGTATTAGAAACTATTATTGTATTAGAAACTTTTCTGTATTTAAGAGCTATTTTCACACAGAATTTTATTTTATTTTATTCCATTGTCACGCATATTATAATTATTTCCAATCAAGTACTTTCAAATACGGCCGTGTGGTGTCTTCCATTCAGGGAAGAGTCCCGGTTAGTCGGTTTTTAGGAACCCTTAGCAACTACTACACTATCTCTAAAAGAGTGAACTGATCAACCGGTTTGACCAGCGTGCCGTTTTAAGGCCATACATCCCTTGTCAAGCACAGGCCCATATCCAGCAGTGAATATTAAATCTCCACAGCTTTTCCCTTAAATACATATATTTTTTCTAAAACGTATGCACAATATCAAAATCTACCTTTGCGATAGACGTATGCAATCGGAGTTTATTTCTAGTGAATCGATTTTGAGTTTGACCGTATTGTCATTGTATGTTTATGCTGAACACAATATTGGATATAGGACTTTTTTAGTATCCGACCTTTTTCGGCGACATATCTTACCTAAAGGGCGTGTGCTTTCAGATACTGTCTCGAGTCCAGAGAAAGTGAGAAAATATTTTATTACTTATTTATTTTGCTCTGAATGTCAAGAGTCGTATTACGTTGCCCTTTCAACATATACTGTTGGACATGGGCTTCCTCATGCAGATTGTTTTGTGCTGGAGGAATGTATGACCTTAAAAGCCGTGTGGTACCGGCTGGCTATAGAATATCACCACACCATCTCTTTCCGTAGGTGTAGTGACTAAGGAATAATAAAACCGCGACCACAAACGCTGAGGAGCTTCATCACCTCTAATAGAGTGGACTTGCCAACCGGCGGGGCCAGCGTAACGTTTAAAAGTCATTCATTCCAGTATTTTTTTTTTATTGACGAAGGTGGCAGACGAGTATACAGTCCACCTGATGGTAAGTGGATACTGTAGCCCGTAGACATCCGTGATACATGCCAACATTAGTCCAAAATGACAAACGTTGGCACGCCCCCGGATGCGCTGCCTACCTTTGGATATAGGAATGGATTTGGGGAAAGGGTTGGGGAAATGGGGAGGGATAGGTTGGGAATGGGCTCTGGCACATCTCACTCACTACCGAAACACGTACGTACATTGGGGAAATAAGATAAACTACATTAGATAATAAGATAATAATAAGGTAAGATAAAGTAAATGCTGTACATTTCAAGGTAGTCTTCTGTGAGAGAGGGGTAAAGTGGGCGACAGTATCCACTTACCATCAGGTGCACACCCTCGTACATAAAAAAACGACTTTTCACTGGCAAAGTTATTTGTACGGACCTGTATCTACAGTAATATACATATTAGGCATTGGGTGTCATTTGTGCCATACGGTTAACTCTGAGATGGCCGTCCGCACACATGAGGCCAGACACTTCTAAAATCTAAAATTTCGTTATTTGTTATAGTAACTTTTTTTTTTTATAGACTAGTGGGCGGACGAGCAAGCGGTCCCACGTGATGGTAAGTGTCACCGCCGCCCATGGGCACCTGCAACACAAGGGGGTATGCGGGCGCGCCGCCGACCTTGCAAAATCCTATTCACAGCTCTCTTGAAGGACCCCATATCATAGCTCAATGGAAAGACCTCTTGAGGCAGTTCGTTCCACAGCCTACGGGTCCGCGGTATAAAATAGTTTGCTATAAACTAAAAAAACTATAAACTATTGCTAGATTTAGATTTTTTTATGTATACGAATCATTGTGCGAATGAAATAAAATTTCTATCTACCTACATATATTTATTTATCTATCTACCTACCCTGTCTTTAGGTAACATAGGCGGTCACTAGACATGACATTAACTAATGGAATCGCTGGACTATCACTGTGATGTATTGAACAGGCTTTTAGTTTAAATTGCGGGTTCAATTTATTTTATTTACTTTGAAGCCGCAGAAGGGTAAAGTTTCAGAGTAATCGTGGTTTCGTAAAAACTTTGATCAGTACTGCGTCCTTGAATAACTGCAATCTATGTAAGTATTCTATAGCCGTGTAGTGTCGGCCGGTTTTCCAATAGCACCATCCCATCTCTTTCGGGGGTCATGAAAGGCGACTAAGGGCTATCCATTAGTCGACACCACACCACTGGTAATGCGAAGCCGCTGACACAAACCCTGAGGGACTACACTACTTTTAAAATTGTGGACACACCAACCCAGGCGTGGCGTTTTCACATGCACAGGACAACGTGCATGTCCCATATCCGGCAATATGATATTGATGTATCGGCAATACAGTAGGTACTTTTTGTGCATAAATTATAAATAAACACATTATAAAGGAAGTGCTTTCTGTGGTAAATTATCGCTGTGACGAATGTGTAATTACCCAGTGAAAAGGGTGTCCTTACTGAAATGCAGATGAATTCCTCTAAAATAATAATACAGCGTAATATTTGGCACGAGCCAATCTATAAATACGAGCCCTATTTATTGACGCCTAACTCCTCAACCAATAACGGCGAGGTCTGTTTGTGTCATGAAGTCATGAAATAAACTCATCGGCGACTTTCCCTTTTCCCATCAGCCGCGCACAACTTTCTCGTTGTTTTTCCAACGGAACTGATTACCCCTCCTTCTCACTTTACACTGTATATATAGCAAGGAACAGTAAGCAATCTTAGCGTTTTTATCAAAACTATTGTAGGAGTCACTGGATTATAACACCACGAGTTGAATAACATATGCCAGTTGAAGTCTGGCGTTGCGCGTTCACGCATATTTTAATTATTTACTTTGCATCCCTCTCTGATTGGTGAATATACTGTCGCATTATTTGCGACTCATGTTGACATGTTGATTATAACGCACATGTTGACTAGTAAATATTTTTTTCAAATAGGTTAAATTAGGATTTATGCAGTTTAAAAAGGTCTGATATTTTACTTTTCGTGTCCCCTACACAAGAACTCCACTATCGTCACCATATATACCTTAATAAAATGTTTATGCAGAATCATCTTCCACGTGTTATTGAAGCAGTGTGTGAACTACAATATTTCCAGTTTAGTTTGTGCGCTTTCTAATGTCACTGGGCATGAACCTGCACATACAGTGTCACCTTGCATTCCAAAATAATTGCATTCAAAGAAGAATTTTTGCACGTTTTGGTACTCAGCCATAATAAGCAGCACGTGTTCACGTGACGTATTTCTAGTGTTATACAAAGTTTATCTACTGTTTCTTTTAACCGTGCCCAGCGTTGTTTTTCCATCAGAGGCGCGTTATGGAAATCAATTTGTTGGGATCTTATATACAATTTAGGTTCACACCCCACGAGTCGAGTAAAATGTCGGTAAACATAATAAACATTTGCTGAGTTAGTGACCTCAAAGTAAATGTTCTAACTTTACCATTAGCGGCACGTACGAGTAGATGCACGTAATCTTGATTCCCTACACCTTTACCTCTTAAGCTGGCTTTAGAGTCACTCCGTGAAGCCCCCCGCAAATAACCGTGAACGCTACTGTGGATGGTTTACGGTCAGAGTCCGTACGCTGTGTCTGCGACAAAGAGTTCGTGGGCGCGAACCGCGAATGTTCTCCACATTCACGCGTCGTCGTCAGTGCGGCGCGAGAAGTAACTGCGAGCGGATGGACGTTTTGCATGTTTTATTCTTTCAAAATGAGCGACATTTGGAGTGGCGAGTTAAAATTAAAGTTTTTGGAACATTACTAAGCTGAACCGATATTACACACATACATACCATTAGCCTGTCTTTCCACTGTTGGATATAGGCCTCTCCTAAAAGTATGTTTGATATGTTTTTTGTATAAAAGTACTCTAAATGTTGACGTGGTACATAATTTATAAATAATATAACTATGCTAAGTTTCATTAAATTCCGTCCAGTGGTTTTTGCCCGATGCTCGTTCAGACAGACAGACAGACAGACAGACAGACAGGCAGGCAAATAGACAAAAATTCCAATGTTTATTTTGGGCTCTGTATCAATAATAGTTTGCATTGCAACAACTTTAAAAAAAAAATCATGTTTAGACACCGCTTTATTACAATTTTATTATTGTATGTAATAGCATTCAAATCCAAATTACAGAGATGGCGCATTACCGTCCTAAAGCGAGACATGTGCAAGGCGGTCAAAAAGGGGTTGGGACATTTTTGTATGGAGCTTGGCATACCTACTATCCGCCATTTTGAAAAATACTCAATTTTGCGGCCGCCAATCAAAGCTTAATAAATCGATATAACACGTCAAAACTTACAAAAAATGTCTTAAAAAAATGTTTGAAAAAAGAAGATACTCGTATATGTATCTGATTTCGCAAAAACAAACCCCTTATGTCATGGGACACCTTAATGTGCAGTACATAATTTCACGTAGTCGACTGCAGTTCGTCTGAAAGCGCCATAAAGTGTCTGTAGCTAGATAATCTACTACCTAAAGAGAACTAAGTAATTACTATTTTAATTAAACTAAGGTTAAATTACTAATACCCACGCGGCAGAGTTGAAGGCAAAATATCTTTAATTAATTATAACTTACGTATTGTATTTGTTTACATTTACAAGTGTGTGTGTGTGTGTTATTAGGATGTAATACTACATTAATTGTGTTCTGGTTAAACTCCATATTAAACTATAAATTAGTTAGCAGCTGCCCACGGACACTGATCGATTGTGCCACGATAGATAACTCAGACCGTGTATCACACCGTCACTGAAGTGCAGATATCAAACCGTATGGTAAGACAATAGATAGATAAAACTCTTTATTTCACACTAAAATTAATGAAATATCGTTTGAGTTGTTGCCACAGACTAACTATATTGCATTAAATTTTACTCTACCCTAACCATAAATAGAAGGCGCCAGCAGTATGTAATATTGATAAGTATCAACATGGACCTCCTCATGCACATGTATGTGCCTCATGTGGCCTTAAAACGCTACCCTGAGTCCACTCCACAGAAGTCCGAGTTTTTGAGAGAGGAAAAACTTGCCATTGCGCCAAGCGGCTGTGGGATGGTAGCGTGCACCCACGCTCTCCAGATTTCCAGTCTGCAGATGTATATCGACCGTATATCAAAATTTAAATAATATACAAATTGGAATCCGTCTCTGTATGTAAATATTTTAGAATAATTTACAAAATGTTTACGGCTGGTACATACGAGTATTTATAGAATTGTGACGTCATTAACACATGACCTAAAACAGTCCCGAAACGAAAGTAGCGGATGTATTATGATTTATAGTTCGCTGAAACAGATGTGAAAAATTATCGCGTCGGGCGATGAGTTTTATTATCGCGTATATGGTCAGCTATCAATCTTAAACTAGTTTCATTTGTTACTTAATTTATTTACTCCAAAAAAAAACAAATGAAGTTAATATGTTGAAGGGAAATGATTGAATCAGGGATTCCGTGAAATCCCTGGTATAAACAAAATGCGAAGATATGTTTTCTGGGTTAGAAGGATTGTCGTGTTGTTTAAAAAAATACCACGAAGCCTGAGACGCTCGTCAAGCTTAACGAAGCGTAGACTTCTAACCTAAACGCGCCAAATCGTTTCTGGGTAGGTTAGATTTCCCCGCATTAAATAATAAATGAAAATCACGTCTTTTGTTTTTTATTTTCTTTATTTCTATAAATCAATTTTTCGCTGACTGATGTGATTGATAACTAGAGATCGGATATTCGGGGGCATACATATTTACCTAAAGTTGAGGTGTTAGATAAGTATGGAGTGCACTTTTGTATCGGGCGAATTTCGCGGTCCCGGGATCGAAAAATTTTATGTTCCGAGTATAGAATACGATGCATATACCTAAAGTTATAATCCCCAAGACCCTCAGAACTGCATTCCTACAAATAGCCATTAGAACTAAGAATTTGAGTCCAAAACCGAAGTTTATATCTTCAATAGTGCCTTAGATCCTATCGACTCTGTGCTGGTCACCATCAGACCTTCAAAGCTGCTAAGGAGTTTCATAAATAAGTATACTATTAGTTGTGAAATCCCGTGATTTAGGTTTTCAAATAAATTATTTTAAAAAGCCGCTTCCATACTTTATACCTGTAGGTAAATATGCACCCAAATATCCGATCTCTAGTGATAACATATTATAGGTTTTATCAAAATACTACATTTTTTCAGTTAAATGAGATATTAAAGTATTTTATATCATTGGTCATTTCGTAATATCCTACTCATGTACACCATCGCCGCCGGAGGAGACGAGGACGTCCCACTCGCTACGCCGTCAACATACACCGGCCTTCAGCCAACACTTTTACCAGGTATCGGCACATGCCTGGGCGCTTCTCACCGACTCGCGATCCCGCGGTACACTCCCACAGTAACGCTCTAAGCCGAGATCCGTCCCTTTCACCGGTTTACCGGCATGTGAGCCCTTAGGTTTGTTGCTACACAGTTTTTGCTTCTGGCTGAACGCCTTCTGCGCTCGCCCTAAATTACACATGTCCGATCACTCTTTAAAGGCCATTAGGGCTACCAGGTTTTAGTGATTCCAAAAAAAAAAGAAATCATAATATCCCAGGACTGTAGCGAAATCTCTGATTTCGTCGTCTCCCTTCGACATATGTTTAAAAAATTATACGTAAGGTAGGGCTCTATGAAACGTCTATTGTCTGGTAGTGTCGGCCGGTTATAGAAACGCCCCCCCCCCCCCCCCCCCCGTTGTTGTAAAACGTTTTTTTTATAGATGGCAGACGAAATGGCGCGTCACATGATGGTAAATGGTCACCGCCGCTCATTGACGCCTGCAACACTAGAGGGCTTGCGGCTGTGCTGCCGACCTTGCAGAATTCTATTCATAGCTATCTTGAAGAGCCCTTATATTGTAGCGTAACGGAAATACCTCAGCTGGCAGTTCATTCCACCACTTTCCGGTTCGCGGTATAAAGTGTCTTTCTGACCGCACTGTATGCAGCGACTCAATGTCAAGGAAGTGCAGATGAACCACACAACGATGACGAGCGGTGCCGATGGTAAAAACCCGAAGTTGGCATGAAATTGAACAGCTCTTCAGCACATTCCCCATTATAAAGGCGGTAGAAAACGTGACTATTGGATATGTTGAGACTATTGGAAGGCCACGTCCAGCAATGGATACTGTAAGGGCTGGTTGCATTGCATTTTCATTGCAAGGCAAGGCTCGTCAAGTTTTACAACTATTGTCTTTTATCTTTAGAAAATAGGGAAATCTCTTTTATGATGCCGCCACCATCGGCCCGTTTTATAATAGATTCAGATTATCCCAAACAAAATATTTAATTAAACCCCGGCCCAAATAAACTTTTTCTTTCGTTGGACGTGTTTTATTAAGTTCGTGAATGCAAGGTATTTTTCATTCCAAACCATTTTATAACAAAAATAATTAAAAGGTCCTTTGTAGGTTTAAGGAAGATTTTACATTCATCCATTCACTTTCGTTTTATGTAAGTCTTTAAGACATACATAAAGACATTTTCTCGTTAAACTTTTATCCTGAGAGTTTATATACATAACATAAAGTGGTTGTAAAATATAAATTAGAATGATAATAATGTAATTAATTGTTAATTGGATGGCTTGCGGTAAATCATATGTACAGTGCGCGTCTAACAATTTTCTTCAAAAATGATTTATTTATACCAGAAGATTCAGCTCTTTTAGCTCGTTCTACTGGTGTTCGGTTTCGGAGAACCGTTTCGGCAATAAATCAATAAATATCTTGTTAAATCTTAACGGGTATTTATACTATAATAAAAATTACCATTGGTAAGTTTTTTTTTCTTACCTTTCATCATCCAGTTTTTCTTCAATTTTAAGTACGATGTAGAAAAACATATTAATCTATCCAAACTGATTGATAACATCAGCAAACAAATACCGTAAGTACTTGTTCTATTTTATATTTTAAATCGGCTCTGAACGCCAATAATAATGGTATTGGTTTACACGACGTTTCGGCACGGGATACACCAGCCGTGGTCACGAGTTGACGTGGTCACTTTGTTATACGCGTTCAGGCTCGATTTACAAACGTACAAAATAAAACGTTTAAAAAGTGATAGTACTTGTTCTAGTCGTTACAGATCAAATCGTGGGTTGATCTTCAAAACTTCAATTTCTCATGGATTCACATGGCCGAAGGGCGTCTCACGCTGCACTTCCTGGCAACGCGGCGTCCATTTGAGGACTTGGTCTACACCATCGATTATCAGTCCTACGGCAAATATTATCTGTCGATTGCCACTTTAGTATGTTGATTCTATGAGCTATGTCTTTAGCCATTTAGTGAATCTTTTCGTTACGCAAAGAAACTCCGGGCATAGCTCTCTCAATAGCTCACTGAGCGACTTTGGACTTATGGATTCGGCCATAATTTCAAGGTTATAAATAAATTATGATCTCTATTGTATTCAATCAGATTTCTCTGCTAAATAAACATTTTTCGTTCAGGATCATTGTAAATTAACCTTTTTAACCGGTTTATTATAAGAAATGAAAGATACGAAAACAACCAAGGGAAAATAAATACAGGCAATTGAAACAAAATAGTTTCCTGGAAATTATCCTTGTTTTTGTTTCCTTTCACATTCCTATAAAACAAAGGCAGAGTAAACATTATTGAATAACAATAGTTTTTCAACATAATATTTTATTTGTGTTGAAACGTGTCTTCAAAGGGGCCAAACACTCACAAGTAAACAACAATCTTTGAACAAAGAGATCCTTATTTGTAAATAGTTAAAATTTGGTAGTTTCTTGGTATAAAGATATTCAGCTGACGCTCTCCCCTGACCCTTTGTCAAGCACGACAGTTATGGTATGTCACGTTATGTATCAACACCACATGTGTCAAATATCTATAGCGACGCCGCGTTAAACCTTTAAAGGGTCAGAGTTAGATCTCTACAGATAGACAGGTAAAACTATTTATTGCATTACACAGTGGCAGACATCGTAACACGAAATACATTGTGTAGGCGGTCTTATGTTAGCGATCTCTGTCAAACAACCTTTGAGTAGAGAGGAAATAAATATTTTGATTAAGGTAGTTGATGTACAATATACATAATTGTATATAATACGTACATATACATAGACACTATATACTATATTAAAGTATTAAAATTACGTATAAGTAATAAAATAATTAGAATAAGAGGAAATGTAAGAGATGTAATATAAGGGATGAAAAGATTGAAGAAAGAAATAAATAAATTTACAAATAAAAGGGCATTAATGGAGGTAACTAAAACTAAATAATAATAAAGAAATAGGACTAGATTAGATGCCAGTAATTTAATGAAAGATTACAAAGCGTTTAATAGTTGACTTTTGAAGCAATATTAATAAAAAAAGTATATTTGGGAAAACAATCAGTAATTTATTACATTTTAAGTAAACATAGGTAGGGCAGGGCGGGGTCACTTGAGCATGATTTTGTTCAAATCATTGCAGGGCCCTGTTAAAGAATAAATAAAACCATATTTATTCTTAAATTAGTTCTTTATTTATTTGGCAGTGTAATGTTATCAACAAACTTTGGTAAATGCGCTGTTTTCAAGACTAAATCAACTTATAATAAAAAAAAGTCAAATGGCTCAATCGACCCCATAGGCGGGGCCTATTGAACCACCCAAAGGGGTCTATTGAGCCCGTGGACATAAAAAAAAATAACATATAGAAACATCAAATTCAAGTAACAATCTTTCTTAGATATATAATAGAAGTTATATTAAAACATAACAATCTTATAAAATAAAGCCTGTGACCTATAAGTTCAGTCACTTTTACAGTTCATGCAAACATAAACTGGACCTGCACCAGAAGTACACTTAACATGAGCCCAATCACGGCAACCAGTGCACTGTAGCCACTGTTCTCCTGGAAGACTATCTGAATAGGCCTCAACGCACACCAGACAGAAATAATCGCCCTCTTCGGTATCCAGCGGATTTTGTGCACTTGGTTTTACTTTTTTCTTCTTATTCTTCTTATTATTTTTCTTATTATATTTAATCTCCTCATCAGACTCTGAGGAACTTTTAAAAATTGCTTTCTTAACTGTCTTTTTCTTGGCCTTACCTACCTTCTTGCTAGATTTGATTTTCCTTTTGCTTTGTTCTAAAGCAAGCGCGTCTTTCTCAGGTGTATCTGTCAAAACAGCAGAACTTCTCTTTTTTCCTCGTGTTTGTTGTTTTCTGGGTCCTGCTTTAGGAAATGGTCTTACAACCTCAGGTGAAAATGAAGCATCGCCTTTGGATGTAGATGGTATGTCAAAATTAGGTGTTCGGTTTTCTTTATTGTTGGACGGCTCTTGAGTTGCTGATGCAGTGGCAGGTAATGGCAAAAGCACAGACGTTTCTACCTCCACCTCAACAGTCGCCGAAGATGCTCTTATTTGAGGCCCTATAGATTGCATCTCTGTGTCTTCCTCTGTTGTATGGCTACCTTCTGCTTGAGATTCTGGTTCCGGACGGTCTGTTACATACGATGCCATAAAATCGTCTTCGGAGAAAATGTCACTGTTAAAAGGGTAAATACCCGCTTTCTTAAAACCATTCATTATGTTCGTCGGTGTCATTGCCAATGGAAGAGCTGTCGCTACTATTTTTGGTATATCATAAATTGAAATAGTTTTGCCCGGATTACTGCGAAGCCATGCATCATGTACCGACGAAAGATATTTTTTGAAAGGCCCATAGACAGAGACGTCTAACGGCTGTAACTTGTGGGTACAGTGAGGTGGATATGAGAGCATTACCACCCAATTATTTTTGGCAAGTTCAACCGTTTTAATAGCTAAATGTGATGAATGGTTGTCCAACAATAATAAAATAGGTGATTCCTGGGTTGGTTTCAAATGGTCAATAAAGTGTTGCATAAAATCGTAAAATTCATCATCAGTTACCCAACCGCTTCCATTACCGCGTCCAATGCATTCAGGAGGTCCATTTGCAACGAAATGGTCCTTAAATTTCTTCCGGGGAAATATAAACATCACAGGAACCGTATTACCAGTTGCTGACGCAGCTCCAATCACAGTTATAGTAGTGCCCCGTTCTCCTGAGGTTACAGAGCCAACAGTATGCTTTCCTTTGGCTGCTATAATTTTGCCCGGTTTCATGACTGTCGGAACCCCGGTCTCATCGATGTTCCATATCCTGGAAGGCGGGAATTTATACTTATCCATAACCGTGGCCAGCTTGTCATAAAATAGTTTGACATTCGTTTTATTAAATGATGTCGCCCTTCCTAAGCTAGTCGGCTCTGGTTTTCTAATAGATAGTTCTGTATTTCTCTTAAGAAAAGCGGATAACCAATCTTTTCCCGCTAACTTATTTGTATGCCAACTGTCAGGGAACTTTCTGTTATATTTCACGGCGCATTCATAAGCAAGTCCGCGTACATCTAATGGAGTTAACCCATAAAATATAGATGCAACTTTCAGTATATAATCCTTTAACATTTTTTCTTGTTCAATTGAAAAAACCTGCCGTGCGTTTGTGTATTGCTTGAACACATCAGAATCAGGGTTAGCTTTTAACATATTGACATACCTGGAAAGCGTAGTTCTGTCTATTTTGTTATCTTTAGCCGCTTTTCGGATACTTTTGCCATTAATTACCTCATCTGCAGCATGTTTCATCTGATCTTTGGATATATTAGCACGGTCCGTTTTCCGCTTGTAAGTTCGCATCCTGAAGAAGAAACAATGAATGTAGAAATATTTATACGTGGTGTGACTTAACACCTGTTTTTAAACCTCGGCAGGTAATTATTTAGCATAGCATTTAACCCTAAAAAATACCTGCATAATATAAATAATGCAACCAAAAATCAAACTAAAAATATGGGGGTCACTTGAACATGGCTTATTAGACCCCCGTTGCTTTGACTCAAGTGACCCCTTTCCCAAATTACTTCTAATTTGCCGAGTCACTCAAAAACCATCGCTAATTGTATAATTTTGATATTAGTAACGTTTGTAAACACTATTTTGAATGCAAAATACACTTACCTGACTGCCGTACGTCCACAGACATATGTTTGAAACCAAAATGCACCGAAGCGATGTTTTTTTACTTTTGGCGCCAAATTAACAACACTGTCCACGTACACTTAACTCGAACGCCAGCCGGCGACTAAAGTACCGGCGACTAGGTTCACTAACCCCCCCGCTTCGTCACACGTCACAAGCTTGTATCTATCATGCAGGGTTCGTGTTCTACTATAGGTGGTGCACTAGACCCCGCGGCTCAACAGACCCCGCCCTGCCCTACCTACATTTATTTTTGCACGTTGCAATCCAACAGCCGCTGGGCGCGCTTGATTGGCCACGTTACCCCTCTCTCACAGAAGACTACCTTCAAACGTACTGCATTTCCCATTTTATCTTATTTCCCTAATGTACGTACGTGTTTCGGTAGTGAGTGAGATGTGCCAGAGCCCTATAGCTCAGAGTGCCATAAAAAAAAACAATTACACTACTAAATGCAAAACCAACTACGTTATCCACATTTACTAATGGCAGGAATATATTTATAACGTCCAAAAAATATAATCAATTAGAGTATATATAAAGCAAAAATATTATTAGCACGGTAATAATATATTAATATAGCCATCCAAAAATCTTTTTACCATTAATTCATGGGTCATTCATTCTCTTTACCAATGGTCTCGACCATTGACTTGTACATTATTTTTTATAATACACCTCGACAATATCCTATGTATATCCAGGCTCTATATATCAATCTTAATTTGGTTTCGTGATCCTTCGGCCATCTAGTTACTGGTAATCTAATGTGATCTTGAGGTAAAGTTTCATTACACAATTTTATTTCGAGCCTTCTATGCTAAATCAATAAACTGTTGTAAGTTAAGGTTCTAAATGACATCGATGTTCAGTCACTAGTGAATGCTGTAGTTATAAAAAACTTATAGAGATATTAGTTTTTCCTTAAACATTTATCAGTGCACGGACAATCTGGTTAATCTCGGGTTTTCTCGTTATTGCTCACGGCTGGCACTGTTCATCTTCCTTACACTTTTACTGCCAGTCGTCTCTTAATCAGATTGACGATATCTTCACTCCAATTATCTTTTCTTTGTTTTCTTTTATATTCCGTTAAGATTCGGAGTTTCTTTTGACATGTGATCCTTATCTCGTATTACATAAGGGCACAGACAAAGGCGAATCTGTCTTATTACTTTTTTTTTGGCCCTTCTTTGAAGCTAGAATATTGACATACACACAGGCACACTCGTTATTGCATACACAATACTCACTTTATGCCAATTTAATTTTTTCACGCACTCACACACGGTCCACATACATTTAGCTGAGTTACGCGATAGATGTACGAGTAAGGTGAATTTTTAATTTAAACTTAACATCGTGGTGTGGTGCATTACGAATTCCTTCCCACTGGCAAAACTGTCAACAAGGAATATTATTTAAGTGTTATGCGTCGTTTGCGTGAAGCTATTCGCAAGAAAAGGCCAGAATTATTGAAAGACAACACTTGGATTTTGCACCACGATAATGCACCGTCGCACACAGCACTGGTTCTTCGTGAGTTTTTCGCTAAAAACTCCACTCATGTCGCTCCACTACCACCGTATTCGCCTGATTTAGCACCGTGTGACTTCTGGCTGTTCGCAAAGCTCAAGAGACCACTCCGGGGAAATCGTTTTGCGTCGATTGAAGAGATCGAACGTGAATCGCTACGCGCATTGAAGGCTATACCTGAGGACGACTTTTTAGCATGCTTCAAAGATTGGAAAAAACGTTGGCATAAGTGTATTGCAGCTGGGGGGGATTATTTTGAGGGGGACGAAATCTATTTGGAAGAATAAATAAAAAATTTTCATTTTATAACAAAATTCACCTTACTTTTTGAACACAGATATTTGGCATTGTATACATAATTAAATTGGTTTTTGGCAATAAGCTTTATGTATATGTATAATAAGTTCATATACTGTTTTGATGTGAATTGTTTGTTTCTAAATAAAAAAAAATAAGACATGATTTAGTTTGGGTATTTTAATGGCGTACAAATAAGCGAAGTACGTATTTCGGATATTGTCGTGTGTCGCCATTTTGGCTGCAATAACGGCCGGGAAAGCTGTGAACATTTGTACAGTTGTACCAATCATCCTAAACCCTCTAAAACTATTCATTTAAAAAGTTGCATTTATCAAATTCTATTCATTTTAATTTAAAAGTTTAATTTAATTTTAATCTAGATTGAAATATCCGATAATAAAAGCAGATCGTTATACTTTTAATAACATAGTTGTATTATAGAACAGAAAAGAAATAAATTTCCTCTTTAGAGAAACGCGAATCGAAAGTCACAGTTTTGTTACGAGAAAAGGATACAGTTCCCGGTAACACGATTTTAATATACATACGATTTTATCGTCCACTGTTTGACGTGGACCTCCTAAAGTCTTTTATATTTTTCACAAAGCATAAAACGTCAAACGCTTAAAACTTAAAACGTCACACTGCGCTGGCCAAGCGAGTTGGCGAGTCACAAGGCGGTGTAGTACCTACCTAGTTATGATAGCGGTTTTGCTAAACCATTAGTCGCCGTTTACTACACCCATGGAAAGAAATGAAGTAGAGCTATTCTAAAACCAGCCAACACCACAAGTCTTTGTACTGTATGTTAATTCGCAGGACGAATTTCACTCCACACCACGAAGCAATACATGGATTGTTGTAACCACGGACTCCATAACTTATTTATCTGTTAAAAAATGGGTTTCCAATGAATATACTATATGTAAAGAAAATCTATTTCTTCAATTTGAATGTGCCGCGCTTAGCGGGCGCGGTCGATATACAAGGTTATCGATCTTGTATATCGATGTATGGTAATCTATAATCTATGGTATATCACCATAGGTAATCTATGGTGAGACATGACGATGGCGTTGTTGATTAGAAAACTTGAGTGCGAATATAGTTTAATATTGTGAATTTGTGTATTGTTGAAACGGATTGACATTAATTGAAGAATAGATTTTAATGTAGTTTCTTTTGTTACAGGTAGGATTTTTATTGTATAATACTGTGCTAAACCCACCATTATTGTAAACTACTTTTGTTACAAAGAAACTCAATATTGTTTATTTTATCGTGTCAATTCCCTGGAACACTATTATATATACTTACATATTTAGTTTTATTTAAGGCCACAGGATGACCGAGGCGGATAGTTCATTATGAAATCCGCGAGCAATTCTTTCATACATAAATATTTCAAATCATATCGCTTATGTCTATGATTGTAACCTGTGTAATAAGTCGTGTTAAATTAGATTGCAATTAGATACTCCGACTATTTTCTTAACCGTCTTATTTATGTACGGATGTCAGTGGACTTTGATTTCGACACCGGTTTCAAGGCAAATCCATCAGTGTCCAACCGAGTGACAGACGGATGTGCTTTGACAAATTTATCTGTGCGTGCGATTAAATGCTAACCACATCGATATGGGAATAGATGACACATCCATACGTTAGAACCTGGATGGCAACGTCTAGGTTGAAGCATATGAGGAGAGGTTCATTAAAAAGTCAAATTTGATACTTAAGTACTACGTAATAAGAATGTTCCATTTTCAAAACACATATGAATTAAATAATTCGAGAGCTACTGAACATAGAATACAATTAGACTGTAATGTACCTGCTCTAGAGTGCTTGTATAATATATCTAGTATGTATTCTCAAATCGATGGCAATCCAAGATTATTCCGCGTTTGGGTCAGCTATCAAATAAAATCCGTATTAATTTAGTATACAAATTACTGAATAAGTTGTAAAGAAAGACACGGTTTATGCCGTGGACAGTCCGTGGTCACCGGCGCTGCTCTGACAAAAAATAGCGCGGTCTAAGCTACGACATATTATACTGAGTAGGTGTCGACTGACATAAAAATAAATTGAATTTTTTATCTGTTTTCTATGTTATTTTGACAGTAGATACCTACATGTTTGCCAATAAAATTATTTAATGATAATAAAGAAACGTCGCCTGTTAATGATAAGCCTGATTTAATGGTAAGTTTTGAGTCAGTCAGCGAGCCATCGAGAGAGCTATGCTCGGAGTTCGAAACGAAGACATTAGTACGTCGAAAAATTAAAGTAAAATAGCTAGTAAAATCAGTATATTAAAGTGGGAATTAAATATTAAAGGACCGATAACCGTCGAGGTAGACGAGTCCTTGAGTAGTGGTTACGCACGAGGAAGCGCAGGTGGACAGACGATTTAAAGAAAATCGTCGGTGTTGGTTGGATAAGAAGAAAGGAAGATCATGGGTAGCGGCGAGCCGCAGGGTAGACCTATATCACTATATCCAGCTTTGGAGAAACATAGGCTGATTGTATTAATGTCAAGTAATTATCTACTGTATTTTAATGTTTATAAACAGGTAATAAAAACTCCTAGTGTAAAGTTCTATTGCAGGACTTACCTCGTAATCATGCGGGTCTACCGGGCCATAATACATCAGGCAGGCCTAATTTGTGACTAGATTTTACATAAGGTCACGATGTTTTTCTTCACCGCCAATCTAGTGATTATTTAATAGAATCAAACGATGAACTCATTAAATTTAGTACCTATTTAGAAAATCTCGATGCTTTGCAACAGAAACAACATTAGCAACACGCAAAGATAAGTTGGTCGAACTGTAATTAGTATTCCGATTGGTTTCCCATCGATTACGCAACAAATGTTTGCTGTGACAAATGTGACCGTTGATTGGACCCATTTATGGCCGGCGATAGAGGGCACAGAGGTGGGGTGGAGGGTTGATGATATCTTATTTATTTAACACTTCATTGCGCAAAGTGCAATGGGCGAGCTTACTGCTACATAACATTTTCTACCAACCAACCTTCGGGACAGGAAAGATAATAATGATAATAGATAATAAGATAAGATAATAATCCTTGACGGCGCAATCAAGGAAGGAGAAAAACAAATGGGAATATAAATTAATAATATACATGATCCAATGTACAATATATAAATAATAATATACAGGAAATATCTCTACGATTATATTTATTATACAATAAGAAAACTGTATGATATTAGTTTAATTTGATACAAATTCCAAGATTTATGCACTGGTTTAAAAGGAATGTTTTGTGTTTAGGCTTATCAATCATGCCCAGCAAGTTATAAAGATGTTTTTATTATTGGGGATTAGCTGGTCTGCGAGGCAATGAACACTGGGTCCATTACAGATCTATTGTGATCGCTACCTTTCTTATAGTTCGTTAACAATGTCTATGGCCTGCGGATATCTCAAGGTAATTTTTTAATGTTTTTTTTTCCGTGGATATTGTTAACAAAGGGATAACAAAGCCGCTTCCACAAGTCCTGAGGAACTACGTCAACTCTAATTGAGTGGACTCGCCAACCCGCTTGGCCAGTGTGTAATTTTGAGGTTATACATGACCATGTCCAGCAGGGCTAGTGACTGAACGGATTGTCCCACGAAGCCGGGTTTCTCTTAATAGTGGTTGTGCTCGGACATGTATGTACATTGTTTTAGTGTGTGTAAACTTGAGCAGTTGAGTTCCCGATGTAATTACCAACTAAGCGTAACTACTTGGAAGTTTATACTTTATGGAAAAATGTTGACGGACCAGCGTACAGTTCACCTGGTGGTAAATGGATATTGGCGTCAATGGACATGCGCAGTACATGCCAACGTCAGTCCAGAATGACAACTGTTAACATGCCCCCGGATGCGCGGCCATTTTTTGGAGATATAGGAATGGATTTGGAGAATGGGCTGTGAAAATGGGAAAGGAGAGGATGGGATTGGAATACGCTCTGGCATATCTCACTCACTACCGAAACATGTAGGCACATTAGGTAAATAATATAGGATAAAGTAGGAAATGCAGTACATTTCAAGGTAGGATTATGGAAAGTACTACCTGTGGAAGTACGAACAATTTAGATGGATTCAGAAATCAATGAGACCAATATTGTCGTTTCGAGGAAATAATTAATGAGAGAACACGAAAATACATTTCCATTCAAAAGTAAATAAATGCGCGTAGATTGAACAGTGAATAATATGAGGAAAACGCATAAGTACCGAAGGGAAAGGTTTGAATTTCCATTTGGCTTACATTGATATCCCTTTGAAATTTGATTTTCATTTTCTTCAAATGTTTTTCCTTTCATTCATCTCTTTCAAATATTATTTCACTGGTAATAAAACTTGGTAATAAATTTAAAAAGAGAATTGCAAAAACAATTTGCAATAATTGAACATTTGAGACACATATTTATCTATTTAAATGGGACTCAACGCGAATGTTTACTTTATATATTTTACTCGATGTTTCGATTGTGTTGCACCAACCATGGTCACGAGCTGACTGAAGAGGCGGGTAGTCTACGTCGAGAATTGCGAACAGTTTCATCAACTACCCGCGTTTGGTTTTCGCAGTCCAGAAAGTTGATGCACACAACACTCACAATATCTGAAGTAGCGTCAGACGAAAAATCGCGAGGTTTAATGTTATCAATCACTGGATTCTGTGTAGATTGAATTAGTATGAAACGATTGAATCAGTGATTACAATTGGTTTGCACACAATAATAGCGATCAGTGGAGAGGATTTTTGGATTATGGAGTTCTATCCACATGATAATAGACTTCGAAAAAATAATATTTTCTATCTAAAAATCATTTTTGAGATTAAGAGACTATCTCAGACCAACTCTGTAAATTTAAGAATGGATTTAGGGGAAGGGTTGGGAAAATAGAGACGGATAGGATGGGACGGGCACAGTTACGTGGCATATATACTGAAACACGTGCAAAAATTAGGGATACGATAAAGTGGGAAATGCATTTTATGCTAGCTGTTAAGTCACTAATATAAGATTTAATTTGCTTACACCTCCATAGAGGGCGTTGTGCCCTCGGTCTGGTTCGCGGTGTTAAGATTCTCCGCCAAAACATGACCCAGTGTGAATGTCAAGAATTAAATGCTCCCCTACTGGCCAGCGACGGGACACCGAGATACCACGCAGCAGACCGCGCGGAGATATTCGCCAGATGCCACGAACGCCAGTGCAAGCTGAACCCGACAGACGACGTAGTCCACGCCGCAGCAGTCGAGCAACACCTTCGCGATTACTTCGCCGAGCCGATAGCCACGGAAGAGACACCCATTGTCCTCTCTCCGGGCCAGGTCAGCCGGATGATCCTAAAAACAAAACCAAGGAAAGCCCCGGGCGCAGACCGCATCACGAATGCAGTGCTGCGTCACCTACCGCCACGCACCATCGTGGCGCTGACGCGCCTCTTCAACGGTATTCTGCACACGGGCCACTATCCCGCTGCCTGGAAACTAGGCCACGTCATCATGTTGCCTAAACCCGGGAAGAACTCTATGAGACCCGAAAGCTATCGGCCAATCACATTGCTATCAACGATTTCGAAGGTGTTCGAAAAACTCCTGCTGCGACACCTCGCTCCGCACATTAACCCACGCGCGGAGCAGTTCGAGTTCCGCTCGGAACACAGCACGACCCTCCAGCTGTCGAGGGTACTGCACCACTTGGCAACAGCCAGAAACAAGAAGGAATTCACAGTGGCAGTATTCCTCGACATGGAGAAGGCGTTCGACCGCGTCTGGCATAGCGGTCTGTTGTACAAACTCTCCAAGTCCACGGCGCCCCGTCGCATCATCCGAGTGGTGGCCTCCTTCTTGGAGAGCCGCCGCTTCCAGGTGGTGGTTGAGGACGCGATCTCAACAGAACATCCTCTGGAGGCCGGTGTTCCCCAGGGCAGCTGCCTCTCGCCAGCCTGCTATTCCTGGTTCACAGACGACATCCCCATGGTGGAGGGGGTGTCACTAGCCCTGTACGCCGATGACGCGGCGTACTATACCAGCTCTTTTAAAGCCGCCCACGCCGCACGAAAAATGCAGCGCGCGCTTGATACCCTCCCGCCATGGTTACCCAAATGGCGTCTCCCAGTGAACATTGGGAAAACGCAGGCCATCATCACCGGTAAATCGCGTCTTCCGCCACTGCTACGCCTCCACGGAGAGGACGTCGGCTGGTCGCCCACAGTGAAATACCTGGGCGTGACCATCGACCGCTCCCTCACTATGAAGCCCCACGTACAGAAGACGATCGCCTCGCAAAGAGTCGCGCGGTACCATCTCCGCCCAGTGCTCTCCTCACGACTCCCTCTACATGTAAAGCTCGGGGTCTACAAAACATACCTGAGACCCCGCCTCACGTATGCTGCACCGGCATGGTACGCCCTGGTGCAGAAAACCAACAGACAAGCCCTGCAAGCGCAGCAATCCCTTGCCCTGCGTACCATCGTCGGTGCCCCACGCTGCGTGAGGAACGCCACAATCCAGAGGGACCTACACATGGAGAGCCTGACTGAATTCATCGGCCGCCTTGCCACAACTATGTTCGCCCGCGCTGATGCATCGCGCCTCGCTCACATCAGAGGGCTGGCGCCGCTGCACGCGCGGCCGCCCGATGGCAAGGCCTTCCCACGCGACCTGATCACGCCTGCGGACGAGTCAAACGTCGGGGCTTCTTAAGACACCGCCGCCCAAAAAGGGGCGGGAGCTAGCAACGAAGCCTCAAATAATCCCTATCAAGGATAAACTACCAAACACCCAATAGGGTCACCCAAGGACCTGTCCGTATTAACGGACAGAGGCGAAACCACATTGTTTCCTCCGCCTCCCTATAAGGGGGTGCGAGAGACGGCCTCAGGTAATTAAATGTTTTTGTCCCGAGCTCGATGTTTTCTTTGGAGCTTCCATAAATACCTTGCTGACTCCTCGAGACCTTTTTGGGAAATCTATACTAGTAGCCAGTCCAGTGTGCCCAACTGTGGGATTACACCTTCCAAAACCCCTGCAGTTAATTTAACACTCGTTAATTTATTTTAAATTCAAATTCTAAGTAGGGTGAACCCGCAGAAAAGGCTAGTTTTAACTAAAACATATCATATTTTATAGATCATCTTAAACAGACATTTATGTTGGTCATATTAACATATTACATGTTAAGAGGTCTTAAGAGTTCTTTGTTTGATTTTGCGACCACACTGCACGCTTCGACCAACATTCGAACACAACCTGTATATTTCCATTAATTATGTACAATCCGATTAAATTAATTAATGTACATCGAAATGTGAAATCCATTAAAAATTTCATCGTACAGCGAACCGCACTCAACTAATTCCATACAGCAATAATATCTCCACGTATTCTCAGTTTAATGCAGTTAAAATTTCACGGAAAATTGAATTTTCATGCAAGAAATTGTTTAACGACAATATCAATTTTTTAGTTAAACAGGATTACTCAATATAGAGTCAGTAAGACATGTCGATATCGGCCTGTAATATGCCACTGCAGGGCACAGGGTTTCCGTTTGCAATCAGTTGAGGACTTTGGGTCATAACAATCCACCAAGTGTACGTACAGTCATAATAATATCATTGAGACTTGGTTTATGTGTGGTGCAGTGTAATGACACGCCTCTAGAGAGTAAAGATGAAAATGATGCAGCAATATCAGTGTTCGCGTCACTTTGGTCTCATACCATTTTAATTCAATCTTCATGGACATGGGGTCACATGGTTGACGAGCCCTCGCTTCGTGCACAAAGATACATAAGTACATAAAGCACAAAGATACGTGTGCACACTCATATGCATAATTCGCCTCGTATACTCTCTGTGTGTCCATGTAGTGTCTGTGCCTATTTAATCGCAATGTTTCTCTTCCTCGGTTCGGCGAATACAGTCTTTTTTTTCCGGAATGGCTAAATTCTTGTGGCTCCAATGGCCTTTCAAGAGTCACTGGACATAGGACCTAGGACACCGGTATAGGGCGAGCGCAGAAGGCGCTCAGCCAGGAGTAAAGCGTGTGTACAGCAACTAGCCTAAGGGCTCCCCCGCCGGTAGACCGGGGGAAGGAACGGATCTCGGCTCAGGGCGTTGCTTTGGGAGGGTAAGTACCGCGGGATCGCGAGTCGTTGTTGGCTGAAGTGTTGGCTGAAGGCCGGTGTGTGTTCTTGGTGTAGCGAGGATGACGTCCTCGTCTCCGCCGGGGGGGACGATGTATATGTGAAGTCTGTGAGTGTAGTGTAAGAGCAGCATTGGCAGCAGTAATTGGGTTGTCGAGATCGTCTATGACGTGCCGAGGACGACGATGATGACATCGACCGGGAGGGTCATTCCTATCGGGAACATACGGGACATAGGCTTTGAAAAATACAGTCCATTTTCAAAGCCGCACTAAAAAATGTCTAGGCCCCCGAGCCTGATCCGCATCACCCATCAGATATCGAAGAAACAATTTACAATGATAATATTTTATTATCCGTGTGCGTATTCAAATAAATATTTGATTATTTTATGTTAAAATTTTGTTATTTGTCACAATTTTCGGAGTGCACTCATATAAATGTAGAAACCATGTCTCGAAGATTTAACTGTACATTTATGTTGTGGAAATGAACACTCGACGCCCGAGCACCTTTTAGCTGGGCGCACTCGACTGGCTAAGTTACCCCTATCTCACAGGAGCCTACCGTAAAATGTGCGGCAATTCCCATTCAATCCTCATTTTTCAAACCTTTTCTCCAAATACATTCCTAAATCTCCTAAGGAGGTTGGCAGCGCATGCAATTATTATCAATTTCCAAAACCAATACACGCTACGCTAAAAACTTAATGTAAAAAATAAATTAATAACGTAATTGAAATTATGTAAAGCAATAATGATTATATTTAAATATTATGAAAAAATGGCGTCATTGAATAGAATAAAGTGACATAATTGAATTTCTTTGGAGCACTCCATTAGCACCGTGGGTTCTAGCGACCGCAAAAATTTATTATTTAGTTGAAATTTTAATACAATTTCTTTATAAGAAATACATTTTATTAAATTTTATAACAGTGTTATGTAAATCGTAAATTAACAGATCCCATTAAAATCCTTTGAATATGTTCACTTAATATTTTTTTAACAGAAAAAATAGATGACGGACGAGCTGATTGTCCGATTGGTGGTGAGCAAATACTGTCGATCGTGGACATCTGCGATTCATGCCAACTAGGCAGCACACACTGGCCTGATTGATGTTGCAACATCAATCAGTCCAGAATGACGCCCCCGTATGCGCTGCCTATCTTGTGGAGATATAGAAATGGATTTAGACAAAGGATTGTCAAAATGGGGAGGGATAGGAGAATGGGCTCTGACATATCTTACTCATTACCGAAGCACGTACATACGAGTACGTTGAATGACTAGGATAAAGTGGGAAATACAGTGCATTTTGCAGTAGTGTTCTGTGATGTAACTTGGCTAGTCGAGTGCGCCCAACGGCTGTGGGATAGCAACCTGACCGCCCCTCCATATGATGAATAAACATATATATCAAAAGTGTACGAATAAAACTGCCAGTGGATAGTTGTCCTAAATTTCAATCTTAAATCATTGTCAGTCAAAACCATTCATTAGACGTGAATGGATTCGGTCTCTTATCGGTAACTAATCCCTAAAACCACCCACTTGCAAGTCACTGGTATATATAGCGTGATTTATAGACTCTTTACGCGGATCGATTCTGTCTCTTTTGACACTGACATTGGCAGAGATAGTAAGACTAATAGCACAGTATACATGTGCACACAGTAAGGTACGATAGCTTACAGTAATCATATAACTGTATACCTTTTATTTATATTTTCAGTCATTCATCTATTCTTTCTCTCCTTCATTCACTTACCGTATATTGTAAAGTTTCGTATTTGTATGAATAAAAATTGTCAATTTTTTATCCTTATATTTAGCAAGTTTGTACAATATTAAAATTTAGTGAAATCTCTAAAAAATATATACTATTTGCAAAAGAGATTCGTAATTTTATATGTATGAACTCAGAATAACTCTCCCTGGGTTGTAATTATCTGCAGCACTGCCGGTCTCAAGTCCGGATAACGGAAGAGAATTCGTCGTTAGACTAACCATTCAACACCATGAAAACCCCATGGTTATATAAACCACAAGAAATAGAAAGTCCGGATCAAATAATACACAATGGATCGAGTGTGTCGACATATCGGAAGATCGGAGGGGCATAAGAAAAATAACATGCTGGGAGAGAGAGGTCAAAGATGAAATGAAATGAGGTCAAATGAAGGAGACTTGTGGAGGAGGCTACGACCCATAGAGGATTATAGAGCGCCGCTGAAAAAAAAGTGGAGTGAACTCAGAACCATAAACGGAATCCAAGCTTTTAGGCTTCGGGATAAATTCTGACGCACCCATTGCTCGAGTAGGACTCGAGTAGTCATGCCACAATCATGAAATTAATAGTTCTTTGCCGTGTTGTTCTGTGGCATTAATTTCCTTTATTACGTGGATTATTTCGATTATACGCCAGTAATAACTTTAAAAGTGTACACCTCTTTGAATATTACTACGTTAAAGGTAGACAATTAGGTAATCAAATTCTTTTACCTTTATTAATTACCTTATTATAATTATCACCTCTTTGTAAATTATGTTAATAATAGAAAATTTTTAAATTTAAGTATTTAGGATGTTTTTGAAATAATAAAATATTAAGCCCAGTACTCGAAATAATTCAGTGACATCATAATCTCGTGTTGTCAATTTCTTAAATCCTTTTCATCCCATCCCATCATCAAGTATGAGTATGAGTACGGATACTCATCAACACAGCGAAGTTGGGTAGGATGGAACGGATTCCATCCTACCCAACTCCGTCGTGTGATGAGTATAATGGAACACTGGAAACTCCTTACTCCATTTATTGGTGTGACCGCGCTATTTTTTATTGGAGAATTATTTTTTTATAGTGGAGTGTAGGCTTTCTCGGCCAGTGTCCATATTAATTGAATCTTCCGGACTACTTGGCCGAGGTCTTCTGGAACCTCTTCTCTTTCTTCCAAAAATTTCGTCAACAACTGCGGTTGACACCTTCAGTGGCGACTGCGTTCATTTCATAATTTTTTTATGGAAGGAATTTTTGGCAACACCCATGGCTATGGTTACTGTCATGGCTGCCATGTTATGGCCTATGGCTCTGTTGCCATGGAAACGATACAGAGCGAGTGTGTTACACGTCGCGCATGCGTCAGAGAATTCCCGCGAAATTTAACATATAACAAACCATTAATAGTATTTGCAACGTTTACCGCGAGTTTTAATTAAATATAAATAAAAGTAAATACAAAAACCGATTGGCGTAACCAATTAAACTATCTACCCCCATTCCATTCCCGACATCCTAAAGGAGTGCACCTTATTATTGAATTGAATAATAACCTCTACTGAGTTAACGTTCCAGCGCCGTTTCACTACTACTTTCTTTTTGTACTATGCTACTAGTAAAGGGGGCATATCGTTCGTTAATCGGTCCTGTTCCTCACAAATCGCTGTCTCTGATGATATATTTCCTTCGACTTTGGACTATTTGTGAAACTTTTCCTCCAATTCAGAACCATTTTACCATTTCAAAGCACCGACAAGAATTAACATTGTATATCACTCTGTCATTATGTCATTATCTATGTATGTGTGTATTATAGAGAATCAAATTTACTAATAAGATAAAATCTTCAATCAGTGCGTTCTGCCAGTTTTCACTTACGATGCTGAAATGTGGTTTCTCACGGTTGGCCTGATCTATAAGTTCATTCGTTCTGCCAACAATGCCTCCCTGGACATACCTCCTTGCTGTACTGGCTTCATGTCTACTTCCTTCGCTGGTCAGTAACTCTCTGGGACGCGTTCCTCATTGACAAAACACTTTTGCTTCGGAATCACTATTCTTTAATATCGGATTCTTTGTGGCTTATTTAAATGTTTCTTTTCACTTATACATTATGTATTAGAATAATATATAAGGTATGCGTGTATTTTATATGTGTATGAAGTATATTGCTATATAAGTATTAATTATCTATTAAAGCTAAACATGCACCCGCGTTTTCAGGGTTTGCATAATTTCACTGACACGGTGTATATCCCGAGTTATCAATTTATTCCTTAGTTATGAATTTAGTGCATGGATGTGTACCATTCCTTATTTTCGTGTACCGAAAGGTCAAAATCCTCACTGACAGTTATTTATGCAGCATTGTGTCACTTTGTTGATCTTACATTCTATTATCAACCGCACACGGAAACAATTGGAGCACAGAAAAACCATTGCATTTCAGACCCTATTGCCACGATCTTAAGATTTCTTCGTGTTGTCAACTTATGTAGATAATGTCATTGCATTAAAGGTACTATAGCTATGGTTTCAAGGTGCATATTTGGATGGAGTAGAATACAGTATATTGTAGTTTCTATTTGAATGTATTTCTATTGTTATTAGTTTGTGTATGACATGAATAAATTGAGAAAAGAGATTTCTTATCGGTGATATTTGTTTATAGGTCAAAGTTTCATAAAGGCAATACATCCTCTGGGCTCCCCACCCTTCCAAGGAGAATTGGGAGGTGTAATAGGATGAGGAAAACGCCTCGTCATTATACTTCCTATCCCCTTTTTCCAACCCTTGCCACAGATCCAATCCTAAGTTTACAGATGTAGGCAGCGCATCCGGACGCGTGCCAAGGTTTGCCATTCATGACTGGTGTTGGCATGTATTGCGAATATCCATGGGTGAAATTGTCCATTTCCTACCAGGTGGAGATTGTCCACTATATAGTAACAGTTCTTTCATCTCACGAAGGCGGGTTTCGGGAACCTAACTGAGCGTTTTCAAGTTTACGCACACTAAAACAATGTGCATGTACGAGCACGTTGTTATGCTATGCACATAACCCGCCTTCATAAGATTTTTTTATAGAATAATGGTGGCAGACGAGCAAACATTCCACCTGGTGGTAAGTGGATGCTGTCGCCATGGACACCCGAGGCACGCCCCCGGATGTGGCGCCCACATTTGTTGATGTAAAAATGGATTTGGAGAAAGGGTTGAGGAAATGAGAAAAGAATATTAGAATGGGCTCTGGCCTTGGTGAGATGAAAGAACTATACAAAATAAGGAAATGTAATTTTAATGCGTACCTAATGAAAGAAATGAAAAAAAAAACATAATTAGTGGCAATAGAAAGGACTCGGTTGATGCTAGACGCAAGTGTTGTTTGAGAATTATTGTTGTTGTTGCTCTTTATTGTAATAATTAATTGTTACAATAAGACCTAGAAGAAATCTCTTCTAGAATAACCGAGATTGTTAAAATTGTCACAGCATACACTGAGCTTTCGATTTTTTGCGCAATAAACTGTTTAAAATTCAACTTTATTATAATGATAAATACTCTTTATTGCATACAAATAGTTATAAAAGGGATACGTAGTGCAAAACGATTGAAATATACAGAATGAATTACGTTCAATATCTCCCTACCGACAATATCGATTATAAATATATAGTACAATATCTCCAAACTTATTAGGAATTGTAAATTTCTAATAAACAATTGTAAACTCTGAAAACAAAGTTTTTATTTTAGTACTTACCATACATACAATAATAATTACACTGTTTAACTTAAATCATACTATCCTACCTGAAAACAAAGAAACGACATTTAAAAGTCTATTATTTAAATTGTCAATTCCTTTTTATTCAATTTTTATAATAATCAAACAATATACTCAATCACGCTTAGTTCTGTCAATCCCCAAACAGCTGCTTTTTCAACCGTGTTGGCCGCCATTACTCACAGCGCCATCTATTTAGTAAAATTAAAGAAATATAGTTTCTTTACAAATATAATATAATATATACTTATAATAATAAATAACTTAATAATATCTGCATTCAATATTAATTTGTAAATACAAGTATTTACAAATTACATAAACATAAAAATAAAGTTGACAACGATGGAAAAATAAGACGGAATTGTATTCTCCAAGAGATGAAATAGATCACGTTAGAAACAAAATGGTAGTGACGGGAAATTATTTGGCAAAGAAAGAAAATAGAAAAGTAAAGAAACTAACTAATAGAATAATGATTTTTAACTTGCGTTTTAAAACTAGACAGCGACTGAACACGACCGAGCTAACTAAGAAATTCAAATCTAACTTCGGTTTTGATATCGGTTTCTTTTTTCCTTTATCAACTTAATAAATCTCAACAATAATTTCATTCAAGAAATAAGCATGTTATGTAGTTATCGGTTCTTTTATATTAATGAAGCCGAAAAACATTCTTACGTGGAGTCACAGAATTTAATTGATGACCCTTCTGAAGTACCTTGTTACCTACAGTAAATAAAACATTAATAAGGGCGAATTTACTGGGGCACAACGACTGACGTAGTCAAGTGACGTTTATTTGCGTATTTGAATTAAGAACGGCTTATTAGTCTGGAAGTTATTTTTTAATTTTATTGTTGACTTTTCGGCGGGAACTCAAGAAGTGAAGTTGTGTTTTTATTTGAATATTATAAAAATTGTGTATTGTGCGTTTTGTGGTTTAAAAGTGATAGTTTATTAAATAGCAATGTGCTTTTTGTGCGTAATGTTTGTGATAATAAAAAATAAAAGCATAGTATTGCGTTTTTCGTATGCTTCCAAGGAGTCCAACTGTAGGTCCGAGTGAACCTACAATCTCTTTACTGCGCGACTCCCAACTTGCTTCTACGGGACTGGACATTGAAAATTTGCACACGGCAATTTGAAGTTTAATAAACTATCACTATTAAACTACAGAATCCATAATACACATTTTATAATCAAACAAACGCTCAACCAGAATTCCCGCCAAAAAGTCTTTCGTGACTTTACCTAAGGCAAAACAGACACGTCATCCAGGACATTTCTCTTTATATGTATAGATTGACATAAAATCTATATATATGTATAAAAGAGGATGTTGGTATATCTGATGTTAATAGACTTCGACACCGTTTGACCGATCACCATGAAAGTTGGCCCATATCGACATGGACATATCTTTCATGGAAAAGGTTTTTATGCTATCGACTTTGTTGTAACTCGCCACTAGATGGCGCTGCAGTACCTCAACTTTTATGGTAGGACAACGTCTGCGGGGTTTTGCTAGTATAATATAAAATATTTATTGGGTAACAAATTTTTGTGGACATAACTTTGATATGAATCCCCTAACTCCTGAAGTAGGGAAACCTGTACCACACGAGCTAGTGTCTCCCCTAGTAAGATGACAATATCAATAATTGGTGCTTATTCAATAATTACAGCTTATTTGTTAAAAGTACAGAGAAAACAAAGTTATAAACAATGTTTAAATTATTAAAAGAGAAATATACAATAAGTGTCTATGCATGCGAATTTATATAAGAATTTGCATATGTCAGTATGGATATATGTATGAATATGTGTGTGTGTGTATTTATATATGTTTGTTTGGTTGTTGTATTTTAATGTGTAATTTTTAATAACTGAATGAATCTATTCAGTCTCTAATGAATCTTAAACAATCAATACTCTATTTCTGATGTGTGTGTTAAACTTGGTTAAACGCCATCCACAGAGCAAAATCATGTGGAAATTTTGAGCGAGTCTGTGTGAAAATGAATGGACTACTGTAGTCAATCAAGGACGAGCTCATTTGCGTTAAAAAGTTATGAATAGAAGCCCTTCGGCGCTTGTGTAGTCGAAGCTGTAAAGCCAACTAATAATGTTAAGTTTATTAATTTTCTTTGACTTATTAAATAAGTTATAAATTCTAGGAGCCACATGATTAAAATGTCTCTTAGCTAAAGTGCTCTTACCGGTCGGCGGCACTGGATACCTTATAACTCTTTTATTGGATTTGGGTAGCGCAGGAACAATAATACGATGATATTTCCTTAAGCTATGAAATCCATTTAAGCACACCTGCGCACAGAAAGCACACCTGCCACTTCATAAACAGCTGAAGTAGAATGTCTAAATGGTAAATGCATCATTACTTTTAAAAGAGCTCGTTGAGCTCGTTCCACTTTTAACATATAGGTTTTCGGCGCACAGCCTCAGGAAGTAATACAATAGGTGATGATGCATCCAGCCAATGCCTTATAAGCTACCGTATGCAAAATCCTAAAGATAAATAAATAAATAAAGCCACACTCAATGGGTCCAGAGACACATAAAAAGACAAACACCAACACACACCCAGACCCGAACATAATTTGTTTTTTTTTAAACAAATGTATGTCCAACCGGTAATTGAAGCCGGGACCTTGTGCACGGCAAGCAGGATCACTACCAACTGCGCCAATCGGTCGGTCAAAATAAGTTAGATGTAAATAAGCCGTCTTAATCTTAAGGTAAATGTATTTAAATGCAGCTCACATACCTATCATCTATCAGAACCCTTATGTATCTTATAACGTTATTAGTTAAGAGGTTGATATATCTACAGATAGCGGAGATATATTTCAAGCAAATATCTGTATTAAAAATTTCAATCTTTTGTAATAACCTATGAATGTTTCTTGTATTTTAAAACACCAGTAACACACACACACACACAGATTTATACATATATATATATATATATATATATATTATAGATTAGTGGGCGGACGAGCAAGCGGTCCCACGTGATGGTAAGTGTTACCGCCGCCCATGGGCACCCATGTATATATATATATATATATATATACAGTGTCTGCGGAAATGCAGCGTGCACTCTCCCCCTTTTTTATTTTGATCCAACTTATTACCTCCAACTTATTTTGACCTACCGATTGGCGCCACTATAATTAATATGCGCCACTATTTGCTACAGTTTTACTTACCCAATCTTAACTGTCATTGCACCTACCGCGCTATCTCTGCGTAGCCCAAAGGCTGACTGGGAGATAATGCTTGTAAGCATTAAGTGCGCTTCTTGTCACTTTATGCAATATAGATAAATAAATAAAGACAAAGTTTCCTTTGAGTAAAATTTACTGCTTTCAATATTTAAGATACTTACTCTCGACAGCCCGTCCATTTGTTCCATGCTGTATACATACTCGTATAGGTTGCAAGGAAACATTGGCATTCTCATTTCAGGAAGCAATGCGGAAAATTATGCGAAATATTTCTTTTTCTTCATTATATACCGAATTACCTACACATTTTTTATTTCTTCATTCTTCCTCGTATTCACTTAATATCATTCCTAATTAAAATACGGGAAGTAAATCAATTAATTCTCCTTTCCTTATTACCTACATAACAAGGCGTTATTTCAATCCCACCATCAACGTTAATGAACAAACCTCACATGTTAATAACGTGCTTGTACAAGGCTTTTACGTTAATTGGCCCCTGAAGGATTAATTTGTTACAATTAACCCGAAAATACCACTTACCTTGATGCAAATAATAATATTAACAATGGCAATTATAAGGTGCCTCAAGAGCATAAACTAAGAAAGAGAAGATGGACTAATGTAAATGGCCATAATATCCTAGTCACATTTATTTATTAAATGGATCTTAACGAGTAATTTTTACCTTTTTTTTATTTCATTCGACGTTTCATCTGAGCAACGCCATTAATGGACACGAGCTGTCATCTGAGACGTTTAATAAATATATGTAAAGAAAAATCTATTTCTTTAATTTGAGTTTGCCGCGCATTCCGCGCGCGGTTGATATACAAGGTTATCGATCTTGTATATCGATGTTCTATGTACTCTATGGTATATCACCGTAGGTAGTCTATGATGACTTGAGGATGGCGTGATTGAATATATTTAGAACCCGAGTGCCAATACAGTTTTTAGTTTTTATTATTGTGAATTTGTATGGTTTGTGATAGGGATTGACATTGAAGAATAGACTTTAATGTCGTTTCTATTGTTACAGGTAGGATTTTTATTATAGAATAGAATACCGTGCTAAACCTTATGTAAATAGTTTTAATATGTATTTAATATAATATGTAATAATATGTAATAATCTAATAGTTAGATGTGAAAAAATAATAAACGTATCTATTGTTACAGAAACTAAATATTTGATCGGGTCAATTCCCTAAAACACTATTATATATATATATATATATATATATATATATATATATATATATATATATATATATATATGTGTGTGTAAAAAAATACTGGACTCACAGTCATCTGATCGCGAGTTCAAATCCTCGGCCCGTATCACTAAGTTTCTGAGATCATTAGCTCAGCATTGATGGTAAAAAAACATCGTGAGTAAACCCGGATGTTCCAGAAATAAATAAAAATAATTTATAGTATGTGTTCCAACAATCCGCACTGGGCCGGCCTGGTGAATTATAGTCCGAAACCCCATAGTGATTTACTAGGAGAGGCCCGTGCTCTACAGTGGGACGTTAAAGGCTGATACTGAAAAACGCGAAAATTTGAAAGTCGTATCCTGGTCGCCTGTGATCTATAACCATGATAATTTCTGGAACATACCATCAGCTTATGTCTCTCTATCGCTGGATAAAGCCTATCCTAAATAGCTCGCCACCCAACACGATCTTCGGCTCTTTTAATTTAATCACCGCCAGCGAACTTCTTTAAGGCGCCGGTCTACCTGGCCGGAGGACGTTACACACTGCGCTTTCCAGTACGTGACCCCCATTCAAGGACTCGTTAACCCCATCAGTTATCGGTCACAATTTTAAGTATACTTTGTATTACTCTGTATGTTTTTGGTGTACAATAAAGTGTATCTATTTATACACAGAAACTAACAATTAGATACTAAATATGAAATTATGTGAGTCGCAATAACAGAATGGACAACTATCTGACCAGGTTTATTGTTGCGACCTGGGAGGCTGACCACGACGCTGATATTCTGCTAGAGCCAACTAGCACTGACATGGGCGTAGCCACAGTGGGGCAGTGGGGCGCTCACTCTCCCCCCATATAGGGAAAAATAAGTAACAGACTATAAGAATTCCGACAAAAATTGTTTGCTTTGACCCACCCTGGTTAAAATCCTGACTACGCCCTTGAGCACTGATACAAGATGAGAAGCAGATGCGCTTATATTAACAATAAAGTTACTAAATAATTTATTTTTACTATGAACGATTCAATGTTAGTTTTCTACAACCGCTAATTCAACGTTTAGTTGTTTTGCGTAATTTCTTTGAATTATCAAAAGGAGCTATAAATATAGAGGATAAACCGCGTTTACGTACATCTTTTCCGCACATTTTTGCTGTTAAAACCCGTCGTAAATATATCACGTGCACCTCCTATCTGCATTTGGGCGCGGCACAACTCACATATTTTACTCTCGCGGCCATTTTGAATATTGCCCCAAATGTAAATAAAAACGGAAACGTGCGAATATGGCGACTATAAAACTGTAGTTTATTTCCGCTGCTTTGTCAACGATTATTTATGTTACAGTTAAGGGTAGAGGAAATAACAATACGATGCGTTTAATGATAGTTCAGAACAAGCAGAAAATACACGAGGTTTCCTTCTCGTGGGTTGAAGAAAACTCTTGTAGGATTTTCTGTACGCTATGGATATAGGCCTGTCCCAAGGACGGGCACCATACACGGTTTTCAACTCTTCTCATCCACCAACTGCCGGCGCGACGTACGAAATTGAATATTATTGAATCGCATCTCGCTTGCGCTCAACGAGTCTCAATACACTTCCTAAACAATGCGCAATCCTTAAAATTGCACAATTTATATTGTAAATCAGTTCGGAACTCGACAGTATTTTATTTCAACACGTGACCACGGCTGGTGTAATCAACTGGTACCGAAACATAGAGTAGAAATAAATGGTAAACAAAAACCTTTAATTTCACGCGTTCAGACCCAATTTACAATATAAAATTGCACAATATAATTGATCGTTTAAGGAACCTCTAATACCTGGAAAGATTCCTTTCCCGCCGTGACGTAAGAAGAAATAAGTAACATACTTCTGCATTACACAATCTCTGTATAAAATTATAAGAAAATTGTTTAGTTTGCTCATCCCTGGATAAAATTCCGAATAAACTCTTTTTGCCATCCTATCTTAACGCTCACCATTTTCCCAAATTCATTCCTAAATCTCCAAGGATAGGCAGCGTGTGCTAACGTTTGTCATCCGAAGGCGTGCTAACGTTTGTCATTCTGGACTGTTGACGTGTGTTCCGGATAGCTGCCGGTGAGGATGGCACAGCTGAATTATTTTTACTAAGGACCTATTTTAATCTATTTTACTGCATGTAACTGTAAATCCGTCTCTGTACATTATTGCTCAACAGTGGGACGGCTGGCGTCACCACGAAAATAAAGAACAATGAACACAGCAAGGTGCACGCAGCTGTCTCGAAATGCGTACGCGCTTCTTCCGGACGACATTTGACACTACTTTGAATTGACAACCAAAATAACTTGAATAATAAATTGTCTTACAGTAAAATGTTTTCAAAGAATTTATTCAACTTATAAGAATATAGTTCGTTTACAAGAGCTTACCATTAAACACTCTGCATAGCCCAAAGCTCGCCTGGGAAATAATGCTTCAAAGCAATAAGTCCGCCTTTTGTCACTCTGTACAATAAAGAATAAAAAAATAAAATGTTGTGTTCAATATTCACATAAATACTTTTAAAATAATATGCGTCTTTTAATAAACCTAAAATAATAGAAAAAACCTAAGTGCCTGGGAACCTAGTTAAAATGATATAGTATTTTAATTTCAATTCTGACTAAAATTGAAATTACTGTATTTGATGTCGAAATTCTTTAAATTATTATAATAGACCAAGTAATACAGGAATAATAAAATTTACAACTTCATGGGGGGTTATCAAAACTTAACCCGCCTACATAAAACTGTTTAGATAAACTTAATAACTCTGAATATTTCACTTTTGAATCCAAATTTCCGCGTTTACAATATTAATTGGAAAACGATTTTGTTGTTAAGTAATAATTCTGCAATTTTGCACGCTGTAATCGAACAGCCGCTGGGCGCACTCGCTCGACTGGCCGCGTTACCCCTCTCTCACAGTCTACTCGAATTGTAATGCATTTCCCACTTTATCCTATTCCCCAATGTCCGTACGTGTTTCGGCAGTGAGTGAGATATGCCAGAGCCCAGTCCCATCCCAATGTATCCAATCCATTCCCATTTACAAAACCCTTTCTTCAAATCCATTATTACATCTCTAAAGCTAGGTACCGCATCCGAGGATGTGCCAACTTTCGTTATTCTGGACTGTTGTTGGCATGCATCGCGGATGTCTATGGACGAAAATATCCACTTACCACCAGGTAGACTGTGTGCTCGTCTGCGCGTTCTTTTTATAAAAAGCCTCTTAAAAATAACTTCTTGAAATGTATTAACATATAACAGTATATTCAATGTACAACATTATGTCGGTCAATGCGAGAGAAGTCGGAAGGAACAGTTAGTACGAAATAAATTTTAAAAGATCTAGGAACCATTAATAACATCAACATAAAATACTTTCTCTATATATAGACGCAATTTAAATGTTTCTTCAAAAAGTTTCCAAATCAAAAACTATCCGAAAGGGTTTTAATTTACTTCATTGAAGTTTATTAAGTGTTTGTAATTGACGTTAACTACTTCATTTTAATAAAACAAGTACTAACAGACCAATGCTGCCCAATGGAATGCTGCCCTCTTCTCGTTCCTTGTTGCTTGGTCTTTTTAGCCTTTACCTCCTTAGCAATAAGGGCTATACAGGCGTTACTATTGTAGATGACCTTAGTATTGTAGATACTAGTGAGAGTAAGTAGGACTTATTCAAAGCGCTCCAATTTGACACGAAACTTTCAGGACCAATTTGCCACGCTTCATATTTGTTAATTTGTAACAAAAATCATGAGAAATTATTCTTCAAGGAAGTAATTTCAATAATAACAACGTCCAAATTAGATTTCCGTCTAAAGCTAGATATGTTTTAATCTGTTTAAGCCAAAGGACGGGATGTTAAACCGAACTCTGTGCACACAATACTAAAATGGATGGGGTTATTATAAATTTCACTCGCGGTCTGTTCTGTTTATATAGGACTGCGAAAGTCAGCAACAAAGTTGCCTTTTGGTATAACATCGTGGTTTATGTTTCGATCTTTTGGTTCATGTTTCGTATTTTCATCGGGAATTTTTGTTCGATAGATAGATATTATAGGTAGATAAAACTCTTTATTGCACACCAATATAATAATATACATTGTAAACAAATGACAAATGAAATAAATATTTTAATCACAGTTATATTTTAATAATATATTTGAACATGACTTGATCCAACTGTAATAGACATTTCAAGAAATACTGAAGATATATCTATCTATATTTCATTTTATTTAGGAAACAACAATTATTTAGGATAGTTACATATAATATCTGGACTTAAATATACCTATAAAAAAATCCTAATAATTTTTACAAATTACTAATTCACTTGAAGATATTGGTTCAGAAGATTCAAATTAAAAGAGTACTTTTTGACGAAAACTCAAGAAGTGAAGTTGAGTTTTTGTTTGATTACTCTAAAAATTGTATATTAGACGTGTGACATAGCTGTATATGCTTCTGTAAGCTTATGCGCTATGTTGTCCGAATGACCGGCCCCGCAGTAGTAAAGTGATTCCGATCGTAAAGTGGAATAGCTGTAATCACAGGGATTATCCGGAATCCCTCGTAATGGGTGACACGTGTGGTGTTAATAGTTCAGTTTCTTCCACATAGGAATAATGTGATACCATTATTGTAACCAAAATCGTTAGTGTCTTATATTACTACTTGCTTGTATTAGAGCAAACACAGAACAGAAGCGATACAGTATATACTTTGTGTGTGTGTGCTTGTGTGTTGGCGCCTTGTGTGTGCATGAGATAGATAAGGGGGCAGGTGCGGGTCGCTAACTCCCGCTAGCCTATTTTTCAAAGGCTATGCATTAGACATTTATACATTTATATAGGTTGTTCGGGAAAGCGGCGAAAATTATGAATTCAAAGTGATGGGCCAAAGGAAATAGTACGTATATATGGAAGGTGTACTTACAACGCAATTTGGAGAATTCCGGGACAATGAACATTCAACACCTTCACAGGATTAGAAGGAATAACATTGTCTATATTTCACGATCATAGGCACCAGCAGGATAATTGGCACCGTATTCGTATTAGGACGTATTGCAGGGCGCACACGTTCTCACCAGCTCTGTCGGACGGTCACAGTTTTGGAGGAAATAGGAAAATGAGGGTAAATAAAAAATAATAAATAAACTACTGAATAATAATAAATCCGCTGCTACAAGCGCTCAAAATGCGTAGACTAGCCTACTCACTTGATCAGCGTGGCGTTTCCAGGCTATACTTTCCCTCATGCACAAGACACGGTGCAGGGAGACCCATGTCCAGCATTAGACTATAAAGGAGCTGGTGATGGTTTACGGTCACAGTTAGCTTTCTAAGAACTGATATGATCGAAATAAATTCAATGGATGTATTATGTGAACAAGTATTCACACAATCGCACTTCGCCGCGTACAACGGCACTGTGGCCTTAGTAGGGTTATGTTGTGATTACTGATGGGCCGAATGTGGTTTGAACCGAACCCGAACTTCGGCCGAACATTCGGTTAAAATGAAAAGTTCGGCCGAAGTTCGGCCGAACTTCGGTTCAATTTCGCGCGCTTTCTCGAGAGCGACACGTCGTGACTTGTTTACGCATTTAGTTCAATTATTGCTAGATGTACCCCGCCCGCACACCGCGCTCCCACCGCGTGGCCCGGAGCCGGCCGGTCATTAGCAAATACGTCATCGGCGTGTCGCGTGCGATTGTTTACATTCAACAAAAATAATTGTTTTAAGTGGATTGACGAGGTTTTAGGTGTAAGTTTTGTTACTGGCTTAATGCAAAAATGAGTGCAAGGAAAAAATCAAGTGTTTGGACATTTTATACAGAAACTGACCAACTAAATAAAGTGAAATGTATCTTATGTGATTCGCTGATATCTCGTGGTGGTAGTGGACGTTCAGCGTCTACTTCTGCACTGAACAACCACCTTCATGTGAAGCATAATCGAGAATACGCACAATTACAACATCGCGTTCATTCGCCAAATCCGATCCTACCTTCAACAAGAGCTTCAACGTCGAACACTACTGAGGAGATACCCGCAGTGGTGGAGTCATCATTACGTCAAGCGACCATTGAGGGCTCATTTGAAAGTAAGTGGAAAATAGATGACTCAAGGGCTAAACAAATTCACAGAGCCATAGCAGAAATGATCTGTGTGGATAATCAACCTACATCTGTCGTAGAAGATGCTGGATTTAATCGGTTGGTAGCCATATTAAAACCAAAATACCAGATGCCCAGCCGAAAATACATTACTGAAACGGTTATAGTTGAAATCTATGAACTATTAAAAAAGAAGATTTTCGACCAACTATCCGCAGCTAAAACGATTTCAGTTACAAGCGACATGTGGACGTGCATCAATAATATGCAGTGTTTTTTAAGTTTTACTGTTCACTGGCTTGACAACAAGTTTGTACTGCAACATGGGGTGCTGCAAATGAAATCGTTTTCAGAGCAGCATACAGCGCATAATATCCAGTGTGCCCTAGAAGAGATAGCTGAGTCATGGAACATCTCAAACAAAATAAATGTTATCGTCACAGATAACGGCCGTAACATTGTGAAAGCCGTAAATGACAGTCGTTTTGAAGGAAAAACGTGCTTCATCCATACTTTGCAACGAGCAATTCACGGTGCTTTGGAAGCGCAGGAAAGTGTTAATGAAGCAATAGCGGCAGGGCGTCGTATAGTGACTCATTTCAATCACTCCAAACCGGCTCAAGAAAAATTGCAGCTGATACAGACTGAGCTCAATACACCCAAGCACAAACTTATTCAAGACGTAAGCACCCGCTGGAATAGTACTTTTTATATGGCTGAAAGGTTAGTGGAGCAAAAGAGAGCGATTTCGTTATACGTATCTGACAACAGTAACACAATAAATTTTCAAAATTTGACAGAGAGACAATGGGATCTTCTTAAAGAATGTCTTACCTTACTTCAACCTTTTGAAGAAATCACAAAAAAGATGAGCTCTTCCTACTCCAGCATATCAGAGGTCATTCCCAACTTTACGATTCTTTCGAGGTATTTGACCAAAGAAGAAATTCAAGTGGCTTGTTCTAATGTGAACACAATGCGTTTGTCACTAAAAGAAGGACTTGATAGGCGTTTTCGGGGGATTGAAGATGACAAGTGCTATAGTCTAGCAACATTGATAGATCCGCGCTACAAAATGAATTTTTTTACACCAGGTAACGTACCAATGATCAGACGAACTTTCCTGACAGAATTTGTAAGAAGGAGCGAGGATATCGGTTCAAGCAGTGATGAAGAAGTTGTTCAGGTAGCACAGAGATCCACACCATCATCCAATAACGAAAACATACATAGAACGTTCTGGGGCTGCTACGAGGAACTAGCAGCAGTAAAGTTACCACTAGATGTAGAAGAGACCAAAAGTCCGATTGCGTCAGAGCTAGACAGATTTCTCAATGAAGTTTTGCTACTCAAAGACTTATGTCCATATGGCTGGTGGGCTAAGAATAAAGACAAGTTCCCTAACATGAGTTATTTGGCTCAAATATATTTATCGTCTCCTGGAAGCTCTGTATATTCTGAGCGACTTTTTTCGGAGGCAGGAAACGTATACGAAAAAAAACGTAACAAACTTCTACCAGATAAGGCAGAGTCTTTGGTGTTTTTGCATCATAACCTGCCTCTAGTAAATTTTAAATATGAGTGAGTAGATAGATGAGAAAAGTTTGTTTAATTTGATTGTTGAAAAAAAATACCCTTCAATTATTGTAATAAAAAATACTTGATGTTAATGAATGTTTAGTTTGTGAACCAAAAACGTGATTTTTTTTATTCAATTTACGAATCCAGATGTTTGTTAAAAAAATACTAAGTTTAGTTCATTTTTGTAATAGTATGTCTAATTTTTATGTCTAATTAATTAGGCAGAGATTTTCAAGACTAATAAGAAGAACTGATTTAATTTAAGGTTAACATTTACAATGTTCTTAACTAGAATAAATGACCACGAGTGAGTAAAAGACATAATTTTATTTTACAGTAAGTAATGCTATTCTAATTCTGTTAAATTTCAGTCAAAATAGTGCCAGTAGGTATTATTTTTTTTTGTGCCGAATGTTCGGCATCTGAACCGAATTTCGGCCGAATGCCGAAGTTCGGTTCAAGCTGCCGAAATTCGGTTGAACCGAATGTGAACCGAACTTCGGCCCATCCCTAGTTGTGATACAATAATTACTTTTCTTTTCTTCTATCTCACTCCTCTGGTTCAGCTAGCAGAACGTGCCTACGTTTGGTGCGCCAATCAATAAGAGTCGCTGGTAAATCTATACCTGTATTGTCTCACTCGTCACACTCATCAGTCACCGCCCATTCATTAATTACCCTATCAATCACACCCATTCCAGAAGCACGAATGTCAAGTAGGTACTATCATAACCTCTTCAACTTTGATTTCGCGCGCCCTCTCACAAGCCTAACTAGCTCCTGACCCAATTAACTCACGAACTGTATTGTATTTCTGTTTAATCATTTTCATTAAGCATATATTCACATAGATATATATATAAAATTAACCTGCATCATTTTAAGGGAATACATATATTAAAAGTATATACTCGTAATACAATGAATTTAATTGAAAAACAACTTTTTTTAAAATTCTAAATATATATTAATTGTCTGCAATGAAAGTAAAATAAGGTGTTACTGGCCTATACAAACACTATTTTGTTGAGTTATTGAGGGGGAGAGTGCACGCTGCAATCCAACAGCTGCTGGGCGCGCTCGACTGGCCACGTTACCCCTTTCTCACAGAAGACTACCTTGAAATGTACTGCATTTCCCACTTTATCTTATTTCCCTAATGTACGTACATTCTTCGGTAGTGAGTGAGATGTGCCAGAGCCCATTCCCATCCTATCCCTCCCCATTTTCTCAATCCTTTCTCCAAATCCATTCCTATATCTCCAAAGGTAGGCAGCGCATCCGGGGGCATGTTAACGTTTGTCATTTTGGAATAATGTTGGCATGTATCGCGGATGTCTGTGGGCGACTTACCATCCACTTAACACACAGTATCCACTTAGGTGGACTATATGCTCGTCTGCTGCCTTCGTCCATAAAAAAATAATTAACTAAACTAGAAATGCAACGAATACCATCAGGTGGACTGTATGCTCGTCTGCCATCTTCGTCCTATTAAATATAATAAAAAGTATATAAACATTTATCCCAATAATTCCTACAATTTACAAGTATTTGATACTCCAAAAGTATTCCAGCCAGTTAGGCTGGAACTAAGAGCCACGATTTTTTTTTTTTATATGGAAGCGGGCGGACGAGCATGCGGTCCCACGTGATGATAAGTGTTACCGCCGCCCATGGACACCTGCAACACCAGGGGGTATGCGCGCGCGCCGCCGACCTTGCAAAATCCTATTCACAGCTCTCTTGAAGAACCCCATATTGTAGCTTAATGGAAAGACCTCTTGAGGCAGTTCATTCCACAGCCTACGGGTTTGCGGTATAAAATAATTTTTGGACAGTACAGTGCGCGACACCTCCGTATCGAGTCTCCTTATGTCCTCAGTAAACCTACTATCACTTCACTCAGCGACTCCAGATTTCTACTTCGACAGAATTAGGAAGATGTGTTTTAAACTATTTTGACTTTACGAAGAAAACTTGACACTGGCAGAATGTGAAAATTGCACCATTGCCATAGGGTATATGAAGAAAAAAAATTGTACATTTATACAACTTAAAAAATCGATGTGGAAGTATCGTGGTCCTACAGCTTTGATTGAGTATTCAGTTGTAGCATCTATCGTTGTTCAAAGGATTTTCTTCTAGATATGTCATTGATGAAACATTTTACGAATATTATCGCGCCACATGGCGAGCAATATCGCAGCGCTATCATAAGTCAATTTACGTGGTGTATAACCGCTTTTATAGCTATGTTATCGTGAACCATATGTTGTGTTGAATTATAAAATCTCTCAGCGAAGTAATGTACGAAAACTGTGCTGTTTAAAGAGATTATTATTGCTTACATCGAGTTTCCAACTGCACCTTACGTTACCACAATACCATATCACATTTACAGATCGATCTGTTAGCCTTAATACCATCTCGTCATAGTACACACACTAACAAGAAGTAGCTGTGTAGGTGCTCGCCTAATAATTCTAGGAAGGTACGTGATCTAGCGTAGTCGGTGAGCAGCATCTTTACTGTAATCAGTATAGGTATTATATTTACTGATTACATTGTAATATTGAGATGAGGGGCTTCCACATGTCCCTTTCGTTTTTGATCGAGTTGCCTGAATTATTAGGCTCAGAATTATACACTAACTAATAGTTACGAAGTATATAACGAATATATACTTCGTTATATACTTCGTTCCAATCCAATTTGACCAAAATTTAGAAATACAGGGCGGTCTGGGGTAACAGACACGTACATATATAACATAAGTGAGGTTACATAAACAATATTTAAAAATTAATTACAATATTTGAAAATGGAACTCTTTGGCTGTAGAATAAAGTTTGTTTCATGTAACAGTCATTGTGACGTCATTTTAAAAATTGCGTGTCTGCATTACGATGGATTTAAATCGGGAAAATTTTCGCTGTATGCTTTTCTACGATTTTAAGTGTAATTTGACGGCTCAGCAGAACCTCACTCGGCTTCAGACTGCTTTTGACGATGAAGCACCAAGCAAGACGACAATTTATAGCTGGTTTGCAGAATACAAGCGCGGTCACGTAAATTTCACGACAGGATTTCGTGAAGGTCCCCCGTCCACTGCTGTCAACTACAAAAACATCGATGCTGTGCTCCATATGATCTAAACAGACAGGCATGTGACCTACCATGAGATTCAGGCATCCTTAGGCATAGGCACGAGTCAGATGCAATGATCTTACACAAACATTTGGCTATGCGAAAGCTGTGCTCGAATCCCACATAATTTGACTGAGGCACAAAAACCGGAACCCGTCACTTGGTGCAATGCCATCCTTCCCAGATTCCATGAAAGTGCGTCAAATTTAGTGTGGAACGTAGTAACAGGTGACGAAACTTAGTTTACAGCCACGACCCCGAAACAAAGCAGCAATCGACCATTTGGGTCTTTCAAGATGAGCAGAACCCCAACAAAGTGGCGCGTGTGCGAAGTGTCGCGAAGCAATGATCGCTTAATTTTTTAGAAAAACTGGACACGTGGCTACTGTTGCTTTAGAGAGTCCTCGTACCGTGAATGCTGATTGGTACACGACCATTTGCTTGCCGGGAGTTATTGACGAACTCCGTAAAAACAACCGTAAACGCCGTATAATCTTGCACCATGACAATGCCAGCTCTCACACGGCCAAACAGACAAACGACTTTTTGAAGGCGGAAAACGTAGAACTCATGAGCCATCCTCCATACAGTCCCGACTTGGGACCTTGTGACTTCTTCTTGTTTCCAAAAATTAAGAACAAATTACGCGGTCAACGATGTTCATCGCCAGAAGAGGCTGTCGAAGAGTATGAAAAACATGTTTCCGAGGTCACCACGGAGGAGTGGAATAAATGTTATGGAAATTGGTTTATTCGTATGAAAAATTGTATTGACGCTCACGGAGAATATTTTGAGAAACAATAAATTGTATTTTGGCCGTTCCTTCTATTTTTTTCTTATTCATTCTCTAACTTTCAGTGTGGCCCTCATATTAGAGAAATATCTCAAGATTTATGTTTTAAATCTAGGGCAAACTTGCACTCTCGACGGATTTAATTATCCATAATGTAATCCATAATCCATAATGTAACCAATTATCAACTCAATATTTAATTTAAGACCGTATCAGCTATTTCCAATCCAGTTTGTACAAAATGTAAACAAACATGGCGACATGTTTGTTTAAATTTTGTACAAACTGGATTGGAACGGAATATTCACAACTCGGTTGGACGCGCGGGCGACTACCGATAGGCCGTATTTAGTGCTCCACTGACTGTCAGTATTGACGGTCGGCGTCCGTAGCTATTAGAATTAAACTATTGTGTTTAATAGCGCACTGACTGCGTACTGACCGTCAGTGGAGCACTAAATATGGTCATTTATCACAAGTTGCTGACGAAGTAGAACACCGTATATGTTATGAACGGACTGTATCGGCACTGTGTTCCAACTTTTCCATAATAATAACGTGTCTTTCCTTATTCGCAAAGTACAATCTGAAAGCGAAAAACAAAAACATAAACCACTTCATTAGCAAAGTTTACAATTCGCAATTTGTTCGGATCGCCGCCGTACAAGTCGTTTAATTCCCTAACTGCATCGCCGGAATTTCGCATCCGAGTTGGCGCACGTCCCGTCGGTAAAGTGTCCCACATTACTGGCAACATAACCATGTTTAACGTAGCCACATACACGCCACGTCAACATTATGTCACCCATTTAAGCTAACGACTCTTACGCCAACCTAAACTGCATGTGAAATGTTACGAAGTACGTTTAATCTGAGGTCGAATAAGCGTTTCGCAACGATTTGAGAATGTAAGGGTGTTTTGCAACTTTCCCGTATTCATAAGCTTAATTTTATTTCAAATAAGACTTTATTTCATACAGACAGAAGGTTGCAAACGAGCAGACAGTCCACTTAGACATTTGCGATACATGCCAATATCAGTCCAGAATGACAAACACTGGCACGTCCTTAAATGCGCTGTCTACTCTTGGAGATTTAAAGAAATAGCTGATAATGATGATGAAGGCTATAAAAAACCCTTACTTATATAATAAATACCATACCATCAGTTTATGTCTCTTCATTGCTGGATATAGGCCTCTTCCAAGGCTCGCCACTACACACGATCGTTCGGTCTTTTCATCGACCCACTACCGAGAAACTTCTTTAAGTCGTCGATCCACCAGAGCAGTCCTTTGTCTCCCAAAAGACCATATCCCACTTTATCCTATTACACCCTCACCATTTTCCCACGCCTTTCTCTAAATCAAATCTCCAAAGACAGGTGGCGCATCGAGTGGCGCGCCAATGCTTGTTATTCGGCACTCATGTTGGCAGCTATCCATTGGCGACAATATACCCAGTACATATGTCGATTAAAATAATTAACAAGATAAATAATAATACTTAATTATTAATATTATTATACAGAACGGAAAATAATCGATGAAAGAGCTTTTATTCTCAATCGCAAAAATAGAGAGAGATGTACCTGCATAATGCGATATGTGGTAACTAGACACGTAGTTTCCGTGCCGAAGCAACATCGCTGGTCGCCCGCCGGTAATAGGATAAGTTCGCCACTAAACGGTAAGCGGTCTACATTAACCGCTGAGCGGAATCATTACACCTTAAACGAGTTCCCTCATCATCACATCATGTCTATTTATTCAAAATGACTTAATAGTTACAAAAATTGGTATATTCAAGCGAGTCGTTAGAACCTAATCATTTGGACAAGTTCTCTTTTTTCTTCAATTTAACATATTGAATATAACAATTACACTATAGTGTTAAGTTACAATGTATAAGTAAAACTTTAATAGCTATATAATCTAGTCAGTTCTATTGCAAAATATATTCTGAAATATCAATTTATAAGCGATACAATTTATCTGAGAAAAGTTAGTTTAGTTTTGGCAAGGTCGGCGGCGCACCCGCATAGCCCCTGGTGTTGCAGGTGTCCATGGGCGGCGGTAACACTTACCGTCACGTGGGACCGCTTGCTCGTCCGCCTACTTGTCTATAAAAAAAGGTGTTGTTGTTTTTTTATCCGAAAACACCTAATAAGGTCAATAATTAGTATTGACACTTGTTTCGATTTTATTACTGTCCACATGGAAATATAGCACATTGGTTTGTTTGAAAAAGTTTTCTTCAAAAGCCGACAGGGACTTTTTGACGGGAACTCGTGAAGTGAAATTTGATTTATTATAAAAATTATGTATTGTTTTGTAGTTTAATATTGAATACATAGTAAATAGTGAATATTTAATAGTGAATAGTTTAATAGTATTAGGTTTAATAGTACAGACCGATTTCGTTGCTACCCGTCTTGTCTAAAATATATGAAAAATTAATAAAGGATCAGTTAGATAAACACCTAAAAGATAACAGTATTATAAATGAAAGACAGTTTGGATACCAGATCAATAAAGGAACAGCGGACGCAATAAGTGCCTTTGTACAAGACATTATTGCGAAGTTGGATGCGAGGGCAAAAGTAGCAGGGCTTTTCCTAGATCTAAGTTCAGCGTTCGATACCGTAGATCATCAGATACTCCTTGGGAAACTCGAACACTACGGAGTTAGAGAACAAGCCTTTCATTTATTTGAGTCTTACTTATCTAACCGCAAACAATTTGTTGAAATTAAGACTACCAATAATAACCAAGAAAAAATACACAAACCCAAGATGTCTAATGTAACCAGAGGAGTACCCCAAGGATCAATATTGGGACCAATATTATTTATCATCTTTACTAATGACTTATTTGATTTTATGAATGATATTGACGAGAAAAGTAAAATCATAGCTTTTGCTGATGATACCAATGCGGTGATATCAGGAAAGAATATGGACGAACTTACTAATTTGACAAACAACATGCTCTTGGGGTTTGTGAAATGGTTCACAATTAATAACTTGACATTAAATATAAATAAGACTAATCTAATGCTGTTTAAAACTACTGCTAGAAATAAAGACATACTATGTGCAACAATTAATGACAAACAAATCGAATCAGTGAATGAGGTTAAATTTCTGGGTGTAACTATTGACATGTATTTGAATTGGAAGAGTGAACTAGACAATATTGTAAATCATATCGGCTCAGCATGCTATGCCATCAGAAGTTTAAGAAACGAACTAGACACAAAACGACTAAAGGCTGTCTATCATGCGCTGGTGGAATCTAGATTAAGGTATAGCATCATGTTCTGGGGAAATAGCTATGATTACAACATGAAAGCCGCGTTCACAGTACAAAAAAGAGTTATCAGGACAATCGCATATCGCAAACTGACTCCTGTAAAGAACATTTCATAGACCTGGGAATACTGACGGCTCCAAGTTTATACATTTTAGTGATATTAACCGACTATGTCAAGCATTTAGATCTCTTAGAAACAGAGCATGAAAGAGTTACGAGGCAAGCCACCAGAAGAAAAGACGTTCCAGAGATAGATAAACCGAGACTCTGTATAGCGGAACACTCTGTCAAAGTGCAAGCTGTTAAACTGTTCAACCAGCTGCCATTAAACCTATGACATTTAAAGTCAGTAACCAGTGTGATTGTCTTCAAACGTGGTATAAAATCCTTTCTCCTTAAAAAATGCTATTACTCTGTAGAAGAATACTTTGAAGACAAAGAAAAAACAATAAAATAGAGTAGGCACATAATATTAATACTTAATAGGGACTTGCATATGAATTTAAACTTAGCGTTATAATTTATACCTAGTTTATAAGAAATTCCGACACAATATATATTGTTTGTGAAATTAATTAAATAAATAAATAAATTTAATTGTCAGAACGTTTTTTTCGTATAAATTCAAAGCATTTTTTTTACGGACGAAGGCGGCAGACGAGCATACAGTCCACCCGATGGTAAGTGGATACTATCGCCCATAGACATCCGCGATACATGCCAACATTAGTACAAAATGACAAACGTTGGCACGCCCCCGGATGCGCTGGCTACCTTTGGAGATACAGGAATGGATTTGGAGAAAGGGAAAAATGGGGAGGGATAGGATGGGAATGGGCTCTAGCACCTCTCACTCACTACCGAACCACGTACAGTCCCGGAACGAGTTGAATGCGCACGGAAGGAATCTGACCGTTTTATGTCACTTGTTTTTAGTGTTGGATTTGGAATGGATTTGGATTTGGGGAGGGATAGGATGGGAATGGGCTCTGGCGAAAATAGTACAGTATAGATGATAAAATATAATATGACCTACACATTTTGCCTTTACCGGTGTGTAAATATTTAAATTAACACGCAATAAGTAAGTAGGTACAACCAATATGAAACGAATAAATACGTCACAATAATTAGAAAAGAAAGAAAGAAAATATATGTATTCGTTATCACAACACCACAAATACATACTATGTATAGTGGATACATTATATAAAGATATAAAATATCTAAATGTGTGTGGCGACAACGAAATGGAACTGGCTCAGCAAACGCTGCAAATATATATACATATATGTACACATATATGCTTACAATTATCTATACATATAATAAAAATGTAACTGATCGCTGTGTGTACATGGAAGATATATAAGAAAAACTATTATTGGGGGCCTTTATCAACGCAATAGAACCCAAAACAATGATTGTTAGAATTTTTGTCTGTTTGTCTGTTTTTTTTTTTTTTTTTTTTATAGATTAGTGGGCGGACGAGCAAGCGGTCCCACGTGATAGTAAGTGTTACCGCCGCCCATGGGCACTTGCAACACCAGGGGGCATGCGGGCGCGCCGCCGACCTTGCAAAATCCTATTCACAGCTCTCTTGAAGAACCCCATATCGTAGCTCAATGGAAAGACCTCTTGAGGCAGTTCGTTCCACAGCCTACGGGTTCGCGGTATAAAATAATTTTTGGACCGAACAGTGCGCGACATCTCCGTATCAAGGAAATGCGGATGGACCGCACTTCTGTGACGGGAGGTGCGGTTGTAGAAACCCGAGGTGGGAATTATATTAAACAGTTCTTCAGAGCATTCCCCATTGTACAGAGACGCAACGTCTCTCCGAATGCTGAGGGATTCTAAACCGCCCGTGAGAGTGGGATCGTCGACAATACGAACAGCACGTCGTTGGATGGAGTCAAATGGGTCCAATTGGTATTTCGGTGCGCCGGCCCAGAGATGAGAGCAGTACTCCATATGGGGCCTTACCTGAGCTTTGTAAAGCATAAGGAGTTGCCCAGGTTTGAAGTACCGCTTCGCTCTGTTCAGCACACCGAGCTTTTTGGAGGCCATTTTGGCCTTATTTTCCAGATGACCCCTAAATTCGACTTTGCTGGAGATGTCGATACCAAGGATCCCGATATTTTCCAAGATCTTAAGAGGTATGCTCTGAAAGCGAGGTGCTACAATAAAAGGGTTTGTCTGTGCGTTTGTGCGCGCTAATCTTAGAAACGGCTTAACCGATTTGGGTGCGGTTTTCACTACTGTATATTATGTTTACTGTACTGTACTGTTATGTTTATTGTAAGCTTCACTTAACATTTAGTGTTCGTTTTATTTCAATCAGTTCATAAATAATAAAGTTATATCAATTTAAAGAATCACGTCGAATAAACACGGTGTTTATAAACTAAAGTCCACGCGGACGAAGTCGCGGGCAACAGCTAGTTGAATCATATAAGTAAGCATTAGTAAAAACAATGTACGGAGACTTTGAATGTGTTTAAGTCTTGTAACTAAAATGTCATTACTTACTTGGCGGAGACTATCTTTGCGTTCAGATCTTGTGCCCGAAATTGTCCGAGAAATCTGAAACAATGGATAAAATATACATGTAGGACGTTTAATAAAGATTTAAAAAAATAGCATTGACAACCGCGATACACGCCGACATCAGTCCAGAATGACAAACGTTGGCATGCTCCCGTTTGCGCCAGCCGCCTACCGTTTGAGATGTAGGAATTGATATGGAGAAAGTGTTGGGAGGCGACAGGAGAGAATAGCATGGGATTGGGGATTGGGCTCTGGCATATCTCACTCACTACCGAAACACGTACGTAGATTGGCGTATAGAATGTAGTGGTAAATGCAAACTTTTTGTTGTTTATGTTTTTTGTTGTTGTTGTTTTGTTGTTTATCTCTCATTTTGAGAAATCGTCTCTATTAGAATCTGTCTCTTTGAAAATCTGTCTTTATGCAAACAAAGCTGTACATCTATAGGACAAAACGTTTAGAAGTCGTAAAACGTCACATACAATTTTTCTCTTAATAAACACGATTGTTTACTGCCGTCATTTGCAACAGTAAAAACAAATATTCGCGATAAATCCTCCAATAAATCACTCGATGATCGTAAATCCAATCAGCGCACGCAAATCGTCATAAACATCGATAGTAGGTAATCGAGACAATCGACGGATTCAATTACGCTGTGTTCGCAATGTGGTGCAAATATACTTTTATCGGGTGGCCGATATCTGCTGACGGATATCTGTGGCACTTGAGTTCGTGCCTCTAATTAATAAGCATATCTTATCGGTGACAGTGTCCGGGGAGCGACAAAATAACAGTGTTGGTATTTTACTTTTTTATTAGTGAAGTAGGCGGACGAGCTGGCGGTCCCACGTGATGGTAAGTGGCCACCGCCGCTCATGGACACCTGCAACACCAGGAGGTATGCGGATACGCCACCGACCTTGCAAAATCCTATTCACAGCTTTCTTGAAGAACGCCTTTCTATCTCTTCTTGGATATTTTTTCTTAGGGCAATTACCCATCCCACCATTCTCTTTGGGTGGATGGTGTGAGATGGGAAGTAAAGAGTATAAATAGTAAAGTATTATAAATAGAACCGGGAGTTTCTTGTATATCATTATACTCTCCACTCGATGAAGCAGGAGTTGATATAATGGGATGGGACGGAATGGGATGAAAAGTGAATATTGGAATATCTCACTCCCAATCTAAACACGTACCTACTTAGTGGTAGTGAGTGGTAATTTGGCCAGTGAAGTGCGCCTAGCGACTGTAATTCTAATAAAACAGTAACAAGAAACCTCTCGAGTTTTATCTGTATACAGATTATGATACACTCTTTATGATTTCATAAAAAGTTCAAACATAATTAAGCTGATCTGGTAAAATATTATTTTTCTCGGATATTTTAGGAGAAGCCGAATATAATAGTGTGCCTAGAAGGGCCTAAACAAGCAATTTGACTATTTTATTATATTCCTGAAAAGATTTTGTGTATTTTATATAGGCGTAGGTTTGAATAATGAAAGAAAATCTCTAACGTTATTTCGAGTACACGAAATTTATTATTTTCACTAAATTACGAACAACAAGCAACCTCAAGCAAAATTAAAATTCAAGTTGTAGGAAATTTTCTAAAGTAAAATAAAACTTGTTTCTAACAGAAATTATATTATTTGTTGTAGGAGACTTCATCAAAAATTCTCAGAGGACTAGGCCTCGATAACAGTAGCTATTGAAGAGCGGCAGCGGCGACCGCAAGTGATAGAAATGCGCGGTGGCGATGTTTCGTTATCAATGTTACACTAAGATACATACTACATACTCACTAAGATACATGCTTACACTTTACCACTAAGATACGAGATGGGAATCTTTAGAACTGTGAACAGAATTCTGACAACTTGCAGCATAATCACATGCCCCATGGAAACCTTCATGGTATTACACCATGCAGGTATTACACCATAGTATTACACCATACAAGTGACCACTTACCATCAGGTGGCGAGCCCGCTCGTCTGTCATCTCTTTTATAAAAAAAAAACAATACTTCGACAAGCACCTCACATGGAGGAAACACATTTTAGCGAAAGACAAACAATTGAGTATGTTATATATTGTTATATGAATATGAGTTATATGTTGTATTGTATGTTATATGAGTATGTTATTGAGTAATTAAGTATGAGTATGTTGCATAAACTATATTGTTTAATCGGCTACAAATCAAAACTGTCATTTGAAAATAAATTGTTATTCTACAAATGCATTTTTTAAATAAAGATTATTTTATCGTATGACATTCAAAAGAGTATATCGATATGATGTACTCTTTTGAATGTCATTGAACCCATTACACCAACATTGAAATACCCCAAAGTTTTTAGTCCAAAATTCTACGTGAATGATCGTGAATGCTCTGTGGTACATGCCAAATATACTTCTGCATAAGGATGTACAAATTCCTACAGTGAAGGAAGTTGCAAAATACTGTCCCTTACTACTACTCTTCTCCACTCTTATTGAAATGTTATACTTCTATAGCAGATCCTATAACTGCTCTTCGCGCCGCTACCGCTCGCCGCGTTGCTGGCACTCGCCGCGCCGCTCTCGCCACTGTTCACGAGGCCTTAGTCTGTACGTCATCCCAAAGATAGGTATTTCATATTTGTGTAACTATGCCACGGACAAAAATTCCATTACATTTGAGCGAGTATTAAAAATTCAGAGGAAAACAAATTGATGAAAGAAAAAAGAAATTCGTATCTTTTAAGATTCCTCCGCAACTTTTCTCACGTAAAACGTAGTATTCCGCCTAGAGATCTGAAGATTTACTATATGATTGATATTTTATGAGGTTGTTGAACCCTGTTGAGTTCAACAACCTTGTACCGAAATATTTATGAGATACATTTTATCGCTTTTCGATATCAAGAAGACCGAAGTCCATCCTGATAGTAGGAACGCAAAATAAAGGGTATATTTCTGTTTTAGAAAAACAAATATTCTTTCGTATATTTCGAGGACTCATCTACCCCATTTGAGAGAGTCTTCTATTCAGCAGTGTCAACACGGTAAACACAGTGTAAACACGTGAACACGTGTAAACAGTGTAAACAACGGTGTAAGCAGTGTAAACACGGATGATGATACGGTTCGGAACTTCCTAAGTCGCCACTAACGCTAGTCGCTCAATGGGCTTTCCATGAGCGCAAAACCGCAATGGCGGCGTGACGTACTCTGAGGCAGTACCACGGTCCCTAGAAACCACTCTAAAAACATAGGTTCTTGGAGTTCTTCTTACGGATAGCCGTATTAGCGTACAGAGGCGAAGCTACAGGAGGAAACGCAGTCCCGGAACTGTTCTTTTGCTGGCCGTAAAGAAGCACAGCAGATGACCACCGGAGGTACAGTTATTTCCCCTAATATTTTCCTGTCAAGTTTAACAACCATTTCCCATCAATTTTATGCATAATTATTAATAGTATTTGGTATCAAAGTGATATTTGCCGCGGGACCGATAACCGATACTGGCTTCGAACGGAGGCCATGTACCGAGTAGCGCAGTGTGAGACGACCGGTCAGCTGGACCGACGACTTAAAGAAGTTCATCGGTACTGGTTCGATTATGAAAGCCGAAGATCGTGTGCGGTAGCGAGCCTTGGGAGAGACATACATCCAGCAGTGGAAAGACATAGAATGATGGTATGGTATTTATGAAGCTACGCTTTACAAAATTATTAAACTCTTACATAGTATTTTTCACGAGAGCCGTAAGACTTCCTTCAAATAACCCCTACAGTCTTTCAGATACACCTTGATAGGATTTTTATAGAAAGTTGCGAATAAGATTAGTAATAAGCTAATAATAACAAGGTCGTAAGCTCACCTGCATCTGCTTTACTTGAAATATTGATTGCTAGAAAAGGACTATAAATTTTAAGATAACTTCGTTACTGCTGAGTAAAAGCGTCCCTTCTTTAGTGCCACCTTCCTGGGTCCTGCGCTGTTTTTAACTATATTCCTCCCTCAACTCTCTTAACGTCATCAATCCACTTTTATCGCTTCAGTTTCCTTCCTTCAGCCACCACTCTGTCTAGATCTTACTCCACCTGCCATCACTCGTCTAGTTAGGTGGCTTTCCACTTGAGTACCATAGTTCTCTTATGAGCATCTTGAACCTTACTACGATGCCGGGTCTCAAGGTTAAGAACCCGATCTTGTAATTTGATGCCAAACATGGCACACTCTATGCTCCGCAACTGGTGTGCCCTGAAACGCCCTGTTTTCTTTATAGAAAGAAAGAGGCAAAGGAGCATACAGTCCACCTGGTGGTAAGTGGATAAATTAGTCCAACATTAGTCCAAAATGACAAATTTTACCACGCCCCCGGATGCGCTGCCTACCTTTGTTGATGGAAGAATGGATGTGGAGAAAGGGTTGGGGAAATGGGAAAGGATAGGATGGCATTGGGCTCTGGCATATCTCATTCACTACTGATACACGTCCGTACATTGGGGAATATGATAAAGTGGGTAATTCAGTACATTTCAAGGTAGTATTCTGTTATTGTTAAGAGTGACAAATTTCCAGCGGCTTTACACATTTTCCAACTTAATCAGTGTTTTGACTTTTTAATTAGTAAATTAGTAAAATGCACGTATTTTTTTTTATTATTTTTTAATTCCTATACTTTTAGTTACATTTTTAGTTCAGTGTGTCGCATGTGAAAAAGGTGGCTGAGCACTGCCCTATGGCTCCCTGCCCTAAATTTAAAAGTCCGAACAACACACTTTGTGTTACGCAAATTGTATAAAAAAGTGCGCAGACATAACGTCAGTGATTTTGCCTTTGTATATCATAAAGGAGATTATAAATAGTTTTATGAATGTCTAGTGGAGCTTGTGTTGAGGAACATCGTTACAGATTTACGAGCGAATTATTATTATATTATTATGTACGAATTATTATAGAGGGGGAGAGTGCACGCTGCAATCAAACAGCCGCTGGGCGCGCTCGACTAGCCACGTTACTCCTCTCTCACAGAAGACTACCTTGAAATGTACTGCATTTCCCACTTTATCTTATTTCCCCAATGTACGTACTGTCCCGGAATGAGCTAAATGCGCGCACGGTGTGAGGTGTGGGGACACGAGCACACCCCCCTCCCAGCCGTCTCGCCGCACTTGTGCCGGCTAGTTAAGTGATGCGCTTGCTCGCTTTCTATTGTTTCTCTTGCTTCATCGATATAACACGTGTTGGGTAGTTTTTTACTACACTTACTTGTTAAAATGAGCGACCAAACCTGTAGACCTATTCTGACTTGTCTGCATCAGGTGTTACAAGTGATGATTGTAGTGACTAATATTCATTCAAAATAATTTGATAGTCTTTTGTGTCTTTTAGTACTTTTAAGTTATTTTTTATTATTATTAATAATGTAATGCGTAGTAGATTTTTGTTGTTATAATATTGTTTTTTTTTATATTGCACTCAATTAGTATTTTTGGTATTTTTTTCTTTTTGTTTTTTAGTAACTTTATTTTTCAAAACTACATATTAAATACCTATTTAAAAACTAAAAATTAAGTATACCTACTTACTATATTATCTAATGTGTGATAAATAATATATAGATTAATCATGAAAGTAAATAAAAATAGTAAAAAATAAGTGATGTTTTTTTATAATTACATAGTCGTGTGTTTCATTTTTGACCGCGATATTTAAATTAAAAATATCGACTTTTACCAATATCGATATACCTATCTTTCACTAAGATCATTGTAGTACAACACTAAAAACAAGTGACATAAAACGGTCACATTCCTTCCGTGCGCATTCAACTCGTTCCGGGACTATACGTGTGAGTGAGTCGGTAGTGAGTGAGTATAGAGTGAGTATAGGTGCTAGAGCCCATTCCCATCCTATCCCTCCTCATTTTCCCCTTTCTCCAAATCCATTCCTGTATCTCCAAAGGTAGGCAGCGCATCCGGGGGCGTGCCAACGTTTGTCATTTTGGACTAATGATGGCACGTATCGCGGATGTCTATGGGCGACAGTATCCATTTACCATCAGGTGGACTGTATGCTCGTCTGCCGCCTTCGACCATAAAAAAAAAGAATTGTATGATAAGTCTACACAGTAAATCAGTTGTGGTTGATACACGGTGAAATTGTAATAAGCATATTTACATTAAAGTATTAACGTATTTTATATTTACTTGTTTGCAACCAGGAGCTGGATGAGAAGAGCTAAAGACCACGTGCGATGGCGGTCCTTGGGAGAGACCTAGCAGTGGAGAGACACAGGCTCGCACGCTCAATAATAAATTGTCCAATTTCCTAATCGGTATGAAATTGAGTTAGCTCTACACACAGACGCATCTTATGACGCCATCTATGAATCTACAATAAAAACTAACGTAAAGATTCCGTTTTATCGACTCACGATAAAATCGATCTCTTTCGGTCCAATGCGTTTTCGTAAGGACCTTTGATAGAACAGTGGCGTATGTGGCTTTGATAGACGTAAGACGCTGTCATCGTGGCCAAGTGTTTGTTTATTTGAATATAGACGGAACAGTATTTACGTGAGTTTACTAGCAAATTCTGAGGTAAGTCTTATTTGAACTTGGGATGTAATTGTAACCTGTTGATTAAATAGGTCTGTTTCCTTTAAAACTGCAGTGAGACTTTCGTGACTTATTACGAATTAAGTCTTCTATTTTTCCTAATAAGAAACATGTAAATTACGACGGGACATTTAGTATCATTCATATTTAAATCAGTTTTTTACAAAAATGATTATTAGATGTAGAGCCGTACTTGGTTATCAGCCTATGTTCCATTAAAGATTTCTAGTATTGTTTTTTTTTATCTCATCAGTCATCGTAATGTATCATTACGATTTTCTCATTATCTTATGGAAAAATGTACAGTAAATCTACTGCCGGACACAGGCCTCTGCCAAAACTCGCCACCACACACAATCTTCGGTTCACATTCAACCACCGCCGGCGAAACATTTTCAAGTTGCCGGTCCACCTGGCTGCAGGACGTCTCACGCTGCGCTTTCCGGTACGTGGTTTCTAACTTGACTCACCCCACTCATCTACCCCATCAGTAATTGATGCTGCTATATATGACCTGTCCATTGTCACTTTAAGGCTCATTTACACAAGGGGAGTTTCTCGAACGGTTAGGTCGAGAATATTGTATACGATTCTTGTATGCTACCAAACTATATTCAATTCATATTTGATATTTCAATATTTGATTGTTTATATCTAGCTATTGACCTATGTTCGAAAACTCTCCGTGTGTATTTACACACTGAGAGTTTTTAGTATGCTGTATCTACCAGCTATGTTATCGCGAATCGCTTCCACATGAAACAAAACAGTATGATTAAAATCATGCTTACGAGTGTAACATAAACCTATGTACAGACAAACATGTTTTATGTTACACAGATTGAAAATATGATTAATCACCAGCTGCTATCGTCACGTGTGAGTGTAGTATAACAGTTAACGAGCGAAGAACTTTGCCCATTTCCCGGCGGATATTTTTATTCCCCCAACCACCGGCTCAGATATCGAGAAAAACCTGTTTAATAGCCTAATGAACAACAACTACCGATAACTATTAGTTTATAAGCTCTTAGGTTTGAGACTAATAAATAGAAAAACTTTCTTGTACCATTTAGAAACAAGTGTTTACGACCTTTACGAGTCCAAACAAACGACGTATAGATTGTCATTATTTGGGTAATTTATTAGGTATTTTTAAAAAGGTAGACACCATTATAACTTTTAAACTACTGAACCAATTTGGCTCATTTTATATAGGACTATACCATAGGATTATTTGACTAATTCAGGATTATCTTTCCAAAACTAAACAAATTTGAATCCGTTTAGAAATGCCCCTGCAAATGTCCACGCAATGGAAATAAATAGATAAACTATGTTTGTACATCAACACTTATTGTACATCAACACATGTAGTCAAAAGACAATTTTCGTAAGTAACATGAAAAGTACAACAGGCAAATTCAGCATATTCAGATGGTCACCCTCAATTAAGATGTAATGTTTTTTTAATTCAAACAGACAGACAGAATTCTCAGAACCTTTCCTGGAAATCAGTTTAAAATTTAATAACCGATCATTCGACTAGCTGCTTTTGGCACATGTTAGTGTGATTCAGCAAAATAACGAGCAGACGTTTCGCTCATTTCCCGGCTTTTACTCGTAATTCGTTCAGTCACTGCCAATACCGGGAATTTCCAGTATAATGGCTGCAAGCAAACAATAGCGGTTATTTGTTGTGGGAATTGAGTATAGATATTATGAGCTGTTAACGATTGCGATTCGAAGTTCGTTTACACACATATTCATTTATTTAGATGTGTACAATTCTATATGAATGTTTGTTTCCAAACACGTAACACGAATTTGTGATATTCACCAAGTTACTCGGCACTTTATGTATGAAACAGCATGCCTATAGAATTCGGCTTCACATGCCATGATTGTTTCACAGAATCGTCAATCGTTCTAGTTTCAAATATAAGCTTTGGCACGAAACGACGACTCGCTTAATAGGAACACTTTTCAAAATATTCGCAGGTTTTTAAGGAGCAAATCTTCTATAAGGGTAGTATTATAGTTATTAAACAGGTATTATATTCTATTAAGTTGTCTTTATGGTTATTTATTTTCTGTCATTCTTTCTGTCTGTTATCTTTATCTCTTCCTTTATGTGCTTGTCTAATAAATGTTCCCTTATTTCTTTATTAGCGATACTCCTCGATTTGCGCGAAACGACTGTGAACGAGAATACACGACACATTGCTTGACAGCTATGAACTAGCCATTCTTCAAACGCATTGTTTTTTTTTGCTCCCGGCCTCTTCGCGAGAGGCGATAAACACAACCTATAAAAATGAGGATGTGCGAATTCATGTTGTTATCAAAGAGATGAAAACAAAGATGTTCGATATATATAGCTTAATCTCTATAGTAACCTGTCCGCTAAAGTACTAAAACCATTCAGAACCCTTCACATTCATTGCGATAAAATAAAGAAATCCTCATGCAAACAAAACTTAATATTTAGTGATAAAAGTAATAAGTTATTTTGGGGCTTTTTGTACGTACGTTTAATTAATTGGAGAAGAAAAAAACAAATGAATAATAATTAAAAACAATTTTCTAAACTTAATACAAAAACAAATAAATGTGCGAGCTTGAGAATATATAATCGGGGCATTCATTTTGGGACAGTCACTTTACTGCTGGTCTCTATCACCCCTTTAACACTTAAGACTTAACATTTAATTTCAATTCCACAGAGTGATTTCAACTATATCAAGATATTTAATTATATCTATTTTTAATAATAGGAAGTAAGTATGCCAGTTGTGATTACAAACTGCTGACAATGCTTACAAAATGTCCATCGGTTAACTCTCAGAGAACAAATACAAGTGCTTTATTATTTATTATCAGGCAAGTGTGTAGTGGCTCTTACGCCGAATTAACTAATTAATAATTTATTATCAGCAAGCTCATTGCTCCACACTTAGCGCTAATTAAACTGTACATATCACGGTCTACTGACTAAATAGAACTGAATTATGAAACACATAACAAACACGCCATCATTATGAGCTATAGATACATAGATCATTGCACTTACGCACATCATTGCACATCATATACGCGAATACATAGTACATTGCAGTTCACAAATATATTATCTATAAGTCAACGTTTTAGGAATACCTATGGAATATCAATAATTCAAATCAAATCATCTATTTGTAATGAGAGTAGTAACAGATGATCATCATCAGATATAAAGCTCATCATATTTGCTACAATTGATATACAAAGATAAATATACAATAATTATAGCATTATTAATACACTTCGAGAAAATAATAAGAATATAAGATAAGACGGGCCACACATTTGAACAAAACTTATACTATGTCAACATTAACATTAATTAATATGTCAATATTAAAATTATGTCATAGCATTCGGTGCTCTAATGTAATGATTAGCATTAGGTGTTCGAGAAACTTATTAAGAGAAATATAAATCTTACTTAAGCATAAGATTTTACTACTCTCATCAAAGTAGGTAGAGTAGGTAAGACCGACAAGGTCCCTTCTTATAAATAAATAACGCAAGGTGGGGTATTTTCTTATTCTATATTACTGTATAATAGTCGCTATAAATTACCTTTATTTTGTGTATCGTATGGAGTAGATTTCAGTTACAAAGTTGAAAAATTTAATTATGATATTATCATATAGGATTGTAATGATTTTGTTATTTGTTCTAAACTCCAAACCAGTCTCTAAAATATCTTCTAAAATTTAACTTTTTTTTATACATCGATGTCTTGTACACAAGAACCTTTGGAAAGAAATAATCTACACGATAGTTATTAATCAAGTTATAAACGACAGACGATCATTACGTTTTACAAATATATACATACAGTCCAGTAGGTCTACAAATATATACAAACAGTAGAAGGAGGCAGACGACCATACAGTCCACTCACAAAAAAGAGTAGGGACCCTTTCTGTGTATTTCCAGAAAGTTCATCCAGGAACCCTGGATGGAAAATGGAGAGGGATAGAATGTATAGAGAAAATGAGGCAACTAATGACAAATATTTTAAGTTATTTAAAATATTTTCACACTAGTAAAATGTTTTCACAAAATTATAAGTGTTTTTTTCCGAATTGCACTTAAAATTTAATGGTTATTATACTTAGCGATCGAAAGATCGAATTTATCCACTGAATATAAATATATCGCTAAAGTAATGCCAGTTTCCAAACTACATTGTTACTCATTTGTTACATTTATATTCCAACATTTAAACTGTTCAGAGTTTATGGCGCTGCGGATCAATTTGTTTCGTCACCTCAACATAAAGTGACCAGACCACCAGTACCGGGATTGCGGTATATACCGGGATTGAGCTGTTGAGTGGCATACATCCGGGTCGCCAGTGATTTAGAGTTGGGTACCACTTGTAAACTATCTCAAATAAGTATATGTTTTTACATTTTAGCGTTTCGTAATCATTTTGTATTGTAAATCATATTTGGCAATATTTGTCTTTAAACAAATGAATGTCCGACCGGGAATCGAATTGTGGACCTATTGCACAGCAGGCAGGGTCCCTACCAACTGCTAACTCCCTGCCAATCGGTAGTCAATATGTAAAAAAAAGAAATATAGAAATAAATAAAACCGAAACAATATTAATGATTTAATATTTCGTGGTTAAAGTATTTACGTAATTGATCTTAGGTGAATAAATAATCGTTTATCGCCACCGGAACTGGGATTTCTTTGTTAATCGTGACAGTAAAATTTTATTTATACCACTGATATCACTTATGTAGCTATTTTTTTTATGTACGAAAGCGGCAGACGAGCATACAATCCACCTGATGGTATGTGGATACTGTCGCCCATAGACAGTATACATGCCATACATATACATGCCATATACATGCCATACAGTATACATGACGCGATACATGCCAACGTCAGTCTAAAATGACAAATGTGGGCACGCTCCCGGATGCGCTGCCTACCTTTGAAGCTACAGGAATGGATTTGGAGAGAGGGTTGGGAATATGAGAAGGGATAGGTAGGGAATTGACTCTGCTGGCACATCTCACTCACTACCGAAACACATACGTATATTAGGGAAATAAGATAAAGTGGGAAATGTAGTACATTTCAAGGTAGTCTTCTGTGAGAGAGGGGTAACGTAGCCCGTCGAGCTCGCCCAGCGGCTGTTGGATTGCAGCGTGCCCTCTCCCCCTCAATAAACCGAAACAACTACATACGTTAGCTACACAGTTTAGTTACAAAGAAATGTCTATGTATGTATTTTGGTTGATCACTCATTTTCATCCAGACAGAGAGTCCGAAATTTCACTCATATTGTCATGAGAATAGTAAATAATAATTAGTATTTTTATGGTCATAGCTATATATGTAAGTGTAAATGTATGATGTGAGTGCCACCAAAAGGTTACGTTAAAGTTTCTTTTATAATCTCTCTACACATGACTCAGCTTGTTAGCAGATATCACGTGCTACATACAGCCTGGATATAGTTCTGCAGAAAAAGTACCAAAACAAGTGTTTCGATCAAAGTTGTAGACCTTTTTGAACCCTATCCAATGACAAAATAGTCTGTCTATGGAGATTCCGAATTTCTTTTTGGAGTTTTTGACACGGTCTCAATTTTGGAACCACAGACCAATTATAGCCTAAAGAATATGCATCTGCAATAAATTATTAAAAAAAAAAATCCAACCAATCTAGCGATGTTCTAGGGTGTGTATCAGGGGATTATTTTTACTTAGCGACGAAAAATAATGCCCTCTTCAACGAAATTGCATGAACTGCTTTTTTCACGCAAAAAAATAACCTACCCAAAGCTCTCTTACTTGATTGAGTTTGCGCTGAGTTGGCCATATTTAAATGACCTATTTGGTCATATCTGTTTCTTACATGCGGCGTCCATAGAATAATTGGTCCATATTTGGACATCGATTTGAGACAATGTGCTCATGCACCAGACAATGTGCATGTCCAGCGATGGATACTGAAAGGGCTGATTGCATAGTTTTAGGTTTTAATGGGTGTTGAAAAACTATAGATATATGTAACACTATAACTTGCGGCGCATGCGTACAATATCATAACTTTTTATTCAAAAACTAGCGACCCGCCCTCGCTTCGCTTGGGTTTATAAGCTTTTTTTTTCAAAATTTCAAAATAAAATATAGCCTATGTGTTATTCTGATGTATGAGCTATATTATTGTAAAGTTTCATTAAAATCCATTGAGTAGTTTTTGCGTGAAAGAGTAACAAACATCCATACATCCATCCTCACAAACTTTCGCATTTATAATATTAAATAGGATTAGCTGTGACCGAGATTATTTACAAGCGGAATTTTAGTTTTTAAACTGTAAATTGAGATATCTTTTCTTTCAGTCAGCCGATTTCGATGAAACAATACCTATTCGAAGCGCCAAGCTAAGCTTAATTAACCTGTGGAAACCCCATGAAAATCCGTTCAGTAGTTTTGGAGATTAGCGTGTCCGAACAGACAAACAGACAGACGACTGACAAAAATTTTCAAAATCGTATTTTTATATTATGACACTCTTCCTTCATCGCCCCCAATCAGTTTTTGGTAAATATATTCAATCTACAAACACGCTGGCTCTACAGTTTAATTATATTTATATATAAATTAAATAGGAATATTACAATAAAAAAAAATAATGCATTCTAAATATTGCATAACGCAATTCATAAATTAGGACACAGTTTAATGTTCTACATATTCATTGATATTACGAGTATAATAAGATTTAGTGTTTAATTTGTTTTTAAATAGTGACAGATTCAAATGTCGTATGTCGTCTGATAAATAATTTATTGTATAATTTAGTAGCTGTTAATGTGAGAAATATAAATGTGATAAGCTCAAATTAATTTTAATTGTTTATTTGCCAGAACACAGGTAAACACAGGTAAATGTTAAAGTTAAATACATTGCCTAACATGTTCTGCCTTAATAGGCATGCAAAGGTTTTTCGTCAAACTTATGCATTATAGGAATAATACTCGTAATAATAAAAAATATGTATTTAAGACACATTTTCTATACGGTAATTGTCACTTATAATGTTTACAAAATATAAAATCTATAAATAGGTATTTTATAAGGACAATGCGTGCTGACATCTGTACTAGAATACTCTGTTTTACAGCTGTCAGCTACTTCCCTTACATTCTTAGTACTAAGTTATAGCTATTTGAGAAAACAGTTTAATCGGGTGGTAATTATTGTGTATTATATCTACATTGTGTGTATTTTATGTACGTAAATGTGTGGGAATGTCGTTTTAGATATACGACTTTCTAAATTATCGACGACTTTTCGACTTTCTAAATTTTAAAATTGACTCTAGTCAATAACGTTTGTAATTGAGTGTGAAATGATGTATGTATGTGTGTGTGAATAAGAGTTACAGATGCTGAAAATGTTAAGTATAGGCTGTTGAATGTCAGAAATTAATTGTAATTACAAATATATCATATGTCAAGATAATTACAGATTCAAATGTCATGATGAATTCACATTATAATTAAATATATCATTGATTATATAAAATCGTTTCATTTTTTAAGCAATTATTCAATATTCTTTTAAATGTTTTTTTTTTCTGTGAGGTCTTTTATTTCTTTGGGTAGCGAGTTATACATATGGCATAGCTCTGTAATAAAAAGTATATCTTGTACAAAGTAGATACAAGTATTACTTGTACAAGTAATTACACCCCCAACTGTCCACCATAAAAAACTAGTACGCCACACTAGAACGATCGCACCGTTTATTTTGCACTCGAGTGCAGCCTTCTTGGTGCAGAGGGACTTTATGCCCCGGAAAGATAATGGATGTCTTACAGAGTTACAGCTCACGGGATTGGGGGTCATTGAACTCTGTTATATACGGTGTGTTTGTATGGTTAATGGTATATGGTATGGACGAAATATAAAATACAGTGGTATATAAAAATATATACATACAGCTCAGTATGTAAAATGTCGCATGCTGTGATGTGCTGGGCTACTGGCGTTGATTTTCAGCGTACATTTACCCCATTATTAGAATGATATTGCATGTTGTTATATACAATTGTTAATGGCATAGTTTCAACGAAAGTCTTTGAAAACAATAACAACCGGTTTTATAGGGACATAAACTATAAAACCGGTTCGACATTTTCGGCCATTTATTCCTGTATGTAATGTTTCTCGTAATAATCCCGTTATTACAATGTATCACTCTTGCCATGAACTGTCAAGGAAAGACAACATGCCTGATATCTTAATTCGTCATTGGGTTTATTCAGATGCAATGTCCTGAAAATTCTGTAGTTTTGATAACTGTATTTATCTATTTAAACCGGTCTTAACGCGAATGTTTACCTTATTTATTTTACTCGACGTTGCGGTTGGGTTGCACCAACCATGGTCACGAGCTGACTGCAGAGGCGGGTAGTCCACGCTGAGAGTTGCACGACCATGGTTGGTGCAACCCAAACGAAATGTCGAGTGAAATAAATAAGGTAAACATTCAGGTTTAGACCCATTTAAATAGATAATTTAAGACCCCTTTAAATAGATAAATTAAGACCCGTTTAAATAGATAAATTAAGACCCGAGTAAATAGATAAATTAAGACCCGTTTAAATGTGTGAAAACGCAAAAATCTCAAAAGTTTTGATAACTAATCTGATTTGTATTATGCTTTTTTAAAAGTTATTGTATTACTTTTCTCTTTAAAATTTTTGTTTACATTACTTTTTACAAAAATAAATTCTGTATGCTGTACATTATTACGAATTTTGGATAGTAGTCATTTGTTTCATGTCAGTCAGTCAGTCAGTCAATCATCAGTCAGTAGTCATGTTTGATTACGATTAATTTTCTTACACGTATTGCCAAAATTTTTCTGTGTGCTTTATAAATAAATAAATAAAAAAATCCTTCCAACATGCTCTATATATGAGTAGTCGCATTTGTCATTTAAAATATCCATGTGTACAACTAAAGTTTAAATTTCTTTAACTTTTTATTTTATTTGTCATATCAAATACCTACTATTGGGGAAGCTCCTCTGTGCATCCATTCAAAGGATTTTAACCTACAACAAAAACTTGTGGATCAATCTAGCATTTTAGAGAGTAGGTACATGTGAAATCTACTAGGTCGATTTTTAAGTAGATATATTTTTAGTGGGCGTTACATTATTTGAATTTGAACTTTCCCAGACATTTTATAAGACTCACCTCATTTATTGATGTAAAGCAAATTACTACAACATAGATATATTTCTGTAAAATTAATATGTCTGTTTATGTAAAAAAGCACAAATAATAAGTTGTAACACATTTCGGTTGAAAAACTACATATATCCCATAGTATTACTGAAGGCGTTTGGTAATCAATTATCTCTGTACTTTACGTCATCATATACTGAGATATAAGGCTAAACTAATTACGAGTACATCTCTTCCCGCGAGTGTGGTAAAAGGTTACTATATTTGTTACCTTATTTATTTTATTAACATACAGAGAATTCTATCAAATGAAAATTGAGTCCAAAAAATCGGTTGGTTTGTCTTGTACGCCCAGATTCAACGGTCTGCACAATTCTATTTTTAAACATTGTAGTGTACTATAGCCTAATAATTAGATATATGTTTGCTTATACATCATTTAACATAAATAACCTGAATGCTAATATATTTTTTATCGCGACATTTAAGTGGGTATATTTCCGTGATACGTATATTTTATATATAGAGTGTATTTATATATATTGTGTACTAAGGAATAACAAAGCGATTATCACAAGCCTTGAGGATCTATACCACCTCTACAAGAGTGGACGCGTTTGGCCAGGGCGTGGCGGTTTAAGGACACGGGTCTCCTATTGCGATGTCGAGTGCATTGGGAGACCCGTGTCCAGGACTGGACGATGAAAGGGTAAGGTTATGATTAGGGTTGACTCAACGGGACCACTAATAAAAAAGAAAACAATTGAAGGTCGTATAGGTTGGTAGGCTAAATACAGTTATATACTTCATTCTATGTTAACACAAGAAAGATTAACTAATTTAAATTTCTAATTAGCATTTTAGCAACGCAATTAATGTTACCGAGCATTAACATCGACGACTTCATTAACGTTTCAGAAACCAGTGATTAAAATATACGCCAATTTTGGCCTAAAATACCTATGTCATTTATAAATCGGGTCTTATAAATTTAAATGGTTTTGTTTACCTTTTGTTATATTATTATTACAAAAGTGTTAACAATACAGTAAATAAATAACTAATGCAAATGAATAGGGCACCTGAAGTATTAAGAGAAAGTTTCTAGGCAGCTTATTGAGTAGAAATAAAATTATGTCGTTGAAGGAATGTATCTCTTGTCATATAATAAAAAGGCTTGTATTTAAACGGACAGCAAATTATGATCAACAAAACAAGGGGGAGAGTGCACGCTGCAATTCAACAGCCGCTGGGCCCCACGTTACCCCTCTCTCACAGAATACTACCTTGAAATGTACTGCATTTCCCACTTTATGTATGTACCAATGTATGTAGTGTTTCGGTAGTGAGTGAGATATGCCAGAGCCCATTCCCATCCTATCCCTTCCCACGTCCCCAACCCTTTATTGTCACCTCCAAATCCATTCTTTCATCAACAAAGGTAGACAGCGCATCCGGGAGTTTGCCAAAGTTTGTCATTTTGGACTAATGTTGGCATGTATCGCGGATGTCTATGGGCGACAGTATCCATTTACCATCAGGTGAACTGTATGCTCGTTTGCCACCTTCTTTCTATAAAAAAAAAACTATTTTTGAATAACTGAAATAAACAATTTTGAATTTCTACGACTGTCAACACAAAGTCGACGAACTTTGCGGAACTCTCATACATTTATCATCACCCGAGAACCTAAACCATTTTTAAATTTGCTGCCGAATACAGTATAAGGAAAGTATAGTTTAGCAGACGTCATTTTGTATATTTTTTTATATGTGGTTTAAAAGAAATCACAAATACATTGAAGACGATCGCTTCTGGGAATAGAAATTTTGATCATTTATCGCAATACTTATTTCTTCAAAATACCTAAATCTATTTTGTTAAAAAAAAGTATAAGATTACTAAAAATAGACCACAACAAAATACACATCACACAAAAAGGTTTTGTGAAAACAAAACATAAAAGCTTGATATATTCTTTGTTTCCCTGATTTAGGGCGTAACAAGAACATTGATTTATTACGAAGAACCCATTTAGTTAAGTATTCTTTAGGCTTTATTCCAAAACATAATGAAGACATAAACTCTTAGATTTTTAGTCTTTATCTGTGCACTATTGGATTCAGACTTCCCACAAGGCTCGCGCCACCACACGCTTTCTCACCTAATCACTACCGGTGACTTCTTCAAGTCACCCCTAGCCATAGAGCGTTCCACGCGTCTCCTGATATACGGTGTCTACTCGAAGATAAATAGAAACGAAATTAGAAAATTTATTTCATCTTCTCAAGAGATCGCTAACAAAAAAAAAAACTAACAAGAATCGAATACGCATTGTTAGATACTGGGTTTTTAAATAATAAATACGTTGCGCTTAAAACACTATATTAACTTTTAAACAATTTAAATTGCATTAACGTATATGTAACGATCGTTGGAGCAGATTCTAAGTAAGAAAAAACCTTTTTTAGGCAATGACAGTTTTTTCACGTAAACCGCTGATTGGTCGAATCCTTAACGACTCTCAGTGTTGCCAAGTCTGGACATGCCCCCGGCCTTGGAAGCACTGGCATCCAACATCCCCTCTTCTGAGTCTTCACAATGTTCAACCATTATAATATGTTCTAGCAATGACCTTTTTAAAACGTACACCATAGAAACTTTCTTCAAGTTCGTTATTGTTATACGTTCCCCCTTATCGTAAAAATTAAACAACCAAATAGAACTGAGCTGTCTATCTATGTATGCCTAAGGCCATCGATCTCAGTACAAGCTGCTGATGTTTTACGTTAAGTCTGAAGCCATGCCTGCTACGAGTTTTTGGATTGGTCTTTTGTAACTAAAGTTCTTTTGTAACTAATTGGTAACTAAAGAGATTGGCAGGTCATGTATGCCGCAGGATCGATGACCGATAGAGTAGACGAGTCCTCAAATGCAGATCACGTACCGGGATACGTAGCCGGCTCCGGGCTACGGTGGAATGACGACTTGAAGAAAGTCGACGATAGTGGCTGGATGAAAAGAGCAAAATACCGCATTTGATGACGGCCCTTAACATAAGGGCCTATAACGTAAGAATAGAAGTCGCGATAATAGCCCACGGTTTCGCATCGTATCATACAAGCCGGTCAGTCAGGGCCGCGCTGCGCCGTCAGATGCCACGCGCTCGATACATTGCCACCTTTTTATAAAACTTTAGTAAAAAAAAACGATTTCATATTTTTTAAAAGTGGTTAAACGTTTCAATCAATAACTATACAATTTACCTAATTAACATAATAAGTATTCGGATATAATAAATTATTAAATAAGTAACAGCCCTTATGGGATCCGTGCGCGACAGAGGGATGTTACATGCTGTATGTATGTGTATGTGTATGAGGCTGTATGTGTTTATTTCGCGGCTTTTAAGACACGCATAAAGGAGCTATATGGTATAGCAGCGGAGAGACACACACTGCTGGTATGTTATGGTAAAGTATAGCATTTATTCAATGCCAAAGTGTATATTGTATTGGGTCATAAAGTATTATAAATTGCGTTTCGCGTGGAATTAAAACTTTTAATCAGTTGCGCGAGTTTCCGACACCCACACTATCATTATTTGTATAAAACTTTCACACCTGCAACATATGTTATCACTTTGATTCTACATCAGTGTTGCCAGATTTTTTTTCGACCAAGGCGGGATTTTTAATATTTCAAAGTAAAAAAAGCGGGATTCATTTGATAAAAGCTGGACATAATAAAAAAAAAACAAAGTAATTTAGTACAATATTTATTAGATCAGTGAGTTCAAACTATTTTTTGTATGAGTAATAGTAATGGTCGATAAAATAGATCGAATTCGAAAAGAGCGTGATTTTCAGCGTCTTACGCGGCATTGTATTTTACGTTTCAAAAAGCGGGACGTCTGGCAACACTGTTCTACATGTACTCATAATATTTATATCTCATATATAATCTAAGAACATATATCTGGTTACTACGAGTCAAGTTTAATAATATACCTAAATTGATGAAAACAAAAGTATTTTAGGGAATAAATCAAAAATTACAAGCATGTTTTCAATAAAATTTTGTTGTTCCATTTAAAACTTTAGTAGCGCTCATTATTCAGTACAGTAAAGGGTAATGACCCGGCGCCTAGGCAATCGCGGCGCGGTCGACGTACGTAGAATGTAACTGTGCGTAGAATAAACGGTGTAATTACTAGAAATTAACAATAACTTTCGAAAAAAAACCTATTTAAAACTGAAAGAATCGACTCTACTCTCGATAGTTAACAACCCACTTTCATCTTTTACATTACATCGGTGAAACGTTGTTTAATGCAATTTTTCAAAATGAAGAGAAAAAAAACAAAGAGATAAAAATCCTCGTTTACGATGTTTTGAACATGCCGATGGTCGTAGTTTTAGAGATATCATAACTGATTTGCAGATCAAAACAAAAACTCCCTCAACTTTTTACGATTCAACGTGGCATTTGTTTACCACACAAACGTCAAGTGTAAAAACCTGGGAAAATAGCCTTCGGATACGAGCAAAGAATCTTAAAAAGGCAGGTACTTACGCATTTAATTAGGTAAACGACAAATGGGACGACGCAAATAAGAACGGTTGATTATTCATGCTCCGAGCGAGCGATTAAAAGTCTCAACAAATTGCTTTCAACTGACGAAACCTTCAACCAGCCACCACAATGAACACTAGTAACTAGTGAGGTATCTTAAAAAGAAAGCCAAAATTAGTGTCACATACGCTAACGCACTATACTAAACGCACTTTATTATTTATATTACTTTATATTACTAAACGCGTCGATTATTTTTAAGGCCCGTCTCACCACCTTCTGATAAGGTATCAGTGTATAATTTTTTCACTCCTGATGAAGTAACTGTTAACTATATGCTAGATAATGTATCTGCTAATTAAATCTAGCTGACACTGACTTTTTGGTTTTGTTCTATTGTTTCAAGGGGGACAGAGCCTGCTGCAATCCCACAGCGGCTGGGTGCGCCCGATGGGTCGAGTACCATGTACTATTCGTAAGTGGTTAAAATTTTCCAGAACTCATGTTCATATCCCATCCTTTCCTGTCCCAATAAGTAGAGAACATAATGAGATAAATAAAGGAACCTTCTTAGCCCGTTATAGCCACACTCATCTCACGCTATCTCCACTCCCTCAAGGAGGAATAGGAAATGCAATGGAATGGTGAAAACTCGTTGTTTCGTTATACTTTCTCTTCCTCATTCTTCTCAAATCTCTTTCCAAATCCTCCCTTAAATCTCCAAAGGTAGATAGCACATTCGGGAGCGCGCCAACGTTTCTCATTCTGAATTAAAGTTGGACATGTATCACAGATGTCAATGAGCAACAATATTTACTTACCACCAGCTTCTCCATTTACTTTCTTTCCATACAAAAATGTATATTCTAGTATATCTAGAGGTTGTTAAAACTATGTATCACTTTGTAAAGATTCATATTGTGTTTCTGTGCACCCTGCACTGGCACCCACTTCAAAAACACCCCGTTATTTATTTGATTACCACTCGCTTGGTGAGCGGCCAAACTTTTACTTTATTATTCTGTTTGTTGTTCTTTTTAGTTTTCGCATTTAAACTCGACGGAACTTTAAATATAAAGCATGAACCAGAGTGCATTAGAGTAAGTTGGCAGAACAGGCGTTTTTTAATGTAAGTTTATTCGTGTGAATCAAAAATTAAGTTCCGAAACTAAAATCCGAATACGCAAGAGTTCTAATAAGTTTTAGGTTCTTCACAAAGAAGGGCGCCTTTATTATATTAAAAGGCTAAAGGTGATCTGATATGCATAGGTCTTTAGATCTCTCAATTCTCTTGTTAGGACCATGGACCATAAATTTATTTTATAAAAAAAATATTTTAGATAATTTTTATGAACGTTTTTTTTTTGTTACGAGGTACGCACGCGTCCTGTATTTGCATTTTGCATCATGGAAGACAAAGAAAAACAACAGACGGTTGCCATTTGAAATTAGTTATGCAGAATATAAATATGCGGCGTTTTGCTTCCAGCCAGCATGGTGGCTAGCAATGGAGTTCGCGTATTGCGGTTCATACACTCCAGAAGATAGGAAAAAAATTAGATTTCCTGATTTGTGCTAGCATTTAAATTTAGACGTATATTATTAGAAGTACTGAACCATAATATACCATATAGTCCCCTCCCAAGGACCGCCACCACACACGGTCTACTGCTCTTCTCTTTCAGCCACTACCAGCGACTTTCTAAAAGTCGTCAGACCACGTGACCCGAGGGCATCTCAATCTACGTTTCGAGGACACGCCTCCTCCATCGGTAATCGGTACCTAATGCGGCCTTATGCGACATATACGGCCGGCCTACCTCCACTGCCACTTCAGCTTGCTGATTCCTTGAGCTATATCGGCAACTCTGAACTTATTAAGTCTCTAGATGAGCAACTGAATAGTACTCGAACGTGTTTCTCCTTTTCCTTAGCAAATTAAACCAATAAAAGTTAATCATTATACGATTCACGTTAAAGGAAACTTAAATTGTTTTGTCTCGTATTACAGCTGCTTACAAATCGCATTATTGTTGGATACAACAAAGGTTTTTTTTTTTCATTTCCTCTACAGTTTAATTGTAAGCAAAAAACATCCCTTTTTCGAGTTAATCATTTTCTTTTAATTTTGTGTATAAACCGGCTTTACGGTATCAGCTTACAACGTCCCACTGGTAGGTGCAATTACACTTACAATTACAATGGGGTTTCGGGCCGTAATCCACGTCGGGACCCAGTACGGATTGGTGTTATTTTCAGTGGTATTCTCAGGTTGATTTTGAAGAAATAAGTATTGAATAGGTAAACTAGACAAAGTCCAGCTAGCGCCGTAGCTCATCTTTAGTTACTTTTATTTTCTCACTAGCTGTTGCCCGCGACTTCATCCGCGTGGACTTTAGTTTATAAACACCGTCTTTATTCGACGTGATTCTTTAAATTGATATAACTTTTTTATTTATGAACTCATTGAAATAAAACGAACACTAAATGTTAAGTGAAGCTTACCACAATACATTTGTGAAAACCGCACCCAAATCGGTTAAGACGTTTCTAAGATTAGCGCGTACAAACGCACAGACAAACAAACAAACAGATAAACAGACAAAAATTCTAACAATCATTGTTTTGGGCTCCGTGTTCCATGTACAGACAGCGATCAGTTACATTTTTATTATATGTATATGTATAGATATAGATTACAAAATAATATCTTATCTTTACGCATCTTACAGAGGAGTCCCTAGAAGCTACCAACCAGATTTCTTTGATATCTTTTGTATATCTGTCAGCACTAAGACATTAGTGATCTCTTTGATATTACTAAGATAATCACTAAGTGATATTAAGAGAGATCGATCTATAGGAATGATTTCAATGCAGTTTTTACTGCGATGATAATGAATGAGATATTTAAACAATATATTTTTAAAATAACTATTTCATTATATTATGATGGTTAATGTATACATTTGCTACGCGTCAACTTTGATCTCTCCACATTACGATTATGTTATAGTATCCAATGTCTATGTAGCGATTTCACTACTTATTTCAACTGAGGACAATTATCTATGGTTCATTAAACCCGAGCAGGTACTGTTTGTATTGCTAATGAAGACGCTGTATTTGATCTTATTAACATACAAATGTTAGTAAGTTACTGCCATTATATGGCTTATCTTGTTTAATTTAATTTAAGAGGGTTAAGTGGATCCTAATTAATCCACAGATTTTAACGTACATTTTGTGCCAGTTTCTCAATGAGGAAAGTTTGATACATACTCCGACAAAAAGCCACATTTTGTAAACACAAGGAATTAAGAAAATAGAAAGTAAATTTTCTTTATAGTATACAACAGATAAAAATACAACATAATACAAAAATACAAAATATTAATTACGCTATAATATTATAATATAATATTACGCTTAAAGTAGTCTCTTCCAGACAACCTTTGGATTAGCATACAGCATAACGTCACTTGATGGCAAGTGGATACTGTCGCCCATAGACATCCGCGATACATGTCAACAATAGTCCAGAATTACAATAGAATTTATTAGAATTATTGACACGCCCCCGGATGCGCTGCCTACCTTTGGAGATATAGGAATGGATTTGGAGAAAGGATTGGGAAAATGGGGAGGGATAGAATAGTAATGGGCTCTGGAACATCTTACTCACTACACAAACACGTACGTACATTTGGGAAATAATATAAAGTGGGAAATGCTTTAAAGGTAGTCATTTAACATTTTAAACATTTTAAGGTAGTCTTCTGTGAGAGAGGGGTGGCGTTTGAGTAAAAACGGGCTGAATAAAAGATATAGGTACTATTGACTGTACTCTCGATGCCGTACAACCTATTTTCAGTTTTTGCGTTAATTCAATGACACATTGTATACTCTAACATCATTGCGCCACAGAATCACTACTAGTTTTGACATGTTATATTTAGAAGTATCATCACTCATCATCAAAACGGGCGTATGTCTCTTCCAATTACTGAATGTAGGTCACTAAACATTCCAGTATAATTCCTACTTCATCAAAATTGTTGAAAATTGAGATCGAGATAAATTGTTTACCCCGACTGTAATAATAATCGTACGTCTCCATTTAGCAGGCGAATATCTTGGAGATTGGAGTACATCTATGCTTAACTTAATTATAACAAAAGGTCGATTGTTCTCCACATTTGTGGGATAGGAAGGGCGCATGCACGCTGCAATCCCATAACCCCTCGGTGCACTCGACTGGTCACGTTACCCTTCACCCACCTAATATAACCGTAAAATGTACTACTTTTCCACTTTAACTTATTCTTCTAATATCTTCTTCTTCTTCTTTTCAGCCCTTGGACGTCCACTGCTGGACATAGGCCTCCCCCATTGTCCGCCATTTAGACCTATCGGCAGCGACCTGCATCCAGCGGGTGCCCGCAACCTTTATGAGGTCGTCTGTCCATCTAGCAGATGGACGTCCTCGGCTTCGTCCGCCAGTACGTGGTCTCCATTCGAGAACCCTTTTCTAATATACCATACGTTAAATTGGGAAATAGGATGAAGTGGGAAACTAACGTGATTCGGTAGCGAGTGATCTCACGTTATACTACCATGTCCCTGCTAGAGTTTATTTCAGCGGCGGTGACCACTGACTATCTCGTGGGCCTCCCATCTGTTTGCTACCTCTTCTATAAACGAAAATATTTTCCTATTTTTTATCGAGGTGAATTATATTAATATCCCATAAATTACTTGTCACAATCTGTTTTCTATCAAGTCGTATACAGAAAATGTCTGTTACAGGTTTTATATGTTAGTGTTACTGGTTTTAACATGAACTCGTCTAGAAATTTTTTACATTTTTTTGTAGAAAAAACAAAAACAACCACTTAATATTTATATTACATTTTGCACCACTGCATCTGTTCCCGTGGGTAACCTAAAGAGCAACTAAGGAATAACAAAGCGGTTACAATAAGCCCTGTGGAACTACTCCGCCTCTAAAACAGTAGACTCGCCAATCCATTTGGCGAGCGTGGCGTTTTAAGGCCACTGATTCCTCATGCACATAATAATTTGCTTGAGGTGGCCCGTATCCAGCAGTGTATACTATAAGGGCTGGTTACATAACTGTTATGTGTATAACTCGTTTGTATTTACTGTAGGTACTAACCGGTAGTTGAGTTAAAACAGTAATGCAAAAACACATTTTCCATTAAAAAAAATGATTACAACAGTTTAGATTTAAAATGGGCTAACTGTGAAGTGTTGACGCCGAAACGTCGACCTACTTATGGTCACTTAGCTTAGATTATTATTACACACGCCATGTGTACGCCATGATGTCAGAAATGTACGTGTCTAAACCCTCGACCAACCGGATCAGTGCAATATTCACATAATAAGTATGCCACGTACAATGTCACTGAAATAACGAAAAAGCCGAAAATAGGTTGTATTGAGAATAGGATCGATTCTACCAGTTTTTACAACCTATATTTTTTCATAATTGTACCATTTCTAGTATACCTTTTAATAATAATACTCTTTAGTGTGTACACAACAAACAAAAACAAAATATACACATCCATAAGACACAATCGGTGAATTTATCGCTTAAGCGATCTCTTCCAGGCAACCATACGACAGAAAGATGATTGAAGAAATAAAGTTAGTGCAAGCAGTTTGAATATATATATATCAATAAAATAAAAAACTAAATACATAAAAAATAATATACAATATACTAAACACTAATAATACACAGATACTATAACACACAAGTATAAACTACATAAACATATTATTACTAAACTATACATCTACAAGTAGTTACCGGAGTATTGACGGCAAACACAAATGACAGGTTGTACGAAGTGAAATACGATCTAAAGTAAAACGTGAATAATTATGAAGTGGAAGTAAGAGATGAAAACGCGCTCAAATCAAGGGAGCTAAGTAGTGTTCCTTAACTTGTTTTTTAAACATAGCCAGGGTCTGAACTCGTTTTATAGTTACAGATGAGGAATTCCACAATCTGACAGCCTGCACAGTCAGGAAATAGGAATAGAAGCTAGAAGTCTGAGACGGAGTTTTTAGTATCAGTTTTTTCAGAAGAACGTAGATTAAAACACAAAGAAGATCTTTTATTCTTCGCCTCATGCAGTTATGCAGAATAAATACACTAATTTTTTTATGACCGAAGGCGGCAGGCGAGCATATAGTCCACCTGATGGTAAGTGGATACTGTCGCCCATAGACATCCGCGATACATGCCAACATTAGTCCGAAATAACGAACGTTTGCACGCCCCCGGATGCGCTGCCTCTGCCTTTGGAAGTATAGAAATGGATTTGGAGAAAATATTGGGAAAATGGAGAGGGATAGGATGGGAATGGGCTCTGGCACATCTCACTCACTACCGCAATACGTACGTACATTAGTGAAATGAGACATAGTGGGAATGCAGTACATTTCAAGATAGGCTTCTGTGAGAGAGGGGTAACGTGGAGTCCAGCGACTATTGAATTGCAGCGTGCACTCTCTCCCTGACAAACTAACTAACGACTAACTAACTAGTCCCAATTAACGATCGAGACGGGCCTACGCGCCTGGTCTCGCTACCCTGTACAGAGGGTATGTACCTGTACGCTACCCTGTACTAACGTTTTAGTTAGAAAAACAAAACTTTACATGTTTCAAACATTTGATTTATTGCCTAAAATAATTTTATTTTTCACTAGAACGATTTTATATATTTTAAGTTAGTTAACCTGTTTCAAGTTTTTCGTTATTTTGATGACATCGTATAATTTACGAATTGATATGATATATATATTTCATAGACTTATTCTTATATTTCATACCTGCACTAAATTAACACTAAATTTATTTCAACGTTAATTTGTAATATAATTATGATATATAATATGAGTGTATGTTGGGTATTTATGTTGTTATATTTGTATTAAGTATATAGACAACTAGCGGCCCGCCCTCGCTTCGCTTCGGTTTATAAGTTTTTATTTTTTCAAAATTTTTTATTCAAAATTTCAAAATAAAATGTAGCTTCTTATATGTGAAAGAATTTTTGAAATCTGTTCAGTAGATCCAGAGATTACCCCCAACATACCCACAAACACACAATTTTACCTCTTTGCATATTAGTATAGGTATAGACAGATTAATAATGTTATAATAATTAAAAATATTTTTATTATATTGTAAGTATATTGACTTAAATATATATATATATATATATATATAGTTTACTCGAAGTCTAAAATTAAATAAATCATATTAATGTGACTTCTATTATTCGTAAATCTTGTTATGTTTCATTGAAGGCATTAATAGTGAATGAATGACTTATGAACATGAATGACTTATACAAAGAACTAGTAAGTTAACGGTATAAATGTAATACATTTCTATCGAAGGGTAACATTTTCCTCGTGGATAATAATAATCTACTCCCTAAGCTACTTTGTGTGATTGTATTTTATTCATACGATCTTCAATAGCTACACCGATATATGGATTATGGACGGTTTCATACCATCAGTGTACGAGATTTTATTGAAAAATATTGAATACTTTTATATAGAAACCCTTTGAAAATATTCAATATACAATTGAATATCAACTTCTTTACACTCCAAAATTTAATATACGTTGCAATCATGTCGTTGCAAATTTATCGTTTTCTATTTATTAGTATTTCTGAGTTCCTTGACATAATTTATTTTGATATTGTGAAAAAGAGAAAACACTTGGAATAGAATATAATTATTATTTATTTCGTTTTCAAAACACAATTCCCGATACAACAGTAATAAATTACAGTAATTTATGAAAACGAAAACCATCTGATTGTAGCTGACAATTAGCGCGCTTTTTGGTGTTACGAGTATATTCTCAGCTAGAGGACCTTTTGTTGGCATTTAGATTAATATTTGTTTTGTGGTATCTTATGGTGTGTACATATAAATGCTACTTACTTATACTCCCTATTTCTCATCTTTATCATTACTTTTTTTCAAATGTTTATTCCTAAAACTCCAAAAATAGGAAGCGCAACTGTGGACGACAATAACTGTTTACCATCAGTTGAAACTGTATGCTCGTGCTGCCATCTTTTTTATATATTTTATTTTTATTCTGCTGCAAAAGGGAAAGAATGTTACGAACTTTTTGCTGCGATGTTTTTCATATAATGCTTTTGTTATTTACAAAAATTACAACTAGTACAAATTTAATTGTATTGTCATTCTGACCATACCACCAGAATAATAATAATAATAACTCTGCAAATTCCGTTGTACCCACCAGTGGGGATTGTCAATGGGGACTACGGTACCCTACCATTTTATATATAATTTTCAGTAATGATAATCTCAGTCACTGTGTGATCATCTGATTTTGTTGTGCTATCGATATACAACATATTTTATTTAATATACCATTCCCTTCTTAAGGCCTTCCTCAACACCTCCTGATACTTTATCAGAAGGTATCAGGTGTCAGAAAGTCAGTATCAGCTAGATTTAATTGGCAGATAATGTGTCTGTCAGATTGTTAACAGTTACTTTATCAAAAGGTGGTGGGAAAGGTGGGCAATTAATCTCGTAACCACCCTCAACAGCCTGTTCACCATTTTCTATAAGAAAATTCCTTGATCTCAATCATCGTATAAAAAGACCGACTAATAAAGTCAACTACTTGTCCTAAAATATTTTTATCTTTCCGTACACTATTCTCAAGGCGTGATCTAATTAACTGCAGTAGTCTACATTCGGAAGAAATATGCCGGCCCCGAGAGGAAAGTGCTACGTACGCTTGCAAGTCCAACCTTCCCGGAGCCAAACCAGATATAATTCGCTTCAAAATGCGTTCTTTGACCTCTTCACCCGATTGTGGGACGGCGGGATAGCCGTTATGTAAAGAGTAATCTGCATATATATTATATTACGCAACTTTAATCGAGAAAAGCTTCGTTGGTATATAGTGGAGACGTCCATATTCGGCTTAAATCACATCGTTTTTGTAACAATTTGATAGACGAACAGACAACCGATGTTTTTTTTATAATGATTAATGACACAAACGATCTACAGCTGAGTTCTAAGTGTTGTCACTCATTTTTTTATAGAAAAAAAGTTGCAGACGAGTAGAGAGTTTTGATTAATAAGTATTGCAGCACCGTACTTTGATTAATAAGTATGTACGAGTTGACACATACAAGTATCTGAGTAATTTGAGATATGCAGTAGCCCATTTCCATCCCATCCTATCTTATCACCCCTCCTATACCATCGAATGGAGCGTATATTGAAATAAAACTAACTCCTTGTTCTATTGTAATCTTGACTCTCCTTGATTCTCTTTGGGCCATGGAGAATTGGGAGGTTTTGGATGTAATACTCGTAGAACGAGAAAATCCTCTCGTCCAATTATACTTTCTATTCCCCTTTTCCCAACCCTTAACAAATTCATTTCTAAATCTCTAAACGTTGGCAGCGCGGCGCATCCGGGTGCGTGCCAACGCTTTGACATTTTGATGCTCTGAACTAACATTCACTTCCCACCAGGTCAACTATATACTCATTCATTGCCTTCATTCTATATAGAAAAGAATCAAAATTTAAGCTATTACAACCTCTATGTGTCAAGATCTGACATTTATCTGACTTATCTCATTTTAATTCCAACTTTAATGGTCTACGATAGCACCCCGACCGCCTTCGCAATCGCCCAATAAATATCAAGTCCTTCTAATGTTTCCTACGTGACCGGAAGACTTTAGTAAAAATGCAATCATTGTTATTTATAGACTTGGAGATAGTTTGTTTAAACTTACAACCGTTTTACAACCACAGAAGATGTAAGATACAGTATCGTAACTCAGTGCAATTTTGGAATAAAAAAGTGTTAATTTTAAATATTTATTTCAACGTTTACAGACCACAACATAAAAAACATCGGTTGCTTGGTGCCATCAACCTGAATAATCAACCTTGGCACTGCAAATTCGCTCTATTCGTTAAATAATTATTATAAATATTAACATATCCATGGGTAGAGGGTATTCCCGTTTATAATTAAATCCGATTGTAATTTTCTAACTTAAAATTTTGTTATTTCAAGATTCTGTTTAAATTGTAACATGTTTCAACATGTGACTCTTAAGACAAAACAGTAAATGATTATTTCTTTTTAATTTCACTAAACTGTCTGTATAAAAAGTATGCGTGTATATAGGGTATGCGTAACACATTATGTAGTTGATAAGTACTTACTGTCATAAGATGGCGCGTTCAAAAGTCAAAGACCTAAGCGAGTGAGTGTGGATAGTGTTATGCACATGCGAGTAAATTAATCACCAATTATTTATTTATCGCACATAAAAAAGAGATTAAAAGCGGGTAGTTTTTTAGTTTTAGGATGTATCGTGGGGGTGATTTACCGCTTCACTCACTTGAATCGAAAAACTCATATCGCACCTTCATCTTTGATGCAAAAGCTATTATTTCCATAAAAAAACAAGTTGCCACCTCGTGGTGGTCACCTAGGCGTCTTTTGGCGGCTTTTTGGAAATTGATTGCAGTGCTTTAGGATACTCGGATTATTATAAATGGTTGTTTTTCTTTTTTTTGGAATCATATACGATGGGATGGGATAGAAAATCGACTCTCGAAAATCTCACACACTTCCAAAATATGTACCTACATGGCAGTGGGGTTGCAGCGTGTATCCCCCCTGTTGACTACCCCCTAATAAATGTCCCCCAAAAGCGAATAGCTCAAATGAGGAAAAGGTTACAAAATTATTTGAACCTGTTCACGTGTTAACATCACTTTTACAATTATCGAAATTGAATACGTGTCACGAGAGAAATCATTATAATCACGTATTCGTGATGTAAAATATTTGTGTTCATATTCGCGAATAGCGCTTTTCTACTATTCGAAACATGTCTAGTTTGAACACACACTACTGTTGTCTCTATTTACTGTATGGCTAATGTCGCCTCGTGCTCGGGTTATCTATGCAAACGCGGATTTCACTCTTATCACAACGCAAACATGCTACTTACTAGTAAACAGTCACCATAATTTATTGCAGGAACTATTTACTTTGGAATTCAGACATATTTTGCTCTTATCTGTAGTAAGTAAAACTTTTTGTATGCACTGTTTGACATTTTGGTACCTATGGCATTATTCAAAAGATTCAAACAAATTCACAGACTTCTTAAATTTACAACAAACGCTCTCACCTTTAAGACTAAAGTAGTTGACATTTAGAATAGACATCGCCAACGGGGCCTTATTTCATATATGTACACATTGTTTTTTTTTATAAAGTTTAATGAGTCAAAGAACACTTTTTTATACCATAATATTCTTCACTCCTCGTCTGATAAAAACGTAAGAAGGTATAAACGTAAGATAAACGTGAAATGTAGTGTCAAAATTTGAAATTATTTTATTATTTGTAATGTAAGTGTAATTTGTAAGTGCTTTTCGTATTTAGTTTTTATTTATTTAAAAAACTTTATTGCACATTATGGTCCAAAAGGCGAGCTTTATGCCTTATGGCATTATCTACCAGCTAACCTTTGAGTTGATCACAGAAATACATTGGGAGGTGCGATGAGAGGTATAAATATATAACTTAAACAACAAACAGAATAAATAATTCACCTATAAAAAAATATACATGAGAAATACATACAATACTGATATTGTATATTGTTAGAAGTAGTCTATTAATTTTGCTGAACAAAATTTTAAATTGAATGTTAAAGTTCGACTCCCGGTTCAGACAGGAGATTTTTCAAAAATCTTTGATTGCAATTTACTTATTGTTTAAAATAAAATGAAGTTTCCATTAAGTACACACATACACACCCTCACACTGGGTACACACACACGCACAACACACACAAACGGACACACCAATGCAAACATGAATCAACATGCATTATTAATAAAATAATCATCTTTTACTTGCCCACAATCTATTAAATACTGTATATAATGTCAGTGTAATCTGTATTGGCCATTAGCACTAGCAACATATTTCTTAAATAAGTTACATAAAAGGCTGTGGATTACATAAATAAAGTGAAATTTCCAATCTGCAATATTTAAAGTACTTTCCCTTCATGTTGCATAGAAATGGGACGCCCTGTATATTGAGAGAAAAAATACATGAACAAAATACTAATTTTGAATTCTTACAAATATCTGTTCCATAATTTCAGTGCTCTAAATACATACGAAACCAATGACAATGTAAATTTCACTGTCCTAAATAACTTCCCAATGCGCGAGCTCCACTCGAAATGAACGACTTAATTCGTCCATACAAACCAGTCGCAGTTCGAACGAGGCGTATTTCACCGCGGAATTTAATTCAATCGCGACAAGCGAGCGATTTCTGCGCCAGCGATTGAACACGTCACAAGTTGTAAGCGTAAAAGCGTAGCAAAGTTTTTACAGTTTAAACAATATGGTTACATTTTTTTACCACCGTGACTGTGCATGATGTCGCTGATTATTCTAAATTACTATACAATTAATGCCGCCATCAAAATAAAACATATATTGTATTTATTTATATTTCTTAAAGAAAACGGTCGTCTGATTGAATAATCTATTCGGTCATGCCTTTCGAAGCTGTTATATAATTTATCATGAGTGATTTTTCCAGCATATCTCGTTGCTAGCCAGGACTAGCAATAAGACACAGACTAATGTACTGGCAGATAGTCGACGAAGAACTAGAGTTGCCGATATAGCTCAAAGAATAAGCAAGCTGAAGTGACAGTGGGGGCAGGCCGGCCATATATGCCGCAGGGCCGGTAACTGTCGGGGGAGATGATTCCTCGAATGGAGACCTGAATGAGAAGAATAGAAGACCGTGTTGGGGTTCTTGGAAGAGGCCTACATCCAGCGCTGAAGAGATATGGACTGGTGGTATGGTACAGTAGGTACGTATATTGGAAGACTTTACCTGTATATTTAAGACTATACTCGACCACTGGAGGATTCCAGTGGTCGAGTAAAGTCTTTACAAATACGACGAATAAAGTAATTTTTTATTGTAAATAGAGTCTGGACGCGTAAAATTAAAGGTTTTTGATTTTATTTCTACTCGACTTTTCAACACGGGCTACACCAGCCGTGGTCATGAGTTGATTGAAGAGGCGGATAGTCCAGGATGGGAGCTGCGAGCCGTTTTATCAACTACACACATTTGACCTTCACATTCGGAAAGACTGCTACACACTACACGAACTTTAATTTTAAACTATATTATGTGTACTAAACGCGAAAGTTTAATAAGTTCTATCGAGTAAAGTTAGTTTTTATGATGAAGAAGAATATAAAACTAGCGTATCTTTAGAAGACATAAATTGAAGTCTATCGATCTGAAAATACTTTTGAATAAACAGCCCCTGATTTTTTTTTTATAAATTATTATCGCTCTCCATTCTTAACTTGTACTCGATCGTTTAAATTGCAGCAAGTAGTGTGTCTCCGGTACGATCGTAATAAAGTCGGCTACCGGTTGCTTTATACGTCCACTGTAATTGGGTGTGTTACTTTGTATTTGATACCGAAGTTATATTGATCAATGCGTCCTACTGGTGATGATGTTGTGGTGCGGAGACGTGAACTCTAACGGTAGGGCTGATCCACAAGCTAGAAGTCGCTCAGTGAGTTAGCAATGCGCGCAGTTTCGTTGAGGTATAAAATTCGAAACGAAGCAATTCTTTTTTTTTTTACGGACGAAGGCGACTGACTAGCCCACTGGGAATCATTATTATTCCCGCCTCAATAGGGAAGCTATTGAAATCTACAAGCATCCCAACAATTTTAACATAAAAGAAGAGAATCTAAGACTCCGTAATATCTGGTATCCAGCACTCCGAAGACATCAAGCTCACGGGGAAGAGAGACGAGAGACGGGACAAAAATAGACTCGGTACACACACAATCACAACTACCCTCGCCCATTATAAATACCGGTGCGCCACAGTCGTCGAGTCAGTTGTGCTCGAGAAGCCGAAGAGATAACATCTCTCCGAAAGTGAACGCAGTCGCCACTGAAGATGTCAACCGCAGTTGTTGACGAAACGTTTGGAAGAAAGAGAAGACATAGCCCGGAAGATTCAATTAATATGGACACCGGCCGAGAAAGCCTACACTCCACTGTTAGATACTTAGCATTAATAAATTATTATATTCGTAGGTATTAAGCTAATTAGGTAAATTGTATAGTTATTGAAACGTTTAATGAATTATAAAAAAACATAAAATCGTTTTTAGCAATAGTTTTATAAAAACCAAGGCGCGGCCCTAACTGACGGCTTATATGATACGATGCGAGACTGTAGGCTATTGTCGAGACCTTGAACGCGTTCGACGCGCGAGTTTCATTTCTATATGGTATTATTTATTATTATGCCCAGCAATGGTTAGACACAGGCTGATAAAGATGAACAATAATCTTGGTGAGGATCATGAAATCGTCTTCACTGAATGAATGCAGCAGATACTTTTGTTTCCTTAATTAGATAACACAAATAAGACTTGTGTCTAGCAATCCATTGTAGTAATACAATTATTAATGCGCTATTAATAGACATTTGCGAAATGTCTTTACAATTGAAATAATGCTTAACAAAGGCATCATTATCGATTGTTTCCTTAAAGAGTCTTGTAATAATTCATTCCTCAATGAATTGAAAATAGAATTCGTTAATGATTTCATTACTAATTTTACATACTTAAAATTGTTTAGAAATAACGGAAAGACTGAAAATAGATCGTTCAGTGTCAGTATTTTATAGCATACTAACTAAACCCGGCATACGTTTTCCTGCCTGTGTATATTTATTTACCTCTGTATATAAAATCAAAAATTATTCTGTTCTGCCTTTGATATGATTTTTGCGATCGGTTCAACGGTATAGAAGTTGATGTGCTGCAGCGCCATCTAGTGGCGAGTTACAACTAAGTGGATAGCATAAAAACCTTCTCCATGAAAAAATATATATATATGCCAACTTTCATGGTGATCAATCAAACGGTGTCGAAGTCTATTAACCTCAGATATGAATATACGAACATCCATTTTAATATTGTATATAGATTTTTCATAACTTATTGTTCATTTCTAGTATAATATATTTTATTCTATGCGCAGTTGTATTATACGCGTCGCACTTTGAGTCGATTTTTTTGCTCGCCAGTGTATTTTCTGTGTTTTGTTTGTCGCGGTTGTAATAAATAAATAAATCTTTCCATTTTACTTCAAATATTTGTACGAAATCTACAAAATTAACCAATATATTTACCAATATATATATTTCTGCACTAGATATATTTCTTGGAAATGTTCCTACCACACAATCATCTTTTGTGTGGTATATTTCTCTCTTTGTTTATTTTGAACGAATGAATGAATAAAACTATTTGGCATACACACAAGTAGGTACAGCATTAAAACATTTATACAGAATAATATATAATTTGGAATATGTGTATAATGCACCAGCACCAGCGCTGCAGTGTGAAGTCAAAAGGTAGCTCCACTCAGCATATATGCCGGAGCAGAAGGCTTTTCATTTTCATATTTTGAAAATCTACCGATTCTATCTTCTACCGATTTATTACATCTAATTTAGACATATGAAAGTATTTCGTCACCAGCATGTACTTTTGGTCGTTATATCACCTTTCATTTGACGCGGTTTAAAGAAGTTTCGTATTTTTAGAGATATCTCGCTTCAAAATATTTTACGAGGTCCAAATCGAATGTAAAAACTAAAACCTCTAGAAAACGAGACAATATTGAACTTTGATCTCGATCAAGTTCTTGTAGGGGAGAGTGCTTGCTGCATTCCCACAGCCGCTGGGCGCACTCGACTGGCCACGTTACCCCTCTCTCACAGAAGACTACCTTGAAATTGTGGAAATGAAACAACAGAGCTAAAGTTTAATTTAAAGCAAATATATTGAAAGCAAATAATATTACATGTGAGCGTCGCGCGATCATAGAACAAAGAGAGAAATGTCAAGGCTAGTTACTCTCAATAGGGCTAGGTGGCGCTGTTTGTTATTGATTGGCTTGTGTTCATTTATTTACTACAGAAATATACTGCATTTCCTACTTTATCGTATTTCCCCAATACTAATGTACGTACGTGTTTCGGTAGTGAGTGAGATATGCCAGAGCCCATTCCCATCCCATCCTCTCCCTCCCTATTTACCCACCCATTCCTTAATCTGCAAAGGTACGCAGCGCATGTGGGGGCGTACCAATGTTTGTCATTCTGGACTGATATTGGCATGTATCGCAGATCTCTATGGACGACAGTATCCACTTACCATCAGGTGAACTGTATGCTCGTCTGCCGCCTTTTTCTATTAAAAAAATGTCATGATAAGTCATTAGGAGATCTTACCAAAGGACATATTTTGTCTTCTATCATTTTATCAAGGTTCGGTTGGTGGATGCAAAATCGAGATTTTTCAAAATGGCCGTAAGTAGGTATGTCAGGCTCCATACGAAAATGTCCCAACCCTAAATCTATTTTTGGAATCCCCGAATCTAGCATCCTAATAGGAAAAAGATTAATTTTCTGACCGAGTGGAGCGACGCGTCGACGATTAGTAAGATGGCTTCCACAGATTACGTTAAGAAGATCTATGTCCTAATTACTATTGGGCGGAAAACCAAATAATAAATATAGCGTCTTAATTATAACAAATATCTGTAGTGAGATGTTTTGTTAAAAGGAATTTCTGTGGGAATATATCCTACACAATAAACTAGTTTAGAAGTATATTCTCCACAATAGATTATTTGACTCCTCTTAAATAATAATATAGAAACCGACCCGTGATATTAATATTAAAATATCTTGAAAAATGACAGAGTTAAAGGACTTAGAAGTCAAAGTTAGAATAGGATCGCGCTACTGTGTTGATGACGTCACTATACAGTAGTCACGTTACATCCACGTGTGACTGATGGAGATCATTATTATTTCCTGTCTCAAATATTCTATAGCCTATACTCATCTATCTAATATTGTAATAAATTTATCCTTCAAGTTAGAATTAACCTTTCAAGCTACGAAAATTACATACTAGGTTTTAATGCATAAGGACAGAATTAAAGAAATATATTGATATATTCAATTAGCTATTAAGATAGGTTTAATGCAGATAATTTACTTACTGACACCTTGCTAGGGCACATCAAATGTTACATATTATTAAAATTACTTATATATTATTTTAAATTACATTAACACATTTTAGGAGGGGGAGAGTGCACGCTGAAATCCAACAGCGCTCAACTGCCCACGTTACCCATCTTTCACAGAAAATTGAAATGTACTGCATTTCCTACTTTTTCTTATTTCCCTTATTTCGAACAGCCGCTGGGCGCGCCCGACTGGCCACATTACCGCTCTCTCACGGAAGACTATCTTGAAATGTACCGCATTGCCCACTTTATCTTATTTCTCTAATGTACGTACGGGTTTCGGTAGGGAGTGAGATGTGCCAGAGCCCGTTCCCATCCTATCCCTCCCCATTTTCCCAAGTCTTTTTCCAAATCCATTCCTATATCTCCAAAGGTAGGCAGCACATCCGAAGTCGTGCCAACGTTTGTCATTTTGTTTTAATGTTGGCATGTATCGCGGATGTCTATGGACGACAGTATCCACTTACCGTCGGGTGGACTGTATGCTCGTCTGCCGCTTATGAGCATAAAAAAATCTTAAAAATATTGTGGTAAATCAATAAAAAAATATTATTTATTATATATGATTGTCCTAAATGTACTTAAAATAATATTTTCGATTGTTTTAATACATATATTTTTGTATTCCAATAAATCGTTATATCACCCGAGCGAAGCCAGGGCGGGTAACTAGTATACGAAAATAATGTGCCTAAATCAGGCTGATTTTAAGGTTCTAGTTGGAGCATTATCCGGCGCGGAAATAAACCTCTCAACTCCATTGTTAATACCACCTTTCGCCAATAATTTTACATTATTCCTATTCACTCGCACCGTTGCCAACTAATTCTATTAAGCTGCTTGCTTTGTTGCTATAGTTAATGGAACTTGGTTTAATTTACTATTTGTTTTGTAGTATTCGCACTCACAAATTTAATTATCACACTTCAGTTTATTAAATTTGACCGAGTGGTTGGCGGCCTTTAGAATAGTACCACTCCATCTCTTAATGTGGGTATCGTGGATGGTAGAAAGAAAAACATTTATTTGTACACACAAAACACCATCTATATATATAAAAATGGATGTTTGGAAGTGCGGTCCATCCGCATTTCCTCGATACGGAGGTGTCGCGCACTGTTCGGTCAAAAAATTATTTTATACCGCGAACCCGTAGGCTGTGGAACGAACTGCCTCAAGAGGTCTTTCCATTGAACTACGATATGGGGTTCTTCAAGAGAGCTGTGAATAGGATTTTGCAAGGTCGGCGGTAACGCTTACGTTCTGGGCATGTAGGAAGTTTGGATATTTAATGAAAAAAGTAAAGTCGCCTAATTGTGAAGTTAGCGGAAGTGTGGAAGATGCACTTACTAATGCAGTGTACCAGGAAGGAGATGAGAGGGCGTCCTTAGTTCATAAATTAAATGTAATGTAAATAGGCACAATTCAGGTGCATTTCTTGTCATATTTGCAGAGCCGCATTGTGACGCGGCAATTACATTTTTTTAATATGTTTATGCATCAGTAAAGTCATGTTAATATATAGGGTATTTATATTACTCGAAATATGTATCTTAACTGTGGGATCAAGGTATGGTGACATATCCTTGTGGGAGAAAAGCCCCGAAATAAAAAAGATAATTAAAAAAACCCTTAGGAACTAACTACACCACCCCTAAAAGAATGGACTCGCCATGGCGTTTCAAGGTCTTACGGGGATTTTGTGAGGGATCATGCCCAAGACAATGTGCGTGAAGAGGTCCACGTCCAGTAGTGGATACTGAAAGGGCTGGTTGCATTGCATTGCATATTCAACGATTGTTTGTATGTAAATGTATCGTGAAGTCAGACGCTGCTCGACCAACAATCCAACTTTGAAAGGCTATAACTTCGTAATATTTAAAGATATCCTGACGTCACACGCTGCCAGGCCAACATCCGAATTTGAAAGGCTATAACTTCGTTATTTTTAAAGATATCGTAAAAGTAAATATATCGTGTCGTCACACGCTGCCAGGCTAACATCCGACTTTGAAAGGCTATGACTTTGTCATTTTTAAAGATATCGTAAAAATAAATATATCGTGACGTCACACGCTGCCAGGCTAACATCCGACTTTGAAAGGCTATGACTTTGTCATTTTTAAAGATATCGTAAAAATAAATATATCGTGACGTCACACGCTGCCAGGCCAACATCCGACTTTGAAAGGCTATGACTTTGTCATTTTTAAAGATATCGTAAAAATAAATATATCGTGACGTCACACGCTGCCAGGCCAACATCCGACTTTGAAAGGCTATGACTTTGTCATTTTTAAAGATATCGTAAAAATAAATATATCGTGACGTCACACGCTGCCAGGCCAACATCCGACTTTGAAAGGCTATGACTTTGTCATTTTTAAAGATATCGTAAAAATAAATATATCGTGACGTCACACGCTGCCAGGCCAACATCCGACTTTGAAAGGCTATGACTTTGTCATTTTTAAAGATATCGTAAAAATAAATATATCGTGACGTCACACACTGCCAGGCCAACATCCGACTTTGAAAGGCTATGACTTTGTCATTTTAAAGATATCGTAAAAATAAATATATCGTGACGTCACACGCTGCCAGGCCAACATCCGACTTTGAAAGGCTATGACTTTGTCATTTTTAAAGATATCGTAAAAATAAATATATCGTGATGTCACACGCTGCCAGGCCAACATCCGACTTTGAAAGGCTATGACTTTGTCATTTTTAAAGATATCGTAAAAATAAATATATCGTGACGTCACACGCTGCCAGGCCAACATCCGACTTTGAAAGGCTATGACTTTGTCATTTTTAAAGATATCGTAAAAATAAATATATCGTGACGTCACACGCTGCCAGGCCAACATCCGACTTTGAAAGGCTATAACTTTGTCATTTTTAAAGATATCGTAAAAATAAATATATCGTGACGTCACACGCTGCCAGGCCAACATCCCACTTTGAAAGGCTATAACTTTGTCATTTTTAAAGATATCGTAAAAATAAATATATCATGACGTCACACGATGCCAGGCCAACATCCGACTTTGAAAGGCTATAACTTAGTCATTTTTAAAGATATCGTAAAAATAAATATATCGTGACGTCACACGCTGCCAGGCCAACATCCCACAAGGCTATAACTTCGTCATTTTTAACCTTCTTTAGGTAAGAAATAAAAAAACTGTGAAATCTTCCGTCTATTTCTCCAAACCTAGATAGACAGTAAAGCTTGACAGACAGCTTGACATTGGTAGGATTGCTCGTATAGGCAATTAAGTGGCTGATCGAATCCAGAATCATGTGATTCATAACAATCGGTACAAATTTGAAGTCAGATTAACATCGTTTATAATTTATTGCCCGATCCGATGGCATAATTAGATTAGACGAGAAGCTCGGCCCTTCATTTAAGATTTATAGGCGCTAAACAAATACAGTAGAACCCACTTAAGACGATCTTGAACAGGTCGCGCGAGAAAAATATCTTTTGCGGAAAAACGAAACTAATATATTATTGTTATATAATAATAATATATTAAATATAATTTATTAAATTATGATACTTATTACTTATGATAATATACAACAAATAGTCTCATATATAATTTAAAAAAGAAACTGTTACTGTTGTTACGTGTTATTATTATAATATCCTCCATGTATTACATCACACTTGTACGTACACGCACTCACAAACACACACACACACATCTTTATATACACAAACACTCACCTATTTCACAAATACCACACATCAGTCTGGCGTTACAATTTTGAACCTACCTAAGTCCATATATATAATATGTATACTAAAATCCCTTGTAACCAGGAACATACATATAATGGATATATAATGATTATTGTCAATTTTACTAAAATTAATCATTTATGCAATAAGTTTTGATGCAATAAATGTAACCATATTTTCAATGTAGTTTATTTTTCGGAATCCGTCTTCACTATCACCTAACGAAGATATATATAGCCTTAAATCGGTTACGACTGCCATAGCTTGAGCTATCGGAACTGACTCCTCTTCGTCATCAATGTCGTCTTCTTTAGTTGCCTCATAAATTACGTCACACGTTAAGGGGGAGGGAGGGGGTCAACAAAGTGTGACAGAGGGGGAGGGATGAGCATAAGCTTCGTGACGTCACATGTATAAATCTAAAGTATTAAAACTCTAAATTTCAACTCTAACGAAAAACTTTAAAATATAATTTTGGAAGTGCTGTTTTAATTTAATAATTTCTAAATTTAAAATTGCAAAATATGTGACGTCACACCAGGGGGAGGGGGGGGGGGGGGGTCGTACAAATGTGTCCACCTGTGACAAGGACGGAGGAAGGACTCCAAAAATCATGAAATTCGTGTGACGTAATTTATGGATGGCCCCTACTGTATATCGCACTTTAGTGAAATAATCCAACCGTAACCAGACCTTTCTTTTGTCTAAACATGGACCTTCTCATAAACGGATGTGTAGCGATCACTGGCCAAGTTTTTTATAAAGACAGTTTTTCATAAAGAGTTGTCGGATGGTAAACGTATAAATCGCAGATTTATTTGCATTATGGAGTTAGAAATAACAAGGGAGTTCATACATACCACAGTAAACGCAACCGCAACCAGCCCTTTCAATCTCCACTTCCAGACATGGACCTTCACATGAATATTGTCTTGTGCTTGAAGGATTTTTTTTTTGTCAGGAAAGACAATCAAGGAAAATCCTCATGGACACCTGGATTTTTTGGATTTTTTTGAGGATTTGTGCTTGAAGGACGTACGGCCATAAAACATCACGCTGGCCAGGCGGGTTGGCGAATCCACTGTTTAGAGCTGGTGTAGTTCCTGAGGGCTGGTGGTAGCCGCTTTGCCGTCCCTTAGTCGTCTTTAACGACACCCACCAGAAGAGATGGGGTGGTCCTATTCTAAAGCTGGTGAAAAGTAAATAGTAAAGATCATAAATTTAAAACAACCAGGATAAAATGTCAACTTTGTGTTTAATTTGTTATAATGTACATATTAACGTCCACTGAAGTGTAGACAATTCATTGTAACTTAAATCCTTAATTAACTAATTAATTAATGTAATTAATGTAACTTAATACTGTCTTAAAATAACAAGACGCACAATATCAAGTCTGAAATGGCCGAAACGTACAAATTTATACTAAACTAGCTGTGCCCGCGTCTTCGCGCGCGTGGAATTTTAGTGTCTAAACTCTAAATTGGGATATCTTATCTTCCCGTCAGCCGATTTTGATGAAATTCGAAATACTATTCGAAGCGCCAAACTAATGGTTTAGTAGTTTTGGAGATTAGCGTATTCGAACAGACAGACAGGCAAAAATTTTCAAAATCGTCTTTTTGTATTCTGATACTCTTCCTTCATCGCCCTTAATCAGTTTTTGGTAAATATATTCAATGTACAGACACGCTGGTTCTACAGTTTTATTATATGTATAGATATTAACCCGGTACATAAGTTATAATTAAATATTTGTTGTCGGGCCCACGGATGATTTTTATGCAATTAGACGCGCACTGTTCGGTCCAAAAAATATTTTATACCGCGAACCCGTAGGCTGTGGAACGAACTGCCTGAAGAGGTCTTTCCATTAAGCGGGGTTCTTCAAGAGAGCTGTGAATAAGATTTTGTAAGGTCGGCGGCGCGCCCGCATACCCCCTGGTGTTGCAGGTGTCCATGGGCGGCGGTAACACTTACCATCACGTGGGACCGCTTGCTCGTCCGCCCACTAATCTATAAAAAAAAAAACGAGTAGCATTCTTGTGGTCCAGGATGCAGGACAGCAGCAATAGAGTGTTGATGACAATCGCATACAGGACTAATTATCCCATCTAAAAATAATTCATATCAATAATGTTCCCAAAGCAATCTTCATATAGTCGTATATATTTAAATGTACGCTTGAAGTCATAGAATATTCTATTTTTAAGTCATAATATCACTTCAGTACCTGGAAGAAAAGTACTTGAAAATGATACTTAACAGCAAATAGATACATCAATAGTAAATCTAGGACAATCCGCTCAAGGCAATACAGATAGAAATAATGAGAAGAAATAGAGTTGTCCACTCGGAATAATGCGATGTCGGAGCCAATTCCGAGAAACAGTTGAAGCATTTGCCCGGGGACGAGAAACTAATAAATAAAATGAGGGCGCGAGAAATTGTTGTACAACATAATTATTGATTGGCTATTTGAAGAATTATGTTACATTCACACTTTTGATCGAAGTCTTCAGCTTATGTCTCTCCACTGTTGGATATAAGCCTCTCCCAATTCCAGCCACCACACGTAGTCTTCGGCTTCTCTCGTCCAGTTGTCAGCGGCAAAATTCTTTAAATCGTCGATCTACCACTACCAGGCCGAAGTGCGTCCTACAGTACGGTTTCCAGTACGTGACCTCAGTTAGAGAATTCTTCACTTCCATCCGTTTTCGGTCCTGCGGCATATATGAACTGCCCATTTCTACTTTCGCAAGCTGGAGAAGGTAATCAAGGCAGTGTATGGGTCGTCAAACAATGGCGCACATTTGCAACTTGTTCCCGTTTATTCATAAATGCTTTATTCAATATTAGTCAATGTTTTTTACTGCCAAAGTAAAACATTAGATACATAATTAAATATGATCAATAATCTGTTGAAGCCAGTACGGCTTATCTGTCTAGTTAGAATAGAACGGTAACTACCGTTTATGTTAATGTAGAAAATAAAATAAGGACCATACATTAAAAAAAAAAACAAGACATCCTGTCTGTGGTTAATTTGGGAGGTCTTTGATTAATTGGAATTCAAAAAAGGTATATTTATAATTATAATCAGTATACTCAAAAAAAAGTGTTCAATTAAAATTCATTTTCACTTTCTTATCAGATACTCATAGAAATTCAAACAGATACTTTTAACACAGCGATAACCGTTATTTCAGAGGCCAAAGATTTACCGAACACGCTCAAAGCCGCATCAAACCACTTACAGTCTTAAAGTTTAGAGAACATAGTGTATGTGTTATGGTCAAAGTTCTGAGTGCGGTCTCTTCCCGGAAGGACCAGTTAATCCTAGGATGGTCAGGCTTTGGTCAAACCCCGAAATAGATTTTGTTTCGACCTTTGACTGGTGTAACTTTGATTAATCCTAGAAGTAAATAAACTGACCAGTTAAACCCATAAATTAAAATAATCTATTTCGGCCCATTGAAGTCCTAGGTGTGACTGTAATAAAGTAGTCAACGCTCGCTTTGCGTGGCGTTGCCATAAGTGTACGAATCTGAATAAATACATTTTCTGTGAATAAATACAAATAATTAAGTAGATTTTTTTATTATTAATCGAATCTTCCGGGTTACTTGGCCGCAACTCATGAGTTGCGCTCGAGAAGCCGAAGAGATAACATCTCTCCGAAAGTGAACGCAGTCACCACTGAAGATGTCAACCGCAGTTGTTGACGAAACGTTTGGAAGAAAGAGAAGAGATTCCAGAAGACCTCGGCCAAGTAGCCCGGAAGATTCAATTAATATGGACACCGGCCGAGAAAGCCTACACTCCAGATTTTTTTATTATTAAATTTTCAACGAATTAATGCACACCTAAGATTGATTAGTCAAACAACGAATATATTTGTTTGAGTTTCTACCTTTGACAGATTGGTTTATTTGTCAAAGATCGAAACACGGAAATGCTTTGGGCTTTGACCAAGAGACATTTTCAATCCTCAGAATTGACCAGTCAAACCTAGGAACGACCATACGTCGGTCTTTGACTACAACATATGCACCACAAAAGGCTAATAGGAGACTACAGCACACTTTCATTGAATATCTGATTGAAGAGAAATTATTCAACCATAAACATTGACAAAACATTGTCCCGGAGACAAGTCAAGAAGTGAACTTTTGTTCTTCTGTAACTTTGTTCAAATATTGCACATTGTCAGCGCTAACAATGCGCTATGTGCTCCGCGAACTCGTGTCTTCAATGTCGGGAGGTTGTAAACATTTCACAATGACAGCTAGATTGTTTGTTACACAATCCATTGTTACGTTCGCTTAGAAATTTTCCTATGAAATTTGAGCTTCAGGTTTATATTAATAGACAATAAATATTTGTGATTTAGAACTAAACTATTTCTGAATAGCGAACTGTCTTAGCTTTGCTTAGGTGGCATAACGATATCCCAGGGGATCAAAACATAACTTTCTGGCTATCATCCAGCTTGTAACTAAGTATTTACTCTAAGTAAGCATTAACATCATCTAAGTAATTAACAACAATAAGTATCATCTAAGTATTAACCGACAATTATTGTATTCCTTACGTTTGCTAAGTATTAACCGACAATTATTGTATTCCTTACATTTGCTAAGTATTAACCGACAATTATTGTATTCCTTACATTTGCTAAGTAATAACCGACAATTATTGTATTCCTTACGTTTGCTAAGTATTAACCGACTATTATTGTATTCCTTACGTTTGCTAAGTATTAACCGACAATACTTAGAAAACATAAAGACTACACATTAAATATTGAGATTCAAGTGAATTATGGGGAATAATAAGTGAAATACAAAGGTTAACAAGCTAATAGGTTAAGAGTGAAAAATGCATGTGCACGATACTCCTTCAAAGTTCCTCCACGTAATCACGTTACTCCTTAATGAGGCGAATATTTTAAAAATGGTACTACGTCGCGAGCTTCACTCGGCTTCATTACTCATCGGAGTAACAAAGAGTCAACAGCCCCCTCTACCTATACAAAAAACTAAAATGGATTCATGAAAGCGATATTGGGGGACTGGAGTCGGCACTTATTACCTCGCTACAACACTGTAGTATTCCGTGGCGGTTTCCGATATGCTGCATCAAAATTATTTGGAATAATATACCACTACCAATCCGGGAGATAAGAGGTCTAAATACGTTTAAAATTAAATAAAAATATTTCCTTTTAAATTATTAAAAACAACTATCTCTTGGAATACGTATCTATAATTGATTAGACAGTTTATACACACTTTTATTCTCTATTCGTATTTTTCAACACCTTAATATGTACTTGTATATATATATATATATTTATTTTATTACTTTTAATTGAACTATATCTATTTTACATTTATCCTTAAATTAATATGCTATGTATGACTATTCAGTTTTTAATTTATTAAATAATATACTGTTGTCCGTGCGTCAACGATGGCTCCACTGTAAATCAGCGCTGTGACAGACACTCAGTCACAGCATATGCTGAGTTGGAGACCATTTCCGACATCACACGCATGCATGAAACAGCAAACGTGTCCTTTTTTATTGATATATATTTTTTGTTAATTCTTGACATTTTTTTGTTTCCAATTTTTTTCCATTTTGATTATTGTTATACTCGTATTTATATTTTCTGTGTGTTAGTGTATGCTGGAATAAAGTGTTGTCTATGGTCAATTAATTAAGACAATTTAATGAAAGATAAAGACCTACCATAAATAATAAATAAATCACAGACTTTATAACAGTTGAACTTTGTCGTTCACTGCTGGACACGAGCTTCATCATTTACTTTGTCTTGTGCATGGGGGATGTTTGGCCTTAAAACGGTACGCTTGAAAAGCAGATTGGCGAGTCCACTCGTTTAGAGGTGGTGTAGGTCTCCAGGGCTTGTGGTGGCGGCTTGATTATCCTTTAGTCGTTTTTATGACATCCACGGGATGATGCGGTGCTATCCCAAAGCTGGCAGGCACCACACGGTAAATGACAGATAAGTAAATTAGACATTACGTTAATTATCACGATAGCGCTCAATGGGCTACAAATTACACACGTAAATCCACCATAATTACCGGTGTCTCGGAAGCAAGTGTTTTCTAGTTAGTTCTTGAACATAATGTCTTGGAAATATATCATAAGTGTTAAAATAGCGTGTGAGATGACAAATTGTTTTTTTAAAGCTTCAATGCGTTAGTGATTTTTATTGAGGGGGAGAGTGCACACTGCAATCCAACAGCCTCTGGGCGCACTCGACTGGCCACGTTACCCCTCTCTCACAGAAGACTACCTTGAAATGCACTGCATTTCCCACTTTATCTTATTACCCTAATGTACGTACGTGTTTCGGTAGTGAGTGAGATGTGCCAGAGCCCATTCCCATTCTATCCCTTCCCATTTCCCCAACCCTTTCTCCAAATCCATTCGTATATCCAAAGGTAGGCAGCGCATCCGGGGGCGTGCCAACGTTTGTCATTTTGGACTAATGTTGGCATGTATCACGGATGTCTATGGGCTACAGTATCCACTTACCATCAGGTGGACTGTATGATCGTCTGCCACCTTCGTCCATAAAAAAAAAATTAAACTAGAAATGCAACGAATAGTCGCTTTCGCAACGTGCGCAATATTCGCAAAATGTAAATTTTCATATTCGATTTCATATCAGCAAAAATGCAAGACATTTTATGCAAGACGAACGTTACTGCAAGCAGTTTCATCGCTCACTGGTTCGAGTGATGAATATTTATACACATCTGACTGATATTGCGTGATTTAAAGTATTTTATTTGATAAATATCTATAAATAACATATTATTACTAACATAATAGTATTTCTTTAAATACCTACTTTTTATATTCTTCACTTTCCATTAAGAAAAAAGTGATGTCATCATTAGTGATTAGTAATCAATTAAGAGAAGGAGCGATCCTCGATTGACCAATAAACCTGTGTTATGCTTCATTCACTTTTATCTTAATTTGAATAGAGTATAATCCATAGAGATAAGCCGTGTCTATAGGTAGGTATAAAGCTTAGCACCTTGTATATATTATTTACACATATATACACAAAAAGTAGATTGTGTCATAAATTTTGGACAAATGTATTTGTCTGTCAGTTATTACAGTTGTCTTTATTCACTATCTGCAAAAGTTTCTATTGCTACTAAGTACCTACTCATAATATTACCGACAACATCGAGGACCGAGAAACATGACTCTCGTTATTGCAGTCGGGTAACAAGAAATCTTATCGCGCAAGATTAAGTGATCCTGTTTCGATGCAAACGCTTTGATATCATAATTAAAATCTGACCGTGCCGCGGGCGTTTGAATATTCCGTTCCAATCTGTATTTGTGTTTTGCTGTTTTTGTACTTCACGAAAGGATTTCAAGAGTTTTCGGAAGTAATTACTAATTGCAAGTTTATTTTAGAATCCTGCCCTGTGCATGTAGAATAATATGATAGTAATCTTCAAAAAAATCGTTTTTGTTTTTGTAGCAAGCATGCGGCAGACGAGGTGACAGTCCACGTGGTGATGATACTGTAGCTCATGGACATCAGCGATACATGCCAACATGAGTACAGAATGACAAACGTTGGCACAGCCCCGGTGTGATCGGATGTAGGTGGTGTGGATTGGATTGGTGTGATGTAGGAACGGATTTGGAGAAAGGGTTGCGAAAATGGGGAAGGGAGAGGATAGAGTGGGTTGGGAATAGGCTCTGGCATATCTCACTCACTACCGAAACACGTACATATTTAGGGAATAGGGTAAAGGTAGTCTTCTGTGAGAGTTAATTGTATTTTAATGTGGTTTTAATGCTAATAAAGTATAAGGCAATCCGATTCTCATAGGAGCTGAGCTTATGTCATGAAGTCATGAGCTTCAATTATACCTGTCACAGATAAAACGCAACGCAAATCTGAAACGCATTTAAACAAATTTAAAATATATAAAACCGTTCTAGCGAAAGATAAAATTATTATTATTATTTTATTTTGAATGTATGGTTTTGTTGTCCTGTCTAAAACATTCCTAGCGCTCATTACTCAGCTCGGCGGCGCGCGCGCGCTCGCGTAGGTAACACAAGCGTTTGCATCTAAAGAAGTTTAGTACTAAGTTTAGAAAGAAAATATTTAAATCAATACAGGGATCTCAGTGTACCAGTAACCCGACCGCCGATCTCATCCACTTGGGTTTGCCAACCAGGAGTTCTGTCGATGTGTAAGCCAAGATTTTTTACTGCAATACTGACCTCATTGTAAGTAATTCGTGCCACGGACGAGATATTTATTATAGACCGCTGTTTATGAGTATTATTATAGTTTGACATTTGTTTGGGTTAACATATATTCCAAATTTCTGTGACCTCAACCTCGAAACAGCGACATTCACATTTGTGACACTAGCTTGAGAATCAAGATTCAAATCATCGCCATTCAAATGATACATAGATCATCGACATAAAAGATTTTTTGTGATTAAGTTAATAAAAATAGAGAAAAGTAGAAAAGAATCCCGCCCTGTGAAGAGTGTAGAGGAGGAATGCATGCTGCAGTCCCACAGCCGCTGGGATCACGTTAAACCTCTCTCACAGAAGACTACCTCGAAATGTATTGCATTTCCTACTTTATCGTATTTCCATCGTATACATCGTATAATGTACGTACGTGTTTCGGTAGTGAGTCAGATATGCCAGAGCCCATTCCCGTCCCATCCTATTGTATCCCATCTCCATTTCCCCCACCCTTTCTCCCAATCCATTCCTTAATCTGCAAAGGTGGGCAGCGCATCCGAGGGCGTGCCATCGTTTGTCATTCTGGACTGATGTTGGCATGTATCGTGGATGTCTAGGGACGACAGTATCCACTTACCATCAAATGGACTGTATACTCGTCTGCCGAATTTTTCTATAAAAAAACACCAGCAGCAAGGTCAAACCAATCTGATGAGGGCTGGTCAGGGTGGACGCATTGCTGACGACCACGAAGATATTGAGAAAACCAGACAAGAGTTGTGAATGACATTTTGAGATGACATAAGAGTACGGCGTATGAAGCCCACAACTACAATTCGAAGCGAGTGCAAAAATCGGCATAGAATTGCTATCTCTGTTTGACTGACCGCTCAGGCCCCGTGCTTGACGAGATAGCACTACAGTCGTTCAGAATTTGTTATAAATTTGGACGTGTTCCGTAATACCAAGAATGATGAATGAAAAATTAATGCTTTTCAAATTTTTATTTGGTAATCCGTAATTTGACAATATATGCTATGTTATAGCTTGAACCATTTTATAAATATTAATGTTTTTAATACGAAACAAATAAGAAGAAAACATGTCATTTACGCCGTAAAAACATGCAAAATGCAATTCGCTTACATTTCGTTTTCGGTAAGTATTTTGAATCAAAAAAAAAAAAAGCAGGAACCTAGATAAATGCTATCCGAATCCGAATAATATCATAATATGGTGGAAATATGTATTAATTATAAATTATTTTAGTATTGCGTTTGTATGGGCAACTCATCCTCCGGAGGCCTCATAATGGAGCTATGAGGATGTCATGATCTATCAACACCAACACTGTAACATTAGTGTCTTCCAAGCCTGCCCTTGTGTCATCCATGTGTCATTTAAAAGAGCAGTAGTCGTACTGTGCCCTTCACGGAAACCCGACTGGAAACTTCTGTTGTACGAGTCAGTGGTAGGTACGGGCCGAAGTTCGAACCTACGACCCACATACAGATATTCAAAGATACATACGGCTTTGCTAACATCATTCATTAATACATGTATATTTAATTATAATTATGCTACAAAGCTGTTACAAATTAGCAACTACACATATATATGTAGTATAATATAGTATATAGAATGAATCCAGCATAATTTCTGTGCTAGTAATGTGGTCGGGTGATGGAACAGAACACTTGAGTATTGTGGTTACATCGGTATTGTCATAGATAAAACATAACAGTAGTTTGACTCCACTCTCGTGCGTCGTCAAATCGCTAATGTTTATGCACATACGTTATGGTATTTAATTAATATGCATCACTATTAACTATAGTTGTACTTAATCTTACATTGAAATGAAAAGGAAAAGGAACGATTATTTTTGTTAGAACACTGCGCGCACACTAATGAACTGTGATTCGTGTGAAGATAAACTACTGTTATCTTTTTACTATGATATTAAGTTCAGCGGTTACGTGTAACCCTATGTTTCCTAGCATACGCGTACGTTCCTACATACATACATCATACATGATAGATGAGACAGATTGGTCCACATTGCATAACACACTCCACATATCCATGTGGAGTTGAATTTAATTGTCTTACATACTATATTAGAAAATATTATATACATATTATAATACGTATTTGTAGAAAAAAAATGAAGTATTAGCCACACTGAAAGTTTCCTGAATGATTAAGAAAAAAATACAATCAATTATTGTTTCTCAAAATATTCTCCGTGGGCGTCAATACACTTTTTCATATGAATAAACCAATTTTCATAATATTTATTCCACTCCTCCATGGTGACCTCGGAAACATGTTTTTCATACTCTTCAACAGCCTCTTCTGGCGATGGAAATCGTTGACCGCGTAATTGGTTCTTATTTTTTGGAAACAAGGTGCCAAGTCGAGACTGTATGGCTTTTATACTTTTATACTTAAGTATGAATTTTTGAAAATTGTCACTAGCTCCGCGGTGAAGAAATATAAAAATCTGGAGTATATGATCCACCAATCAGCACTGGGCCCGCGCGATAGATTACAGCCCGAAAGCCCCCAGTCATTTACTAGGGGAGGCTGATACAAGAACAAGTACATTTTACTACATAACCGACTAAGAGTCCTAGCTGAATCCAAAACAACAATCATAGCGCCAACAAATGTGCGTCGCATCGAAACCCAGTCTTAATGGTCCTCTGTGAGCACGACACCCCACACCTGCAGGATGAGTGGTCCCTGATCTCATAGCGGGGAGACCGATCGCGTGAGCAATGTCACGCAGCTCTCTCCTTACGAGCGATAGGGCCGTTAATTGCCTACGTATTATTATTATATTGTTACGACCTGTGAAGCAGACCGCAACGCTGACATTCTGCAGCCACCAGTGACGTGTCACGGACGTAGGGACAGGGAGTCGTTGCACAAGAAATCGCTCAAAAATATCGATCTACCATGCATCGGCTGACAAAACAGACCGCCTTAAACGGCTGCGTTAAACGAATAAATGCATACAAATTTACATATGTAAATGAGTACGTATCGACACTCGTTTGAATAATACAAGAATACTAGCTAAATTATTCATGAATGCACAAGTTTTAGATACGAGTATGTGCACAGTGCAGTACAATAGATTCAGTCTAGAAATAAATTTACTCGTACAATGTCGGAAAATTTACAATGATTTTGATCTAGTCCAGTCCTTTACAATAAGATAATTCTTTAGAAATTTATTGTGAACTTTTTCAATTATCCAACAACTAAACACATTATTTTTTTTGTTTGTTCCATATTCCTTAGGTATATTAGATTAGATTTTATTTCATATTTTTCTTTTATTTCAGATTTGTACAAATAAGAATAATTTTAAAGTAATAATCTCATAGTGAGATCGAGTTAGCATGCGTGTAACACGACCCAGTGCCTTAATATACTCGTAGGACTATATGCTAAGGTGCTCATAATGCCGTTGGTGCTGGCCCGCAAATTATGAACATGAGCCATTCCCAGTACAAAAGAGCGAGAGAGTATTCTTCTCGTATATAGTGTTTTATAAAAATATAATGTTTATCTTTTTTTATTTACTATTTTTTACAGAAAAGAAATGCCACACGGGCTGAACTTCCACCTGGTAAGTGCTTACTGTCGGCCTTCGACATCGGCGATATCTGCTAAAATCAGTAGAAAAGTCCGACTGCCTACCTTTCCAGATTAAGGAATAAATTTGGGAATAGATATGATAGGATGAGATTGCAATGGGCTTTGGCGTATGTCACACACTACCGATACGTACACATTTTATTTTATTCATTTTATTCAATTTCCCCAACGGGAAATTGAATAAAATGAGAATTACAGTAGTACGTATTTTTTTTTCTAAATATGCCTAAATATCACACGTAAATTCAAATACAGCTGGCAAAATCGCTAAAACAACTCTAAAACATAAGTATAATTAAAGTAATATAAAAATCCCATAAAATTACTTATCCTGTTTTATCCTAGAGCAATATTCCTCAGTAAGAACCATCAAGGAAGAAATTTATCGTAAAAGTAATTTGATAACAGTGCACAAATTTAATGTACGAGATTAATTTTTTTTTAAAACGATCTATGTGTTTTTAAGGCATAAGGCGTTTCTACCTTTTTTTATGTTTCTACGTGATGCTCAAACAAACAGACATACAGACAAAAATTTAAATAACGACTGTAGCTTCTAAAGAGAGCTTACAATAAAGCTTCTAAAAAGAAATAAAATTGGGGCTAATTTCTTTATATTTTTTAATTGAGTCAATGTACGGACTCAACCCTTTTACTGTTTTATTATACGTATTGATAATTGAGGTGAGGTAACGCGGGCGCAGTAAGATGATGCGTTTCAGATGCACAGGACTTACGTGAGAGGGTGTCCTCGTGTGACAGATGACAGCGTGACCTCGCGGCCCCCGCGGCCTCAACCACTAAAGGCGCTGCTTTCAGGCCGTGGCGGACACCGGTGATCGACAGCCGTTTTCTTCTCAAATATATATTTATGATATTGATATCCCACTCTTACAATGTACATATTTATTAATTTGCACCATCAAACCACGCTGGTGAAAATTGACAGCTTTGCAATTTTTCATACGGCCCAAACGGAAGATACACTGTCGGACAACATGTGTCCGTCACGGCACTCAACGTGTTAAATTCTAATTATACCTCAAATAATCAATGAACAGAGCATACGTCTACTGGCCGGTAAAGCTGTTTAATGTTTATAATATAGCAGCCCTTATAGATCGGGGCCAGTGCAAGGGCTTACTATTTGAAATAGACATAATTGTTGAAACATAAGGAGACAAAGACATGAGAACATTGTTGTTGTATGTACGACTATTTATTATAAGTATTTGTGTAAAATAACTACTAAATATCATTTAACGGTATATACACACACTCCTTTGCATCTCTCTGTTCAACCTAAAGGTCGGCTGCTAGAGAATACTTTAAGACTATAAACTCGCCTTTTGTACGACTAAGTGCAATAATTTTTTTTAAATAAAATATAAGATATGGCTCCATGAGGAGTCCTCTATTTTATCTATCGGTTGGCCGCATGTCTTATTGAGCAGTAGTGCGACTGCACGACAAGCCGCATCTCTAACCACCGCGACTAGTCGCCGCAATCAGTGATCCCGTGTGCACGATGCCTAAAACTGAATATCAAAATCACAGCTGCCAAGAACAAACATTGAAAACGTTCCTACATCAAACGAATTCCAAATTTTAAGAAAATATTCCGTTTGAATACGAATAATCTATTATATTAGCATAGCAGCGTCTAGTAAAGTGGAATATTTTCGAATGTAGATAATAAACAGCTAGTACGAGCCGAGTTTTGTTATCCTCGTAATAAATTTTAAAATTTGAAAATTTGTGGCGTATTTTGCGGAGAAATAAAATCTAAAGACTTGAAACTAGTGATGTGAAAACGCTCGAGCGCTGAGTGAGCGCTAATGATCTTTTAAGACTAGCGTTTAAGGTTAAGGAGCGGTATAGACCATATTTTTTATGTTTGATGGTCTTAAACCCTTGTAGTTAAATCTCGAGTCTAAAACAGTTAAGGTTCAAGTACTAACATGGAGAATCATCGAATAGAGGCCCACGAATCAGGAAGCGCAATATGGGATATGTCCATCTGGCGCTCCGGACCGACGATTTGGAAAAGTTCGCCAGTGGTAGTTGGATGAGGAAAAGAGCTGAAGCTCGTAAGTGGTCGCGAGCCTTGAGAGAGGCTTACATCCAGTAGTGGAGAGACATGGGCTGACAGTATGGTATGGAACGGTAGCATCAACATATCGCGCCAAGCGCTGAAACGTTCAACGCTCGTCTTAACAACACTACGTGAAGCGGGATAAATCTAAGGATTACGAAGCAAATTGGGCTTTTAAAATATCGTCAATGAGCAATTTGGTGGATTGGGAATGTTTCCCAATGGCCGCATCTTCCTCAATTGGGACATATTTAAATGAAACCGGTAAGGTCGGTCATTGTCTATCATTCTATTTCGGTGATTTTCCTGGTTACGTGATGAAAAAATTTTAAAACCGATCATACTTGACTACGGCAAAGTCAGAGGAAGGTTATGATGTTAGCAGTCTATGTGTGTTGTAGTATGTATGTTTTTTTATTTATTGCGTACATCATATTCTAGCTACAAAACTAAATACAAATTTGTTTAAAGCCAAGTAGTATAAGTCGAAAAAAAGAAACGGTGCAAGTCATATAGTTTAATGACGTCACTTTGAATGAAATATGGCGGTTGCGAAAATACGTGTAGCAAAAAAAATGCAGACAAATTTACTTTTATTTAATTGTAGATAATTATTTAATCAAAAAAAAACTCAACCCACATTTCGTGAGTTCCCGACAAAAAGTAAAAGTATATAAATTAATTATAACAATAAATACTTGTATGTACGCATTCCGTCGGATTTAGAATAGCACCATTTCATTCCTTTTCATGGGTTTCGTCAAAGACGACTAGGGTTTAAACGACTACCACAAGCCCTGAGGAAATACACCGCCTCTAAAAGAGTGTACTCGCTAACCCGCTTGGCCAGCAGACTGTCTCGTCTTTCTGTCTGCTCGTCTATCTGTCTGTCTGCCCATCTGTCTGTCTACTCGTCTGTCTGTCTGCTCGTCTGTCTGTCTTATCGTCTGTCTGTCTGCTCGTCTGTCTGTCTAAACGCGCATCACGCAATAACCATTGGAGGAATTTTGATGAAACTTGGCATAGTTGTAGCTTATGTGCCGGTTAACATTTGGGATACGTTTTGTCCAGATTCATTACAGAGTTCCCACGGGAATCAAGCTAACCGCACATTCGCTAACGTCTACATAAAGACATGCAGACAAACAATTATGGAAAATAAATACTTAAAACGCATGTCGTAGCAACGCTCTGATCTCCATCAACACCCACAATGAAACAGCGATGAAATAATTTATCCAAACAACGCGTTAATTAATAAGAGCACTGTTTCTAATTAAATTGTTTACCTCGTTAGCGAGTCGACATTTAATATCTTTGTTTCTTATGTACGTACGTTCCTGTTAATGATTAATATGTTAACGAAAAGGATTAATGAAGGTCTGATTCAATTATCAGGAATTGCTATATTACTTACACACGGAATGTAATACACATGTAAGCGGCTTGAACATGTGTATCTATAAATATCCTAAATTGACTGATGGCAGCGCTAGTCGGAAGTTGGAAGGGCGGGGGCGGGGCGGGCCGGGGGTCGGGGGGGGGGGGATTTCGGTATTTTGCATAGGTTTTAGAACCAAATGTATTAGTTTAGTCAAAAGTTGTAAAACTCTACATAACATTCCCGACTTTTTGTTTGTTTGTTTATATTGTATCGCTTCCGCTTATCTCATCCACCCACTACCGGGGACTTTCTTCATGTCGTTGGTCCACCTGCCCCGAGGGCGTCCCACGCTACGTTTCCCGGTACATGGTCTCCATTCGAGGACTCCCCCCCCCCCCCCCACCCCTAGTTAATCGGTCCTGTGACATATAGGGCCCGCCCACTACAGCTTACTGATCATTTTTGAACTATGTACTGGTATATTTCTTTTAAAATGTCACCATCTCGGCGGTGAGAGAAAACATCGTAAGGAAGTCTGCTTGTTCCAGAAATAAAAAAAAACGTGGTGGGGTACGGCCCAAAACCCCTCAGTGATTCAGTAGGGGAGGCCTTGCAGTGAAACGTTATAGGCTGATACAAATATTATTTAATTGATCATACCTAAGGTTAGGAGGATTAGCGGAAGTGGATTTAAAAAAACAATGGTGTCTTGGCACCAAGCAATGTAACTTCTTTAAGAAACAGGGACAGTTGCACTTCGAGCTGATGAAACTTATAAAAATTCGATTAAGTCGAGGTTATGTATTGCCCCAAAAGTGGATCGCTATTTTTTTTTCTGATTTGCATTATGGAATAGTTTCTGCGTAGGTACATTTTGCTCTTTTAAATAAAAGTTGCTAAATTTGCACACACACGATGCATGTTTTTTTATTATTGAATCATTCTAGCGGCTATAAGAAACAACTAATCAAAACATAGGAATATGCTCATAGCAGATGTCTGTAACATATTAAAAAAATAATTGCCTTATCGAGAGAATTCTGGGAGAAAACTGGGGAATACGTTTGTATGGACAAGCGTCATCCCACTTCTGCTCATTCTCCCCTCTTAACCGCGCGGTTCAAATCAACCGCGCGGACCCCGTGCGAGTTTATTCTTCGCGTGTTGATGTCGGGGCGACCGCGCTAGTCCACACTCGCCGTCTCAGGGCGACCGCGTGAGTCTGTTCTTCCGCTGAGTCTATTCTCGCCTTCTCGGGGCGACCCCACGAGTTTACTCTATCCATTTCGAGGTGACGGCGCAAGTTTCTTGCCGTCTCGAGGCGACCGCACGAGTCTATTCTACCCATCTAGGGGCTACCGCGCGACTCTATTCTCGCCGTCTGGGGGCGACCGCGCGAGTTTATTCTCTCCGTTTCGGGGCGACCGCGCGGTTCACTGTTCACAGTGTAAATTAGCTGTAAGAAGTATACTCAAAAAGTACTGAAACGACTTTGAATATTGTTTCACTTTTAGGCTCTTAAGTAAAGTAAATGGACATAAGCTATATTGGATTCCCTAGGAAATCATTATAACACTTGAGAGAACCAGCTCGAGTCGCTAATGAATTACGAGTATGAAATTGGGGGTGCATTGGTAACTAACCAAGGTAGTTTGTGAACTTTTGAAAGGAGATGCTTCACGAAGTAGAAACAAGGCCATTTCCCGGATGTTTCAATATTAACTTACCTTCGTGGAATTAATTTTCAATGTAATACAATACATTCCAGTACCTGCTCTGAGAATGATTAATAGGATTTCCACTTCAAAACTTCATTTTGAAATGAAAATCCTCAATATATTAATTGACAACACATTATGTATGTACAGACGGCAAAATAGATATGTTTGCCAGTCTGACTGGGCTAACTATGTACAACAACGCACGCACACATAGATATGACTTACTCACTGAATGTAAAACGAAATTTTACTGACGGCTCTCATATTCTATCAACAATACAACTACTGTCCCGAAATGATCTAAAAGCGCGCGGTGTGAGGTGTGGGGACACGAGCACACCCCCCTCCCAGCCGTCTCGCCGCACTTGTGCCGTCTAGTTAAGTGATGCGCTTGCTCGCTTTCTATTGTTTATCTTACGTCATCGATATAACACGTGTTGGGTAGTTTTTTACTATACTTGCTTGGTGAAATGAGCGACCAAACCTGATTCTGACTTGTCTGCATCAGGTGTTACAAGTGATGATTGTAGTGACTAATATTCATTCAAAACAATATGATAGTCTTTTGTGTCTTTTAGTACTTTTAAGTTATTTTTTATTATTATTAATAATGTAATGGGTAGCAGATTTTAGTTGTTATAATATTGTTTTTTTTTATATTTCTCTCAATTAGTAATTTTTGTATTTTTTTCATTTTGTTTTTTAGTAACTTTATTTTTCAAAACTAAATATTATATACCTATTTAAAACTAAAAATTATGTATACCTATTTACTATATTATCTAATGTGTGATAAATAATAAATAAATAAATAATGAAAGTAAATAAAAATAGTAAAAAATAAGTGATGTTTTTTATAATTACATAGTCGTGTGTTTTATTTTTGACCGCGATATTTAAATTAAAAATATCGATTTTACCAATATCGATGTACCTATCTTTCACTAAGATCATTGTAGTACAACACTAAAAACAAGTGACATAAAACGGTCACATTCCTTCCGCGTGCATTCAACTCGTTCCGGGACTATAGATATCGGATCAGCACGCAATATGCTGCCCGGCGAATTACCCCTCACATATGGCATAGGCTCATTATTTAGAAAGATTCATTTTGAAATTTGTGAGTGTTGGATTCGCACATTTTTCTATGGAGCGCTTAGATCAATCCAAATTTGATTGGTTTGATCTAAGATGGAGCGTGCCATATCTAGAATCGATTGCGATTTTTACATTATGTCGCGGCCACAGATGTCTTTTGACAAATTTTATTGTTTGAGATGTTGATAATTGTATCAAAACTGAAAAAAATGGCTCCAACAATCGTATTGATAATTAATTGTAAAACTAATTCATTTTCCTTTCAATCTACTGTCTTAACTGGCTATATCTCACTGAGACAGCGAGAGATAATTAGAAATAAGAAAAATAAGAGAAGCTAAAATATGAGAGTATTGAGAATTACTCTCTAGTTTTTAGCGTTCCTAGCGATACATTTCGCTGTGCAGAATCGGTCTCTATTGTCACCCGAGAGAGAGCTGAAGAATTTTATAAGCCGGCTTAATACACAAAACGTTAAAATAAACATTTGAGCATCTAGTCTAGTGAACAAAGTCATGCAAACTTATCTATTTTGCCATTTGTACGTTATTGGTTACTCACGAGAGTGGAGTCAATGCGGTTTAGACGGTTCTTCATTGAAAGTTTTAGCATAAAGACCAAATTAGTCCGTGTTATAAGTGATCTATTTCACAAAACCACATATTTCCATTAGACCATCTAAGTAATTCATGAACCGGTACAACGGTTAATGAAAGGTAACTTCAAACCGGGTCAATTTAAGCAAATCTGAAAGGACTGAAGTTTATTTATTTCTGTATTTATTTAAAGAGAGTAGAGCAGAAGGTACATTCTGAGCAAAACTATTTACACTATTCTATATTCTGTTGTTACTGGTTGCTAATTAGTACCTGTACTGCATTTCCCACTTTATTTTATTCCTCAATGTACGTCCGTGTTTCGATAGTGAGTGAGATATGTCAGAGCTCACTCCCATCCCATCCTAACCTATGCCTTCCCATTTTCCCAACCCTTCCTCTAAATCCAATCCTATATCTTCAAAGGCAGGCAGCGCATCCGGGCGCGTGCCAACGTTTGTCATTGTGGACTGAGGTTGGCATGCACCGTGGATGTCTATGGGCAACAGTATCCACTTACCACCAGGTGGACTGTATGCTAGTCTGCCGCCTACTTTCTACAAAAAAATACAAGTTAACATTTTGAATAGAAAATTTTCAAAATTGAAATCTATTGTAAACAAGTTCTTGCTAATTTGAGCAATAATAAAATTGATCTAAGACTATTTTTTAACTTTCAGTGTTTCAAGTAATCTAACCTGTATTTTTTATAAGTAGTTCAGTATGTAATAAACGAAATTTCACTGAGATTAATTGTTTTACTAGCACACAATCATCTATTTCCACCTGTTACTACCATCCTTTCCGTCCCCAGTGGTGACAATTGGAAAAAAAAGCCCAATTATTCTCAGGAGTAACGAATGACACAAAATTATTTCCATTTGTCACTTTTATACATCTCGTGTAAGTAGGTTCTCAACATTTGAGATCGAATTTTTCAAACGTTTTGATCTATTTAAACGGGTCTTAACGCGTATGATTTTGTTATTTATTTTACTTGACGTTTCAGATGGGTGGCAGAGGTTTCAGAGGTGGGTAGTCCACGTCGAGAGTTGCGAGCAGTTTCATCAACTACCCGCATTTCATCTTAATAGTCCGGAAAGTTGATGCACACAACACTCACAATATCTGAAGTAGCGTCAGACGAAAAATCGCGAGGTTTAATTTAAATAAATTTATTAATCACTAGATTCCACGTCGAGGACAATTTGCATCCATCTTCTGGACTAAAATTGTTGCTTTTATGTTTTCTTTCAATTGCTTCACGTTCAATCCTGGAGAAATAGTGGCGATCGATGGGCCTCTTCAGTTAGCTCGTCACCACGGTTGGTGCAACTCAACCGAAACGTGAAGTAAATAAAATAAATGAGGTGCACATGCGCGTTGAGATCCGTTTACATAGATAAATAATAAGTTTTGAAGTAAAAGATGTAGGTAGTGTCAAAATCAAACACTTAATATGTATTATAAAACGACTTCCCAGCTATTCGAATCAAATATCAAAAATAGTTGTCATTTCCTATGCTACAATTTCTACTTTTTTCCGTACAACCCACATTACTCGAGTCTCACAAGACTTGCATATTCCATTCCATATTGGGCACATTCGGGAACGGACCGTAATAAATCAAGCGTAACTCAGGACGTATCTACTTGCACAGTCTAGATTAAATCGGAACCGTGTTATGTTTAGTTGACCAGAACTGTACTCCTGGATGTCTGCCAATGACATCTAGCCACAATATAAAATAAAGAATCTACATATAACGCAAGCATAGTGACTCGAAATGAATAAAAACAAAATGAAGCTAATTGGGTCCTAATTCGGTCTTAGTGAAACTACAAAGTGTGTTTTGTGCGTAATGTTTGTGATAATCAAATAAAAGCATAGGATTGTGTTTTTCCTGTGCTTCCAAGGTGTCCTCTTCTGTCCTCAGTAAACGTAGATACTATCAGTTTACTGAGCGACTCCTGACTTACTTCGAGGGGACCGGACATTGACAGGATACGTTTTAAACTTTGAAATTGTATTACGAAGACAACTTGACACTGGCTGAATATGCTAATTGCACCATTGCCATATATGAAAAAAGTCGGGTGGGGCTGTGTCGGGGCACACGCCCGTGAAACGTCTATCTCGGCGAATCGCTTTTATCTCGCTGGTATCTTCACTCGTTATGTCCATTGGTACAGGTACAGCAGAGGTAGAGGTGCTCGCGGAGTCGACGACGTTCACTAAGCGTGCCGTGACAGCTTTGCGACGCTCCCGAAACCGCCTCGCTCGCTCGGCGCCGGACATTGGGGTACCTGTGCGTGGCCCACAACCTCCTCTTTCCAACGATAGGCGTGATTGATATTTTCGACTGGCTCTTGCACGGGCTGAGGCCGACATATTGTATTTCAATATTTTTTAATAGACTTACTTGTTATTTTTACGTATAAATATTGTCCAAATTACACTAATTATTTCTTAAATCAATCGGTCTAGATAAACTATATACACGCACGCAGGAATTACCGCGCTATCACCTTTGAGTCATGAGCTACACTGAATAGAAAGGAGCGAGAGCGCCGGTTTCGGTCATTCGGCGCGGTGCCCCTTCCCCGCCAACCTGCCCAGCCCCAACGCAAACTCAAGGTCGTAACAGCGAGCTGACTATATAAGCCAAATAATGACACTAGCTTTATGTCTCTAAGACTAATAGTTTTGTAATTATTAAGGTAAGACGATATAGACCTTTTCGTTACGGTTCAGTTTTCTGACCTGGTGTGATTGACTTTTCTTTTTTCGGTGTGATTTTAAAGACGTTTCACGTCAAAAAATACGTAAATATATAAAACGGTGTTGTTTGTCCCTGGGTAATTATTCTTAATTATTCGACTCCACTGTTTGTTTGTAAATGTTGTAGTTGTGCTATATTGTTTTAGTGAATTATTTTGTGTATTTTTCATTTCTAAACAAACCACAGTCCACATTTCCTTATTATTCTGTTGTTTCGTAAATACGAAATTACTGATCTCATTCTACTTTATTTTCACGAAGTTTATACGTTAATTAAAAGACTCGAAAACAACACGTACACAGACTGAACCGGAAATGTTGTTTACAAAAGTGGTTAAACAAAACATGATAAAATTAATATTATACATATATATTTAAAAAGTAATTTTATTTATTAATATTGTTATTAACGCTGAATTAGTGTACTTTTTAATCAGAACCATTCAGTTTATTGTTATTACATCTGGATTTTTTCTGGATTTCTGGATGCTTGCCTACCAAATGTACCAAATCTACCAAATGTTACTGATTACACATTTGGTAGAAATTGCAAGCATCCAGAAACCACTGCTGGACATGGGTCTCCTCAAGCACATGGTCCCGTGCATGAGGGATGTGTGCATGCAAAGCGAGTTGGCGAGTCCACATCTTCACGGGTGGTGTTGAACTACACCTCAGGGCCTGTGGTAGTCGCTTTGTTATTCCTTAGTCACCTCTTATTCTAAAGTCGGCCGACACCGCACGACCAATGTATCTATCTATGTATCTACTATACAAAGTTTTAGTCACAATGTCACCATAATGTCTAGGTAGCTACTTAAAATACAAAATAGAGGATTTGAATTTTACAAACAAAATTTGGTATTCCCAGTGGAGAGACACGCGTTCAAATATTCGAATTTGAAATCAGCATCGGGTTGTGTCGTCTGGGATGGAGTAGCCTTCGTGCAATATTCTCTTATTCTTGTATCAAATGCAAGTCGATCCGAGCGCGCATCGACACAGCTGTCTCCGATAGGATCCTTGATAAAACCAGTGTACAGTACATAGAGGAATCGGTAGCGTACTCAATAATATTAATCTATACCTACATATAATAAAACTGTAGAACCAGCGTGTCTGTACATTGAATATATTTACCAAAAACTCATTGGGAGCGATGAAGGAAAAGTATCAGAATACAAAAAGACGATTTTGTAAATTTTTGTCTGTCTACCTGTTTGTATGTTCGAACACGCTAATCTCCAAGACTATTTAACGGATCTTCATGTGGTTTCCACAGGTTAATTAAGCTTAGTTTGGCGCTTCATATAGGCCTTGTTTCATCGAAATCGGTTAACGGAAAGAATATATATCCCAATTAAGAGTTTAAAAACTAAAATTCCACACGTGCGAAGTCGCGGGCACAGCTAGTACATAATATAAGAAATTGAAGCAGCAATGGACAGAGCATGTCTTCCGTAAAATAACCAAAGGATTTAACATGCCCTTAACTAGAGATACCGAGAGTTGGAGTAACCTAAGGGTCGTTGAATTGGGTTTTAATGATTAGGAGCTCTGGGGGTCATCAGCTATATACATAATAATATGATATATATAGAAAATAAATGAAAGTCGTTTACATAACATTTTTTTTAAATGTAAATTTATTAAAATTAGCATCCTTTGAATTAATCTCTTTAACTTATTTCATGGTGGTATATTTAGAGCGATGATAGCCTAGGTTTATCTATACTGGACTCACATTCTTGTGATCGTGAGCTCCAAATTCTCGGCTGGTATCACTGAGTTTCTACTTAAGTACGGATTTTTAAGAGTGAGAAAACCCGCATGCTACAGAAAAAATATTTACGCAGTATTAGATCCACCAATCCGCCCTGGGCTCGCGTGGTGAAATACGGCCCGATCTCCCCAGTGATATACCGGGCTCGTATCCTGCAGTGGGACGGTATAGGCTGATACAAACATTTTCGTTTATATAATTATTTATTAACACATTGTAACATTTTAATATATGTTAAAAATGTATCTATTTGCATTTACTACCTCTTAAATATGTATTGTCATATCATTTTATATGGCACTGGCTGGATGAGAAGATATATTGTGTAGTGGCGGTCTCTGGGAGAGGCCTATATCCAGCAGTGTATTGTATATGCCATTTTATGGCAAAACGTAGGAAACTTGGCATTTTCAAAAGATGTTGTAGCCACAAAAATCATTTCATTTTAGTTTTAATTGCTGCAATATAAATTATACCATCCCTTCACACATAAATAGTTAATACGCTGCAGTATACACAAACAGAAACACAGCTTTGTGAAAGCAAACCACGTTCAATATTTGAAACATTTATTAAGATGACTTTATTAAGTTCAATATACAACACATAAGAGAACTCCGCTAGAATTATTGTATGCATGCACTAAACAAGTATTAATATGCTTGTAAGCAACGATTACCTTGACTATCCGACTTGATTTAGTCGCTCTCTTCTACTAGGGTTTGCCACTCTCCTTGACGTCCGAACAACGACCGCCTTTCCTCCGCTACCATCACCCCGCCCGCGCCGTGCGAATCATAAAAACAAATGGCGACGCGAAAAAGGCGGGAGGGCGTCAAGTCGTACCGATAGGTGTCGCTAGTCACCAACTACTTTTAAGTGTTACCACGGTTAATAATTCAGACATCGATTATTAAATTATTATGCATAAATATCTGTAAATTTATACAGTAACCTAACATTTTTGTGTGTGAAGTTTAATTTAAATTAAATGCGAATATCAGATACTGTTTTTCTATTCACTGTGATCAGTGTAAGTGAAATCAAGTGCCCCAGAGATCTTTGCATATCGAGCGAACGTAATAAGTGGAAAAAACAAAGACATTTGCGACACTCACTGGAAGGCGATATCTGAAGTCAGAACAAATAATACCTTAATGTGACTGACAAGAAGATCGCAAAGGCGTTTATTTCATTTCTTTAACACATCTCAAAGCGAAGGAATTTCTTTGAGTTACCCCTTTTCATTAATGTTTTTCTGGTATAATAATAATTCGTACAGATTTTTACTAATCGTCGACATTCTTGGTGAAATCTGTACTTGTACTTGTATCGGCCATTAATGTCCTATTGCAGGGCACAGGCCTCCCCTAGTAAATCACACCACCACGCGTGGTAATCCACCACTGGGAATTGATGGATACACATTACACACACTCCAGATTTTTTTTTTATTTATTACATTCTTCCTTGCGGATTTCTTCAAGATGTTTTCTCTCACCGGCAAGCCAGTGACAATTTAAAAAAAGTTAAAATTCTCGACCCATACCTATTGAGTTTCTGCTTAAGTTTAAAAAAAAAATCTATACTTGCTACAATAACATCGTAACAAAGCACCGTAAAGTGTAAAGTAGAGAGCTCAAAACGACATATTTTGGTATTTTTGTCTGTTTGTGTGAACGCAATAACCACTGGACGAATATTAATGAAACTCGGTATAGTTATAACTTATATTCTGGCTTGTCATTTAGTGTACTTTTTATCCTGATCCGTCCTGATCGAGTTCCCACGGGAATCATTGTCAAGGCCGCATCCACTATAATCGGAGCTCACAAAAAAACCACTGCTGCACTGAATGTATTTTTATGAAATTTATGTACATTATATTTTATGTACGGAATACTTTTTATCCGGAACCGGTATAAGATCCCGCTGGGAATTATTGTAACGTAACCACACGTACTCTAAAGACCACGTGAACGAAGTTTATTTACGCAAACTTTCTGAAGCTGCTCATGGAGCTCCTAAAATCAGTAGTTACCTCCACAAGTTCATCCAAACAACGAGATTTACTGAGAGGTTCATAGATTCAGGATACTGAATCAGCATTAGCAGTGGACCGAAAACCAATGAGAGAACGAACCCTTGAATGAATATAACGTACCGGGAAATGTAATGTGGGCCCTCCGGTCAACTGATCCGACGTCGATAATAGCTGGATCAGAAGGATAGCTGGATTGTATGCGGTAGCGAAGCTTGGGAGAGGCCCTATAAGCTGTGGAAAGACAAAGGCTGATGGCAAGCTATGGTAATACGCTTTTAAAGTTCATATTTGTTGCTCTTATTGAAAGAAAAGGTTGGTTCTACAATTTTGTATTTGCGGTCTACGTCACCTAGCCGCCTATTGTATAAATTGCCTATTGTATAAATTGTTCTAACACCCCATTGGCCAATAAGATAAATCTATGGATATCACATTGTCTTTCTTTTGTTTGTGGTGAGGCTTCTTTGCAGCTCATCCATTATCATGATGAAGTTGCGTAGTGTCGTTTAAGCCACGTCTTGGAGGCATTAAGCTTGGCAGACGTTGACAAATGCCCCCTTTTTCAGTCTCTAAATCTTGACGGTAGAACTTGAAGTTTGTTACTGTGAGGAATCTACAAATCAACCCTCTAATAGGTACAGTTTAATAGTATGATAATAAAATTATTAAATAAATAGTTCGACATGCTATCGGAAAAGACCTATCTATGCAGCTTTAGAGTAGCATCAACTCATCTCTCTCGAACGTGTCGAAAAAGGCGACTAAGAGATGATAAAGCCGCTACCAGAAGCCCCGAGGAACTACATCACCACTAAAAGAGAGGACTCACCAACCCGCTTGGTCAGCTTGGCGTTTTGTAAACATACATTAGTCATGCACAAGACAGTGTGCACATGTCCAGCGGTGTACGGTAAAAAGGCTGGTTACTGTAATACAAACAACTCGCAGCTGTAGGAGTCCCTTCACTAACTAAACACATTAAAATGCTTGCACCGTGAAATGTAGGACACGTATGAATAACAGCAGACTCTATACACATTTAAAATGTATGCATGTGACGGGGAGGGCGTTGCGCCGTACCGCTGCAAGCAATGTCGTGGCTTCCGGCGGTCCTCTGGGAGACGGGGTGTGTATTTGGACCAATATAAAACGAACGGACTGGCATTACGCAACTGAAATGTGACAATGACTAACATTCCTTACAACTTTCCGTCATATTAAACCGTATCAGACAATGTTAAGAATCTCATTGTTTTTACCTCTTGATTTTAGAATAGCTGCACTTCATCTCATCCGGTGGATGGCTTAAAGGGCAACTAAAGGATAACGAAGCCGCTACGACGAGCTCGCTCGACCGTCATGGCGTTTCAAGGTCATACATCCTTCGCGCACGAGGAGGCCTGTATCCAGCGATGGTTAAAAAAAGGCTGGTTACGAATTGAAAATAATTCAATAAAATGCCGTATACTTTTACGTATTGTATTTATCATTACATAACCGTCCCTATCGAGTGCCAACGGCCGACTGAGAACTGACCAGTGTTTCTACTAGAGCCGTATACCCCACACAGATTGAACCAAATCTTTTACATCAATGAGCGCTAGGGCAGCGTCGTATAATGTAACCAAAGTGTGGTTCTAAGCAGCATGTTCTTCATATAAAATATTTGGGATCAAATGTGTTCTCTTCACCTTCACGTAATGTATGTAACATCAAGTCAGACTTTTTTTTTTATAGAGAAGAGGGCGGACCAGCAAGCGGTCTCACGTGATGGTAAGTGTTACCGCCGCCCATGGACACCTGCAACACCAGGGGGTATGCGGGCGCGCCGCCGACCTTGCAAAATCCTATTCACAGCTTTCTTGAAGAACCCCGTGTCGTAGTTTAATGGGAAGACCTCTTGAGGCAGTTCGTTCCACAGCCTACGGGTTCGCGATATAAAATAATTTTATTCCAATATATTTAATATATATACTAATATATTTCCAGCTTAAGGGATCTGTCCATTCGTTTTGTGTGATCAAAAGTTTGCGTTAATAAATCACCGATGTGATATGTTGCAAAACATCAGAGCGAAGAGCCCGCGCCGTGTGAACGAGCCGACGACACGCGACAGGGCGACGACCTGTCGCCGGCGCGGACACCGACATCTCTAATTAATATCCATTGATGATTTCCGAACTTCGCGCTTTGATAATTAAATGATTTTGGAGTTTGGCAAATGAAACATGGGATATGAAAAAGCGGCAAAAAACTCTTAGGCTATTAACACTGGTTTTAAAGAGAGGAAAACGTACCTGATACATTCTAATTTCTGTTCTCAAACTAGTGTGAAACCGAAACATAAAAGAAATTAGATAATTGCAAAGATATAGAGGGATAGAGAACGCAAGCTGTTTATCACAGCGTGTGCTTAAGTACACTAAAGCTAAGTACTTAAGTTACAAATGCACCTACTTCTTGTACTGCTCGTCGTTGTTACAAAAACATAAATAGGCCTAATTACTCTATAATGAATTGTAAAAAATCGTCAACAATGGTGGACCGAGACAAGGTATATATTTCGTTTCATCGGTGAGTTGTCCATACACTAAAATTTACTCGTGACTTACTTGAATTGATTTTCAAACTTCACTAGGATTAATTTTAGCTATAGAAATTACTCTGTATCGTTCTAGGAAATTATTTTACTGCTAGCAGCTCCGAAATCGTGTGCACGTAGACATTAGTGTGGTTAGCTTGAATCGTGTGGGCCGCGTTGCGATGCAGCGTGTACTGGAAAACTGCGACAACGCACATCACAGACGCGGCGGGCTGCAGCTCAACGCAATAATTTAAGTCAGTTAGCTGTTGACATTCAACTCCTCACATCACACGCATCTAACGCGATACGGCCCGCCTGAAGTGTGCAATGGTTTATACAAAATGTATAAAAATGATTCAGTCATAACACATAAGTCATAACACGTTCTGACAGATAGATAGAAGGACAGACAGACAAAAATTCTAAAAATGTTATTTTAGGCTCTTTATCATTAATACTTTACATACAATTATTTTTTTCAAATAATATTAAATGCACAGACACGCGTTTATTTGGATTTACTTTAATAGAAAGAAGATAGCAGACGAACGGACAGTCTACCTGATGGTAAGTGAATACTGTCGTCCATGGACATCCTCGATACATGCCAACAACCATTCTATTACTCGTAATAAAGATTATATGACTATCGAGCCTATATCTATATAAAAAAAGGGATGTTGGTATATCTGATGTAAATAGACTTCGACACCGTTTGACCGATCACCATGAAAGTTGGCACATATATGTATATATATGTATGATAGACTTGGACACCGTTTGACCGATCACCATGAAAGTTGGCACATATATGTATATATATGTATGATAGACTTGGACACCGTTTGACCGATCACCATGAAAGTTGGCACATATATGTATTTTTTCATGGAGACGGTTTTTATGCTATCGACTTTGTTGTAACTCGCTACTAGATGGCGCTGCAGCACATCAACTTCTATGTCAGGACAACGTCTGCGGGGTTTTGCTAGTTTTATATAAAATATTTAACAATATAATTGTTATATTTTTTTAATAATACAAAATATGTAGATTTCAATTTCTATCATGAAATAATTAACCGCTGGAATAAATTAATTTTGGTAAATCTTTCAATTCCAATACTTCCCTTGTTTAATTTAATAAAGAATATAATTTTCAGGGACACTGAAAAGTTATTTGAATTTAACAGGGTATTTCCAAGAAATATTTATTTCCTTAACCAATGTTGGCACGCGAAAAAATACTTTTCCTTAGATGATAGAAATATCCTTCTGTAATCAATTCCATCTTTCAAAATATTCGCTATTAAAAACAATTTACATTTTTATTGTATTCGATATCGACGTCCTGGGTCCTTGGGTATTTTTTGTGAGGGTTTTTATTGCTTAATGTCATCAAACTCGCAACGCATCAACCTTGAGAGGTCGATCATTAATATGTTGGGTACCTTCCATATTGGCAATGGTTCAATAGTTACAAGAAAATTACCGTCGTCAGTTTAGTCAGTCAGGACTCGGGACATTGCTATTTATAATAATAATAATAAAATCGTAATTGTTAACAGATTTTTGTTGATTTATCGTTATATGAAATCCCTAACTCCTGAAGTTGGTAAACCTGTATAACATGATGCTAGTGTCCTCCCCAATAAACGCCAATATCAATTTGTGCTTATCGAATAATTACAGCTTATTTATTAAAAGTACAAAGAAAACAAGCTTCTAAATAAAGATCAAATTATAAATTGTATAATAATTTGTTGTGCATGCGTATGTATATAAGAATGAATGTCTGTTAATGAATGTATTTTTCATTTCACGAACTTTACAAAATATAGTAATGACGTCATAAGTAACATGATATTTCATGTCATATCTGTCGTATGTAATATGTAACAATATATCATACGTCATTATATGTGAACTAATAGAAAAATTAATGTGTCATCATCGTGTACTGATAATTTCAGCACCGATTTACAGCACTCTACTCTCTACTCAGCACAGTACTGTTTGTTCGAGACGTGCCAATAGATAGAACCAATAAATGGCAATTTAAATGGGCAACCCAATCATTTGTCACACCACGAACGCAAACAATTGAACAAATGCATCAAAGGGTTGTTATAATCACCTGTCGCACTTGTACTCAGTGTAGTTCACAATGACTAACTTTCCTTTGTCTAGTCGCCATTAATATATTAGGTGTTAGTTGCAAATTGTTATAACTATCCCTAAAAGCGACCCTTAAACTAACTGTAAGGGTGAAGTACACAATTTACAAGGTTACAGGTAATTCTTATTAATTTCATAAAGGTTAAGATGATAGTTTATTTTGTTGTTATTTAATAAATCTAATAACTATTACAAAATATTGTCATTAATATAGCACGCGGTGACAATCTATAACTAGAGAAATATCTACTATGTAAGTAATTTAAAATGTTAACTTTTATATATTCTTTAAATAGCATATGTGATAGCTTAAGGGTTAGAAGTAATTTTTGCTGACTGACTTTCGTTTCTGCAAACGAAGATGGGAATAGGCACCAGTTGTATGAGAGTAGAGTTTAGTGATTATTATAGACATGTACGGATTATCCACATGTACTGATAATTGTAAAAGTACTCAGAATAAACCAGTCTTCAAATACACGTCACCGAGTTATTATTATATCTTGACTTTGATGCCCCTGAATTACCACAGTGCCTAAACGTTTCCACATAAGCGTGATCTATTGATTGATCCAACCCCATGGTAGGTAAATATGGTATACCTACGTATTTTAAAAATATATGGTTAACAACCGCCATTGTTATATGTCCGGTAAACGTTGAAAATCCACTAGGGCCACAAAAATTTAATCATTCCAGCAATCAATGCGTTCAAAATAAAAGTTCTGTACACACGTTGATGAGCGATTAGCCCAATTAGTAATGCTTGTTCTGCAAAAGGTCCCGGGTTCATCTCCCGCTAAATGTTTAACAACAATGTTTATAGTCTTCTATGTGTGTGTCTCTGAACCTACAATCTAGTGTAGGCCATTGATTGTAGCATTATTTAGTTATTTACAGCAGTGACAGCGACTTGTTTAACGTGAACTTTAGCATGGGAACTTTTTTTTTTTTTATGGATGAAGGTGGCAGACGAGCATACAGTCCACCTGATGGTAAGTGGATACTGTAGCCCATAAACATCCATGTACATGAATATAAAGATCTGTGTAAAAAGTACCCTAATTGTTAATGCGGCAACTTAACTATGCCAAGTTTAATAAAAATGCGTCCAAACAGACTACTTTATATTACAATCAATTGTTTAAAAAAAAATTTGATGTACTGCTTTGTTACAATGTTATATATATATAGATTTACAAGTCATCCATTCAGAGATTCTTGAAATATCTTTCTATTTGTCACGTTATCTTACCAGTAGCATGATCACAGTATTAATCTTAATAAAAATTACAAGAAAAACAAATAACAGACCTTCACTAAAAGGGTTGCTTTTGACGGAACCTAAAAAAATAACTCAAGTTGTAGGTACCTACCTACATCAAATTTCTTCCGACATTTTAATGAAAATTAATGTTTCCTGAAAAGCGTTAAAAGGTAAACAATAATTACCTATTGTAATGGGTTTAATTCACTCAGTCACGCCTTGCTTTTAAAACCGTTAGGGTCGGCGCAGATCTGGCAAAGCAAAGCACAGAGCACACTAGCGCGATGGCAGTCCCCGCGTACACTAGATGAATAAGGTTGCGCTACTTTTTACGCGAGAACGCACGAGCAGCGCCCGCCTTCTTGCGTGTCTTACAAAATATCCGCATGCGTATAATGCGTATATTTAAGGAATGCCTTCAATTGTTAACAAGTCAAGTGTTGGTATGTCGTTGTTGACGGTGCCCGCCGCGCGCCAGTGACAAAGTGGTCGGCTCGCGAATTAGCGCGCACGCTCGCGCAGTTACGGTTCTGCGCGCTATCGTACATTAGCGCTGCGCTTACGTTCGAAGACTAGTAGGTGCGTTGGCGAATTATTGATCATAATCCAACGTCAACAAAGTTGATTGATATTTGTTAATGTCTGCGTAGGCCCTTAACCATTTCAGAGTTCATTAACAAATAACTCTTAAAGACAAAATAAAGGGCTAATGAAAAAAGTTGAGAAATTCCAAATAAAATATCCAAAGTACAGTTTAGAATGTGACTTTATTAAGTTTTCATATTATTATTTTGAATTTTCTGTGAAGGCAAAATTTAGGTACTGAAAATTTTTATCTAGGTATTTGTAACCCCAGGGTTCCTGGAAATTAACTTTTTCTGGAATTTTGACTAAACCTGTCTGATTTTTAATGCTCATTACTCAATACATCACTTATGAGCCCCTTATTCAGATACCTTATGATACCTATCATAAGGTATCTGAATATCTTTATTAATAATTATTCATTAATATTATTCATCATTCTATTATATTTTCACGCTGAATCCCGGTAATGAAAAAAAATCCAAGTTTTTTTTTCTTTACATATATTATGTCAATATTGCAATTAGCACATTCTGCCAGTGTCGGATTTTCTTCGTAATAAACAATTACAACAGTGTTTTTTTATAGAACGAAAGCGGCAGATGAGCATACAGTCCACCTGATGGTAAGTGGATACTGTCGTCCATAGACATCCGCGATACATGCCAATATCGGTGCAGAATGATAAACGTTAGCTCGCCCCCGGATGCGCTGCCTACCTTTGCAGATTAAGGAATTGATTGGGAGAAGGAGTTGGGTAAATGGGAGGGGATAGATAGGATAGGATGGGATGGAAATGGGCTCTGGCAGACCTCACTCACTACCGAAACAAATACGTACATTGCGAAAATACGATAAAGTAGGAAATGCAGTATATTTCAAGGTAGCCTTCTGAAATGCCAAACGCCTAATACATAAATATTACAATAATTAAACGAAAACTTAACCTATTTTATTTATTTTTTATTATACATTTCTTGACCATTATTTTATTTCTTGAGTTCCCACCACAAAGTATAAATTCCAAATTTCAAAAAGTTTTAATCCATCCCTACTTAACGTGTCCTATAGTAAAAATATTAATTTCCTTCAGGGCGCATGTTTAGCGATTACTAAAACGTATAAAGAGTAAACATGAGAAAGCCCTTGTGGTTAAAGCCTTTTGGGGATTCAGTAACATTCCACTTAAAAGGTTTACAAAATTAATATAGGCACTCCTGAGGGGTGCTCGAATAATACGTAATTACAGGCTAAACACATTATATTTTAATTAACGACAGATTCGTTAACTTTACGGAGTCATATATAGCTGTACTAATAAGTTACAAACGATGTATTACTGAGTAATTTTTTTTTAATCTTATATGCCAATAGCGCAATTGGCCCATTGTGCCAGTGTCAAGTTTTCTTTTTAATTAACAACTCATCAATGTCTTCGTCGAAGGAAGTTAGGAGAGAAAAACGGCCTCCTTAGAAGCACACAAAAACCGTAGTTCTTATGTTTTTATTTGATTACATAAACATTTAATAAACTATTAAACCACAAAACCCGTGTAAAACACAATTTCATAAAAATGAAATAAAAAGTCGATTTCACTTATCGAGTTCGCGCTAAAAAGTCCTAGGTAATGAAATTATAATCTTTTGTAATGCCGCCATTAGCATGGTGCACGTGTGGCGTTAATTCCATTAATGCCTCTTTAATTATTGATATTGCACTTTGATTGTAATTGCTGTGTGTGTCGCGGCGATAACTCGGTTTATTACTGACACGTATGTTTATGAAGGAATTAAAATTTATACCCCCACATTATATATGTAGATAACGTAGTAATTTGCTATAATTTAGCACTTTATGCAGAGTCTAGACACTTTATGAGGAGAAGCTAGATAGCGTAACAGTATGCTAAGAATCAGTTATCACACCATATCACATACCGTTAGAAATTAGGCTCATTTACACAAGCAGTTTCTCGAACGCGTGCAGTAGAGTAAACCGATCATACGCTTGACTAGTTTAAATAACTGTTATCGTCATGTGATCACTGTTATTCATCATGTGAACAGTTGTAGTCTAGAATCGTATGAAGTGTAATCGCATATGAGAATGGCATACAATATTCTTAGTTGTAACATTCGAAAATTTTTTTGTGTGAGTGAACCCCATGTCTCTTTACTGTCGGATATATAATTTTCCCAACGCTCTGTCATCACAGATTACAGAAGATCACCCGTCTGTGATCTGTGACGAATAGTCTTCTGTAAATCTTAAAGTTCTTAAAACTTTAATCTTAAAACTATAATTTTTGTTAGAATTTCACATTACTTTATTCAGTATTATTGGTCGTGTATTGTCACCTGGCTTTAGAATAGCACCGATTGTAAACGACGACTGATGGATAACAAAGCGGCTACAAGCCCTGAGCTGGTGTAGACCAGCTCCAAAAGAGACTACCTCCTTATTAGGAGGTAGCTAATAACAGCTTATTAGCTTATTAGCACAGCTCATTATTACAGCTTATTAGCTGTTATGTGGTAAAAGAAAACTACTGTCGAAATTTCACGTTTTTAGCTTCAACGGTCTCGATTCAGCGTTTATCAATCTGTTAGTCTTTAAAGTTAGACTAGCAGTCTGTCAACACTCCTCCGCCTGCTCCACGACTGTCATTCCAGCAGATTACGGCTCCAATACCAGTCCTCTCAATGATATACGCGACCTGCCCTACTAAGTATGCCTTTTGTACATCTATTCTTTTTCTTCCATTTCATTTGTTTCATGTTATGTGCGTTCTTTCCTCAAATCAATGTTTACATCTCAAAAGATAATCAGCGCATCTGAGGTATGCCAACGTTTGTCAATGTGGACTGATGTTGGCATGTATCACGCATGTCCATGGGCTCGTCTGCCGCTTTCTTCTATAAAAAAAAAGAACAACAACAACAGTGACAACAACAATATTATAAGACTTACTAAATTGAGCGGAAAGTAAAAGAGAGATATGTTAAAGATAGTTTTACATTCCTACCTTTAAAGGTTTTAAAGTCGCCGATAGTGGCTGGAGCCTGGATTGGAAGAACAAGGGCGGTGGCGGATAGGGAGTTCAATGCAATGCAATACAATATAATGCAACCAGCCCTTTCAATATCCACTGCTGGACATGGGCCTCCTCACGCACATTATCTGCTGCACGAGGGATGTAAGACCTGGAAATGCCACGCCGCACTGGCCAAGCCGAGTCCACTCTTTTAAAGGTGTCGAAGTTCCTCGGAGGTTATGGCAGTCGCTTTGTTATGTCTTACAATAGCCTTTTACGACCCCTATGGAAAGAGATAGGGTCGTGCTATACTATATCCAGCTGACACCACACGGTGTTGCACCATAGGCAAATTTAAAAACAGCCAAAAAAATTTCGTTTCACCCGATAATGGAATTAACGGTGTAACACTGCAGAAGCATTGAAGAATTATTCCACCCCTGGCCCGAATTCATAACCCAGTAGCAACTTGGCTCGCTATCATATTGTATACTAAAAACTAGGGGCAGGCGGTGACACAACAAAAAGAAGTCGCCGACGTCTCAACGTGGCTGAAAATGGAAAATAATATGCTATTTTCCATAGTAAAGATCTTTTTGATAGCGCCGACGCTTGGTCTGCTCCATTGTTAGTTTATTTAGAGATTCAGAGGTTCTCTCTAGTTTCTTTCACTAGATTTTATACGGCAATTTTTTTTTTTTTTTTTGATAGATTAGTGGGCGGACGTGATGGTAAGTGTTACCGCCGCCCATGGACACCTGCAACACCAGGGGGTATGCGGGCGCGCCGCCGACCTTGCAAAATCCTATTCACAGCTCTCTTGAAGAACCCCATATCGTAGCTTAATGGAAACCTCTTGAGGCAGTTCGTTCCACAATCTACGGGTTCGCGGTATAAAATAATTTTTGGACCGAACAGTGCGCGACATCTCCGTATCGAGGAAATACGGAAATGAGTTGTTAATTAGCGTACCGGTAATTAAAAACTCTCCACCTTTCATACTCGTATCACTACCAACCTTACGCTTATCCGGGTCTAATCGTAGAAGCGCTGTGTATTTGTGAGGGCTCTTTCAAACGCACTTTTTTTTGACTTCCTACAAATTGTTATAGTATCCTTTCTCTTTTTTTCAACTCCTCTTCCTGAGGCTAGACGTCACATTATCTTCACTGCAATCTGCTTCAGTGCCGTCTGGAGCTCGCCGCCTTATTGACGAGGTCTTGAGAGCCCTTCCTTCCTTTTTAGCACCTTTTCTCGTCATAGTGAGGATGTCACTATGAGTATGCAAGAGTATGTTCTCCCAAAGTATGAATGCATGATAAATAAGAGCTCCGCTGGCGGGACTTGAAAGAAGCCGATGTCCACCAATGAAGAGACACAAGCTACAGGTATGGGGTGAAGTGGCAGCGGTCTTCCGTAGCGGCAGTCATTCGCGTTTCTCTCCTAGCCTTAATATTAGGCACATAATCCGTCTGCACACTGTTGATTTTACAGTTTTATTATTCCATTAATATGTACTGATACTTCAACAATGTCTCAGAAAAGTTTCTTGCAACGTTCGTCAAGTTACTCAAGAAACTGCTGCATTTTGCTTTTTACAGTAACCTGAATGTATAAAGAGTAGAAAATACGAAATATAAAATACGGTAAACCGGATGATACATTTACATTGGAAATGCTTTTGTTTTTAGAAATTATATTTATATATAGGTGGCAAACGAGCATACAGTCCACCTGGTGGTAAGTGGATACAGTCGCTCATGGACACCCGCGGTGCATGCCAACTCCAGTCCAGAACGACAAAACTTTGGCACGCCCCCGGTATTGTTGATGTAAGAATGTATATAGAGAAACTGTTGGGGAAATGGGAATGAATAAGATAAGATGGGATGGGATGGGAAGGAAATGGGCTCTGGCATATCTCACACACTACCGAAACATGTACGTACAAGGACATTGGGAAATTTGTTAAAGTGGGAAATGCAGTACATTTGAATGTAGTCTTATGTGAGAGGGAGGTAACGAAGGCCAGTCGAGTGCGCCCAGCGGCTGTTGGATTGGAGCGTGCATCATCCACCTCCAACATTGTGTTAGAAATAACAAAGCGTGCATACGAGTACATGCCACCGCACCTGCAACTAGCCCGTTCAGAATCCACAGCTGGATGCACATTGCACACTGGGTCTTCTCTTGCACATTGCACTGTGCACCAGAGATGTATGACCTTAAAACGCCGCGCTGTCTAAGCGTGTAGTTTTATAAATCCACGCTATTATTTTTATATATTTTATTTTTGTAACTGTTTAGTTCACGTTCAGTTCCAAAAATAAACTTCCAGCCTTAAGTAAATTTTTCATTCCTCACATATAATTTAAAAGTAAAGCTCTTACGAAGTGATAAATCTAATTTATAAATAGTGAAGGTGCCTTCAGTGAAATTCCTTCAATTTCTAATTGAAGCCCATTCTGCAACTCAATCTACTTTAATTTTAATGTTCCAAAAATTTGTCAGAAATGATGTTTTAAATATTAAAGGTTACTCTCGTCCTACCAAGCTGTATATATTAAAACCAAGTCTCAAAAACTCATACAAACGTGAAATGTGTGGTGAACTTGTGTCGCCACAGTAGAAGGACCACACGCAAAAACACACGCGTAAAATGTTGGTTTTCCCAATTTATTAGATATATGTAAATTTTCAAACAACACATTGAATGTCGAAAGGAAAAAGACACGATTTGTGTTCCCACACAAATAATGAATTGAATAATTCCGAAACATTAAAAATATATCACACATAATTCAGAGGCGACTTTTTGGCGGGAACTCGAGACGAGAAGTTGAGTTTTTATTAGCTTATTGTAAAAATTGGGGAATTACGCGTTCCGTGGTTTAATAGTGATAGTTTATTAAACTTCAAAGTGTTTTTCGTGTGTAGTGTTTGTAATAATCAAATAAAAGCGTGAGACTGAGTGTTTCGTGTGCTTCCTGAGCTGCCTTTGCCGGGCGACGCCTGACTAACTCCAATGGGAGTGGACATTGACAGGATACGTATCCTGTTTTAGACTTTGCATTGTTTATTACGAGAAATACTTGACACTGGTAGAATGTGCTCATTGCCATATATGAGGAAAAAAAAAATTCCAGAGGCTCGTGAATGGTATAAGCGGTCGGTGGAGTGGTATTTACGAGTATCATCAGTATGTTGAACCACCTTTTTACTAGTTATACCACAAAAAGACTTTAAAGTTATTTCAGAGCGTCATGAAGTGGCACGTATAACAATATTGACTACACCTACTGAGTAAAACACAGAATATTTGTGGAACAGTATATAAACTACATATAAATTTCGAAAATGTTGTCCGCATCCAACTGAAACCAAAAACATGAAAAGGTTCGTAGGACATGCAAACAAGCAAGCATATATGAAGTAGTAATCTCTCGTACACACGTCAAACTGACATACACACAAAAGGGCGCATACCTACACACTCACACAGGGAGTTCTGAAATCCCTCGCTAGCACAAGCTGAGACCTGCCATTAATTTTAGGTTATAAAAATTGCATTTTTTCCCTTTAGATATTATTTTTTGTATTTTTATATTTTTTGGAACGAAATTCCTTTACGCGGCTTGCGGTAGGTGTGATTCGAGAGAAAATGTAACGTCACATAAGATTTTTACCCCCTCCATACGTCTTTCTCTTTCTCTCTGTGTGTGTGCGTGCGAGTATCGAGACCGAGACTTAAGCAGAATAACAGACGTGGAGACTAGTGCGTGGCAGGGTGTATAACCTAATTTTTTTATATTTTATTTGATTCCTTATTTTAAATTATTTGCATTGAAAATATGATACAAAATTTAAAAAAAATACATGAACATACAGATTTTATTTCGAATTACATTCGGAGTTTATAAAAAAATGCGTAAGGCTCTTCGTTCCTGACGGGGGTCCTCTGACCTCACACGTTTTTTTTTATAGCAAGAAGACGGTAGACGAGCACACAGTCCACCCGGTGGTAAGTGGATACTGTCGCCCATAGACATCCGCGGTACATGCCAACTTCAGTTTATAATGACAAACTTGACACTGAAATAACATAAAGGCCGGAAAAAAAAATCAAACCTTTCGCCAAATCCATTCCTAAATCTCCAAAGATAGACAGCGCATCCGGGGATATGCCAATCTTTGTCATTCTACATTGATATGGGCATGCGTCGCGGATATCCATTGACGACAGTATCCACTTACGAAAAATTCTATAGGTACAAACAATTTTGTCAATAACCAGAAGTGTCGCTACTGTTCTTTGTGTTAATCGTGTCAAATTCCCTTCCCCCCCTGCCGTCCCCTCAAGCACCTTGTTTTTATAGCTCCCCGACCGCGGTGATTAAGCCTCGTAAGCACACATACTGCTAATGGTTGTTTACTTTCTGACGCACTAGTGGGCTAGTGTGGATTTACCTATAGACAGAAACTATTCACTCAGATATATATTGGTAACAATATATACATACAGTTCATCTGATGGTAAGTGGATACTGTCGCCCATAGACATCCGCGATACATGTCAATATTAGTCCAAAATGTCAAACGTTGGCACGCCCCCGGATGCGCTGCCTACCTTTGGAGATATAGGAATGGATTTGGAGAAAGGGTTGGTAAAATGGGGAGGGATAGGATGGAAATGGACTCTGGCACATCTCACTCACTACCGAAACCCGTACGTATATTAGGAAAATAAGATAAAGTGAGAAATGCAGTATATTTCAAGGTAATCTTCTGTGATAGAGGGGTAACGTGGCCAGTCGAGCGCGCCCAGCGGCTATTGGATTGCCGCGAGCACTCCCATCCTCTTAAAAAGTATTTATGTCAATTAACGCAGAATTATGAGTAGAATTGATGTATTTTAAACTGATTCATGTAGAATTGATTAAGTCTTCGGGAATTTATTGGTTATAGCCTTTATATATATATATGTATGTAAATGAAAATTCAAATCAAATTCAATTAATAAGACAATTAAAACATTAAACAGAAGGAAAATTCAAATAGAAGTGTATTACGTCGCGGAGGGCGTGACGGATATATTTGAATACATTAAAATATTGTCGGCAACGGAGGCTGCTTCAATGAAAAGATTATTTCATCAGCGCACAACCTTCGGGGCACGTAGAAGCAAAGTTAATATTAGAAGAGTACATGTTATTAATATAACGTTCCTTTATTAAAATAACTTGAGTTTAATATTGGATCAATTGAATAGGTTTCATTTTTAATGATCCTTTTGCGCTCTGCTTTACAAGCGCAAAACAACTTGTAGAAGATAATTAAAAAACATGCTCTGATATTTGATAAAAGAAATCTATTAATTGTACAATATGTATGTCTATATCGATGAGGGAAATCTCTATGAACGTAAGGGACAAAATACAACTTTTCAGGAGGAGGAGCAAAATATTTTTTTTATCACTTAAACCCCCATAAGTTTTACAATTTTAAACGTACTCCGATGTTGTAAAGGCAAAATTTCCGGAAATATCTTGCTCTGTTGCGTGAACATATAAATATTTCAATAAATAACTTAATTAAAAATTAATAAAAAAAAACTTAACTAATAATCCCTTACAACCGTAAGCAAAAAAAAATGAGTCATATAGTCCTTTTTTTTCTGACTTTGTGATATATTTAGACGTAAAAGCTATAAGATATTGGAACGTGTAGCACAGATTAACGCAAACGCCGACAATGGGTTGCTCAATAACGAGATAAGAATAGACTCTCCCAGTTTTTACAATAAGGTTATTTTTTCATGATTTATAATAATATGATACAATTCTAGTATATCTATTTTACGCGCGTCGCTCGAGCCGCGTGGCGCGCTGTAGTAATGTGATTTTATTTTACACGCCTTAGTAATGAAAGCTAGGAACTTGCTAGACAGGACAACAATATAGAAGAAGACATTCTTTCTATATTCTAATAATGTCAATATTCTTACTATTTCTAGTATAATAGCACTTAGTATTTTGGTAACGGATTGCGCTGTGTTTAACAAATAAATATGTCCCACATCTAATGGCGTCTTGACATGACGCGAAGCCTTCGAACGCTGTAATCTGGTGTCCCAAATAAGGCACAATTAGAGGGCGAGCCGGCGCCAACCAAACCAGATATGAATTATACCTCTTTATATAATACTAGCAAACCATCCTAGCTTCGCTCAGGCGGTAATCCAAACTTAGCCTATGTATATATTCTACAATAGTTTAGCATTCTAAATGTGATAGATTTTGTGTAGTTTTTTAGTTTAGTTTACATATAAAGAAAATAGTCATAGTCACTCTGTATAATATCGGTATAAAAGAGAATGAGTAAAAATGTCCCCATAAAAATCAACTTGAGATATGGCTCAAATAAAAGCTTTTATTTCTTAGGTGTTTTAATGTCATCGATATAGCACTCTAGGATACGTTTGAATAATAATGTTCTATGTCCTATCTCGAAGTCTTTAATTCATGTGTGATTTGAAAATGGAACGTAGTACTTAAGATACAAATTTGAATTTTTAATGAACCCCACCTCGTTTGCTTCAACTGTAGATGTTGCCAACCGGGTATATTTGATAAGAATATATGATGTATCATCTTGTCTATTCCCATATCGACGGTCCAGATGAACCGACGATATGTAGAAGTTTGACGGTGGTGGCTGCATGGGAAGAACCAAAGACCATGTGCCTGTATCCAGCGACCCTTAGTACGGAAGTTGTTCAAGGCTCATTTTAATATGATCCATATCTCTAACAACCCCATCCCTCCCCGTGGATATCGTAAGGGATGATAAAGCCGCTATCACAAACCCTGAGGTGGACTACCTCTAAAAGAGTGGACTTACCAACCCACTTGGCAGCGTGGCGTTTTAAGCCTTTACATCCCTCATGTTGGAGACCATGTGCATGAGGAAGCCCATGTTCAGCGGTGAATACTGAGAGGGCTGGTTGCATTGTAATATCACTGCAGCATGTCCCTAAGGGTCTTCTTTCTTCAAAAACTCTATAATCTACCCAACCGGGTAGGTTATGGAAATAGGAAACATTCTTTGTTAAAATGAAAATCGTAGCAAAATCCTTTATAGGAGTATTTATATATTTATTATTAGTATTTTATAGATAAACTGTTTTGTTATTGTTATTACTTCAAAGAAAATGTTTAAAAGTTGTGTATGCTGCTTTATAACAAATAAACCATTCATTCGTTCGTTCCTTTATAAATATTTATTCGTAAATATTATTTCATAGAAAATATATAAGAACGAATTGGGTTATTATTAAGTTAATATATAATTTGTATATGAAGTAAGGTATTATTTCTTAACATCGAAAAAATTACCTATTACTTATTTTCCACGTTCCGGGTCAAAGAAATGTAGTTATTTTGTGAAAATTGGCATGAACCGAAGCCTTTCTAGACTTTGAAGATAATTAAGGTATATCGTACAATGTAAGTTCGTTTTTATTATCCACCAATTGGTACTAACCGGGCCTGGTTTATTCGCATAAGAACAGATTCTCAAAAAGAAATGTAGTTATTTTGTGAAAATTGGCATGAACCGAAGCGTTTCTAGGCTTTGAAGATAATTAAGGTATATCGCACAATGCAAGTTCGTTTTTATTATCCACCAATTGGTACTAACCGGGCCTGGTTTATTCGCATAAGAACAGATTCTCAAAAAGAAATGTAGTTATTTTGTGAAAATTGGCATGAACCGAAGCCTTTCTAGGCTTTGAAGATAATTAAGGTATATCACACAATGCAAGTTCGTTTTTATTATCCACCAATTGGTACTAACCGGGCCTGGTTTATTCGCATAAGAACAGATTCTCAAAAAGAAATGTAGTTATTTTGTGAAAATTGGCATGAACCGAAGTCTTTCTAGGCTTTCAAGATAATTAAGGTATATCGCACAATGTAAGTTCGTTTTTATTATCCATCAATTGGTACTAACCGGGCCTGGTTTATTCGCATAAGAACAGATTCTCAAAAAGAAATGTAGTTATTTTGTGAAAATTGGCATGAACCGAAGTCTTTCTAGGCTTTGAAGATAATTAAGGTATATCGCACAATGTAAGTTCGTTTTTATTATCCATCAATTGGTACTAACAGGGTCTGGTTTATTCGCATAAGAACAGATTCTCAAAAAGAAATGTAGTTATTTTGTGAAAATTGGCATGAACCGAAGCCTTTCTAGGCTTTCAAGATAATTAAGGTATATCGCACAATGTAAGTTCGTTTTTATTATCCATCAATTGGTACTAACCGGGCCTGGTTTATTCGCATAAGAACAGATTCTCAAAAAGAAATGTAGTTATTTTGTGAAAATTGGCATGAACCGAAGTCTTTCTAGGCTTTGAAGATAATTAAGGTATATCGCACAATGTAAGTTCGTTTTTATTATCCATCAATTGGTACTAACAGGGCCTGGTTTATTCGCATAAGAACAGATTCTCAAAAAGAAATGTAGTTATTTTGTGAAAATTGGCATGAACCGAAGTCTTTCTAGGCTTTCAAGATAATTAAGGTATATCGCACAATGTAAGTTCGTTTTTATTATCCATCAATTGGTACTAACCGGGCCTGGTTTATTCGCATAAGAACAGATTCTCAAAAAGAAATGTAGTTATTTTGTGAAAATTGGCATGAACCGAAGTCTTTCTAGGCTTTGAAGATAATTAAGGTATATCGCACAATGTAAGTTCGTTTTTATTATCCATCAATTGGTACTAACCGGGCCTGGTTTATTCGCATAAGAACAGATTCTCAAAAAGAAATGTAGTTATTTTGTGAAAATTGGCATGAACCGAAGTCTTTCTAGGCTTTGAAGATAATTAAGGTATATCGCACAATGTAAGTTCGTTTTTATTATCCATCAATTGGTACTAACAGGGTCTGGTTTATTCGCATAAGAACAGATTCTCAAAAAGAAATGTAGTTATTTTGTGAAAATTGGCATGAACCGAAGCCTTTCTAGGCTTTCAAGATAATTAAGGTATATCGCACAATGTAAGTTCGTTTTTATTATCCATCAATTGGTACTAACCGGGCCTGGTTTATTCGCATAAGAACAGATTCTCAAAAAGAAATGTAGTTATTTTGTGAAAATTGGCATGAACCGAAGCCTTTCTAGGCTTTGAAGATAATTAAGGTATATCGCACAATGCAAGTTCGTTTTTATTATCCATCAATTGGTACTAACCGGGCCTGGTTTATTCGCATAAGAACAGATTCTCAAAAAGACAGATTCGCAAAAAGTACAGTCCTAAACAAAAAAAAATCGGGTTAGGTATTTGCTTTGCCCCACCCTGGATAAAATCCTGACTACGCCATTGGGTTATGTTACTTTTAATTCACAAAACATTATAAACTAACAATATGCCTAATTATGAGGGCATCAATGACACCACTAAAATTAACTCGATTTGATTTATCTCATTTCAACTTCAAAGTATCCCGATGTGACAAAAGAATTTAAGTTAATTTTAAATTAAAATATGAAAGTCAATGATAATAGATCATCCCAAAGCCATTCAAAGAACATAGAGAGCTATTCCAACACTTATCTTAATACCTCCCCAAAGCTATTGATTTTGAGATATATCTCAAAATAATCCCGAATAAACTTAATATCCATATAATAATAAATATTCTCAAATAAGAGTTCATTACCGTCATAAGTGTTTGAGGTGAGCATCTGTCGTTACAGTACGATACAGTTTCTGTCGTTATTAGAATTTCTCTTTATGAGAATCTATTTTGAATCTTTCTGTATGAGAACAAACCCCGGGCCCGCGACGTGAATTATGGCCTGAAACTCCCTTTGTGTTTTGCAAGAGACCTGCAGGCCTGCGGCCTCCAGCGCAACTTTTTACCCTGATAGACAGATAGATAAAACTTATTTTTAGTATAAATGTTACATTCTGACAAAATTAAGGAATAATATTATAAGGAGAGAGAATAGAACCAGGCGGTCTTATTGCTGTATCGCTACTAAAAGACTATTAGACTCTAACCTGCCTGCCCTAGAGTGCTAGTATATATATAGTATATCTAGTATATAACATATCTAGTATGGATTATCAAATCGACGGCAAGAACGAATCACTTTTTTTGCAATCTAAATATTGTGATGGATTTTTATTTCTATTTTCATAATAATTTCGTAATGCAAAAAGTTTTGTATCTTCTATAGTTCTATCTTTATAAAACAAAAAGATACAGCAAGATTTGGGCTGCATAAAAATTTGTAAAACGACAACCTTAATCGAAAATTCAAACAAGTCTCCGCTTGCGTCGAACAGAGATAGCGTCTGTTCCCGACACAACCTTTTTACATTTTCTATTAGAATATTGTATATTTATTATATTGTTATATGGAAATGTTCACAGTTATTTTACAAATAAAGTTTATTAAACTTTTTACTTAGATCGACATTTTGTAGTAGCTTAGGGATACTTATTTTTTAATAAAATTTGTAAAGCCGCAACCATATACTACGGTCCGAATCACTGAGTATCTACTGAAGTTCGATTTTAGTACCTTAGTACTGGTCCAGCTAGTGAGTGAAAGTATAAGTCAGTAATTAACTTAAAAACAAACATGATGAATGTGTCTAAAATAATAACATTTAGAAAAAGAGAAAAACTAACATTATTGGTAAAACATGAACGCTATTATAAAAATTGACGATTATTCGAAAGAAAACTTTATAGAATGCCTCAATCAAGAACCAAATGTTTGTTATTTTTGACAATTATAACCAAAACACAATTTCCTTATATTTTCGTATTTTGCTAATTATAAAAATAATGTACTACTTTGTTTAGAAATATATTTAAATGTATATTAAGTTGCAGTACCCTTAGAGGGTTAAATGTACCTACTTTACATATAATTATATCTGGAATGAGACTACATGAACGCAAACCATTGAGTCCAATCGAGTATAATTGAGTCTGCATAACTAGAAACTTCTTCTTAGTTATAAAACGTTATCACATTCATTGATTATTCGTATATCATAAATATAATTTTCTTTAACCAATAAATTTTATAAAAAAAATAATACTTTAAAATATTTCTCATATTATTATCAATCGGTTTTATTTTTAAATGAGCTACCGGCTGATATAATACTCTTTATATAATGGTAATGGTTTATTTTGGCAGGTTGCCTTTACTCTCATGAACACCTAAATTGATTAACTAAAAATTTGACTTGTTTTCGACCAATAAATTCCATTTTTAAACTGATATCATTTTTAACAGATATTCTAATACAATTTCGTAATTGTTACAATGAATAAATAACCAAACAAAATATATATTTTTTGTACCATACTTAAATTTTATAAAACTCGAAAATTATAAAAATCTAATTGCGTATAAACAGTAGTAAAAATCTGCTTTTAACGAATACAGAGCTAACGTTATTACGATTTAGATAACGCATTATCTGCACTTAAAACGCGATAACTTAACAATTTTCCTGATGTTTTTCCTGTCAACGTGATCAGAAAATAATTAAGCGACATATCCAGTAGTAAGCATATCATAATATTTGAAAACAATCTAAAACATGTACTTACTTTTTAGTCTACTGAAAATCCTTCCACTAATCTTCAGTTCAATATAACTCAAGGATTAAAATTAAAAATGATTTTTCAACTTAATCGTCAACTTTTAGTCACAAAAAGCCGGCAATAGCTTTACAATTTCAAAATCACACACGTGAAGTATCGGGCTCGAACAAAGTTTCAGTTTCAGGCGAGTTTAGCGTAACAACCTCTACTAACCAACGCTCCGCGCGAACTGAACTAGCGGCTATGAAATGAATGAGCTTCGTAGCGTACCAATAGCTACGGTGTGTAGCCAGACGTACGTAGCGCGTAGCGGCGTAGATCGCCTACGAAAACAGTACGGTATTTTGTTTTTAGTTGTTCAATTTTATTTTCTTAAATTGTTTATTCCATAGTAATAATAACAGCGAGACATAGAAAGAACTATGCTCAGACTATTTGCTAGACAAAATGCGTAACCAAATAAATTCGGCGAAGAACTGAAATTGATTTGACAAAGGGATTGACTTATACCAATATATTAATTATTATTGTACCCTTATTTAGTGATATCCTTTTACAATATATTAATTTGATATATAAAAGATTTAATTGATAATATTATTACGTTATAATCAAATTATAAAGTTTTAGTTTAATGATTGTACTCAAATATTGTAACATAATAATTATGTGATATATATATTTGTACGCCTTACTGCATAGCTGATACGTTCACAAATAAACGGATTTGATTTGGAAAATAAAAGCAGCACCACCAACAGCAGTGATCGCCCGTGACTTCGCGCACGTTAGTGTTGGTTTAGCGTAGTTAAGTATTAGTTAAATAGAAAGCTTTGCATATTTGCTTGTATGAGGTGCTCGCTCCTGGGTGTGGCACATTTCACTCACCACCTAAACACATTTGCATATTTCACAGTAGTATAAGATTATTCATCTCTTACCTACAGAGGTAAGAGACGGGTAGCTACATCAGTAGGACACTCCCAGTCTAATTGCTGTATCTACCCCATACAAACTAAACCTTAGGGGTAGATTTTGGAACTAAAATATGTTCTCTTTCAGTTATTCTAGGAATCTATTATTGTTGTTGTTACAGATAGTGAGTAATAACTGAAGCATTCCCGATCGGTTTTAAACTAATCGTAAGCAATTCCAAAATGTATTTACAATCGAAATGTTGCCCTACGAAGTTTTCTTTATCGATTGTTTCGATTGTTTATCGAGAAGTTCAAACAAAAGAATTGATTATTTAGAGAATGTATTTAATAATACAAATTACCATTTTTTTTGTCACATCTTTAACTTGACTTGACTTGCAATTTGGTCCAACAGGACCATTATTGTAGCATGATAGGTTAAAGAATCAAGGTTCACAAGGTAATGTGTATGTCGTCCACATATATTGTATGTTACGGTGGTAAATGGATACTGTCGCCAATGGAAATTCGCGATTCATGCCAACGTTAGTCCAGAATGACAAATGTTGGCACGCCACAGATTCGCTGAAAACCTTTGGCGATTTTGGAATGAATTTAGAGAAAGGGTTGAGAAATTGGGAGGGCTAGTTTAAGATAGGATGGGATGGAAATGGGCGTATCTCACTCACCTACATATACATACATAAACAACTCACAAATACATACATATGTTAGGTAAATAGAATAAAGTACTAAATGCAATACATGTTACGGTATGTTACGATACGGTCTGTGAGAGTTGAGTAACTTGACTTGGCTGTGGGAATGCAACGTGCATTATCTTCCTCCCAAATACATGCATTCTACTGAGTATAGTAAAATATAACTTTGTTCAACACCCGAATCTTCAACAGTAGCCACAGATATAGGTTTGGGTTTTTCTTGTCATTTGTATATACAAATTTTTTTTTATTGCTATTATGATCTCCTACGAAAACCTTATTGTACCTTATTGTAATTATTGTACGTGGTGAGTCGTTCTTGTTACATAAATGTTAATAAAGCAAAATGTAAGTCTACTGTGATTTTTTTTATTACTATCTTCACTGGTGTATAAATTCTGGAGTTCAATTGGCAGTTTGTTGAGTGTTCAAATTAGGGTGTATTTCTGTGATCTCGTTCCATATGCGTTATTGTACACCTATGCTCATTTTCAATTTCTTTAATTAGTACTTATTACTTGATTTTACTGAACGCGTCCAAGACTTTGTAGTGCTTGCATAAATTAGAGTAACCTTTCTTTTATAGTTCTTTTAGGTATACATATAGTAGCAAAGAGGCTACCGACAGTTTAGATTTTGTATTCACAATATTTAATCAATCAAAAAAATTATTAAAATTACTCGTAATCGTAATCGCCCACCACTGCTTCTACTTTAAACAAACACCTGTGACTGACATTTGTTTGTTGATAATGGTTAATGGCGTTCGACCACAATACCCGCAATGTTGCTATGTTTATGAGTTGCACGTGAAACTGTTGCTTATTTCAAAATCACTGCGTATTTTGATGACTAATACATTTTTGTTATAGCAAGCTTTTCGGCCTACCTTTATTGTACAGTGCACTGACTATCGCCGCATTAAAAAAATACACATAAGTGCAGCGTACCAATTATCGGCAAATAAATAATAGGAGTGTTATTAGCCTGTGTCTCCCCACTACTGAATACAGGCCTATCCCAATATTCGCCGCCACACACAACCGTTAGATCTTCTCATCTAGCCGCTACCGACAAACCTTTATATTTTTTTGTGTTACAGTTGTGTTTCATGCACTTCGCATAAATGTTTCCACCATACCAGTACATACCGGTTTCAGACTTCTATTTAACATGGTTGCCGAGATCTCGGTAAACCTCCATTACGATTGTGAGTCACCTTTTAAATCGTTCTAAATTATTTACTTCCAGTTTACTAATTCCAGGATTGTTTCAACATTTTTTTTACAACTTCCACTAGATCCCGACAATATTTGTTTATCGATTCCCAGTCATGGCCCTTGATCAAAACGCACATTGTACTCTTAGGCAATACGTACGAGTATGAGTCAGTTGCCTAAGTTTTCTCTTTGATCTGGTAATTGACTGGTGGAGAATTCGTAAGCATTAAGTCCGCCTTTTGTACGTGTCAAATACTTGTGCAATGAAGTTTAATTAAATAAAAATAATTCTAGCTGTATCTAGTCGAACAGTCTGTTTACCCGTCTGTCGTCGCCGTAGCTCGCAGACCGTGGGACGCGCACATTTGTTTTGAATCAGTCGAAATTGCTTCTGTCGAACGCCTGTCTCGATTATGTTGATGTATATACAAGTTCCAGCCGTTAGATTTAGGTGAGTTTGCAAACAATATTCGATGTTTGTAAAGTATTTGTTCTTCGAGGTGCTAGAGAAATATCGCGGCTTGCTGATGCAATTAATTGAAATTTTATTTTTATGTGTAGGTACTTGAGATAGCTCCGTGATAAGGGCGTAAGGGTTCAAAGGAACACACACGCCACTTTCTTCTGCACGAATTTATGTCGCGGCGCATACTCTCTTCGGCGCGAACATTGATCGTACCACTTTGGAGCTTTTTTTATAAACTGCCGGTCTCACCTTTTTTGTTGTGGAAACCGGCTCATTTAAGTCATCATTTAAGCCGTGATATAGGTTTTGCTTTTTAGCCGAGCCCAAAACCCAATTAATGTTTATTATACGTATGTCTAAATAAATATAATATGTACGAAAAGCACGCTAGTCTCCTGCGGAGATTTCTTCCGTCATACCTGGGAAAGTGAAATATACGTCAAAACAGATAGACGTATACGGAAAGTTTGTATGTATTATAGTACAATAATACTAATAAAATATATAAATATATACCTATTTAAATACACATATAAATACATATATTTAAATAATAAATATTTATTTATTTTTATTAGGTTACCAACAGTTAGAATTATATATTAGATAGAAATAAATTTGTAATAACACCAAACAAACATTAAAATTTAATTAAACTCAACAATCTATTATTTATTATAGTTAGTAATTATTATATAATATAGTGTGATGTTGTAATGTACGTGCGTGTGTATGTGTGGGTGTGTGATATTGGTGTTGTATGCAGTTATGAGTGTCTGTTTAATCTTCCCTTCTCCCTTTCGACCCATACACATATAAAATATATTTATATATAAGTATAGTTAATATATATTATCATTAATATACTACCTATGTCCTAAAGAATGTTGTTAAAACATTTTTAAAGACCAAAGAATTCACCAGGCACGTGCCTACTTTCAAACCTCCCCGGCTCTTCGGAGCCACTTTTATTACAGCCAGTATTAAATCAAGTAATTTGAAAAGTTTTCTTGCCTCCCATTCCTTTTGTTTTCGTTCCCGGCGAGTTCTTCCCGAAAATAATGTATTTGGTATAATTAACATACCGCGCGCCAGTGATTTAGGGGAGCCACAGGATATAAACAAACAGTATGTAATGTCAGCGTTAATTTGGAATTATTTTATCGAATTACATCGCCTAGCAAATTCAGTCTCCTAATGACTTTATAATTGGCAAGAATAGAATCCATTTAAAAACACAACAAAATAGATAAGTTTGCAGGCAACTGATCTTGCTCACTATGTACAACAACACAAGCACACATAGATAGATATGATAACGTTAACTGATTCACTGAGTGTGTAACAAAATTTTATTGACTGCTCTCATAGCTTTCGTAGTTCAATTAATTGAACGTATAGTCTGTGAACAAAATCTATTGCATGCAAGCTTATATATTTTGCCATATGTACCAATATTGTATCATTTTACTTAACTGTTTTTGTTTTCCTGTTGTATACTGATATCAAACATCTCGTCTGTTTACGATTAATAAACGATATACGATTTAATAAATGTAAAAAGTCTGGGCATACTTATAGATCGAACCCTGTCTTGGAAGCCTCAAATCTATGAAGTGAGCAGGAGAATGTTTGCTACAACATGCTCCTTGAAACGTTTACGGGAATTCCTAAACTAAAATTGTCAGACACTAAAATTGCGCTAGTTCAATCTCTACTTTTATACCTTGACCTAACGGCAGACCAACACAACAAACTTGAACGCCTCCAGAATCTTAGTAACTGGTTCATATTTGGACTGCGTAAATATGACCATGATTCCGAGTTTCGTAATAAGCTCAAGTGGCGTCCAATCCGACTTCGCAGGAATACGCATATACTTTCACTTCTTTACTCGGTATTTTTAATCCCTTGACCCAGAATTTGTTTTTTATAAACACGTGGGCGAACGAGCAAGCGGCCCCACGTGATGGTAAGTGTTACCACCACCCATGGGCACCTGCAACACCAGGGGGTATGCGGGCGCGCCGCCGACCTTGCAAAATCCTATTCACAGCTCTCTTGAGGAACCCCATATTGTAGCTTAATGGAAAGACCTCTTGAGGCAGTTCGTTCCACAGCCTACGGGTTCGGGGTATAAAATGATTTTTGGACCGAACGGTGCGCAACACCTCCGTATCGTGGAAATACGGATGGACCGCACTTCTATGACGGGAGGTGCGGTTGTAGAACCCCGAGGTGGGAATTATATTGAACAATTCTTCAGAGCATTCCCCATTGTACGAGCGTTTCGAATTATTTACTTCACAATTCAAGTACTTACGTTCTACTGAAAATTTACTAATTTTTCCTATCCATTCTTCAAGATTCTTTACTAACTTCTTACTGTGCAGGGTGTTAGGCTTTGGAATTCGTTACCAGTTGTCATTAGACATGCTCAGTCGCTGCCTAGTTTTTAACAAGTACTCTAGGGCGAGAGCAACTATTCCAAGAATCTGCCATCGAATAGGGATGCAATTAGACGATGAAATTTTGTTATTCTCCCTATTTTGAAACCTTCCCAATTTTTTTTATGATCGGTCGTACGAATTCTGTGTTAGTGTGCGTGAGATGCATTTTGATCGTTTTCCTCCAGATCGCATACTGTTTTATTCTAATCTGTATGTGGTTGAACCTTGACCGCGTCGCATAAACAGTTGTATTTAGATCACAATACATTATGTATTAGTGTACTTAGTGATTGTTTGCATTTGCTATTCGGTCTCGTATATTTTACAAATTATATAAATGTTTTGAGGTATAGTGGATAAATGTTTGCCTTATATATTGGTTATTTATATCGAATGGAACTGATCTCCAGGGCACCATATGGGAGTCACGGTTGGATATATACGTATACAATTTGAAAATAGGTGCTACAGTATGGAGAGTAGAGTCGATTTGAACATATAGTTTTTGGTTTTTTTCTTAACTTCATGTTCATCATTCAGTCTATACGCATGAAAAACAAATACACTTATTGCAACTACCGGACGCGGCGCCAGGCCACTACCCTGTACTGAGTAATTAGCGCTACGAACGTTATAGATAGAACAACAAATCTTTACATGTTCATTACTTTTGATTTATTCCTTAAAATTATTTTATTTTTCGCTAGAATGGTGTTGTATATTTTCAATTAGTTGTGCCGCTTCATGTTTTGCATTATTTCTGTGACACATTGTCTATGTGTAATTTAGAGTGGCCTAAATATTTAATAGAGCAGAAATAATTTAGGGATATCTATTCTTAAGTCATACTTAAGTTCGAAGCCACTAAGTTCGTAATTATTTTTTTCATGAAACATAAGGAAACTGGCGTGTCTGAATATTGAGAGAAAAATTGGAACACGTGTAATAACTACCCACTAATGCGGATCGGTGGTAATACATGTACTAAATTTTTTGTATCTTTTTGCTTTTCTTCTTTTTTTACTTTCGTTTCCCATTCCCTTCCCATTTTCCCAAGCCTTTCACCAAATTCCATTCTAAAGTTAGGCAGCACATCTGGTGGCGCACCAAAGTTTGTCGCTCTGGACTCAAATTGTACTATTGTTGTTATTGTATAGTACTAAAAATGATAAAAATAGTTACAAATGAAAACACATACAAAAGGCGTGCTTACCCATTTATTTGTTTATTATTTTCTCTTACTGTTGTCCGACGCATGTAAGATAAGCATGTATGTAATATAGATTAAAAATGCTTTCGTGATTATTTTTATACATAAAATTGTTATTTTTTTTTGGAAGGATGATATCATAATACATATAGCTTGCTTGTCATATAGCTTGCATGTGGGTAGTTATACATTTGTATTAATCACTAGAGTTAAAAATAATAAAAGTCAGTTGACATCCGAGCAGTGTTTGATTTGTATCGCCTAACCTTTAGATATTTGCTGCACATTCACTAGGTGCTGGTCATTTGATTATATCTTGTCTTTTTTACATTGAAGTGGGCGGAGGAGCAAACGGTCCCACGTGATGGTAAGTGTTATTTGACGACTCATCTCAAACCGTTTACTGTACAATTCGTGCTCGCTTCGCTGCCGGCTAGTTGTGGAGCTGTCTGCGTCAGTTGCATTGAATAGGGATATTAATGGAAATGTTCGCTCGACCGACATCCGTAGTTTTACTGACAACAATCTCGCTAACTTTACAAATAAGGTATTTTATCGAAAATATTCCCGTCTTTCAAGAAACATTTACTTCTTGTAAAAATCATTCTACAATAGTTCTCTCGTTTATGGTAAGGCATGGAATACATCGTGCCGCATGGTGTCGGCCAACTTTAAAATAACACCACTACATCTGTTCCGCCAAACCAGCTTGGCCAGCGTTTAATGCCGTTTTAATGCCATAATCCCTCATGCACAAGACAAGGTCTATGAGGAGACCTGTGTCGAGCAGTGCACGACAGTATGGCTGGTATCGGTAATGGCAAGTGACAGGGCAACATACATAGGCGTACAAATTCATACAGCCAATAAGGAAGAGTCCTTATTGGTTTCCCGCAGTTTCATTCTTTATCTCAGGATAAAGACAATAGGAATCATTATGTAATTTTTTGAAGTTCACAAAATAGCTAACTCACTAACACAAACACAAAATAGAAATATGTTATTCTCATTTTCACAGAAAACGTTTTGTTTAATTATGTATGTAATTATGAATGATGTCTGTTTTTGAAAAGCATGAAATTTAATAATTAGCTGCCCCAAAGAAACTTTTGTAAACAGACTCAACGCAAAATTGGACATCAACAACGCAATTGACCAAAGCAAAATTGGATACAGTTTAAAAACATCTGCTTCGTATTCTCTAATGATATTGTTTAATTAATTTTGAGGGTCTTAATTGAAAATAACGAAGCCTTGTTATTGAATAGTCCCGGACATAAAAAAGGTCGCTATTTGAACTACTTTTGTATCTACTTTCAACTGTAAAAGATTGATAAACGCTGTCTTAGATGTAGTTCTTTCTGAAAGGCTTCTCTGAATTGTCGATCTGGCGAAGCAGTAACCGCAGCTCTCTCCCGCCTTAGTTCCACGAGATCCAGGGTCTTTTTTGAGAATATCGACTCTTTACCTATGCGCCGTGGTTTAAAATGTTTAAATGTTTCTTCCTGTGAGGCTTCTTTTTGAAGAAAGAGTTCATCGCAAATAGCACCTGCATCTCGAGGCAGTTGACCAGCGTTTACCCTCGGTGGTTCTTTTCGCCAAATCCGTGGGACTCCACTTTCGATTGTACTTTCGATTCGACTTCACTTCGACGCGTGCTCGTTTTCCCACTTTGGCGTTGAAATCCTCGATAACAACGCTGAATTTGGGGCTCCTGATATATCATCATAAAATACCTTAACTTTGTCGTCCTTGTGCGTACACGTGCATAAAAACCTTTGGTGCCTGTCACCCAAATACAAGAGCGCGTTCCTCAGGCGCTTGGTATCAGTATAAAATCACTTTTCAACATCAATAAAGAAAAAATCGGCCCGAAAGTGTGGAAAATGTAGTGGAAGAAAAACGGCATTGTCACAAATATTAAAAAAGATTGGCTCTGAATACAAGAAAACTGACAAGAGAAAAATTGTTATGTTAAGATTTGACAGAACACTCAAAAGAAACTTAATTTTTAAGGGAAGCGAAGAAAATTACATATTGAGAAAATGTAGTGTTTATAAACGAGACGTGGTTGAATGTGAACCACAAAATTTCACGCTCGAGGACGTACGGCACGAAAGCTTCCACATCTAAAGTGCCAATGGACAAAGGAGCTGATTAGCTGTCACGCTGGTTCTGCTGGATTCCGCTTCGTAGAGAACACGTTGCTGGCTTTCGATTCAAAGATCACTTCTGACTACCATGAGAAGATGTATGCGGACAGTTTCAGACAGCGGTTTGAACATCAACTGTTACCCAGCCTACCAGAGCCTTCAGTTATTTTAATGGAAAATGATTTATACATTAAATTTATACATTTTTATGCAAGAAAAAGGCCCAAAATTACTAAGCACATACTACTTACAGTTCACATTCTAATCAATATTAAAATCCTGGCCACAAAATGTTATTTCAAATAAACATGGATTACGCGTGGATTTACATTAGTTCTGGATAATCACGTTTAACGCACATCGCTTGTCATTTCATTTCCAGCGACAGTAGCACTAAATTATCAGTACGTAATTTACAATCAGCAACGTTATTAATTGATCGATTTAGTTTAATTACAAAGCTGCTCATTGAAGCGATATATTCGCGGTTGCACGCGGTTCAGAGTAGGGGTGCACGATCCATTAAGATCCTTTCCATTATCGATACAACATCATACGATACAGGCTTGGATCGATACAAATATTTTATCTGTACATATTATTAATAATATTGTTTATATTTAAACGAAAATTGCACCCGAGTCCCTATTACTATGTGATCTGATGATTAACTGGTAGACCATGTCATATGGCATTCGGTCCGCCATTGTACAATTACTTGTGTAATCAAATTTGAATAAATAAATACACAAATGATCCAATCGCATGATCGAACAAGATAAATTATCAAAGGTGTTTATTTTAAATAAAGTATCGGTTGTATTTAAAATCGGTTAACTTTACTTTGTTCAAATTTTAAATAATCTACCTACATGTGGCAACTTCAAACAAGAGAAGACGGATAATTATTTTTTAATCAGGCTTAGATATCCGATATGTTCAAATAATAATAATTCGTTATTAATAATTATTAATTCGTTACTTTTGGTATTGACTGCGACAGCGACGCAATGTTTCTAATATTAATATAAAAGTCTTTCATTTGATACGATATTTGGAGGATCGGATAGCAGCTATTGGACACAATTCTAGTGTCCGTAACACATTGTTACGATTCGTATCGATCTAAGATATCGATATAAACAGTAATATCGTGCATCCCTAGTTCAGACTGACGTACATACGTACGGTTGTGTGTTTGATTGTGTGTGTAAGCCATCCATCTGCAAAACAGGCAGTACTTTACATTATACAGTGCCTACCCATTTGACGAATTACGTTTGTTTAGTGTATTAGCGAACACACATGTGTTCCGCTTGCTAATTAATAACTTATTCAAATTTGCTTTTGTGTTAAGGTTCTACCTAGTATGAAGTTAAACGATATTCTTATTTGCAATAACTTTGCTATATTACTTTGGTATTAAAGTCTGGACCTATTAATAATTGCCATAAATGTAGCGACACTATCAGGTAAACTCACCAGGTACTAGAAAAGTAGCTTCTGGTTCCCTCTGTCAAGTTGAAAGAAGTTACATAGAAAAGAAGAAAACGCTTAAATGGCTGGCATCGGGAAAACGCAGATGTGTAAGAATGCTTTGCACTTTTTTCTATCTTAATCGCTCCACATTCAGACAGACAATAAGACGTTCAGACAATAAGACTCTGGAACTCGCTCCCTACTGATCAAAATTAAGCTTCTAATAAAAACTGCCCCAAGAGGAAGCTTTGGGAACATTAACTCTGAAATCTTAATACCTCTTAATGGTATTTTTCTCCTATTGTTTCTATATTTTTTGTTGTATGTATAGTTATATATTTTCTTGTATAAGTAGATTATTATGGTATTATTATCATCATTGTAGTAACATGCACGCACGCACGAACGCATACACATAAACATGTACCCAAGCATGCATACTCGCTCACGCTCACACTTACACACTCGTACGAACCGTCAGTTTCTGTGTAACTTCGGCGTACTCACCAGTCTACGGCATAAGCTTACCCAATGGCGGAGTCAAGGGTCTCACAGACTTTCTGGTCTAACAATTACTTGATGCGATTGCTTTTTTTATTTATTTTAGGTCATAAACAATTATATATGCAATAAATACTTAAAAATCTAATATTTATCTCAGTTTAACATATGAATTGTACAGAGGCCAAAACAACAATTTTTAGAATTTTTGCCTGTCTGTCTGTTTGTTTGAACATGCATCACGCAACAGTCACTTAAAAGTCATCACGCAAAAGTAAAAAAAAATGTATGAAAAACAATCAAGTAAATTGTTTGTCACATACGATAGCCGATATGTAATACGATATGTAAGGCTCGTATAGCCTTACAGTTCGTGTATATTAATAACAAAAGTGAAAAGGAACTTTGTCAATTATAAAATAATCTCTCTAGACTTATTTGTTAAAATTAATAATTAAAAATTCCTTGTAATACTTAAATGTTGTATCAATAATTACATATTTCTTTCTTTGCTTTCTTTCTTTAGTAGTACTTACTGGGGGTGTGACAATACTGCCACGAAACAAAAAATTAATGAGAAAAATTCGAAACGAAATTGAACCAAATTAATCCCGCGCCCATATTGATTCACTCTCCAATTTTCTTCAACAGTATTTTCAATAAATGATTAAACTTGATTTACTTCTGAACAACTCGAGAAGTTGGCGCTGAAGTTCTCTAAAGAAATACATATAATTCTATAAATATATAATAAAATCGTAACAAAGCCGTGTCTGTACATTAAACATGTAAATCGTAACAAAGCCCTGTCTGTACATTAAACATATAAATCGTAACAAAGCCGTGTCTGTGCATTAAACATATGAATCGTAACAAAACCGTGTCTGTACATTAAACATATGAATCGTAACAAAACCGTGTCTGTACATTAAACATATGAATCGTAACAAAACCGTGTCTGTACATTAAACATATGAATCGTAACAAAACCGTGTCTGTACATTAAACATATGAATCGTAACAAAACCGTGTCTGTACATTAAACATACGAAATATGTAGTAACAAAACCGTGTCTGTACATTACACATATAAAAGCGTAACAAAGCCGTGTCTGTAAATTAAACATATGAATCGTAACAAAATCGTGTCTGTACATTAAACATACGAAATAGTAACATAACCGTGTCTGTACATTACACATATAAAATCGTAACAAAGCCGTGTCTGTAAATTAAACATATGAATCGTAACAAAATCGTGTCTGTACATTAAACATACGAAATAGTAACATAACCGTGTCTGTACATTACACATATAAAATCGTAACAAAGCCGTGTCTGTAAATTAAACATATGAATCGTAACAAAATCGTGTCTGTACATTAAACATACGAAATAGTAACATAACCGTGTCTGTACATTACACATATAAAAGCGTAACAAAGCCGTGTCTGTAAATTAAACATATGAATCGTAACAAAATCGTGTCTGTACATTAAACATACGAAATAGTAACATAACCGTGTCTGTACATTACACATATAAAATCGTAACAAAGCCGTGTCTGTACATTAAACATACGAAATAGTAACATAACCGTGTCTGTACATTACACATATAAAATCGTAACAAAGCCGTGTCTGTAAATTAAACATATGAATCGTAACAAAATCGTGTCTGTACATTAAACATACGAAATAGTAACATAACCGTGTCTGTACATTACACATATAAAAGCGTAACAAAGCCGTGTCTGTAAATTAAACATATGAATCGTAACAAAATCGTGTCTGTACATTAAACATACGAAATAGTAACATAACCGTGTCTGTACATTACACATATAAAAGCGTAACAAAGCCGTGTCTGTAAATTAAACATATGAATCGTAACAAAATCGTGTCTGTACATTAAACATACGAAATAGTAACATAACCGTGTCTGTACATTACACATATAAAATCGTAACAAAGCCGTGTCTGTACATTAAACATATTTTTTTAAATAAATCATTGCAGTGTACACTATAAATAGACACATAGCCCAAAACAATTTTTTTTTGAAATAATTGTTACCTGACTTTCTCTCTGTCTGAACCACGCATGACGAAGAAACTATTGGACGAATTGTAATAAAACTTGGCACAGTCATAATAACTCATGTACCAGGTTAATGTTTACAGCACTTTTCATCCTTATTCATTGTAGAATTCCCACGGAAGTCCTTATCAAGGTCAAAAATACAATAACAGATTTCTAAAACCTCTATATGTATTTTTTTTTTAATTTAATACAATGATAAAATTTATGTCCCGGATCGACATGTAATGCAATGAAACTAGCCCTTTCAGTATACACTCCTGAACGTGGGCCTGTCCTCTGCATGAGGGATGTGTGGCTTCAATACACCACGCTGACCAATCGGGTTGACGAGCCCAGTTTTTAGAGGCGGTGTAACTCCTCAGGGCTTGCGGTAGCCGTCCTTATTCGCCTGTTATGACAACCCACGGAAACAGATAGGGTACTGCTATTCTATAGCCGCCGACACCACACGACAGCTGGACTGATGATATATTGACAACTGGCTCAACATACGGGATATTTTTTTATCTCGAATCGTTTTATAAGATCCCGTGGAAATAATTTTAACGTTACCACGAGTATTCGAAAAATCACACGAGCGATGTCGCGGGCACTGCTAGTGCAATAGCGTTGAAGATAGAAGGTCATGTAGCGTGCGCGATCATTCCACTTCAGCGGCTCCTGTAATGTGAAAACAAAGGAGAAAAGTTATCAAACCAGTTAAAATTGGATGATGTTACAGTATAAAGAACAAATTTAACCGTTGAAATTCGTTCTCTTCTTTTAGATTCGTGGAAATTTCCAATACTAAAACCGCTTCAGAAACTTCTATTGTATACATTGATTTGTCTGTCTGTGTGAAAATGGTTTTAGGAACATTAAGTGATTACATTATTCAACTAAATGAGAAAATCTAAAGGTTGACTCCTGGAGAATGCCATAAGTTATCAAGTCCGCCTTTTGAACAGTGTTTGTGTGATAATAAAGTATAAATAAATGAATGTTAATCAGCGTTCGGAGAGACGTTGCATCTCTCTGTGTGTTCTACCGCCTGTACAATGGGGAATGCTCTGAAGAATTGTTCAATATAATTCCCACCTCGGGTTTCTACTACCGCACCTCCCGTCACAGAAGTGCGGTCCATCCGCATTTCCTAGATACGGGGGTGTCGCGTACTGTTCGGTCCAAAAATTATTTTATCTCGCGAATCCGTAGGCTGTGGAACGAATTGCTTCAAGAGGTCTTCCCATTAAACTACGACATGGGGTTCTTCAAGAAAGCTGTGAATAGGATTTTGCAAGGTCGGCGGCGCGCCCGCATACCCCCTGGTGTTGCAGGTGTCCATGGGCGGCGGTAACACTTACCATCACGTGAGACCGCTTGCTCGTCCGCCCTCTTCTCTATAAAAAATAAATGTAATACCGTAACCATCACCAGCTCTTTTTTATCGTTTACATTATATGGGCTTCCTACACAAGCACATGAATGTATATGAAGGATGTCCATAAAGCGGCACGTTGCTTGGTCAAGTGGATCGGCGATTCCATTTCTTTATATGTGGGTGTAGTCGGCAGGGCTTGTAGTAGCTGCTTTGTTACCCTTAACACCGTTGTTACACGGTTGTTGGTGTTACTCGTCCACTAGTCTTGGTTCCGTCTGAAAATCAGCGCTGTGCGTCATTTTTACAGTATACAGCTTGTGCTGAGAGGGATGCCCTCTAGGTACACATGGGTCCGCTCAGTTTTATCGCCTTGTTTAATTTTTATCTTTTGTTGGCCGTCGCTTTTGTATGTTTAAGACGTTTCACCATATGAAATTATTATGTATGCGATCACTTGCGTGTACGAAATAAAATTTCAATCTAAAGTCGGATTTTATATTCGAATTAGGGATATGACATGTAGAACTGTCAAACCGAGTGAAATTTGTAAGGAGATGACACTTTATTGACAGTTCTACATGTAACATCACTGAATCGAATAAAAAATTCGACTATATCTACTTTTAGTCGCTTTTTACGATACTCGTGGGAAGAGATAGAATAGCACCATCCTATCTCTTTTCGTGGGTACGAGACCCAAGTAGACCAAACGGCGACTAAGGGATAGCAAACTGACTACCATAAGCTCTGAGGAACTACACCATCTCTAAAAGAATGGACTCGCGAACCCGCTTGACCAGCGTTGCGTTTGAACGTCCTCATCCCTCATCCGAAAGAGAATGAGTTGCGGTAAGAACTGGTAGTTTATGTAACGGCTTACAGTGTCGTTTTGCTTCAGAGCTGAAGACCGTGTAATGAAGTAACTATGTTTCTTCACTACTGATGGATGTGGTACGGTTGGCTTCAGTCAACTGCGCGGCATTCTTTAGTATTTATAGAAAATTCCACACGAACGAAGCTATGGTCAAAAGCTAGTATAACAAATATACTCATTCTACACGAACGAAGCTATGGTCAAAAGCTAGTATAACAAATATACTCATTCTACACGAACGAAGCTATGGTCAAAAGCTAGTATAACAAATATACTCATTCTGCACGAACGAAGCTATGGTCAAAAGCTAGTATAACAAATATACTCATTCTACACGAACGAAGCTATGGTCCAAAGCTAGTATAACAAATATACTCATTCCACACGAACGAAGCTATGGTCAAAAGCTAGTATAACAAATATACTCATTCTACACGAACGAAGCTATGGTCAAAAGCTAGTATAACAAATATACTCATTCTACACGAACGAAGCTATGGTCCAAAGCTAGTATAACAAATATACTCATTCCACACGAACGAAGCTATGGTCAAAAGCTAGTATAACAAATATACTCATTCTACACGAACGAAGCTATGGTCAAAAGCTAGTATAACAATATATACTCGATTACAGAGATATTTACTATGATAATACTTTTCTTTGATCACGGTGCGATAATAAGGAGCAACGGGCGAAATGTATCCACAAATAGATTTTTCACCTTTCTTTACGCGCGTACGCTCTTACTGAGGATAATTCTAGAGCACTTAGCTCATAAGTGAGATTGAGAGATCCGAATCGGCGGAGTAGACACGTTAAGTGGAGCCCAGACGAAAGGCATCTTCCACTAATTTTTACATGCCAGTTCGCCTGCTAAACGGGTTTGTTGAAAGAGTATGGAGTTTTACATTTCCAACGTTGTGCTGTGATGAATTACATGATATATTAAGTATGTCATTACCATCATTATTTTGTATCTGATATAATGTTTGAGAGTAATGATGAAGGATATCATTACTAATCATATCATTACGATAAGGGATCGCGTACAAGAACGCGAACAAATTAATATTCCATCTCAGTGCGGAGCTACTGGCACTTGAAACAATGACTCTAGTTCCATAAAAGAAAATAATTTCACTAAAGAGCATTAACTCCTTATATCGGCCCCAGCAGATCGATATGAGGCGCCACGTTTGATTAACGTCAATAATTATTGACAATGATCTACTGAACCACATTGTTCGAGAGACTAATGCCAACGCAATCAGAATCTCTTCTGGGCACGGAATGTAAAAAATATGTTTAATTATTTATTTATTATCCCTGAAACATTAATTTAATACCGAAAAACCTAAATACTGAGCCATTCATGGCAACACTCGGATTCGAGTGCCTGACTCCCAAGCTCTTTCCTCGCCGACCACTCGGTTCCCAGTACTGCCTTTTTTATTATTAATAATAATAATAAATACTAATATTTATTAATATTCTTAAAATATATATAAACTATGAGCAAACATAAGCAAAAATAATAGTCTGCCTCCGGGCATAGATTTTTTATGTGACCGTAGGCATTGAACGTGTTAAATGTGTTTCGTATTATTTTTTTATCTCATTTACGAGTCTAAACATACCATTGTACTCAAAATTAGTCCTAAAAACGGACAGACAGACAATGCTATGACAATGAGAACCGCCCAAAGTATCAAATTTTGATTAGAACCCAATGCTGCGGAATTCAGAATCAATTACAGTCGCAGTAATTTCATGAACATGATCGGCTGCTCTACTGTCTCATATTTTGGCCGTCTGCCGGTTGCCGAGGAAAGAAATCGAATATTTATTTTGGGATTGTTTCTTTTAACTGCTTCATCGATCAATGGCGCTGTTGTCACATTATTTCACGCTGGGGAATAATTTGTAATATGTAATATCTCTTAGATGAAACAGTATTGTTGAAGAACGGTGGTAGCCTAAGTAATAAAGAAAGAAAGAAATTATATTTTTTCGTTATCACAACATCACATAAATAATACGTATATATCAACACGTATAATTACTATTAACATATATATATATATATATTATTAGAGATTACCTAATTGACAAAAGAAGAAGAAAAAAGAAGAGAAGCGCGCTGGTGCAAACGACAGTTGCTCGCGAGAGGGCGCTGGAGTGCGGTGACATACATATACAGATCTAAGTATGTATATGTATTAATTTGTTTTGATCCAGCTGGTGGTAAGCGGATACTGTCGCCCATGAACATCCGCGATACATATCAACTTCAGTCCAGAATGGCAAGCGCTGACACGCACACTGATGTGCTGCCTACCTTTAAAGATTTGGAGAGAGAATTGGAAATATAGGGAGGGATAGGAATGGGGTCTGGCATTATCTCACTCACTATTTATATTGGCATGTTCATAGTCGACAATAATCGCTTATTATGAGGTAAACTGTTCGATGGTCTGCCTTCTTTCTATAAAAATAAACCTGCACCTATTAAAGAGTTATAAAATAGTCCCCAATTGATTAAACTGTTAAAGATAAATATGAATTAGAACTCCATAGGGAGAAGCGCAAGTTACCATTATTGAAGTAGATAGGAACTTTCCACAACTTGAGTGGATTAAAAGTTTCGTGTGATACAGCCGATTTCATTCGTGGAATCAATTTTTCAAAATTACTTTTCTATATATTAAGATAACAGACAAGAATCTGTGAATTAATTAGATATTCTTTAATACACGAGATGCCGTAATTCCGTGCGGTTTTTATATGATCGCGACTTTCGACAGTAAACTAAGCTGTGAATGGCGATGCCGCTTCGCCATCGCGCACCTTTGCCACCGTACAGGACACAACCGGACTGTTGTGCAGAATCCGCTTCAGCATTCGCTTTCTCGCAACCGCACACCATAGTGACGAAGAGCGCCGTTCAATATCCGCCTTAGCGCTCGCGAGCGCTGAACACTCAAAGCTAAAGGCTCAAAGCGTTGTCTCGAGTCTTATCGCTAGCGTTTAAGAGTTGCTATATGTTACGTAACATATGTGAACATGCTATCGTTAGCGTTGTTTGACCGATGTGTGGACATCAGTCAGTATCCAGTGTGACGTATCCACTTACTCGTACTACCAGATGGACTGTCTGCACATCTATCATCAATTTTCTTTTAAAAACGTTCATTTTGTCGTGAGATGTGAGAATATTGGAGAAAGATTTCTCAGAAATACCTAAATGTGGCAGAAAAATACATGAAGCGTTACTTAACGAATATTTTTTTAATCTTCTAACAGTTTCAACCCGGCTGCTTCTCATCGGGACCACAAATAGAAACTATTGTGCAATCGTCGAGGATTCCAATCGACCAGGGGGCCGATTCTGGAATACTACTAACACGTGAAGGTCGCGTTTTAGTATGGATTACGTTTTAGTACACGATTTTTATAGAATAGATGGCAGACGAGCGGGCGGGTTTTATTATTTTAGGATTTTAATTTGGTAAATATGTATTCAAAATTTGCTATAAACTAAAAAACAAGATAAATAAAATTGTTTATAGCACAACAAAACAATACCGATATTGTAGACACAAAATGCATAAAGGGTGGTCTTATCGCTTAAAGCCATCTCTGGTAGACAATATTTTTTGGTAGAGAGGAAAAAATTATAATTTCCTTTATTTCAGATCATAATTAAGTTAGATATTAGTATTTAATATAAAATATTGGTAAGATTACTTAAGATATAAATATTATAATTTAATACACAAGTAAATGGTGCGCAGTATATATAATTACATTATACAGACATCATACATCATAAATTTGTATACAAGGCATATAGAGTTAGTATGTTTTTATCTTAATGGACTCATAATCATGAATAAAATCCATGGCTTCGGGAAAAGTTTAGACACAACCTGTATATAAACCAAAATAAAACCGAATAATGTCCCGTGCGTGATCATTATATTATACTGAACTACGATTATAAAAAATAAACATGTATAACTGTATTTAAAAATAAAAAAAATGTTAGACGGGCCCAATTGTCTTAATATCAATAATTTAATCTATCGAGAAATGTGGCTAGTGAGGGAGCACATTTCTTCAACGATAGATAAACAATTCGTTTTAAATCCTCACTATTCCTCACAAATCAAAAGCATTCTCACTAAATTTCATAACGTTCTACGAACTCAAAACTGAACGACTGTAAATAATGGAATTTGAAATAACAATAAAAAATAATATTTAAATAACACCATAATCAAAGGCCCATATTAAGATTACCTGTGACGTTGATCCGGAGATATTTACAAAGATGAACACACTACCTAGACCTAATCAAACATTTGTCTTTAAACAAATGAATGTCTGATCGAACAAGAAGCACTACCAACTTGGCTAGTCGGTTGTCCATATTTATTACATTTATTTACTCCCCTACCACTTCATGTCCTGCATAGCCCAAAGGTTGGTTGGGAGATAATGCTGTAAGTGCTACTATTAAACTTACGATGCAAAAATAAACATCACTAAATTTTTTGGCATATTTATTTTTACGGTAATACGATATTGAGCAAAGGCCACCTTTCACTTTTTTTTTTATTTTTCCTTATGTCGTCTGTCTTTTTTATGTCGTTCATCAATCTCTTACTTGGTCTGCCTCGTTCTTCAGATGATATTTAGTACAGTTTTGTTACGATCCAACTTACGTTTGTCAATTTTATGTTAGCAGAATAGGGCCCTAGATAATACAATGCTTTCACGAGCCGCGCGACCGAAAGGAACGTGTCATGCTGTATTGTTACCAGCAGATCGAATTCCTTATCGAATACTTTGATATAGTGGAAGATAGTAAGTATATAGTATATTTATACTATAGTATATTTTTTGTTGTGCTCCGAGAGATTCAATACAGAATAGCACTCATGTAATAGGTTACAAAGAGTGGCCTTATCACTAAAGCTATCTCTTTCCAGATAGCCACTATTGGCTAATATTGAGAAGTACAAAACCAAAAGCAGATAGTGTACACTTACTCATAAAAGTCACTTTATATTATACTTTCTAAATATACAGGATTAAATAAAAAAAAAAAACACCACGAGCGCTGAGGAACTCAGGAACTGAGCGCTGAGCTGGTAACCTCTGAAAGACTGGACTCGCCAACCCCCGATTGCATTGCATTGCAAATAAAAATATACCAACATCCTCTTCACATTTGATTTCATATGGTGAGAACTAAAAAGTTTTGTTCTAAGCCTATTTAAAAGGCTTTTATTTGACAAAACAACAAAAAATACTAAATGATCAACAAATGGTGATCAACAGAACAACCTAATTTTTTAATAACTAAAGGTATTCAAAATTAACTAAATAGCATAAACTAGAAACGTCGAGTTTGCGATGGAACAAAAAGAGAGTAACCGGTGTTTATCGCATTTGTTTATTTTTTATTTTCGAATATACCTAATGTTACTTACCTATCTGTCAACGTCGGAAAAATGACATTTGTTCCATATCTTCTTAACGGAACAGTATATTACAACCTAAGACTTATATTTGGTTGTGCAGAAATATAGTCACTCTGGACAAACTTCCGTGGTTTTTGAGTGTCTATTATTGTATTGTGTATTTTTGATAACTAATTTCATAAATAAATAAAAAAAAAGTAAATTATTTCAAATTACTAAGCGTCTTCACCAAGTTGACCAGTCCCGCCTCGCGGGACTCCTATGTTTTCGTTGTCACCAGATACTAAACCTAATCCACCTTTAATTTGCTGCCATTGATTTGCTGCTCATTCAGTATCTTTTGCTGCTCATTTCATTATTTCTCTTCTTTCACACTAACTGCCGGTCACTCGTGTATGTACACTCGCACATATTACATATGTAGATGTATAAGTAAGTATCTAATAATAGCGGTTCGATATATATGATATATAACTATATAAGAATGGAGTATGGGGCGTTATCGTGCGTAGTAGCACAGTCACAGACTTAATTTAAAAATTTGATTTTTTGGGCTAAAATATTAAGTTCAGAAAAAGGTCATAAAAAAAAGTTTGTCAATGATAAAAATCCCGTGTTAAGAGGCTGCGGATATTTTTTATTAAACCCCAACATCTCCAACAAGTCAATGCTTAACCAGTACTGCAGCGGCGGTGGGATTTCTGTACCCCGCAAACAATTAACAAACAGTAAAAGGTCAAAGATCATTACGTGACTATTTAATTAAGCTTTTATTTATTAATAATAATATTTTCCCTAATTCGGAGCATATCCTTAGATTACTACTTAAAATTAACTTATACTTAAAAGCAGCTTCATCCAGTGCGTCGGCCTCAGTTAGCCACAATCGTGCTCAGGATGCTATTGTCGCATCTTGAAATAAATTTTAAACAGAATCTTGAAACAAATAAAAATTTTAAGTTTATTTATTTATTTGCAAGATACACCAACAGCATTTACACGAAAAAATAGAAATGTTAAAAACTTATAAATTTAACATACCGTGTGCAATATTTTAACAGGTTCATACAAGTTCAACACAGATGCACGCGAGTATGATAAAATACGAGTATAAACAAAATTAAATTTGAATGAACATAAATCCAATTAAATAAGGTTAAATAATATTAATATAAGTTCGTCTTAACAATCTTAACAATAAATCCTGTCGCAAAAATAATGCCATATATTATATAGCATAAATTATACATCGTTCCAATCTAATTTGTACAAAATATAAACAAACATGGCGATTTGATGTAACTGACACGGCGTTAAATTTAATAGTGAAGTGATAACTGTTTACATTATTCATAATTTGATTCACTCAGACTACAAGTTTGCTCTGGAGTTAAAGCTAACTGTGGAGATTATGTTAATTAAATTGATTTTGTTTTCGAAAAATTGGATTGCAAAGGGCTCACATTTATGAATAGGGTCATTTTTAGTCAAAACACAGTATGTCCTCATAATGTGTTGTGTCCTTAAAATGACCCTAAAATACATTACTCAAAGTACCTACTCGAATTCCTAAAGTTGTAACGCCCTCATTTGATTGACATTCTTGACCGTGACAAGTTTATAGCGGGGACATTGAAACTGATCCTGTTCAAACAACGGACCCTCGTGTCCACAATAAGCACAGCGCCCACTGACGCCACGGTACAGCAAATTATCTTTCGTTTACAAATCATTATGTACATAAATCAAGTGCATTTAGAATTCAAATTTAGAAGACACTGCTAACGTGTCATTTACTATCAAAGAGAGGCTTCAACATCCTTCAGGAAGCCACTGGGGCACGCGTGCAGCGCACAGTACGCCGTGGCATCCTGTGGCATGACGCGACATTCCTCGAGATGCCACAGTCACTAATTGGTGAGCAGGGCTACTTCATCTTCGTCTTCAACTGGCAGGTTTCCGCACTTAGTCGAGCTCGGCGACCATTGTGCCTTGAGAAGGGCTACGTATAATTAAATTATCTAGCGTATATGATCCACCAATCCGGATTGGGCTCGCGTTGTGGATTATGGCTCGAACCATGTGATTCACTTGGGGAAACCTGAGCCCTGCAATGGGACAAGTACAAGTAGTGCTCTCAAGACTAGGAGCCGAAGCATACTTTGCCGTGCCGTGCCGTCAGTGAGCGTCGGGCTTTACTGAGAAACTATGCAAATACAGTAACCCACTAGGCATTGTCGCTTTTAATTAATTCGCAAATGAGATTAATTGAATTTCGATCCGACCCTCGTATTATTAATAAACAGGATCTTTATTACGTTAGCCATTAAATTCTGAGGGTGTATCATGACCTCTTTGGGAAAACGTGAGTGAAATGCCAATATTCCATTACTTAATAGGCAATCTGCAACACGTGGCGAAAATATACGTGAAATGGCCATGTACCTACATCATTTTTTGTATAATTACTTATGAACTGTTATGAAAAGGTTAAAGTACAATTTGGTACTTGTTAAAATTATAATCTCCTTTATCTATACATATAATAAAGGCTTATAATTAAATGAACGACAAAAAATACGCAAAGGACTTTGACTGAACACACCTTTGACTAAAAAATGTTTGACGAAAAGCAAATCATGATCAAGAAAACAGTCTATTATCGAATAACTAAAGTAATTCCCTATTTCACCTATTCATTATTTCTTTATTGACTCCTATTTCGGTCACCAGCGAGCTGAAACCTTTTAATTTGCTACTATCACAAATAAACTTATAAATGAAATAAAATAAATGCTCCTCGAAATTGCGAAAATGATGTATACGAGTGTGTCTTGTTAATCGAATAAAAAAAATATTTACCTGTATTATCAACAATTTTCAATATAATTTATCTTTCTACTATTCATATTCTATTATTATTTCTATTCTCTTAATCACATCTACTATTTGTGCCACAAGTTCAACGATTTCAACTTCGAATTCCAATCTGTAAAGATGAGACATCCTTGAGACAAAATTGAATCCATTTGAATCAAAGTACGAGTAGATTTTATCACTCAGAACTAGCTCAATTGCAAGAAACATTAATAGAAACGTCTTCAAGACCTTATTTTATTATTTTAGTTATAATATATACATTTTCATTCTTGAATATTAAACTTGCTATTGTCCTTAAACATTATTTAAACCTTTAGTTCTATCTACCTTTAGAAAAGTATCATATACTAGGATTGCAGTACATTTCAAGGTAGTCTTCTATGAGAGAGGGGTAACGTGGCCAGTCGAGCGCGCCCAGCTGCTGTTGGATTGCAGCGTGCACTTTCCTCTTCTATAATTGTTAATCAGATTAAGCCAAGTCGTAAACAAAGAATCTGCTTTGTTGGCATATCACGGTTATGAGTCCTTATTACTATCTACTCAGATATGGCATAATCTCATGGGGAAATTCTGTCCATGCAGATAGAGTATTTAAAGCGCAGAAAAAATGTATGCGATCTCTGTATGGCGTTAACTCAAATATATATTATTATTTAGCTATATTATTTAAACGGGTTAATCCCGACCAGCCTCTAGACCAACCTGAGGCGGTTGGGTTTCCGTGGCGACTCGCTTCCGGCGAAGATGCAAAAGGCAGTGTTGCTCGATACAGCGCGAATCGCCCGCCAATTTCTCTCCCTAGAATCCTGAACCCCGGCCGACTGTGCTTCCGCTGAGAGTTATACCGCCTCTCCCTCATTTTGGCTTATCGAGAAAGAAGGGAAAAGGTGTGTAAGACCATTTTTTGAATTTAATTGTATTTATTTGCTTGTCATCTAACAACAAAGAAGTAGGAGTCCGTCGACTTGGGGATGACATTCTCGCTAATTTAAAATTTCAGTTTATATTCGCGTTCAAATACGAGCCAAATGCACTAAAGTGCCCAATTAAAAATTCGCTTTATGGTTGTTAGAATCCAAGATACGTCGTATTGTGTGGAAGGAAGTAAATGTTAAATGTAACCGCTCATATTGAGTTTTAGTGCGACACCGATTTATTTTTGATATGCGAACATTAAAGTGCAAAACCGCATATGCTGCACGACGCCAAACTTAGGCTTAATACACCTAGGAATCTTCCTTAACTTAAGAACTGTCGGCCCGTACACCTGAAGACTATTGATCAAAACGTGTGACCGCAGCGATGTTAACCATTTTCCAATATACTGGCTGCACTTACACAATACATGTGTACCAGAAACGCCTCTAGTGTTATATTATTGTGATAATATTTCGCAGTGGCAGTTGAAACTATTTCTTATTTTTATTTCATTTTATTCTTTTAAATAAACAAATAAAAATTAGTGTTACAGTAAAGGTTATTTCAAATTTCACAGAAAAATAATAAAATGTAGTAGGTAAATTTTATGATCTATTAGGTTATCAGCTGAAATGGTTTCCAGTTCGTCGCCATCGAAATGCGCATACACTCTCCGTGTCCTACAGCATACCCTTCAATATGTTGACACCTGAATACATAAAACTTTTTCACTATTTCTCCTGTAAATAAACTGACGTATGTAATCGTAAATAATGATTCAATAGAATAATCGAACAATCATAAATAATCAAACATGACATTTACTTTTATCTTTTAACGAATCTTGTTATCTCCTCTACTTTATCTAGATAGAAATAAAGAAGATAAAGGCGCAGGTACTTATTGTTGATGATAAAACTGTCCTTACAAGCACATACATACTTTATTAACCACTCACGATTAGGAAAATTAAACGTTACTTTGAATTATGTACAAACATTTGACGGTAAGTAATCTCCAGTATCTCCCAATATCGCAAGGTGTGATTAGAATCGCCATCTCCAGTATTTCCCAATATTACGGCAAGGTGTAATTTGAATCGCCATCTCCAGTATCTCCCAATATTACGGCAAGGTGTGATTAGAATCGCCTTTATTTGCACTTATCACCGTGTGGTGTCAGACGGCTTTAGGATAGCACTACCGCGTGGGTTCTATTCCAAAGTATGTCCTCATAGGCGTGGGTCCTCATAGGAGGGAGAAGTAAAATGTCGCTTAGAAATAAGTTGACATTATACACAACTCTCATCCGACCCATTATGACTTATGCTAGCGTTGTGTTCGCACACGCAGCTCCCTCCAACATTAAAATCGTTTAAAAACTTCAAAACAGATTCGTGCGCAAGGCCATGGCTGCACCATGGTACTTGCGTAACATCGACCTCCACAAGGACTTGGAACTTCCCTCCATCGTCAAATACATAAAAGACACCGCCCGACGCTACTATGACGCTATCCCACACCATCCCAACCCCCTGATTGTCTCCTCCCTCACCTATATACCGGACAGGAGTGCCCCTCCTCGCTATCGTCGCCCGCGGCACATCCTGGACGATCCCGACGACCCGATCACCGCTGCCAATGCGGTTCTCACACTGCACTCAAACACAGCACATAGACAGCGTCCCCGCCGGCCGAGACGTGGACGTCCCCCTCGTTACACCGTTAACACACACCGGCCCTCAGCCAACAATTTTACTAGGTATCGGCACGTGCCTGGGCGCTTCTCGCCGACTCGCGATCCCGCGATATCCCCCCAATGCAACGCCCTAAGCCGAGGTCCGTTCCTTCCGCCGGTTTACCGCGGGGGAGCCCTTAGGGTCGTTGCAACACACATTTTGTTCCTGACTGAGCGCCTTCTGCGCTCGCCCTAAATCAAACACGGTGACTCTTGAAAGGCCATTAGGGCCACAAGAATTTAGACATTCCGAAAAAAAAAAAAAATATTCCAAAGTAGCTCTTCGCATGGGTGTCGTGAAAGTCTATTAAGGGATAACAAAGTGGCTACCACAAACCCTGAGGAACTACACCATCTCTAAAAGAGTGGACTCACCAACGCATTTGGCCACAGTGGCATTTTAAGTTTACACATCCCTCATACGCAAGAATGAGGGAGGGTCCATCTTCAACGGTGGATACTTAAATGGCTGGTTACGGTAAGGTATTAGATACATGTAACATTGTCTGACAGAGCATTCGTGTGATTACAAACTTTTTGCGTTAATAAACCGATGGATAACGGATGGATCAAAAAACATGATGGATCAAAAAAAAAGGATGAAATGCAATAAAAAATTGATTACAACATTTTTATTTTTTCGTTTTGACTAAATGGCTTTCGGAATACGAATTGGAAATAAATGATGTTTTAAAAACGGTACAGCTCAAATGAGTTCTCTTTCTGAAATTTTAGTATCTCAAAATTTACCTAGTCACCGTATGATAATGGGATATCGTCGACAATTCGGATAGCGCGCCATTGGAGAGTCAAAAGGGTCTAACTGGGGCTTTAAAATTCGGATTCATTTAAAATTCGGCCTGTGCCAGAATAACGAATCTGTTCCCTGTGGAACAGATTTGTTCTACAATGTTATTTTGCGGTTGGCGCGAACTTGCCACCTATACAATATGTTGGTTATGAGTTGTAAAAATGTTTGTATTTGTTCGAACACTCAAATGATTAAAGCTTTTGATAGTTCTTACATTGTATAGTTATAGCTACATACTTAGTACTTCCAATTACTTGTACTTTGTATTTCTCTGTATGTTTTTGGGGTACAATAAAGTGTATCTATCTACTTACTTATCGCATTACTTAGTTTGGAGACTATATCAACTTTATGTATACCAAATAATGATCGATTCCTCAATTACGACGTAGAATACTGTTGTGTGCTGTACTACGTTTGTTGATATAACTAATCACCGTCTCGTTTATTCAAGTCTCAACCTTCTCACGGTACAGACGAATATACTTATATACACTATAAAATGTCTCAGAACATCGATCCAGGCTTAATTAACATCTTTAGACCGTTCCGCATTCTCTATCCGTTCTCTGTAACTGCGGCTTCAACATCGACCGATGAAAACTTTTGTAAAAGTCGCCAATACCGTCTTTATAGCATTGTTACTCTAGCCGCGACTACTTTCACCTCCTGGTGGAACATCATCACATTAGTTTACTTTACGAGTCCATTCCCTATCGGAATACATTTGATCATCGCATACTGGACTCACCACATTCTTCTGGTACCTTATCTTCTTGTGACTTCAAGTAAATGTAAAGTAAGGAAACTGTTCTACGAAATTCAAGATCTGGACAGCAGTTTAGCTATGACAGGAAAGGAAACCGTGGATAAAACCATAGAGAAAAAGTACACTTTTTATATAATAAGCTTGTTGACTTTCCACGTTTCCGTCTGCGCTATGGATATTTATATTTACGAGGCCGGTCTCGAACCCTATTTCGGCAAGCTCAGAGTAACATGTGTGTGGAACTTCATGCGGCTCGCCGCCGACTGTGAGACCTTGTGTCTGTCCTGCTTCCTCGCTATTCTCCACTCCAGGATCATTTACTTTATCGAGATCCTCAACAAACTAGTCAATAACGAACACAGCGATAATGAAATGGAAATATATGCTTGCTACAGGAAAATTTTGCGCGTAATAAAAAGAATTAACAAAGTTTTTCAAATACAGGTAATCTGTTTATTTATGACTAGCTAAAATTTAAGACAGTTGGGGCCTTTCTCGCCACCTCCTGATACTTCATCAGAAAGTATCAGAAAGTTAGTATCAGCTAGATTTATATGACAGATAATTGGCAGATAATTTATCTATCAGATTGTTAACAGTAACTTTATAAGGAGGTGGTGAGAAAGCCCGTTAATTCCATTCCATTTCATCCCATTCGAAAATCGAATACCACCACATTCACCTTTAACCTCAATTCATCTTAATTCACCCAAGAGTAAATTTTATTATGAATCCTGACGGAACTTATAACGGTTCGAGATAAAGGAAGTCCCGAATCAAGCTAACTGAAAAAATACCGACTGGATTTTAATTAAAAATAGTAGAATTTTAGTTTAGTATATAATTGTACTAAATTCAATTGAAATCCATCCAATCAGTTTTATGTAACGATTGACAATACACATGCGGATATAAAGATGATTCCTATTGGAACTTTATACTGGATCTGTATTATAAATATTGGTGTTTATATTCTGATGGAAGGAGACAGACAAGGCACTTACTTGGAGATAGAAGAAGAATATGTTAACTCAGGACAAGTTATAACTGTGCCAAGTTTCATTAAAATACCTGTAGTAGTTTTTGCGTAATGAGCGTGCAGACAGACAAAAATACCAAAAAAATGTTATTTTAGGCTCTGTATCATTCATAGTGTGAGGTTCACTGCAACTTTTCGAAACATAAATTTATATCCAGAAACGGTTCTGTTGCCTACACACTGTTGTAATTTAATTGTTTGCACTCGTTTGTTTGTATAGATTTGTAAAGTATCTAATGGAATACGTGATATATTGCACATCTTCTTCAAATTCGTTTTTCAGACGTTGCTGGTATTGTGTTTCGAGTATTATTTCACAGTGTGCAACATTCTAGCGACATCCCTGATCCCGTATAAACAATCTGTGAGTACTTCTACTTATTAATATGTTTGTAAGGAATACATTAAAAGACCACCAGTCTGAAGTCGTGTGGTGTTGGCCGGCTTTGGAATAGCATCACCTCGTCTCTTCTCAAGGATATCGTCTTACGTCTAAGGGAAGCCACTACCACAAACTCTGAAGAATTACGAGTACACCACTTCTAGAATAGTGGACTCGAAAACCCGCTTGACGTGGCGTTTTAAGGCCATACATCCCTCGTGCATAAATAACGCAAAACTTCTTGAGCTCTGGCGATAAAACTTGCGTGACAAACTTGTGCAGTAGCTTATTTTTAAGTCTGTTTGGTGGTGAGGGCTGGAATGCGACGGAGGGGTATTTACAATACAATATTTTTGCAAGTTCGAGCGAGACGCAACGATAATTTCCTACTCGCACACTATTGATTGTGTGCTATATGCCTTATTGAGTGCTATTTGAAATTGTGGGAAGGACATGAGCAGACCAGCACGTCGCACAAAACAGTGCTCTAACAAAAACAGTGTTTTTACAAAGTAAGCGACAGCGCCACCCAGGGGCTCTACGAACAACTAAGGGAGTGGTAGAACCCTTAAACATCGAATCCAAGTAGAAACTTGTACACCTCAATAAGAATAAATCCAATAAATATCCATTAAAAGTTTACATAATTAATGCTCTTTCAATTGCAGCTTTTAGATACATTGATCACGATAATCAGGGTCTTTCTTATGATAAGGCACCTTGTCATATTCGTACAATTTGGTGTACTAGGAGGCCAGATCGCGTCGCAGATCGACCGTATCTTCGTCCTCGCTGCCACTATTAAGGATTCAGATCATAAAGGTAACATTAAAGATTAATCAATCCCTATCAACGGCGTAGTTTCGAAGTAATCAATTTGTAATCAGTTTAATGCAATAACTAAAGTTCTTTGGCTTGGTACGAGTTTACGCAAATAATATGTGCTTAATCGTTATCAGGTACAAATGGCAAAACCTCTAGAAATACCATAACATGGATGGTTTTCTCGTACCCTGGATATTCCCTTGTATGATTAATTATCTGTAACATTGAAACATCTCGTGTAACATCCACATTTACCTCACAAATATTGTAAATCCGAAAGTGTGTTTGTTGTTATGTCTTCACGACTAAACTACTGAACCGGTTTAAATGAGATGTAGCCACAGGTAGCCTATCTGGAAAAGGACATAATACAATTTTTATGCCGAAAAATTGAATAGTTTTTCCAGAGCCAAATACTTTTAAAACGAAGCCGCGGGCAAAAGATAGTTTTCTACAAAACTCCTGATATTCCAGAGGAAATACGCATCTGTGGCGGGGATATAGTATTGATTGCGAAGGTACACACAGCCCGGCTCAAGGTACTGGACACGTTGGAGATCAACGGACAGCTTCCCCTGATGATGTTCACCGCCGTCGCCTCCACGGTCATCGTGTGCTTACAACTGAAGGTTATGTGAAGCATGAACCCACCAAACGAGCATTAACATGATCACACTTTTTAGCAGTTGTAAATTAAGTTGTTAGGTAAATTGAGTGACACGTTTCAACATATCAGAGAGTTCCGAGTGTTTTAGTCACGTTCTAACAAAAAATCTACCTACACATAAATAATATATTTTTCTGTCACGTCAAATTTGACTCTTCGCAGCTAAGTCTTGAAATAAATGCTTGAAATAAATAATAAATGCGCGCGCGGTGTGAGGTGTGGGGACACGAGCACACCTCCCTCCCAGCCGTCTCGCCGCACTTGTGCCGGCTAGTTTAGTGATGCGCTTGCTCACTTTCTATTGTTTCTCTTGCGTCATCGATATAACACGCGTTCGGTGTTCCTTTTAGTACTTTTAAGTTATTTTTTATTATTATTAATAATGTAATGCTTAGTAGATTTTTATTGTTATAATATTGTTCTTTTTTTATATTTCTCTCAATTAGTTATTTTTGTATTTTTCTGTTTTTTTTTCTTTTTTAATAACTTTATTACTCGAAACTAAACATTAAATATCTGTTTAAAACTAAATATTATATATACCTCCTTACTATATTATCTAATGTGTGATAAATAATAAATAAATAACTAATGAAAGTAAATAAAAATGATAAAAAATAAGTCATGTTTTTTATAATTATTTGTGTGTTTTACTTTGGACCGTAATTTTAAATTAAAAATATCAGCTGAAACCGATATCGATCTTTCAGTAAGGTCATTGTAATACAACACTAAAAACAAGTAACATAAAACGGTTACATTCCCTCCGCGCGCATTCAACTCGTTCCGGGACAGTACCTACCTTGGTCTAATAATTAACAACAGATTCAACTGGAACTGTCATGTGAACAAAGTCTGCGATAAACTAAGAGCGTTTCTAGCTAATATATACCTTATAAAAAATCGTGTACCATACAAAAGTCGACTAATGTTGTACAACGCGCTGGCGGACTCGATTGACTCGTATGGGGTCAGGACGTATGTACAGGACATACTTAAATAATATCCCCGGCCTTCAGCTAAAAATTCTAGCAATTGTCCCTCACAATATCGAACGAAAATATGCTAACGATGAATTAAAGCTATTCAAATATTGCAATACGCTCCCTATATCCACATAAAAATGACGTACAATCTTCTCAAAGAACAATTCTTTAACAATAATGTTCAAATTTTAATAGTACATCCTGTGCATATGCGAAGCATACGGAAAGCGGACCAGCTCTTATCAAGTTCCCAGATTTTTAAACGAGTTGGATGCTCAGTTTAAAAACGATCTTAACGAAAATAACTTAAGGAATAAATTAAAACGGCACTTTTTAAGTAAATTATAACCTGTATTATGAGTACTATGACTTTATGAGGCTAGTGAGGGTAGACTGTTTGGTATGACTGTTCAAGTACTGCATTCGTTTCAATAGAATTGTATAACTACCTGCTAATGTATATTATTGTATGCAGAATCGGCATCATAGAGAAAGTGGAGTGTAGGTTTTCTCGGCCGGTGTCCATATTAATTGAATCTTCCGGACTACTTGGCCGAGGTCTTCTGGAATCTCTTCTCTTTCTTCCAAACGCTTCGTCAACGACTGCGGTTGACATCTTCAGTGGCATCTTCGGCTTCTCAAGAGATAACATCTCTCCGAAAGTGAACGCAGCCGCCACTGAAGATGTCAACCGCATTCCATTAATATCATAGACAAACTTTCGTAGTTTCTAGAATGTTATAAATGTTACCTCTTAAGTAATGTTATTCTAAATGATAAATAATAAAAAAAAATTATTTACTATGATTTGGGTTATTTTATTTATATGGATATAAAAATATGTATACCTATTTCCGTCCATACGACACCCGAGTTTCAAATGAAAATCAGCGCTGAATGCTTACTTCAAGCATTCAGCATTATGCTGAGCTGGAGACCCTGTCGACAAGCACTGCCACGTAGGGGATATATTTCTTTTCTTTTTTTTATAGGAGGAAGGTGGCAGACGAGCCATACAGTTCACATTGTAAAAGTGAATACTATCGCCCATGGACATCAGCGATACATGCTAATATCTGTCCAGAATAACAAACGCTATACAAATGAATGACTGCCAAATGGTACGCGTCCGTATGCGTTGCCTACCTTTGGACATTTAAGAAAAGATTTGGAGAAAATGTTGAGAGATAGGATGGGGTGAGAGGGACGCTCTGGCTCCATCACTCACCGCAAAACATATGTACATTTTGGGAATACGTTAAAGTGGGAAATTCAGTATATTTTACAGTGAGAAAGGGGAAAGGTGGCGAGTTGAATGCGCCCAGCGGCTGTAGATTACACCCTCCTTCAAATTTTGTAAAATATGTTTTTTTTTTCCTATTCTCACACATTTTAATGTGTGAGCCATTGATTGTAAATATTGTTTTATTACCTGTCCTATTGATCAAAGCGTGTATGGACGGCAATAACGTTGAATATTCTCCTTACACAATACACGTGCACCGGAAACGTCACTCGAATGCCGCTCTATTCACGGTGCGGACGTGTTCGCGTTTGCGGACACGCGTTACACGTGTTTTATTATTATTTCACAATAACAGTTGTAACTATTACTTATTTTTATGTTTTTTTTTTATAGTGAAGTAGGCGGAAGAGGAAGCGGTCCCACGTGATGGTAAGTGGTATCGCCGCCCATGGACACCTACAACACCAGGGTGTATGCGGGCGCGCCGCCGACATTGCAAAATCCTATTCACAGCTCTATTGAAGAACCCCATTGAAGACCTCTTGAGGCAGTTCGCTCCACAGCCTACGGGTTCGCGTAATTTATTTTATTCGTTTGCAAAAGCTTACACCGAACTAGGGTTTTATTACTTTTTAGGTAAAAAGTTGCGTTACAATTAAAGTTATTTCAGTTTTCACAGAAAATAAGATTTTACAATAAGGTGGGTTAAAAAGGGGACTAGTATATGTGTCATATTTTGCTATTCGTCTAGTCATTGTTTGCGTAATATAACTTCCTGTGTACATGTGGGTACATATGCAGAAGGCCGGAAAGTCACATAAAAGACCATGACGTATGTTGAGTAAGGAAATTGTGAATAATGACTCGATGGAACATCAAAATAATTTAAACTTTGGTCTTCTCACCAACTTTGTCTTGTGTAGAGGCAATAACTACTTTATCGTGATAAGAATGATTTGGGATAAGGGTTGGAAACATGAGCCGATGACAACACGTGGCAGGAATAAAAGTTAATATAAAATAATAAAGTTAGAATAAAATAAACGAGTCTTTATTGTCGATGATTAAACTGCCCATAACGTCAAATACGTACTTTACACCATTACCAAAATAGAACGTTACTTTGAATAATTTACAAGTTGTAAGTCAAATGACTGTAAGTAATCCACAGAACATAGCTATATTATGACATATTGTGTATATTCACCTATAGTGAATACGTATGTTGATTATGAAATGTAAAGAAGTTTATATTTGTCCGAACACGCAATTGATCAAAACTTTCGATAGTTCTTACATTATAGAGTACTAAGTTAAGTTTGATAGTTCCTACATAGTCTGGAGACGTGGCATACATATCCCTTTGTACTGTACCTACTTTTGTTGACTAATCACCATCTAGTTTATTCAAGTGTTAACCATCTCACAGTGCGGACATAGATTATATGCATTAGAAAATGTCTCAAAACATCGATCCAGGCTTAATTAACATCTTTCGACCGTTCCGCATTCTCTATCCGTTCTCTATCACTGCTACTACAACATCCGCTGATGAAAATCTTTGCAAAAGTCGCCATTACCGTTTTTACACTATTCTAACTTTAGCCGCTACCATCTTTACCTCCTGGTGGAATATCATCACATTAATTTACTTTAAGAATACAGTCCTTATCGGAATATATTTGCCTCTAGAATGTCGCGCTATTCACGGTTCTCGTTTTGCGACACGCGTACACGTGTTATATTATTGTGATAATGATAATATTTCGCAGTGGCAGTTGAAACTATTTCTTATTTTTATTTTATTTTATTCTTTTAAATAAACAAATAAAAATTTGTGTGACAGTGAAGGTTATTTCAAATTTCACAGAAAGATAATAAAATCTAGTAGGTAGATTTTATGATCTATTAGGTTATCAGCTCAAATGGCTTCCAGATCGTCGCAATCGAGATGCGCATACACTCTCCGTGTCCTACAGCATACCCTTCAATATGTTGACACCTGAATACATAAAACTTTTTCACTATTTCTCCTGTAAATAATCTGACGTATGAAATCGTAAATAATGATTCAATAGAATAATCAAACAATCAGAGCTGGCTCTAGCCCATGTAGCGCCCGGGTGCAATCAAAACCGTGGCACCCTCTAGTAGGCGCGCGAACACGGGTCTTTGAGAGCGCCCCCTAAGACCCTGCGCCCATGTGCGCCGCACACCCCGCACCATAGGTAAATCCGGCACTGCAAACAATCATAAATAATCAAACATGACATTTACTTATATCTTTTAACGAATCTTGTTATCTCCTCTACTTTATCTAAATAGAAATAAAGAAGATAAAGGCGCAGGTACTTAGTGTTGATGATAAAACTGTCCTTACAAGCACATACATACTTTATTAACCACTCACGATTAGGAAAATTAAACGTTACTTTGAATTATGTACAAACATTTGACGGTAAGTAATCTCCAGTATCTCCCAATATCGCAAGGTGTGATTAGAATCGCCATCTCCAGTATCTCCCAATATTACGGCAAGGTGTAATTTGAATCGTCTTTATTTGCACTTATCACCGTGTGGTGTCAAACGGCTTTAGGTTAGCACTACCGCGTGGGTTCTATTCCAAAGTATCTCTTCGCATGGGTGTCGTGAAAGTCTATTAAGGTATAACAAAGTGGCTACCACAAACCCTGAGGAACTACACCATCTCTAAAAGAGTGGACTCGCCAACGCACTTGGTCAGAGTGGCATTTTAAGTTTACACATCCCTCATACGCAAGAATGAGGGAGGGCCCATCTTCAACGGTGTATACTTAAAGGGCTGGTTACGCTAAGGTATTAGATACATGGGGGTGGCGTGGCCGGGAAACCTCCTCGTGTGCCCGGTCTGTCGCTAGTCCATTTGTCCCTCTGGATACGTCTGCAGGGAACGATGGCTCAACGACAGATCAGGGACGGTGCACCCTGGGCAACAGTCAGCAACTTTTCTTTGCTTCGGAGATCTTGGTGGCTGTTGGCTAATATCCTGGCGAGAGGTGGGGAGGCGGAGTCCAATTGATTGGTCTCTCGCCTTCATGAAGAAGGTGGCGTTTCTCTGTGTGCCCCGGGTGTTGTGGGACCCATGGAGAGGCAGTGACGGTCTCCGCGTGTCCCTCTGTACGGAGGGCACAGCGGAGGACAGTGTGGTGGACCCTGGGATGCCTCCCGGCATTCCAGCGGTGGAAGGTGGGGAGGCGGAGACCAAATTGATGATACATTTGTTCTCACGCCTCCAGGAAAGTAGCTTTTCTCTGTGTGCTCCTGTTGGGGGGGCGCATGGAGAGAAAGGGACGGTCTCCGCGTGTTCCTCGGGCTCATGTTCTGAGGGCACAGCGGAGAACAAGGAGATGGTATTACGCGGGCACAGGGGCTCTGCCTGGGTGGACGGTGTTACCCCTTAGGTTTCTCTGCGTATCCCTTTGAAGCTGGGGACATTCGGAGAAACATGGACGGTCTCCGCGTGTCCCTCTATCGAGGCGGAGGGCACTACGGAGAATAAGGGATCCTCTCTGCGTGTCCCTCTGTATGAGCAGAGGGCACGGTGGAGAAAAAGTACGTGAATGGTCCTGAGATGTCACAGACATCCCAGTGAAAATAGGGTTACCCAGGTACAGGGGCACTGCCTGGGTGGACGGCGTTTCTTTCCCCATGGGCCGGCGAACATCAGTCCGGGGCCCGCACTAGCGGGCCGCCACCGCCAAGGTCGCGGACGAGTGCTGAAGCGTTCCCGTAACCTCGGCACTAGTTGGAGAGATGGTACTCGTGGGGTTTTACTGGGTAAGAGTCCGGCATACTCTCCCGCCAAGGTGTAGGCGGATCTCATGTATCTCATGTATCTCATGATGTATCTCATGATGTATTTCCCCACGTTAAAAAAAAAAGGTATTAGATACATGTAACATTGTCTCACAGAGCATTCGTGTGATTACAAACTTTTTGCATTAACAAACCGATGGATAACGTATGGATCAAAAAAAGAATTAAATGCAATAAAAAAGTGAATAGAACATTTTTATTTTTTCGTTTTTACCAAATGGCTTTTGGAATATGAATTAGAAATAAATGTTGTTTTAAAAACGGTACAGCTCAACTGAGTTCTCTTTCTGAAATTTGAGTATCTCAAAATTTACCTAATCACCGTATGATAATGGGATATCGTCGACAATTCGGATAGCGCGCCGTTGGAGAGTCAAAAGGGTCTAACTGGGGCTTTAAAATTCGGATTCGTTATTCTGGCCTGTGCCAGAATAACGAATCTGTTCCCTGTGGAACAGATTTGTTCTACAGTGTTATTTTGCGGTTGGCGCGAACTTGCCACCTATACAATATGTTGGTTATGAGTTGTAAAAATGTTTGTATTTGTTCGAACACTCAAATGATTAAAGCTTTTGATAGTTCTTACATTGTATAGTTATAGCTACATACTTAGTACTTCCAATTACTTGTACTTTGTATTTCTCTGTATGTTTTGGGGTACAATAAAGTGTATCTATCTACTTACTTATCGCATTACTTAGTTTGGAGACCATATCAACTTTATGTATTCAAATAATTGGCTGCTTATATAAAAATGACGATCGCTTCCTCAATTACGACGTAGAATACTGTTGTGTGCTGTACTACGTTTGTTGATATAACTAATCGCCGTCTCGTTTATTCAAGTCTCAACCTTCTCACGGTACAGACGAATATACTTATATACACTATAAAATGTCTCAGAACATCGATCCAGGCTTAATTAACATCTTTAGACCGTTCTGCATTCTCTATCCGTTCTCTGTAACTGCGGCTTCAACATCGACCGATGAAAACTTTTGTAAAAGTCGCCAATACCGTCTTTATACCATTTTCACTCTAGCCGCGACTACTTTCACCTCCTGGTGGAACGTCATTACATTAATTTACTTTAGGAATTCATTCCCTATCGGAATACATTTGATCGTCGCCTACTGGATTCACCACATTATTCTGGTCCCTTATCTACTTGTGACTTCAAGCAAATGTAAAGTATGGAAATTATTCTACGAAATTCAAGATCTAGATAGCAGTTTGGGCATGACAGACAAGGAGACCATCGCTAGAAACATAGAGAAAAAGTACACTTTTTATACAATAAGCTTAGTGATGTTCCACGTCATAGTTTTTGCTATAGACATTTTCTCTTACGACAGCGGTATTGAACACATTTTCGGCAAACTCAAAATAGTTGGGGCGTGGAACTTCATACGACTCGTCGCGGACTGTGAGACCTTGTGTCTGTCCTGCTTCCTCACCATTCTCCACTCCAGGATCACTTATTTCATCAAAGTCCTCAACAATCTCGTCGATAACGTAAACAGTGACAAGGAAATAAATCTATATAATTGCTACAGAAAAATCCTGCGCATCATAAAGAGAATTAACAAGGTTTTTCAAATACAGGTAATTTATTTATTTTTAGTGGAGTGTAGGCTTTCTCGGCCGGTGTCCATATTAATTGAATCTTCCAGGTTATGTTACGCTCGAGAAGCCGAAGAGATAACATCTCTCCGAAAGTGAACGCAGTCGCCACTGAAGATGTCAACCGCAGTTGTTGACGAAACGTTTGGGAGAAAGAGAAGAGATTCCAGAAGACCTCGACCAAGTAGCCCGGAAGATTCAATTAATAATTTATTTGTTTCCTTCTTTTTATTTTGAAAATAAAGATACAATACGAAAGATACATTTACGGGAAATATTTAACACGTTCAGACCAGGATGAACAATATCTATCTCTCCTATTCAGTGGATACAATATCACTTAGTGACCACCGGTGTGGACCCCTCTTGCTATGCAACCGGCCCTTTCAATATTCACTGCAGGACATGGGCGTCCTAATGCACATTGTCTCGTATATGTATTGCCTCCCCGCCTGTCGAACCTAAATATATGCTGACTGAGGTGTAATTCTATCACCGGTGTCATTGGGCCCCTATCCTATTAATTTGTCACCAGTGTAGCAAAGACCGTGTGTGGTGGTGGGTCTTGGGATTGACCTAAGATATCCAGCACTGCAGAGACACATGTCGATGGTATGGTATGATATTAGTAGCTCTGAGAATGCGTTTTCAATTAACGTTAATTGTTTTTTTTTTAACAAATGATTTTTAGTAGATATATGGTACTTAATCTTAGTACATACTTAATTACATCTATTGTCACTAAATTACATATATATAAGGTCGATTGCTTTCTCTTCAAAAGGATTGTCAAATGAAACAAACTTATTTGGTGTTGCTTCGATATACAAAGAAACGACATATAAAGTTTAATCTTCAATCCTTTTTAAAATCTATTATTTATCTTTACAATACTCTTATTTATGTCTAGCTACAATTTGACAGAACGATTCTCTTCACTTGACGCCTACACTGTTTTACCGACACTATAATAGTTTTACCGACAGCGCGGAGCGCCGCAACATTCAGATGAAAGAAATATATTTTCTTTACATATATTATAGTGTAAAAGTTTCTGTTACACTGTGGAAATAAAAGAGGTCTGTCTCCGTCAATTTCATTTCTTTTTCCAGACATTGCTGGTATTGTGTTTCGAGTACTACTTCACCGTGGGCAATATTCTATCGGTATCTCAGTACATCAATAGTCAAAATGTAGGTATTTTTACTTGTTATAATGTTTATAAGGAATGTTTTAAAAGAAGGAAGGGGGTAATTTCCCTGCAATACGTATGTTTTAGACTATTTACACAAAAGTTATAGAGTTTGATGAGCACTATGACATATACTTCGTTTGAATGAATAAACGTTTCATGCGTCCCTAAGGGGATAGGGTGGGATTGGGATTAAAGGTATAATAACATAATGGGACAGGAGCAAACGGAGTGAGATAGGGCTAGGAACATACAAGTTAAAACAACACGTACCGAAATATGTACATTTTCCATTCCAATCGTATTCACCCCTTCTCCCAAGGAGGATCGGGAGATACTTCCTTTTCCCTATTTTCCCAACCCTTTTTCCAAATCCATTCTTAAATCTCCATGGGCTACCACCAGGTGGACTGTCTGTTCGTCTGTCGCTTTCTTTTTATAACAAAAAATGTAAAAGAAAGTAAATTATAAACTTGAACTGCCCGCGACTTAATGCACGTGGAGTAGGTATGTGTGATTAGCTTGATTAACGTGGCAAGGCAACTACATAATTGATCTGGATAAAAAGTACCCTAAATGTTAACCCGGTACATGTAGTTAAGTACACAGCTAAAGCTGACCTGAACGCCCTTTCAGGGCAGTCACAGGGCTCGCGGACAGCAGACCACGCTTTTCATTTCAAGTGTTTATGTGTGTGTTTGTGTTTTCCTTTGTAACTGTAGTGTTTTGAACTATCTATCTATATTCCAAGTTTTATAATCTTTCTTCAGTTCTTCTTTCTTTAATTACAGCATTCGAGTAAGCCGCGAGGGACGATCAAAGCTCTGCTTGTGGCACGTCATTTAGTCGTATTCTTTCAATTTGGTATACTTGGAGGCCGGATCGCTTCGCAGATCGACCGTATCTTCGTCCTCGCAGCCACTATCAAGGATTCGGATCATAGAGGTGAGTCCCCATCTATGGCTCAGCTGCATAGTTTAATTATCTAGTTTTCCATAAAACTCCTGATATTTTTAGAGGAAATACGCGTAGGTGGCGAGGATATAGTATTGATTGCGAAGGTGCACACAGCCCGGCTCAAGGTACTGGACACGTTGGAGATCAACGGACAGCTTCCCCTGATGATGTTCACTGCCATCGCCTCCACTGTCATCGTGTGCTTACAATTCAGCGTTATGTAGAGCATTCGCATGATTACATTTTTTAGCAGTCGTAAACGAGTTGTTATATTGAGTGACTTAAGTTTCTAATAAAAGTGTTGCCGTGTTTTTGTGTCGCACAGTTTGACAGACCATACACACTTAAGTATTTTTGTGTAGCACCAAACTTTGCATTGAGCGTCCTGTAATATGTCTATGATAAGTATTGATACCTGAAACGCGAGAGTTTGAAATTAGCTCGACACTTTGGATAAAGATATACTCATATAATTATAACCTTTGTGTTATAGATTTTAGTCTTTTTTGAACAAAGAAAATTCTATGAATATTGCCTTTATATTATGTATAGATGTACAATTACAATATATGGATTTATTTATTACCATTTGTTTTATTTTGTCCATATATGTAGTATATCGTACTGTAAGGGCAGTTTATTGCATACCAAAGAATACAGTTAAAGTGATAGAAAAGTCAAAAAACTAGATTTACGACTATAAAACATAGACCTTATGGCTTAAGCGATCTCCTCCAGGACACCTTTGGGTCGGAGGAGATATTTTTTTTATAGAAAGAATTTGGCAAACGAGCATACAGACCACCTGGTAGTAAATGGATATGGTCCCCCTTGGACACCCGCTATACATGCCAACATTAGTTCAAAATGGGAAACGTTGGCACGCCCACGGATACGCTGCCTAACTTTGTTGATGTAACAATGGATTTTAAGAATGGCTTCGGGAAATGGGAAGGGATACGATAGATGGGATGGGAATGGGTTCTGGCATATCTCACTCACTACCGAAACACTTACGTACATTGGGGAAATACAATAAAGTGGGAAATGCAGTCGAGTGCGCCCAGCGGCTGTTTGGTTGCAAGAATAATAGGTAGATGGTGGACATATTATAATTACTAAGAAACAAATGCCTATGTATTTGTACATACAAATATCTAGTGGATCGCGAGTGCCGCCGATCTGTTTCACCTCGCGAGAGACAGGGCCGAATATGAGGAGCTGATTGCCAACCTCCACTAGTTGGAGAGGCGACATACGAAGAAGAAATATCTATGTGATAAATATAATTCATACATACCACATACAAATAAACAATGACAAATAATTATACTAATATATTAGGCAAATCAAGGAGATACACAAATTAAACACAAGGATATTAAGAGTATTGTTGATATTCCAATAGGCATCCTTCACTTCCGTTCTAGCTAAAACTTGTTGTACACTGATGTTTGTTGTAGGCGTTAGACATCATGCTGAGCTGCAGACCCTTTCAACAAGGTACTCTACACACAGGAATAACAGTTTATAAAATATGCATTTTTTTGTTTGTTTTTTTCGCTTCCTGTGCTTTTGAATAAACATTTCTTTATTCTTTTCTCTGTAGTAGCGTTACTTCAAGGATTGTGAAAGCCTAACTAAGAGCAGGTTTGTCTTACTAGGCGCCGCGGGAAGCTACGCACATTGTGTCATAGTTATATATTTATTTTCGATTTTTCATAGATACGACGTGTTACTTTATGAATAGTTTTACTCGTTCTCGTTGGCAATTTATTTTCACAATAAAGTGTGTTCTTATTGTTTTTGGTTCGGTATAAGGTGTTTGATTAATTAAAACGCAAGCTACATAATACACCTTTTCGACTCAATCAATTATTTATTAATACATCTCTTACAACATCGTGACGTGTTTTTCACGATGAAAATCCTCGCTAGTTTTTACGATGTTATAAAATAAACACCCGTAATAAATTCGCTGGCGGTCCGTGCGATCCAATACAATTTCATAAACTGTTACGATCAATCACACTCTTGTGTTCAACGCGGCTTTTATGTAAGTACCAATCATATACGATGTAACGTAAATTTGCCACCTGAACTCTAAAGCGCAATAAATCTAAAATGTAACAGGAAGTAGTCTCCATATTACAACATTCAGGGAACTAATAAAGAACCGTAGTCATCGTCATAGTTCAAAGAATCGGTGAAAACTGAAGTTGCAGCGGGCTGACGACATCTGCCGTAGGGCCATTCGATTCCCCCTGAAGTCAATTATCATCATGCTCATCTTTTTTAATAAGTCCACCGCAGAGTATAGGCCTCCTCTCTTTCACGGCATTTGCCTGTGCCTTGTGCTAGTCGCATCCAAGTCTTGTCTGCGGCTCTGTTTATGTCATCGACTCACCTTGGCCTCCACTTTTTTTTCTAGTTCTGGGCCACTACTCAGTTGTAGTTTTGCTCCGTCTGTCATCTCTACATCTGGCTTGTCGTGTCGTATCCACCGTTTTTTTATAATGCCTTGTGCTTTCGTCCTTATACTAATTTTGATGTTCGAGACTTTATTTTTCTAAGTTTGATGCTCTCTCTATGGCCCTTTGCTCAACTCTCATTTTGTGTACAGCTTCCTTTCTAAGCGTCCATATTTTGGCACTCTGATCGGATGACCATAATTTGATCTTGAAGTGAAAGTCACACGGTTTTCGAGATACTTGTATATTGGATATTGGTCATCGTTGCAGAAGAGCCCTGTGTGTCAATTCTTCATTCTAACCGTCATGGTCGCTACGTCTCAGATGTCCATACAACGTCGATATAAACAAAAATCTCACCAATTTAGTGTTACGACTAAATATATTATATACTAGCTGTATCCGGCCACACGTTAATGTCGCTACCCAACAGATGGCGCTCGCTCTGTTTTTACCCTGTGATAGATATATAAAAACACGTGCGTATTCGAATGCAACGTTGTGTCTAAATTTCAAAGCAATCGGTGAAGAACTTTCGGAGATTTAAGATTCTGAACAAACAAACATTTACTTTTTTATTTATATAAGATTGTTAATAATAATAATCTTTATTTGCATAAAACTTGGTATAGGATATACCTGTTGTTATTCAAACAAATATAGTTTTCTTACACAGAACGACATGTAAGACTTGCATGTAAGTGTTTTGTATTTGTTTTCAGAGTCTGGAAAGTTATCTGTCGTTAAAATTATTTTCTCAGTTCAGTGGAGCGAGCAAAGTTTATGTCTTGAGCGTTGATTCAAAAGTACATTATCTCTACTCTCTGCACCGTCTCTGCTTCATAAGAGCTAATATATAAAAATGGATGATGGTATATCTGATTTTAATAAACTTCGACACCGTTTGACCGATCACCATGAAAGTTGGCACATATATGTATTTTTTCATGGAGAAGGTTTTATGCTGTTGTAACTCGCCACTACATGGCGCTGCAGCACATCAACTTCTATACCGTTCAACCGATCGCCATGAAAATTGGTATACATTGGTATTTCAGCATGGAGAATATTTTCGAGCTATCGACTTTGTTGTAACTCGCCACTCGATGGCGCTGCAGCACATCAACTTCTATACCGTTCAATCGATCGCAAAAATCATATCGACGGCAAAACAGAATAATTTGTGATTTATATACAGAGGTAAATAAATATACACAGGCAGGACAATGTCTGCCGGGTTTTGCTAGTATTATATATATATTATGTATGCATGTATGTTCATTTATATTATGGTATTTAAATAATATGCGTAACTATTAACCATAGTTTTACTTATCTAGCCTATCATTGCAGATACCACGCCATCTCTGCGTAGCCCAAAGGTTGACTGGGAGGTAATACTTCTAAGCATTGTGTCCACCTTTTCTCACATTGTGCAATAAAGAAAAAATAAATAAAAGCTAGTCTCACTAATATTTTTGAATGTTTGTTATTAAATCACGTCGAAACGGCAGAACCGATTCCGTTGAAACTTGGCAAATAGGTAGATTGTAATCCGGAATTACACATAGGTTACGCTAGGAAGTCGCGGGTACTTAAATATGTAAAAAAAACGTAGTCTAAGCTGATGGTGTGATATGATAAGGGTCTGGTCGATGGTATTTCCATGACTTTGACGCGAATTTATGTGATATGAAGCAGATAATAACCGAAATTTATTTTGAGAGCAAAAAGCAAGCGATTTTTAAACGTTCCCGCGCGGGTCGTAAACAATAACAGTTGGAAGCTGATTGATTTAAAGAAAATTTTAGTATCGCAGAGCGCAGATAATATTTTAAACAAATGTGTCTAATTTTAGTCTTCAGACCGTCATAAATCAACGACGTGGCGACCTTGGCGATCTTCAAATATACTCGTATATACTTATCGAGGTAATTTGAAGAAAAATTGCTGTAGGCAGGATGTTAACAAGTTCTTGTACCTGTGTTAATAAGGTATTCTTTGCGGGATGACATCCGAAATAAAGAGATTCGCCAAAGAATTACAGAGTCACAGAGTTGATTATCACACAGAGTCACAGTGTGATAATGTGATAATGACAGTGTGATAGTCACAGAGTCAAATTACAGAGTCACAGAGTTGATTCTCACACAGAGTCACAGTGTGATAATGTGATAATGACAGTGTGATAGTCACAGAGTCAAATTACAGAGTTACAGAGTTGATTCTCACACAGAGTCACAGTGTGATAATGTGATAATGACAGTGTGATAGTCACAGAGTCAAATTACAGAGTTACAGAGTTGATTCTCACACAGAGTCACAGTGTGATAATGTGATAATGACAGTGTGATAGTCACAGAGTCAAATTACAGAGTCACAGAGTTGATTATCACACAGAGTCACAGTGTGATAATGTGATAATGACAGTGTGATAGTCACAGAGTCAAATTACAGAGTCACAGAGTTGATTCTCACACAGAGTCACAGTGTGATAATGTGATAATGACAGTGTGATAGTCACAGAGTCAAATTACAGAGTCACAGAGTTGATTCTCACACAGAGTCACAGTGTGATAATGTGATAATGACAGTGTGATAGTCACAGAGATAGTCACAGAGTTGATTACGGCTACTCAAAATTTTAGCACGATAGATGAATTTGGCGGATGTTTTCAAGGTATTTTTGTGACGTCAACGCATATAAAATTTTAAAACTTCTATATGAAAAATTAGCCGTTCAAACTTTTCACTGACGTGCGACGCAATTGTCAGGTCAGCGCCATTTCAGCTGGCCGAGATTACTCAGCTCAGAGCCGCAAGAGTAGCGTAGTTAGCATCTAAGCGGATAGAAGCTGAGGGGTCAGTTTATTTTGGACGGTGGGAACAACAGGTAAGCGTTTTAGTAAGTTTTTCATCTAATTATAGAAACAGTCATCAGAGTGAACTCCCAGAACTTCGCGAAGTTGGCCCAATAATGGCTGTACTGGAGCATCGATTTAATACAAGGAAAAAAACACAAAATAGTCGTAACATAAATCTAATGAAATAGGAAGCTACAATCAATGAACCTGAAAGTGAAGCCAAGCAGTTTCACTTTTTCGGGCTTTTTTGTATTTTGCCAATTGACTATGATAATTCCGACAAATTATCAGCATTAGGTGTCAATTATAGATGGCTGGTAGATACCGGCGCATCGCTGTCACCAATCAAATTTAAAACAGCCATGCAATGGCCAATTTATTTCATTATTTCATTCTAACATTTGGTCCACAAGCAGTTGTTACACTAATACATTCACACGAGTATATAAAAATACATACATACATACCTACATACATCTATTTGCGTAGCGAAATGTAATAAACAAAATTAATGTTTCATCACAAATTTCACAATTTTCCGTCGACAATAATAGAGACGTCCAAAATAATAATAATATATATAATTCATTTATTTCAGACAAAGTCCATATTTCATTTTTTAGTGTTGGTAACAATTTTAACTTATAGACTATGTTAGTACTTATTATTAAGATTTTGTTATTACTAATTATATATATATATATATATATATATATATATATATATGTATGTACATGTACACGTGCATATTCACATGCATACACATATCTACACACACACACATTCACACACACATTCACACGCACGCAAATATATATACATGTATATATAAATATATATATAAAAATAATATATATATAAATAAAATATTAGGTGATTTCCATTGTAAATTAAATCATAACCTAAAATTAAATTTAAATACGTATGTATCAAATTTTATTTATACATATATTAGATTTATACTACATCGTAACTAAGCTATCCCTTCAATGAATAAGTCAGTCATATCTTATAGGAATCAGTTCTCAACTGGTTTGGTTGCCTGGAAGAGATCACCTTTAGCGATAAGGCCGCTACTAATTTACTTAATAACTTACTTATAATTAAAGTAATAAGATATTACTTTAATAAAAACAGAAATGTAGTGACGAATTTTCATTCATTTCTTGATTAGAACTTAGAACCAATGGAATATAAGAAAAAGGTCCAATGAACATCTTTACTGAGAAATTCGAGTTTCTGACTTCCAGTAGATCAGAAGTCAGCATTTCAGTAGTATTCTTAGCATCCGTCCAAAGAAAAAACGTCAAAGTAATAATTATCTATAGAAAATAAATATGTAAAATATTTTGCAAGCATCTGGCTTTAATCTAAATGTTATTTCAAGTGGAAAATTTGTATATTGGATGTACAGAAACGCAGAAAAAGCCGCAAGACACACCCAACGTGACATTAAAATTTACGTGAAGCTGCGGATATCAAAGGAAGTATTAAACTGAAATTCCGACCACTGTAATTACGCGGGTATGACCGGTAACTAAATGAGTAGCTTCAAAATGTTACCGAAAATGCCTTTTCAGTAAATCGATTGTGATGACAATGGAGTCCCAAAAGGACGTAATTATTATTATTATTAGGATTAAATTACGTATTAAATTTAAGTTATTGTAAATGGATAAAGTGTGATAAGTGCATAAAGGCCTATAATTGTGGATAATAATAATGTTGAGTGTGAAAAGTCTAAGAGAGACAGGTTACCGAGGGGGAGAATGCACGTTGCAATCCAACAGCCGCTGGGCGCACTCGACTGGCCTCGTTACCCCTCTCTCACAGAATACTACCTTGAAATATACTGCATTTCCCACTTTATCCTATTCCCTAATGTACGTACATGTTTCGGTAGCGAGAGATGTGCCAGAGCCCATTCCCATCCTATCCCTTCCCATGTCCCTAAATCCATTCTTTTATCAACAAAGGTAAGTAGCGCATCCGAGGGCGTGGCAAAGTTTGTCATTGTGGACTAATGTTGGCATGTATCGCGGATGTCCATGGGCGACAGTATCCACTTACCACCAGGTGGACTGTATGCTCGTCTGCCACCTTCTTTATATACAAAAAAAAAGGTAACTGGCATCGATCAACAAAAATACAAGTACAGAGATGGATGTAAAGTAATGTGACAAAAGTGAGTACTGGAAACTGGAGGAGACATATATTTAAAATATTTACCATTACTAAAAACGAGTTGCGATAATTACGGTTTAAGTCTGTTCTTTATTTATTTACTTAAATTTATTTTCGTAAACATATTTACCGATAAAATATTACACACCATTGATATCGTTTTCATTTATTTCATATAGGTAAAAAGTATTATTTTTCAATTATTTATATATTTCTCATAATTTTTTACGTTGACACCACCCCGTTACGTCAAAAATATTGCAGTTATTGTCAAAAAGGTTAACTATCAATAATTCGTTCTTGGTAGACTTTTACCACCAAATGACAGTTTGAATCGCAAGTCGGTCAAAATGGCCGCCCTGCAAATGTCACATTAATGGATCTATTAATGTGACATTTGTAGGGCCTAATACAGGATGTACACACTATACAGGATACAGCTACAGAATATACATACACTATACAGATACAGCTATATTGCTACAGGATGTATTGCCTACATCTTGGTATTTTGGTTAATCGATGGATACTTAATAACAATGAGACCATTAACGATTTCCGTGTTTTGACATGTGGGCTGTTATGGAAGGTCCTACCTTACGCTTATGACGCTCCATAAATTACGCTTAAAGATTTTTTTCAAATGTACGTAAAATATCGAAATCTACCTTTCCAACTGGCGTGAGTCATACGATTTTTTTTCTTTATTCAAAGCTGTCAGCTGGCTGTATTTAAACGAGCAGCAAAAATTTGAATTTAGTAAACAATCGCTTTCCTCGCTTTTTTTCTTTCTTTAAAAAATGTCACCCTCAATGCTACCTTCCTTCTTTAAGAAACAAATAAAACTTTCATATTTTCACGAATTGTAAAAGAGTTACTAGTATCGACGGCATTAGGAAATATAACTTTAGTACATTTCCTTAGTCTAGTTTATTAGTGCAACGAACATAGACTGTGTTTGTTACGGTGCTTAGGCAGTTATGGCGCTATAATTTTATCTATACTACAATCACTGGCAATTTCAGAAACACTTGACGTATTGAAGAGTAATTCAGAACGGTGAAAGGCAGGTGATGCCGTGTGCGATACGAGTGTCCTGATAAATAAATATGTTATAATTTGTAACTAATAAATGTAAAAATAAATAAATATGTTATAAATGTAAAAAAAAACTATTTTTGAATAACTAAAGTGAATAATTTTAAAATATTAAAAATACCAGCGCAGTTTGGGACGCCGTCCGATCCAGTAGACCGACGACTTGAAGGTCGATGAGAAGAGTGGAAAGTCATGTGCGATGGTGAGCCTTAGGGGAGGCTTATATCCAACAGTGGATTAGCATCTTTAAATTTGCTATCATTAATTCGCTGCCCAATTTAATCATTTCTGTTGCTCTCTGAATTATTTTTCAAAGAAAAAACGTCACTCGAAGCTGAAAGTGTCATTTATGACGAATGTGCGCATACAACCCAGTACTAATATCGCAAGTATTTCCCAAAACAGGAGTATATTAAAGAGCACCTTGACAACACCAAACGTATTGAGTGTCATTTGATGGATGAGTCTCGCCCATATTCCCGTTAGTACACAAACCCTTGACGCACAAGGATGTTATTGTTACACAGTGATTGCGGACGCTCTCGTGTTTTTGGGACCCTGTCACAACAAATAATACAGAAAAATCCACCCCGAATAAACATTTGCGACGGATTTAGGAAATATTGTTTGTTTATTGTGTTGTGAATTTCCTCCAGCAGACAAATATGTCGCCAACACCGTTTGTTTTCATTCTATTTATGTTTATCTTTACTACTTACTATCTTTATTCCATGACGGTCAGAACCAATATCAAAATTCCAAAAAACTGTTTGTTCTATAAATGGATATAGAATCAAGAAAATGTGTAGTTACCAACACGCTGACGTACCTTTTGTTTTTTATATAGATTAGTGGGCGGACGAGCAAGCGGTCCCACGTGATGGTAAGTGTTACCGCCGCCCGTGGACACCTGCAAAATCCTATTCACCTGTGGCGAGGAAACAATAATAAGGAGAAAAACATTAATAAAATTATAAACATTTCAGATTTTCGCATTCTTCACACATATTTCTATATTTAAACATTCGCGTTAATTTAAATAGATAAATATTAATAAAATTGATATATACAAACAATAAAATAAATAAAAATAATATAAACCAAAAAATATATTTACCTCGGACGATATGCAACGACGCTAAGTGGGGAAGCGTCTCTGTTATGACGTCGACAAAACATTCCATAGACAAGTGGGCCAAAACGCCCACTTGTTTAAATCAAAGTTGTTGATGCGTTTACCATTCTGATTTCTTTCAATATAGAGATATTGGCAGGAGAGCCTGCCCACCTTCTGATGATTGAGTGGCACTACATTCCATCTCTCACTGGTGACCCACATACGGAAAACCAATCGAGTTTAGCGCTTTAAGATATCGACGGGTGTAGGTTGACATGTTGCTCTACGTGTGTCGGCTAGTGGAAATGTATTGAAAAACTTGAAACTTGATATTTCACATTTTATACACATTTTATATTATAAACCGGGTCTGAACGTGTAAAATTAATACTTAAGTTTAACGCTTACAAATAAAAGGTAAACGTGAGAATTTTTAAAAATAAATTCAATAAATCGTCTAATAAAAAAATGTTACTATTCGATGAGGGATTTCTTTGCGGACGGATCGCTGTGACGAAACGAGCGTCCGATTTTATTATCTTTAGTGCATAAACAAACATTGTACAAAATGCGGACTTCATGCCTAATGGCATTTTCTGCTAGTCAACCTTTGCTTAAACAGAAATACGAAGAGCGGTGCATCGTGCAATCATTAAAAATGACTACTAACAGTACGTATAATACAATACACATATAATATCTAAATACAATAACACATAATTATCCTGTATTTTAGGGATATTTGAAGTATGAAAACACGGAATATACGTTGCACGTTTCATCGAGGGCTACAGACCCTCGTACGCTACCCACATATCGGATAGTGACAGTATGCGCCTACCTACACTACAATAATAAAAAAATATATTTATATACATATACACCCCATATAAATACATACAACAATAAGTTATACTATACATTGAATTACTTAAAATATATTATAAGCGAATGGCTTGTATTATATAATATTTTAATGAATTAATAATTAACTAATTTATAATGGGCTAGATATGGGGTTCTTCAAGAAAGTTGTGAATAGGATTTTGTTGCAGGTGCAGGTGTTGCAGGTGTCCATGTGCGGGGCGGTAACACTTACCATCACGTGGGACCGCTTGCTCGTACGTCCACTTGTCAATAAAAAAAATGGAAATAATAATGAATATACTAATGTAACATTTGCTGTACCTGGCAGGGCGTTGTTACACATTAATTATGTACTACAACTTGGAAATTAATTAAATAAATGGTTTCCAACTAAAAGCTTCAGGCCTCGACAGAGGCCCGCCGTTCCAACATAATGTACGACATATCTTTGTAGTTTATACAGTTAGGCTAATGATGTTTTGGACTCAGTTTCAAAACATGTAACAAGAAACCTGTATTCCTTTCTTTCATTAAGTATTACATACTTTTCTTATTGTTTTATTGCCATTTCGCATGATAAATTAATTAACAGGAGGTATGTATAAGATACAATTATTAACCCCTGAGACGTCATTGGCTAGATTTAACATTAACGTTTAATTTTACTCAATGTATCTGAAGTGTACATACACTTACATACAGTGTACATACAGGGCAAACGAGCGGGCGGACCACAGATATACATATATTTACATACATATACATATATATTTTATATTCTAAATCGGGTCTGAATGCGTATAATAAAGGTATGTGTACATACATATGTATGTATTTGGAATATAAAATATATATGTATGTATCTGTGGCCCGCCCGCTCGTCTGTCATCTATTTAATAAAAAAATAAAAAATAAAGTTTTTCCCTTTTGTCTGATGTGAATCACACTTTATCCTATTCTCCCAATGTATGTATTTCAGTAGTGAGTGAGATAGAGACCACCGTTTGTCATTTTTGGACTGATGTTGGCCTGTATCGCGGACGTCCATGGGCGACAGTATCCACCTATCACCAGGTGGTATGTCAACTCGTCGCTGCCTTATTCCTACTAAAAAGGAAAGTAAACACATGGTACGAATTTTACGTCGCGTTCGATTAAGAACGCCTTAACGTGTAAACAAACCTTAAAGGTTTAAGAGTATTAGCTTCGAGTGCAATAATAAATGTTGTTTACTTCATAAACTAAAGCCATGAATTAGATTAATGAAAATTAATGAAAGAGCCGCTGAAAGTGAGGGGTGATTCGTCTTAGTCACGGGGCTAAGAAACTACCGTGATATTTTATAGGTGACGCAAGTTTGAACGCCTTACTTATAATTTCCTAAACCAAATCTGTCCCTGTTTTGGTATTAAGCCCTTGATTAAATGAGTCTTAACTGCGATCAACATAAATTAAATATTAATCTGAACACTATATTATAAAACGGCAGTTCAAGATACGCTTATCTTATTTAGAGTGAGTCGACGAAAGAAATAGCTTTTCTAATGAATTATTTGGAGCAATCTGCCATCTCATTTATATAAAAATTGTTACAGAATTAGTGAGATATAAGCTGCAGAATATTTTAGAAGGAGCAATCTCTTTTACCAGCGTACACAGCAAGCATACAGTCCACCTGATGGTAAGTGTATACTGTCGGACAGCAATAGATAGACAGCGCATCCGGGGGCGGGGGCGAATTTCTATGGGCGATATTGTTCATTTACTACGAGGTAGTCTGTTCGCTTGTCTGCTGGTCCGCCTTCTATCTACACAAAAGTAATAATATAATTTGCAATGGATACATAAGCTGCATAAGTGTGGAATTATTGTTATTGGACTAAGTATATAGTAAAATGTGAAATTAGAATGTGCTATCCAGTTTTTCTATCATGAATAAATAAATTATAAATCGCACTTTTAATTACTTTTATTCTGTATTTCTCTGTATATTTTTGCGGTACAATAAAGTGTATCTATCTATCTATAAAAAGAACTTTACGCCCAAGTATTCAGCGTTCATTTTTATAACCCAAGCTAAATGCTTAAATTTAGTTAGTAGATTTAGTTAAACGCCCCTTAAATCACAATTACTATTTAGGCACTTCTATAACTTTCGGAACACGTACCTAACTCAGCACACGAGGGCAGCTCTGACACGTGTCCATTACGGTTAGCGAATTGGATCAAATTAGTCCCTAAGTGTAGAAGTTGGCTAGGTTTCCTCGGTATTAAATTGTAAGGTTACCACTTTACAATCGCTCCTTATTAGGCCCACCGACAGAGGGGCCGTACTTCATAACTGGCACGTTTCTGCACCATACTTCATAACTGGATACATACTGGACGCACTGATTGAAAACTTTCATCTTCAAGCATTGTGGTATAGATGATGAGAAGAGCCGTCGCTTTTCCTAAATGGTGCTCAGCCAAGTTGAATGCGTCTATCGACCTCTTTGCTGATACTGAACCTGCCTAGTTGGATAGTCTGCCCAAGATAGAATAGTCAACAACTTCGAGTTTTTTACGAGTATACTATATGTTCACTGAACATTATTTTAGTCTTGTCTATATTCATCCTGAGACTGACGCGACGCGATCTTTCGTTAAGGCTTCCAGTTCAACCGCTACCTCATGAACCGATGGAGTCGACGAGTCCTCGAGTGGAGGTCAAGTACGGGGAAGCGCACTGTGGGACGCCCTCCGGCCATCCTCCAGGTGGACCAACGACTTGAAGAAGTTCGACGGTGCTGGTTGGATGAGAAGAGCCGAGGATCGTGTGTGGCGGCCAGCCTAGGGAGAAGCCTTTATTCAACAATGGAGAGACATAGGCTGATGGTAGCGACCCAATTTGAGACTAGGCGTGTGATATATTTAAAACAACACTTTGTTTACCATTTGCCATTTGTTTACAAATTCTGACTACTTGTTTTTAGCACAACACTTTTACAGTTAACCACACATACTTTAACATCTACGCGCACGATGTTGCAATGCAATGCAACCAGCCATTTCAGTATCATGTCTCGTCTCGTCCATAAGGGGTGTGAGGCTTTAAAGCGCCACGCTATCCAAGCAGGTCCACTCACCAGAGTCCACTCCTTAAGAGATGGTGTAATTCTCCAGGGCTTGCAGTAGTCGATTTATTATGCCTTAGGTGGGTATCTACGGTACCCGCGGGAGAAGATGGGCTGGTGCTATTTTATAACCGGCCGACACCACACGGCACGAAGTTGTGACACAGATTAGTTTATTTACACTAGGTCGCGGGCACTGTTATTTAATAAAAAAAACTCGATATATTCAATTCAGAGCGGTTAATTAATCTGACGCCATTTAAACATCAATGTTACATAAGTCTTGTTTATCTCAGATGACCCTAATCCGCTGTAAACGGTAAACAATGATTAACAAGCTGCCCGCGTATTCACTCGCCTCCTCCTGAACGTCAGCAATCACCCTCGTCACGTCAATCAACGACCTATCACCCTTTCCATCTCCTTCGAGGGAGGTGGGATCGTAAACTTAGGATAAGGAGATTGACAAAATAAAATTCAGCGCGACGCATAATTCTCTTTTACGGACCGGTTTTGAAACGTGCGAAAATAAAAAACAATAGTAGATAAACTGCAGAGCGCGATTTTAAATGCGTGTAATGACAATTAACAGAATAATAGTCTTGGTGTATATCTCGGTTAAGTTCGATGATAAGCCAAATCGGTTTATTAGTTTCAAAATTATGACTGTGCAATTTTTCTTAAAAAAAAACCGTTAAAATATTACATGCAGCTAGACATATTAACTGGAAAAAATATATAAACAATTTCTTTTCTAAAACTTACAGAATGCTATCCGACTGGCGCTGCCATCCGTGTTTTGTGAACACGTTACATGTTCGTATTCTCACTTGCACGATTGTAGATCTCTACGGCGAGGAAAAGGAATCTAAATCTATAGAGATGGTGTATTACTACTCAGCTGATTGCCAACGTGCTAGGAAATAAGTATAATGTAAGTGAAGATCCTAAGGAAAAGGTTCGAGTTATGTTCATCTTGGCATTGTTTCTTTTCATTCATTCATTTGCATTTTTCCTTTTTTTCTAAAGTTAACGTACTCGTATGAAGGTGCTAAGACGTAGTAACTTGAATACAATATAGACACGATATCATTAAATATTTGTATATTAAGCATTAATTAACTAAGCGAGCCTGCGCATGCGCAGGATTGAAAATTTCTTGTAAAACATAACATTGTAAAACTTTATAACATTGTAACTTGTAAAACTGGAGGGGGAGAGGGCATGCTGCAATCCAACAGCCGCTGGGCGCACTCGACTGGCCTTGTTACCCCTCTCTCACAGAATACTACCTTGAAATGTACTGCATTTCCCACTTTATCATATTCCCCAATGTATGCATGTGTTTCGGTAGTGAGTGAAACGTGTATCTCTTGCCACGTCCCCAACCCTTTCTCCAAATCCAATCTTTCATCAACAAAGGTAGGCAGCGCATCCGGGGGTAACCGGGGGCAGCGCACACCAAAGTTTGTCATTTTGGACTAATGTTGGCATGTACCGCGCATGTCTATGGGCGACAGTATCCACTTACCACCAGGTGGACTGTATGCTCGTTTGCCACATTCTTTCTATAAAAAAAAATAACATGAAGTTTATAGTTATTCCCTTAGCAATTCTATTATAGGTCTGGATAAAAAGTAACCCGGTAACCCTACACAAGATATAACAAAACTATGGGAAATTTAATCTGTCCAATAGTACACTTGCATGATGCAAAATTGCGCATTCATAAACATACACAGACAAATACCAACTCCAAAAATTTTTGTTTTATACTCTGTATAAAAATATATTAAATATAATTCATGGTTTTGTTACTGTTTTATATAGGTATATATACATATGTATTATATGTATAGATAACGTTTAAACTAGATTTAATAATGTTCAGGTTAACATCTAGAAGTAATAAATTTATTCCCTTTCTTCAAACGAGTATTCACAACTCTCGGGTGGAACCTTTACACCGAGGGTCGCCCCTAGCGCGGAGTAACCTCGTTACACATTCATAAATTTTAAATTTTTTCTCGTCTTTTTTACTTGCATTTTATTACTCGCCAAGTTGAATTCATTATGGATGCAAACGATGTGAATTGAAAAGAAATATCGTATTTGAGTTGAAAGGGAACAACCTAAGTTTATCTGCTGTTAGTCAAATGACATATCTACACCTCTGTCAAGAAAAGATTTCATATTTAACTTTCCATAATATGTTATTATATCATTACTGTAATTTACAGAGACGAGTCGTGGAAATAACAATATAAAGATGCGCTACTCATCACTAGACATTTGCATATTTGCATATGCAAAATGCATATTTTTCGGTTTTCACACTCTGTTGCATATATCTATGAATTTTCATTTATAGTGCATAATTCGACATAAAAACGCTACAACGCTAGAATTATTTGCTGGATGTGGGTAAAGTAAACCATAGTATATGCATAAAGCGGGTACAGCTTTATGAAAAAAAAGCAAAGCCCGCAAAAAAGCATCGTTTACTTTGAACTTGTGAAACGAAAGAACATACATACACATCCGCTATTTGTCGGAAATGGCGCTAGCAGTGTAAGATGTACGTAAGTGGTGGATGGTTGTTTAACTATTTTAATACATACGAGATTACACTTGTCGAAAGTCAACGAGCATTCACGTGGAAGGTGGAATGTGAGAGATGACCGCACGAACGCAACTATGCGCCCACCACTAACTTGTTGTAACTTGCTCAAAGTTATCGCCCGCAGCCCAAACAAATTATTGGAACACTTTACAGGAGAACCAGTATTTATGTCGCGCTATTTACGCGCGGCCGGTAAAAGCTTTAATATTTACAATAGCCGCTCGAGTTACTGACAAATACGAGTAGGCAATGATATTATAAACAATAGATATGTTATAGCCTCACAAATCAACCGAAAGAAGTGTTCCGTGCACAGCGGCAACACACGCACACGCATTTTTTATTTATCTTACACTCCAATACATCGTCAAGTGATTTGAAAAAGATAGCATAATTAAAACTTAAACAAAAAAAGGAGACAGCTAGTATTGTACCTTCGCGCGAAATGTAACTAAACGTTAATGAATCTGCCAATCGTCATTGGTCAAGTCAAAATCACTATAGAGTAACAAAATTATGAGAAAGAAGGGACAAAGCTCACTAAAATGAGTTTAGTGCCTATTATTCTTTTGATGGCAACTAATGTTTCAATCTTTTTATATTTTTTTATATAATATCATTGCGAGTAGGTATGTGATAAACGGTGTGGCAAAGTGTACTTCGCTTCTGTGCCAGTTACTAATCGAGAAGCTCAAAGCTGTGAACATAAAGATAAGCAGATAAGCAGCAGTTCGAGTCTCGAGACTCGATCACATACATAAATGCGTTACAATTTTGTTTTTCTCTTTGTTCGGAACAAAAGTGGCAGCCGAGCAGACTCTCGACCTGGTGGTAAGTGGTGGATATTGATGTCCATAGGCGTCCGCAATACATGCCAATATTAGTAACCGGATGAGGAGTTTCCTTAGTTGGGATGTATACTACACTAAACACAGGTTCGTCGCTCTGCAATTCTGACAGCAAACTCTATCTATGCCAGAAGTGTGAGAATCCTAGGAGCCGTGCGAAGTACTTCTACGATGCTACCAGCTACAAGTCCATACCATATATATATATATATATATATATATTAGATAGATAGATATGAAAAATATGAATAGAATGTAGACGAGCCATTGATTGCCGCTGCTTGTCAAAAACTAGCTTCATTGATTTATTAGCAAGTATCAATGAAGTGTTAAAAATATAGACAGATGTCGTTATGAACGACGACACGACAGTTGGCTAGACAACATACGCAAAACTTCCTACCGGAAAGTTAAATAAATTACCGCTAATATAATTAAAATATAATTTCCCGCAACGCTATATTCAACCTTCTATTTATTACGCCAAATTGCTTATTGTGCGTGCATTAGTATCTTTAAGTGCCAACACAGGAGAACCAAGGGCCGGCGCCGGCAGTTTTTCGGTGCATTCGGTGCACCAGACAGCTTTTAGGTCAGTGAAGCTTTATTATTGGACGGCTACGGCAATTAATCGAAAATAATAAATTAAAAACCCCAAAATTACAGTCCACTTAAAAATCCATCCTTCATTTCATGGTTCATATCGAACCGGATTATTATTATTCAATTGTTAGTTTAAGTATTTTTGGTAAAAATATACATCCCGCATATATACCCGCAATTCTAAATGTATTGCTTATTATAAAATACCGCTGATTCAGAATGTATATAGAATAATTTGGAAATACGGCATAATCAGTAATAAGTACTAACGGCTCATGGTATATATTAACGTCGGAAAATCGAAGGCAGAATTTTATGTTTTCACCCAAATACTACCAGCGCATTTTCCGGTGCGGGTTCTAAATGTTCAGTTGCCTTTATTTATTATGAACGATATAGGTTAACCTATGAAGCTGTTACCTTTGACCCCTGCAATTATTCTCTTTTACCTACTTTGACCTGCAGTATTCCCATTGGGTTTAGCAGCGTTTGACTGGGCGATGAGGTTTTATACAAACATTTTTATTGAGGTTTTATACACAAGTTTCAGTTATGCACGCCCACAACAATTTACCTGATGAAATAAAATTATTGTCAGCAAATAAATGTAAACATTCTTTTTAAGACATAATAATATGTTGTAACTTGAAAAAATCCAAAATGGCATTTTTATTGAAAGCTAGGACAATAGACTGTAGTGACATTAATATATTAAATGAAAATATCTTCAAATTTCATTTGTTCTTACGACATCAATATGTAGGTAGATCTTATGTAAATATTGTAAGCGTGATATGGGTATCGACTGTATACTTAACTGTTGCAGTTTACAATAAATATATTTTCATTCTGATTTATGACGCTGATCGGCACCGAATATCTAAAAGCAGGTAACTTGTTTTCTTCATGTTTTCCACCCGAAGGCAGGGGTGAGAAGGTCGTCATACACATACCTTCTAACTTATCCCTTCGGTTTTCAAAATTCCTATCCGTATAATCCGCATATATTACCTGAACTGTGTCATAAATATTCAATATATTATATTACAGGTAGTTAGGAAAACATAAATCCAGGATTTATGTAACGCTACGATACGTGTTATGGTCAGGTAATTAGCAAAATATTCCGCGGGCTAATAGCCCTGTGCCCGGTGCTGTAACAGTTCTGTTGTGTCCAATCAGCCTTTTCAGTATCCAGTATCCAGTATCCAGTACCTTCAGTATACAAGACAATGTGCATGAGGGATGCATGACCTTAAATACCACTCTGCCCAAGTGGGTTGGCGAGTACTTCTTTTAGAGGTGCTGTAACTCCTCACCTCGGGAAGAATGGGGTGGTGCTATTCTATAGCCGACCGACACAACGTGGCCGAATAAAATATCGAATATACCCTCCATTTAATAAGATGGCTTAAAACGAATAGCAATTCGTAATCACCTTCGAAATTCGCCAGCTCATTTCACGGCAGTGTATTCGTAATTTTTATTTCTTGCAGTAATTAATACCAGCCAATTAATTAATGAATGATACATACGGTGTAAATGACGTAGCGATGTGGCCCGCAAGTGAGTTATTTCCCCGGAGGCCGACGACGGCGCCCGGGGCTAATACCTCTCATTCATTAACTGTTATTACATTGTCGACGGGATGGGCTACCGCTCAAATAAGCATTTATCACATGAGATATAACAGTCGGAGAACTTGATAGAACTCCATCCTCCAAGTCCAAAAATCCTCTCCACTGATCGCCATTTTTACTTCAGGATAGGGCGTGAAGCAATTGGAAATAAGAAACATAAAAAATAAAACGGAGAAGATGGATACAAAATGTACTCGAAATGGAATCCAGGACTAACAAATATAATAAAATTAGGTCTCGCGAATTTCGTCTGACGCTACTTTAAATATTGGAAGTGTTCTATATCGTTACTTTCCAAACTGTAAAGATCAAATGCGAGTAGTTGTACAACTGCACGCAGTTTTCGAAGTGTACTACCCGCCTCTTTAGTCAACTCGTGTCTATGGTTAGTGAAGCCCGGCTGAAACATCGAGTAAAATAAAAAAGATAAATCGTACACGTTATAAGCCGTTTAATAAATAAACAATTGGGGGAATTTCCTATACACGCTCTAATTCAATGCAGTACCTGTTCGATATTGTTCGGGGACTGCGGGGTGAGGGGTAAATTCTCGTGCTGCGCGGGCGAGGATCGCCCGTCAATTAACCTTTGACCCTTCGGCGGTACGAGTCGGCCATTGATCCTTGTGCAGTACGATAGCAATCTGTTGTTGTGCAAATAGGCTGCACATTTTTGGGAGACCTTGGGGTTCACGAGTGTCGTTAGTTGGTGTATAACAGTGAAAACAGTGTAGTGTAACGACGACCTTGCAAGGGCGCTATTAAGCGCATCCCTGTTCAGCAGTCCCGGGGGCCTCCAGGAATATCGAGAGTGGGTTAGCAGGAGGTTACAAGGTCAGAACTTTTGGTTTCTTCTTTAACTTTGACTCCTCGTATCGCGAATAAAACAGTACCCATGGAAGATGATTTTCCTCTATCAGTGACATAATAATACATGGCACACACTCATGCGCACACATTTTTCGTTTATCTTTAAAATGGTAATGGCCCTAGTTGAAACTTACGAGCTTACTATTAAGAGTCAAGCCTAGACACACCTAATTCAGTGCCGCTTTTTAATTAATTACAGTTTATATTAATTGAATCTTCCGGGCTACTTGGCCGAAGTCTTCTGGAATCTCTTCTCTTTTTTGCAAACGTTTCGTCAACAACTGCGGTTGCAGTCGCCACTGAAGATGTCAACCGCAGTTGTTGACGAAACGTTTGCAAAAAAGAGAAGAGATTCCAGAAGACCTCGGCCAAGTAGCCCGGAAGATTCAATTAATATGGACACCGGCCGAGTAAGCCTACACTCCACTATAATTACAGTTTGTATAAGATTTTCAGTTTTTGTGAGAATGTAATATGTTAGATTCACATATCGACTTCTTGTCAAAGTGTTCCCACTGCAGTACCATACCATACATACCATCAGCCTGTCTCCACTGCTGCATATAGACCTCTCCCTTGGCTCGTCAACACATGATCCTCAGCTCTACTCATAAAACCACCACCGGCGAATTTCTTTAAATCGTCAGTTCACGTGGCCGTATCACACTGCGCTTCCGGTACGTGACTTCCATTTGAGGACTCGTCTGGAGCAGACGAGTATATTCTTCATAATCTCATCTTTTTCCTTCTCTTTCTCAACTTTTCCAACTTCTACATCTCTAAGATAAACGGTGCATCCGAGGACATGTCAGCTTTTGACATTTTGGACTGACGTTGACGTCTATCGCAGATATCTACTGGTATCTTATCACCAGGTGGACTATAGTCATCTGCCAACTTCTTTCTTTACTGAGTGGTCTTTTTTGAAAAGCCTAGCTTTAATTGTTTACAAGTCCTTTGCCAGTTCCCCTACTATATACATACTTTATTACTATATTTATAGGCCGTCGAGCGATCTATTAATAAAATTAACCCTTACTGGCACTCTTAACACTTATAGCTTGTTTATTTTCTATGAGACGGAGAGCAAACAACTGGATAGTGAGTACCTAATAATAGTAGAGAGGTGCAGTTTCAATTGTACTTTGGATTTCACACACACAGGATTTCAGGCCAGAGAATTCAGGAAACAGGACACAGAATTTCACACAGGAATGATGTCAATAGTGGTTGTATTTAGATATGAAACACAACATGATAGAACTCATAGCATTCTGTAATGGCATTGGGATGGGGCAAATCGGGTAGTAGAACCGATAACCGATGGGGTAGATGGCCACGACTTGAAGAAATTCACCAATGGTGACTGAATGAGAAGGCCAGAACTTTGGAAGAGAGATATATACAACAGTGCAGAGACATAGGCTCATGACATGGTATGGTATGACATCATAACACGAGGTCGGGAAGGAGAACACTGTCGAATCTATTTCTAACAAGTAACAATCACATATTGAATTCGGAAGGATATATCAAATGTAATATGTGATGTGTCGTCAACGACCCCATTCTCGCGGGCGGTTTAGAACCCCTCAGCATTCGGAGAGACGTTGCGTCTCTCTGTGTGTTCTACCGCCTGTACAATGAGGAATGCTCTGAACAACTCTTCAATATAATTCCCACCTCGGCTGTGAAAAGCTGTGAATAGGATTTTGCATGTTCGGCGGCGCGCCCGCATACCCCCTGGTGTTGCAGGTGTCCATGGGCGGCGGTAACACTTACCATCACGTGGGACCGCTTGCTCGTCCGCCCACTTCGTTATAATAAAAATATGTATATGAATCTGGAAGAATGGATACGCGATACATGCCTATATCGGTCACGAATAACAAACGTTGATACGCATCAGTTTGTAAAGCATAAGTAAAAATACAGTTACGCTGGTACGTTGGTACATTATATGACGGCGTGACGTACAGTGTCGTAATGTACCCATGTTGTAGTGTCATGTAAACTTAATTTGCATCCGGCCTAATTGCTACTTTTAAAAAAATGTTGCCATGGTTACACTTGTTACATTAAATTGACACATTATGTGTTATTGATTTGATCGAGACAGCATTTTATACAATTATTTGGTCGAGGCGGGAGACAGCTTTTCAAATGTGTTTTTTTCTCATTTTCTATAAATTTTACTTGTAATATCCGTTCTTCTTTGAATAGCCGTCAGCCTGACGTCTCTTACATTCAATTTCCAACTGTCGATATTATTGATTAACCACTTTAATAAGAACTCAATGTCATTTCAAGATTTCTTGATTATTATACTTATTTTGTTCTTGAGACATTGTTTTATACGGTACTTGTTAAACGGTGGAGCACAGAAGCCGTGTGAAGCCGTGTGATGTCGGCTAACTCTATAGTCACAATCCACCACCACCACCCAGCGCTATCCCATCTTTTCCCGTGGGTATCGTAACAGCCGACTAAGGGATCCCAAACACCTGAATCGAGCCTCCCTGCATTTTCACTTTTGTTGGCCTGAAGCTTAAAGAAAAATGTTTGATCGATCAAAAAGTTTTTATGCAGTTTTCAGTATACCATTGATCCAAATATGAATTCGTTTAACAAGTCGTGTGTCCGCCTTTTTCATGCTGCCAGCGGCTGTGGGGATGTAGCGTGCACTCGCCCGCTACAAAACTACAAACTTAATTAAGTTTACCGTTTCTGCTCAACGCTACACCGAGGATGTCATCAAGGCTCATGTAATCCCATTTGCTTCCATCCTATGTTCGTCGACTCGTAGTTCAGACGATCCTAGCCGTTCGTTAAGATGTTCCAATCTAGCCACTATCGTAGTTAGTGAATTTGGAGTTCAACCTTGTTGAACATTTACAGAATCCATTGAAACGAAAGATCAGAGAGACGGACAAAGAACCAGCATCACAACTATATAGCAGCAATTGATTGATGAGTTGAACAGAGCATGGGAATAAATTTCTAAACAAATATAGGCTTAGGAAAAATGTAGCAAAGAGAGGTGAGCATTTTCGTTATTAAACGACTTAATTCATAGTTTCATTACTGAAATATCGATTTATAAATAATTTTATAACTACTTTGTTTTTTTTGCATAAAATTGAAAGACCCTAAACCACCCGTGGCCCTTACGGTTATAAGAACCATTTCGTGAGAAATGCGAACCGTACTTGCGTGGGCTCTTTCCGAAACGCATTTTCTTGACTCCCTACAGATTTCTTTCATCTCTCTCCATTTAACACTTCTCTCTTTTCTGGGGCGTGCACGACACACAACACAGCATAAAACTCAAAGGTTGGAGAGTTGTTATTAAACAATGTTTTTTATCGCTATTTAACATCAAAGGACGATGTGTAAAATGTATTAATGTCGTCCCAACCCACCAACACACATAAAATTAGTGGCAAAATGTACAAATATATACAGTTTACGTATATACAAACAGTTTATAAACAGTTACGTATATCATTGTTCATGCACGGTTTTGACTGCTTTAACTTTAAAATATCTATGAAATAAAAGCTTTCATTTGAGGTACCTATACCTTTTATTGTGGAAGAAAGTGGCAGACGAGCTGTATGCTAGAGCATGTGAGTGATGGTACCTTGATGTAACTTGTAACTTGATGGTAAGTGGATACTGTAGCACATGAAACATCTGTCCAAAATGCGGATGCGCTGAACGTTTGGAGATTAGTGTAATTGGTAATTGTAGATTTTTTAAATTTTAATTTAACATAGTAGGTAATTGTTATGTTATTTAAGGACTCACGATTTATTATTTATTTATTATAGCCGATATTTCGGTCCAGTAACATGAACCGTGGTCGCGCCGTGGTCGCGGCGGGGAATGCGGGGGAGGGGGGTGAAGGTGTCGTTGCTATTGACAGACTGTTTACCCTCCGTCGTGTTCGTTTTTGATTCACCTGCCCACACTGAACATGTTTTTGTTCATTAAATTTCTTGCTCACTATACTAACAATAAATAAAAAATCTTGGGTAATCCGTTTAACAATAGAAATTGTTAAACGGATCACTCATTACAATTATTACGTTTAACTACGATAACAACAAAATTAATTAGTAGTAATTAATTAGGTTCACGAAATTAATTAATTGAAATGATAAAGGTATTAAACTGTCCTTATTTGGTTTTGAACAGTAAATATGTATGAATTGATTGAAACATGTTTTCTAATAAATCTTTTTCCCAATTACATTATTGGAATTCATATATACGATTGTATTTGTTCCACATTTTAGGAACGGAAATCAGTGTTACTGGAATTGCAAAATTAGAAAGAGATTATTTTGCAATAAATACATATTTGTAAAATGTTTCACGTTTTCGAGTATCCATTCAACAGAGGATCATTTTTGAAGCTATGTAGGAAGTGGGGTTGATTTCCCCCCTTTGTAAGCGGATTACGGACGCTCGGGCGACTCTAAGCTTTGTGATTTGCTAAAGAAAATATTTCATTTTAACCGCTCTGTGGAACGTTTTAAATTGAGGCTGCAAACAAAACACAAAGTAGGTACGTCGGAATATTTGCAAACAAAATATCTACCGGAATTGACTTCACTTTTAATACTTTAATATGCTTAGCAGTGTCTTTACCTTTTTTTTTTTTTGGACGAAGGTGGCAGACGAGCATACAGTCCACCTGATGGTAAGTGGGTACTGTAGCCCATAGACATCCCTGATACATGCCAACATTAATCCAAAATGACAAACGTTGGCACGCCCCCGGATGCGCTGCCTACCTTTGGATATAGGACTGGATTTGGAGAAAGGATTAGGGAAATGGAGAGGGATAGGATGGGAATGGGCTCTGGCACATCTCACTCACTACCGAAACACGTACGTACATTAGGGAAATAAAATTAAGTGGGAAATGCAGTACATTTCAAGGTAGACTTCTGTGAGCGAGGGGTAACGTGGCCAGTCGAGTGCGCCCAGCGGCTGTTGGATTGCAGCGTGCACTCTCCCCTTCATACCTTACAGCTCTTGCTTCATTGACATTGACATTGAAGTTCATTGACATTTAGTGTACTCTTATAATTACGCTGACATTTCCTTTATTAGGCGATCTTATAAGTACTAGAACTAATTTAGTAAATGTTGTAGACATTACTTTTCTAAAATTTAAACAGTTTCAAATTTTTAAAACATTCCTGTTCGAGCTTATATATTATACGGCGAACCCGGGGTTTGTGGAACCTGAAGTTTTTCCGCTGCGTTACTATATGAGGTTCTTCAAGAGAGCTATACCATAAATAGATATTTGCAAGGCATACAGCGTGTCAGCAATTGCAGGCTATTGCAGGCGTCCATAGACGATGGTAACCACTTAACACCAGGTACGCCGTCTGCCTGTCTGCACATTTCATATTAAAAGATTGAAAGAATTACGGCTTTGTTAAACTGAGGGTGCCGTGTATTGTTATACACTTGCCGAATTTGTACTCGATAGCGACTAGACGTGCCAAAGTGCAAGTGTGGTTACATGTGCCTAAATACATACATAGGGAAAGACAAAGCAAACATTAGTAAATTAATAAATGTATTTATATGTATTATAGTGTGTATTGTGTTATAGTATTTATAGTGTGTATGTATGTATACACAAGGGGTGTAAGGGGTCCCAACCTACATCTCTGGGACCCAAGCCAACCTCACCGGCTCGTGGTGCACCCTGCCGACCAACGAACGAGGCTCTGGCGACCCGCCACCACACACTGGACCAGCGCGGCGGGTTACGGTCCACCCCCCCCCCCCCCCCCTATGGCAGAAAAAGTAAAACGGCCCCAAGTTCCCGGCGGCTCCAGTCGCAACACCGGCGTGGACGACGGGCGCTGGTCGAGCGCTGGAGCCAGGGGTGCTAAGAATCTCCGGGCGGGATTCCACCGTCGAACGACCAGGGCTCTTAAAACGGGTTACCGACGTAGGTTGTCACTGGTTGACTTACAACACGCGCACTTTGAGGACAGACGAGAAGATCGCTGAGCTGGAAGAGGAGATAGGCAAGTTGCACTGGGATATATTGGGGTTATCAGAAATCCGAAGAGAGGGGGAGGACACGATAGCCCTGAAGTCCGGCAACTTGTTCTATTACCGGGAGGGCGACCAGCAGTCCCAAGGTGGTGTCGGGTTTATCGTCCACAAGTCCCTCGTAAATAATGTTGTAGCCATCACGAGTGTGTCGAGCAGGGTCGCGTACCTTATACTCAGAATATCCAAGAGATATTCGTTGAAGGTCATACAGGTCTACGCACCGACCTCGGCACACCCGGATAACGAAGTGGAAGCAATGTATGAGGACATTAGTAGAGCCATACATGCTTCGAAAACACACTACAATATTGTTATGGGGGATTTCAACGCGAAACTGGGCAAAAGAGGCGACGATGAATTGAGAGTGGGGCAATTTGGATGTGGGCACCGGAACCAGAGGGGTCAGAGGCTGGCCGACTTTCTTGAGAAAGAGGGACTCTTTATGATGAACTCTTTCTTCAAGAAGCCGCCTCATAGGAAGTGGACCTGGATGAGCCCCAACGGTTCCGTTAAAAATGAGATAGACTTCATTATGGCCACAAAGAGACAAATATTCAATGATGTCTCCGTGATCCACAGGGTGAAAACCGGTAGTGATCACCGAATGGTTAGAGGCACATTGAATATAAACGTCAAGTTGGAAAGGTCCCGCCTGATGAAGTCTACGCTCCGACCTACTGCTGCCCACATACAAAATCCCGAAAGCTTTCAGCTTGAATTGTCAAATCGCTTCGATTGCCTAGAGGATTGCGTTGCAGTGGACGATATCAACAACAGGTTGGTAGAAACTGTCCATACGGTGGGGTCTAAATTCTTCAGACATCGTCGAAGAGATGGACCCCAAAAGCTCACCGACCACACCCTCGACCTCTTGGCGGAACGACGTTCGATGACACTGCAGACTCCTGATGACGCGGAAGCATATCGGCAGCTCAATGGACGGATTCACCAGTCCTTGCGACACGACATCCGTCTCTTTAATACTAATCGTATTAAGGAGACGATAGAGCGGAATAAAGGCTCCAAAGTGTACGCAAGAGACTTATCTATTGGGCAGAGCCAGTTGACGAAGCTGAAGAGGGAGGACGGCAGTGTCACTTCCGACAAACAAGAGGTACTGAGGGAGATCGAGAAGTTCTATGGACAGTTGTATACCTCGGTCGCTAAACCTGTTGGCAACTTAGCCAAAGACCCAAGAGCCAAGTTGACCCGACACTATACCGAAGACATCCCGGACATCAGCCTGTACGAGATTAGGATGGCCCTCAAACAGCTTAGAAACAACAAGGCGCCGGGTGAGGACGGAATCACTTCAGAGCTTCTGAAAGCGGGTGGAACACCGGTACTGAAAGTCCTTCAGAAGCTCTTTAATTCCGTCTTGCTCGAAGGTATTACGCCGGAGGCATGGAACAGAAGCGTGGTGGTGCTCTTCTTCAAGAAAGGCGACAAGACCTTGTTGAAGAACTATAGGCCCATCTCGCTTCTGAGCCATGTTTATAAGCTGTTTTCGAGGGTTATCACGAATCGTCTCGAGCGCAGGTTTGATGACTTCCAGCCTCCCGAACAAGCCGGTTTCCGAAAAGGCTATAGTACCATAGACCACATCCATACGCTGCGGCAAGTTATACAGAAGACCGAGGAGTATAACTTGCCATTATGCTTAGCGTTTGTGGACTATGAGAAAGCCTTTGATTCGATCGAGACTTGGGCAGTGCTACAGTCCCTCCAGCGGTGCCATATTGACTATCGGTATATCGAAGTGTTGAAGTGTTTGTATAACAACGCCACCATGTCAGTCCGAGTACAGGAAGGGAGCACGGAGCCGATTCCATTGCAGAGGGGTGTGAGACAAGGAGATGTCATCTCTCCGAAGCTCTTCACCAATGTAATGGAAGACGCTTTCAAGCTCCTGGAATGGAAAGGACTCGGCATCAAGGTTGATGGCGAATGCATCACTCACCTTCGATTTGCCGACGATATCGTGGTCATGGCAGAATCGCTGGAGGATCTTAGCACAATGCTCGGAGACCTCAATCGAGTTTCCCAACAGGTGGGCCTTAAAATGATCATGGACAAGACGAAAATCATGTCGAATGTCCATGTCGTGCCCACCCCAGTTTCATTTGGGAGCTCGATTCTCGAAGTTGTTGACGAGTACGTCTACCTAGGCCAAACAGTCCAACTAGGTAGGTCCAACTTCGAGAAAGAGGTCAATCGACGAATCCAACTCGGCTGGGCAGTGTTCGGGAAGATACGCAGCGTCTTCTCGTCCAAAATACCTCAGTGCTTGAAGACGAAGGTCTTCGACCAGTGTGTGTTGCCAGTGATGACCTACGGCACCGAGACGTGGTCTCTGACCATGGGCCTCATAAATAAGCTCACTGTCGCACAGCGAGCTATGGAGAGGGCTATGCTCGGGGTTTCCCTACGTGATCGAATCAGGAATGAGGAGATCCGTAAACGAACTAAAGTCACCGACATAGCCTCTCGGGTTAGCAAGCTGAAGTGGCAGTGGGCAGGGCGCATAGCTCGAAGAACCGATGGCCGATGGGGCAGAAGGGTTCTCGAATGGAGACCACGTACCGGCGGACGAAGCCGAGGACGTCCATCTGCTAGATGGACAGACGACCTCATAAAGGTTGCGGGCACCCGCTGGATGCAGGTCGCTGCCGATAGGTCTAAATGGCGGACAATGGGGGAGGCCTATGTCCAGCAGTGGACGTCCAAGGGCTGAGATGATGATGATGATGATGTATGTATATGTATTTAATTTTCATTATTGCACTAAGACATAGTTCTGCAACTTCAACCCGCGGAGTAATGACTTCAACAAGTCTCGGAGTTCCAGTGATAAACAGAATACTAAACGAAAGAATTCATTTAAGAACTCACCTCTTAAGTAAATTTAACTGAAATACGAGAGGGCTCAGTCGCTTGTATACTTTCGGAATAGGTTGGAAAAGTAATTTAAATCGCAGATTAGAAGCTTAGAAGCTTAGAGGTGGTTCTATTAAAAATGGATTACAATAATTGTTTCTTTAACTTTTTTTTGTAAATAAATAGCGCCACAATCACACTAGAATCACACTGGACCACACCAGAATTCCCCGTGCTAAGGTCCAGAGACATATACAAAGACAAACACATGTCCAGACCTGGACAAACATTTGTCTTTCTACATAGGATTTTTTTTAATAGAAATAAGGCGGCAAACGAGCATACAGTCCACCCGATGGTAAGTGGATACTGTCGTCTATAGACATCCGCGGTACATACCAAGATCAGTCCAGAATGACAAAAGTTGGCACGCCCCCGGATGCGCTGCCTACCTTTGCAGATTAAGGAATGAATTGGGAAAATGGGGAGGGAGGGGATGGGATGGGAATGGACTCCGGCACATCTCACTCACTACCGAAACACGTACGTACGTGTTTACAGGAAAGTAGGAAATGCAGTACATTTCAAGGTAGTCTTCTGCGAGAGAGGCTGTCGGTACTCGGTTTTCTTAATTCATATTTTTAAAATTATAGAAATTCAAATTGGATACTTAATGTGCAAAAATATAAGAAAATCTTGTAAACAATTGTTTCAAATATATTCAAATATATTGTTTTGTTTTTACTCGACTTGTTTTTACGCGTCGTTTACATTTTAGTTTTAGTTTTTAGATTTATTTTTTACATTTTAGGTGCTTTGGTGAAGATTAAAATTAAAAAATACGTAATACATAGGTAAGAACGTTATTACATCCGTTTTGTTTTGAGTCAAAATGAGTCACAATTGGTTCCAACAAAAGCAAGAAAGTTCCCTTAAAATGTTTTTCCATTCATTCTCTTAAGTTGCAGTTCGACCAAGAGCGAGGAAAGATGAGCGATGAACTATTTTCTTTAAATTTCACAAGACAACGATTGAAAGATAGACATACGAATAGAATTAATAGACAGACATAAAGAAAAATACGCTTGGCGCATTAGACTGGCCACGTTACCTCTCTCTCACCGTACTACCTTGAAATGTACTGCATTTCCCGCTATATCCTAATCCCCAATGCACGTTTCGGTAGTGAGTGAGATATGCCACAGCCCATTCCCATCCGATCCTATCCTATCCTATTGTATCCCTCCCCATTTTCCCAACCCTTTCTTCAAACGAATTCCTACATCTCAAAAGGTAGACAGTGCATCCGGGGGCGTGCCAGAGTTTGTCATTCTGGACTGATGATGACATGTATCACGGATGTCTATGGATGACAGTATCCACTTACCCGCCAGGTGGAAAGTATGCTCATCTGCCGCCTTTTTACTATGAAAAAAAAGTTTAACGGTTTAATTGCAAGCGAGGATCCTCGCTCTAGTTTTATCGCCCAGCGATAAGAGAGCCAATAGAATTCGCACAGTGAACACTCAACTGCAATGTGACCGTCAACCTCAATTAGTGAACGGGGACGAAGGGGTCGAACTAAGTGAGTTGCTTCTAGCTCATCGCGGTCATTCGGCGGCGGCGCTACGTCCCGCCGTTAGCTTTACCGGTCGAACTGTGTACTCGCTCCTCGTTACACGTTTATAGTTGAATTACCCGCTCATAATTTCTCGTTCTTAGTCGGACCGCAGCCTTACTATATTATCTTATCCGAGCAAGTCATCTTCATCCATCTTACATCTTTGTCTAATCCAATTTGATGGACAAACGCAATTTAAAAGAGGAAATTCTTTAAAATAATGTTTATTGTATTATACGCGCGCTTACAGCTCCCATGACGACGTCGTTATAATCGAGTACTCCGATGGTAATCCCCGCTGTAGGGTATTGCAGGATTAACCTACTTTGTTACTTTATCTTTCGTCAACACTAACTTAACGTTATATATGCGTTATATATGCATATATAACGTTATATATACGTTTTTTATTGTGTAGTAATGACTATTACGTTCGCATATGTTTATGTTTGAATGTACTCGTATATTTATCCCGGCGCCATTGTGGCTGGGTATGTAATACCCGACAGTTTCTAAAACCTCAATAACTTTAAAACAAAACAAACTCGTAATTCGCGGCTCACAGTAGCTGTAGTTGTTGACCTCTCTGAGCTTATTGGTCACTTCATTCAGTGTCGCTGCGGCTACGGCAGAGTTTACACGACTGTGAAGACCACGCGGGTAAGTTATACCCGGCCACAATGGCCGCGTAACATTTATCACGTGTGTTGTGTTTTAATGTTTTCTTTATTTATAGGTATATTGCATATCGTTTTTCACAGTTTTACCAACAATGTCTTACGAAAGCGAACAGAGAAGGCTTCTAGCCTTATTTGAACAAGCTTCAACCAATGAAGATAAACAGTTGAGCTCAGATGATGAGGAACAGGTTGACCATATTTCACAGCGGAGTCAAGACAGTGATACGGAACAAGAGTTGAGAGATAATGAGGAGCAAGAAGCAATTTTACTAACCAGTAATCAGCTGTTTTATACCGGAAAAGATAGTACAACTAAATGGTCTTCACAACCACCTCGTACCAACGTACAAGGTATTACTATGTCTTTGCAGCGCTTCTATTTTTTACAGAGCTGTTTACGTTTTGATGATGCAGCAACACGCCAAGAAAGAACGAGAGTAGATAATATTGTTTCAATAAGATCTATTTTTGAAGAATTCGTCTCAAATTGTAAAAATATTTATACTCCCAGCGAATACTTCACCATTGACGAGAAGTTGGAAGCATTCCGCGGCAAATGTTCCTTTCGTCAGTATATTCCGAATAAATCTGCCAAATATGGCATAAAAATTTATGCTTTGATGGACGCAAGAATTTTTTACATCGTCAACCTTGAAATTTATTCAGATAAACAGCCTGGTGGGCCATTTTCACAGAGCAATAAAGCTTTTGATGTTATGGATAGATTAGTGCAGCCTATTTCTAAAAGTAATAGAAATGTTACTTTCGATAATTGGTTTACGAGCATTCCACTAATGGCACATCTAGAACAGAATCTACGGGTACACTACGTAAAAACAAAAAAGAAATCCCACCAAACTTTATAACCACGCGAGGAAAAGAAGTATATAGTACACAGTTTGCATTCCAAAAGAATCCCTTGTATCCTACATAACTAAAAAATCTAAAGTGGTTCTGGTGCTGTCTTCCCTTCATCACGACCAAAGTATTGACCCAGCTAGTGGCGATAAACAGAAACCAGAGACCATAATGTTTTATAATTCTACAAAAGGTGGCGTCGATATCGTTGATGAACTCTGTGCAACCTATGATGTTTCACGAAACTAAACGCTGGCCAATGACAGTGATTTATGCGGTCATGAATGTAGCTGCAATAAATGGTGTGATTTTAACAGACTTTTAAACTTTAATTAATTAACTTTTAAATTTAATTAACAGACTAATTTTAAATTAAACAGACGTGATTTTCTAAGAAAACTCAGTCTAACAATGCTTGAAGGTTACCTTTGTATGAGGAAGAACATAGAGAACTTACCGAGAGACTTACGTAAACGTATCCACGAGCAGACTGGAGAAACTATGAGCTACCCTCAAAATAAAAGTTCTAAAACATACAAGAGATGTAAAGACTGTCCTTCTGCCAAAGATAAAAAAACAAGGTGTAGTTGTAACAAATGCAACAATGCAACAAAATTTTGTTTTTTGATAAATATTACAAAGTTATGTTCTTTAAAGTTGATTCTTAGGAGAAAGATAATATTTTTATATTACAACTTCATTTCATAATAAAAAAATATTTAATTTTCATAAATAATGTTTACATTTCCTAATTCCTTAATATTTAATAATAATAATAATAATATGTATATAAAATTGATTCCATGTGAGATAATGTATATGGGTATTATTTACCCGGCCACAACGGCCGTGTTCTGTTTGCTCGCCACAATAGGGCCGGGTTATATATACTTTACTATAGTTATACGTAGTATTTATTATTGAAATACATATTTATAATTGCGTTACTTAAGACAAGTATGTACACTACCTACATTATTACTTCAGTCACAACTCTTTCTCAAGGTTGTGTGTTAGAAATTGCTACAGAGCAGTAAGACCGCCTGTTTGAATTCTCTTCTTATAACAGTGTTCCATAATTTTGACATAATATATTAATAAAATTATACGATAAAGTGTATTGTCTAACTAAATCTCAGTGTTTTAGAGAATGAGGAAAGACTTACTCGTGTGTTTTATTTTTATCAAAGGGAATTAATTGGCTATTAGAGAGAAATCCCACTACAAAAAATACTTCCGCTTTGAGAATCAAACAGAAAGCTTAGTGAGACTCTTTTAGGCAGTTTGTTAATTAAAATATCTGCACTTTGGAACATTATCTAGTCACAAAGAGGTAGTGGATGATCCAACATGCAGGACCAGCGCGGGTTGGTAGTTACAGAATAAGGTCTTTTTAAAATTTTTAGGCACGCGGGATATTTACAATGTTTTACTTCACCGCTCACACAAAAATCTATGCGATTCTATGCAAAATTCCATTAAGTTCCTTGCAAGTTTTCAGCTCGATTCGTTCATCGGTTGATGCGTGAAAGCATTTCAAACAAAACAAACAAACATCGTTTCTGTTTCATATATAATATGTATAGTTAAGATTCTTCATGGAACTGAATTATTTATAAAATTACAAAATGAGTAAAATAATATAGGTTACAATTGTACCTATTAAAAAATAATCTGTTGTAACCCTCAAATTGGGTAAAAAAATCTATATATTCACGGGGAACCCTTAATGCTATCTCCATTATCAGAATACCATATCATCAGCCTGTATCTCTCCACGGTGGGATATAGGCCTCTCCTGAGAACCGCCACCACACACGGTCTTCTGATCTTTTCTTCCAGCCACTACTGGCTACTTTCTTTAAATAGGATGCAAAGTCTCTGTCCAGCAATGAAACTCCCAGCTCTAGCTATATCAAAAGGTTTTTCCTAAATATCTTGGCTAGCTTTACCAAAGTCTACGCATTAAATTCTAACTTGTTCCGTCCAATTTTATTAATGACGCTTCCATTTTCACGAACACGTCAAACTCGACTTTATCAAGAATGACGTACACATTAACTTGTCAAAGTAACTCGGGTGGCATGACGTGAATATCAGTCGGTGTGAATCATTTCACAATGTTCGACGAATTCATTTTATTTTTCCTTCATTTTTTGAAAACTTGACCCCAATAATTAATTTTAATTATATCCTTTAATGCCTCTTTTATTTCTTCAATCTTTTCATCGCTTGTACTACTACATTTCTTCAAATTAGAAGACTTAGCAAATTAGCAGAAGACTACCTTGAAATGTACTGCATTTTCCACTTTATGTGAGTAGGTAGTGAGTGAGATGTGCCAAAACACATTCCCATCCCATCCTATTCTATCCCTACCCATTTTTCCAATCTTGTCTCCAAATCCATTCCTATATCTCCAGAGGTGGGCAGCGCATTCGGGGGCCTGCCAACGTTTGTCATTTTGGACTAATGTTGGCATGTATCACGGATGTCTATGGGCTACAGTATCCACTTACCATCAGGTGGACTGTATGCTCGTCTGCCACCTTCATCTTAACTAATTTATTAAATTAAATTTTACTACTTTATACATATATTGCATGTATGTAAGTGTGTATGTTGATATGTAGTATTATGTGTAATTATTTATACTGTACAACATCTACCTGTGACCAGATAAAATATTTTTCCCTCTCTATCCAAAGGTTGTAAGAGATTGCTATTAGCGATAACAGCGCCTTTTGTGCTTTTCATGTGTTACAATGTCATTACTGTCTTGTTTTGTTTTGGTGTGCAATAAAATGTTTTATCTATCTATATAAAATTATTTATCTAATGACTTTATGACACTGAATTACGAAGAATAGTGTAATGCTCAGAGCAATTTTGAATAATGATGCAGACATCTGTAAGACCATATGTGTCTTAGCCTAAAATACATTTCCCGAATGAGATGAGAGATACGGGCCGATAGCATGGTATGATATAGTATTTCTTGAATTAGATATTTATTATTCCGATCCCAGGACTCACCCGCACCTAAATTTTTATTTGAATTCTATCCCCTTTTATCACACTACGTCTCGTTCGTCCCTGTTCAATCAATCAAGCTGTATAATATTTTATTAGTTTCGATTTTCTTTTTCTTAGTGGCCCTGTTACCGTAACATTTTTCATCACAGGAACTAGATTTTTTTATCTGACAATTTGAAAATTTCAATCGTAGATATTATATTTGAAAAAGAGTCTGGGTTCCGAGCCCAGAGTCCGAAGTGTTCGAGCTCTAAATTCCGGTTTTATGATTTTACAAATGGCAGCCATAATCACGATTGATGTACGTCTATGAGATGAAGCAATGAACTTTGTGTTTTTCATCCACATACCCAAATAAACACAGATGACACGATAAAACTTGGAAAACTTGATCTAAATACAGCACAGCGTCGACAAAGATAAACTCTAGTAATATATCACTGACATCAATTGATGTTCAACTTAGAAAAAGCCTCGCTCCAGACTTGGTTCGGAGGAGGGAAAAACGCCAGACGTAAATGGAAAATTGATATAGGCACCTTATTGTACTCTTTGCTATTACTTTTTTTGTGCTAATTTAGAAACAAAAAGATCGAGAATAATATCTAAGATAAATCTAATGATCTTAACTCTAATTAGAAAGAATTAGGATTTTTAATGTCATTCGTAACTATAATATGAAATATACCTATAGAGGTAAATTTTAAGATACTCAAATTTCAGAAAGAGCCATTTGATCTGTGCCGTTTTTAAAACATCATTAATTTGGAATTCCAATTTCGAAAGCCATTTAGTCAAATATGTTGTATTCACCTTTTTTATTGGATTTCGCGCGCTTTTCTTCGCAACAATGGAATTCGAACGAGAACAATTTCGTGCAATGATGCTATACGATTTTAAAGTTGGTTTAAATGAAAGTGAGTGTAAAGATAGATTATTACCTATCAGGTTTTGGGGAGCTTGCGCCGTCCCATTGTGTAAAATGGTTGGTATGAAAGAAAGCGCTGAATTTTAAGTTTTAAGTCGTAGAACAAATTTTATTAGCTTTTACAAAAAAATTCAGTGCTAAGGAGGTGGATTAAAGCAGGCGTGTAGTTTTCGGAACTGGGCCCGCGCGGTGGATTATGTCCCTAAACCTCCTAGGGTTTTACTAGGGGAGGCCTGTGCGTTGCAGTGGCTAATTATCGAAGTTTATTAAGCTAATAAATAGTTTATTCATTCATTCAACACAGACCTCCCCTTGTAATCACAAAAGATTCACCCCATTGGAGATAATTACACATACAGAAGATTCTTTGTTCACATAATTAATTATATTATGCAAGTTAAACGCATGATTTTATTAAAAGATATTATTTCGCAATATAAACTCGGAAACTCATGATGAAGAGATTTTGTTAGTAGACCCAATTCAGCATCAGGCCCCATATCAATCAATCGTTCCCGAACATAAATAACAAAGTTTTAACAAACACTTCTCATGTTAACAATATCTATAACCTATTATCGTAAAACACAGGATATCGGGAATGTTCCGAATATTCGTATTCGTTTCGGCCAATATCTACTCGCCAATTTTCTATATTCGTATTCGTTTCGGCCAATATCTATTTGCCAATTTTCTATATTCGTATTCGTATTCGCCATTTTCTAAACGAATACTCGAATAATAAAACCCCAATGAGAGTAGTAGGCAAAAGAGGTTTTCTACAAAAGAAATAATTTTAAGATTGAATTTTCATTTGAAATTCGGTAGGGGGAAAGTGCATGCTGCATTCCCACAGCTGCTGGGCGCACTCGACTGGTCACCTCCCCAATATACGTACGTGATTCGGTAGTGAGTGAGATGTGCCAGAGCCCATTCCCATCCCATCCTCTCCGTCCCCACTTACCACTTACCATCAGGCGGACTGCACGCTCGTATGCCGCCTTTTTCTATAAAAAAAATAAGTTACGTAGCTGATTTTTTTAGTTTAATGTAGTTAAATAACTTCAGATTAAATCAAAAAGGTCCCGATTGAACTAACAAAAATACTCATTGCACTAACTTTAAAATGGACGAAAAATTATCTACTAATTTTACAAGTAGTGCAGGCATTCGTAATTTGTATTACTATTCATAATCGTATTGGCGCATAGTGAGACAAATTATACGTATTTGTATTTTTTGCTATTTGAAACATGCCTACAGAATATGTAAAAGTCCTCAACTTAATATAAGTAAGTAGCAATAAATTTTACTTACCACAAGTCTGTCGGCGGTTTATCTTCCCTTTCTCGGCCCATTGAACGGCAAGCCTCCACTTTACATTAGGTCTATAACCGAAAAGGGTTTCTTCACAAACAAGGGACGTTTTGCGCCTTATCCTCCAATTTCTACCATTTTTCCCTGTATTCTCTGTAGCACGGATCTAGTTAATAGATGTTTTTAAATTGAATTAATGTAAAATTTATTTGCTATAAAATGACACACACAATTATTTGCTATAAATATACACACACAATTATTTGCTATAAATAGCCACAACTATTATTTGCTATAAATAGACACACACAATTATTAAACATTTGGTTTGAGGTAGAGAGAATTTGAACAGTAAATTAATACTCCACAATTTCTACGTGTCTAGTTTCGAAGTTTAATTAACAAATCTGCGGTAGTATGGAAAAAGGAGAAGACTCACGAAAATTAAAGAATGCGTTAAGTATATGAATTAGTTAGTTACCAACAATAGTTACTTAGTGTATAAATATAATCCCGATATTAGTCAAAAAAATTGCCGCTGTTTTTTACTTATTGGTAAAAAATCATTTTTTCGCATCTCCCCTTTTCGGGGTTTAATTTTGTTAAATTTTCAGATATTTACCTAATTTTATTCATTTTCGTGTCCATGCTGCTTTTCCATACTCCTATTTCCTTACTACCACAGAAATTAAGTAAACAATTATAAGCAACGGGGTGAATATACGAGTATCTCAAACAGAAGCCACCAATCCGCTCTGTTCCCGCATTGTGAACTGTAGTCTGGATTTAAAACCCCCAAGTAAGTATTTTAACAGGGTATGGCCTGCAGTTAAAAAGGCTGAATAAAAACTAGGTGTAAATATGTATATCGCTGAAACAAATATACATGTACTTGTACATGTACATGTACTTAATTGTAAATATCTCTATATTCTCGTTAATAAATATATGAAATTATTCGATAATCAAAACACAAAACGGATCTGCTACATACCAGCTATAGATTTGAAAATACATACTAGGTATATTAGTATGTATTTTCACTAGCTATGTTCTATGTTCACTGGCTCTCGAATTGTTTAATTCATATGTGTTTTGAAAATGGAACATTCTTATTACGTAGTCCTGTTTCAAATTTGACTTTATAATGAACCCTCATCTACTTCATCCCTAGAATTTGTCAACCAGGATTCTTTGATAAAAACGTATGATGTGTCATTCCATATCGATGCTACAGACACTATGAAATAAGGTACGAGAATATAATTTACGTCGTTTGACGCCGCCTGTTGTACTTTTCGTGTTGTCTACTTGGTACCTACTTAAATTGTCTTTTCTATTCATCATGTATCGGTGTATAGACCTACACACATAACTTTGCCGATGAAGGATGTCGTTGCTATCGACGACAGTACTGCTGTTATAAACATTTTACTCGATTTATGGGTAAAGATCATTGATATTTTAAGCAAGATGTTACGTTCAATACTTTATGGATCCCTAAATTTAATTATTTAATTAAATTATTTCCTAAATGTTATTGTGAAATTTAGTTCCTAAATTGACCACCGGCAAAGTGACCACGTGTGTAGGTCTATACAATAAAGAGTTTATCTATCTATCTAATCCTCGGCTATATTGTATATACCTATTCTTACGTCTCTTCTTTCACTTTCTGCAATGTCTTTTTCTTCTTATTATTCTTCACTCAGAATGATAACTGAAAGAAGTAGTAACAATATTCACAGTTTGCAATAGTAGATTAACTGAGAACAGGGAAAATTAGAAACGCACGAAAAATGAAATCTTATTATGCTTTTAAATGATTGTCACAAACATTATGCACAAACTGGGCACTTGGAAGTTCAATAAACGAATAGAATTAAATAACAGAATCTATACGTATAATATAATCAAACAAAAACTCAACTTTCACTTCCCCGTTTCCCGCCAAAAGTCTTGCAATTTTATCTTCATTATGAAAATTAAATAAATATATCTCATTTGCCATCTATAGTGAATTGAATAAACTACGTAAAACCTCCTATTGTAACAAGTACACACTTCCATCGACAGATGTCGCACATGTTCAGTGCATTACTAACGTCTTGTATGTGCTTATCTATTTAGTACATTATCCCAGCAATAGATGGCAGTAAATTACACAAAAATGTCATGAATGACCCAGCAGTTTTATTTTCACATAGCACCCATTTATTTTATCTTTAGTACAGTCAATGAAGTTTAAAAATCGTCAAAATTTCATAATCCTCAAGAACATACTGTCTTGCTTTTTTATTTAAATGAAAGTTATTGTTTTTTATTAGAAATTGGAAACATTACCTACATAGAGGCAGAAAATATTTTGAACTCATTTTTCTGTTAAATCTGACTTTCTACGACAAAATATTACTCGGGGGTTTTTGGGGTCGCTACTAAATGTGGTCAGAATGAAAATTTTTGAAACATCGAAGAGATAACATCTCTCCGAAAGTGATCGCAGCCGCCACTGAAGATGTCAACCGCAGTTGTTGAAGAAACGTTTGGAAGAAAGAGAAGAGATTCCAGAAGACCTCGGCCAAGTAGCCCGGAATATTCAATTAATAATTATTGATAATAACCTGGTGACGCTTACGGCATCGACATTTGCACTATATTTAGTATACCTACATGCATCATACACAAATGACTCTAATTCATAATTAGGTAATTTAGTAATTACTCATTTAGATTACCTAATCATTTCTCAAATGATAAAACTATTATACTATATATCTATAATAAATGTAATAAGAGCATTCTACGGCATTTTAGGATGTTATTAGGTATATTTTCTTGTATAAATATCTTATTTTTCGTTACAAAAGGATTGAGATTAAAGTATTGGGGGTTATCATTGTTTTTCAGAAAAGTTTGATAAATAGATATTGCACAACTTAATTTCAAAGCAAGTCGTATTAATAGCATCTAATTACAGCGATAGATAAGAATATCTGCAGTGAATTTGGTCCTCGTACATTGGAATTTGTTTCTTTTAACCTTTAATTTGAATCACTCCAGCAGATAATTTACTATATATTCAGTAACTTGAATGTATATTGAAAGGCTATCTAAAGGTGCTAAAGGTCGTCGGTCCATGTGGACGGAGCGCGTTCCATACTGCGCTTCTCGATACGTGGATTCCAGTCTAAGACTCATCTATCCCATGGGTTGGCGGCGCTACGTCAAATAATGCTCCAGCATTCTATGAGATATGTCGTTAACTTCAGTTCTTTGGCTAATCGCATTTGTTTCGGATCTTGTCCCGCAAAGAAACTTTGATCTCTCTGTGGTGAGGGGATGGAAAGGATGAGAATATTTTTTCTGAAGTTCCTGTGGCAATGGACAGACAAATTATGCCGCAGCGTTGTCAACTGATAGGGTAGATCAGACCCTGAATTGAGACCACGCACCGGTATGCGCCGCAGTGAGGGATGACACTTGCGTTTGAAGAAGTTTTCTGGTAGTGCCTGAGAAGATTGTGTAGTAGCGAACCTTGGGAGAGGCTTATATCCAGCGGTGGAGAGACATAAGCTCATGGTACGGTATGGTAATGTCTAGAGCGGAAAAAGCTAAGGCTTTGCCCTCAAAATACAGGTTTTTTAATTAGTTTAAGAGTCAGTGGGATGGTGACGTCTTTCTTTATTATTCCATAATAATAAAGAAAGACGTCACTTGCCTAAAAGAACTTATTTATTTAAGTATTTATTAAAAGTACACCAAAAACATTTCACAATGGATTGTAGATAAAATTAATACATACGAGTACAGCTCAAGATCATATGAACACATCAGAAATATAAGACAGACAAGACAATAAAAGACACTCCAAGATCCTTCGCGTTAATGTAATGATAGAATTGCCTCGCGGAGTTGCGGAAGATGCTCAAAGATGACGAAGAATGCTCGTCAATACCTACCTGATCGACAGAGCAAAGAAAAGACTGTTCATAAAAGAAATATACTTATAAATAGAGATATATTTGTTCATATGGTCAGATTGTCCAATAAACACATTGTATGTCCACTGTCTGTAGATAGTATGTACAAACCTAAAGGTAATGGTTTGTGTATTTTAACGATTTAAAGTAGAATCCGTTGACACAATTCTATATGCGATTCACAAGGAAAATGACGAAATAGTTTCTAATTGCATGAGTGGTACTTGAATCAATTATATTCTGTCCGTATTATTTGACGTCATAATTACACAGACATTTTAATTATCCTATGACGTAGTGCTCCTAATATGGAACCGCATGTCCACCGCAATATTACTGCGCATGATATTACTACAATACAAGTCTTCTGTGAAAAAACGTATCTCACGGGAGTTATATTTTTTGGGAGGGGAGAGCTATTATCCTACAGCCGCTGGGCACATTCGATTGGTCATGTTACTCCTCTCTCACAGAAGACTACTGTAGAATGCGTTTCGATAATAAGTGAGATATGCCACAGCCCATTTTCATACCACAGTATTCTATCTCTCCCCATTTTCCCAACATATTCTCCATAAATCTCCAAAAAGGAAGGCAACGTATCCAGGGGAGACCCAACATCATTCTGGACTGATCTTGGCATGTATCGCACATGTCGCAGGGCGACAGTATCCACTTAACATCAGGTGTACTGTCTGCTCTTTCTTTTCATATATTGGCAATTATGCAATTAGCACAAGTTTCAAGTGACTGAACAAAACGTGGCAGTAGGTCCCCGGTGGGGAACAAGAAAGGACTCATTGGAAGCACACGGAAAACGCAGTCCTATGCTTTTATTTAATCATCATTATCTCAAGTATTGCGCACAAAGATCACTTTCAAGTTTAATAAACTATCACTACTAAACCACAAAACACACAGTACAACATTTTTACAATTAATCAAACAAGAACTCGACTACACTTCTCGAATTCCCGTCAAAAATTCCCTGTCAACTTCATTCTGCAAAAAAGCTAGTATCAACACCATCTGAAAGTCAACGGATAGTGACGTCCGCGGACATCTCTATTCAAAATGACTAATGATGACAAATAGCTGCCTTTTAACCAGTCTATCTGTCTGCCAGGAATCGATAGATTCCTAGTTTTAGAATACCTAGCACAAGAGTTAGCATATCGTGGATACCATGATTATATAGGGTCCAAAGTGCACGACACTGACAATGACCTGACGTGACTATGCAGTGTTCTGTTTGATAAGTTTTTCATGAGTAGGAGCGTCGTTGTGCGTAATATGCAGTGATGCCAACTTAGCGCTTTCGGTTAGCGCCGCCTACCTTCAAAAAATAAGGTATGGATTAGGTGGGAAATACCGTGGCAACCTGGGAATGGGACGCCCTCTGGCTGGTGGAGTGACGACGTAAAGAAAGTCGCCGCTATTGACTGGATGAGAAGAAGCCAATGTCCAGAGGCAGAGAGACACTGGCTGATGGTATGGAACCTATAGGTGGGAAAAACGGATTGCAAAGATGGAGAGTATAGAGTATAACGGAACCGAGGAGCTTCCCCTATCCCGTTACACTCCTTGCTCTTCCGATCTTCTAGATCTTTGTTATCTATTTTCAAACAAAATATAGTAGATGATATATAACTAACACCAAAAAAATAATGTTTTTAGATGAGAATTCTTTGTCTTTTCCATGTTGCATAATACTCCCAATTAAGTGTTGTGTTCAAATGTGATTGGTTGCAGGAGTAATGGGACAGAAGCAAGTTTGACAGGTTACGGTGACCGGCCCTGACCCGCCTGCCATCCTCAAAAATATTCTAATTTAACAAACCATAGACTGGCCGCGGCCATTCAAACGATTAAATTAGAAAGCCGCGACACTATATATATTTTATAGTGGTACACCGACGGCTAATAAATTTCGTGACAATAAATATGGATTAATATTAAAACCTATTTAGAGTCTAATTTAAGTAATACATAGCATCGTAAAATTAAGCCCTATTATTGAAACATTCTTTTTTATATTTTACACAATTCAAACTTTTCTTTATATACAATGACGGCAAATGCGACTCACGTAGTGGTAAGCGGTCATCGCCGCCCATGAACACGAATTGAACGGATCTTAAAAGCGAATGTTTATCTTTTTTTTAGTTTACTCGATGTTTCCACTGGGTTACACCAACCGTGGTCGGTCAGCTCGTGACCACGGTTGAAGTAACAGAGTAACAGAACTTTGAAGTAGAATCGTGGAGTGCAATAAAAAGGGTTTTATTAAATAAAAGAAAATAAGTAAAAAAAAAGTGTTTAAGATTCGTTTAAGAGATTAAAAAAAATATGTCTCTTCTGCATTGTTTTAAAATTTACCAAAATCCTTTTTTTGTTAGCAACTAATTAGATGGATCTCGGTATCGATAATAGGAATTCCTCTTGCAATGGTTTAATCGTCGAAAACGGTTTATTGTGATAACACTCGAGCTAGAGGTTATCTATCACACTTTATGAATTGTCATCAATAAATTTCGTAACACAGCTGTTGGACCATCTACATATTTGGATGAATGGCTTACTGCATACGAGGGTTCTGTCTAAATATTTAAACTGTTTATATTGTTAAATGTATATCTCTATTTTGTATTCTAAATCGGCTCTGAACGCGTATAATAAAGGTATTTGTTTCCTTTTATTATATGTTTGGGCACGGCGACGTTTGGCTGGTGGTACCCGTGACGAAACGTCGAGTAGGTATATACAAACAATATACAACAATATACAAACGGTGTACAAAACGCGGAAGTTTAAAAGTTGTAAATGTCTATCTGTTACGGGGCATGCCAATGTTTGTCATTTGGCCTGATGTTGGCATGTATCGCCGGTCTCGCAGGGCGACAGTATGGATTGTGGTGGATTGTCCGCCAATCTGCCAAACCTTCTTTCTATAAAATAAATAAGTTTGAAATTAAAACAATTGAATACAATTTAATGTTTAACGAGTAAAACTGTAACCACATTCATATTAGACGCCATTGAAAATGTAGTTAGGATAATTATTATTACTTCACTTCCATCATGTTGTTTTCTTCGTAAATCTAAAGTTATCCACAAGCCAGTTTATCCACAAGTTATCTTTGGTTACTTTATTATTATTTACTTGTCTTCACGTGAAAAAACGTGGCATACAAGAACAGTTGTAAAAATTACCAATTTAAGTAAAAAATACATATATTGAAACAGATAGACTGATTACCTTGAGAGATTTAAGAATCAGATTGAAAATGAGGTTAGGAAGATGAGGAATGAGACTAGAAAAGAAAAATGGCTCTTTCCTTCCGTCATACGCTTGTACATTTCACGGTAGTTTTTGTAATACAAACTTGTACCAGATTTGACTAAACTAAAATTCAGGTAGTTAAAGGAATTAAAATAAATGTACCCTAAAATATCAACCATTCAATCACAGTTTAACGATAGAATTTATCTAAGCTCCCATGAAACTATCAACGCCTTATCTACCCACTTCTACCAGTTACCACTGCTCATATAAATGGAGCATCGAATATTTTTACGTAATCACTGATCGGAAAATAACGAAGTCTCCTCCAGATAAGAATGTGACCTCTCAATATGATCCAGCAACTTCCCAAACAAAATTAAACTCTAACAAATGAGATCGAGCGTTCAAATTTGCTTGAAGATGAAATACTGATGATAAGCTCTGCCCCCTGAACTGTATGCTTCTCGAAACGTACGTTTATCTCAAGAACGTCCTAACGCCTATCTGCAAGTATCGAGGTCGGTATGAAGTATGTCCACATCTAATTACACTCAAGACCGAGGAAGATAAATAACAAAAATAATTACTAATAGCAGATATAGTGTTTAAATCACTTACTTGCAAGTTGCCCTGACGACTATATCAAATTATATTCATGTACTTGTACAAATTAGAATTTACGTTTACACTTGTTTGGCGGTATAGGCCACAGAAGTAACCGACAATGAGTTATGCTTGGAGTTTCTTTACGGAGTAAAATCCTAAACGTAGAGATTCGCCAAGGAACTAAAGTCACCGACGTAATACGTAGCATGCTGAAGTGGCAATGGCCAGGTCATATTTGGCGAAAGAACGCTAACCGATAGGGTAGACAAGCTCTTGAATGGAGACTACGTATTGAGAAGCTCAGTGTACGACCGACGATTTGAAGAAGTTCGTCGATGGTGGCTGGATGACAAGAGCCGACGAGGATCATGTGTGGTGGTAAGCCTTGAGAGAGATCTACATCGAGCAGTGAAGGGACACAGGCTGATGGTACGGTATAGTATCTAAATCTGATGGTATGTGGCAGGGCCGTCTTTACCAGGGGGTGCAAGGGGTGCGGTGCACCCCGGGCGCTCACCTTTTAAAGGTAATGAAAAAATATAACGCTATAGTAAACAATTACACGATAGGATATTTGACTGTCATAGGATACACAATAGGATATTTGACTGTCATAGAATACATAATAGGATATTTGACTGTCATAGGATACACAATAGGATGTTTGACTGTCTTAGGATACACTCCCGCACCCCGGCGCAGAATAAACTTAAGACGGCCCTGGTATGTGGTGTCGGCCTGCTTTAGAATAGCACTAGCCCTCTTTTCCCGTGGGTGTCTTTCACTAAGGGACAACAAAACCGCCAATACAAGCCCTACACTACCTATATATAAAAGAGTGCAGTCACCAACCCGCTTGGCCAGCGCGGTGCGCGGCGCGCGGCGCGCGGCGGTTTGAGCAGTGAATATTAAAAGGGCTGATTATGGTTATCTAAACACGATACACAGTACTTAAGTACTTGATAATGAGGCATTAACTGTCGTATATTAGATATTAATATATAGTATAAGTGAATATTAATAATTAGATCGACTTATGAATTATAGAATAAGATTATAGATTGCATTTATTGTTGAAATGTTCGATGTTAGTGTCAGGTGTTATTAGCTATGGTTAGAAGCGAAACAGTCCACCCTGATCATATAATATACATTAAAATAAACTTATATTTAACATTTTAATATCTTACGATAAGATATTAGTTTAGAAATACTGCCTTAACATACCTTAATATAATTATAAGATTAGCTTTTCAATTTTTAGATTAATAAATGATGACATTCTAATTTTGATTGTTACAAAAAAACTCATCCAATTATAACGAGCCTGTCCAATGAGCCATCGTTTCAAATTATGCTTAAATTTAATGACAGGAAGGCTTTAATATAATTCGGTAGTTTATTATATGGTATATGGGGTTCTTCAAGAGAGCTGTGAATAGGATTTTGCAAAATCGGCGGCGCGCCCGCATACCCCCTGATGTTGCAGGTGTCCATGGGCGGCGGTAACACTTACCATCACGTAGGACCGCTTGCTCGTCCGATTTATTTTATTATTTATTTTATAGAAAGTCCACTAATCTATAAAACAAAAAAACAATTCGGATCCCAATGACTTCTATAATTTTCATTTCTAATCAATGGTAAGTATTACTCATCTTTTTTGTATTAAGGGAGCATTTCATACACGTATCTTTAAAAAATGAACAAATCTCAATATATTCCCATAAGTGTAAGAAAGTTTTCCCCCTTAAACAGCGCTCTAATGGACTCATCACTATCCTCACCCAACATTACCCTCAAGCATCGCTTCGGTAAAAGAAAAACATAAAAGTGCTACTTACTTATTGTATACAACAACAGAGGGTATTTATTGCCATAGTAGAAAGGTTTAGCAACGTCAACTGACGCCCCATCTACCGGTGCTGACAAAGCGAAGCAATGGCTTCATATCTTGTTATTATTATTTATATGGTATTCCCCAATTTAAATGTGTATCCCAGGAATACACTCAAGAATATAACCTGTTCTACCTCTTCAATTTTAGTATTCTTTACGTATACATTTGTAACATTATTACGAATACCTGATAGGAGTTAGATTATAGGTCTAATATTTATAAATACTCGGTACTTATAAAACGTGCTCAATCTTTATATAGCTTCAAAAGTCAACTTATAAAACAACATTTAGAGCTTTGTAAACTCGTCACTTACTGACACATGTTGCACACCCTCTTTGTTTTGTTATTTAGTTCTAGTTACTTATCTCCTTTAATATTTTTCTTGATTTGCAGTATGATTTATCATTACCATTTTTCTTCTTATTCTAGCTATAGCACTGTGTAATATTTGTTGCAATAGCTCACTTTTTTAAACTCTGTATTTTTTAAATTTGTATTCTGTAATTCAATATTTAAAGTTTTCATAATTACGTTATATTACCAAAAACACATTACCCATCTTTATGAATAAACACACGGGCCGAAATAAATAGCACTGGCTGGAGACTGCTCGATGAACAAAGAAAATTCCAAAATTTGTAAAACGGACAAAATTCTGACAATGAATAAAAAGAGAAAAATCTAAATGGCCTCACGGACAGTTTTGTTTTGGGAGCGATCAAGGGAGGAGGTTTTGAAGAAGTTACACACCTGTGCCGGGACTCAGCTGTCCTGGACACAACATCTGGGCCACTACTCTCGCCGGCCGCCACAGCTCTGGTCCGTCGCTCTTTGGGCGCCGCCTGTTACGCCTGGCCTCCATCGCGCCGTCCGACCGCTGTTTCCAGCTGGCGGTAGTGCCCGCTCTTCATCATTCTGGGCGTGCGCCCTACTAGGCGCCGCCTCTCCTGCCGACTAACCCTGAGTTTTTTGGTGCTTCCAGAACTAGGAAACGGACACTTTCACAGACTCTTTATTTTAAGGCCTAATTTTTAAATTAATCTCAAATTTTGTATTAGATTTTTGGTAAAATATAACAAGCTATTGAAACAAATCTTACCTCTTTCCTTACTAATAGAAGTTGTTTGTTTACCCCCCTTTTAACTATCTTTTTAGGGTAACACGACAACTGCTTCTATTAAATATTCAACTACTTTATAAATATTGTATGTCTACCTGTGATCAAAATATTTATTTCCCTTTACCCAGAGGTTGTCTGGCGGAGATCGCTTTTAGCGATAACACCTGCCTTTTGTGCATTTTTGTGTTTACAATGTCTGTTATTGTTTTTTTTTTTTTAAATTTGGTGTGAAATAAAGAGTTCCTATCTTCTTCATCTTCAACATTTAAAACCACTCCAAAATACTCTGTAACAAGCCATGCATCAGTGTCAGCATTAACATACTTTGTTTAATACATTAGTGTATCGGTGGGGGTTGAAGGGGGGGGACGGGGGACGCGCGCACTTGACCAAACACCGATGTGTGTCACGATGACAAACTCACACACCATTACTCCAGTTTGCTGTGCTAGTGCAAACAGAGTTCACACGGGTCGAGGCAGTCGAAGGCGAGTTAATTTACCACCTGGAAACATGTTTGAACTTATTGGTATTGAATTCTACACATTATAAGCTGTTGATGAATATGTTGGTGTGTGGCTACCGCTGACAAGCGGTACATTAATATTAATAAATATTAATTGTACATTAAATATTTGTATATTAAATACCTTAAATTGATGCCAACCGGCTTTATGATATTCGATGTGCATATCGCTATTGGATATTTGTTAGTAAACCCTTAAAATAGCACAACCCTATCCCTACCCGCGGGTATCGGAAAGGCCACTAGGATAACAAAGCGGCTACAGCAATCCCTGATAAGTCTTACGCGATAGTTCACGGTCTCCCTTAAAAATATCAAAACAGGCCTATTGGGTTATCATCGCACACAACATACAGTTACATAGCAACTCGTGTACAATATTTATATATTCACGTTGGTGGTAAGTAGTACTTCGCTCACCGAATTCAAACCACGTCGATTGAATTTCAAATCCCGTCGACACGCCGACGATTCAAGTTCAATGCTAAAGTTAAATATAAATTTTCGTAACAAAAACTTGTTAAATATTTCTCCTATTATTCAACTAGATGTGTTGTTAGGGACAAATGTTATGGAAGTAGACGACATGAATAATTCATAGACTGGATTGGGGGGTGGGTGAGAATTGTTAAACGGATATTAGCACAAAATTTGGGTGTCGTTCTGTCTTATAATTTTTTTGTGTCCTACTGTTTTGATTCCATAATTTCTATCCCAATTTTTTTGGTGGCCGTGAAACATTTTTGTAACTTGTATCCTGTGATTATCCCATTACCTAAAAGTTGGTACCGCAGCGCCCTCTGGTGACTTATTGTAGAACAGTGCTCCACAACCAGTGTGTCCCAGCGTCTGGTGTACAGTGAGACGATGCTAGGAGTGCCGCAGTGTAACCTGCTATTTAGCATTAAGTCCGCCTTTTGTTAAACAAATTAAATAACCCGAATCATCCAGCAGAGAGGTGTAACCAAAACTACGAGCTTGACAAATTTCCGGTAGTCCTACTCAATGATAAAACTTTTTTACTTATTCAATGATTTTTGAGTTTTTTATTAGTAAAATGTAAGCAATAATTTTACTTGTTAAACTTTGGCATTTTCTACACATTTTATATTGTAAATCAGGTCTGAACACGCTAAATTAAAGATTTTTGTTGAGTCAAAATAAAAGGTACACAAAAACCTCTTTTACGCGTTCAGACCCGATTAACAATAATAATATACAAAAGCAATAATTTATCCGGAGTTGAAAAATTATTGAAGAAATTAGAATTTGGAATGTTTTGTTTTGTGTTACACTATAGGTCGCAGATTTAATATATGCTAGATACCGCAAACCAACGAATGTTCCATAGATAAAAAATCTGTCCCAACTCTTTCTGAGTAGTCGAGTGTGTTATTGAAATACTTACATAGTAGGACTTTGGTAGAATTTTAAATTGGATTTGGTACATTTTGGTAGATTTCAGCCGTATTTTTGATAGAAACGCAGGGAAAAAAGTGATCACACTGGGAGTGATGGTCTATACTCCAAAATTGATTCATCAATTAATTCCATTATTGTCTGTGCCACGTTGAGAAATACAAGAATTCCTTAAGTTTTAAATTATTCTAGTACCCAAATAAATATGATATCAGCGAAAGAACTTATTATTAGCATTGAGGAAAAGGATATCGGATACAGCGGTCAGCGGTACAATGTTGAATCGTAATAGGCGCTCGTAGATTTTTTCCTTAACATTCTTTTCAACTGCATAAGGATATTATTGAGGTTTTGAATCATTTAGAAATACTACCTACTTTTGTGTAAAATTTCGCGGACCTCGCGACACTATAGGGTGGTCTAAACAAAAGACCAACTCTATGTATATGTTCTAAGGCTTGTAATACATTTTTCATTCACCAAATGTACAAATATTCTGCGAATGCAATGATAGCGTGATGTAGAACAGCGCCATCTAGTTTACTTTGGTGAAATAAATCTATCATCGTCTTGAACAATTATACTCGTACAACATGTCATTGAAATAACTCGAAACTTAATTATAATACATAAAATTGTTCCAGCGAAAAATTAAATTATTTTAAGGAATAAATTCTAAGTTACGAACATGTAATACTTTGTTTTTGTTGTTCTAACTAAAATGTTCGATGCGTTCATTACTCAGCACAGAGTAATAACTAGGCTAGGCTTACACAGGCACGGCGCTGGTGACACGAGTAGAATGCAACAAACAGCGCATAGAATAAAATATATATTGTACTAGAAATTAACAATAAGTTATGAAAATAAAACCTATTGTAAAAACTGTCGATTGTAGAAATCGATCGATTCTACTGTCGTTTCTACCCACGGAGAACTCCAAGGACGGAGGAACTCCTCCTATTTGCAGCTTTTGTGTTATTCGATTGACACGTTATATATTATGATATTAATTAGCGATCATTTAAAGAAGACATTTTAGAAGACAGGAGAAGACATTTTTCTCCACATCCATTCCTAAATGATTATTGTTTTATTTGACATGTTTTAAGTTTGACAATTTACATTTTTTTTTTCTAAATGGCTAAATTCTTGTGGCACTAACGGCTTTTCAAGAGTCACCGCACTTATATAGTTTAGGGCGAGCGCAGAAGGCGCTCAGAAAGGAATAAATTTTCATGCCTATTAAGGCAGAACATTCATTCAGTTCATACAATTCATTTCAGTAATAATACTATAATAATATAGTGATAATTATAGACTAATACGAATTACACTCTAAATATCGTGAGAACAGGTATAGCAGGAAAATGTCTAGCGTTTATGTCGTAAGGAAGTTAAGTTTTCTATTTTTTTTTCAATATATTTTGCGTTCTATTAATTCATTCATCGTTAAAATCAGACGCGTTTAATATTTGCAAACAGGTTCGAACTATCGTTTATATTCAAATACTCGCTATAAAAACTCGGCAAGGCAATGCTGGATATAAATTGCTAATATAGTAAGGCAAATCGCCTAATTAGTCTATATGGGAGATATTTTCAAAAGACATGAACAAAGTGAAAATAAACAAGTTTAGGTTTAAAGTAAATGGATAGCTGTAGAGAACATTTTAAATACTTGCGTATCCTTACTCTTCCTGATTTTTGTATTTATGGGTCTTGTATTTGTGTAACACAAAAAATGAAGTACCTAGGTATTTTAAAATTTGTGGTGACCGATATCCCAGAATGAAAAATAATAAAGATGACGTTTTGTCAATGGGACAGCTACTAAATTATACAATAAGTTATCAGACGACACACGAGCTTTGAAATTGTCTCTATGTAAAAAGAAACTGTTTGAAATGCTTGCAAATTACTACATTTCTAGAATAATAAACGATGACTAAAATGAAATTGTGTGACTAAAATGTTGCTAATTAATTCATCTTTATTATAAGACTTTATAATATTGTGCGCCTGCGCGGCACGTTATAGAGATATATGTACCTACGCTTTCTGAAATCTTCAAACCTATAACTATGTAATAAATCATTTGCCTTTGAAAATTAATACAGATAACGCGGTAAGCTAATGCTTCGCTACTGGCTTACCAACAGCGGTAACACCATATAAAGCTAACTTAACCTCGGAAGAAGAAATGAATATGGAAGCGAAACATACGCCAGAACTATGCACCGCAAATATGGTGTCAAGGCGTACTCGATATCAATGTGTTCCGTAGTCCGCCGCCGACAGCGTTAAATGTTCTGTCATTATGAAACGTTATGAAATTTCATGTCATAAATGTAAAAGTGTGTAGTTGTGTATATTTGTGATATTTTCTAAGAAAGGAGTCTCAGTTTCCCAAATATTGAGACTTAACGAAGAAATCTTTAAAAATAACTTATTTTTGTGGCTTTGTCGTAAAAATCAGATATTAAAGCATGTTTCCATTGAAACGGGAACATAGAACATATAAATTTTAAGTTAGAAAATAGTCGAAGTCCATATCAGAACGACAATAAGGTCCCTTTTCTCAAATAACGCCACATTTGAGTCATGACATTGTGACTTATTAAAAAAATATATTTAGAGTTCATTAGACACATGCCTCAAAACTTACAAATGTATTATTGAATAGGATAGGAAATTACCCCTCAAAATTAGAGCAAGATGGCATGATATTCCCACCTGCGTTTTGTTGTCGTTGAGACGACGAGTTTTGAACACCCGCCTGTGAAGAGCTATCTCCTGTTCCTCCAAATTAGTATCTGACTGTTGGAAGTCGATAAATAAATGCGTTTTACAGCCTGCTTCAAGGGGATCAACCAAAGTACACGAGCTCTCTTGAGGTGTATCTTAGGTATGTACGTCCGTTGAAGAAACACGGTGCATAATACCGTAAATCGTTTGAGTTCAAAATGTTTAACTGCGCGAAACAAATCAACCATTAAACAGGTTTTGTAACGCAAAAGATTTTAATTGATTTACATTTAGCTATAAATATGAATGAATTTACATAAGCTATGCATTTAAAATTGCTAGTTATTATGTAGAAACTTCGGCATAGAAAGTTAATTTTATTATTGAAAGAAATTTAAAATGAAGCGTGAATTTATTAGTGTAATATATGCTGCTCGATGTATGCATGGAGGAGAGAGTGCTGGTGAAGACAGTTTTTCAAATGAAAATCACTTAAGAATATCATATAATATTTATCAATATTATTATTTGCGAGTATTTTATTATTTAACCCATTGTTCTTAATTAACTGTTTTTATTAAACTCATTTCGTGATTAGTTTGCGAGATATATAAAAAAATTGCTATTAACGGGTGTACTTTATTTTATAAACGGCTGTGCGAAAATTTAGTCGATTTGCATAATAAATATTGAGTTACTTAAGCCGATATTGCAACCACCCAAGACCTGGAGTTTAAACTGACTCTATTACAATGTAGCCAGTGTCTATAGTAGATATTTACCTACTGTACAACATTTGCATAGCTCGCTGCGGTATACTTATTGTGTACGCTTGTCATCGCTTGCCTTAACTTTCATATTAACTGTGTAATCAATGCATTTCAATTAGAATTATTAGTGAAACAATATACATCGTATCTCGGATTTAACTTTAACCACCCAGAACTTGACTGGAACCATCCAGTAAGAGTATGTGTATACATATATATAAGTATACCAATCCGTACTGGACCCACGTGGTGGATTATTAGCCAAAATCCCCTAGTGATTTCACTAGGGGAGGTCTGTGCCCTGCAGTGGGACGTTCGAAGAGACAGCAATCGTAATCGATAACAATCGATCAATCCCCGAAGACAGAAAACTCATAATTCTGAGTTTTTGAACTGTTTTGAAGGAGTAGCAAATCTTTGAATTTTTAATTGGTTTTTTAATTTTTAATTGGTGTTCCTTTTGTCATTATGTAAGAGGTAAACTGAAAAGTTAGCGATTTTGATTTTTTATTCACTTTTAGTATAGACCAGTGTTTCCCGAAATGTGCGCCTCGCAACCCTCAGGAGCCACCAAGTTCTCACAGGAGCGGCGAAAAATACGAGTATTACACAACTTTCATAATTTTATTTCCACCTTTAGTTCAATACAAATGTAAACCACTTAATTATATGTCAGTATATGTCACTTAGTTATCTTAGTTATATATATATATTGATTGAGCGAGGGCATTGAATATAGAAAACCTTTGGGAACTACTGATCTAGGCAAAAGCGTTGTTAGAATCAAAGTACTGCCGATAAATGTTTGTAAGTAAAATCCCATACCTCAAATCGTAATTTGCATAAAGGGCAGTGACCTAAGAAGTGCCCAATATCAATACAAACAGTTTATATCGAAGTTGTAGCGTTTGCAAATTGGAGCGCATTGTAGAGTAGGGCGTGCCACAGGTCGCCGCCGGAGCCACAGGTGGAGGGTGCGGTGACCCACTCAATCCCCCTTTCTAACCACCCTTCCTCCCACCCCCTCGGCCGCGCCTTCAGCGGTGAAATATTGGGCATCCTCGTGCGGGACGGCGGCTACAAGTCAAATCGCTAATACAGATAATTGAGCAATGGACGCGAATGAATTATCGTTCATTTGCATGTCTGAGACGATCGATAGATGCATTTACAAACCGATTGTAATCTTCGTTCCTACATTTGGCTGTTGTTTTAGATATATCGTTACGCATTTTGTTTTATCTATGCATACATCTGGGGTAGGTTGTCATTACCGTAGCTGTTTACTGGTGTCACGTTTTTGTCCCGAATTGGTTTAGAAGCGCGCGTACTCATCGCCTACTACAGGAGGTTCCATCTCGTATAACCTTCAACGTAATGCACCGGTGTCACGTGCTACACGTTGTATTGTTAATAAAGTGTTAGCAAGTCGTAATGACACACCTACCTAGGTGTTTTCTTCTTAAATGAGCGCGTTGTGAGCGGGTACGCTGTGGAATTCTTAGAGATATCGTAATAAAGAACATACTCATTGGTTTTTATAAACCGTATGATGTTTAAATAAATAATTATGAAGAGAAATGTCCCCACTGGCCGAATGACTGATTCACCAACGCAGAGTCTGGACCGCTGAAATTTTGACAGTATAACATAAAGATTTACTAAGAAGGGATTTTTGAAATTCAACCCCTAAAAGGCTGAAGCAAGGTCTCAAAATTTGTATGGAAGAAACTTATTTACGATCCCATTAACTCGAAACATGCTATAAACATTCTACAAACACGAGTACAAATAATAATTAAAATACAGACTGTCAAACTTTGTGTGAGATTAAACCCACACGAGCGAAGCCGTGAGCAACAGCTAGTTTTCTATCTAGCAAAGGTGACGAACTAGAAAATATGTTGTTCGTATGATGTTTTGAATAAAGAACCACGGGAATCAAGACAGAACAGAGCTGAACTCGCCACAGGAACTCGGCTACGTCAAGTAGTAATTGACATAATAATGTTTCGAATATGTCAATTTCAATTTTGCCATTTTATGCGCTAGCTTTGGTATCTTATTATCATAGAAATAACATAACCTTATAGTTTTTTTTATATAGACAGACGAGCGTGAAGTCCACCTGCGGGTACGTGAAGACTGTCGCCCTTAGACATCCACGATACATGCCAACTTCAGTCCATAATGAGAAACGTAAATAATTTATAATATATGGACAATAACTGTTGCTGTTGCCCGTGAGTGATATTTTTGACTGATATTGACACAGTGAAAATGACAATCAGAATGTTGGCATATCCTAGATACCTTGCCAACCTTTAGGAAATTATCGCGTGCGCCCGGTGTAGCCTTTCCATGCAGGTAGCTTTCAAATTGACAGCTTGTCACGGGAGTGCGCAATGCCGTGTGAACACGTTCGAGCGACCCCATACATACGAACTATTGGCAGTCTGGTCACAGATCGCCGCGACACCATAATTGGAATGTAGGATTAATAAATTTAGAAAAAGGATAGAGAATTGCAAGTATTATAATTCATTTCTTTCGTTTCTCTTCTTCCATTATATATATTTTATATTTACCTAAGTATAAAAGTTCTCTGCTGTTTTATATCTGTGTGTTACTCTGTGTTCAGTTCGGGGCGCGGTTTGTGCGTACACCTCATTCTAACAAAAAAATAACAAATTGTCTACCGTTTATTATAGAGCCACTATTCGGTGTCCCTCTGTGGACATTTCTCATATTTAAACAGGAATAATTGTCCAGGTGATGCACACGTCTCGTAAATTTACAATTCGTTCCTGGTACGTCCCACGGCCAGTTTCAAACCTCTTTGGTTGATTGTCTGCCAGCAGAGGGGAGCTATGCCTAATTTTAAATCACGAGGAACGAGTTTTCCGATGCTTGCCCAAAAGGGTTTAAGTTAATCAGCATTATTAGGTAGTCTACAGGCAGATATTCTAAGTAATAGTTTGGTACTATTATAAATTAAGTAAGTGCTATTATAAGTTAAATTAAGTACTATTATAATTACAATACTATTATTGTATAAATTAAGCCTGAGCGCTCAATTAGCACTAAGGATGTGATGGAGCTCCATAACCATAACGGAAACTATCTAATATCCGAATTAAAAAAATATTCGATTCGAATAATTGTATTCATTGCCGTTAGGGACGGAATTTAAACGAGCCGAGTTTTGACAAGTACTCAATGCTTGCATTCGATTTAATAGACTTTTCGTTCGTACTTTATGTGAGTAAAGCTGCAATTATTCCTTATTTGTTTTATTTTTATTTGCTTTCAGTTAGTAATACATTTTATAGTTAGTAATAATTATTAGCTTTTGAGGGGGAGAGTGCATGCTGAAATCCAACAGCCTCTCTTACCCCTCTCAACAGAAGACTACCTTGAAATGTACTGCATTTCCCACTTTATCTTATTCCCTACGTACCTACGTGTTCGGTAGTGAGTGAGATATGCCAGAGCCCATTCCCATCCTATCCCTCCCCATTTTCCCAGCCCCTTCTTCAAATCCATTCCTATATCTCCAAAGGTAGGCAGCGCATCCGGGAGCGTACGTTTGTCATTTTGTACTAATGTTGGCATGTGTCGCGGATGTCTATGGGCGACAGTGTCCATTTACCATCACACATACATACATCGTCTGCCGCCTTCGTCCATAAAAAAAAACTTTCTTAAAAAGTTTATTAAAAACATATCCGTAACCTAAATCATATGCGAAATAATTTCATATCCGCAGGTATCTATCTGTAACCGAAACCGGTGAAAGAGTATACAATATATTCATATCCGTATCCGAAATATCATATCCCTAAGAACCCTAGTGAGCACTGGACGTTAGAAGAAAAACATTGTGACGAAGCCCACATGTTCCAGAATTAAAATAATCTTGGATCATGTGAATCTACCACTACCATCTCTTGGGCCGTCTGCCACCTCTTATATAGAGAAAAGTATATCTACCACTCGGCACTGGTCCCGCGTGGTCGTGGCCCGATATCCCCTAGTGATTTACTACGGGAGATAAGTGCCCTGCGATGGAAGGGTTAAAAACGCTGACATCTATAAGACTACAGTCTATTAAATTTAGCTTGGTAGAACGACAGCTGTCAAAGTGCCTCAAATAGTACTGAAAAATAATTAATCAATAAAAACCAAAAAATCACAGATGGTTCTTGCCATAGACACGCACGTTTATTTTTTATTTGCCTTTATTGTTTTTATTACATTATTTTCAGTAGTGTGTCGTATCGCATTTTGTATAACTGTTCTCATGTGGTGCCACAATACGCTATAGTCCGTTTCCGAATACATTTTTCCGAAAACAAAACCTAATCTATGAAATATCTCAACATTTAACTTTAAATCGATGAATCACTTGACAATCTGGAATGATTTCGATCAGGGTGGAAAACAAATGTTCGTCACACACATTGGCCGTCGCGAACGACCAATGTGTGTGAGACTGCACATTGGCCGCGTGATGTCGGCCAATGTGTGAGACTGCACATTGACCGCATGATGTCGGCCAATGTGTGTGACTGCACATTGGCCGTGTGATGTCATCCGACTGTAGGATGGCACCACCCCATCTCTTTTATCGTAAAAGAAACTAAGCGGTTAACAAATCCGCTACCGCAAGTCCTGAGGAACTACACCACCTATAAAAGATTGGACTTGCCAACCCATTTGACCAGCGTGGCGTTTTAAGACCATACATCCCTCATGCACAAGACAATGTGCACGAGGAGGCACGTGTCCAGCATCGTCCAGTGAACGATAAAAGGTCCGGTTATGAAACGATATACTTATCTGATCTTTGGGGATTGCAAAAAAGTTTTATATCTAGGGCATTAACAGTCTATCCACACGCAAGGCAACAGCAGTAGAGCCTTAAATACATACTGCTGTGTATCTAGATATTCTGTCGGGTGTACAATGACAAGAGACATCGAAAGGGCTAATTCATTCGTGTGCGCTTTAATTAAGTTTACAAACACGCAAGCGTCGCGACACACGCGACACGGGACTAACTCATCGTCGCCCACTGAATACCACTACTTATTAAACTCGCATAGTTATCACGAAGTTATCAAAACGGCAGACAAAATTATATTCCGTCAGGAGATATTACACCCTACACGTGTCCCCATGTATGGTGTTAAATGAGCTGAGCAACAACACGTAGTCAAATATCGATCGGCAAGAACCTGACATTCTGGATCCCTAGGGTGGCTCCAACAAGCCGTAGAGCCGAAATAGACCCTAAAGGACTGTACTCGCCAGCTTGCAATGGCCAGCGCGTCGTCATAATGCCTTAAGGCCCCTCGAGACTATAGCGAGACGCTTGTGCCTCGTAGTGAGACTTTATAAGCTGATTTTTTTTTAAAGTAAAATAACGGCAGACGAGCATACAGTTCACCTGCTGGTAAGAGGATATTATCGCCCATGGACACCCGTGATACATGCCAACATCAGTCCAGAATGACAAACGCTGGCACGCCCTCAGATGTGGTGCCTACCTGTTGCGATGTAGGAATTGATTTAGAGAAAGGGTTGAGAAAATGAGGAGCGATATGATGGGATGGGAATGGCCTCTGGCATATCTCACTCACTACCGAAACACGTACGTACATTGTGGAATAGGATATAAATGGGAAATGCAGTACATTTCGAGATAGTCTTGATTGATTCATTGATTCAAGAAAGAGGATGAAATAAATGCTGCAGCAAAAAAAAAATAACGACTAGACCGATAGAACGGACAGTGTGTACGGGATAATCTTGGCAAGATGAAACGGAAAACCAACAGAAATAGACAGGCACAGATTCGAACAAAATGGAAGAAGTAGATAGTGGAGAAGGTCAGGGTTCACAAAAGCTTGTAACGCAGAACTAAGTTATCGCAAAGGTTCGTCCTGTGTGAAAAATACACTGTTATCTATATACATATTCAAAGGAAGGTAATATAGAAGCAGTCAGTTTACCTGGTGTTCAGTGGACCATCACGCATAAACATCTTAGATACATTCCAACAACATTCAATAGTGACAAATATTGGCTTGGTACCTCCGCAGACGCGCTGCCTATCTATAAATTTGGAATTCAGGATACGAATTACCCAATTGCAATAAATTTACAACAGGAGGGGTCTTTACGAGGCAATATTCTTGAGGGATTCAAACACTTTACTCTTCCAAGATAATACGAAGAATGTGACTAAAGAGGAAAATGAAAAATGAGACATACAGAACCAAATACCAACAAGACCCAAACCATTTATCAATCAATTAATCAGTTGACCTCTACTCGTTTTGTGCTTTATTTAAGTATAAAACTCACACATTTTAATTGGCCTCTGAATGATCGAGTATAGAACGGAGGGCGTCTCTCGCTACGTTTATATATATGTAGTTTTTTTTTTTTTTTTTTTTTTTATATAGACTAGGAGGCGGACGAGCAAGCGGTCCCACGTGATGGTAAGTGTTACCGCCGCCCATGGGCACCTGCAACACCAGGGGGCATGCGGGCGCGCCGCCGACCTTGCAAAATCCTATTCACAGCTCTCTTGAAGAACCCCATATCGTAGCTCAGTGGAAAGACCTCTTGAGGCAGTTCGTTCCACAGCCTACGGGTTCGCGGTATAAAATAGTTTTTGGACCGAACAGTGCGCGACACCTCCGTATCGAGGAAATGCGGATGGACCGCACTTCTGTCACGGGAGGTGCGGTTGTAGAAACCCGAGGTGGGAATTATATTAAACAATTCTTCAGAGCATTCCCCATTGTACAGGCGGTAGAACACACAGAGAGAGAATGTGTGAAGTAATGTAGTATCCTATAAATATATGTCCTATATTTTTATGTTGACTGAATCACTTTTATTATTGGCTTTTCAAAAGGTATTGTTTTTCATTGTTATGATAACACATAAAGGTTGCGGGCACCCGCTGGATGCAGGTCGCTGCCGACAGGTCTAAATGGCGGACAATGGGGGAGGCCTATGTCCAGCAGTGGACGTCCAAGGGCTGAAAAGAAAATAACACAAGGTCTGCCCACACCATTTCACTATTGTCGGGTAATATTGGCTATAACGTTCAGCTCAACATTTTCTTCTCATACTGACCTCATTAGAAAAAAGGCACAAATGCATTTTGATGACTAAAAAGAGATCAAATTTTCTTGTTAAAATTTTCATTAATTTAAAATCAAGTTACAAGTTTCGAGTTTATTGATAAAATAAGTAAAAGAACCATTTTTTTGGAAATTTTTAATTTCCGAATATTATGTTAAAAATACATTACGAAAACATTGGCCATCGGCTAATCCGGAAACATCCGAACGCGTTATCAACGTCTATGCCATAAAATAACTCGTAATAAAGTATGCAATTAGTGGTACGGTAATTCGCAGCCGAGGATGACGTGTTCGGGTGTTTCTGAATTAGCCGATGGCCAATGTTTTCGCAATGTATCTGTACTTGTGTATTCGTTAAAAATGTTACTAAGGCCTATGCCTTTTCTCCTAAGGACGACAGTATAAAAAATATTATATTAGTACAATCGACTTCTCTGTGAGATCATCTAGTATATGCCGCCGTTCTGTTTCATCGGCCCGCCCTAGAGATACGTTGCTAATGAAAAATGTCTTCATACGCCACGACAGTTTACATAATTTTACCATTAAACAAAATAATATTTAACAGTCATTACTATAAACTACGCTACACCCAAATGCATTATTAAACTCTTAAGTATAGCAAGTTGATTTAATAAAACTCCATTAAACTCACCAGGTACTCGTATTTTGTTAACTGCGTAATATATTTATATTTTTTAGGAATTTTAACACGATTTACATTACATTCATGTTAATCCTTTTGTGTTAATCCCTTTTGAAGTAACATATATTTTAATATGTTGATACTGAAAGTCCGTGTGCGATCTCAAAACCTCGTCGCTTTCCTTGGCAGTCGTTAAAGCGACTAGACGATAACAGACTCGCTACCGCAAGCCGTGAGAAATTACACCAGCTCACTCACTACCGAAATACGTATGTAGGTACATTAGGGAAATAAGAAAAAGTGGGAAATGCAGTACATTTGAAGGTAGTCTTCTGTGTAGGTACTTATAAATGTGCTTATGATAAATGTACTTATAATGTTACTATATGTACTTATAAATATTTATTATTTATTTGTTCAAAAATAACACAGCGGTCAGTTTTCAGTGGGCGCGCCTCGCTCGTCTGCTAATTGAATTACAAACGACTGTGACCGTTACAAAATTGTTTCACTTTCTCGCCTTTTTAATAAATAAACCATACCTACAGCGTAAATTCTCTATAACGATATCTCTCTATCTCGTCTGCCACCTATTCTATAATAACAACAGCTCCCTATAACGTACACATTACTTGAGTTCGGTTATTTTACCTTATAGTTACAACACTTGTTGTAACCCATACATTGATGCGCTCTCTATAACGTGATACACATTCTACGTCATTAGACCTCAATAAACATTTATTAATCGTTTACAAAAGACTCGAACCATATCTTTAAGATGCCGAAATTTCTAAGACAGACCGCTGCCTTCCTTTTATTTGTTGTAATTTACCACATGTTCACTGTTACTGTCCGATCGAGTAGATATCCATTGTCCTTAGAAAAATTTAGTCTCAGATACAATACAAACATATTATTTATAATAATTGTGTATGATTTTAAAACTAAAGATATCGTTACAAATATGAACAGAAATATGTATGTATTTGTGAAATTTTGTGGGTATTTTTTTTTGCTCGAAAATACTCGAAAATAGAAAATACTCGGTCCCTCGAGTTTCGTAATGAACAGTTTACATTCTACATCATTTATAGAAACTGGTTAGGTACATCTCAACTTTATAAAATATACTTCACTGACCTAGCGACAGATTTGATAGCGCGAGCTGATTATTCAGTTATGTTTAACCATATCTTAATTATTAATTAAACATTTGTGTTAAATTATCTTAGCATTGCATCAGTTTCGAGGTTTCCTTTATAAATTCAAAGGCTTCTTCTACAATAGAACAGAGAGTCCACCTGATGGTAACTTGGATTACTACACAAATCAGAAATCAAACATAGATATAGTATTCTCATTTAATACGATTATGTACTAAGTACATAAAATACATTGTTATCTACCATAAGGTTACCCGCGTGGCATCGCCTGGCCTTAGAATAGCACTCCTCCTCTTTCTCTTCCTCTGCATGTTGTAAAAGGAGATTAAACGGATAAGAAAGTGGCTACCACAAGCCCTGAACAACACTTCACGTTTGAAAGAGTGTACTCGACCACCCGCTTGCTCAGCGTTGGGTTTAAAGTCATACATACAATGAGAAGACCCATGTCCAACAATGGACGAAAAAGAGCTAATTTCAGTTTATTTTATATTATCTTACCTCATCATCAGCCTATGTCTCTCCACTGTTAGATATAATCCTTTTCCCGGGTTCGCCACATAACGTTTCGCTCTTCACATCTAGCCAATATGTCTATGGACGACAGTATCCATCAGGTGGACTGTATGCTCGTCTGCCGCCTTCGTACATAAAAAAAAGCCACTAAAGACAAACTTCTTCAAGTCGTCGCGTCGGCCTGCCTGGTCGAAGGGCGATATCTAACTAGATAGATATATTCTAACATTGCATCTCTTAGTAAATACTTTGCCCTGTGAAGACTAAACTCAACCAATGTCCACCTCGTGAAGATGTCCTTTTCCGCGATGTAATTCATGTGATGAGCCAATCTATATGCTAGTTTCATGTTCTTACGACACCAGTTGCCATATAAAGACAATTCACTGCTTAATATGTGCTACTTTGTGTTAGGCTTTCACTCTCGGAATGTTGCCAACAATCACCTTATCTATTTAAATTTTAAATAAATCTACATTGGCTTACCACATTTCAGTTTTGACCTATTAAATAAATACCCTTTAAAACAATTGCTTCAATAATAGTGTATGTTAGGACGATGAACTTATTTCTTTCATTAAGTACCTATTCTCGTTAGTTACGGCTTATAATCTTCTAGCCGTTGAAAATTATCAAAATAAAGCCGTTAACTGGCGCAACTAGCGCGAAGTTCATTCATAAAGTACATTGTTTTCCTGTACCTAATATTATTTATAGAGCTCGACGCGATAACCGTGAGTTCGTAGTATATACTGTTGGTCAAATATTTTCTATAACTTCTACGTACCATATACGGTGGAATTATCTAATATCGCCACGTGGTTGAACCGAAATAATCGGATGTTCCACCACATGTTGTGACATACTTGTACAGCAAATAGTCATTAATGTCAGCGTGTTTGTACATGTGCGGCTAGCACGAGGAGTCTCAGTCGATATCAGCAAGGAGCGAGTTAAAAATACAACGGTTACAAGGAGCGCGCCAGCTCGTTATACACGCACGATATGCACTTGACAACTGTGATATCGCTTCGCGGTCGCGTTCTGATTTAAACTGTACTCGTGGAGGTTAGAGTATCGAATCGATAGTAGCAACAGTTGTTTGGGAGTCGTCGCCGGCCTCACTGGCGGGTTATCGCGCGACCTCTTATCACCCGACGCACACACACGCACACAGTTCACCCGTCTGCATAGCAACACACACATGCCCGGCTACTAGTTGAACACATTCACGTATAACGTCCGAAATGGGTCGCGTATGTCGCCAGATGTAATTAGAGCAAGATACAGTTGATTATGAACTGACACTTGTGTTATCGAGCATTATATTTTACATTTCTCAATAATTATTGTACACCTTCATACATTAAGGGGCTTTTGCCGTCTTCTTACCTTATAGCACCCTACAGGTGTTCCCCTGTCGATGCTAAATGAATAGGACCTAATTCCTATGCTAAATGGTACCGATCGGCAAAACAATAATAATAATAATTATTTATGTTATTATTATTAAGCTAACAGTTCTCGCTGATGCACCTATCTAGATCAATACACTTGTGATGCCTTCTTTCTGTCTAAATAGTTTTTTAATTTATTCACTCACTCTCTCTGCTATAACTGTCGCGTGTGGTAGATTATTCCATGTGCTTAACCACTCTATATGATGGGAAGTGTTTGCAGGGATTTAAGGTAATAATATTGTTTAATATAATTCCTATCTCGGGTTTCTACAACCGCACCTCCCGTCACAGAAGTGCGGTCAATCCGTATTTCCTCGATACGGAGGTGTCGCGCACTGTTCGGTCCAAAAATCATTTTATACCTCGAACCAGTAGGCTGTGGAACGAACTGCCTCAAGAGACCTTTCCATTATGCTACGATATGGGGTTCTTCAAGAGAGCTGTGAATAGGATTTTGCAAGGTCGGGGGCGCGCCCGCATACCCCCTGGTGTTGCGGGTGTCCATGGGCGGCGGTAACACTTACCATCACGTGGGACCGCTTGCTCGGCCACTAGTCTATAAAAAAAAAGGTAGCGATAGTTCCCATTAGCCTAAAAGCAGGTCCTCTCAGATTTTCGTTTCCTTTAGTATTGTGTATAGTCAGGTGCGGGGGTAAATTTACATGATTCTTAATGTCTATCATTGAGAATCATATAAATTTACCTACTTATAATTAATATTCCATTATTTTTACAATTTATTTTATCTAATATCGTTGTTGTCAATAAAACAATTTTCTTTCTTTCGTTCTGGAGCTTCATAAGAATTATAACAAGTCATATTTTAAAACATGTCGGTTATGTTTATTGGGAGCGGTATTAATAGCCTAGGCTCCAGAGGTATCTATACTCGACTGACATTCGTGTGATTGTGAATTCAAATACTCGGCCCGTGCCACCTGTTTGGTATTTTAATTTATTAATTCAGCTATACTCTAAGTGTGTTCCGCGGAACCCTAGGGTTCCGTGATACCTCTGTCGGGGTTCCGCAAGAATTTAGAAATAAAAAAATCAAAACACCTCTCTCTGGTCGCTCCGCGGCTGTGCGGACTCCGCGGCCGCGCGGAGACAAAACGCTATGAATGTTATTTATTTATTTATTTGTATTTGTATAAGCTTGTGTTACATTAGCTGGTACAATATCTCATAAGTTTGGTCTCAACAATTTTATACTTGTACAACGCGTTCGCTCTAAGTTTGCCGGTCTGTGGAATGCGCGTACCCTCCCCCACGTGACAACAAAACTTATAATGTGTCATAGTTTTACCCAAATATCTAACGTACACAATTTTTATTGTTACAATTAAATAAAAAATTTCGAACGTCATACACTCATACCTATCGCCAGCGGCAAACTTAAAACGAGCGGGTAGTATACTTGTAAGCGCTCAGTCTCTTTGATAAAAGCCGCCTCTGAATTAGACGCTATAGTTGTCAACTAGCGACTTTCGTCTCTAACTTCAAAGGATAAAGTCGATATTGTTTACAACGCTATTTTTAAATTTCTGTTTTTATTTTTGCTTTTTGTTTATCAAAGGTGCCGACTCGAGTATTTTCGAGAATATTTGAGATCGAGTCTAGGACTAAGTATAAAAGCGGCGATCGCGCGTTGGCGTCGTCAGTTGATGATTAGCGTTCGGAGCGATAAGTTACTACCTACTTACAAGCTCGCTAGCGAGAAACTAGTGTTCATTGTTTTACTGCCTGCTGTATTCTGTTGTCTCAGTTTTATACATTTCTTCCCTGTAGGTTCTAAATTTAGTCTCTTATACGCAGTAACGATTGTGCATTATTTAAACCCCACTATCCTGACTTGTAACATTATAAATAAAGAAGAATGGAACGTTGGCTTAAAGGTGTTAAACGTGTTCCAACAACATCTTCTAATGACGCTGAATGTTCAAAAGCAATGCGCGCGGAGAATTTAGCAATCACCGATCCAGAAGATGATGCCACGAGTGCCACGACGTCAAGCTCGACGGTTTCAAAGACGAAAAAAAGGAAGTATGATGAATCTTATATCAGTTTCGGATTTGTTGATTCCAACGGCTCACCTCTCTGCATGCTCTGTAGTAAACTGCTTCCTAATAGTTCCATGGCACCTGCCAAATTGCGTCGACATTTAGAAACCGTACACCCCGAGACTAAAGACAAGAATAAAGAATTTTTTGTTCGCAAAAAAGATCAGTTATTAGAAAGTCAAAAAAATATGATGCATGTAACACAAACTACCAACGAAAAGGCCACGGAGGCATCATACTTAGTTAGCTATCGCATTGCACAAGCAGGTGAAGCGCACACTATCGCTGAGAAATTAATAAAACCATGTGTATTAGACATAACAAAATGTATGCTTGATGAAAAATCTGCAAAGCATCTTTCTACTGTTCCGCTATCAAACGATACTGTTTCACGACGAATCCATGATCTGGCAAGCTACGTCAAACAAGAACTAGTTACACGTCTACAAAATACACGATTCGCTTTGCAAATGGACGAGTCGACTGATGTCGCTGGTTTGGCTATCCTGCTGGTTATTGTGAGATATCCATATAAAAGTTCTTTTGAAGAAGACATGCTTATGTGTTCATCGCTGCTTACAAACACTACCGGGGAAGAAATTTTTAATAAAATAAATATATTTTTTGAAGAACATAATCTCAGTTGGAACAATTGCATTGACATTTGTACAGATGGGGCCAAGGCGATGACAGGTAAAACAGCAGGAACAGTGTCACGAATGAAAAATAAAGCGCCTAATTGTAGTTCCAGTCATTGTATTCTGCATAGACAAGCACTTGCGATGAAGCAAATGCCGTCTAATCTAAAATTAGTTATGGATGAAGCGGTAAAAATAATTAATTTTATCAAATCACGACCACTACAATCCCGATTGTTCTCATTATTGTGTGAAGATTATGGCAGCAAACATAAAACACTGCTGCTCCATACAGAAGTGCGATGGCTGTCTCGGGGAAAAACTTTAACAAGGCTATTTGAACTTAGAGCCGAGTTACAAATGTTTCTTTCAGCAGATACTTCTTTTAATTTGAAGGACCGTTTGTATGATAAAACTTGGTTGTTCCGATTGTCTTTTATGGCGGATATCTTTCAAAAACTTAACGAATTAAATTTATCGTTGCAAGGTAAACAGACAACAGTGTTTCAGGCCTATAATAAAATAACTGCTTTTAAAAGAAAATTAGATTTTTGGATCATTTGCATTGGTAAGAAAGAAATAGAAAGTTTTACGTTACTCAGTGAGTTTGTTAGCGAAAACGACTCAGAAATGTTTGAAGATAATGTGTTTGAAGAATTGGTCCAATATCTCAGTTCGATGCGCGCATCTTTTGAAAAGTATTTTCCCGAAGAACACAATACAAAAATTAAAGTGAACTCCTGGATTCATAATCCTTTTTTACCCAACTTGGAAAAGCCTGAAAACATGTCAAATGAGATATATGAATCTCTTTTAGAAATGTCATCAGACACAAGTATGGAGTCATTGTTCAAAACGACGCCTCTTAATGATTTTTGGTGCAGAATCCAAGATGAATATGCAATGCTTGGCCAAATGGCTCTGGATATTCTTCTCCCGTTCCCAACTACATATTTGTGCGAAACAGGATTCTCTACCTACGCAGCCACGAAAACAAAATATCGCAATAGACTGGACGCCGAAGCTGATATGAGACTCCAACTTTCTTCCATCAAACCTGATATCAAGCAATTGATGAAAAATAAAAAACAGTTTCATACCTCCCACTAGTTAGATTTTTTCTTTTTTAATGTTTTCTATTATTGTCCTTACCAAGTGGTGAAGTAAATAATAATTAGTAACTGATACATTGTACTTTTATTATGCTGATTAATATAGAATACACTTATAAAAATAATTGTTTTATTGTAGGGTTCCATCAAGTATTTTGCTTCCCAAAAGGGTTCCGTCATTTAAAAAGTTTGAGAACCACTGTATTAATTATACTTAAAAATGAGACGACATGTGCACCTGTCTCATACATTATACATATTGACACAGATATTGATATTACACTTATCATTTGATTCACTAATATTAAACTGAATATTTGGCCAAAACTCGACCTAAATAATTTTTATAGGTAAAATAAAATAAAAACAGAGCCGTGTCTGTAAAACAAATATTTTTTGATAAGTCAGTACTCATTCCAGTGTGCTGAGGCCAAAACTACAATTTTTGAAAATTTGATGTCTGTCTGACGATCTGTATGTCTGTATGCTATGTTTGTGTTCCCTAAGGTATAGTTATGCCACCTGAGCGAAGCCAGAACGAATGGCTGTTTCTGAAGAACATCAAAATGACATGCCGTTCATATTGATCGCATCGCTGTTTAACATCGCGCTGTAAACTGCGAACAGGATAGCCGATGAACCGAGTGATTTCGGGTCACTGTATACTTGATATACAGTATACAGTATTGGTACTTGATAAATATTCAATATAGACCCTACAAATGAAGCAATTTTACATGACAACACAGTAATTTAAGGGGACAGTATACAAAATTATGTAAAGTTTTAAGGTAGCGTGTAAAGAGCTAAGAGCATGCCTATATTTATATAGAAAGAAGGCGTCAGACGAGTATACAGTCCACCTGGTGGGAAGTGGATACTGTCGCCCATAGACATGCGCGGTACATGCCAACATTAGTCCAGAATGACAAACGTTAGCACGACGCCTAATATGCTGCCTACCTTTAGAGATGTAGGAATGGATTTGGAGAAAGGGTTGGAAAAATGGGAGGAGGTAGGATAAGATAACAATGGGTTCTGCCATATCTCAATCACTACCAAATCTTGTATGGACAAAGTAGGAATGGAAATCGATAAAGTGGATAATGCTATAAAAGTGTACATTTTATGGTAGTGTTCTATAAGTGTGCAAGGTAACGTGGCCAGACGTGTGCGCCAAGCAGCTGTAGAATTGCAGCGTGCACACACACACCCCAAATAGGATTTAGACTAGTTCAAATTTCTCATATTGCAATCAAATATTTTACCTAAAATGAATAATATAAACTGCTTTTTCCAACTCTCCGTCATCATTTAGTTACTTCTTAAATATCCAACGTTTCTCGTAAATCGTATAAAATCTTTTTATAACCAAAATTGAACACGGTAATTTCTACACAACACTGTGCGTTTTCGCAACAAGCTTCCCCCAAACCGGTAATAAATTATACATACTTGACTATTAAAGGCTCTAACGCGTGGTTCGGCGATAATTCGGCGGGCAAACATAAATAATATTCGGAGTTCAACGGCATTTTTCGCTTCGCACCGTGTACTCGCGCGAGTATGCGCCTCTATTAACACCAGGGGTGAAGGTTATGTAAAACAATAGAAACTTAACGTTTGCTATAGACGATAAATTATGTACAGTACATGTCTCCTCATGTATCCTTGACATAAAATTCCCCGCGTAATCAACTTATGCCATACCATACCATAAGCTTGTCTCTCCTTCATGGATATTCCGAATATTCGTATTTGTTTGGGCGAATACTGCCGTTTCCCAAACAAATACTCTAATACTATTAGTATAAATATAACCCAATATGAATAGTAGATAAAACAAGTTTTCTACTAAAAGGAATAATTTTAAGATTAAACGTTAAACGTTCATTTGAAATTCAGTTGCATTGCTGATTTTTTAGTTAATTAATAAGTAATATTTGGTCTAACTTAAATTTAGGTAGGTATACATACATTACGAAACCATTGGCCATCGGCTGATCCGGAAACACACGAACGCGTCCATCCACGTCTATGCAATAAATGCAATCAAATAATAAAATATGCAATAAAGTAATAAAAAGCGTGTCGTAATAAAGTATGCAATTAGAGGATGACGTGGATGACGGATTCATGTTTCCGGATTAGCCGGTGGCCAATGTTTTCGTAATGAATCTGTACCTAACTTAGATTAAATCAAAGATTACTTTCTGATTAAACTAAAAAAAAATACTTATAGAACTAAGTTTAAATTGGACTAAAAATTGCCTACGTAGTAATTTTAGAAGCGTAAGTTAGAGGCGTGCGTAGCGCTTAGGTACTTACTATTCGCATTTGTATTTCGCGAATAGTGATTTGTTAGTGATTCTCCACAACTGGATGTAGGTTTCTCTCAAAGTCGGTTACCACACATGGTCTGCTGTTCTTCTCATCCAGCCACTACCGGCGACTTTGTTCAAGTGGTCGATTCACGTGACCGGAGGGCATCCCACGTGGTCTCCATTCGTCCACTCATCTACTACCACACCGGTTACCTATCGCAGGCCATATCTGTTAGAGTTGCCGACATAAGTCAGCTTAAACCTCTTAAGATCAAAACATAGCTGTAACACTGATAAAATAACAAAAGAGTTTTTTATAAAAAATAGTATTCACTCGTTTTTGAAAAGTGTTAGTTTGTGTCTTACGTCAATTGAATTTTGCATGCGCGAATTATTTTTTTAACAAATTGTTGCTGATCTTACCTACCTTATTGACTCTTATTTATTTACACATACAGAAATCTACAGATCTATCTCAAGTGTAAATTAGATTTAGGTATTAACAACAGTGTAGTAGCCAATTACAGATTTCACAGTAATACCATAATATAGAAATCAATATCTAAACTAAAAATAAGAAAGTAACCTGCATGCTTTTGAAATAAAAACATAAATCTGGAGTAGGTATGTGTATCCACCAATCCGCACTGGGCCAGCGTGGTGGAGAACGGCCCGAAACCCTTTATGAATGATTTACTGCCAGGGGAGGCCCGTGCCCTGCTGTGGGACCTTTAAGGCGGATACAAGTACAATTACAATACGCCCTCTGGTAGCTGTAACATATGCAATGTTTACTTTTGTGTGTTTGTTTGCGTGAGGGCGTGTATGTGCGTTCTGTAAGCTCTACAAGTCCCGTAGCCTCAGGAAGAGGTAGGCCTTAGCATCGAATGAATTGGTAAAGACAGGTATTTACGGGTAAAGACGGGTCTGGGTTTTTCACGTGTCCTTAAAATAATCTTTCGTCTGTTTAGGCACTATCCGCACTAGACACACAGTAACCGATCAGCAAAAAATTCTCTAAAAGATCAATAGTTTTGATAGTAAGCAGTTTTTAATAAGCGTAGGTGGTTTCCACTGTGTGTGAATTATCATCGGATGTCTGCGGAGCGCGTCGCACGGCGCGGGGCGAGGCAGCCAGGTGGAATAATTGTCACAATAAACAGTCGGTAATGGAGTGGAGCCGCGCCCAACGAGTTAATTAGTGAAATGACACCCCCTCCCTAACCCCCCCGCGACCCCGTGCACGCCCGCCGGCCACTCCTGCACCGCCGCGCCGGTCAACTCGCAACTATGCTCATTACTACCAAAATGTCCATAATTTTTTTGACAACTTCTCTCTACTTATTTAGCGGACACGTCACGAAACAGACCGGTGACGTCATACATTACAAAGATAGAACTGTGCACAAATACACTAGATGTAAATAAAATCTCGTATTCATAATCTTTAGTTGGCGCCACTAACGTGTCTTTTCAGCGAAAATGCCAATAATTAAGCTATATCCAACGTACACAAGATAATTATAATCAGCTGCTTATCTTAATAACGCCCGAATTATAAGGCGAACTGCACACTTTCGTCTTTTGCCTGGCTTTAACGTCCAATTAGCCTGTTGTGCAATGGGTTCGATTTCCGGTCGGACAAACATTTGTTTAAAGACAATTGTTTATTCGGATCTGAGTGCTGCACGTCGTCTTGTAATCGCCTGTGGACCCACGGCACAGAGACTCCTGGCTCATTGAGTATGGTGTTATTTAAATAATATAAACATAAAACAAATATACAGTTTATTTTATTAAACAAACTTTATTGTCTGTTATCGTACAAAAGACAATCTTAATGTTTTAAATCATTTTCTGCCAGCTAACCTTTGGGTTAAAGTTAAACAGAGAGATAGCGGGAGGTGCGTTGATAGGTGTGTATAACTTGTACGACAACAGTATATATATAATTTCCTCAAATATATACAAATATATCAATATATACAAATATACATGAACATATTTTACACATTTTGGGGTCAATATTTTTTTCTCAAAAAAGAACATTATGTTGTTCACTTAACCTACGAGAAACTTAACTGAATATCTTTGAGTACGTGTACTAACATTATATGACATAGTATGGCATTATGACACAAGACAGTTGTCACTTCCTTATTGATCATCATCAAGAACACCTCGAAAATGTCTGGATGGTGTGCTCCATGAATTTCCTTGTTCCCTGTTTCGATATTTTCGATATGGGAATAGAAGATCCGGGTATCCAAGGGAATAGAAGGTAATGTGTTACACGCGCACTCATATGTGTGGACAAACGATCAAATAAGTTTGCATGCAATAAACTTTGTACACAGACTAGACGCTCAACCAACTGAGCCACAGAAGCTATGAAGAGCCGTCAGTAAAATTCAGTTACAGATTGAGTGAATCAGTTTATCGATCTATCGATGTGTGCATGTGTTGTTGTACGTAGTGAGCGAGACCAGTTGCCTGCAAACTTATCTATGTCTGCAAACTTATTTTGTCGTCTGTACGTATGTGTCTGGATATGTTTCCATCTGTAGACAGCTTAAATTCTTTAATCAAGTGAGCAAGTGAGGTGTCGTTAAATTCATTATGACCCTTAAAGTATGGTAAGTCATATGGTAAGAAACTCCTCAAACAAGATTATCAATCTCATATCATATGTCATCCGCAAGTTACACATTAGTAAATCGAATTTGTATTTTAATTTATATTTACAAAATACATATGTATGTAGGTACTCGTATGTTAACGATGTTTATTAACATAAACATTTATATTTAAATTAACTACGTAATGTTTAGGACTTTAATTTTTCTTTCTGGATCTGAGTTCAGTCGATTGTAAAGGTCACATCCCTATTATTTAAAAACAACGTTGTGCGCGTAACCTTGTAGTGAGGATCGAAATGCTTAAAATACAATTGATAATTTTGTTTAGCGACCAATTTAACTGTTTAAACAGATTGCATTTAATGTTTAATCAAAAGTGGCCTAAGTTGTTTCAATACAAGAGTTGTTTTGTACTAAGACAGGGGGTTCTACTCATAAGTGGTACGATAAAACACAAAATGTACGCAAATGTACTCGCCGTCATTGCTTTACTAATATTACAACAATCACTATGTGTGACTCCACTGGTGGATATAGGCCTCTTCCAAGGCATGCCGCCACTCGGCCTTCTGCTCTTCTCATGCAGCCACTACTGCCAATCTTCTTTAACCTTTTATGAGGGGGAGAGTGCACGCTGCAATCCAACAGCCGCTGGGCGCACTCGACTGGCCACGTTACCCCTCTCTCACAGAAGCCTACCTTGAAATGTACTGCATTTCCCACTTATTCTTATTTCCCTAATGTACGTATGTGTTTCGGTAGTGAGTGAGATGTGTCAGAGCCCATTCCCATCCTATCCCTCCCCATTTCCCCAACCCTTTCTCCAAATCCAGTCCTATATCCAAAGGTAGGCAGCGCATCCGGGGGCGTGACAACGTTCGTCATTTTGGACTAATGTTTTTTTGGCATGTATCACGAATGTCTATGGGCTACAGTATCCACTTACCATCAGGTGGACTGTATGCTCATCTGCCACCTTCGTCCATGAAAAAAAAAAAGTTATCCGTACACCTGGCCTGAGAACATCCCATACTACAGTTCCCGGTACGCGCTCTCCACTTGAGGGCGACTAACCCATCGGTTGCCGATTCCGCGACTAATGTGACATGCCTATTGGCACTTCAGCCCTTCTTGATGATCTTCTACGAATTTCTTACTTTTAGATTCTATCCCTCAAAGAAACTCCGAGCATAGTTCCTTCCATCGCTCGCTGAGTAACTTCGAACTTGTACTCGTATATCAGACCGACAATTCAAGTTTAAGTACGAATAGTGTGCGCAGGATCTTACTGTACAGTCGTTAATGTGTTGTTGGTCTTATCTCTTATCTAGATTTTATTTATCTTTGCTAATCAAATGTCAGTTATCTTACAGTAGTATGTAGTAGTTTTGTGTTGTTGTACCATATACCATACCATACCATCACCCTATGTTCGGTACCACACACCATCGACGTATTTCTTCAAGTCGTCGGCCCATCTACGTTGTTACATTGAAAATATAATTAAGCAATAAAACAATCTTGCTTACGCTGTCATTTATCTAATTGGGTTTAAATTATATTTTAATAAGTTTTAATAGTCTATTAAATGACGCTGGATGTAAATGATTAGGTTCAAATGATTGTAATGATTCAATATACACTCACAAACATTGACTAGTAAATTGCGTTAATATGTTGAGAAACATGAATTTAGGCACATCAATCATCGTCTATACCATTTAGTTGAGGTCTGCACAACGTTTTTATAAACTTGTATATTTGTGTATTATGCCTTCGTATACCCTTTTTGTTCGAAATACAATTCAAAGAGACTTTATTAAATAAGTAGTCATGGATTCTAACGGTTGCGTTAGAATCCACTGTAACTTGACTGACCCATACGTTTAAAGTAACTCTTGGAGAGAGCTATAGAATATAATGCGAAAGGAAGAAATTCAGTAAGAGTCTAGTCATTATTGTAGCTCACACATTAAGGAAGCTGAAAAATGAGATCTACCATAGCCCATTTTCATTCACTTCATTCTATCCCATTCCTCCCATTTTTTTCCAATCAATTCTCTAAACCCGTACCTATATCTCCAAAAGTAGGCAGCGCATCCGTGGGTGTGTCAACGTTTGTAATTCATTTTGCGAAGCCATCGTTGGCACTCACCCCCAAGTGGATTAATTGTGTGCTCATCATCGGCAGTTTTGTTTCTATAAAAAAATCAAGGATTGGTACAGATTTTATGTTTGAATTAATCTAATGAGAAATATATAGACAAAGTAAAATAAATTACATACTTTCAATTTCAGAATTCAATTGTGACAAATTACTTAATAATAATAAAACCAGTGCACGTGATCATGATAATTACGTGGTACGATAAGCGGTCGATACTACTGATATTGTATTTCCTGATAATACTGTCCTACCTGGTTTTGTTAATGACAGTTTTAACTACACACTACATATTGGAAACTGTAACGAAACTTGGGCTGTTCCGGAATGTCTACATCCAGGTCGAGCTGCCATAATAGCGTCTGAAATAGGGACACGGTATCAAATGAAAATTTAAAAAAAAAGACTCAAAAATCAAACATTTCACAGGGTATTCGTACTTTCATGGATACTTTTTGATAAAGTAGATATGTATAGTTTTTGTAGTGTTGGACAACAGATATCTGTTTGGATTTCGCATGCAGCGCGGATAATTGTCTTTGGCGCGTGATAATAAATGTGAGTGTCTTTTAACAAACATACATGACTCTAAAATATATAAACACGGAACAGGTAATATCTTCAAATTTGCCTCACTGTAGCCTTTGGCCATAACATGATCATAATATAACTATATTTTAATAATTTATTAATATAATGATACAGTGCCGAAACGTGGCCTCTGACGGTGGGCCTGATCCATAAGTTCAAAGTCGCTCAACGAACTTCGGCGAGAGTTATAACTATTTATTTAACTATTTTAGCTATAACATCATTTATCAATACTTTCTCCTGTCTAATTAATATCAAAAGTTGTTAATTTTTCTGTGTGTGTGCGCTCACACATAGCGCAAGTTCAATTACGCGAGCGTACGGAGCCATAATAGAGTGTCATCGGCGATCGATTCGTTAGTGCGCGGGAGTCGAACCAGTAACCGGTGGGACCGGTGCCCTCGCCGGCCGACCCACCTGACCACTGTCGGGGCTTACACACAAGGCGCAGATAACTGTACAACTATTTTTTTTTTTACTTTTAATGCAATTTTATTTTGTTAAAGGTCCGTACAAACACGAGTATTGCGAAGTTATTTAACGTTCCAGCGTCTGTTACTCCATACTATCAGCCTATATCTCTTCACTTTTGGATATAGGCTTCTCCCAAGACCCGCCAGCGCACACATGATCTTCAGCTCTTCTAGTCCAGCCACTATCAACAAACTTCTTCAAGTGGTCGGTCCACGTGACTAAAGGGCGTCCCACAATGTGCTTCTCGGTGCGTGGTATGCATTATTAAAATGCTCGATATTTGTGTTTTAGCTCCAACAATTGATACAATTAAATCTATAGTTGATCAGAGCACTTTTATGTAACGTTCCAGAGAACAATACAGAAGATAGTGCTCGGATCGTCAGATTTATCTATAGGATATATATACTTCATCATATACTTCATGTTCATTTCGATAAATTCGTTATTTACGCTCGAAAATGTTACATTTCGGATTTCTACAACCGCACCTCCCGTCACAGAAGTGCGGTCCATCCGCATTTCCTCGATACGGACGTGTCGCGTACTGTTCGATCCAAAAATTATTTTATACCGCGAACCCGTAGGCTGTGGAACGAACTGCCTCAAGAGGTCTTTCCATTATGCTACGATATGGGGTTCTTCAAGAGAGCTCTGAATAGGATTTTGCAAGGTCGGTGGCGCGCCCGCATGCCCCCTGGTGTTGCAGGTGTCCATGGGCGGCGGTAACACTTACCATCAGGTGGGACCGCTTGTTCGTCTGCCCTCTTGTCTATAAAAATAAAATATTGTGGCGATTCTCTATGGACTACGAATCACACTACAATTATAATATCTTTATCGTGTCGTTGAAGTGTAGTTCGTGGCCTTTATATACTTAACTAGATACTATATACTAGATACAAGACCCAAACTCACTCGAGCACGGTAGCCAACGGCCCAGTCTCTCGGTGACATTACTCTCACGCATTATAAACGATGTCATTTCATCGAGACGAGAGCCTTCTCTTATTCTCATTATTTTCCCCATTATACTCCCCACCAGATTGAATTCGGATTGGTATGAGCTCCTATTCTCCATCCCATTCCATCCAATCCTATTTAAAAGTATAACGGGATAAAGAATACTCCTCGTCTCATTGTACTTTGTAGTACAGTGCGGTCAAAACCCGATAGCTGTTGAATGAACAGCCAGCTAAAGTTTGTCCGTTAAGCTACGATATGGAGTTTGTTAAGGGAGCTGTGAACAGGCGTACAATATTGTAAAGCCTTATCTAAAGAATAATTTATCGGCAAAATTAAAAACACTAAATTTAACATAACATAATTTCATAAATTTAGTACTATTCTAGAAATTCATTGATAATAAAATAAGATTTAGTTACAAGCATTTCAAACAGTTTCTTTTTAAATAGTGAAAATTTCCAATCTCGTATGTCGTCTGACAACTTATTGTATAATTTAGTAGCTGTCACAGATATACTTTTACTATAATGAACAGTTTTCGAAGCATGGATGGACGAAATGTCATATTTATTCTTATTTCTTCTGGGATACTTATATACACGAATTTTAAAATACTTCAAATTTTGTTTTACAAAAATACAAGTCTCATAAATCTAAAGAGCAGAGTAAGAGTAACTATACATAAGTTTTAAAATGTTCTCTAAAATGTTTTCAAATGATATCCGTTTGCTTCAAACCTAAAATTGCCCTGAGAAATATTTTTTTGTAATTTAAATACCATCAACTGAATTTCCCCAGTGCAGTATACCATGGCGTAAATTAGAAGCCACATACCCGTGGTATGCGCATATTGCTGTTTCCCTTGATAAGTACTGTGAAAATTTTCTAAGTGAAAATATGTATATACCTACTCATTTTTTTGCACAAATAGTCTATGCGGCTTCCAGTTGACGTGATTATCTATGATCATGCCATTATCTCATTAACCTGTTCCACAACATTATTATTACATTGGATAATAATATTCTGAGGTCGTAACTTAGGAAAATAGTATTGCATGCTTTTGGCTTTATTTACAATATATTTATCAGGAGTTTATTGTTACTAAACCAAAATATAACTTAGCAATTAAACAACTTTGAACGGTTTAAATCGCGTATATTTAACATTATTTATATCCCGACGTTTCGAACACTTTGCAGTGGACGTGGTCACGGGGTGACGGGTATCAGTCACCCCGTGACCACGTCCACGTTTAATTGCTATGCAAAGTAATCGCGAAAACCTAAGAATATATCAAAATATAACTTGTTTCAGAGGAATGGTAATAGTATCCTCATATTACATTATTTTTTAACATTTAATTAATAGTGTTGAGTCAACAGAAAAGAGTACTATTGAATGCTTGACATATCTTGGGAGATCACTAATATATATTAAGAGTAAAAGTGGTCCTAGGATATTTCCTTGTGGCACTCCAAATACATAGCATTACGTATGCGTATCATAGATTTGGCTTTAATTTCATTAATAATGTAAGTTATTTCGGTAAATTGTTATCTGTCATTTAGGAGGATTTAGGTTTTCATGTCAGGAGGCCTGTGCCCTGCAGTGAAACGTTATAGGCTGATACAAGTACAAATACAATACGGCCCCCGGTAGTTGTATGGTTCACGTTGTCCGCAGGTGTACAGCGGGTAATCATACAACTTAAGCCGAATTCGGCCGCGGTGCCTGCACCAGCTTTTACCGAAGTCCGCCCCACTTGCGCGGCGCTGCACACTCTCAGAGCTATCCACCATCCAGCCACTGATTATGTATGTGTAACAGGCCTCGTCTGCGGTACAGTTACACGATCCAGTTTAGCAACAAGTGTCGGCCGCCATTACCGATACACATCTGATACTTCAAGCAGGAACCGATATCTGATGTCAAAATATAACGAACATTATCGGGTTATTTATTCTTGTCTCCTTATTAATTGCAAATTTATTTCCAGTTATATTAATAAATGTTAATATAGGAATGCAATAGAATGCGGGACATGGTCATGGACAATGTGCATGGACTTGCACATTGTTTCGTGCACGAGGGATGTAAGGCCTTAAAATGCCACTGGCCAAGCGGCTTGGCGAATCCACTCGGCGAACGGTTGTTTAGGACTTGTGGATTTGTAGTCAAATATACGTGGCTTTGTTATCAATTAGTCGCCTTACACGCCACCCACGACAAGAGATATTTTACCATATATCCGGCCGACATGACACAGCACGGGTGAGACAATAAAGCACAAGTGATTAAAAGTTGCTTTCCGTTTCATCTGTCAGAAGTCTTTCATCCCATTATACTCATTACACTAACTCATCATTCTTTCAAATAGATGATGTAATCAAGATCCTTCAGGATTCAAGATTAAATTACACGATAAGCCTGCAGAATGACATCATTAATTTAGAACATCAAATAAATTTATTACATGCAAAAATGTATCAATAATTCTAAAACATGTACCAATAATTTTAGAGCAGTCAGTATAGCAATACATCATGCAATACGTATGTCATTAATCGATGATGTTTTCGTAGCGATGCAGTGCGCTTTTTTTCTAGAATCTATCATTAAGTGAGTAAATTTAGATTTTTAAGAGTTCTAGAATAACCGGTCAGTGTCGGGTCGCAAGTCGCTTATCATTTTATTGTGCAAGTTAGGATTGGAGGGGCGGCCTTAAATTTATTAGATACTCCTTCGTTCACGTAGACATTAGAGTATGTGTTGTTAGCTCGATGCCTGTAGGAACTTTGGAACTTTATAATTGATCTGGATAATCAGTACGCTAAATGCTAACCCAGCATATAAACTGTAACTATGCCAAACTACATTAAAATCTGTTTGCTGGTTTTTGCGTTATACACGTTCATCCAGAGCCAGACAAAAATTAAAAAAAAATAGTTGCTTAGGTCTCTATATTATCATTCGTACAGTACCGTGAAGTGACTTATTTTCAAAAAATATTTCATGTACGACTGTGTTAGGTATTTTTTTGTTTAAGTTATTTTATTTAAGTTAGTTAGATAATGTATAAAAAATATACCTAGATATAGATAAATATAGATATTGTATTTATTTGTGAAACCAAATTGTTATAAGTTATATAACACATACATATGTATATTCCGTTCCAATCTAATTTGTCTAAAATGTTTGTTTACATTTTGTACAAACTGGATTGGAACGGAATATATATATATATATCTGAAGAAATGTGTGAGTCAAAAATCATGCGTCGACATGACCAGAACATGCGTCGACTGGTAATGGTGTTTATGGTATTGCACCGGGGCCTGTGCAAGGACTTACTACTTGAAGTAAATTAAGTACTCGCTTCCACTATATCAATCCTACTGCAATCGTTCCAGTCGATCTAGCTTTCCATTTAGCTCTACTGAGCGACTGATAAATGACATACCGTCCACTTATTGCAATGACACTTGTGATAATGACATGTCTATGGGCGACATTATCCACTTACCACTAGGTGGACTGTATGCCGAGTGCCTACCGCCGTCTTTCCTTCTTTCCATTCTCCTTTCCTTCTTTTCAAGTGAAGTTCAGTTTTTAATTCATAATTGTAAAAAATGTTTATTAGGCGTTTTGTGGTTTAATAGTGATAGTTTATTAAACTACAAAGTGTTTTTCGTGCGTGGTGTTTGTGATAATGAAATAAAAGTATGGGACTGCGTTTTTCGTGTGCTTCCAAGGAGTCCTCTTCTACCTTCAGTAAACCTAACTGACTGACTACGACGGGACTGGACATTGACATGATAAGTTTTAAACTTTGAATTTGTTTATTACGAAGAAAACTTGACACGGACAGAATGTGCTAATTGCATCATTGCCATATATGAAGAAAAAAAAATGCTTTATGTGATAGGCATATGTTGTGCCCGTGGAGCTCTTGTGTAGAGGAAGAGGCGATAGATTTAAAGATCACATCTTAATGACATACGGGCATTCTTTTTAGATACAAGTTAGATAATTTACTTTGAAACTTACCTACACTGCATTTAAAACCTTAATTGCTACATGCGACGTTGCGATGCATGAATAAATCCGTATATTAAAAAGCCATCTACTTCCAACTGGCAGGTAAGCAACTAACACTGTGGAAATCGACCTTTTATAATCGTCGACTTGCTCACTTACTCGCGTTCACTCGCCCTCAATCCATATCCAATACTTACCCCAGTTTGTTATTGAATACGAGGGATTATAATATTATAAAATATGTATGTAAGTCAATACGCAATTGGTTGCTCCTGAAATTTGTTCATGACTTAATTGACAACTATAGATAAGTATTAAAAATATCTTTTCAAATTCACTAGAAACTTGACACGACAATCTTGCCCGGGGCGCCATTAAAATTGGCTATGGGAGATGTACATAAATGTTAAAGTTAAATGAATTATCATTATTATCTTTTTTTTATGGACGAAGGCGGCAGTCGAGCATACAGTCCACCTAATGATAGGTAAGTGGATACTGTCGCCCATAGACATCCGCGACACATGCCAACATTAGTCCAAAATGACAAACGTTGGCACGCCCCCGGATACGCTGTCTACCTTTGGAGATATAGGAATGGATTTGGATTTATGATGGGAATGGGCTCTGGCACATCTCACTCGCTACCGAAACACGTACGTACATTAGAGAAATAAGATGAAGTGGGAAATGCTGTACATTTCAAGGTAATCTTCTGTGACAGAGGGGTAACGTGACCAGTCGAGCGTGCCCAGCGACTGTTGGATTGCAGCGTGCCCTCTCCCCCTGACAAAATCTAATTAGACCTAGTAGGGAATAAGTTTATAGATACCTTAGTTAAGTCGCCAACATCACTCTTTCAATCAGACTAATATTCATCACGTAAAGTTACAGGACACGATTTATCAATTGAATAACGATTGGCGACTTTATTTCACGCCACAGATTTAAGTACACGGAGAAAATATAATTCGTGAGCGATCAAGCCAAAAGGGTCCCAGATCTCGGTTTCCAGTTTCCGCAGTATTCCATTCTAAAGTTGGCTGTGTATTATTCTAGTCACGTACAATTTAATGGGCACAAATTTCTATACTATTATTAATTATTATTTTATATTATCAAAGATTTTATCTCATTTTTATTTTTTAATTTTATTTATTTTAATTTTATTTTTATCCATATTTAATTTTTATAGCAAAAATATATTTGTATTAAACCGCATTCACACATTCTCAGCACAACATTATATCGGTTGATTAAATTGTAATTAAATAAAATTTACAAAGATAGTGAAATTCGTAAATATAATTAATCACTTTGTTATTATTTTTACTCCTTTGCCTTAGTGAAGAAATATAAACGACTGTGGAACACTAAGGTGTACTTTGCCAACTGGGATCTCATAGAGTCACGTGGCTTGCATTCTAAAACTGTCCACTCTATATCTATAGTTTCTAACTACTAGTAAAAACATTGTACTTTACAAGTACGTGCCACATAATACAGCGTAGCCATGTGGTGACTGTTACAGTGAGTTATCGGACTATTGAATTTGGGAAGAAGTTACAAACGGACCCTAAGACTACCTTCCCTTCAAAACTTCATATATTTACATATGGATAGAGAAAGAAGTATATTATGGAGACAAACTGCAGTGATATTTGTTAATTGATCGAACTGAAATTTGATGTAAAAATTCTTTGGATCAATATCTGGGGCCAAACCTAACTTCCTAACAGGGCCAATCGGTTTAATAGTTCTAAAATTACACCATTGTAAACTTCTCGAAGAATTTCAAACAAATAAATTCAGAGTCATTATATACGAGTACAATTTTAATCTGATGCCAACTTCGATATTTTGTCATCGCACTTCTCGTCACCGAAGTGCGGTGCGGACGCACTTCCTTGACAAAGAATTACTGTGTACAATGCGGTTATCAACACACTTTATACCACAAACCCTAAAGTTGTAGGACGAACTGCCGTCTAAGGTTTTTCCACTTGCTTACGACATGAGGCTGTTCAATGGGATTCTGCAAAGTCGACAACAGCTCGTCCTCTGTTGCAGGTGTCCGTGGGCGGCGGCATAAGAATAAATAATAATGTATTGTTTATTATTATGGCCATCGACCGTCCACCATCTCTTCTAAAAAAAAGACATAAAAACGGTATGTTGTTGAATAGGACTAAGAATGAATTACATTAATTTTACCTTGTTTGACCTTTATGAAAACGTTTAAGTTTTGTCACAAATATAAAAGTGATTCGACAAATGCGGTGTCCTATAATTTAAATCAATTTACATAAATTTGAATGCCTAATGCGTGCGAGGTCGAAGCGCAGTATGCAGAGCCAATTGTTGTAATTGTGTTAAATACTCGATGTAGAAATACTTCATGTGCACTTTACACGGCATTTCAATGAATTCGTTGAGCAATAGAACTCATTTCTCCTTTTTTTTATAGAATTGATGGCAGACGAGCGGGCGGGTAACACGATGGCAAGTGGACATACACACACACACACACTTCTCCGCGCAAACAAACACACAAAAGCAAATACATATATACACTTACTTATTTTTGTTTCTATATTTTCTATATTATGTTATTACTATGTAATTGGTTAAACCACTGTTATTACCAAAATCGACTTTATGTTTCAGATAAAGCTGTAGATTTCTGTATATGTAAATATAAATAAATAAATAAATACTGAATTAGGTTTTTGCTACATTAAATATTAAAATATACAATTATAATTTGCCTAAGGTCTATATCTCCTTAAAGTTCAAAGATTAACCAAATTAGTTCAGTAGTTCTAAAATTATGACGGTGTCAATTATTCAAATGAAACCAAAAACGAATTGCATTCTTTATATATAAATTATATTTAGCTGGATAGGAGTCGTAGAGCTCAACAACTTATATCTAAACGCTGTTATTCTAAAACTAATTCGTAAACTGTAATTCGTAGCGATATCTCCCTTCCGACTGGCGCTGACATCGATTTTTTTAAACATCTTGGCCACAGTGGTTCAAACGTTCAGTTGCCTACTGTGTTTTACGTATTTAGACACTTTTTTCGAATGAAGAATAAAACACAACACATTAAACATACCGCACACTACTAAAGTATGAACTAAAGTATGACAAAAGTATGAAATAGACGATTTCTGCATAGAGGTTAGTTTCCAACGACACGATCTAAATGTAAGCAAAAGCACGTTAGTATACTGACTATTAGCTAAACATTGTTCTACTAATGAGTATCACTTTTCAAGCTAATCATCACTTTTACTGCGGATTCCCACCAGATCATTTACACGACTCATGGACACGGAAATCATATTTCTGTCGTCGCCAACCGATTCGGTTTGCACTATTTAATATGTAGTTAACATTTTACTGTAATTTAATTTATATAATATACTTTAAGACTTCGGAGTCAGTTCACATATAATGTTGAGTATTTTTTAACAGTGGACAGTGGCCCACTGTCAGATGCTCACAGTAGCTGATGCCCACAGTAGCTGATGCCCACGAGTTCTTTAACAGTGGACAGTGGCCCACTGTCAGATGCCCACAGTAGCTGATGCCCACGGGTTCTTTAACAGTGGACAGTGGCCCACTGTCAGATGCCCACAGTAGCTGATGGCCACGGGTCCTTTCGCATGGATTTATTTATGATTCCATAGAAAATTTGACGTCCTATATTTTAGGATTCTGCAAGGCCGGCAGCGCACCCACATACACCGTAGTGTTGTACCTGTAACACCAGGGGTACGGTCACCTGTCCATGGGTACGGTAGCCACTTGCCATCATGTAGACCGCTCGCCCGTCCGCCTCTTTTAATATAAAAAAGGCTTCTGACACAATTTTAAGAAACGGTAAAACACGGGTTTAATAGTTTGTAATGTAGGTGCAAGATTTATTAATTGTACAATATTGTAGAATTTGAAGTTAGAAGTTAATAGTACCGTCAAGTGTTTTTTTTTTTCCATACAAACTTTGTCGTCCGGTTTCACCTCTTTTTTATTGGAAGAAAGCGGTAGACAGCATACAGTCCACCTGGTGGTAAGTGGATACTGTCGCCCATGCACATCCGCGGTACATAGCCAACTTCAGTCCAGAATGTCGCATTTTTATTCTATAAAAGAAAAACGTTGGCACTCCTCCGGATGCGCTGCCTACTTTTGACGCTGTAGGAATGGATTTAGAGAAAGGGTTAGGAAAATGGGAATAAATAGGATAGGACGGGGGCTCTAGCATATCTCACTTACTACTGAAACACGCACGTACATTGGAGAAAAGGATAAAGTGGGACCTACATTTGAGGGTAATCTTCTGTGTGAAAGGGGTAACGAGGGCAGTGTGAATGCACCCTCTAGTTGTGGAATTTTGAGAAACCCTTCTTAGTAATCTTTACGTCATAAAAGGAAGCTACTGTAACATCGATAGGTATACTTAATAAAACAAACAAATTAGGACTGATTGTAATTTTAGTAAATGACATATCTGAGATTTATTTACGCTCATTTCCAGAATATTCTTTATTATTATTTGGGTATTTTATAACAAGTTCAGTGGGGACAAATGAAGTGCGCACTTAGTAGAGTCCCTAGAGACAACGGTAATAATTTTGTCTACAATACCCGTTCAGTGATCAGATTATCAATGGGGACATAGATACCAAGCCATATCGTGTTACAATATTGTCCGCACACCCGCGCCCGCTCATGCTTTGAGCCGCGATGCTCGCGGTATGGTAATGCGGTGGGCGCGCCGCGGTCGGCCATCACATAATTTCTCGTCGCGACACTCGCTCCAAGGTCTCTCTAGCCGCCACCGGCTTGCACCTGCGTCTTGCATACACTACTATATCCACTGGATGTTCTGTATCTGCTAGTTATAAGTGACGTGGCTGGTGGCGCTTTTATTCCCATCATTTGTATGTGCTATCAACAAACCCATTCATATAACAATAGACCAGAAAGTGGATTTAAAACACTTGTATATTTCTTGTATAAAATGTAGAGATATAGAAAATTAAAACACACATAGAACATTTTATAGATGATGCCGTTTCATGACTATGGCGACTATGGCAAAGCAAAAGGGAAGGTTATATTATCATTAGTTTCTTTCATCTGTTTATCTGTAGGCTATACGAACACCGATAAATTTATTTCAATAATGAATGTACGTACTCGTAGTAACTGCAAATGTTGTTTGAAGAATTTTCAAAATACTTATCTCAATTTGATGCCACATCATAATAAACTTTTATCATATCCTTTCGTGGACAAAAAACAATTTTCCAATGAAAGTGGGTGAGGTAGAGTTTATGAAATATAAATATTTGGTAAAGAAAATATTGTCTGTTTAATACACTTATAGAACATCATCTCTGAATTTACTAACAAAATCATATTTTGACCATAAGGATCTTAATATTAAAATTGACAGGTTATACAGTTACCCAGTTACAGAGGATTTTCTATTGTATAAGTAATAATTTCTTTTACAGCCTAGAAAGCAGTTAATTGGCATTAAAACTATTATTAAAACTTACTTGTTTTGTGCTTTCTCTATATGTATTCTAGTTCTATTTATTTATTCAGTTTCTTCTATTCTATTTTTCTGTATTCTAAATTATCCAGTTTTGTATATTTATACCTACGTTGTGTATTATCAGCATGATTAAAGGGGAATGACGATGTAAATGAAACTACATATTGTTCCGTAGAATAACTAAGCTTTACTTACATGTAAAATTCTATAAACAGGTTTTTCAAATAGGACTCGCATACAAAGATATCTAATTAACAATACATAACACTATATTAACAATAAATAAGATAGGTCTACAATGAAACTTTATTTTTAACGTCTTTAACACAATCAAATCACACGTCACGCTGTTTGTGAAATATGTCACGTTTCACATAAATTATTATCAATGAATGCGCACTTACACATGCATATTAGCGTGCACACAGAGATCACGTCTACTCAAGCAGTGTATTGAGTGAGTATTATGTTCATATTATAGAGATGATTACAAGAGGCGGTCAATCCAATCGCGATAGTTGTCTGGCTACCGCGCTACGCTCGGTGCCGACGGCGACAGGCGAGGAACACGAGGGGAAAGGAGGGGCTGACGCCAGCGCAGGCGCAGGCTCTACTGATTTATGTTATAGGTTCATTAGCTACTATGATAAATAAATCATAGGTCTCCCGCCACTCGCCTCCGAGGTTATACTAAATAATCGCTAATTATACACATACAAAAACATTACACACAATAAATCGTGACATTCACCTATGATATGACTGTGATTAATCAGACCACGCTCACATAATTAACAACGCAAGGTAAACAAGGAACAATAAACGTGATACTATGGTCCGGTTATTATAGGAAGAGCTCTGACAGCTCACATAATCTTAACATAAATCTTAACATGTCGTAAAAATCATTTTATAGTATGACTCGATAGTCCATTGGGACATAAGAACGGTTATGACTTAAGAAAGAAACGGCATTTACATAAAATGAATTAAATGCAGAATTGTCAGAGCTCTTCCTATGATAAGCGGACCATACGCACAAAAATAAGCGTAGCGCAGAAGCTACATAATTTTTGCGTGGTGCAATAGGTACCGTCTACGATATGCCAACACTAGAACGCGGTATAATGACCGCCACGATCAATTAAAAACTGACAGTTTTAACTGATCGTGGTGGCGGCCATAGTGCAAACTTATTCGATCTAATTAAAAAAAATACAATTACACTCAACAAATATGAGAACCGTATAACTTTGTAGTACAGTTTTATACTCCGTTGGCTCAGCGACCCGAAGTGGATCTTGGCCTCCGACACCAAGAAACGCCATCTTTTTCGGTGCTGCGCAGCTCCGTGCCAACAGGCTGTCCCGCAGATCCCTCTCGGCTTCGTCTCTCCAGCGGTGCTTGGGACGTCCGAGCGGTCCTCGACTACTTGGTTCTCTCGCATAGATTTGCTTAAAGTTTTATGAAGTAAATGCAATACACTTGTATTAATTGTATTACAGGCAGTCCTCGTTTTTACGTCATGTTAGCTACCAGTAATTAGTGACGCAAAACGAAACGCCGTAAAACTAGGACTGCCTGTATATGTGTTAGTATTAATTTAATATGATAAACTTCATAACTTATGAAGTTATTGCCTTATTACTAATAAACAATTATTCACTAATCAAGTAATCACACAATATCTTATTAATGGTGGAATAAATGTAATATGAAATATGCAGGGCCGTCTTAAGTCTATTCTGCGCCGGGGTGCGGGAGTGTATCCTAAGACAGTCAAACATCCTATTGTGTATCCTATGACAGTCAAATATCCTATTGTGTATCCTATGACAGTCAAATATCCTATTGTGTATCCTATGACAGTCAAATATCCTATTGTGTATCCTATGACAGTCAAATATCCTATTGTGTAATTGTTTACTATAGCGTTATATTTTTTCATTACCTTTAAAAGGTGAGCGCCCGGGGTGCACCGCACCCCTTGCACCCCCTGGTAAAGACGGCCCTGGAAATATGTTAATAAGATAACATTATTTAATATAATGTGTTATTTACAAAACAGTTAGGAGATCGTCGTATATCGTAAGATAGGCAACGCATCCGGGGGCGTGCCAAGCCAACGTTTGTCATTTTGGACTAATGTTGGCATGTATCACGGATGCTTATGTTCAACAGTATCCATTTACCATCAGGTGGACTGTATGCTTGTCTGCCGCCTTCGTCCATTAAAAAAAAAGTATTCGTTGAGTTTTTTAGGTTTTCTTTTTATGAACAATCTTTAATGAAATCATTAAATAATGATCTTTAATGATGAACAATCTTTAACATCTATGATGAATGATGATGAATGATGAACATCTATGAACAATCTTTATGAACAACCAAATACACATTAATACACATTAGATTCTGTCAATTCACTGTTTAACAATTAGTTACATAGTTTATAAGTATTACTCATTACTTGTAGCGTATTTGATGGTTACTAGCGGCTACCACAACGCCTCTAGCAGAGTGGACTCACCTACCCAATTACAATATAACTTTTGGATGAGGCAGTGCATCCCTCATGCACAAGACAATGTATGAGGGGTGGGGGGGGGGGGGGGGGGGCATCTCCAGCGGTGGATAATAAAAGGGTTGGCTGGTACGCTATGTACGCTATGCAACACCTGCAAATTATGAACCAAAAATAAGAAGTTATGTAAATATGTCGATAATCCTTATCGCTATTTTAATATTATAAATAAAGCAGTTTAATAAATATATAAAATAAGAAATATGGTTATTAGTTATCTAATAACTCTGTGAAAAACCAATGGACCGCTACCAAATTAGATACGTGTGTAGTTCTTGCGATGAACATATTTTGATATCAGTATGCAAACATTCGGAAGTGATTCTAGCGAAAGCGCGCGCCACGAGCAAGTAGAATTTCGGTCATAGCCGTGAGATCAGCCAAGACAATTGTAGGGGCCAATTTATGGTCAAAACAAGCCATCTATTGTAGGGAGAGAGTGCATGCTGCATTCCCACAGTCGCTGGGTTACTCGACTGGTCACGTTACCCCTCTCTCACAGAAGGCTACCCTAAAATGTACTGCATTTCCTACTTTATCGTATTTCTCCAATGTACGTACGTGTTTCGGTAGTGAGTGAGATATGCCAGAAGCCCCTCCCATCCCATCCTATCCCTCTCCATTTTCCCAATCCATTTCTTAATCTGGTGGGCAGCGCATCCGGGGGCGTCCCGACGTTTGTTATTCCGGACTGATGTCGGCATGTATAGCGGTGTCTATGGAAGACAGTATCAACTTACCATCAGGTGGACTGTATGCTCGTCTGTCGCCTTTTTTCTATAAAAATAATAGAGTGGACGGAAAAGAGATTTGTATGAAATTGTCGATAGAAGACCACTTTACTAGACCCCTCATCTCAGACCACGGTTCATGTAACTGGACCGAAATATCGGCTATAATAAATAAACAATAAGATATTATTATTATCAACAATAATAATCATGTTTACATAATTATATAACAATTATTATGTTCAACCACGGTAACAAGTTTGTAAAACCCTCATATTAAGGTTCAATAATATGAGGGGTCTAGTAAAGTGGTCTTTTATCGACGATTTCATACAAATATCTCTACTGTCCAGCCTTTGCTGACCTCATGTCAATGACCGAAGTTCTTCCCGTTTTACCAAATGCACATGCGTGCAATATGGAAACAGCATTTTACCACATTTGGCAATAAATACATTACTCAGTAGTGTAACAGAAGCAATAAATCGCGATAGGATGGTTGCACAGTTGTACCCAAGTAATCATCAACAACTTGTTCACGAAGCGCCTCACTAGCAAACATTTGTTATGTAAAGGTTATATACACGTTTATAAATACAGACATAAGTTGAAGCAGTTATATTGCAGCTCCAAGCTTCTCCATTTACTCCTTTAAGTCGATTATAACCGTATCTTTGCAATAAACAACAAATTGTTACAACGGATAGATATTATACCACCTTTGTTGGCGATTATGGATAATCGAGTATTCGAGGTACATAAAAGTTAACGAATGAATCAAAAAATTTAAATGCGAAAAGCATTGCGTGTGAAAAAATACAAGTGCTCTATCGTTGTGAGTAATACGAGGCGCAAATAAACGACTCTAACAGACGCAACTGGTTGCAAGCACAGCAGTAGTTAATAATAATAAATAGTAATAGCCCAGCCTTAAACTTTAAGTGTAAGGCGACGGCCGGCGGCCGGCGGCCACGCACCGAGCGAGCCGACCTTCGCATTCGTGTAACGATATTTGAACGACTGCAACGATCTTATCAATTATTTGTGTACTTGTCCCCGATACTATGTCAGCTATGTCAAAATGCCGGACTATATACTTTACTTAGTAGGTATTTCTAGCAATAAGCATTACTAGAAATCCAATGGTCGCTTTACATGTTAGCGCTATTTTGCATCTGTGTATCGCGGATGCACTTTCTGCTTTTAGGTTAAGTTCGATATAGACGTGATGGCCATGTAGCAGCGTGGTGTCGGCCGACTTTTGAATAGTACCACCCCATCTCTCCCCGTGGGCATCATAAAAGGCGACTAAGGGATTACAAAGAATGGACAAAGAAAAGAATAGACTTGCCAACCCGCTTGGCCATCGTGGGGTTTTAACATCACTCATGCATCATTACATCCCTCATGCACAAGACAATGTGTAGCAGTGATGTCGATCAGGGCTGGTGACATTGATAGAGGTGATAGTGAAGTAGCATTTTAGAATCAGACTGATAAGTGGGAAGGAGTTTTGCTGAATGCTGAAGGAGTTTTGCATCTTATTCCACCACGTATTAGTGGTTACATGCGTGTGATGTGTATTAGTAGATATTACATAATCCTCAGATAGTTTTAATTCTCAGGCATGCGGGTTTCCGCACGATGTTATCCTGCACCGGCGAACTGACAATTGAAAAAAATATGTTTACACTTTACTCCTACTTAACGTTCCATTAATACATCATCAATCGCGTGTCTTACAAACCTACGGATTTTATCTGAAACATTTTCTAACTACGTATGTGTGTCAATGAGAAATACTGACGTTTTGATACTGTGCATAGACTGCAAATGTTAATCACTGGAGTGGATTGCAGTTTGGACCGCCTTGGGCCGACACGACGCAAGTTTTAAAACGAGAATTAAGCACCGAACGAGATCTGAAAGCCGAATAACGGTATCGGACATAACCGACCGAAGAGCGGGCAGCTTATGGCCATGTATTATGCTATACACATGTGTATATGTTGATGAATATATAAAGTTTATCGCGGGCGCCCACGGCCGGCTCGGGGTCGTCGACCGCCCATCCACCAAATGGACATGACACCGCGTGCTCTGTTGTCACGGGTGTGTGCCGTCCGCGCCCACACTACAGCCGGCCGCACCGACCCCGTCCGGCCGACAAGGGACACTTGTAGCCGACGCGCTACGGACACGCACTAACTTCACTCGAATAACAACTATTTTGTTAAACTGCATAAATTCAACGTGTCATTGACATAACGCCATAACTGAAATTAGGTTATTTATCGAAAATAGAATCGATCCTACTAGTTCTACAAAAGGTTTCTTATATAACTTATTATTCATTTCTAGTATATATTTTAATCTACGCGCCGCCAGCTCACTACCTTGTACTGCGCTACGAAAGTTTTAGATAGAACAGCAAAACTTTGCATGATTGTAACTTTTGACTTATTCGATAAAATAATTTTTATTTTTCGCTATAAATTATTTATATATTTTCAATTAATTGACGTGCTTCAGGTTTTTTTTTTAATTTCGGTGACACGTTGTATATTTATTTTATTGCAGACACAAATAAATTAATTAATAGTTACACACCATGTGATTTTTATTTTAGAGATGTGACTGAATAAAAAAGATTGCTTAGCGCTTGATTTTTTTCAGTGATTTCATTATTTTCAACTACTGTCTAGGGATGGTTCGAAATCGCAACACACATCAAAGATACCACTCTTTTTATCGACTTGCTGAATTTTATTACCGCTCCTTCAAATGGATTTAAAAAACTGATATACGGTAATAAAATATCATTATTAAAATTTCACATCACTGTGTAGTGAGCAGTTATCTACCATCTACTGATAAAAGGCATAATCTGAAAATTAGAGAATATGCTTATCCTAAAACCGATAAGTGGAGTGTTGATAGCGATAAAATGAATGTATATTAATTGATTGATACGAGTGATGTGATGGAATGCAAAGTTAGGTACATCGTACGACCACTGTACAAGGTTGAGTGCTGCTGGAGTTGACCGCTGCGAGTGCCTCCGCAAATTTAATACAACGTACATTTGCCAATATTTATGGATACGTTTCATTTTAACCATTAAGGATTGAAACTGAAAGGAAGACATTTCAGTGATTACTCATAGGGTTCTGGCCTTAGATATTGCATTTTTAGACCAGTTGCTATCATAGACCACTTGTGTTTCTGACCACCTCATACTAACCCTCCAAGAATTGAACATAACAAGATGTATAAAAATTATTAAGGATGCATACCCACCAATCCACACTGGGTCCGCGTGGTGAATTTTGGCCCGAACGCCCCTAGTGATTTACTAGGGGAGTCCTGTGTCCTGCTGAGGGACGTAAAAAAGGCTGGAAAAAATACCTTAACTGTACCCTTTGAAGTCGTAATTTTACATCCAATTCGCTGGTTCCTTGTCTCTAAAAATGTGCTGGGAAGCAATGTTTCGTAGTAATTTTTTGCTGACGTCTTATATAAACATCGTGAATTGAATGGGATTCTATGATGACAAATACATATTAGGGCATCTTCTACTGAAACACATTTACCGAATAGAAATTCTGAAGTTCTAATTTTTCGGTGTTTTGAATAGTACAACATAGTATTGATTTAAGTACTAGCTTCTGCCTGAGGCTTCGCTCGCCTGGACTAAGCAGCTGTAATAGATTTTTAAGACCTGTAAAAGCGCCGATATAGATTCCACGAATGGAAATTAATCCAATAGTTTTTGTGTAATATGAATAAGTCATTTTTATTTTCTTCTATAACTCAACTTCCTTGTGTCATATGAAGATGACACGTATACAAGTGTTCCTTCTGAATACTTAGCTATATATTAGTGAAAACCCTATCGAAATCAGTTCAATAGTTTTTACGTGATGCTCAAACAAATAAACAAACATTCAGACAAGAACTTTAAAAACTTAGGTTTTAGGTTCTGTAGGTTCCAAAAAGACCCACAATATTTTTATTTAATAATTAAATGTACACACTCAACCCCTTTACTGTTTCATTATATGTACAGATCACGTCTGTCACAACAGACGGACATGTAAGCAAATTGACGGCTCATTTTATAAATGTTTTTTTACCGATGAGATACGATCAATGTCTCAACTAAGACAACTAAAAATTGTCTATTAACAATTCTATACGTAATTGAACCGCTGTTAGTTTCCAAAAGAGATATACTCGTATGTAAATAGTACGAGATGTACTTAGCATTGGGTTTATCGCACCAGTTACACTGACAGTTACTTACATGACTTACAACATAAGACGTTTTTTCCACTTACTCATCTATATATATAAAAATGGATGTTGGTATATCTGAAATTAATAGACTTCGACACCGTTTGACCGATCACCATGAAAGTTGGCACATGTAAGTATTTTTTCATGGAGAAGGTTTTTATGCTATCCACTTTGTTGTAACTCGCCACTAGATGGCGCTGCACATCAACTTCTATACCGTTCCACCGATCTCCATGAAAATTGGTATACATAAGTATTTGAGCACGGAGAATATTTTCGAGCTATCGACTTTTGAAAAGTAATTAAATGAACAAGCGGGAGTACACTTGGTGATAATTTCTTAGTCATTTAAAATTATTTACTTCAGTTACTCAAAAACAAGTTGTTTTTTTTTTTTGCAAATTCCGTAATATCTGGCTAGGACCGCTTCGGGAGGAACTTCGGTAAACATTCCCCAAAGACTTTTCTCTAAACGATAAAGGATATACATAGAACCTTTATTCTTCATACGAATATTACATAAAAGTTTCTTATAATCACACATATATAGAATTTGCGATAGTTATGCATATTTAAAACGTAAATGCATATACAATTCACTATCGAGTGTGATAAACGTAGTGGGCTAGCAACAATGCACTATGCAGTGGCAGGTGCAACGTATAGTAGTGAGTGACCTTTACAACTCCTCCGGGGGGAGGTCAATGTTCTCTATAAATCTTCCATACAGAACCTTCATGATGTGATTATAATAAATATTAATTATTTTATTAGTTATTTAAACTTTATTGCACAGACAACATGTAAAAAAGGGGGACTTAAATGCCTTATGGCGTTCTCTAGCAATCAACCTTTGGGCAAACAGAGAATCCCCAGGGATAAAGTTGGTATTGTACTAGAAAGAATTAGAATAGGTATATAATATAAACACAACACATAGGTATATAAACACATATACAACAATACAAGTACAATAAATATAAATATTTATGCAAATATATATCTTCATTTATAATTATGTAGTTTATGTAATCAAAAATATTAAAAATACTATTATCATCTTTGATATAGGCTTCCACCCAGTCACCCAGATCTGTCACCAGAGGGCGCTACAACAAGTTCGTTTGCAGTTTCTAATGTTTTTGGTGTTGAAAGAAGAATTGATTTTACAAATTATCCGGATATTTTTTTATAATCAACCTTTACTGGGGAGGAAAGAGCGAGAAATTATATCTCTGTTCACTGAATAAAAATAATTAAAACACAAGTAACAACTTTTTTAAGTAAAAATACTACCTCAAATGATAGACATTGGTAATTATTAATAAGGTAATCCACATTGCTTATCGATGTTAATAGGAAGGGTATCTGAAGTGATTCTTGCATATATATTTTTTCTAAGCAAGACCTATGACCTATGAGAGATGAACAAAACAGTATGAATGACAGAATAAAAAATGGCGAAAATGTAGCCTTTATATTTTATTTCTTTGCATTAATCTCCAGAAGTTATTCAACATACATTATTGAACCAACCGTTTTTAATGATAGCTTTTATTAAAAAAGCTTGCTGTACACTTTATAAATGTATATTGTTTATTTATGAAAGAGTGGTGGGATGGGGTGGTGTGGAATTGTATAATGATACTTTCTATTCCCATCCTTCCCAAACCCAAATCAACGAATTCTCAATTGGAAAACTCAATCGGGATTTTTAAATCTCCAAAGCTACAAGATTCATCACAGATGACCATGTATTATGAAAGCACGCGTGTTACTTTTGAAGGCATTTATGGGAGATGTGAGACATTATGCACATACCATGCGAACTGACTTCTCATCTGTTTTTAAACTTCAAATCTCAACTTCTTTCTATAAAAAAAGGAGTTGTTAGCAAAAAGTAGGTACAAACAATACAAGCTAATACAGGTTAGCATACAGTTTGGTAGCAACAAACGGTTGTCAGTCTAGGCGGTGTCCAGTGTCGCTGAGTCTACAGTCAGCGACACCTCCGTCCTTCCACCGCTCCCCCCTTCCCCTACTCGCCTCCACCCCACCTCACCGCATCACGTGGTCACCTGTATCCTACCTAACTTGTTTTGGTGACGATTAGTACGTATGGGTATTAAAATCTATTCAAGTTAAACTATACTTAGATACATTTATTTAAAAGTAGCGGTGCCTGCGACTTCGTCCACATGCACTTGTGATTCCCGTGGGAACTCTATAATCGATCTAGATAAAAGATACCCTAAACACATAAACTACAACTATACTGTTTTATTAAAATCCGTTGAGTTTATTTTATGCGATGCGCATTCAGACAGACAGCCATAGATTCTAGAAGTGGCTGTTTTGGGTTCAATATCGTTCTAAGAGTGCACTGCAATGTTTTGTTTTTAATATTTCATAAACAGACACGACTTTTTACGGTTCTTATAGATAATGAAAAAATTCTTATAAGTTAATATAGTTTGCTAATAATTATAGTTTCCTTTATTATACAAAGAATAATTTCACACGCAAAATTACATAATAAAGAGTACAATAAGCAACCTTATTGCAAAATGCGATCTCTTCCAGACAACCCGAGACACAGAAATGTAGAACAGGAATATATCCAATATAGGCCGTACGTTTATTGAAAAAGAGTGCGTCAATTGAAGCAAATGCATGGGCGGGAGATGTTTTTCTGCCTAACGCGTTACATATAAATAAATATTAACGCTAAGTCCGTAGTTTGTAATCCCGTCTGCATTAGAAAATCCTTAAAGAAGAAATCTATGACCTCGTGCGGGAAGTCGAGCTGCTGATTTTTTAAATGACTACCAGTTAAAACACTGCGGTGTTTCTTATTGTAAATACGTTAGTTACATTATGTACCGTAATCGCGAGTGTCGGATGGGTATCGGCAGCAGCGGCATGCGTATTGTTCACCTTGAACTTAGCACACGAGGCCGCGGCGGGAATCTAACCGCCTGGCGCCTGTGCGACACCGCGTCGCCACATGCCAACGTATCACCTGTACGAACGACTCCATATTTATTTCCCAGCGGCTAATAACTGGAAAAACAACCTTATAAGTGTTAATTATTTGAATTCAGTTTCATAATTATTCTTTTACTGCATTATGAGCGCAAGCAATTAGTGTGTATGTGTAGTGTGTTGTCCACGTCGAGCCGCGCGCGGGCGCAGCTATGTCACAGCGCGCGGTATTTTTAGTGCGGCCGATAGCGCGCCGAGTCGACACATCGTCCACGCCGCACCCACACACGCGCGCAATACAAATAAACACACGCGTTGCAAACAGCACACATACAATAACAACAATGTCAGTCTAAATTTAATACCTACGCTAATCTTCTCCTCACCAGTTGTATCGACATTGTAACTGTCAAATTTTTGTAAGCATTACGCGAGTGCCCTGAAGAACAAGGGCTTGCCGATCTAGACTTTGTTGCGTGGGCGTTGCGAGCGACTTTTGCATATCACCAGAGGCGGTTGCAACCTTTCGTTTGTGGGCGATGCACCAGATGAATGGCTCTGGAATGGTGCAGGTGGAGGCGAGGCGAACGTTAAATAAAACGGCTCCACCGGTTTTAAACCTGAATTGGCGCGCTCCGTCGATACACGCGTCGACCAATAAACTAGGTGCGCGACGGCTCGGCACCGCTAGTAAAAATTAACCTTCCATTATGAATGTATAATGTTTTAAGTTACATCGCCGCGTTTACATGTCGTAGGCTCCATAATAATAAAAATTGCTCTGAAAAACGCTTCATAAAACAATGAACGCGAGCACTTCCTCCGATAATGACAGCCTTTGTCGACACAATTGAATAAATAAAATGTTTTAGTGGCGCGAGCAGTGGCCGTGTTATTAAATTATTTCAATATTAGTAAATCGAGTCTCTAGGTTTTGAGGGAAAGTGGCAACGTGTCGTGTCGTTGATGTCTTTTGTAGGGCGGCGCTGTGAGAAGGGCGGCGAGGTTGGCGGGGTTGGCGGGGTTGGCGGGCGGCGCGGCGCGGCGCCCCTTCTACAGACATCAACGAGCAGCCTCTCTTCGATATACATATTATATGAATATAACTAGGTACCATAGTCATTTTTATAGACAATAGATAAAATTTTATTTCAACATACACACATAATATACATAAAACAATAGCAGGAAGAAATGATAGAAATATAGAAAAGAATAAAAATAAAATTGCCATGTTATACGTTATACCAATGTGGATGTGGACAACACGCTTGGCCAGCTTGGCGTGTTAAGGCTATACGTTCCTCAAGTACATGAGGAAGACCATGTCCTTAATCGCTTAAGAAATGCACCCTCCAATATTTCTACAAATGTTTTGTATGTTTCACCTATTGTATCTATAAACAGAGATATTGAATTGAACAAACACAGAGATATTTTTTTATTCCTTTTTAATAAATGATGGTAATAATTAGAATGAGAATTGTCTTAGCGCCGTGGCAATTATAACAAGAAAATTGAATAGACAATTATTAAATATTTTGTCACCTTTTACTATTACATAATAGGGGTTAAAGTAAGAAATTGCCGTTTTATAGTAATAGAGATACTTTGAATTGACATAAAACCTTCATGGTGTGAAATTTGCGAGTGAAACTTTTTTCACATGATACCTATAAGGTTTTTGTTTTAAAAAATGTACAACATTCGATTTTCGACTTTCAATTGTTTTTTGTATTCAGCTTAGACGGGAAAGATGGATACTTCGAAAATACGAGTTCCGACGCGGAACTAACGCGGCAGAAACGGCTCGCAATATCAATGCTGCGTTTGGAGAGGAGACTGCTAATGAACGAACCGTGCGTTTTTGGTTTAAACGCTTTCGTAATGGAAACTTCGACTTGAAGAACGAACCACGTGGAAGACCGCCCACACAGGTGAATAACGCTGAATTGAAGGAGATGGTGGAAGCCGATCCGAGTCAAACTACCCAAGAATTAGCGGATGATTTAACGTTACCTTACCTACAATATTGACTCATTTGCATCAAATCAATAAGATAAAAAAATATGAAAAATGGGTGCCTCATGATTTGACTGATCTGCAGAAAGAAACGCGTGTTGAAACTTGCGTTGCCTTATTGAATCGGTACAGAAATGAAGGAATATTGGATCGAATTGTGACATGTGACGAAAAGTGGATTTTTTACGATAACCGAAAGCGAAAAATGCAATGGCTGACCCCAGGTCAAACGCCGCAACAGTGCCCTAAGGCAAAGCTTACCAATAAAAAGGTAATGGTAACTGTTTGGTGGTCTATTCATGGTGTTATTCACTATAGCTTTCTCAGGTCTAGTCAAGCAATAACAGCAGATGTTTACTGTGCCGAACTTCGAACAATGATGGCGAAACTAGCAGTGAAACAGCCCCGACTCGTGAATCGATCTTCACTATTATTGCTCCATGATAACGCAAGACCTCACACTGCACGAGAAACCGTTGTAACTCTACAGGAGCTGCAGTTAGAAACCATACGTCATCCTCCGTACTCACCAGACCTTGCTCCAACGGACTACCATTTTTTTCGTGAATTGGACAATTTTCTACGTGGTAAAAAATTTTCTTCCCAAGAGGCAGTACAAAATGCTTTCACACAGTTTATCGAATCTACAGCCCCAGAGTTCTATCGCAAAAGCATAAATGAACTTCCGATCAATGTATAGATAATGAGGGTAAATATTTTGATTAAATAAATATGTTACATTTTAGAAAAAAACGAGTTTTAATTTTTCAGTACCAATCGGCAATTTCATACTTTAACCCCTAATATTTTGATTTTTTATTGCATTTTGACAAGTTACATAACATTATTATTATTTTTATATTATTATCTAGATTGACATAAACTTGTTGACATTTTTAGAAATTGATTAATGATGACAAGTGTTTAATGATCACGCACTGCAAAGTGTTCGAAACGTCGGGATATAAATAATGTCAAATATACGCGATTTAAACCGTTAAAGTTGTTTAATTGCTATGTTTAATGATCAGTTTATCAGAACATGTATATAAGTATATAACATGTGTATATATGTATCAGACCATGTATTTATATGTAATATACAAGTATATGTACATATATGTATATAAGCTCATGTATATAATTAACATCATATTTGTTACCTACGCGTATATTTTGCAAAATAAATGTTTTTGATTTTCTTTTAAAGAGAGATATATAGTTTGAAGCTGACGGTAGTTTTGAAGTCTGCTGGTCGCCCTTGGTAGAGATGTATTTTCTTTCCGAAATTAAAAAAATTGTGACCTCTGTCTACCAAATGCCGTTTTACCATCAAACATCAAAGGTTATTAACAGAAAGATCATATAGCAATCAATTCATCCACCCACATGCTCATTTTACAACGCGTTTTTGCTCTAGCCCTTAATATATGTAACAATACTCACTAATTATGTTCAGATGTTTGTGTGCATGTGTGAGACCAATAACAATATCGTCGGTGTGTGTGTTAGAGGTCACGCGATAACGCACTATCTGTGGACAACGCATGCGCTGTCGAGCATGTCTCGCAAATTCAGACATATACCATACTCCAATTGATAATAACATCACAAAATTATTAAACGCTCTCTTCGTGAATAAACAAATATTGATTTAGTTAATCCTGTTGTATTATTCATGTTTATTTCAATTAAGTTTATTTATTTAATGCATGTTTATTTATTTCTTAATTACTTTCAAACAATAGGTAATATTGTACGAGCAGCAAATTTAAAGATAATTGAGGTTTACATTCTCTAGTAACAATAATGAAATACTCCGTCACTCCGTACACTCGGTCACTCCGTACACTCGGTCACTCCGTACACTCGGTCACTCCGTACACTCGGTCACTACGAACACTCGGTCCGGAAGCCCGGAAGATTCAATTAATATGGACACCGGCCGAGAAAGCTTACACTCCACAATAAACTCTATATTTTTTTTCAATTACTTTCAATCAAGAGAATATTTAGCAAATTACGGCCTTTTATCTTAAGCTATCTCTGCGTAGGAATGAAATAGAACTATGTCAAATCAACTACTCGATAGCATTTTTTTGCTGATTCCAACATTATTAGAATTATTTTATTCTACTTGTACTTGTACAAAACTAATGTTGTTTTGTTTATTACCTCCGTAGCATATCCAGAATCATTGTCAAATTTAGCATACATACATATATGTACACTGGTTTAAAACGTTTTCTGCCGACCAACCTTGTTAATTAGTGGGACAGATATACACAACTAATAGTTTTTATTCCAGTTAAAGTGAGAGAAGCTGCGGACAGCAACTAATGAAGTAATAAAACATTGCATGACAACTGAACGCAAAAGTAAAGTCAAAATTATAATTCTTAGGATTCGACCATTTGTATAACTTAAATCATGGTTATATCGAAAGCTACAAATAAAACAGTTCATTATATTTAATATTTTCAAAGAATTAATGTGACATTATCTGAGAAAAAAACCTCATTGTCGGTTACAATTTCCCAGATATTAAAAATAGAGTGAAATCTTTAAAAGAATAGCTATTTTAGTATAGTTATATCTTTTTCAGACGTTAGAGCACGTTTTAATTTAAACAGAATATTGAAACAATTGCAACTTAATGTTAGAAAGCCTATAAGGTTGACAACAAGGTCCCTTTGCTCAGGTAACGTCACATATGTTAACGACGTATACAAAACAGGTGCAATGTGAAATAGACAAACGCGCAATATGATTCCACAGTAAATAAATGTGATCGAAACTGTATTATTTTATTTTAAATTATCTACAATGTATCTCTACTAGCCTTTTTCCGCTCACGTGGTACATACATTTTAGTCCTGTTCACTAAAACCTTCCAAAATGAAAAACACGATTTTTATTTTGTCACGTCTTACACGATTAGAAAAACCGCATTAGAATTCAGTAGAACCCAAGTGTAACCAAAAAGACAGATAAACAGAAAGACAGACAGTAGGACAGACGCGCCGTTGAGTTTTATAAATATACCAGAATCAGCCCTTTCAATATCCTCACCGGTGGATTCGTGAGTCTCTTCGTACACATTGTCCTGTTCATGAAGGACCTTAAAACGGCTGGCTCGCGCTGGCCAAACGGGATAGTAAGTTCATTCTTCTAGAGATGCTGTAGTTATAAACATAGAGAAAATTAAATTAACTTGATTTTATTTAAACTTTACTGCACTAAAGTTGTACAGGAGGTGTACTTAACGCCTACTAGGGCTTAAGCATTCTCTGCCAGTCAACATTTTATTTGATTGAAGATGCTTTTTTGAATTCTTAAGGATTCTCTCTTTTCAATTTTAAAAGAAACTCAAAAATATCATTTTTTTAACTAGTGAATATACATAGCATACATAGAATATACATAAATATTATACATAGCATGTTTTTTTTATAGGGAGCGGGTACGCTGCCGACTTGCAAAATTCTATTCACAGCTTTCTTGAAAAACCCCATATCGTGGCGTAATGGAAAGACCTGTTGAGGCAGTTCGATCCACAGCCTACGGGTTCGCGGTATAAAATGATTTTTGGACCGAAAAGTAACCTCCCTATCGAGGAAATACGGATGGACCACACTTCTGTGACGGGAGGTGCGGTCGTAGAAACCCGAGGTGGGAATTATATTGAACAAGTCATAAGAGCATTGCCCACTGTATAGGCGGTAGAACACACAGAGAGACGCAACGTTTCTCCGAACGCTGGGGTGTTTCAAACCGCCCGCGAGAGTGGGATCGTCAACAATTCGAACAGTACGTCGTTGGATGGAGTCAAATAGACCATTTGACTGATATTTCGGTGCGCCGGCCCAGAAATGTGAGCAGTACTCCATATGGGGTCCAAACTGAGCTTTGTAGAGCGTAAGGAGTTGCCCAGGGGTGGAGCACCGCTTCACTCTGTTCAGCACACCGAGCTTTTTGGAGGCCTTTTGGCTTTATTTTCCAAATTGCCCCTAAATTCGACTTTGCTGGAAATGTCGACACCAAGGATCCCGATACTCTCCGAAATTTAAGAAGTATGCTCTGAAAGCGAGGTGCTACGACAAAAAGGGCTTTTTTAGCGGTGAATGTACAGACTTGCGTCGTACTGGGGTTGAAATCCATTTTATTATTAGTTTTATTATGAAGCTGTGATTTTATTTCCGAAGAATATAGTCTATTAAAATTACTTTATCGTCTGATAAAAGTGGATTTACTAATGCGATGGCAATGAAAAGATAATGAAATTGAATTGAAGGAACTACTGAATTGATAATTTCTTCAATTCAATATTAAACATTTCTTTTTATTGATTAGTTTTGCTCCACATAACATTATTATATTTGCCACTAGCTGTTGTCCACGGCTTCGCTAGCGTGGATTTAATTACAAAATTTTAAATACCGTGATTAATTATTTATTAACATCGTCGAATATTTATTCCAAGTGGTATGTTAATAAGACCATTAAATTTTCTTTTTCAACACAAGTATTTCGAGAAATCCCTTCTTAGTGCGTCATGACGTCATAAAAGGAAGCTACTGTCCAAGTGTTATGTTTCTAGCATAAGCAATTTCGGCTCGGTGTTGATACACCAGTCAGTTATTTTATATTGTAAATCGCATAAAATTAAGGGTTACACCGGCCGAGTGGTCGGTGTAACGTGCCGGTAACGTGTAACGTGGTCGGTGCCGTGGTCACGAGTCTCGTGACCACGGCTGATGTGACCCGTGCCGAAACTCGATCACGCGATCAGACCCGATTTACAATATAAAATGTGTACAAAACGCAAAAATATATAAAAAAAATAGTCAGTCAGCGAATAAGTCAGTTAGGACATTTCTTTGTATATGTAGAAGTTTAGCAGTTTCTTTTATGTTTCAGGGTTTAAAGATTCACGTATTTATAGCTTTATTTATTCCTCAAAGTATAGATAAAATTAAGTTGTTTTGCAGCAAACGAGGAGTGCGGGGGTCATAGTGTCAACGATAACCGCCGTGACAACCCCCCCCCCCCCTCCCCCACCCCCCTTACCGTCCATCGTCGCATCCACCGCATGGCTCATAACAGATAACAGTCATGGCTCATTTTGTAAGCATGTATAACCAAATGAAATGTTATTGAAAGATAGTTAAATAAAATAACGCAGATTGTAGTTTTTTTATACTTTAGGTACCTAGGTACTGGTAATGAGACTGTTCTAGTGTTTTACACTGTAAAGTGTAAACTAGTGTTGTTGAAACGTGCGCTGAACGCTCGAGCGCGAACTCACGTTAATAAACCTACAACTGTAAAAAGTGGTGTTTTAACCACAAAGGTTGAACATCAAGGAACGTTAAAAATTTCGCTCACTAACGTTTAACGTTCGAGTCTTAAGAGGGAAATGCGGGATGGCTACAGCAGCGTCTTGTCCTTTTTCTCTTTTTTTTTTTTATTGATTATTGGACGGACGAGCAAGCGGTCCCACGTGATGGTAAGTGTTACCGCCGCCCATGGACACCTGCAACACCAGGGGGTATGCGGGCGCGCCGCCGACCATGCAAAATCCTATTCACAGCTCTCTTGAAGAACCCCATATCGTAGCTTAATGGAAAGACCTCTTGAGGCAGTTCGTTCCACAGCCTACGGGTTCGCGGTATAAAATATTTTTTGGACCGAACAGTGCGCGACACCTCCGTATCGAGGAAATGCGGATGGACCGCGCTTCTGTGACGGGAGGTGCGGTTGTAGAAACCCGAGGTGGGAATTATATTAAACACTTACAACCATATTCACCTGTTTCTTCCCTGAATTCTAGCAATAGGGCAATTGTTTTTTAATATATTACAAGTACCTACCATATAGATACCCTACATACTAACCAACATATAACTTTTTTTGATTAGTTGATTCTTATAGGAATTAGGACCCTCCAAAAAAAACTTGCCGACGCTGCAAAACAGAAGCCCAGTGTGCAAATTTCACAACTCTTATTTAAAAAAGCAACATGTACCGACATAAAGAAACTATTTTTTAATACAAATCAGACATAAAAAGTTAAATTGATCCATTTTTGGAGGAGGAAACAACGGAATACGAAATATCGATTTCCTCGAATTATTAGAGGTATTATCAGCTCGAAGAGCAACTGTCTCTTTCTCTCAAATAAGTTGCATCGCTTGCTGCCGAGACAGCAACAAATTGTAAAAATACTTATTTTTGAAATTCGATTCCGCTCATCCTCCCCTCTTAAAGGTTCATTAGCATTCAGCGCTTGAGGGGCGAGCACTCAACGCTCATTTTTACAACACTAGCGTAATCTTTACAGGTTTTGATTCCATGCGGGGTAGGATTATGTTAGTAACTAGATATAAGTACATAAAATTTTGGATTTACAATGGAAAATTCAAATCATTCAACAGTAAGAGAAATTGATTTCAGCATTAGTGATATATATTCAAATTCAAAACGTTAAACTTTTAAACTGCCTTTGAAAAACATTTGATTTTGACTTATCAACTTATTATAATATAAAAACCTGTTTAGTGTTTGGCAATAAGATAAAATAAACCTCCTGATTGTATGCGAAGATTAGAGCAACTTAAAGGTATTCCTAATTAAGATCCAATCAAATACAACATGTAACTGCAAAGCATACGTGATTGATCCTAGTTTAATAGTGTAAACATGTCAATAAATAAATATCAATGGCGATGAACAACGAATGAATTTACCAAAGGAATATCTGCATGAAAATTCCATTATGATACGGGAAGCGTGGTGTGGAACATTTTGTAGTCATCCACAAAGAGTCGACACTTTCTGAAGTAATGACTTCAATGATGTTTGTCAAGTTAGCCAACAAATGGCTGAATGAACAAGTTGATTGGCACGCTGACTGAATGGCTTAATAAAAGAGTGTGTGTAAATTGAGACAATATAAATAATAATTTACTGTAAAGCAACAGTAATGTTCATCCCTGTTTGGGGGTAGCAGGATATTATATTTCTCCTTTCTCATAGAGGATGGATTCCTCTTATTCTAATAGAACAAGAGAAGGACTGTTGAGAGATTACTGTTGCTTTACGGTAGATGAAATGTATGTTTGTTAATTATATATCCAAATAAATAGTACAAATTAATATCAGAATTAGCAATTAGTACCTATACAAATCAATAAATGCATTTTGTGATAAACCTAACGTTAGCGAGTTCTCTTCGCTCATGAGCGGGTCCTAAAGCTGGTATGCTGTAGAATTCTTAGATAAATTGTTAGAATGTACGCATTGGTTTTATAAACTGTAAATGTACCTTCAGTGCTACAAAAATATTGTTAACTTATATTCATATGAATCATATGCACTAATAGTATAGACACATATGCTCATATGCAGGTACACTAATAATAACTGCAATCAAATTCACATTACACATAACAATAAAAGAAATTAGTCTAAATAACAACTGGGTCTCCAGCTGGTTTTTGTTTGTTTACATTAAAATTACCAAATACCCAGTTAAATGTTGGGGAAATGAGGTGCTACTGCCAGGACGCTCTCCAGGAGAGACCGTGATGGATCTGCGGCTCGTTTTAGCGATGGACGATTATAAATAGAGCGACCGAGAGACAATCGTGCGTGCAGCGACGGGGGATATCATATTTGTGTCGGGATCGCATGCGCCCGATGGGCAATAAACATTGTTTTATGCGAGGGTGAGTCGCGGCCCGCCCCCGGCTTATTAATAACATTATGCTCGATTAGGTATGTCCATCCCGGCGCCTGGGGACGACGCACTCCCGCGCGTTACGTCATCGCCTGAAATACGCGCGCGTTTTACACGAAATTGCCGCGCGGCGGGCGAGCCGCTCCCGGAACGACGCTCCGACACGAACAGAATAAAACCGGCCGCTGTTAGTGCCAAACCCGCGGTCAACGACTCCCGAAATAGATGCACAACGCGCGCACCTATAGGAAATTAAGAACCGGTCCCCACGACGACACACTCGGAGACCAATAAAAATTCAATTCGAAAGCGGAATCCACCTGAGCGATTAATTTACAGCGGCTTTCACCAGCGACATGTTGACTCTCGAAACAAATGTAGGTAGAGTTTGGTCCTCGATTCGAAATCATATTTTTCTTGATTGTGAACAGCTTGTAAAATTACCCTGTAACACATGATCTAACAGCGTGGTCCCGATGCCAAAGGTCTCGGTAAATATTTGAACATTCGTCGCGATAACCCCACGATAGCCAGAGTCCTCTAGAAACGACAACAATGCGATATCGCGCGACCCTCGACACACTGATATGAACATCACACGTCTGTGTGCTGGTCACAGTTAACTCCACTATATCACTGCTTCACTACCAACGTAAAGTTTGAATTGACAGTTTACCGAAAAATTTGTTAATTTGGACAATTAATTATTAATGCAGTCTTAATGAGAGCTCTCTGGTAATTGTGCCCGTATTGCTAAATTAATATCCATCAAGCACTATTTTGAAGGCACCGTTTACAAGCGGAAGTCATAATATTTAATTAAGAAACGTCCGTAACGGACCTGCATCTAAAAGGCCGACAAGCTCGTGAAGACCTCTTGGTGAAGGCTCGGGCCTTGACCCACATATTTATATTCGGAAAGCCAAAACTTTCCACCCACTAATGAATAATGCACCACATCTCGAGGCAAATAATCAGCGACTCTGGTGAATTAATGTCTATCGGTGCGAGCTGGCGATGTGCGAGCGCGAGTCCAACGGCACCGCGGTGAGATGTCTCGATACTTTACTACCTCACGTGCTCAGGCTAATTCACTCTCACATTAATAACACTCTCTCTAGAAATAACATAAGACAACAAATATTAAAAAGGAATGATTACAAACACATACGCCAGAATTCGAAGATTTTAGACAATCCAATAGCATCGAGTAAGGCCTCAGCTGTAGTAACAATAATTAATATTTAGTAGGTACAAAAACGCTTGAAGTTAGTTGGAACGGTCGGTCGGTCTCAGGAACATTGAATATGGAGTTAATGAGTTGAAAACGCGTGTTCATTGCCGGCCACGAGGAATTTTAATTAGTTAAGTGGGTTATGTGAGCGCCGATGAGGAAACGCAGCAGTGCGCGGATTACTGTTGATAACATCGGCTTCGGGAAGCGTTTCTTGGTCCGGCGAGCCCGCGCCTTTCTGACACATGTTGCCTGCAAACTAGTCAACTGTAGTCGACTTGCACGAGCCATGGAAATGTGCCGAGGATAATACATTGCCCAGGGAACACAGCGAATGTTACAACAAGTAAACACATAAACAATAACATACAGAACACAGTGTCACGTGATTTGGAAAAATAAGAAGTTGTTCTTCCCACAAATTGTTATTTGAAACTGATCTATCGTCAGATATCTAGAATTGGGTAATTTCTGTGATTAAGTGTCATTTTGTCATTTGAGATTAAGTCGGGTAATTTCTATTGAGATTATAGATATTTCAATGCCTTTTGCAACGTGCGATATATACCTATGCCTGTTAAAAGCCAGACGACAGTGATAACCGGTTGCGTGATTCTCGAACAACCGTATATGACAGAGAAACTAGTGGAAAACCAGAAGACAAGCATGCATGTAAACTCGCCAGCACGGAGATTAAAGGCATGAGCGATCATAGGCTATAGATGAGGAAACGATTATATGATTACGAAATCGGTTGGGGACCGGTCGGATATATGTGACGTAACGTCTTTCGCGGTCGCGTTCGACCTTTTGCGGAATGCCCTCAAATAATTTATATGAATATGACTGACGATTAATTTTATTACAGTGAAACAAATAGAAAAAATGAGAACATCACTTGATATGACAACGCGGCGTGCGCAAACGGCCACGCGGCTGAATACCGCATGGGCGCAACTGCCGAGCTTTTACCTGGACTTCTGTAACTTCTCCTGTAGCTCGACGTCCTCGTGTCCTCTATGTGCCGGTAAAACTGACATCGCTCCACCGATTTCATCCGTCGAGTTCTTCTCGAGTAGTATATGGAGCGCGGACGACATCTTTACCTGACAGTATTAGAAAATAACGATACGACTCTAATGCTGCCCGGTAAGATGCGAACCGCCACTCCGTGTCAATGGTCTTCTGGGGTGTTTCCAAACGAAATGGTGATTTAGCGCGTTTCGGCACGAGTCATGCGTGTCGCGAGCGTGCAGTACAGTGCACACTGCACGTGCATATGAACGTAGTGCGCGACGTAGACTGGCGACGGCAGCCCGCGCGGAGGCGGCGCCGCGTCGCCCCACGCCCCACGCCCGCGCCCGCTATCACCACCTCCCGCTATCTGCTCTTCCACCAGCCGCACCCCGACCGCAGGCTGCCCACTGCCCGACACACAGACACCATAGCGCCAAAACCACGTACACACCACGAACCACTTGCCAACTTCTTTGTTCTACCTAACACAGGAAAAAAAATGATCAATTCATAACACAGATCATAACATACCTATTGCTTGACAGAACGAAATCAATAGTTAGTGGTGAATATTTCTTATCTTGTATCTATTTTCTTACAATGCCAAAAGGATCCAATTCAACTGATATCATATCATTATCAATTTATTCCACAAATCTACTTCCTGTTGGACTGCATTTTGCGTTATACATTCGCACGTAATTATAATGACACGCTTAATGAATAAACAAATATGCACTTTGTCAAAAGTTTTTATTGTCGCAAAATCTTTTTAAAGGTATCGTACCTAGGTAGGTACCTGTGAATAAGTTAGCTAAGACAGATGTAGAATTTTTGAGAACAACAATCTGCAAAGATTAACAAAACATACTCACTAGCGAGAATTCAAACCGTAGCACGTTTATTAGTTATTACAATCGACAATCAAAATTGTGGCATAGTTTTTAACTAGTAGTAGAGGCAGTTCTGTCGAACTCATGTATCCTAGTACAATGCGCCTATATGTATTACAATGCGGCTTATGGTATTTTTGGAGGCGCTGTCACATAAAAGTGTCAAATTTAAATTTCACATTGACAATCTTCACATTTTAAGTTTATAATAGTTAGCAATTAAACAACTTTGAACGGTTTAAATCGCGTATATTTAACATTATTTATATCCCGACGTTTCGAACACTTTGCAGTGGACGTGGTCACGGGGTGACTAATTGATTTTATTTGTCACTTGAGTTATTAAGAAATTATTTGAACTACCGTCTGAAATTTTTTTGAACTACCGTCTGAATTGAAATTGAATTGAATTGAAAACTGAATTGAATTTGAACTTTATAATAGTTATATGTATGTATGATATATTAAATAATCTCATCAGTAATTATAACATTTACAGATTTTGACTGCCTACTTGTGACGAGGAATTGAACCTCCGGATTTGACCCTTTGAACGTGTTTATTTACTTTTACGTAGACAAAAGGGGGTTCATATAGGGGTTGGTTAGCTTTTTTTTATTAACAATGCGTTATTGGAAATTGGTCATATTTAGGTGATATTAACTGTGCATTATTATTACCCCATCGTCCTGCGTTTGGTGTATTTCTTTTGAGTTATATACAACAAACAAAATATTAAGAAATCATCCTAAGATGGGAAATTCACAGGAGAGTGTCAACGTACTGACGTATTTCGGGAGTATGATTTGCCAGAGCCAGAATAATATATGCGATGCAATACAACCAGCCCTCTCAGTATCGACTCCTGGATGTGAGCCTTCATGCACATTGCATGAGGGAAGTATATCTTTACAACGCCACGCTGACCAAGCGGGTTGACGAGTCCACTGTTTGAGAGGTGATGCACTTCCTCAGACCTGGTTGTAGCAGCTTTAATAATGTAATTTAATGTGGGGTGGTCCTATTCTATAGCTGGCCGACACCACACGGCACAATATAACCAGTGTCTAATTCCCATCTCAATGAGTAGGAAGTATAATAGTATGAAAAAGTCTTCTATTATATTCCCTACTTCCCATCCCATTTCATTCATGCAACTTCATCTCATTGCATTTCATTCTACGCCCCCCCCCCCCCCCCCCCCCAAGGAAGAATGGGCTGTGTAGAGGAGGAGGAAAACTCCTGATCCTATTATACTCCCAATCTTTCATCCGAATCTCATAATCACAATCGAGGGCAAATCTGATCTCAGATTGATGTCTGAGCTATTCAGCAGACGTTATCTGAAGTTGAGGGTACAGCATTTTTTCCGTAAAAAATCTCTGGCTATTCCATCTATCCCTAACGGCTTATCGCTCCTGGTAGGGAAGAAAAGAAGATTTTTCCACTGTTCCCTACCAGTAGAAGATATATGGAAATCAATATCCCATGATTGTCAGATGCCCATATGTCCAAAAGGTAGGCAAACAATTTAGACTCTTTGTTTTCTCTATCTGTTTCAATTCGCTGTATTGAAACAATGAGACTAATTTTCTCGATAATCCATATATTAATATGTAGGTATGTGCGGGGCATCGAATATGCACGTATAGGTCAGGTTACTGTTGGCAATGCTGCATTTGCAATAAATTTATAAACTCATCGTAGCATTCCTATTAGTACCTATCTAGCTAAACCAGTTTCAACATTCTTTGACCTAATTAACTTTAAATGTAATGTTTTTAATTAATGTATACAGTTTAGTTAATGTTAGATTAGATGATCAAGTGATGCCATTAAAGAAATAGTTTCCAAGCAGAATATTATAAGCGAAATGAAGTCTTCCCTCATATCGCTGATTTAAACGCGTGGAAGGAATGTGAGAATCAGGCCAAGAGACGAGAGTAACTTCAGGTAGCCCTGAAAAGAGAAGTTCTCTTCGAGTCGGTACTAACTCTAATCACCTGGTCGGGAGAGCTAGAGTGTACGCTGCATTCCCGCAGCAGCTGGGTGCGCCTGACCGGCCACGTTACTCATCTCTCACAGAAGACTACTTTGAAATGTACTGCATTTCCTACTTTAGCCTATTTCCCCAATGTACGTACTTGTTTCAGTAGTGAGTGAGATATGCCAGAGTCCATTCCCATCCCATCCCCTCCCTCCGCATTTTCCCAATCCATTCCTTAATCTGCAAAAGTAGGCAGCGCATCCGGGATGCGCTGCCTACTTTTGCAGAGTTGGCTACGTTGGCATGCCCCCGGGGGCATGCCAACGTTTGTCATTCTGGACTGATCTTGGCATGTACCGCGGATGTCTATGGACGACAGTATCCACTTATCCACTTAACAGTATGCTCGTCTGCCGCCTTTTTTCTATTAAAAAAAATCCTATGCATAGGTGCACGTCGGAGCCTATTCTCATCCCATCCTATCCTATCCCTCCACATATTCCCAACCCTTTCTCCAAATTCTATATCATTAAATATATTACTATATCCTATTACCATATCCTATTCCTATATCACTAAAAGCACGCAGCGTATCCGGAGACATCTCAATGTTTGTCTTTCTCAACTGATGTTGGTGTACCAATGGGGGTGTAGGACCGCGAGTAACGGTGTCCTTTGTTTGCAAAAACCATGATCCAGTTTATGTCATTGAATCAGCGAAGTATATTTAAGTGTATCACAACAGTAACTATCAGAGCAACAGAGTTTACTTATCTGTTTATTCTTATACTAGCTGTGCCCGGCATGCGTTGCATGCCCGGCAATTTGTTTGCACATAATATATAGCCTATGTCCATCTGGAATAATGTACCTTTCAAATGGTGAAAGAATTTTTCAAATAGGTGCAGTGCTTTCGGAGATTACCCTCCACGTACACACAAACTCACAAAATTCGCACTCTCTCTTTATTATATTTATTAGTATAGATTATTTAATTTATGAGAGATTAAATTCAATAAGAAAAAAATCTCTCAAAAAATCAGTAAAAGTTAATTAGATTTCACATTATTTTAAGAAACTGGCCTACAGTGCCGTATGCCTAGCAGTATAATATGTTGTCATATTGTCGGCGGCAGAGGTCGCTTCGGTCGTGGCTGCGCGCGCGCTTACTTCAGCTTATGAATAATGCAGACATACAGAACAAACAAATATTTCCTTTAGAGCTGAAGTTATAAGGTTTACAACGATAGATTATCTATCGTTCATATTTGTAAAAAAGATCTTAAATTCAAAGTAGCTCGGCGTATTTTAAAAATTCATTAAGGAAAAGTTACCAATTACAATTCATTCGTTCCAAATGGATTTTAAGTTATGTTATGGCGCACTCGACGGGCCACATTACCCCTCCCTTACCCCTGATCTTTTTAATAACTTTATTGATCAAGGGCCAATAGAGACAATCGAGGATAGCACCTTGGGTCGTATACATCCTTATCCTTACTAATGTACTGAAATATCGCTATTTTTACTAATTTTTTTTTCATAACATTGTTAATTTCTATTAATTATATTATCTTTATTAGGAGGAGATGGCGGGACGACATAGATGCATACCACAGGACTTGGCGGAGCGTGGCATTACGCAGATCGGTTTGGCATAAAAGAGGGGAGGCCTTTGCTCAACAGTGGGACACAAACATAGGCTAATAAAAAAAATATATTATCTATAATTCTACGTGCAGTTACGCAAAACGAAATATCGTCCGGTCCTATTTTACAGTACACATACAATATCTATATCTATGTACAGTACACCAGTGGTACGAGTGCAAAATCCGTACTTTACATAGGAATGATTTCAAGTTTCTATACCGTGTAACTTTTACATAACTTAAGATATAGATAGATATGTCTCAAATTTTATACAATAGTATTTTGAGTGAGGAGGAAAGTAATATCATATACCTAGTCTAGCCATAAATATTGTTACAAAGAAAACATTGGTGTTTTTTTTTACATTAACATTTTATTAGAAGAATTTTTGTTATTTAAGAAATAAATAGGTACCTACCTAAATATTTTAAAAATATAACATTTACTAGAAATTGTCTCCATTTGCTTTTAGGTACCTATAAAATCCTTCAAACGTTGTGCTCAGTTTCCAATTGAAACACGCACCCGTTCCATGGGAAAATTTGCAACTGCCACCCTGTGGAATGTTTTAGGGATTCAATATTATCATGGCATTTAGAGCATGCCATGCTCTCTAAAACAGACCATAAATCATAATCGAGCTGATTAAGATCGGGACTAGATGACGGCCAGTCTTCAGCTCTATTGAAGTCGGGAATATTCCTTTCTAGCCACGCCTGTGTTGAGCGAGCCTCATGACCTGGTGCTGTCTTGTTCAAAGGACCATTCTTGGTTATGGAATATGGTGTTTTTAAGAGGCTTACGACCTTCTAAAGAATCGTATCTTGATACAGTTTAGACGACGTTTTAATACCTCACAAAAATATGGTACAGTCACTCCTTGATAGCTAACACTCCACCAAACCATCACTGAGGTCACGTTGCACCCTATTGACCAATTGAGCAGCTTTTCTAGACAAAGAGTTATGAGCATTAACTCGATCATTGTATTTGTTCAAATGTCCCTCAATCGTGATAATTTTCTCGTCCTTAAATAAAATTTGCCTGTGAGCTCCCTTAGCGTACCGCCGAAGTTGTTTTGATTTGACAACCCTATTTTTCTTTAAACATGGTTTTTTGTAACCAGCAAGTCCCAAATCATCTTCTAAAATATGTGACATGGTTCTAGGTGCTATACTCATCTCTCTGGATAAAATCTTTTGCTTCCAGCTTTTCTCTCTTCTCTCTCTTCTTCACAGCTTTAATCGTCTGTTTAGTACGAATAGTGCGTCGACGGCCAGACCCTTTTTGTGACAAACAGAGGACGTTTCACCTACCAGTCGCCCGGTACACAAACATTCGGCTAATACCCAGCGGATGAAGAATATTGCATTTGGCTCAATGCCTGCTTTGTGTAATGCAATTTCAGCAATACGGTTTTCCTTATCACTCCACTCCATTTTAATATTAGTAGGTACAATATTTAATAATGATTAGCGCCAAAATGAGAAAAACATTTATTTTTCATGTGAGAATGATAGATTCCAAATTCAAATGCAATTTATTTATTTTTCTTTATTGTAGCGGTATTTGTCGTCTGACTAGGTATAATAATTTGTGTTTCTTTAGTTTTCGATAAAGTGTCGTTTGCACTACTTTACAGGTAATCACTATAGAAATTTAACTTGTGAACTAATACATCTACCACTTGCAATGGGCGTTTTTCCACTGGCCGGCACGGCACCGGCACGGCGACGGCACCGGCAACGGCACGGCAGCCGTGGAAGCTCAAATGTATGAAATTATATGACATGTTTTTCCACTTGCCGGCACCGGCGACGGCACGGCGTTGACTCCCACCGGTGCCGTCGACGGCGCCGGCACAGCAAGCTTCCCGCTCGATGCCGGCCGGTTTAACTGCATGTGTATTGTGTACCTACGTACTGTAGCAGTGAGCGTGTGCGTGGGGCGGAGTGGGAGGGACGCAACGAGACTCGAGAATTCAGTTCCTTGTGGCTCTTTTCTCTTTGCTTGTGACTTGCTGTAAGTTCGTACGTGTATTCGTTATGGCATTTAAATACGACGTGATAACTCTTTTGGAGTTAGTGGAGGCCCGGCCTTGTCTCTGGGATAAAACTAAGGAAACAAGCAAAAATAAAATTTTGCGGGAGAAATGTTGGCAAGAAATTTTTGCGTTTCTCGAGACAGGATATGAAGAAATGTCGAACGGTGAAAAGAAACAAACAGATAAATGAAATTAAATATTTTATTATGTTACCACTGTGATTATTAGATTAAAACTTGTATACAGTCAGTGTTGGTACAGTCGATTTGATTAATATACATATGTACCTACATAAGTTTATGTTGGTATACTTACCTTGTCAAAAAATGAACAGCTTAATTAATTGCATGACAATTTTTTTCATTAAATATCTACTCAATTCATGTACGACAGTTATAACTTATTTATGTATATTAATAAACTCGCCTGTACCATGTATGAGACTAAATTTTAGTTAATTGCCAAGGCAGCTGACCAGCCTCAGACGTGAAATAATTAGCAAAACACGCGCGATCCCCTTTTCCTGTTTTATTTGTAGATTTCGTTACATGTTTTGGTAAATTTAGTAGTTGAGATCCATCAGTAATGACCAAATCACTTTCCCGATAGCCATCTCTTTTGCGGACTATATTATGTAAGATTACCGTCGCTTTCACGATATTCCTAGAAAACAAATGTAAGAGATATAACAAATAAATACGATTACTTGACGAGACCATTTTTACGTGATATAGAACTGAAGTCCGTGTCAGTACTGCCCAAAAACCTGAGCGCAGACCGGTGCCGTGCCGGCCAGTGGAAAAACGAAGCACCGGCATGGCGCCGGCGCCGGTGCCGTTGCCGGCGCCGTGCCGGTGCCGTGCCGGCCATTGGAAAAACGCCCAATAGGTACCTACTTCACTAGGTTCAAAGCAATTACAAATAACCACATTGGGAGGCAAAGCTTAAAATATTTACTTAATTACTATTGAACAGTTTCTGCATATGTTTCTTACGATTGTAGGTAGGTACCTACTCTTAAATATTACAAATGCAAATGTTAACGAGGTGATTTTTATTTAAGGTTGCTATTTGCACCAGTGCCTACTAAATTAAAATATTTCCTAGTTTCTATCTCCGAAAATTAGCTCAATGGCGTCTTTATGTTAATTAATCATTCAGAGTTTTATTTAGTTTATTAGTTAAATAATTTTAGTGCATCTTATTTCAAAGGAATGCAATGACTTGTGCATCAAATCAATCAAAGCAAATCAATTAATTGCCAGAACACGGGTAAAACGACGTTAAAGACGATAAAGCATGAGGAATGCTTGGAGTCAAAACGCCACGCTATCCAAGCGAGGTGACTAGTCCACTCTTTTAGAGATGGTGTAGTTCCTCAAGGCTTGTGGTACCCGTTTAGTGGTAGAATGCTCGCCTGCCTTAAATATATACTTAGGCACTTGTAATTAATTTGAAGGCTTATCTGCAACTCGCCACCACATACGATCTTTGGTTCTTTTGATTCCGTCCACAGGGCGGCAAAGCTTCTAAGGTGCCGACATTGGTCTAATAAATCTATTTATTTATTCACTATAACTTAATCGTACTCAAAATCAGTTTCTGTAACTAGATTGTACTAACTCTAATCTCTTAAAATACGAGTCTTATAAAATACGACCTTGAGCCGTACATAATATCATTGATTCGGGCCATATGCGGCCCGCGGGCCGCAGTGTGAAGACAACGACTTTAAAGTTTCACTCGCCACAAACTTGTGTGATCAGCAGAGATCGGAATAGGTAGAGCTATTTTGGGTCAATGACCTAAAACGTTAAGTTAGTATGGACATGACTCCGGGATTCCGGGATTTCGAATGCATGTTTTTAAATTTGTATATGTATAGTTAGGGCGTCACGCGGATCGTTTACTAAACGAGAGGGACGGATAAATGACGCCATTTTTTTCCTATGGACTTCTATCCTAAGACTTGTAGTTTTGAAAATATACGTTTTTAATTCGTAACATTCTTGTTTTTTCGTGACACTGCTTTCTACCAATGATTTCATTGAATTTTATCCACAGGTGATAAACAGAACACGATGCGGCCGCTGTTAAATATTTTCTGCCAGTAATATGAAATTGTTTACTCAATAAATAGAAGAAACGGCTTCCATTTGGAATGTTATTTGTTCAATTTTATTTATTCTATTCGCCTAAAATTGTACTTCTACCACTCCATTATGCAGCTGTGGTTCTTGGAACAATATACTGCTTTGTCAGACCATTGCAAGTGAACAATAGGTGTGAAGGTTTTTGGAATTTTCTTTACACTATTACTTTGGTTTGAATTTACGAACTTCTGATTTGTTGCTGTGCGGACTGAACATATTTGAACCTATTTTAACCACTACTTGGGTAAATTCAGTTAATTTTTATTTCTTTTTTGCAAGAACATAGTTTAGTTTTTCAATCCTGTTGATATTCGTATTATTTTCTAACGAAATCTACATTTGTAAATTTTTTAAGTGTCCATTTGTACGAACCGACTGCTCGATGTTCGATGTTCGTTACGCCTCGACAAAAATTCAATGTCGTTGAGAGCCCTGTCCTGCTCGGCTAAATGCACCTACTCATTTTAACTATTGTTTTAGGTGAGGTTTTGCTTATCCATACACCTCCAGGAACGATTGAAGCTCTGACATGGCAAATACTAAGCCTGAAACTGTACAGAAGTGGATATCCAATTATCCTGAGTTGATTTACGACCACGCTAGTCGTATGATATATTGTTGCTAGTGTGAGAGCCATGTGACGAGTAAAAAGTCTAATATTAAAAGGCATATCGAAGGTGCAGTGCATCAAGGGAAGTTTAAACGACCTCAAGAGGATTTCTATTTTGACCTCATCAAGTTCCTGATTCTGTGCAATATCCCATGGTCACAAATTGAAAACCCAGTATTTCAAGAATTTTTCAGAAATATATGTGCAGTGTATGTTGTTGTGTTTGCACAACTCCTAAGTGCCCCAAGAGTCGTGTAGTGTTAAGAAAAGTGTACTTAGATAAATTATACAAAAAACAAATTGGCTCAGTTGTCGAGAACAATCAAAATGAGAAACTATGGATATCATTGGATGAAACAACCGATTTTTTAGGAAGATACATAGTGCATTTTTTAATTGCACCATTGCAAGAGAATATTGCAAGTCGACCATATTTGATTGCATGTAAGATGCTGGAGGTTGTTAATGGACAAACAATAACACAATTCGTGATACAGTGCTTAGAAAATTTTTGGCAAAACTCTTTTGAGTCAAAAGTTCATAATGTTTTAATACTCTGTACTGACAGTGTAGCGTACATGCTATCTGCAGGTCGTAATTTAAAAAAATATTTACCGTAGTTAAAACATGTTACTTGTTTGGCACATGCCCTTCATCGCGTATCTGAACAAATACGGCCAGGGTACAAAGACGTAGATATTTTAATAGCAAATATTAAAAAAGTTTTTTTAAAAGCTCCAAGCAGAGTCAGAGTTCTTAAAGAAAAATACCCCGACATTCCGTTGCCGCCACAACCAGTCATCACTAGATGGGGTACTTGGTTGGAGGCAGCGTCTTACTATGCAAATCATTTCCTTGCGATAAAAGATGTTTTATCTTATTTACCCAGTAGTGGTGCAGTGGCTATTCAAAATGCGAAAAATATATTAGAAAAAGCCAATATACAAAATGATTTGAAATACATAGAAGAAAACTTTTCAGTAATACAATTTGCTTTGAAAGAATTACAAAAACAAAATTTAACAATAATCGAATCACTTTTAACATTTGACCAAGTCCGAGCTGCTATAAACGAAAGTACGTCTGAAAATACTAAAGAAAAAATGGAAAAAGTTATGGATAGAAATCCAGATTTAGAAATAATTAGAGAATATAGTGAAAAAATTGAAAGAAATGAAACAGGTGACCAAAGTTTATTGAAATATTATAAATATGTTCCACTGACGTCTGTATGTATCGAACGATCGTTTTCTATTTATAAATGGATAATAGACGTCAAAAGAAATAGATTGAAAATAGAAAATATGGAAAAACTTGTGGTAATTTATTTCAATATCGTAGACTGTAACCAATTTTCCCATGAAGAAATCGTAGGTGATGGTGGCTATGAAGGGTAATTCTTTTCGTCACACAGTATTTTTAAGAGCGAACTTTGCCTCTGTTTTAATTAATTTAACAGTTTGAGCGATGATTCCGAGCCTAGAATTGGTCGTGCTTCGGAATCATCGTTTAGTCATCATCAAGTTCGCCCAGGAAAATAATGCGGATCTCTGTAAAAAGAATTACCCCGAAACTGACATGTAAGAATAATTCAATAATATCATACAATATTATAAATTAAATGGCATTACTACTGGTTCTTACTACAATTTGTTGTCGCGGTTGTTGCTGGCGTAGTTGACGTGACAAGAACCTTAATTTTGTCTTAAAAGTGTGTTAATCAATGCTAAATATAGAGGCGAAGAACAGTGTGAATGTGAATAGAGGATGATTGTTTCGATTTTTTTAAAATTGGCTTCAATTAGATCACATGAAGGTAAAGTAAAATAAGTATGGAAAATTTTTTCTTCGGCTGAAGAAACGAGTTAAAATTTCCCGAAATCAAAACAAATACCCTATATACATAGTTGCACAAATAACCTGTGCGTATACTGAAGATTGTATTAATTATTCTAGATAAGCGAGGTTTGCAAAGTAGTTACTATTTACAAGTTAACTTGTATAATTATTTGTAATTTTGTTATATTTTAATTACATTTTTATTTGAAAAATAAAAATTATGTACTTAATGTAAATGAATTTTATTTATATTCGGTCTTTGATTTTATTTAAATAAAATAATAAAAGTGTGTATCCACACAAATATAACGTTCACATTCAAATAAATAAATCAAAATTGCATAAATAATAAAAAAAACACGGAATTCCCGAATTTTTTTATTTATAAAAGTCATATCCATATTATGACCGCATGGCGCAAGTACCAAAAATAGCTCTACCTATTCCGATCTATGGTGATCAGTGATCACTGATCAGCAAAAGCAATAAAATTAAAAAAAAAAACGATGGAAATATAAAGTCTTCAGCAGAATCATGACATAGAATTGTTAAATAGAGAAACAGCAGTAGAAAATTGCAATAATAAAAATAATAATTCAATTTGTATTCAAAAACTTGAAACAACTATTTTTTTTCTATTCATATCACATTCTCCGAGTATCAAATTTTCTTCGTAAACAATTTTAAAGCCAAAAATTATTATCCTTGCTAAAGATATTATAGAATTCAGCAAACACTTTCTTAATATTAACATTCAAATTTGAAGTTTTTTCTCGATTTCAATACAAAATAACGGAATTTGACAATTACACGCGCTAATCTCTTGTAATGAAGAAAATCAACAGAATGATGTGAGCATGTTGCTATATTGGCTAAAGCATTTTATCGAATTATACCCAACAACACCTATGAAAACTCGCGTTGCAACCTATGAACCTATGAAACTTGCATCTCGGGACTTGTGACTTTTACAATAAACTTATTTTTTTTGCTTAAAATTAAATATTAAAGAATGGTGTGCAAATACCTACTTTCTTAATATTCAGGAAATACTTTCCTAATATTCACATTCATATTTAAAGAACCTACTGTAATATTACAAACTTTGTATCGTGTGTTTGAATTTTGAATATCAACTGCCTATCACACGTGTGTCAAATGTTATTAAGGTATATTTTTTTAAAACGATTAATTATACCACATCGCATCGCCTAAACAAAGCAATAGCATAGTTCCAAAACATGCCAAAATTGCTTATCTATGTGAAGTGCACTTCTTTTTTATAAATGCTTTTTAAATCCATCTATACACTCTCAAATAGATGTTTAAACCTATTTTAACTGGAATTAGATTGCTAATTCCAGTTAAAATAGAGGTTTAAACATTGACTTGAGAGTGTATGGATGGATTTAAAAAGCATTTATGAAAAAAATATGCACTTAATGTGCACCCATTGACAATTCCATGGCTGATTTTCATACGTTTAGCCGATATTTTTCTGTAGTACCTACATCCTATATAGAAAGGTTAGGTGCTTGCAAGTCATGTCGCGTCTCTTCTTTTATTACAAAGATGAAAAATTTGATATGTTACATTTTTTAGCATAAACACTCGAAGATTAAGCAATCTGTGGCGTTATTATGAAAGTGACCCTTAAATGAATTCACAACGAACTTCAGCCTAAAAGTTTAGTCTTTTCGTTTTCACTCTAATATTACATATTTTCTCGTAAAAAATAATAAAGATAAAAACATAAGAGAAAAAAAAAAAAAGTGCACCCTAGCTTCCTTCCAAAGCGTGCCATGATCGCTCTTTGACAGTTTAAGCATTCTTGTATTTCAAAAGAGAGATGCACCATTATTTAAATCAATAAAACGGATTTGTACACGTTTTGGATCGCAGCATTAGATTGTCGAAGAACCAAAACATGATAGAAAATGCGGTGCAAAGATTGCTTCCCTTCCCTTGCGTTGCGTCCTGTCATTGTCAAATATTACAGTGACTGTCACAAAATGTCAAATTTGTTAAAAAAAAGTCATTTTGCCAGGCTACGAAAGGAGTTTTCATACTCCAGATTCATTACTCTCGTACAGTTTACTTGTTAATTATTTATATACCTATAAGTGTTAAAAAATAGTTACAGTATATATCTGTAGTGAAATAGCATGCTATGACATAGCGTAGAAAGTGTAGCGTATTGTACAATGGCGCAGCGTTTCCCGGCGGGCGGTCCGAGCCCCGCTCCTCCACCGGGGCCCATGCAGCAGCAGCAACGGTATCCTGGGTCTGCGCAGCCACAAAGCTCCCCCATGCCGCCTAGACCTTACCCTGGACCCAATTTTCCTGTATGTACTTAATAATTGCTTTGCGAACTGATACTTCTGATATGTACACAATGCACACGTACCTCACTCCGCATTATATCAACAAAATAATGTACGTAATTTTAATCCTCTCCTTTTAATCAGAAGGGACTTCAGGCTTTGTTATGATAAGTAACATAACATATACATATATCATGTATGTAAATAACGGGACATTGAGGAAACAGAACTAGAAATTTTTGATTGTATCTAACTCTCTATTTTTATTTATGTAGGGGCACTAACTGAAATAACTTTTGTCAAGGATTTTTTTTTATAATAATCTTATTTGCTGGAATGTGTATACAAATATAGGTGACATTATTTACAAGTAGATGCTACACATTCCACTGTCAAAACAACATGCAAACATTATAATATAAACATTGTCTCTTCACAGTCAGAACTTCTGAATCATACAATATATCAATTATTAAATCATTATTGCGTAAAATTATACATCAATTTTTATTACATCATCAATTATTAAAATAGCCTAATTTTCTGTGGAATCTCTACAATGCGAAGCTGAAAGTTGTGGAAGAAGTGCTAGTTGAAGTTTTTCTGTTATGCTACTACATAGGGTTCTTCAAGAGTAATGAATAGGATTCTGTATGGTCAACAGCACATCCGTATGCCTCCTGAAGTTGTAGGTGTCCAGAGGCAGCAGTGATGGCTTACTATCAAGTGAACTGCCCTATCACCTGCCTATTCTTTTTAAAAAATATTAATATCTTCTCCCAGTAAGTCAATGGCTTGAGTTACATATTCATGAATCTATAAATCCATGTTCATGTTTGGTTATTATTATTATGATATATTAGGCAAGCAGCCTGATGTGCCTAAATCTCATGCGGATGCATGTATAGATCTTGCTCTGTCCACCATTTAAATAGTCTCAATTTGAAAATCCCTACTGATGAGGAATCCACCACTTCTCATGGCAATCTATTCCACATGTTACAACTCTAGCTGCTCACCTATTATATCATAATAATAATATATTCTGTCCTGAGACTAAAGATAGACTAATGTTCTAGAAAATCATGTTGCACATAAATTGTGCAGATGTGTTTATTGTATAACATACTTAATTGTTGTATCTTACAGCAACGCAACTTTACCCCACCACCAGTGGCTGGTGCGGGCGCGCGCCCACCGCCAGGCGTGGCGTACGGCACCGCGGCGGGCGGCGCGGGAGTTCTGCGCCCACAACCTGGCGCGCCACCACCTCCAGTGACCAAGCGGCCTGCCGACAACCGCAGCCCTATGCCACCACAGCTTAAACCGGCAATGTACAATCCGTATGCACAATCTTTTTCTTTAAATCAAATACAAATCCCATGGATAGAACTGTCAATGCAACAAACACCAGTCAATATTACTTTATAGTTGCATAAAGTTGATAATAATAATTTGATACTTCATATTAGCACTACACATGTTATTGGATTATATAGTAGTTTCTTAACTGGCTTGTTAATTGTCAAATATTATACTCATACTAATTGGTGCATGCTGCAATCCCACAGCCACTGGGTGCACTTGACTAGCCAAGTTACCCCTCCCACATTATCCTATTCCCCCAGTGTATGTATGTGTATTGCAGTGAGATGTTATAAGCTGACATTGAAATGAATATATTTTGTTTATTTAAACTTTTAATACACAATGATATGTGCAAAGGGCACACTTTTGCCTGGTATTCTCTACCAGTCAACCACCAGATTATGTATACAATTATGTATAGGTATAATAGTATTGTAACTGAGCATTGTTTGTACATAAAATATTTTTTGAAAAAGTTATTGCCGTGTATGAAATACAGAGAGCCCAAAATAACCATTTTGTCTGTCTGTCTCAACGTGCATCATGCAAAACCACTGGCCAGAATTTAATTAAACTTGGCATAGTTATAGCTTGTGTTAGGGTACATTTTATCCCAATCCATTATAGATTTCCTGTGGGAATAACTCTAAAGTTCATGCAAACAAAGTTGTTTGCACTGCTAGTACAGAATATTTTGTGTGATATTGACAGAGACGCGTACGGTCAAGGCGCGGGTACGGGCGCAGGCGGGAAGCGCAAGAAGCGCCTTGCAGATAAAATCCTGCCTCAAAAAGTGCGGGACTTAGTGCCTGAGTCACAGGCATACATGGATTTATTGGCGTTTGAACGCAAACTGGACGCGACGATCATGCGCAAGCGGCTCGACATACAAGAGTCGCTCAAACGACCCATGAAGCAGAAGCGCAAGTTGCGGATATTCATCTCAAACACTTTCTATCCAGGTCAGTCTGTCAAGTTATACTCCTATAGCCATTACTAGACATAGCAAAATATATAGCAACAAATGCATAGGATTCTTTGCATTTGTATATGCAATTTGTATATTTGTATATGCATATTTCTATGATCTTTCATTTATAAGGCATAATACAACATAAAAACTTATTTTCGAAAAAGATCCGAAACAACTTAAACGCCGTTTTTGTTAAACATCCGGGTATTGACATAATTAAATAATTAAATGCGTACATTAATGCCACAGATCAAAGCGTGCATGACTTTATTTCTGCAGACATGGCACCAAATCTCAAATTTAGCCCTGTCACGTCGGTCGTCGTGGAGCGGTCATTTTCGGTTTACAAATTAATTCTATCTGACAAACATTTGCAAGTTAGAAATTGATAATTTAAAGAAGTGTATTGTCATAAAACCTATAATTGATTCTTGTAAATTTGTGCAATAAAAAAATCCACGCTGCCTACCTTGGAAGTGGGCTGCTTGTAAACTACACACGGGGATACACGCATCACATGGACTGTCTGCTCTGGACTGTCTGCTCGTATGAGACCTCCTTTCTACGAACTGTCTATAATATAATGTCTATAAAATTGTAATTTAAAATATAAATGATATTATTTCTTTTAACACATATTTTATTTTTTTAATTTTATGTTCTTATTACATTTTACAATTATACAACCCACTAATATCAGTGTGTCACCGGGGCTCCAGCTGAAAATCAGCAATGAGTGTTGTATCGGGCACTCAGGCATTATGCTGAGCTGGAGATCCTTTCGACGGCGCGCTGTGACGCACAGAACGACAATTATTGTATTTTGTTAAATTATCTTTGTGATTTATTTATTTCCTGTCATTCTTTCTGTCTGTCATCATTTTCTCTTCCTTTGTGTGCTTGTCCAATAAATGTTTCTTTCTTTCTTCATATTGCAGGTCAGGGTGACAACGCGGTGGCATCGTGGGAGCTGCGCGTGGAGGGGCGGCTCCTCGATGACAGCAAAAATGACCCCAATAAGGTTTCACATTTTTATTTATTTATTTATTTAATCGCAAACAGATCCACAGCAAGTGTTAGTATAATAAATTGCTACAAAGTAAAAGACGTTAACTTAAGAAAAAGCTAACGAAATGCCTAATAGTAGGAGGAGTCATATTTATTTATCCATTATCATCCTTAAGATACTGTTGGAGCTGCGAACGTGCCCCAGGCGCTGCAATATGGTAATATAAATGCAATATGGCAACCTCACCAGATCAAACATAAATAGGGGCGCGGGTTTTACACCGAGGGTGACCATTGACGACCACTAGGACAGCTAAAGGAGCCTTAATTGCGCTTAGTTTTGAGGTCATGCGCCGTATGTAGAAGGTTCCTAATGCTGTGTATGCTCTAAAAACATTGGAGAATATTTTTTTTATTAACACTAAAATCGATTCACTAATATATGACTTACATATCGATTTTTGTCTTAATCGATAAGAATTGGAATATCTATGATTCCAATAGGTCCCTAATTAAGACGATAAAGATTTTTTATCTCTACGTACATCGCAAAAAGAGTCACACATAAGAATGCATGAAATAACACGTAGCACAAACATCTCATTAAATTCATTTTTCCAAGCTGATCTATTTGGTATTCTTATTTTTATAATTCTGATTAAGTTTCGTTTTTGTAATCTTGTCGATTTTTAATTCTGTCTGAATATAATTACTTTTTCACTTCATTTTTATATTTAAACAGTGGTTTTAATTTTTGTACTTATTTTTAATTGGTAGTTTTATTTCATGTCATAAATTAAAAAGAAAGTGCTCGTATATTTTTGCTTTCATTTTCACAACATTCAACATTTAATATCGCACTAGTGCAAGTTTCAATATTAAATGTTGCACATGATAATGCCATTTTCCATACCCTTTTTTATCTTTTTTAATCATTAATAACAAGTGAATAAAACGATATCTAGTTAAATATTTAATATCGAGTACTGTACAAATTTATTAGTTAAGTAGGTAAGGAAAGAAATAATTTTTTTGGGAAAGGGGTCTGCGACCGAAGAATGTTTATGAATCCCTGGTCCAGTAGGTAAGTCTTATGTGTATAACTGACATATTAATGAGAGTTCGATTGCAATAAGACTATTTATTTTATTAATTTACAAATAAAAGAAGTAAAGAAAATACGAACAAATAAAATAATATAATGCGGATCGCGATAATAAATGGCTTTCGACAGACCATAAACATACACCAGTCGGGAATAATGAAACATACGTAAATGTACAATTAGATATGTATGGGATTACCTGAGTGTGCACACTCAATAAAACGCGTTTCCGTGTTGTTGTTTGCGCGAGTGTTAGACTATTCATATTAAGTGTTACGCACTTGCGGCTAACCAGTTTGCGTCCAGCTGCAAAAGCGAGCAAAAGGCGGTGAGCCGCATGCCTTTTGTTGCAGAACGTGCCATTCACAAAGTGTCACGCTTAAAAAACATATCTTTCACAAAACGCCCCATTCGAAAAATGTGCCGTTCGCAAAAGATGTGGTGTTTTATGGTAACAATTTTCATTTTCCTCTTTCATATATACATAAATATATAATATAAATGTATGATAATTTATAAATAAATACTGTACAAGACATCATATATAATTTTCTATACATAAATCTGTACATGAACCAGAAAAATGGAAATTGTTACGAAGCTAAAGCACATCTTTTGTGGACGGGACCTTTTTTAAGCTTGAAATTTTGCGACTGGGACATTCTGCGACATAAGGGCCGCATGTAGTACGTATTTTATGTACGCGGTGTCATACAAATTTGTGCATGCGGCTAGCCGCGCGGCTGCCGCGAAGGCGGTTAGCCGCAAGAGTGTACGAAGCCTTAGATGACGTATTGAGAAGGAACCGGCGCAGGTGAAGCGCAAGTTCTCGTCGTTCTTCAAGTCGCTGGTGATCGAGCTCGACAAGGAGCTGTACGGACCCGACAACCACCTGGTCGAGTGGCACCGCACGCTCACCACGCAGGAGACCGACGGCTTCCAGGTAAACCACACAAGCCCCTCCCCTTGCAATCATACATACAGTCAATACACAATCCCCTAGTATTTTTTCAATCTCCGACACGCGATATCTAATACATCTGTGATGTTTGTTGAATGTATATTTCTATACCCTTACGGGTTATTATATAAAAAGACGGTATCAGAAACAATATTATAAAGTTTTTAACCGTTTTTTGTTGGTTTTTACGTAAAAAGTAAATTAAAAACTAGTGAATCTATTTCCAAAATTCTTTCACTTTTACGAAGCTAAATAGATGATCATAAATCTATATTTTATATTTATAAATCAGTAATAGCAGTTATTCGAAAAACAACAGTGGCTTATTATGCCTAGTTATTAGGACTAGTTGCTAATTCAATTTATTATTATTATTGTGTACTACGCGAGCAGCATTACTGCTTGTATGCCCATATTTTTTGTTGGCTGCTATTATACGTTTCGCCACATTTCTTCTCTTGGAAACCTTCTGTCAAGTCTGTTTTATAAGTGAAAAATCGTTTAATGAAGTCATATACACCAGGTGAAACGCCCCGGCTACAAGAACGTGCGCTGCACGATCCTACTGCTGCTGGACTACCAGCCACTTCAATTCAAACTAGACGGTCGCTTGGCTCGGCTACTGGGTGTCCACACTCAAACTCGGCCCGTAATCGTAAACGCACTCTGGCAGTACGTGAAGACGCACCGTCTTCAAGACCCGCATGAGCGCGAGTACGTCGTATGCGACAAGTACCTCGAGCAGATCTTTGGTGTAGCGCGAATGAAGCTAGCCGAAGTGCCGGGACGGCTTGCTACTCTACTGCATCAGCCCGACCCCATCGTCATCAACCACGTCATCGGTGTAGAGGCCGGACATGACACTAAGCAGACTGCGTGCTACGATATCGATGTTGAGGTAACGCATAAACAGACAACATGCTACGACATACACATGGACACCACACGCAATACCCACAGAGACCCTATGCTACGACATCGACGTAGAAGTGACGTATATACTATATACACACAGACCGCATGCTACGACATCGACGTAGAAGTGACGTATATACATACAGACCGAATGCTACGACATCGACGCTGAGGTGACGTATATACACACAGACCGTATGTTACGACATCGATATTGAGGTGACGTATATACACACAGACCGCATGCTACGATATCGACGTATAGGTTACGTCAGACCGCATGCTACGACTTCGACGTCGTAGTAACATACCCATACATACGCACACACACACACACAAACACACGCATCGGACGGATTTTAATGAAGCTTGGCATAGTTTTAGCTTATGTGCCGGGTAAACATTTAGGCAATTTTTTAGCCAGATCCTTTCCCGGAGAGTTCCCGGAGGAATCACACAAAATCCATCTATATACTTTGGTCGATTGTAAAGTGTATCGTGTTGGTGCAGGTGGACGACACTCTGAAGACGCAGATGAATAACTTCCTGCTGAGCACTGCCAATCAACAGGAGATCCTCGGGCTCGACGCCAAGATACACGAGACGGTGAGTACAACACTACTGACGCACACTTTATACTGACACCTCTTCATGTTAGTTGTTTTCATAAATCACACACACACTTTATAATGTCACCACCTCACGTATACCCTTTTTACGTCTAGGAGCATAACGTCCAAATTAGTTTGACAATTGTTTGACAAGGCATTGTGACATATGGACATTATAACCCATTAGACTTTTAAGATTTGACGTCACGCTCCTAGACGCCTTTTTTATTAATTACACACACGCAATGCCTCATATACACTTTTTACACAGTACACATTTTACACACTATTATTTTATTTGGGAAAACAAGCTTCCCCGACGTTACTATGACAGAGTCTCTCACCATCCCAACACCCTAGTAGTTGACAGCCCAACCTATATCCCGGATAGGAATGATCCTCTCCGTTGCCGTCGTCGTCCTCGGCACGCCTTAGACGACCCCGACGATCCAATTACTGCTGCCAATGCGGTTCTTCCACTACACTCTCAGACTTCACATATACATTCTCACAGTCCCCGCCGGTGGAGACGAGGACGTCACCCTGGCTACACCGTGAACACACACCGGCCTTCAGCCAACACTTTTACCAGGAATCGGCACGTGCCTGGGCGCTTCTCACCGACTCGCGATCCCGCGGTATCCTCCCAATGCAACGCCCTAAGCTGAGGTCCGTTCCTTCCGCCGGTCTTCCGGCGGGGGAACCCTTAGGCTCATTGCTCTTTGCTACACTCATTGGGGTACACTCTTTGCTCCTGACTGAGCGCCTTCTGCGCTCGCTCTAAACCATACACGTCCGCTGACTCTTGAAAGGCCATCAGGGCCACAAGAATTTAGCCATTCCGAAAAAAAATGGGATAAATGGTAATTGATAAGATAACATCATATTTTAATATAACATAGGTACAGCTTAATTATAAAGCCAATTACGTTATCGACAATTTACTATGAGCAGGAATATGAAATGTACATAACTTAAATAATTTATAAAAAATAAATCAATTACAACATTAACATCACTTCATTCTTCACAAGAAAATAAATTTAAAAACTAATGCCCGCTGCCCAAGTTTCAAATAAACTAGGTTCTATAGAAGGAGGCCTTTTACATATTATGGCGTAGTCACGTTTACAAACTTGCGGTAATCAAGTTATGGTTTTTAAAGTTTTTTTTTTAAACCATTTTGGGGTGTACGACTACGTACTTTTCTTTAAATCCCGATAACTCCAGCCCACCCCCGCTTTGTAACTTAAGAGAGGGAATGGTACATTTATATCTATATAAATTATATATTTTTATATTGTGCACATACAAACCTTTAATTGAACACTAAATACTATATATTTGTTTCATATCCGCCATATTGGATTTAAAGCGACTTCATATAGACCTCATTTATCAAAATGTGATGAGTAGTTTAGGAGCTACTAGGGAACAGATGAACATTCATATACGAGTATACCAACCTAGACTGCTAAAACATAACTCTCCTTGGGCTTTGCTATAGTCGGGTAAAAAGAGTATTTATTATAAGTGTGAGTAAGGCGACGCAGTGGAATTATAGTGGCAAATACCATTATGTTTGCGTGCGCACCGCTCGTGTTTCATCTCATGTTATGCTTTTTATTCGGTGGAATAAATGAAACTTAAACTTAACCTTTACTACTCGAACTACAAGGGTTGTAAGACCATCAAACATTAAACATTTGGACTATAACGCTCACATTTGGACTATGGCACTTGAGCGTCGAGCGCTCAACACTCGTTTTAACAACACTAATTGTTCAGGTGGACACAATCAACCAGCTGAAGACGAACCGCGAGTTCTTTCTGAGCTTCAGCAAGGACCCGCAACACTTCACGCAGAAATGGCTCGTCAGCCAGTCCAGGGACCTCAAGGTATAAATACATACACACATACATGCTACAATTTATGATAATACACATATATGATTTTTTTTGTCTGAAAAAAAACTAAATAAAAGGTACATGCTAACAACTGTCAAGAATGACAACCTTTGACATACCTCTGAATACAGTGTCAACTTTTCTATTTTTATTTTAGAAGATGGATGGATAGAAAATGGCAGACGAACAGACAGTCCACCTGATGGTAAGTGGATGCTGTCGCCCATAGACACCCGCTGTACGCCAACATTAGTCCAGAATGACAAACGCCCCCGGATGCGCTGCCAACCTTTGTTGATGTAGGAATGAATTTGGAGAAAGGGTTGGGAAAATAGGGAGAGGTATTGATGTACAATGACCTCTTCGCAGAAAGTATTTTACGCAAAATAGTTAAGATAGAATTAGATGGAAATGGTTACTGATATATCACACTCACTCATAGTTGTAGCCACGGTGGACAGAATGGAGCCGCTGCCGAATTAGTTAAGAATAAGTAATGGACTTTCTGCATAATACAAACTCTATCTAAAATTATAGAAAAATTGTTTTCTTTGGAAAATTGCTGGAAGGGGGGTCCTCGATAAAATCCTGACTATGCCCTTGCTTCTAGTGTTCTGTGAGTGTGGTGTCACATACTAATCGAGTGTGTTCAGTGGTTGTGGTGTCACCGGTACTTGGTCATGTCGGCTGAAGATCAGCAGGAATTAATTGTAGTTAATTTGAAAATAAATTTCTCCTAATTTGCGAATCCAAATGAGCACCGAGTCCTATTATACTATCGTCATCTAATGGGGTTGGAGTTTCTGCTGGAATTTTCTTTAAGCCAATGTATGTACCATTTGAATTCTTCAAATGATTAGAAATATATGTCGTGTGCTACAGACGATGAACGGCAGCGGGAGCGGAGGCGGCAGCGCAGAAGAAGAGCGTCGCGCGGAAGCGTTCGGCGGGGGGTGGGCGGGCGAGGCGGTGGCGCGCTACCTACACGCGCGCCTCGCTGCTCGCCGCCGTGACCTCGACCACGCGCTGCTGCACCAGCCCAGGATATAGACCACGACTGCTGATGTTTTGATTAACTAAATAGACGATATACACTGATAGTGTTTTAGTTAAATAAATCAATTTTGTATACAAGCGTTTGTTTTATTACCTGCCCGTCCCCGACTCAATTGCATTGTTTGTATTGTATATTTCAATTAAATAAATCACTTTGTATGCAAATTGCTTTTATTACCTGTGTTTTATGGAGCTATATATGTGAATTTTATTTCGTCGGAGCGTGAGGACGCGACCTCTGCTGCCGCGACCTCTACCACGCGCTGCACCAACAACCCAGGATATAGATCAATACTACTGATGTTTTGATCAAATGAAGGCCATACGCTGATATACAAAAATATTTATTTTAATTACAACAATTAAAATAAATTTTATATGCACTGTTTGGGTCTTTTATTACCTGCCTCCCCGTGACTCCAAAATATCTATCTCTTGCACCTTCATCTATACAATGTTTTTTGAAAATAATCATTTCAGTGCACTAGGGTACAATACAGACACAGGGCTCAAAATAACCATATTTGGAATTTTTGTTTGTCTGAACCAATGACTTCTATTTATTCTACTGGAAGTCATTGGTCTAAACGAGCATCACGCAAAAACCACGGGACGGATTTTAATGAAACTTGACAGTTTTCGATTATCTGCTGGTTTAACATTTAGGGTACTTTTTATCCATATCCTTTATAGAGCTCCAACGGGAATCTCGAATCTGAGTACCAATACTTACAATTATTTTAGATATAAAATAAATACCTATATCATTTTGTATACATTTGTACAAGTCTTCTTCGCAGTGTGATCATTTTTAGCATATTTTGGCCTGTTTGGAATATTTTGTAGCATAATTTTAACATATTAATTGAATCTTCCGGGCTACTTGGCCGAGGTCTTCTGGAATCTCTTCTCTTTCTTCCAAACGTTTCGTCAACAACTGCGGTTGACATCTTCAGTGGCGACTGCGTTCACTTTCGGAGAGATGTTATCTCTTCGGCTTATCGAGCGCAACTGACTCGACGTTTTTTTTTTTTTTTTTTTTTATGTTAGGAGAGAATCAAGGAAAACCCTGCATGGTCACCTGGTACCATCTAATCTAGCTAGGCTAGTCTAGGTGGTACCAGGTAGTGCCGGACTCCTACCGGCTAAAAAACCTGATTGCCTCAACATCGTGTGTGTCTAAGTTCTTGTGGCCCTGGTGGCCTTTCAAGAGTCACAAAAGTCACGCTGACTCGACGACTGTGGCGCACCGGTATTTATAGTGGGCGAGGGTAGTTGTGATTGTGTGTGTACCGACGCATCGATATTTATAGTGGGCGAGGGTAGTTGTGATTGTGTGTCTACCGAGTCTGTTTTTGTCCCCCCTTCTCGTATCTCTTCCCCGTGAGTTTGATGTCTTCGGAGTGCTGGATACCAGATATTACGGAGTCTTAGATTCTCTTCTTTTTTGTTAAAATTGTTGGGATGCTTGTAGATTTCAATAGCTTCCCTATTGAGACGGGAATAATTGTTTGAAATTGGCGCGAGCGTCTTTGCATACCCGCATACATTGATTATTTCGAAGCAACATTTTTTTTTGTCCCCGCCATATTGAAGGCGGTTTGATATTTTGAGTAGTAACACGCGCTCGGCGGCGAGCAGAGTTAAATTGAGATAAATTCACACCGCGGCCTCGGACAGTTGTTATTTGTTATTCGCGCCTAGTAATAGGTCTTGTTCGCTGATACCCTGTGCCACGCGAGTGTTTTGGGAGATAAGTTCACATCGCGGCCTCGGGCAGTTAATTTTGGGATTCGCGCCTATTAACTGGACTTGCACGCGGATATCCTGGAGCCACGCGAGAGTGTTGGTTGGACTTGGTGATTGTGATTGTGCTTGTGGTATTTGGAGTGATATCTCGAGGTGATTTTGCTGCCGTGTGTGAGTTGCGGAGCTATAGCGGCCACCGGCTCACCACGGAACGAGACTTGGATTACTACACAAGTATCTATTGTGAATGTATGTATTTATTCAATCACACTAAGATAGGTCACGTCTAGTAGGGACTAGCGTAGGTACACTTTCCAGATTTGTGTGTGGGCAAAACCACCTGGGGTAAGTGAGACCTTTAAATTGTGTAAATTGTTCATTATTGTGCTTACCCACCATCGCGGTGAGTAAGTGGTGAGTATTGAGTAAGTTTACTACATTTGGGCCCGAGTGCACATTCCTCGGGCTGCTTTCGCGTAACGCGAGGCAGGTGCGCGCCTAGTGTGCGCATCGTAAACAATAATAATGATTCCCGGTTGACAAGATCTTTGTGTCCCTGAAGCAGATTTCGTGGTCCCCACCCGACAAGGCATATTTAGCTACGGCCGACTTCTCAGTCTCTCCTCTTCAACAATTGCCTTTATGTTCTTTAATGCGGGTATTGACACTCCGTTTTGTAGTGCCAATATACACTGACCTACAGGAGCATCGTATTTTATATACTTCGGTCGAGGACAACGGATCTCTGGGGTCTTTGACTGATCCGATGATATTTCTGAGTTGGCTCGTAGGCTTGAAAATTGTCTTCACGTTTTTCTTTTGTAAGATCTTGCTGATGCGATCTGTTACGCCTTTTAAGTAAGGTACGCCCTGCTTCTCTCTGGGTTGGTGTCGATATTGTCAGCTTTTTTGGCTCCTCTTTTTAGTTTTTGCACCCTCTTGATTTCGGAGACTGTGTATCTGTTGCTTTGAAGGGCTTGGTTTAAATGTATCACTTCCGATTGTAGATGTATCGGTTCGCAGATTCGTTTCGCTCGGCCCATCAATGTCTTCATCATTGCTCTCTTTTGTTTAGGATGATGATTGGAATCTTTATGTAGATATCTGTCAGTGTGGGTGGGCTTGCGGTAAACTTGATGTCCCAGATTGCCATCTCAATTTCTGCTTACCAGTACATCCAAAACGGAAGCTTCCCATTGCTTTCTTTTTCCATGGTGAATTGGATTCTTGGATGGATGTTGTTAAGGCGTTTCAGAAAGAGTTCGAACTCTTCCTCCCCATGACTCCAGATCACAAAGGTGTCATCCACATATCGGAACCAGCACGATGGTTTTTGTAGTGCTGTTTCCAGTGCAGTCTCTTCGAATGACTCCATGTAGTAGTTGGCTACCACAGGACTCAATGGACTGCCCATCGCTACACCGTCAACCTGCTCGTAGAAATTATTGTTCACCTGGAAGTAAGTGGTGGTTAATACGTGTTCATAAAGAGACTATATCCTTGGGGAAGTCCTGCCGTAATCTTTCTATTGTCTCCTTCACTGGGACCATTGTGAACAGAGACACCACGTCGAAGTTGATTAATATATCCTCGGGTCTTACTGTAATGCTTTTCAGCTTCTCGGCGAAATGAGCTGAATCCTTTATGTATGAAGTCGTGTTGCCGATGTGTGGCTGAAGTTTGTGGGATAAATATTTGGCTAGGTCGTATGTTGGGGCACCGATTGCACTGACAATAGGTCGTAAAGGTATTCCGGTCTTATGAATCTTCGGCAAACCGTAAAGTCTGAGTGGCAAAGCTTCGCCCATAGCACAGCGTTGTTTGTCTTCGTCAGGCATCGAGGACAGTTTTATCAACTGATTTGTTTTACGTACTACCCTCGCTGTCGGATCCCGTGTAAGTTTCTTGTATGTGGACGGGTCCAGTAAGTTGGCTATCTTCTCTATGTAATCCTTCGTGTTAAGGACGATGGTCGCGTTCCCTTTGTCTGCAGGCAGTATGACGATGTCTTTATTGGCGTTTAAACTCTTTAAGGCCACTCGCTCTTTGGAGGTAATGTTGCTTTTTGGAGGTTTCGCTTTCTGTAAAATTCTAGATGCTTCTCGACGTATTTCTTCAGCGTCTCCTGATGGTATAACCCGAATTGCTACCTCGATATTTGCAACAATATCTTCTCGTGGCACATGGGCCGGAGTGACTGCAAAATTTCCTCCTTTTGCAAGTATCGATGTCTCTTCCTCCGTAAGTGGGTGATTTGAGAAATTCACCACAGTTTTTGCGTTATCCAATGCTGGTCTTGTGTGATTGCCTGTAGTGTATCTTTCATACTTTTTCTTTTGTTGCTCGGTTGTTGAGCCAAAAAAGCTGACAATATCGACACCAACCCAGAGAGAAGTAGGGCGTTCTTACCTTACTTAAAAGGCGTAACAGATCGCATCAGCAAGATCTTACAAAAGAAAAACGTGAAGACAATTTTCAAGCCTACGAGCCAACTCAGAAATATCATCAGATCAGTCAAAGATCCCAGAGATCCGTTGTCCTCGACTGGAGTATATAAAATACCATGCTCCTGTGGGTCAGTGTATATTGGCACTATAAAACGGAGTGTCAAGACCCGCATTAAAGAACATAAAGGCAATTGTCGAAGAGGAGAGACAGAAGTCGGCCGTAGCTAAACATGCCTTGTCGGATGGGGACCACGAAATCTGCTTCAGGGACACAAAGATCTTGTCAACAGGGAATCATTATTATTCCCGTTTCAATAGCGAAGCTATTGAAATTTACAAGCATCTCAACAATTTCAACAAAAAAGAAGAGAATCTAAGACTCCGTAATATCTGGTATCCAGCACTCCGAAGACATCAAGCTCACGGGGAAGAGAGACGAGAGGGGGGGGACAAAAACAGACTCGGTACACACACGATCACAACTACCCTTTCCCACTATAAATATCGATGCGTCGGTACACACACAATCACAACTACCCTCGCCCACTATAAATACCGGTGCGCCACAGTCGTCGAGTCCGTCCCGACGACCCGATCACCGCTGCCAATGCGGTTCTCACTCTGCACCCAAACACAGCACACAGACACCGTCCCCGCCGGCCGAGGCGCGGACGTCCCCCTCGTTACACCGTTAACACACACCGGCCCTCAGCCAACAGTGTGGTGCCGGTCACCGCGGTGACTCTTGAAAGGCCACCAGGGCCACAAGAATTTAGACCTACACGATGTTAAGACAACTCAAGGTTTTTTAGCCGGTAGGAGTCCGGCACTACCTGGGTCCCCTTCCCAGGTGTCCATGCAGGGTTGTCCTTGGTTGTCTTTCCTAACAAAAAAAAAAAAAAAAGAAAAGTCGAGTCAGTTGCGCTCGAGAAGCCGAAGAGATAATATCTCTCCGAAGGTAAACGCAGTCGCCACTGAAGATGTCAACCGCAGTTGTTGACGAAACGTTTGGAAGAAAGAGAAGAGATTCCAGAAGACCTCGGCCAAATAGCTCGGAAGATTCAATTAATACGGACACCGGCCTAGAAAGCTTACACTCCACTATAATTTTAACATATTTTAGCATAATTAGCACAATTTTCCTACATAAGTTGGTAATTCATTATTATGTGTCGTTATTATAGTAAATCCTTATGACTTATGATGACAACACTGATTGGGTGAATTACCGCCACTTCTGTAAATTAATAACGAGCGCGGCACAGTGTTTATTATATTGCGCTTTATCGTGCGGGGGCTCCCATCTAGGATTCCTGTTGAATTGGTTCGTTCGTAATTCTTTGCTTGCTAACATTGCTAACATTCTCTATTTACCATATAATTCATCAAGATTCATCAAGCTGATTCTGATGACTTTATGTAACAAGAACCTTCTAACATTAATGGTCTTCCGTTAGGGGACGCTACTGAAATTCCTACTGAAACTTTATGGAGGTCAAGTCGAGAAAGGCGATCTCCTATGTATTACAAGGTAGGGTGGATGTCCTAATATTTATAAAAAAAATCTCTGTCACAAGTCACTGTCAATGCATGTAATTCTATAAAAGTTGAATAAAACCAATTTCCTTGGTATTTCGTATTATTATGTCACATCTGTCACTTTACTGAGCAACCCATATGTAGGTACCTACTGGATAATGACATGATAAAAACAATTCTGTTGAATATTTGCAATGCGTGCAATAGCTATGCCAGTGTCCAAATAAATTATATAAAATTAAATAATAACAAAACAACTGCCCGTCAAAGTGTAATTGTTATATTTGATAAGGTTATCTCTAAAAATTGTGTGTATTTTTGTAATTTCACATTTTGGAAAATTTATTCAACGTGGTATCGACGAGAAAAATTAAGTGACAAAAGATTTAGCCGCTACCGCAAATAGTTAATAGTTCAAATAGACACTTTTCGTTCCATGTTTTTCTAACTATTCACGATCAATGAGTAAGATTAATGCACTATTACGCTCATTAATAGTATGATGAACAATTGCAATAAAATGTCATCACATGGCGACAGTGATGATTTCCGTATCAGTGTATGCTTGAAACGGTACTTCAGCGATGAACGCGCGCGGTGCTATATGATGGCGCAGGGCTCGCGGCGTATATCGTGGCTACAGGCGCGGCTTCGGTCCGCGTTCGCCCTGGAGGGGCCGCTGCGTCTCGTGAGCCGCGGCCATTTGCTGCCGCCCGATGAGCCGTTACGCCTCCTACGTTACGACGACCTCGTCGAGTGAGTGCGCCTGCTTGATATCAGCTTATAACATCCCACTGTGGCCCATGGTGGGTATGGCCATAATTCACCACGTAGGCCCAGTGGAGATTAATGGATACACCTGCCCCAGTTTTTTTTTTATTACTTTAGTGGGTTTTCATCACAATATTTTCCTTCAGTGCAGAGTTAGTGCATTTATTTTAAATTGTCACTTGCTCAGGCACGTCGTTGATTTGGAAATCAATAGAACTATTCCACACCCAGTATTTTAAACTTATGTATTACGTGCATGAAAATCTTTTAATTGTCATAAATTAACCACATTTATAAGAATGTTAATTTTAAAATGTTAATGTAATTTGATATTTACAAATTATAAAAATTAAATAACATAATTAATAGATATTAAACTATAATAGTTTAATATCTATTAGTAGTTTAATATAGGTAGTCAGATAAGATTTTGGCTTTTCATAGTGAAAATAATAAAGACTTAATATAATAATTAAAATAATAATTTTTCATCAGTATTTCTGGTAGCCTATACTGTAATACTCATGCAACAAATGTCTTCAATCAGTGTGTCCTGCCAGTTATGATCTATGGTGCCTAAACGGTAACTGTAGGTCACATCCATTCTTCAGTCTCTTGTTGAACTACGGAGAGAGCTATACTCTGCAGTATAGTATGCATAGTATGCAGTATAGGATCTGAATCCAAAAGATTCATCAAAGGACTAAAGTCACCAACATATCTCATAGAATCAGCATGCCAAATTGGAAATGGGCAGGTCATATTATATGCCACAGGACTGATAACCTATGGGGTAGACAAGTAAAAGGTGATAAAAAGAATTTGGTAAAGGCCTTTTGTTTTATTCTGAGTTCACTGAATATGTCAACCGTTTGCCCAGTAGCGACTTTAATCCATCCATCTATGAAGTAAAAAAATATATGAATTCATTATTCAATGGATTTCTTTCTTATTTTCAGAGTTATTCCCCTGAAAAACGAACAGCATCATCAAAGCTTCAGTGACAGCAGTGAACACATAACCAAGAGTCTTACAAATGTTTTTGACAATAAAAACGAAAGAAAAAGGAAATGCGAACAGACTATGATGGAAAAACTAGAAACTGCCTATTCATTGTCCCCTCCACACAGTCCTGTTTGTGTTTTGCCACTTCTAGACTACTCTAAGAAATCCTTGGATGTGCTCGATACTAGTGTTTCCTCAGATTATTTGATATCCACAGATAAAGCGTTACATGAAGATAAGGCACTGCACGATATGAAGCGTCAAGCGCTGTCATTGCTAGATGAATACGGTGGAGCGACGGATGGTACAGTATCGCCGCTTCGCCGTCGTGTTCGACGACGAACTCGGCGGCGGCGTGTGCGTCCTCAAGATATTGACCCTGAATTAGCACCACCTTCGCCTATAGAGGACAAGCCTACAGAAGAGCAACAGAAGAGGCATTTGCCCTCGTGTTCGGAGCATACGATGCCGGCTGCGCCCTTCAGTCCGGTGCTACATAATAGCTTCATAGAGCCGCGAGCGGCCCGCCTCGTGCGCACGATCGCAACTAAACCGCTTCCACATGCTTCGCCAGTAGCTGCAGTTTCAATATGATGCACTATACAGCAGGGCTCTGGATTTAAAATTTTCATTTAATTAAAGGTTATATTGGCAATGAATTTTTTTTTTGGAATGGCTAAATTCTTGTGGCCCTAATGGCCTTTCAAGAGTGATTAATGTGATCAATGAGTTCTTTTTTTTTTGAGATTTGTGGTCGGACGAGCAAGCGGTCCCACATAATACCCATGGACACCTGCAACACCAGGGGGTATGCGGGCGCGCCGCCGACCTTGAAAAATCCTATTCACAGTTTTCTTGAAGAACCCCATATCGTAGCTTAATGGAAAGACCTCTTGAGGCAGTTCGTTCCACAGCCTATGGGTTCGCGGTATAAACAGAGCCGGCTGTAGCCCATGTAGCGCCCGGGTGCAATCAATACCCTGGCGCCCTCTAGTAGGCGCGCGATCAAAATGGAATACTTACAGTTATATTTTCACCAGTGATCGGAAATTCCGGTGCAAATGGTGCAATTATAAATGATGTAGGGAAGCAATAGCCCGTTTACTTCGCTTGCGGTACACCCCCGTGGAGCCGCGGGGTAGACTCGAGAGTAAAAAGTATTTTTTAGGAAGGGAGGGCTTACAAGAATAAAAAGCACAACTTTGTCGTTTATTCAAAAATATTTAATTTAAAAACTAAATGTAAATCACCGAACAAAGTAGGTATGGATAAAATTTCGCAGACACCTACAACACATTGGTTTACATTGGTAATTTTAGTGAGTGTAAAATATGTACATTGAAACCTTTGTTAGCTTAGCTTAAGGGCAACCACAGGTAGCTTACTAACTAGATTTAATCAGGTCTTCTCCTAAAAAGACGCAAAATATCCATAATTACTTTTTACATAGCTTTGCGATCTCTACGGGCTACAGGAAGTTATTGAAAACTAAAACTAAAGAAGATCCCCTGGACAAACTAGAGTGTTTCCGAAAGTATTATTTCCTTTTTGCAATCAGATTCATTTTTTTTAATTAATTAATCTTATGATAAATACATCCTCAATGAACTTTTTATTTGCTACCTCGTCGTTTCAATTTCAAAAAAATCTAAACATGAACAGTTATTGAGTGTTAGATTGATGGTTCTAGATTTCACTGTGACACAAAATTTGTAATTATAATCAGTTGGAATCAGTTCTCGTATGTATATAGAAAAAAATATAGAAAATTTATTTGACGGCCCACTCACCAGGTGCACCAACTCCTGGAAAAAAACATGTGCGTGAGGTGGCCCATATCCAACAGTGGACGATAAAAGCCTGGTTACGGTTTGTACTCAATTGAAATGTATTTTAAAGAGATAGAACAGTTCGTTCGTCAACTTGTCAAATTTCCTTAATTTCATAAAGTTTATAAAAGTAGGCCAATTCGTCGTCGCATTCATGATTTGTTTGTGAAAATTTACTATAATGAAAATTAATTGGATTTGGGCTTTACAAATGGTAGCGGCGTTTAATCTCAGTCAAAATTGAATTGTATAGCGATGGGATAATGTCTCTGCCAGATAAATGGCTTAAGATAGTCGAATTAAATTGACAAAATTCCGTTCAATAAATATTTATGTAATACAAAAAAAGTCTTTATTATTTTCTCTATAAAGAGGCCGCGAACTTATCTGATACCTAATATGTACTTAGTCCAAACAGTTTGAAATATTCAACCAGGATCCAAAGTTTGCTTTGTGGGTAATACAATAACTAGACAAGTATTTATCTTACTCCACATTTCCCCGTTTAAATAGATCAATATGTGTGAAAAACGCGAGCGAGTCACAAAGAAGTAGTCTTTTGTGAGAAAAAATATCGTTAATTCATAAATTAAATGTCTGAATAAATATTTATTTTTAAAATATCCTGTATATTAGGTATATTGATAGTTTATCTCTAAGCACTATACGATCTAGACACTGAATATGAATCTATCCTTCTTTTATTATAGGTGTCGTTATAATTATACCGTGCCTATCCATTTTTGTTGAAATATACCTAATTTGTAGAATTAATGTCTTTTTTAATCAAATTTCTTGAATATTTTTGATCAATCAACTGGTCGTACGGTTATAAACTAGATTTGCATTCGTGAATAGTTTTTTTTTTTTTCTTTATTTTATTTAGGGACTTTTACACTATTGTGTATGTCAGCCCCATCGTACCCTAAAAGTTATAATTTCACTATCTATCTGTCTTACTTATCTACATCTATCTATACTATAATTACGTCTATCTTAATTTATCTATGACTCTGATAGCGACTCGCAAATTCGCACAGAATGGTAAATCGGTTACTTAGCAAGAATTTAACGTGTTAATTTATTTATAAGTTGTTCTGGTGTTCATATTCGTTGCTCTTACTGTACTGAATGAACAGGGGGTCTTCTCCGAAAACACGAAAAACGAAGTTTCGGCCGATATTTCGATAGATTCCTACCATGAAAACGTTCATTACGATATATCGGCCTCAACAAAGTTCATTTGACATTTTAAACTACGCCGCTCGTAGGTACACAACAACGATCGAAATTATAGATATAGATTTGATACGAAATATAGATTTTGATACTTGGCGATCGAACGTCAAATTTCACCATAACAATAATATCTCATCTTTTAAATAATCGCAGATACCCGATATATACGAATAGTCCGAACGAAGGAAAGTCAGAATATAGTTATAGCAGTTCGTTCAAACTTCGGTCGGGCCCAAAACGATACAAATTTAAAGAAACTAGAATTCGTGACCAAAAAACCCCGAACATTGCGTCCGTAATCCCGGACGTACTGAACATAAAAACATAAACCAGTCACCTTGATAATCTGCAATTATTTAATACAACCTGTCAAAGGGCCGACCTTAGCGGTTTTGCCACCCTTGGGCCGGTGCCCGCCCCGTTACTATCTTACAAGGAAAGACATCTCCTGATAGTCAATTCATAGCAAAAAATAATGAATAAAATACGTGGTCACTCTCCTCGCCCTCAATATTACTGTAGTTCTACAGTAATATTGATGGGTGACCACGTATTTTATTCATTTTTTTTCCGCCTTCAATTTAAGGCGTCCCCCGAGCCTCCGCGCCACGTGCGTTACGCAATTCTTAATAAACCTCGGACAAATTTAAAGAATCCTCCCGGATGTACTCATACTCATACTCAGGGCATACTCATACTTTATATCTATTTAAACGGGTCTCAACGCGTATGTTTCCTTATTTATATGCGTATCTGTTAGTTCGTACGTAGGTGAAACAGAGTGCACCGTGGCAGAGCGGGTCAAAGAACATATCGCAGCTGTGAGGAATCACCAGAAGAATAAATCGGCGATAGCGGACCATGAACTCGACGCCGGAATCAATCACTGGATAGAAATCCAATAGTCCAAAAATCCTCTCCACTGATCGCTACTATTTCCCCAGGATTGTGCGCGAAGCAATTGAAATCAAGAAACATAAAAAATTCTATCGAGAAGATGGATACAAATTGTACTCGTCTTGGAGTCCAGTGAATAATAAATTTAATAAAATTAAATATCGCGATTTTTCGTGTGACGCTACTTCATGTATTGTGAGTGTTGTGCGCCGCAAGTTTCCGGACTATGAACTGAACGATGGTATGGTATGGTATAGGAACATCTAATTAGGAATTGTCTGCCTGTTACATATTATTTATTAGACGCACTAATGAATTGAAGTATAAAACTTGTTCCAAGCATAGTACGACTAAATAGTAGTACAGACGCATTATTTTATCACATGAATACTCGTAAGATCTCGTCATGTGTACTTTGCATTTACTGTAAGTATTCGACGAAAATGATTAAAAGGAGAAAATTATGAACAATATTTGCAGAGCTAACACTTAATAGCACCTAAAACAAATAAAATTGTCCCATTTAGCAAAAAACAGTAAACAATTTATCAGAGAAATTTTGAAATCTAAAGAACGGCGATTTAAATTACATACCATTTCAGTTCATTGGAAAACGTTATTCGATAATTCAGGGCATTGCTTTCATAAATAAAAACAGAAAACCACGTTAGGTACCTACCTACATATTTATTTCTGGAGTGATTAACGTGTGTGAATTAGAGTAAACTAATTTTAAGCGTGTTATGTAGGTGTTTACCTACCCAAAGTCAACTCGTGTGTCGTACACGATCACAGCCGCTAGCCGGTACAAACTGGCTGAATAACGTCGACTAAAGTAGGTATAATAGGTAAATATGTACCGTACACTTTAGAATCATTTAACTAGTATCCAAACGTGTAAGTAAAACACGAAAATGTAGAAACAAAGACGTTTTAAATCTAGATATGTCAATAATTATTAAAAACCATAAATCTATAAATGAAGACTTCATAACCTATTAAAGACCTAAAAGACCTTTTATATTGCAAATGTTTAACTGTGATCAGACGGCTATGTTCAGCGGTACTGCAACATATATGTTGGAGTAGGTACAGAGGGGGCCTACTTGTTATCAGCGGGTGTACACCCCGCTTGTGCGTAGGCGAAGAAATATTGCATCTGCATTTTCTAAAGCCTATATATGGGAAAAGTTCTGAAGAGTTGTTCAACTTGATGCCAATTACAGCTTTTTTTCGACTAAGCTATGACATGGGCTTTTCAAGGATCCTACGAGGTCGGCATTACATTCGCTTTGTCCCGTATCCCTGGTATTACTACAGATGTCTAGGGGCGGCGGTAACCATTTACCATCAGGTGATGAGAAGGATTTCCGCCACTCTTCTGGCACCTCTCACCTCTCTTCAACGTTGTGGTGGTACGACTACTGCGTTTGCTACCTAAAACTAGCGTCTATAAACATTGCTCTTTAATACTCTCATCATCACTGGCTTTCTTGACGAGTTAAATGAGGACAACTTGACTCATACTTATAGATGATTACATCTGATCATCTGTACTAAAAATCTAAGATATGTGATGTGCACTACAGAGCTCCTTACTTTTTACTTTTGTTTTTAAAAATCATGCTCATACTTTTGCATGGAGTAAAATAACAGGATACTCCGTTTTCGCTTTTGTTATTTCATTTCTTATGGTCCGACAATAAGTTATCTAATAATAAGACAATAAGTTCATACGGCAATAAGGTTCCTTTGTTCAGATAACATCACGTATTTATTGTTATGTGTAAATTCCTGCGATTCTTAGTTTATGATACCCAAAACGCAGTGGCAACTTTTCCTTTGTTACGATGGCTGTCGACAGTGATCTCATCTTAGCAACTGGAAAATTAATGCTAATACTTATAATACCTTATAAGAATCATGTTGACGCCTTCCGCTGCGTGATCTTCTTCACAAACAATCGTTATAATACTAAATAATTTATCAAATTAGGTACTGTTGCCATATGAAAATATTTAAAAACTAATTTCTAGATTTTTTAAAGCCTGAAATTCTTCACTAAAACGTTGACTGGTGATTCTTTCATAAGATTGATGAGATATCGACTTACTTTTTGCTTTAAAATGTTGTTCATATAAATAACTAAGCAGCACTTAATTATCAGAACCTTACATACATGCTTAGCATGAGAGAGATTGCATCCTTACTTTTTTTATTAATCTAAAGTAAAAATGGCCACGTGGTGTCGGCCGGATTTACATTAGGATCACCCCATATATTCCCGTGTGTGTCGTAAAAGGCGGCTAAATGGTAACAAAACTGCTACCACGAGCGGTGAGGAACTACACCGCCCCGAGCCAGAGTCGACTCGCCAATGCGCTTGGCCAAAATGGCGTTTTAAGGCCATATATTTATATCGTGTATGTTCAGCAGTCAACGAAAAATGGACTGGTTACGGTAAGCTACAAAACAAATGATATTTCTTGTATTTAACAAACTATTTTTCCTTATGTCGCACGTTGGGCAAAGGCCTTCCCTCAAGCCGGACCGAGCAGATGCCGCAGGATGAACAGCAGCAGAAGCAGACCGAGAAGGAGAGAGCGGGACGACGCCACAGAAATACACAATAAAACTCTGCGTAGCACAGCACTTACAATATATCATCTTACTATATAATAAATATAAATCCCTATTTATAAACTAATTTTTACACTAAATTCCATCACAAACGAGTGGTCAAAAGAATAAGTTAAATATATTGACTGAAAAAGATTCTGTCAAATCCTAGTCACCTCGAGTGGATGACCCAAAAAAGTTTGTGTTATTCTAAAACAGGACGACATCACATGGCCAAGTTTACATAAATACGATCGTTAATAACAAAAGATATAAATATCTCAATGGTAACTCCCATCACCATCCATGTCAGTTGGCTACCGTAGGCAAATCTTTGTTACAGAGAGCACACGGCATCTGTGACACTGACCACCTCGAGGAAGAGCTTCTGCATGTGAAACAAGTACTGCGAAGCAACAATCACAAACTCCCACGAATGCGTCACAGAAGCCGCCCCAAGCCTCCTACAGTTGAGCGACAACCTGCCATCTTACCATACATCAAGGGCATCACTGACAAAATTGGCAATATCTTAAGACGAGCTTCAATTAAAACTTACTTCAAGCCGCACAAGAAGATTAGCCAATTTTTAAGACCTGTCAAGAGCAATATCCCCCTACAAGATGCAGGCGTTTACAAGCTTGATTGTGAATGCGGATTATCATACATTGGGCAAACAAAGAGGAGCATCGGTATCCGGATAAAAGAACACATAGCTGACATGAAGAACAGACGCTCGACCAAGTCTGCAGTTTGTGAACATGTTCTGGACAAACCCAACCATTACATTCGATTTGATAATCCACAAATCCTCGCTAGAGAGACCCGGTACATGCCAAGAATGTTACGCGAGGCTATTGAAATCAAGAAACACCCAAATTTCAATAGAGAAAATGGTTGGCAAGTACCACCGGCTTGGGATCCAGTCATTAAATTAATTAAATCACAAGGCCAACGCCATACTGCAAGACCTCTGGACACCGTGAGCGAATACTGCGTGCATAGGGAATGTTATGATTAAAAAATTTCAGACGGTAGTTCATAAAAATTTCAGACGGTAGTAATAATTTCTTAATAACTCAAGTGACAAATAAAATCAATTAGTCACCCCGTGACCACGTCCACTGCAAAGTGTTCGAAACGTCGGGATATAAATAATGTCAAATATACGCGATTTAAACCGTTAAAAGTTGTTTAATTGCTAAAAAAAAGATATAAAGGTATAATATCGGTATACAAGGACCGACTTATTCCTAAGTGGAATCTGTTTATAGAAAAAGAAACAGGTGGATTAGACATCCTAGGTATATGTTGGTAAGTGGCTGCCAGCCGCTGTCCATGGACACCTGCAACACTTGTAATAATCTACAGAGAGTAGCCGGCTAATTATGAGGACCGATCAGCCCAGTTGATAGTGACCCAGGTTTCTGTGTAATAAGGCCCGGAGTTCGATGCCCGGTCGGACACTCATTTCTTTAAAGACCCACGACACAGAATCCTGATGCGGGCCATTGAGTTTGACGTTATTAAAATAAAGAAAAAATATCTGGATGTCAGACCATGGACTCCATTCTTGAGTGGCGAGAATTTTACTAATCTTCATTTTAAATCATTTTTTAATATTTTTTTAAATTTTCCATACAATTTAATGATTATTTTTATATTTTTCCAGAAAAATAAGTTACATTTCGTTTAAAGCTTCGGGAATTGATCGTGTTCACCATGCGAAAGTCTGCATGTTTATTACTTAATCACGTCGAAACGGCTGAACCGATTTCGTTGAAACTTGGCAGAATAGGTAGATAGTAAATTGCATTTAAATATTGCATGTAATTTTTATCACAACATGTAGAAATTCTGTTAATTATTTTTTCCACCTTATTACCTATTACCATGTTTTAGGAAATGAATTATGTAATCCGGATCAACATATTATGTACCTACTCGTAATACGCTATTCACATAGTCGCGAGCAAAACCTAGTACCTACTTACTAAATAATTCGTCAAAGTTTTGCTTTAACTCCAAAGATCCACAAACTTTGTGAATGAGAATTCATACAGTGTCACGTTAACGTCATTCAAAGTTACTTTAACTCACATGATAAGAGATCGCTTCGTGATGTGATAGACTTCAAGCGGCCGCCACTTCGCACAAACCCAGCGGCGAGGTGGGCCGGGAACGCGGTACGCGCAAACCGAATATCCGCATTAAAAATCCCTAACATACATTAATTTAAAGTAAATTTATTTTTTACGATTTGCTTTCTTAATAATTGTGACTTGGAATTGCCTTAAGTGAAGCATGGCTGAAGATGACACAAAATCTGTAACACACTACAGTAAGTTTATTATATTTCTCTAAGTAAAGTTTTCAACAATTTTTTAATTAAAAAAAATACTAAAAACAAATAATTATATGTTTTAAAATACTGAAATCTATTCCATGTTTATTTAAAAGTAAATACATGTAGGAACTCCTAATGTCAAACTTCTTAATGATTGTGTGAACTACCTACTTAAATTTTCACCCCACAGACCACTCACCCTATTGGGGTGGGTGGTCTGTGCTAACATGTGACTGACGTCATCACTTCACAATGTTACTGCAGAAGCAATCAAAACACCAAACATTTCTTGGAGTAGCACCAAACGTCTTTCATATATTCAGAAGCTGTTTTATGCATTATGTGCAAATAAATAACGAATGACTCATCAATTAGAAATCTTATCAACGGTTGATTTTTGATTTAAGAACATTGATAAAGAAACAAGATCAATATTTTAAAAAGATAATGTTAAAATAACCAGTGTTGATACCTACGTTTATACATGGTTGATACAGACCTTCCTGTAATCTGTACATACTCGTATTTTACTGTACTCGTATATGTATAAACATTTGTAAACATCAATACAAATTTCACATAACGAACATCATTATATGTACCCCATCTACCTGTGATTAAATATTTATTTACCTTTCTGTTTAATAAAGTTCATCAAGAAGAGTTTGCATGCTGCAATCCAACAGCCTCTGGGAGCACTCGACTGGTCACGTTACAATACCTTTCTTACAGAAGACCACCTTGAAATGTACTGCATTTCCCACTATATTCTATTCCCCAATGTACGTACGTATTTCGCTAATGAGTGAGATATGCCAGAGCCCATTCCCATCCTATTCTATCCCTCCCCATTTTCCAAATCCTTTCTGCAAATCCATTCCTACATCTCCAAAGGCAGGCGCCGGGATTAATATCCGGGGTGCGCCAGCGTTTGTCATTCTGGACTGATGTTGGCAAGTATCGTGGATGTCTATGGACGACAGCATCCACTTACCACCAGGTATGCTCGGCTGTATGCTCGTCTGCCGCCTTCTTACCATAAAAAATGACAAATATCGATCGCCCAATCGCGGTCCAAGTTCATCTTCAGGATGTGTTATACTGGAACTCAAAACGTGTCAACATCATGTTGGTATTGTATATGTGGTGTGTTTGTTCGTTATTGGTTAATTGCAATTCTGCATCTTTCGTACGTATTGCTACAGGCTTTGCTAATTTTAACCGATAGCAACTGGACATATACGTATATAGGTATTTATACATAAATCTAGCAAATTAAATATTCTAGCAATGAATTAATATATCCAAGAAAAAATAATATTTTATTTGTTCTTAGTAATGGTACATTAGTTATTGGGTCATTATTATAGACATACATCCATCATTCACACATTTACAGGTATCTGACTTACTCGTAATGAAACTACCTAATGAGCCGATGGGTAATAGAAACACTCAATTAAAACCCAATTTCACCTACATAAAATATCGCAATGTAGGTACACGTACCGAAATTTGATGAATAACTTTAAAATCGCTTGCGTTTTTACTAACCTACAAAGACTATTTAACTGATCATTGTTTGGTGCAAGATATTATCAATGAAACTGAAGTATGTCGCCCTTGAACTAGGTACCTGTGCGATTTGATAAATGGAATTACAATATCATAACATCAGTTCCTACTCTTGACCAAAGATGATTTAATTGTGAAGGCATTTGAGACATATCGATGTGGTCAGAGTAGGGGAACTCTTTAAACAAAATAAGGCTTTAATAATACACAGAAGTATACGGCGACCACAAATATAAATAATTACGAGTATAACATCACTGTCATCTACTGTATACAAGGTCATTAACTCATTACTGACTAATAACATCACTTTTCAAAATATTTTAGGTTCAAATCTGTTGTTGTAATAATTCAACAGAAGACATCAAAATAAATAAAACATATTCGAAGGTAAACACTTTAAACGCTTCTAAACCGTCTAGAAACCGAGATAATTAATATTGAAAGTTAATTATTTACTTTGACCTTAATTATCTCAGTTACGAGATGTTTTAAGAGTTTTTACCTAAGGACATTTTGTGTTTGTTTTGATGTTTTCTATCCATTTTTAATGTTTGGTTGCTGGCTGCACAATCGATAATTTGTCAATATGGTGGAAATTAGGTATGCCAGGCTCCGTGCAAATTTTCCGAATCCCTAAATAAAGAATTATTCCACAATATCATATTCTAATAAGTAGATATAATAGTACAACATATTATTGCAATTATAGACGATTTATTTATTTTATCTAGTTTAATTGATATAACAGCCTTTATTTTGTAGGTACACGAGGAATTCACTGATAGAGTCAGAACGTTGATATTTTTTGTCCGACTTCAATCATTTATTTTACACTTAAAATAGACTTGGGCATTTTGTTGAACCGTCTTTGTTATAATGTGGTGACGTTATAGTAATTCAGTTCTATCTTTTATTTCATGTTTGCCGTAAACAATAAGAGCGACGGTGCAGTTCCGTCCAGTATGAAAGCGGGGAACGCCGCTGTGGGTGTGGACACGAGACATGGCGCGTGGTCGCGGCGGAGGTGGTCGGCACGGCGCTGCTGGTGCTGCTCACGTGCCTGACGGGCTGCTCGTTGGGCGCTACCGTGCTGCACCGCGCGCTCGCCTCCGGACTCGTCGTAGCAATCATCGTGCAGGTACTCAAAACTGATACTAAGCGAGCACACAAGCGGTAGACATACGGTGAGAATGCAGAAACAGGCACACATATGGGAATCAATTAATTGCAATCTATAAAGCCCCGCTACATGCCGCATACCTCTTTTTACCCGATTGCAGAACGCGAGGAGGGATGTTTTTCACCCTTACGTATGCACCTGCAACCGTTTCTTTATTCCCTCGCACAGAGCTTAAACGGACTGACCGATTTTAATGAACGAGGTGTCGTTAGATTCGTCTTGCTGTCGCGAGTGCTGCTGGCGTATTAGATTTCCTAAAAAATCAAAATGGCGAATTTTAGGCGCCAAATTGTTCACTTAACAAAAATGAAGTTTATGAAACTCATTGAGTGGAGTATCAAATTAAATGCCCTTAAATATGCATTAATACTAATATTTAGCCAGACTTCTCCCGCAAAATTGAACATAACCTATATCATTGTGGTAGGTATCCACAACATTAATATAAGTTATGTTAAATTTCGTGCGAAAGTCGGGCTAAATATTAGTATTATACATTGACTGAGATAAAACTTGCACTGGAAAAAAGACTATTTAATTCAGAGGTACTGAAATTTATATATAAGGTCGTACAGAGAGACTTCCGATGAATACTCCGATGAATGAATTAAAAATCCGACATTTCGAATATGATCAGATTGTGTACAAAATTTCAAAAGTTCGCTTCAACGGTTTCACTTTGCCGGATTAAAATGTCATAATAAAATAAATGACATTGAAAATAATTTGGAAATTATCATTTAAACACAGTTATCTTTTCAAAACAGGGTTACCTTTATTTATAGCATTATATTTATAAAGTATTGTATTAGATAGTAATCTTTTAAAGTAAATATTATTCAAAGATTATTTTACTTTGTCATGTAGGTATGTCCTTACATTCTGTTATAAGTACCTACTCGTTACCTGCGCTAAAGAGAACAGAGTGAAAAGAACGAGATCGTTCTCTTCACTCTGTTTACAATAACTCAAGCTTATTAACAAAGCTGTGGTAGCTACATTGTCCGTGCGACCGTCTTCAGGATAAAACTACTGGAGGTAGAGATCTAAATTTTGAAATGTAAAATATGTCGGTAATGTTAATTGTATTCGCAGATTGCTGACAAGACGGCACTTTTCTTTATAACCGTTATGTAACCAAATTATTAACCTTTTTGTAACCAAATTATTAACCGTTATGTAACCAAATTATTTACCGTTATGTAACCAATACTATACGTTTAAATCTGTGAATGAACAGTTCTAATACATAGAGGAGAATAATGCTGTATTCCACAGCCGACTGGATGCATTCGACTGGTCGTGTCATCTCATTCCAACAGAACATTGACTTTATTGCCGTGTGGACTACCCGCTTGACAACCGCACTGTGCGTAAGACCTTGTTTCTTTTACATTCACTAAACCTTCGTTACGCGTAACGCTGATAAGTTATATTAAACTATTGCAGATTGTCAACAAGACTACAGGTTAGTTTATATTTACATTTTAACCCTTGTCAGAGGTAATTAGAGTTTTTTACCGTCGGGGGTTGTATCATTTTTTTTTAATGTCTGTTTGTTTGTTACGCCTTCACGACTAAGCTACTGCAACGATTACAATGCAGTTTTCACAGAGAAATCTGAGATTCGGCGAAGGACATAGGGTAAACTTTATTACATGAAATCTGTCTTGCCTTTATTTAGCTTCATGAATATTCAGTTGAATCAAGAAATTTAAGGGTTTTTAACTATGTACCTACTAGTGTTGGTAAATAATATTTGCGTAATTTTAGATAATGTGTACGTGTTAGCATCTGCACATTTATTATTAGTTTATATCCAATCGAGCGTTGATAGTGTCAACGTCTCTTCATTTGATTTTGGGAAATGATATAAGTAAGTACTGCGACAGACTTTGATGATTCGATAAGGAAAGAAATCACCACTGTTCAATATTTCAATAGGATTTATCTAGCTGCATCTAGCCTCTTCATATACTCGTAGATAGAGAAAAATATTGTTTACTTCTTTATCTGTGATCGACACATTATTACGTGAATAAAATTACGATTGTATTGATATATTTCCATATTATTGTTTCGTCCATTTTTTTCATTTATTATTGTTGTTATTCAGTGATCTTATTTTGCAATCAATGATATTGCACGTGGATAGGTAGGTATGTGCATATACAAAAAAACAGTGATATTATATTAATGTTGCACATTTCATATTTAAAGTTACGTGAGTTTGGTCTTAGTTAAAAGAAATCCTTAACGAACATGAAAATTAATGCAAAAATGAAATCTAAAGAAAATAGAAATGCAGAAGATTTTTCATTCTTTTATTTCAAAGTTACACACAACGGAGTTACCCACTGTTACGCTAACAAACTGTTTTTAAAGATCGTAATCTTTAAAAAATATTGCGCAGGTGTCATAATTTACAATATTAATTTTTAACCAATATTATTATTTAACAATATCAATATTATTTTTAATTTTTATTATAATAGGGGTTAAAGTATGAAATTGCCGTTTTATAGTAATAGATACTTTGAATTGACATAAAATCTTCATGATGTGAGATTTTCGAGTGAAACTTTTTCACATGATACCTATGAGGTTCTTGTTTTAAAAAATGTGCAACATTCGATTTTCGACTTTCAGTTGTTTTTTTTATTCAGCTTAGACGGGAAAGATGGATACTTCGAAAATCCGAGTAATCTTTGAATACGAGTTCCGACGCGGAACTAACGCGGCAGAAACGGCTCGCAATATCAAAGCTGCGTTTGGAGAGGAGACTGCTAATGAACGAACCGTGCGTTTTTGGTTTAAACGCTTTCGTAATGGAAACTTCGACTTGATGAACGAACCACGTGGAAGACCGCCCACACAGGTGAATAACGCTGAATTGAAGGAAATGGTGGAAGCCGATCCGAGTCAAACTACCCAGGAATTAGCGGCATGGCCTTACCTACAATATTGACTCAATTGTATCAAATCATTAAGATAAAAAAATATGAAAAATGGGTGCCTCATGATTTGCCTGATCTGCAGAAAGAAACGCGTGTTGAAACTTGCGTTGCCTTGTTGAATCGGTACAGAAATGAAGGAATATTGGATCGAATTGTGACATGTGACGAAAAGTGGATTCTTTACGATAACCGAAAGCGAAAAATGCAATGGCTGACCCCAGGTCAAATGCTGCAACAGTGCCCTAAGGCAAAGCTTACCAATAAAAAGGTAATGGTAACTGTTTGGTGGTCTATTCATGGTGTTATTCACTATAGCTTTCTCAGGTCTGGTCAAGCAATAACAGCAGATGTTTACTGTGCCGAACTTCGAACAGTGATGGCGAAACTAGCAGTGAAACAGCCCCGACTCGTGAATCGATCTTCACCATTATTGCTCCATGATAACGCAAGACCTCACACTGCACGAGAAACCGTTGTAACTCTACATGAGCTGCAGTTGGAAACGATACGTCATCCTCCGTACTCGCCAGACCTTGCTCCAACGGACTACCATTTTTTTCGTGATTTGGACAATTTTCTACGTGGTAAAAAAATTTCTTCCCAAGAGGCAGTACAAAATGCTTTCACACAGTTTGTCGAATCTACATCCCCAGAGTTCTATCGCAAAGGCATAAATGAACTTCCGATTAGATGGCAACAATGTATAGATAATGAGGGTAAATATTTTGATTATATAAATATGTTACATTTTAGAAAAAAACGAGTTTTAATTTTTCAGTACAAATCGGCAATTTCATACTTTAACCCCTAATATAATAACATATTTTTATTTTATTTTTATAAGTAGTTTTAATGTAGAGTGGAGACCACGTACCGGGAAAGTACTCGTAACCTCTGGCCAGGTGGACGCCAGGTGGATACCAGGTGAACGCCAGGCGGACGCCAGGTGAACGCCAGGTGAACGCCAGGCGGACGCCAGGTGAACGCCAGGTGGACCGACGACTTGGACAAGTTGGCCGGCAGCGAGCTTCGGGAGAGGCTTATAATATCCAGCACTGGAGAGACAAGCTGATGGTATTGTATGGTATAGTTTTGATGGGCGTAATGAAAATGTGTAACATATGTGTGTAACATGGTTTTTAGTTGAAAATTTGTTTTAATGGTAGATATCTACCATTAAAACATTAAACATTAAAGCTTTTAAAAAATGTGTACAATAGTGACTAAGGTTTTCTGAATATTCTCAGTATGGCTAGGCATTACACTCCCTTTTCATTCGACTGTTGTGTGTGTGTGTGGAGGAGACCGAGGCATTGCTGCTCTCTAAAATGTCTCAAAGTCCCAACGTTCTTCTTATGTGTATACTAAAATACATGGTACCTACTCGTATGTTTCAGTGCTTTGACCACATATCAGGTGCGCACCTAAACCCGACGGTGACGCTGGCATCAGTGGTAGTGGGGCACGTGCGGGCGACGCGCGCGGCCGCAATGGTGGCGGCGCAGCTCTTGGGTGCTCTGCTTGGCGGCGCCGCCCTCCGGCTGCTCGCGCCCGACCCGCTGCCTGAAAACATTTGTGTCACTTTGCCTCGAGAAGACCTCTCGCTGTACAAGGTTAGTTAATGCGTTATGTTCCAAAAGAAAATAAATAAATGGCTACACACGAGGTATTTGTACAGACGGCAAAATTGACAAGTTTGCAGGCAACACAGGCCTTGCTCACTATGTACAACAATACCGCACACATACGACGTTAACTACTTCACTGAATGTGTAACAAAATTTTACTGACGGCTCGCATAGCTTCTGTGGTTCACTTGGTTGAGCTAGACGCCAAGTGCTAGACTGGAGTTAGACGTCTAGTCTGTGTACAAAGTTTATTGCATGCAAACTTATTCGGTCGTTTGTCCACGCATACGAGTGCGCGTGTAACACATTACTCAAGTTTTGACTTCGCCTGAGAGAAATAAATCACTCATCTGTTTGGATAACTGGATCTTCTATTCCCGTATCGAAACAGGGAATTTCAGAAATCCCTGAAGCATACCAAATTTATCCAGACTTTTCGAGGGATATTTGAATTCTTTATGACGAACAATAAGAAAGTGACAACTGTCTTGTGCCATAATATGTCATATTGTGTTGGTACTCGAACTCTCCGTGTATATTCAGTTAAGTTTCATAGGTTAAGTGAACAATGTAATGGTCTTTTTTTGAGTAAAAAATATTGAACCCAATGGGTATGTGTAGATGGCATATGCGTACATATAATAAGGTACTTACGTGTTTCTCGTTTCACAGGCGGTGCTAATAGAGGCAGTAATTAGCGGCACACTGGCTCTCGCAAACTGCGCGTCGTGGGACTCGCGCAACCGCTACTTGCTGGACTCGTGGCCGCTGCGTATCGGCCTCCTCGTTGCTGGCATGACGCTTGTCGCGGTGGGTATATGTCTATTACTGTCATTATCCGTTGATTATTGATATGATAACATTTATAATTCTCCATTACCGCTAGTTAAGAAACAAGATTAAAATTCCAATCTTTGGACATACCTACATATGTAGGCGTTTAAGCAAAAAGAATTCATAATTCCGGTATAATCAGTGGAGAGGCTTGGCCCGACTGGGTGCAATGTAACGGCATCGTTTAGTAGTACCTGATGTTCCGATTTGAGAAGAAAGGATAATATTTAGCGATTGGACCGACTATGACCGTTCACATAACCCTTTTGCAGGGCGAGCTGACGGGGGCCAGCATGAACCCGCTACGTAGCTTCGCACCCGCACTCTGGAGTTGGACGTGGCGCAGTCACTGGGTCAGTTGGTTTGCATTATGTATCCGTAGTCGTAATTGTTGTATTAAATTAATACTAGCGCCTGTTAACTTTTTATAGCAAATAATTAAAGACAATCAGTTTTTGCCTATTCCTTAAGTTGGTGATACCAAGCAGAACGTGGAAATAAAACTAATAATAGAAAATCTCCCACAACACGAATACTTTGTAGTCACTAAGTAGTATGTTAGTCGGTCGGACTTAGGACGACATAAAATATCGCGTTGTTTGCATTGTTGCTCAAGGATATTCGTATTTTGTATACAGTGCTACGGTGCGCCTGCGCCTGCACCAGCGCGAGCGTACGTACATGCAGACCTGTAATTTTGCAACGTATGAATGCGAATTATTCCAAATCATTATACTGAAAATCAGCGCCCAAGTCAGCATAGACTGAACTTGCGGCAATAGGCTGAGTTGTGTCCGTTTCATTGCTGCAAATACAATATGTAGGTTGCAATATTTTATTGTTTTCTTTTGTACGTGTACGTACGTATTTCTTGCATCTGCATATGTGCTTATATTAGTTTGTAGCAATGAGTAAAGATATTTCTATTCTAGTCTATGCAAATATTATTGGTACACGTGATGTGTTCCGGATATTGTGTCGCAAACAGTACCTATGTATTATTAATAGAATAGTGTATTATTATGTTAGGTTATAGGTAGATATACCGGCCTGCTAAGAAGAAAAGGCATTATGTACTATATGTAACATGATACCTATTCGAAAATTAAAAATAAACAAAGAAAATAAACAATGGTTATTCTTTTTGTATTATTCAAAACTCCAAGTTTATACTTGTTATAGACTCTATAACTTTTTATAATGTATAAACAACTATAATGTTACTCTATAATGTTATATTATAAACAATCTACGATTGTTTATTTTAATATTGTGAATTGATATTGATTTGATGATGTTTATTTTGATTTGTTTATTGTGAAATAAACAATCTACGATTGTTTATTTTGATGTCTTCTGTCGATCTAGTTATGTCACCCAAGCCCTTCCTGTTGATCGCTAGGTCAGCAGAACCGGGTCGGCCGAACCCATAGTTCTAAGAACCTAGCGCTTAGTTAGCATTTAGGATGTAGCCATAGGAGATTACTTTGTAAGTTAGATTTAATTAAATAAGTAGTTGAATACTAGCATCAAGCTCTGCCACTTGTCTTCAATCTCATTAGTTTTAATATATTAATTTTTAGTTTTTAAAAAGCATTTTTCTCGCTCCCGAAACTTGACTATCTATCACATCCGATTTGGACCTCATAAAATATTTTGGAACAAAACGTTTCGAAAAATACGAAACTTCTTTAAACCGAGTAAATCAAAGATGATATAACGATTTTGTATATGCCGGTGACAAAATATTTTCTTATGTCTGAATTAGATGTAATAAAACGATAGAAGACATCAAAACAAAGAACAAATGTTCTGTAAAAACTCCTAAAACGACTAGAAACCGAGATAATTAATATCAAAAGTATCAAAATATCAAAACTTTGACATTAATTATCGCAGTTCAGAGATGTACGAGTTTTCACCGAGGGAGGGCATTTTTTGTTTGTTTTGATGTCTGCTATCGATTCATTTTGGTTTGCGGCTGCAAAATCGAGAATGTTTTAAAACAGAGGAAAGTAGGTCACATATTTTCCTTTTTTTTTTGCGATTTTTTCAAATGTCATCCACTTGTGTCTTTTTTTCTAAGGACAGTATAATATGTATTATAATACCTACTTATTATTCTACTGTCTCTGGTCGTAGGTATACTGGGCGGGCCCACTGGCCGGCGCGGCGGTGTGCGCGGGCGCATACCGTGGCGTGTGGCGGGCGCCGCGCGCCGCGCGTCCGCGCGCCGACCCCGCGCCGTCGCCCTCCTGCTGACGATCACTGCTCCTCATCACACTAGTCAATTAGCGAAATTTAGTATAAACTGGTCTTATAAGTTATATACACATTCATACAGGCAGGATTGGGCGCAGTTAAGGTCCAACAGTTCCCGCCCTGACAAAAAAAAACACACTCAAGTTCATGATACTATTTTTATTTTTCAATATAGTGTCCGTATATTTGAACACACTATTCGGATCGTTTAATTAGCATTTCTATACCAGTATAAAAATAGTCAGATCACCAGTATAAAACCTCAGCGGCCACTTCATAGTCTATGGAAAATTAGTGGAACTACCCCCAGTAGCGTAATTTCAGTTTTTTAACTGGGGTGGCAAGGCGTACCAAGGGTCTGGGGGTATGGAATGGCCCCAGGTGTGAGGGGGGTCCGGGGGTCCTCCCCCGGGAAATTTTAAAAAACTAGCATTCAATTGTTAGTTTTTTAAGCTTTGTCAGACTATTTTCACCACAAAATAATTGCTAACATTCTCCATTCACCCTAAAAGATCCATTGTTAATTACTTTAATAGCCAAACCATTTGTAAAGTAGATATCATTTACACACAACTCAAGAGTAGGCCTATTCTTAATGGATTGAGTGTTCTGCCTGATCTTTTATCACGTAAGTGAAAATGAAGCAAACATCATACAAAAAACAAAGCTTTATTCAACTTTTACTCAATGCCATCATCACAAGTTATTTTTATACAAAATGAAGTCTTCTCTTTTGGTTTGAATTAAAGTCGTCAATTACTTTGGAACATCCTCTCTTGGCCAATCCTATTCCTGGACAATTCTGGGGTGGCAACAGCCACCCCTTACCACCCCCGAATTACGCCACTGTCTACCCCTTAAGTCCGCCTTGAGTTTTGAGAACAAATAGTAATCACTGGGAGCCAAGTCAGGACTATAGAGTGAGTGGCGAATTTCCGTGAACCCACACTTTGAAACAGCAGCTTTTGCAACTGCGGCGGCGTGGACGGGTGCATTGTCATGGTGAAGCCGCACAGCCCGCACACCTTTGCTTATTTTTCCACGACGTTTCTACTTGATTGCTTCTTGTAATTGGACAATAAGGTTAGCATGATAGCTTCCGGTCACCGTAGTATTGCGTTCTTTTATGTCTATAACCAATATTCCTTGACGATCCCAGAATATTGAAGTCATAATCTTTTTGATGGACTGAGTCACCTTTGCCTTTCTAGGCGGTGCTTCACCAGAACGACACCACTCCATCGACTCCCCTTTACAAAGAAGATCATAGTAAGGAACCATAGTTTCATCCCGAGTAACAATTGACTCCAAAAACCGTCTCCGTTTCTCTGAAAGGTCTCCGAAAGTTCCTTAAAGCTTCCTTATTCAAAGCTTTCCTTTGCTTTTCTTTCCTTATTCATTATTAGTTTTTGAAAGCCCTGTCCTTGCTGCTATTTCTTTCGTCTTTAGCCGTCGGTCGCTCAGAACTTGTTCTTCCATTAATTTGATGTTTTTGGAGTGAGTGTTTTCATGGGTCGACCGGAGCGAGGTTCGACGTCGATGGATTCTCGTCTTAAATGAAATTACTTACACCAACCTTATCTTATGGAACTTAATCATGGAGCGATATTCTAGTTTAAAGATTTTTCGACTTCCTGTTGTTCTAAGAGTCGAGGAATCAAAACTAATGAAGGTGGAACTCTAAAAATTATACATGAATTCGAAGGATAAATGGCAATTACAATATAGTATAATTTGTTTTTTAGACGTCTAGAAATATCTCAGGCCAGAAACTTTTGTACCTCACTGGTGCAATATATGCATAACGTTGGATAATCCGCGTATTGTACTTGTATTCACTGATACGTACAGACTGAAGTTATTATAATTAATAATAGTTATTATTCACTTTATACTTGTTAGATGTGTGAGACACAAAGTTCGAAAACGCTCATTGAGAGAAACAAACGCACCTCATTAATTCTGGCAAATTGAAAAAGACTACAAACGCGAAAGAAATTCGACAAAACGCGAAATCGAATCGTGGTTTTTGCATGTAAGCTCGTGTACCTATAACTATTTAATTACTAATTTATTAAATAATATTTGAGGAGGAGAGTGCACGCTGCAATCCAACAGCCGTTGGGCGCGCTCGACTGGCCACGTTACCCTTCTCTCACAGAAGACTAAATTGAAATATGTTGCATTCCCACTTTATCTTATTTCCCTAATGTACTGGATGTATGTGTTTCGGTAGTGAGTGAGATGTGCCAGAGCCCATTCCCATTCAGTCCCCCCCCCCCCGCCCATTTTCCCAACCCTTTCTCCAAATCCATTCCTATAGCTCCAAAGGTAAGCAGCGCATCCGGGGTTGTGCCAACGTTTGTCATTTTGTACTAATATTGGCATGTATCGCAGATGTCTATGGGCGACAGTATCCACTTACCATCAGGTGGACTGTTATGCTCTTCTGCCGCCTTCGTCCATAACAAAAATAATAATATACTTTTTTAATTCAATTCGATATGTTTATTTGTGGACAAAGGTACATTGGAAGTGTTACATGAAGCGTTTGTTTATGTCCCGCCGCGTGGCCATACAAATATAGACAAACATTAAGTACATGCACAAATCCAAACAAACGAACGCAAAAGTTAACAGAACATCAGTAAAGTACTCGAGTCAGACTGTGTCTAATGCGGCTACAAATCGGACCTTGTAAAAACAAACTAAAGTCATGCTTACATCACTAGATACTTTTGTCACTAAAAAAATCATGTAGCGTGTAATAGCACTTTTTGATAAGGAAGTCATGTACGGAATATAGTAGGGAATGTACGGATGTAGGGAAGTCAGTAAGGAAAACCTTTGAAGATCTTTATGTCATTAATGAATTATTCAGTTATAGAACTCTAACTTTGATTATAAATCCTTGAGGTTACCTTGACAACACTTTCACGGAGAAGTTTTGTTTTTGATGCTTTTGAGCACAGTTTAGTTTTTACTATTTTTAGAAGTTACTTTTGTCCGTAGTCACCAATGACTCACTGAAAATCAGCGCTGCGACTGACACTCATACTCACACATATTGTTAGTGTTAACTTATTACGCAGTCAGCATATTATTATGCTGAGTTGGAAATAATTTCCGGCATCACAATACACACTTTCACGAATTAACAACGTGGCATTTTTGTTATATGTACCTACCTATATTTTGTGTGTGTTTGTGTATGTCGCAATAATGTTTTGACTATATTTAGTATGTAGGTAATGTAATTACCTCCCTTTAATTCATAGTGTAATTGATATATTCCCAAAGCTATAAACTATAGCTTTTGCTATTCTGAGTTAATTGACAAAATATTACGTATTTATTTGTAAAAATATGAATTTGTATTGGCTTTGTATTTAACATATGTATATATTAAAAATTTAAAAAATAAAAAAAAAAAATTTTATGACTAAAAAAAGAAGAAATTGTAAAACATGTCAGAAACTATGAACGGAATCCACGATTTCCTGCTTCGGGAATACTTCTGACTCCGTGTATATTATCTAGTTGAGTAGGTACACTTCAATTTAAGAAATGTAACATTAATATATAAATATAAATGTACCAAGTACAAATAAACTTTGTTTATAATTATGTCCCGCCATAAAGTTATACCACCATACCACCAAAGGATATAATCTCTAATAACTTACCCTACACTCTGTACACGTTAAGTCAATAGCCAAAGATTTTCCACTTTCGTACTTTCTAAAACTATGATCGTTTTAGGTTTGGGTTGTTGGCGTCTTCAGACTTTGAGCCTGACATATGTATAAAATGCAAGATAACAAGATGAAGGCACTTGAACTAGAAATAAATTGATTTATAAAACGAAAGCCGTAGTCAAATAAAACAAAATGTTTAGAATAATCGTGCTTTTTACATGGCTGCAGCACGCGAGGATATGTTTTCCACCGTTATATACACTTCCCGACCGAAAGTAATAAACATCGCCCTTTAGAAAGAGACTATCGGCTAGCTTCGGTTTTGTAGAGCGTCGTCTCTGTCGTGTGCCGTTACGACAGGGACGACGCTCTACAAAACCGAAGCTAGCCGATCATAGTCTTCCTCTAAATCCATTCCTACATTTCCAAAGGGCGTGCCAACGTTTCTCATTCTGGACTGAAGTTGGCGCGTATCGCGGATGTTGCAGGTCGATAGTATCCACTTACGAGTACTATCGGGTGGACTGTCAGGTCGTCTGCCGCCTTCTTTCCATAAAGAAAATCACCTTTCTTGCGATATATGAGTATAGTCTATCCAATGTCATTTTGAGTTGCGAGTGGCATACACGACGGTAAGCCACATACCATTAGATGGGCTAGCTGCGTCCCTGCCATCTTAACTTATAGCATAGTTGGGCGTAGCATAGCGTATTATAGTTAATTTCGACTGTAGACGACTGCATGCAGCTCGCGTAGTCGATTGCAGAGTGCAGTCCATCCGAAAACGTCCAATTGTTTACTCACGGTTACTCACATTTTGTATTGTTTTGTATAGACTATATATCGGTCCAATTACACGAACCGTGGTCGCGTCGTACGATGCCGGCCGAATGTGTTGGTGCCGTCGACAGACATTTGCTAATGCTTGTATTTCTATACAAAAGAAAAAAAAATCGTGAGCATTGTTTACACGGTGTCATGTTCAACCGCGATAGCCTTTTAAAATTATTTGTTATACCTATTCAACCTTTTGGCGTGTTTTTGTCATCAGCTATCAGCACTTATAGCTATCATATAGCTTATAGCTATAAGCACTATCAGCTTTTATTTATTCTGTGATACTAGGTTTATTTCACTACAACATTATTTTCCTCGTTATTAAGTCCATATAGCTACGACTGCAGGACTACAACCTGGTGTGGCTACAACCTAGTGATTAAATGCCGGTCCGTTTGGTTTATTTCCGCTATTATTCCTTACTATAAATAGATAACCGCATTACAATGGTTAAATACTTCTCAAGTTATTTTTTGATATTTTTCTAAGTTTACGACGATATTATTTGCTTTTCCATGGCAAGTTTATGCCCTAATCAACACGCTGGGCAGGCGGGTTGGTGATCGCAGTGGTGATCGCGGTGCCTCTCGCACCGGAGACGCTGCTGTCCGTCTCCGGTCTCTGGTGTTTGAGATCTAGCAAATGGAATGGTTAAACCGCCATTAATCGGTTATCAGAGCTCCGTCCGTTATTGTGTGGTCTGTGAGCTCCGTCTGTTACTTCGTGGCGGCGAGCCGCGGGAGAGGCCTATATCCAGCACTGGAGAGACATAGGCCGATGGTATGGTATTGTTACAACGATATAACAATTTATTAAATTCAAAAATTTATGTCCAAATCAGATTCCCCCCGGGAACGTAGTTTCGTATCCTACCCATTGCGCCATGTCAATAAAAGGCGACCGTATGATGCAGACTGATTTATTACAATAATAATTATATACATATATACCGACATTAACATTTCTTATTAACTTGATACCTATGTTACGCAACCCTGTCAGTGTTCTTTCTCTGTCCGTATGTTATTAATTTTTAATTGTACTTTATTTTTTTTTTATAAATAGCGCACACTAATGCGATTCCCTGTATCGTGGGTCAAGAAATACACAGATAGATGATCACAAACATTTCTCTTTAAACGAATGAGTGTCCGACCGGGAATCGATCCCGGGACCTTTCGCATCGGTATCCGCTCATCAACCGATTAGACCCGTCAATCGATTTATGACGTAAGACTATTCTATAGTGGTTCACTCTGGTTACGGAACTCAGTAAATAACAAATTTCCGCCTGTTTGCCCCACAACTTTATAGGAGCTAGGAACCTAAAAATTTAAAAAAAATTGCCCCGTTAAACAGTGCAAAAAGAAGTGTGTAAATTTAACTACTCTTGCTTAAAAACGCAAAACGTACCGATATAGAAAATACTATTCCTTAACTACTATTGGAGGAGATAACAGAGTAATACGAAACTTCGATTTTCTCGAATTAAAACAGATGTTTTAGTAAACCGCTTCCACTGATCCTCCCGGAAGCTCTTAAGATCACGAAACTAGTGGGTACTATTTTCACATAATTACGTACCTACGTAGGTATTAACCATCCCACCTGTGAAGCAACCTAGTCGTAACATCAATGTAAACATATTTCTATATATTTGGCCATTATTTTGAAGTACTTACTTTAAAGTACTTAGTGGATATTGAAAGGGCTGGTGGCATAGCATTGCACACTCGTAGTACTCTTACTCTGTTAAGTGAACTAATTATATATTTCGTATTATCGTTTTAGTGGCAAGTGGCAAACAGTAAATTAATCAGAAATTACAATGGACTTTAGCCCACAAGGTCACGGTTTCACGATGTAATTAAATAATAAATGGATTCGTTTTTGTTCACTTGTTTTTGTACATATGCGAGTTCCGTTTGCGTAGTTGGGTCGTAAGCGTATGGGAATATGGGTTCCGATTGTAACAAAATAACCAATAATAATATTGGCCATCTTGCTTTACGCTTTTTTTCGGAACTCTAATTTCTAAGGAATTCAAATACGAGTAACAAAGGAGCCGCGAGCGGTGATAGATAACACCGTGTTTATATTCGATAATAATATTAATAACTGTTACGCGGGTACCATACGGGTTATCGTCCACCACATCACACCACATATTGCACGCACACAATCGTGCTCAATAACTATTTTACTTACTGATATAAAGCACCCTCAGTGGAATAAAGACATAACCCGAAAATTATAACATTTCAGTATCTAATATAAAACAAAAAAACTATAAAATGTTGGATAACTTTTTATTATATTTTATCTTACGAGTTTTTATTATAATATTATTAAAATAATATAATCGTAATCATTATTATTTTCAGTAGGTAATGTTATATTTTTATGCTTATTATTTTTACCCACGACGGAACGGATATGGTGTATGTTATAAATTATAATAATACATTTGGGGTAGAAGAATGTTTGTGTGTCTCTGTGTGTTACCACTTTTCTCTAAAACGGCTGCACTTATATTGAAGCGGTTTTTTTGTAAACATTTTATTGTACCTTGGAGCATGTTTGAGGTTGGGTGTTGTGGTTATAACTCACCAGGGGGCGCCGCTGTACCAAGTTAAAAGTTGTAATGCTTTATAACTTCTAAAATAATGTACTTATTCGAATGCGTCTCTCTGAAGTGTGTAGTTAAAGAGGTATATATTATATACATAACCATCAGCATCTGATGTTGAAGCCGGGGGTCGGTAAGGGAACTCCTTGAAATTTGAAGGTACAATGGTGGTGTTTGGACTATTTTTTTGGAGTTGTTTGGTACAATGAACAGTTCTAATACATAGTGGAGAATATGGTGTATCCGACAGCCGACTGGCTGCGTCGGAAGAGTCGTATTATTTCAACAGAAGACTGATGTGTACGAAAGTGATTATAATTTCCCATATCTTTGTTGGTTATCCAAATTAAACAAATAAATGAATGCATCTATTAGAATGCGAATTTGTGCTGTTAATAATTAATGTGCTGCTGTATGTTACAGCAGACTGGCCGTGTCCGACTGGCCGAGTTTTTCACTCTCACAGAAGACCGTTATGTACATACTGCCTACAAACGTGTCCGGAAGTGAGTGAAAGTTCCTCAAACTCCGGAAATTCTTAATCCGGTGGAACCCCTTCTAATCCTTTCCTTATTCTTAATTTTTAATATTTCTTAAGCGAAATATAAAGTACACGCGCGCGGCTCATGGAAAATATTCAGCGTAATGAGATATGGTGTTGCCTTCATCACGTTATATTACCTGATAGATGAAATGGGGTGGGATGGGATTGGATAAGATAAGATTGGATGTTAAAGTGCAAACAACTAGTCAGTTGAGCGTGTCCAGTCCAACTAGCTCCTGTTCGTCGATAATGTTATACAAAGAGCAATTTGTATCATTAACGAGTACTTATTTACTTATTGTTATACTCTAAACTCTTCACAAAGGCAGTCACAGACTCAGTGAGTAATGTATCAATTGAAACGTACTTAATTTGTTATTGATTCTTTACGCGAGAAAACGGTGAAGTATTACATGCTTGCTTTTAGAGAAAGTTCTTCCCAATGACGGTTGGACTTGGTGGATGCATTTAAGGAAATAAATATTCTTATATGTATATTCTTATCTAAAAATAAGAAGACAAAGTTAAAAGATTGGACAGAACTGCCGACTGTTAAAATGGACAGAATTGCCGACTGTTAAATTGGACAGAACTGCCGACTGTTAAACAACTAACTGCCTTTGAAAAGGTTAAAATAAAAACATACGGTGATAGGTAGTTTTACGAGTAAACTATTGTAAATTGTCAGCAAGACTGGTTTACGTTTTTATTTTCACCTTTTAAAGGTTATTATAGTTTTTAACCGTCTCGGGGGTTTTAATATTTAACGTTTTTTTTTTAAAAATAAACGACATTTTAATTTTTAGTCATTACTTTGTCAGCGACAAAGTTTGAAAAAAATTGGGTATCTATCTATGTGTAGTTTAGTGTTTTTTTCTAAATAATGGTAAAATCCAAATTTCGATATAATACGACTTCCGGCTGTTTTTTCTGTTGTTTTTTTGTCTTTCGGTTCTTCGTTCCCCAATAGGATAAATGTTGTGTGAATTATTTTAAATCACACAATATGGCGGTCGGATTTTTTTCCGAGTAGCAGTTGAGAAAATGACTACATACCTAAGTAATCGAGAAAAAAAGGTGCCCAAAATTAACAATTCTAGGCAAAATTGACTATTAATAACATTAGTGTAAAATCATCGTACTTAACCGATAATCTATCTACAATTTATAGCCCTAGCTACTGATAAGAATATACGGATATGTACACAAATAAATTATACACTGGATAGGTCGACGGCCCGGCGCGCGGCGCCGGCGCAGGTGTGGCGCTCTGGCGCTACTCCGATAGTGATTTTTAGTATTTAATCGTAATATCTACCTACTTTTTGTTATAATCACTAGGTGATAAAATAAAATTAAAAATTCTAAGTCGACTGTTCTCAAAGATGAATCTCCACTAGAGTAAAATTACCGAAGCCAATAAGGCGCGACGTACGAGTGCACTATGTGTTTACTATTGTCGAGGTGAGGCACAACAAGAAGCGCCTACGTATCTCTACTTACTTCAACGCATAAAATTTGCTCGAGTGTAAATCCACCTTAGCATATGTTTTGAAACATGTTTCAAATCCTCATATTATTTTTAATCTCTACAATTTTTCCTAAGACTATAGTCTATTCCCCTTTTATAACAAGGCAATATTTGAAGATGCAGTTCATTTATTATGATTTGTTACTAGCATTTCGAAATTTGTTTTTCCGTTACGCTATAAGATGGGGCTCTTCATTAAAGCTGGCTGTGAACAGATTCTCGAAGGTCGACGGTGCACACGCATGCCCTATGGTGTTGCAGGTGTACGTACGTGGGTGAGACGACGATGACCATTTACCATCATGTGTACTGCAAGCTCGTCTGAAATGTCTTCTATTAAAAAAAAATAATGTAACGCCAATTTTGATCATTTTAAAGAACACTGTATATGACTGACAGTTTGACATTGACCATTTAATTATTTAACCCATACACAAATGACACCTAACAAATGAGGAATGCTTGAACCGGTCGCCCGCCCACTACCGGTTTCCCGTGAAGCTGACGAATAGCGTTACTTGAGAGATTCTGATTAAACTTTTGCAACGAGATCTCCTAATATTCCAATAACCAATCAAGTTCAGTTTGTTACATGATATGTACCAACAGTATAGTTCTTACATTAAGTCAACAGTCAGCCACCGCACATTTGACGATGCGATGACAGCCGGCGATAACCTCGTGCAGCATGTGGAACCCGATCCAGTGGGCGTCATAAACAAACACGCACACACACGCAGCACAGCTAGCTACTACTACAAACACGCACACACACAGCACAGCTACTACTCCACATTGATAACATCAAAGTCAACCAAAGAATACAAGTAGCTGATAATGGGAATAAGTACACATGTCATTTCCAATAAGATAAAATGTCTTAAAGGATTTTGTTATTACTATTGTTATCGTAAGAGTTCTTTAATTAATAGGACATTCTCGACTTTGGAATTTTACAATTATGAGCATATTTATGTAACATAATCTGCAGATAGGTCCTTATAGAATAGGTCGATACAGACTCCTTGTCTTTGGTTAAACTTTTGTAATTTATACACTATTTCGAGATTCTGTTTAAATAGAAACGTACTCTTTAATGTAAGATTTGGCCGAAGGAGAAACGAAACGGAGACTACAAGCGGACACAAGAAATACTCCGACAAAATCATTCATTGAATCATTCAGTTCGCATCATATTCCTATCACTTTCAAATTTACAGTTTAATATTCAAAGAGTTTTTTATCCAATAATGCCCAAGATTAGCGGTGCCCGCGATTTCGTTAACTTTAGAGTGATTCCTGTGGGATTTGGATTTGGATAAAAATATACTCAAATGTTAACCCCGTACATAAGCTATAACTATATGTACTTCAAAAAAATCTTCTAGTAGATTTTGCGTGACGCGCGTTCTGTCAATTCCAAAAAAGTAGGTATTGTTTTCGACTCTATATCATTTGTACTTTATATTGAAATCACTTTTTTCAAAAATATTTCATAAAGTTGTATAAATATGTATAAATTATGGTTGATAAAATAAACGTCATCACACTAATAAAAGTCAAGAAAACACTGACCTATTTTCATTGGTGTTTTGATTAAAAACTTGGCAAGTTTTCGGTAACGTTGAAAATTATTTTCGTAGCATGATATGAGATATAGTGTGAATTCAGATAGCTCTGCTACAAACCAGTGTTGCTTTTAAATAACCTTGAACTTTTGATAGCAAGTTATTACTCGGGCATTTAATTTTATGACATAAGTCGCGAACTTAGGTATCTTCGTCTGTTATCGCGATTCGCAAGCTATTGACGAGTTCCAATGATGGGCTAGAATTAGTGGAGCGATTAGTGAGGAAATGAATCCCAATTATTCGTAATTATGAACCGCCGTGTATCGTCCATTTGCAAATAACGGAAGGCGGTCCATGTAGAGTAAGTACGTCTGTGAGAATAAGAAATTATTTACAATATTTCGTAAGACTTAACATTCATAACAAAAATTCTATGTATATTTGAATGGTCTCCACCGTGGGTACTCACAATTTTATTAAAATATCCTTGGAATAAAGAAGCTGATACGCGAGCCGATATTGCACTTGGTGGTAAATAGGCATCCATGATATATGCCAATATCAGTCAAGAATTACAAACATTGGCACATGTCCGCATGCGCTGCCTACTTTTGTAGATTTAGAAATAGATTTGGAAAAAGGTGAACTGGATTGGAAAGGAGGGGGAATAGTATAAGTAGGGGTACTTAATATAGCGAGATGAGGCATTTTCCCCATCCAATTGCATTCCTCATTAGAATGGGAAGTGCAAGGTAGACATTGGAATAATATCCGACCTCCGAAACACATACGCTTTATAGTAGTCAAATATTAGTTATTAGTCTTCAAATATTTAGTTATTCTAATAAATACAAGGTGTACACACAGACAACACGAATGCAGTCGTTTGTCTATGAATGTTTGGTTCTATCTGGCTACGTAAATAATTTCTTACAATGTTATGTGGATTATATCATTAGGTCATTGTTTAGAAATAGATTTGAACTTTTAATGTCTAATGGCCTTGAGATTTCTTTATGTAAATATACTCCGACAATGTCTATGGTTTGATCCCACGCTGTATTACTTACTATAGTAACCAAAACAACAAATATTAGAACATTTATTTTAATTGTTAAACGATCAAAGGGAAAGGTCTCTGTTCGCTCTGTTTTGCATCATATTCACCATTTCCTCGGAAAATATATCTCCTTAATAAAGTACCATCTTCATTGAAGGTTGGAGGCCATTCTGACAATTTCAACTTAGAACTTTAAATAATGATGCTTCTTTAAATTATTAGCGAAGGTTTTTGAGCGAAGACGTTCTCCTTTTCCCCGGTTTACTCTTTGAATCTTCCTTAGATCACGTATCATCTCGTATTTCTGGCTGGGTTGCGTACTTTAATAATAATATTCTAGCTTTCTTTTCATTGCGAGAAGATCTTCCAGTGTCTTGCCCATACGCTCTAACACAGCTACATTTCGCACTCTGTCTCTCCAGAACATTCTTAATAAAATAATATACCTAACTACTGGACAACAGTGGTGGCCTAGCGGTTTCACCGTCGTGTGCGAGGTGTGTGCACATGCCGGCTGCACACACCTGTACAGCGCCTCCAATGCCTCCGGGCGTCTGGCGCGGTGTGCGGCCGCATACTACCACCAGTACTAAAGCCGCCACTTGTGGACAATAAATGACACGTTGAACTTTTTGAAAGTACTATCAAGTTAGATATCGTAAGTCCTACATCCACTATATCCACTCTTCAAACTTCAAACTTCCCTTATATATCGTAATTCAAGTCGGGGCTGCGTGCTGGCCACTCCATGCGTGTGATACCGACCTCTTGAAGGTAGCCAAGCATTATTACAGCAGTATGGGGAAGAGCGTTATCTTGCATAAGAATGGCATTCTCGCCCATATTGACTAAATATGGACCAACGTACTCATTTAAGATTTCATTTACGTATATTTCGGCAGTTAGAGTACCATTTTCTATCACCACTAGCTCGGTACGGCTTTCGGAGGAAATCCCAGCCCACACGTGTACGGAGCCTCCGCCGTATGGTACCTTTTCTTCAATACAGGCTTGGTTATAGCGCTCTCCTGGTCTTCTGTAGACTCTTTACCTCCCGTCGTGCTTGTACAGATTGAATCTGGACTCATCTGAAAACATTACTCTGTCCAGTTCATATGTTCAATGAGTTCAATGATGTCCAGTTCAATGAGAGTCCAGTTCATATGTTCTCGCGCGTATCTAAGCCTTGCGTTTCGATGCTGCTTTTCCAGCTTTGGGCCATTTGCTGGTCTTAATGGCTTCAAATTAGCTTCAGCAAGGCGCCGCCGTATAGTGCATACGCTTGGAGTGCTTCCCCCAACGCGTAGAAAGTGTTTTTCACTTCAACAGCAGTAAGAAAACGATTTCTCATCATTGTTGACACCAGATAGCGATCTTCCCGCGCCGTCGTGCACCTCGTTCGGCCTGTTGCTGGTCTGCGAAGATTGGATCCAGTCTCATGGAAGCGCTGGAGCACCCGCTGAACTGTTGATAGTGATACACTAATCGTCCTCGCTGTATCACGCTGACTGTGATCGTCTTCAAGCATTGTGAGGATTCTGGTACACTCTTCAGGGGTTAGCGGCATGTTTTTCATTGGAATGATGAATGTTATACACCAGGAACACCATATTTATAGAATTTTTTATGACAAAACAGAAACAAAAGTAAAACAAATGGTTTTGAATTTCTGGTTCTAACTTCAAAAACCATCTTTTTTTTTAATACCATTATCAAGAAGAAGTTTAGAGGTATTATATATTTTTATATTTGTTATTAAATAAACTTTAATTCAATTTTTATTTTATGAAGATTGCTTCAATATTTTAAAAGTTATCACGGTTTTTATAACCGACCCGGTTTCTTTGCGGCCCAGTGTATGTACGTTTCAGAGGTTAGTTTATGACTTTATAATTTACATTACTAACTTTGGTTTACGTGAAATAGTAGCCTATGTGTTAATCTAGATTACAATCTATTTGTCAAGTTTCGACGAAATCGTTTCAGCCGTTTCGACGTGATTGAGTGATTGAGTAACAAACGTGAAACTTTCACATTTATAATATTGGTGGGATTTCATTTTCGGTATCTTTTATTTCACATTGTTTACTAAGACCAATCATTTTGACAATTTAACTACGGTGCATCTTTTTTCATCTCATACTCCTTATTCCTCAAAACTCTTTCCAATCTAAATCCACTCTTCAAACTTCAAGGTAGGCGGAGCATCCGGGGGCATGCCACTGTTCGTTACTCTTAACTGATGTAGTCGTGGACTCCCGTGGCGTATACAATATCAGTATCCATTGTCACGAGGTGGTGGAGGTGGAGGTCTACTCGTCAAACAAACTGGAGGATTTTTGGAGTGCAGAGTTCTATCCAGTGATTAATTCCAGCGTTTAGAATGTGTTCGATTATTGCCGATTTACTCGTATGGCGGTTTTTTGTCGGTCTGTACTCCAAACTAGAGAAAAATCTACGCACACCCAAGGATGTCATACCTTACCAGATGCCAGGTGTCTATAAGATAGACTGCGGTTGTGGTAGTTCCCACACAGGTCAAACTAAGCGCACAGTTCCAGAAAGTGACACAGAATACATTCTCAACACTGGAATTAATCACTGGATAGAACTCTGCACTCTAAAAATCCTCTCCAGTGAACATCACTATTATCCCAGGATTGTACGTGAAGCGATTTAAAATCAGAAATATAAAAAATTCAATCAGGAAGATGGGAGTAAACTGTCGTCGACGTGGAATCCAGTGATTAACAAATTTAAATCTTGCGTATTTCGTCGATTACGTCCGCGGATACTGTAAGTGTAGTGTGTCGCAGCCTTTCCAAATGTGAAGATCAAATATTCCCATCCTGGACTACCCGCCACTTCAGTCAACTCGTGACCACGGCAGGTGTAACCTGTGCCGAAACGTCGACTAGAAATACATAAAAGGTAGGTAAACGAAAGCCTTTAATTTTACGCGGTCAGACACGATTTACAATATAAAATGTGTACAAAACGCAAAAGTTTAAAAAGTGATACATTTGATGTGCCGAATAAGAAATAGGTACATACATATTACTTTAATATATATTTTTTAATGGCATGTAAATTTAGAAGTTATAGGCTTGCCTCTTCCGTAACAGATGAACGGGTGGACTTGGCGAAATTTTAAGTTCCTCTATTTCTTGGGAACACCTTCTTTCCTATCAGAGATCAGACGCGAACCAATGACTAAAATATAGTTGAGCTTACTTTTACATGCGATCGGAACATTTAATAAAAAAAATGGATCTGACGTGTCCACTCTTCCAGGCGTGAGAAATGTTGTAAATACAGACAAATATATCAGTCTCGACTTGTTTGCCCAGTACCTATCTAATGTTATCTAAGTTGAATTTGATTATTTGCCTGCGTATGTGCAGTGTTAATGTCGCGATAAACATGTCACATACCGTCGTCTATGCTGACGGCACATCTGTTGTAAATAACGGACGTTTACGTCCACGTGAGTGCGCACCCAATCCACCTAATGTTGCAAGTATCCACGGGCGGCGGTACCACTCATCATCATGTGCCCGCCCGCTGGTCTGCCATCTCTTCTATATAGAAAAAATGCCACGCTCTCAGCCCGGCCAACGTTCACATAAACTTTTAGCACTCTTCGAATGATTAGCACGAGTACAAAGAGTACAAAGAGTCCAGAATTGTAATTCCGGTCCAATGAACATTCTTTATAGGATAAAATCGGAAAGGGAAAATTCGACAAATTACTAAATTATCGACAAAACTCACAAAATTAGCTAGCGCAATTGCAATGAGCAGGCTATATCAGCTGCAGCACCTACAACCGATGGAGAAGACGACTCCTTGAATGGAGACACTTACTTTGAAACGTACAGCCAGATGGACTGATGACTTAAGTCTCTAGTAAGTACTGGCTGGATGAGAAGATCGGAAGCTCATGTGCGGTGGCATTGGTGGGTCTTAGGACAAAACTTATATCCGATAGTGGAGTGAAACGCGACTTGTTGCAACTAATACAGAACATTGATTTTGGTTTAGATTTGGATGATCTACATCACGCCGTTTGAATGAATTGTATGGGTCTGGATAGTTTGCTTTCGATCTTATGGATCTCTGGACCCATAAGTTCATGACACAATGAATTTTAAAGTGAACCATTGAATTACACGTTATTTATTCATTTTATTTTGGATTTATATGGGCCTGTAAATGGAAGACTTGTTAATCTGTCAACAGTAGCATGATAAGCGTGCAATGTTAACAATAAAATAACCATATCAGTTCAGAGGTAAAAGTGATTTTATTGTCAATTTATTATGTTTTGTATGCGGTGTCAATGCACTGTTGTCATTCCAACTATTAGTAAGGTTGAGGGCAAGGAGTGTCGCACGTTACCGTTCCAGGTTTCAGCCAGCCAGGGTTGTTGTCGCTATAAGCTCAGGGTGGTGATGGTGGCGATATGCGCCGGCGCAGCGGTCGCGGGCGCGCCTCTACGCCACGGGCCGCAGTTAACACGCGACGGTCGACCACGCTACACCGTATCGCTCGGCGCGCGATACCATTCCACACATCACCAGCACCGAGCACGACATGCCGCAACTAGGTCAGTAGTAGCCACAACCACCGCGTCCCCTTCCGGGACCCGCCCCAAAGGACTGGCTTCAATATTATTATTTTTAAATTTATATGTTGTCTTATTTATTGTTTAGTTAAAAATAAATCGGCGCAGAAATATAAATATTGCAATTTTATAGTTGCGTCGCGTATATCGTATACCGTTTGTATTAATATCGGTTTCTCGTTTTTCAGTTTCTGAAAAATGCACTGAAAATGTTTATGGCCTAATTTATTAGTCTTGTTTTTTGGACTAATAAATCTAAAATTCGTGTATTTATATGATCACCGAACCAGTAGGTATGTTGATATTTATATTCGTTCAAAATAAAAGTGTAAATAATGTTGATTTTACCCAGTGTCCGTATAAAACGTACTGTAAAAGCTGTCTTGAAAAGTTGGTATTTTGTAGATCGGACTTTGTTATTGTGAGGGGGCGGCTTGTTTTCGTCTTTTAAAAATACCTTTCAGTATTTTTATAAGATATTATTATAAATTCAGTGAGACGTTTATACGAAGCGGTCGCGAATAAACACGTGAGTAAACAAGCACTCGAAATACTTCCGTTTTTACATCCACATAGGCATATTTTTAATTTTTGCTATAGACAATAAAAGAAACAGAATGTTAAAGTTTAACAGATCGCTATTGATTTCTTATTTAATCTACATTAATAGTCATTAGAATGCGACGCAGAACTAGTGTTTACTGTGCGACCGGTATTTATGCTAATAGCTAACACGAACTACCAACGCACCGCTTCCGCGCCCCTGGTAGCTCCAGCCACATTTGAAAAAAAAACCTACTTTTTTCACAGCTACTAACGCGCTTGGATGCTAAAACGATTATTACACTACACGTGAAAACAAAAATGAAGACAAACTATTTTAATCGATTATTGCACATCCAATGGCATTAAAACTGCAGGAAAATACAATACAATAAATACAATAGAAATTCATACGTTTATTTATGGTCAAAAGTACATTGATGGAAATATGCGAACAGTCCTTATCGGGGACAGAGGTATGAGATAGACCAGACTGGAATAATCCGAGCGTTCATATAGATAAATGTTTATATGAATATATGTTTATATTTATATGATTTATATAGTTTATATGAATGCCCACAAGGCGGGACATTGGTTCCGCCTCGTGGGCATTCAAATATACACAAACATACAAGGAAATAAAAGAATGCAGAAGTTAACAGCACCTCATTAAATCACTCAAGTCGGATCTATACAATAAACATGAACATTTTTGGACTCTATTGTGTCTACAAATCGGACCTCACAAAAGCAAACCAAATAAATGTACTACATACAGTACAGTTTTTTACTATATAAAGTACAGATTTGTACTACATAAAGTACAAATTTGTACTACATAAAGTACAGATTTGTACTACATAAAGTACAGATTTGGGACTCCTGTGACCGCCATTGTTATATACGACATCGACGTTATTGTATAAAAAAGAAACTAGTCATCTTTTTCTTTTTCAAATCCGGCCTAACTAGTGCGCCGCACTATGGAAAACTTCGGTCTGTATCGGATCAAAAATCAATAACTTTTTTGTTTCTAAAGATAAACTCTTGAAATTTTTGACAAGTATAAATGAATATATTATGCTTTAAATACATATATTTTAATTTAATTATGTTAAAACGTTCTTTATAAATAAAATTATAAAAATTCAAATACGTAAAAAATATGGGTTTAATATGTTTCTTTTATATCTAATTTCAAAATACAATCTATAATTTGATTCTTAATTAAATATTATACTAAACATATTATAAAAAAAACATTAAAATAGAAGAATAAACCCAAAAAATTAACGTGAGTACCTATTAACTATAGATTTTGATGATATGTATTTTGTCAATTTTTCATGAATATTTCAGTGGTTTTAATATTTGTCGTGTGAAAATAAGCATCTCGAACAATAATTCACTCGACATATATATACTTAGGTATATGTATATTTAATCAATTTTAAATCCGAGTGGTAATAAATTTATTCTAAAAAAACAAATCTTAGCGGTAATTAGACAAACATTTGTTTTAATTATATAATTCTTCTATAGGGAAAAAGTTAAATAGGTGAGTTAGTTAGTCTTAGTTAGTACATAGAGGCAAATTCATGTTAATCACAAGTGAGTATACCTACTATATTTCTATGACTTCAGGATCTGAAATAAGTTCGTTTACTTTCAACAAGTGTAGGGTGTCTTCGTCAAGTTCCTTCATATTTTTCACATAAGGTTTTCTTAAACTTGTTATGTATAGATCAGATGTATATAGAAGAGTATGAAACACATCCTCGTTAGTAGCAGCTCGTGAGCATTTCCGAGCATGATGCAAACGAAATTTTTTATAATCCCTGTTTCGGGTTTCATGTGCATCTTCCGAAAGCTGCCCGATAGGTAGCACGCCAAAATGTTTTATAACACTCTCTCCGTGTATTAATATTTTGTGAACTTAAGATCGCATGTAGTACCAATCATAGTTACTCACATAAATTCTTGCAGTTTCCAAAGTATAACACCCAAATTTTTGATCATCTATCATAATACCTGATGATAAAGCTTGCAGAATTACATACAGTCGTTTTATCAGCATTACATCCACTCCTGTAATTTCAGCAGAGCAGCTTTGCATTATAAAAAAATCTTCTGGCAGTATTACCATCATTGGTATTACCAGTTCCCTGTCGTTAACATTTTTACCTGATTTTTGTCACTTAAAAGATCCGAGATTAAGGTCTTTTTGGAGGCATCAGCAATCACTATACCTTCTACAAGTTTTGCCTCAGTGCCTTCTCCAATCGAACGCAATCCCTGGAGATATGCATAGTAAATATGATCGAATCCGTATTCATTAAGTAATACAGATTTTTTCTTCTTTTGCTGGATTCGGAAGAGTCTCCATACGCTACACACGGACTTCCTCGTTTCCCAGTAGAAGTTGAAGAGTCTGTTATTTCGTTCTCCAGGGTCGGTATAGTTACGGAATATTCAGAATCCAGCCTACTACTATTCTTACTTAAAAATACATCTTTTGTGCGTCTAGCTTTTTTCCAACGTCTATTAATGGAATGATGCGTCTTTGGATATCGCTTAATAGGAAACAAATTGTCTTCAGATACTTGATTTTGTTTTAAAAATGTTGATAATGTTTCCACAGTTTTCCCCCTTTCAATATAAGAAGTTATTAATTCACGCTTATTGCAGTTAAAAGACGACATTTTTAAATTATTTGAAATTATAATATTGTCGTAACAATTACATGTTTGTCCTATTACCGCTGACAAATTGTATTATGAAAATAAATTTATTTCGTCTCTTTATATAGGTATATTTGGGTCATGTGAATTATTTTAAATTATTATTTTAACACGCAAAAAAGTGATAAGACAACTAAATTTTAATGAATAATTGATAAACAATCCGAAAAATGTTGATAGAAAACGACAAATGTTGAAACCGCAACACCGCACGTACAAATGTTTTCCCTGTCCAGACTCTCATCATATTCCTACGAATAATTTCCGAATAGGCACCTTTTGCCACCTAATTTTTATGTTTCTAATGAACATCTAAGTTACATTTACACACAAAAATTAAAGCGTTGGGAAGTGTAGGTAACTGTCAAGTCTCGATAAAGTTGAAGACTGAATTTAACTTCATTTTGTTGTTTTAATTTCTATATATTATACTAAATAATGACATTCAAAATTCATGAATGTAATAAAATCTCCATAAAATGAGCTTTCTATAAATATATAATCCTATACTATACTATCTATGATGTTTTACGAAAAACAAGACTTTGAAATCTTATAATAAACGGTCGCAACTTGGCTGTCTGTAGAATACAATACCAAACTATTAGCGTAGAAAAAAAGAAAGGTTTTGATAAATATAGTTTAAAATACCTATACTATATCAAATTTTGACTCTTAAACTCTTAAAAAAATTAAGAAAGTGTGTTAATTCCGAAATTGCTACAAAGCATTTTTGATCTGGCTTTGTTCTACCATTTTCCATAGTGCACCGCGCCGCCGGTCGCCGGGCGCATGCGCCACTCCACGGAATTTAAAAGTTTGATTAACATTATAAGATTTATCAGAAAAGATACAATACAAAATAAGTATTTAGTATAAATAATAAGGATTTTATTAGTGACTAGCCATGTGCCCGATGAGAAATCTCATCGGCAACATCTGAGGAACTTTTACACTCTTAGGGGATGAATTTTCAAAAATCCTTTCTTAGTGCTCACGTACGTTATATAAGGAACTCCTGTGCAAAATTTCATGCTTCTAGACCCACCGGTTTAGGCTGTGCGTTGTCTGTCGGTCAGTCAGCGTTAGATTTTTATTAAGTGGATGATTAAAAAAACAAATTGTTATAAGTCGAACAAAGGACATAATAACGGTTCCATTTTCCAATACGATAGTAGATAGATAAGTAGGTCGATTGCGACACGATTGCTTTTGTGGTAATTATGGTGTAGGTATAGTTTATACGACTGATTTCCATAAGGGTTTCTGTACTTTATTTCACTTACCTTGCACAGTTTACTACTTACACCTACTATAATATACTGTAATATACCTACTTACACTGTACGGGTTTCCTCAATGACGGTTTCCTTATTCTGTTCCGAGACCATGTCTATTAATACTGGCGTCCTGCAAGGCTCCGTGCTATCCCCAACTCTGTTCCTTCTGTATATAAACGATCGCGAATTGATGACACATTGTTATGCAGGTGACAGCACTGGGGATGCCTTGTACAGGGGTCGCGCCAACATCCCTCGGGTCGAAGTGGAAGAGAGTCGTGTCAGGCTTGTGTCTGAAATCGAAGAAGGTTTAGATCAAGTCTTGATTTGAGGTTCTCTAAACCTAGTCGATTTCAACCCCAGTAAGACGCGTCTGTGCATTCACCGCTAAAAACGCCCCTTTTGTCGTAGCACCTCGCTTTCAGAGCATACCTCTTAAGATCTCGGAAAGTGTCCAGCAAAGTCGAATTTAAGGGTCATCTGGAAAATAAAGCTAAAATGGCCTCTAAACAGCCCGGTGTGCTGAATAGAGCGAAGCGGTACTTCACCCATGGGCAACTTCTAACGCTCTACAAAGCTCAGGTTAGACCCACATGGAGTACTGCTCACATCTCTAGGCCGGCGCACCGAAATACCAATTGAATCAATTTGACTACATCCAACGACGTGCTGTTCTAATTGTCGACGATCGCACTTTCACGGGCGGTTTAGAACCCCTCAGCGTTCGGAGAGACGTTGCGTCTCTCTGTGTGTTCTACCTCCTGTACTTGTGTATTCTACACACTCTCCTGTACACTCTGTGTTCTACCTGCGGAATGCACTGAAGAATTGTTCAATATATTCCCACCTCGGGTTTCTACAACCCCCCCCCCCCCCCCCCCCAGAAGTGCGGTCTACCATCATTCCCTCGATATGGAGGTGTCATTAGTCTGTGGAACGAACTGCCTCAAGAGGTCTTTCCGTTACGCTGCGATATGGGGTTTTTCAAGAAAGCCGTGAATAGGATTTTGGAAGGTCTGCGGGCGCAAAATGCTAAATGCGGCCCTGGTGTTGCAGGTGTCCATGGGCGACGGTAACACTTACCATGACGTGGGACCGTTTGCTCGTCCGCCTACTTCCCTATAAAAAAAAGCGTACTTATATAATGACAATATACCTACCTGTCATTCTTTTAGAAAACTTTTTAAAGAACTAGCTTGTTATGTCACGAAGACGTACACTTCCTTATGATGAGGCAATAAACTTGAGTCTAGTTGTGCTAATGTTTCCCTAAAAACAAGTTTAGACGCATTTATCTCTCTCATCGGTGGTGCCAGTGACTTCGTTCGCGTGAACTTGTGATTTCCGTAGGATCTTCATAATTTATCTGGATAAATAGTATACTAAATGTTAAACCGGCATATAAGTTATAGCTAGCCAAGTTTCATTGAAATCTGTCTAGCGGTTTTTGCGTGATGCGTGTTCAAACAGACAGAGAGACAGACAGACAAAAATTCCAAAAAATGCTTTTTTGGGCTCTGTATCGCATATAATGTATACTGCAATATTTTTTTCAAAAATTACTCCGCCTGAAGGAAATATTTCATGTACAAACACGGCTCTATTACGATTTTATTATACTATGTATAGAATGTATCTTTGTTTGCAATTATGTTATGACGTAAATAATATTCGTGGATCTCATAGTTTTTAGGTCTCCATCAAAACTTTGTTGCCCGTCTCGGTATAATTAGAAAAAAAAAAGTTTGAAGCCTAAATATAAAAAGCAATTTTTCAAAATGATTTGGTATTATTAACTAACACAAGACATGTATTATAATAAAATTGTTTTTGGAATTTTTTGGAGGGAACTCGAGAAGTAAAGTTTAATTGTTTGTGGTTTAATAGTGATAGTTTATTAAACCTTAAGTGTTTTTCGTGTGTGGTGTTTGTGATAATGACGTGATAAATAAAAGCGTGGGATTGCGTTTTTCGTGTTTCCACGGAGTCCTCTTCTGTCCTCAGTAAACCTACTATCGGTTTATTGAGCGACTCCTGACTTACTTCGGTGGGACTGGACATGTAGAGGATACGTTTTAGACTTGTAAATTGTTTATTACGAAGAAAACTTGACACTTTAGTGTTGCCTCAAGTATTGCACCATTGCCATAATATATGAAAAGAAATTGTTTTTGTATTAAATTAACACTTTCCAATGATTTCTCATTATGTAGCTCCTACCTTTACATCGATCCCAACTTCTAAAGTCATAAAATCAAGTCACTAGGAGACGAAATGAATGCGGGTAATTGGATGAAAGTAAGCTCCATCAGAACTATAGCGCAATCTTCAGTGTTAATAACTTTTAAGTGTATTAGAGAGATAAGTAAAAGGTAATTAGACGTTAAAGTTTAAGTAGTCATAGAGTTGCGGGGAGCTACTTATTTCCTTTGGGGAGCCTCAAGGATCCTTCCTAAAACCACCATTTCTCATCTTCATCAGCGATATTGTTAATAGCGATATTACCAAAGACAAATTGTTAAAACAAAATATTTTAATACAATTATGTAATTAGTATGTATGTTAATTATGTAATTAGTTTATATATAAATGTATGCTCTGTTAGATGACCTTTAATAAAATAAAAACAATGTAATGCGTAATGCTAGCAAGGGTTATCAACTTATCACAATAAATTAATAATTAAGTTTGTCGATAGTAACTGGATGAGAAGAGTGTAGGGTTGTGTGGCTTATTGTCAAATGCTAGTAAAATGTAATTATTTTGCGAAAATTTGTGCATCAATTACCAAAAATATTATTCTTGATTTGCAATAACTAAAAAGCTAAACATAAGTTAATTATTTAAAACACAAAAAATCCGTGTGTGTCCAATGCTTATATGAGCACATAATATATTGAAATATATTAAAATTAATGAAACCAGGAAATTGCAGATTTACTGCATACAATAACGGGTTTGTTTTGTTTTGTTTTATGAATAACTACTCTACTATTTTCACAATGCAGTTTCACACTTAAAGCAGTTGCGACCAGATTTATTTATTTTGTAGGTAGTATGGTCCCGAGCTTTGAGTCCGATACTGTGTCGTCAAAATAATAGAGTAATTCATAAAACATTAAAAACCTTTAAATATAGCGCGACGGTGAAAAACAATTAATTAAAAAAAACCTTTAAATAGGTAAATTAAATTCTTCAACCAGTCTTGTATCAATCTGCAATAGTCTCTTGTGTAAATTAGTAGAGAAATATAGCGTCTATAGATTATGTAACATGTAACATGTAACATCAAACTTACCCAATTTTGATGTGGTTTTCAATTTAAGAATAACAAGAAACAGTGTTTTAATTTAGACCTACTGTATGAATAAATAAATAACGCCACCCTCAATTGCATACATTAGGATTCCCCGTGCCGTGGCCTTCAGACACACACACAAAGACGAACACACCACCCAGACCTGAACAAACATTTATACAATTGAATGTCCAACCGGGAATCGAATCCAGGACCTTTTGCACAGCACGCAGGGGTACTACCAACTGGGCCAATCGGTCGTCAAAACAACTAACATTTAAATGATTAAATGATTGGCAATTTTGAATGCTACATAGCTGATGATACTACGAATAAGGTGGAACAGAAGCGTGCGGCCCATTCGCTGGTAAGCAGCTTCACCACATGAGTAAAACGGATTGTTTACTCATGTGGCTTGACTCTGCAGCGCTCTGAAATACTTACGCAAACTCAGACGGTTGCGACTGTTCTGCTGACAGGTGGTTTACTCAATTACAACTGCAGATAGACAGTTCTGACTGCAAAGCCTTGGCGTCCCAGTGCCTACCACAATCCCACTTGGCGGTGCTAGTGGGAATTAGCTAAATTAGCTAGATAAGTAATATTCTATTAGCTAGCTAGATAAATTAGCTCATAATATTAGCTAAATAACATGGTGGATTATTATCGTATTCGAATCGAACCCAACTTCAAAAACACTTCAACAAAAACAAAAACTTGAAAAACACGCTAATGAAATTAAATTTCTGGAGGCAGGTTCTGGGGACGGCGCGGTAGCTTGGGCGCGGCGGTGGTGGCGCGCGCTGCTCAGCGAGCTGGTGGCCACTGCGCTGCTGGTGCTGCTTGGCGTAGGCTCGCTGCTGCCATACGGCGGATTGCCCGCGCCGCTTGCACACCCAGCTCTCGCCTTCGGCTTCGTCGTGCTCGCCAACGTGCAAGTGTTCGGGCCCATCTCCGGCGCACATATGAATCCGGCTGTCACGCTCGCCGCGCTCATCTTCGGTAAGGTGAGCGCCGGCGTCTCGGCTGCGTACTTCGTGGTGCAGACAGCGGGTGCCCTCGTTGGGTTCGGCATACTGGTGGCGGTGGCGCCGACGACCACCATTATGGGCGGGGCGGGCTGCACGGCTCCGGCGGCTGGCGTGTCGGCGGTGGGCGCCACCGTGGTCGAGGCGGTGCTCACCGGCTTGCTGGCGCTGGTGTGCTGCTCCCTGTGGGCGACGCACGACGATGCGCGGCCGGACCATGCCGCGGCCATTAAGTTGGGCCTTACCGTCGCTGGACTCGTTTATGGCGGGGTGAGATAGTGACTTTTTTATTACAAATATTTTTAAATCGATCGGCATAATGCGCATTTTAAACTTTCGGATTACGCTACCAAACATTATTTTTAGCTTACGTTCTATATTGTAACGGGGATTGTGGTTGTCATTTTAAAAAAAAAGATTTTACTACTAAAAACCCCCTTTGAATTCTTTGAAATTAATTATTAAATTAAGAATTTCACTTTGAAAAAATTGCACTTATAAAACTTAGAAAATTCGGAGGGTTACCGCCCGCGACGGATGTCGAGTCTCCACCGAACACTGTTTTCTTCGTCATTCTATACTGTACTCCAGCTCAGCGGACCTTTAAGGTTCTGGGGTATAACATTTCGTTTCGTATACTTGTATTTGACTCTATTGTGTCGTTACAATATCAACCATTTGATATTATAAATTACAATATTACAAATGTATACTGAATTCAGAGAATCCAGGATACATTCTGAAACCAATTTTTCTACTTCTAAACGCGTCTGCGAAGAAATCAGAATTGCTGCATTGCAAAATAATGAGAATCTAGACGTGCTATTCCTTTACAAAAAATATTGACTTTTACTCATAGATATACTAACTTACTACGGTGAGAGGGTCTTGGCTCGATTGGATTACCAGTTTGGCGCACCAGTTTTCCAGTTAGGATAACAGATGTTTACAATTGTAATTAGATATGCCATAGGTCGGCAGAAAATTTAGCAGTACTTTAGCATCACGTACTCTGAGAGCTGTGAGCTGGTATAGGTAACGGTTACCATTAATCATACCACCTGTTTTCCTTACTTTATCTTGCGAGTAATATAAGTCTTCTGAAATATTTCAATATTTGATTCCTTTTGTCCTACCACCTGCTAAATTTCTATATTAATACGAACATTCGCCCATCTGCATCGTTTCAGGGCTGCCTGACCGGTGCGAGTATCAACCCGGTGAGAAGTTTAGCTCCGGCTATCCTTCAAAATTCATGGCGACAGCACTGGGTAAGTACAAGAATGGTCTGTAGTAGTCAGTGGTCACCGCCGACCGATATAATTGTAAAATATAGTAATAATGAGTCCTTACGGGATTCCTGGCGTTCAAGGATTGTTAAGATCAGATCACAACAGTACGATTGGTGTACATCCAACTATACCTATATATATAGTAAGACTGGTTCATTTTACAATACAGTATGTACTAGATCAGAGGAAGTACTAGAGTCTGATAGTGTTGAGTCACTATCATTTATTCTTAATTTTACCGTGTTATAGTGCTGTCAGGAACATGACTCACGTTTAATACGTAGGGGAGAGTTGGATATTACCGAGTCCTTAAGGAAATATGTCTATAATTTAATACATGTTTAAGATAAAAAAACAAAATCAGTATTGTTAAAAAGACAATTTATTTGACCACAAGCTATAATTGTCGAAATTATGGAAATCTAAAAATAAAAAATATTAGGAACAAAAATGCAATACTTGACAAAATGCGAAATTATCAGACTTGTACGATAATACCGTGCTTGACATGTGTGAAGACACCCCAAGGTCGACAATAATGGTATTGCTTCTAATTTAATTTTAAATTAGGTATTTGTATGAAAAATGGTTCATACAAATAATTTTAAATTAAATTGGAAATGAAATTTTAAGATAAAAAATAAGTTTATGATAAAAATAACACAAGTCCTGAGATGCAACCGCTGCAACCGCAAAGCCATACGCTAGTTTTCGTAGATGTTGTTGGGTAATTGCATAAAATACTTTAGTCATTACAGCAACATGCTCACGTATATAATTCTCTTGTTTTCTTCTTGCTCCAGCAAAAATAGCGCGCGTAATTGTCAAACTCCCTTACTTTGTTTAGAAATCGAGAAAAATCTTCTAATTTGAATGTGAATATTAAGGAAGTACTTGCTGCATATTAAGAAAGTATCTACACACTATTTTTTTATATTTTTAGCAATGACATACAGTCAAACAATAAAGATTTGCATATATAAATTATAACTTGCCTCCTAATGGAAATACATCAAAAATTATAACGAAAGCGCGGCACATTTTGACTGATACCTACCTACCTCAGATGGTTGTTCACGACGCACGGATCGCCTTTGCAGGAACATTATTGCCTATTAGAGTATGATATTACGTACTTAGATGTCCTGTGACGTTATTGGTTTTTTGGATATGGGTGGGCACGGCATTATCAACCGCGCGGTATTATCCAACTCTCCCCTACATACGCCCGTGACGTGATATTGAATTATACAATATATTTTTCTCCTACTTGCTCGGAAATGGCATCATTCTTTTAAAAAAGGAATACGTCAATCGGCTCTTGTCTGTACGCACGCCAGCAATTTCCAACACGACAATAATAGAGATTGCTGGACAGTAGCGAGGTTATTTTTAGTGCACACTAACATAAATTAGGTTTTTTTAGGTACACGATATTTATTATTATAAAGGCTGAATGTGCATTTCTTTTCAAAAGTTTTAAAAAAGAACATTAATAATGAATTAAGCTTCTGTTTCTTGAATTAATTTGTTTATTGTTTCCTCGCAAATTAGAGAAAAATACTATACAAGTCTCGGCCGAAACAGCAATTAACGGCCTCGTTTATTTAAAAAGGACTCGGCTTCGCTTCTTCCTTTTAAAATCACTTCGTAAGGACTCTGCTTCGCCTCGTCCTTCCAATATTACTCGACCGTCAATTGCTTTATTTCGGGCCTGGACAGTAATGTACTAATGTTGTCGATGTTTGTCTATTACTGCCACATTAACAATGAAGGATAGTTTCTAAATAATTAAATACTGTGACTATACCAACCGGGATATGTGACGTGTTATGTGTCCGCAGGTGTACTGGGTGGGCCCGCTGGGCGGCGCCGCGGCGGCCGCACTGCTGTACCGGCTGGTGTTGGCCCCGCCGCCGCGTCGCGCCGTCGACGCGCCGCCGCCGCCGCTGCCCGAGGAGCTGCCGCTGCATAACAAAGCTGACCACTGACCGCCATTTTCTCACTACCATACAACGAACCACTCGTGTTACAAAACTGATGCTCATTATTGTATAAGTAAGCTACTGAAATACAGTAGGCAGGCAATACTGCTCTCGGTTACCGGTTACTCGGAACCGATGATCACTTTACAAATAGATCATAGGAAAGCGAAATAAATTATTCACAATGACATATGTTTGTTGACTTACACAATATGTGTATGTACGGATACATGATTTACTCCATATATTTGCGCATATTTTAGTATAGGTAAGTGTTCTAGAACAGTGAAGTGAAATTGAAGAGTTAAATAATATCCGAATTACTGAATCGAGAATCTGAATTACTGAGTACCTTTTAGATAGGCACTTTGCTCATAACTTGTAAAGACTGTAATTTGCATAGGTAGGTACCTATACTTAATATTAGGGAAGTATGTGCGACCCCAGTAAGTGATACGTTGTTTACATCTAGTCCTAAATAATAATATTGTAAAGTAACATTGAATTGATGAAATGATTGCTTGATAAAATTTGTAAAAAGTACACTGTAATACACTGTAAAATTTGTAATACACTATTATAACGGATTACCGTTTAATGCAATTAGTGACAAACCAATTTTTCTCACCGGTATTAATTATTGTCTCTAGCATCAAGAAATAAATTTACGTGCATAAATAGTTTATTCAGCAAGTGTTACGAGAGAGAAGGGGTCTCGCTGCATGGCTAATGCATAATTATTGTTTTTGATGGTCTTTAATATACCTATTGTAAATATTTATAATAAAAATCTTGGTTTATATTTTATGATTATTACATTCACCTATTCACTCTGGCTTTGTCTTGTCTTGGTTCGTTTGCTAGGCTCTGGCAGCTTTAGAAAACTTTGGAATTATGGCCAATATTTTTCCTGTAGAATAAGGGTCAATTCACAATGCGCGCAGATACGGTGCAAAGTTTTACATTTCATATTGAACTTTATCTACACTGAATAAAATTTAATTTTATGAGAGACCGAATAACGAGTAGTGCGGCGCTGCCGTGAGCAGGCTCGTAGCCCCGCGCGTCGCCTCTCCATAGAGGACATTATTAAAGGAAGATCCATGAGGGCTGACATAAATCTTAACATATTTTTTTAACATGTAGTAAAAATCATTTTACAGCTCCTATCAAGTTAAAATTCTTTAATTTAGAAAATCATTATTTAGCATAAGCCACCTAACCTTTCACAAAAAATCAAACTAATAGCGCGGTGTAAGAATCGCGACAACGCCATCTTTCGACGATGTACGTACAACAACCAATTTAATAGTGCGGTGTAAGAATCGCGACAACGCCATCTTTCGACGATGTAAGTACAACAATCAATTTATTATAATTTTATATGGATATAAAAAAATCTTAAGTTGATAGGAATATATCGATAGTTTTAATTTACGCTTATTGTATATAAAATAATTTAATTAAAAGGAATCACACAACAAAACTAAAGCAATTAAACTCATACCTCAACCGCGCTCCCTTGTAACTGTATTGTACTTCTAACGAATGCGAGGCGTCCTAAACAGTTTCACCATAAACTGTTTAGGACTCACAAAATGAAAAAGGTAGAATAATATTGTAATCAATTTATTAATTAACATAAAATGGAACAAGTGACATTTTTGGTAGTGACATAATGAAAGCTTTCACCGCAGACGCACACCGCGGCGCCGCGCACAAAGTTCATGGCGAGCCTCTCGCGGGCCCTCGCTTCATAACCGCTTCAGGATGCGCCGCTTGTCCTTGCTGGGGGCGGGCGCGGGCCTCCGCGCCTCCGCCCCCGCTCCTGCGCGTCGCTCGCGCTTGGGGCAAGGGCCCTCCTCCGTGCCCCCTGGGGCCCCGTCCCCGCTCTCCTCGGCCGCGCTGCTCGCCACCTCCGTCTGACGATTATTAATTTCATTATTATATGTGACATTATCAGGGAAGAGAGACCTTGTCAATAGGACTTATTGATGTTTCCAAAATCTATATAAAAATATCAATAATGAATATGTATAATATAGCACAGAACCGCTGCGTTCCGTTCTGCTGAGTATCAGTGCTGTGGATTATCTGCAGCATTTGCTGAGCCAATTCCATTTTGTTGTCGCCACACAATATACATATTTTATATCTTAATTTAATGTATCACACATACGTAATTGTGACGTTGTGATAACGAATAAATATATTATTTTTCATTTTTTCTATATAATACTATGTGGGTGCAAAGGATAATTTTTAAAAAAAAGTTTGAAATACAATGTCCATAAAATGTGATTTAGAGATAATTTCATTTGAAGTTTAAGTCTTGGATAAAGTATAATATGTTCCCGTGAGAAATTACGTGTATACGTAGATGTTATGTTATTTGGAAACCAGAAGATCTGTATTTATGACTAATAATTTATTTCATGTATAATTTTATTCTATTCTAATTCATTTATTAATTTTATTTTAATTTATTAATTTTAAGTTTATTGTAGGAATTATATACCATAACTGTATAAGTGTATAGAATAATGTCTGAAAATAATAAGATTATTATTATTATACAATAATAAAATAATTCCAGTTTTGTTTAGAGGTTTCGCCAAAAATCTAGCATAAAGCGCGATGTGATATATTATATTTATTACAATTTTTTATTGTTTATAGATCGTTTCCACGAGTCAGACGCCACCGCGCGTGCGGCGCGCGGGGCGGGGAGGGGCAGCGATAGTGAGCATCCTATATACATGAGATTTCGTCGGGACAATCAATTGATCCATAGAATACACACAGGAGGTAACTTATATCTGCAATATTTCGTCTTGCAGTCAGAGACAGGAAACGATAGCGTTTACACCAATGATGTACACCGATGATCACAAGATACTTGCCTAGTCTTGAAATCAAGAAATCGTAGAAACCTTTTCTGAATACCTTCAATATGAGTTTTATAAACTTCATATTGAGGGTTCCAGATTTGAGAAGTATATTCCTGATAGCTGCACACGTATATATATTTTTTTATATAGAAAAAAGATGCATACGAGCATACAGTCCACCTGATGGTAGTGGATACTGTGGCTCATAGACATCCGCGACACATGCCAACATCAGTCTAGCTAGAATGACAAAAGTTGGCACGCTCCCGGATGCGCTGCAGATTAAGATTAGACAGATTAAGATTAAGGATGGGATTGGGAGAAAGGTTTGGGAAACTGGGGAGAGTTAGGAGACGATGGGGTGGGAATGGGCTCTGGCATATCTCACTCACTATCGAAAACGTGTACTTGTACGATAAAGTAGGAAATGCAGTACAGTTCAAGGTAGTCTTCTGTGAGAGAGGGGTAACGTGGCCACTCGAGCCCGCCCAGAAGGATGCATGAAGCATGCACTCTTGCCCTACAATACATTCACGTACCCTACATACGCGCAATACAAGACATTCAAGGATTAATTAAGGATATGGAAATCTTAAGACAGTGTGGCCCAATGGTTTTGGAATCTCTTCAATGTTATCACCTTTTCAGTCCGTGTAACATTGATTAGTTTTACAAGTTCAGCTTTGCTCATGTTATCTGAAACTCGACATTATGCCGTCGTAACCAGTGTTGCATCTGATGTTTTAGACTAGACATTGCTGTTTTTTTTTATCAATTTGTGTTTTTAACAACCATAAAAGTTTAAATCACCTAAAAAGTAAAGGAAAGAAAGAGGAAAATTATTTTAGATGATTTTGATTCAGGCGTAATAAGACGAAAAATTCATCAATTTTATACCGTTGACAATATTATCATAAGATTTATGCTGACAACTTTTATCTCATGTATATACAATCACCACTATCTCTCCCTCCACACGTCCCGCATACCGCAGGCGCAGACGCAGGCGGGTCTGTCTTGTGGACACAAACTATACATTAAATAGTATGTGCAAAGGGGCTGCACAACCATAGTTGGGTATAAAGGTATATTGCTTAACTTAGTTACTTTAAGACCTTGTCCATCATAAAAAGATTAGTTTTCATTTTAAATCTTGTTAATCTTGTTGTAAAATGACTTTTGAGCATTCAAAATCACTTAATCTGTACTAATAATCACATATTATTAAGGAGTTGTTCCCATCTGATGACGTGATCAGTTTCTTGTTGCCAAGTAGGTAGTTAGCATTACTACTACTTACGTACTTAGGTAGTGTACTGATAGACATATTCAAATATTTCAAACAGTTTTTGCAGGACCTTATATAACAAATCTTTAACTGAACAAGGGCAGTAACACCATTCCCATCCCATCCTATCGCTGTTCATTTTGCCAACCCTTTCTGCCAATCTATTCCTAAATCTCCAACGGTAGGTCGCGCATCCTGGGGCATGCTACCATGTCATTCTGGACTGATGTTGGCATGTAACGCGGATGTCGCCCGACAGTGTCCACTTAGTACCAGGTATAGTGTATATTCGTCTGCCGCCTTTTTTCTATAAAAAAGAGTTAATAATTTTACTGTCCTCTTTAGTCGCAGTAAAGATAGCAGATAGCAGTATCAAGCAATGGAATGAAGGTTCTAGTGCAGTTACAACTGCATCTGGAGAATAATGATTGAAGAAACTCACACACTTACCAGTGAATACCAGTAACTACAAATTGAAAATAGTTTAAGTCCATCTCTCTACCAAGGATGTATATGTTTATGGGGCAATTGGGACATGTATAACCTATTGTAGATAAGGAAATTTGTGGACAAACTGGACGTCACATTTCTTAACTACATATGTTGTTGGATAGGGCAAACCCTTTGGATAGGATAGAGCTTTACAAATCAACTTTTGTCTTAGCATTTTTTTTTTTTTTCTAAAACATACAAAATATTGTGACACATGCCTGTGACTTTTGATTTACACATGCGCAAGGGATTTTTACAAGTTGTTCTTTCAGAAAACGTTTAAAACTTACGCTCACGAGCGTTTAACGCTCGCGTCGTAGCGGTCCATTAGCGCTTACTCAGCGCACGAGCGCCTAGCACTCATTTTTACAACATACATTATTAAAGTGTGTGTCTTGGTGAGCAACTTAACTCAGTATAGTATGCACTGGTGAGCACTGGTACCTGTGTGGGCGGTGCGTTGTTCGGACGCGCATGAATCTCGGTGAGCAGCTTGGCGCGGTTGAAATAATCGTCGTAATGGTCGAGCAGTAGCGCGCCCGCCTCGGCGTTGAGTGCAGACTCAGGGTTGGGCGCGATCAGCAGGCACTTGATTGCGAGTAGCACGTGTTCAAGCCCAAGCTCGGGCCGCCAGTCCTTTTTGAGCGTATTGACGCACACCTCGCCCGAGCGCGACACGTTCGGGTGGAAGATCTTGGTGAGGAAGTACGCGCGCGGCGGTGCTGCTGGGAACTCGCGCCCCAGCACCAGCCGCACGCGGAACACGCCGCCGCTATATGGCGTGCCAGCTGGAACACGACATCCACTGTATCACAATCAACACTAACACAATATATTATTCAATACACACAACAGGACACAGGTTTATGCTTGCAATGTTGATTGATTAATTGTAACTCAACATGTTAGGATGTATTGTTTTACCAACTTTGCAAATTTATTCTCGATAGTGACTAGGCACCAACATACACACTATCCATACCAATATAATAAGATCTCAAAGTGAGTTTATTGTTTGTTCATATTCATGGCTATTATACTATTGAAGCAATTGCAAAGAAATTTGACACAGTGGTAGCCCGATAAATCCAGAGCTGGCCTTCTCCCGATTTATCAATTTATCTCGATCAGGCTTTGGATAGTTTTATCCCATAAAATTGATTAGTATTTTTCTACAAGTTAGTTTTCATCAATTATTTTTAAATAATTCACATGGGCAAAGCCACAAACAAAAGCTGGTATTATAATATTTGTTTAAACCCATACCTAATGAAAGAAAGAGCAAAGTAATGCAGCTTTGATTATTCTATTGTATATATAACAAGTAGCGATGGGTAACTGGAATCAAAAGATCCGAAACCACGAGCAGAGCCGATACTCTTAATGATTCTGACTCACTGTTATTGATTGGGAGGAGTTATTTATTCCTTTCATTTTTGGATTGGTGAGTTCGCTCACCATGTGACCGCTTATCGGTAACTGTTGTGAGTCCGAGCAAAAGTGAGTGCGACAATAGCATGAGGTGTGTCTGTGAAAGCAAGAGAGTAATTTTAAGTATGGTAATTAGTGTGTATAGTTACTGTTTTATTGTACCTATATGTAATTTAATTTTTGTGATAATACTAGGACCACCAGTGATGGATTGCAACTCAAGAAGAAGCAAAGTCCCATATGGGACCATTTTGTGTACACTTCATTGACAAATAAACAAAATTGCTAAGTTATATTTTAGACTGTGTGCAGTGTTCTGATAGTCACACAACTAGCATTTTGGCAGAATTTCTAAAAGCAAATCCGTAAATGGGAAATTGACAATAAAATTGCAGCAGTTGTAACAGATATGCCTAAGCCTGTTAAGTACGAAGGGAAATCAATCAACTATATGTATATTAAACTTTGTTAGTAAAGACTAAAAATAGTCACTTGACTACATATTACATAATGGTCTAGTCTCTATTTTTATAAAAAAAAAATACATGAATGGAAAATATGCAGAGATAAATCGCTCTCAGGCTTTTATAAAATATAAGTAGGTGAATCAAAGGAGTCAAAGAATCAGAGCCAGAATAAGTGTGTCAAAACACTCTGACAATTTATAATTTATTTATTTTGAATCACAAAGCAAGATAGTTATGCACCCTACACTTAAGCCTGTCATCAGTGTCAGCAGTATCTAATGCAACATTGAATTTAGGACATCCATGTCAGCAGTATTTAATGCAACATTGCATTAGGATGTTTAGTGTAAGTCACCCACTTGCTAGTGGACCTTTAGCATAAGTACATATTTTAATTCACTTAATAAAGAGCCATGATGGTGTAAACACGTATTGTCTTTTTAAAAAGTCTATCCATCCACTCTGAAACTTGACTAGATATAGACAATATAATCAAGTATACAAAACTATCTAATGTAATTAATTAACATCTCAATGATGTGACAACAACACAGTTAACTTTTTGGCTTATATTTATATAGACAACAAAAAAATAGTAAATGAGCCGCAAGTCATGATCAACAAAACAAATCATATTAGAATTAATGAAAATTACAAACAGACGTAAACAATTACAAATTACTAATAGTGTCATTACAGAAGTCTATGGAGACCCGTTGCGCAGGATTTTGTCCCGTTCAGTAATATCAGCTACCCATTTAATTCTCCAACTTTATCAACATAAAATTTAAAAAATAAGTGGTTAAAGGTAAATAAAAAAATAAAAGGAGAGAATAAAGTAGACCTATTTTGACATTTTATAGTCAGAGCGTATTGACTTTAACGAGCATTGTACTTCTAAAAAAAGAACTTAGTGATTATTTTCTTTGGAAATATTTGAGCTGTATGCAAACAAACCTGGTCCGTCGATGATTGCGACGAGGTCTGTAAGGTCGTTGTCACGCAGCAACAGCTTGACGCCGGCGGGTGGGCGCGCCGCCAGCTGCTGCAGCTCGCGCATCACGCTGCGGAGCACCTGCGGCGACACGTTCTCCACGTTCGACATGCCGCCACCGCTACCCTCAACCGATCCGACAATACATCACACCCGCTCGTACCAATACTCACGCACGATAGGCAGTATATACACAATCTATTTATAACCCCTTCGAACTCTTTATGTCTGTTACTAAACGCACTGTTAAATTTAAATAAATAAACAGGAATGCATTATTAATTATTATATATTTAAAAAGAAATTATATTTTGTTTGACATTTTGCACTTAATATTTTTTAATAAACAAGCGTACCATTTGTTTGGTCTGGATACAAGTACGTTTAGTCATTGACAGATTTACTGTCAATGAGGATGAGACAATCTTTATAACTTTTAAAGAAAATTGATACCAGGTAAGGTTATAGGTACATATGAAAAAAAATATAAATAAATAAGAAGATTTATTTATTTATTTGTGAACATGAATCTACAGCAAACCATAGAAATAAGTAATTGAAAGGGATACTTCTCTAATCAGTGGAGTTTTATAGGGGCAGAGTGCACGTGCATTCCCACAGCCGCTGGGCACACTTCACTGACCACGTTATCCCTCTCTCACAGAAAACTACCTGCTAAATGCATTTCCTACTTTATCATATTTCCCCAATCAACGAACGTGTTTGGGTAGTGAGTAAGATATGCCAGTGCCCATTCCCATCCAATTCTATTCTATGCCTCCCCATTTTCCCAACCCTTTCGCCCAATCCATTCCTTCCACTTACCATCATGTTCATCTACGGCCTTTTATCTATAATAAAAAAATATAATCAAATAAAATTTTAGGCCAAAAGTGCACCGTGATATTTTTTCTTACAGCGATAGAGGAGGAGGAATATGTGGAGACAGGTAATGAAATACAACAAAATTTACTAAAGAAGGGTGGGTAATTTTTTAAATATTTTAAATTATTTTTTTATATCGCAATGGAAGACTGTTAAGGCATACAGGGGACTGTTTACAATGAACAATAACAACACAGTATTACAAAATTATATAATTGACTTTTAATATTTTTTAATCGATAAACAAAAAATGGTACTTTAATTTAAAAATAATAAATCTCCTTACACAAAATTATTAAATATTTTCAAAATTCAACACAGTAAATTTTGCTCTATACCTTATAACTTTCAAACAAAGTATGATGAACAAAATACTTTGTTACTAATACTGATAATACTATCAGTCTCAAAAATAATGAATCTGCCTTCATTAGTATTAAAATTAACATTAGTATAAAAAAAACTTCAGTAAAAATAAACTTAAGATATTATTAAAATGACGTCAAGTGATCGACACTTTTTGATTATCCTTCAGTATATATACCCCATATCAGCATAACCCCTGCCATGTCCATGTGTTGTCTTTGGTTATACTGCAGTTATACGAGGGACCGCTTGCTCGTCCGCCTACTTCCTTAAAAAAATATAGATGGCATTGTAGTGATTATAGGTACAATATTCCTTTCGTGGCAAAGAAATTTATCCAAGCCGTTCATCAAAAACAGATTTCACGATCGTTTACTCTAAACCTGACGGCCCAGAAAGAATGGATTATTTTTTTCCAAAAAATATTTCATGCACAGACACGGCTGTGTTACAATTTTATTATACAATAAATAGACTAGGTGTAATAATAGACTGTAAAATTTCATTACCGACCCTAAATCTTTAATTAGAGTCCCCTGACCCCCCAGATATCAATTCTCATCCGGATCGGAAAACTTGGAGCGCCTGGTGGGGCGGTAGACGAGTCGCTTCGGGCTTCGCCCTACGCGGAGTTTGGCGTGCGGCATCGCTGTATAGCCGCCATCTTCAAACAGGGTTGAATATAAATAATAATTACAAATCCTCAGTCTGGGTCCCCTGAACCCTGAAGATATTAATTTTTTTATCCGGATCGGAGGAATTTGAAAAAAGACTTGAAAAATTCATCCAGAGGAAGGACATCGATTTGCCCCACTACCGCTGAGCACCGCTCCGGTATCTCCAACCGTTCGGGGTCAAAAGAAATTTGTACGGCGACCATCTTGAATCCGCCATTATGAATTTTTTTTTTCGCCGCCCTCATCAAAGTGCTTACGGTTCTCTATAACATTCGGTCGAGCACCATCTCTTAACGTTTAGGCGGGCCGTCGACCGTCGATGCCGAATGCAGAAGGGCACGCTTCTGGCAAAGCTCGGCATTAGGCCTCGCGAGAATTATGGCCGATCGAAATTTGAAATTTCAATTGACGGCGGCCATTTTGGAAATGGCGGAATCGAAAAACCGACCCGAATTTCTCAAATTAAGGCCCCGTGGGCCCTCGGATAAACTTGAAATCCGACCACCATTTTGATATTTTTTTTTTTTATTTTTTTTTTTTTTTAATTCATCGGTTTCCTGGGATCCTATGTCTTTGAGTTAAGTTTTTGGGTTAGGTTAGGTTAGGTTAGGTTAGGTTTGGGTTTTTTTTTTTTTTTTTAGTGACAAACCAAGGAAAAATCCTCATGGACACCTGGGAATGGAGGACCCAGGTAGTGCCGGACTCTTACCGGCTAAAACCTTGGTTTGCCATATCCTATTCCACAGACTTATTGTCCGTGCCCTTGTTTTTTTTTTTTTTTTTTTTTTTTTTATAGTTCTATTTATTAACTTTGTACTCATGCATCGCTTACACTAGGCATATTATAACTATATACATAACTATACATATATATATATATATTTCATTGTACATAGTGTAAGAATTTTTTTTTTTTTTTTTTTTTTTTTTTATATTATTATTCCATATAGTGAGTTACGGCGGGTGGGTCATGGAAGCGTTTGAGTCCCTGTCGTTGGTGTTCCATCTTTCCCCCGTCAGGGTTTCCACAACCGCCTCGTCTCTGTTATGAATCGCCATTTTTAGGTTGTACTCGGTGATTTTGTCTTTGCTCGCGGAGACCGCATCCCTGATAAATCTACCTATTGCATCCTCGCTGCTGTCCGCGTAGTATTCGCAGCTGATTGTGTGTCGCGACCAGGGCCGTCTTTACCAGGGGGTGCAAGGGGTGCGGTGCACCCCGGGCGCTCACCTTTTAAAGGTAATGAAAAAATATAACGCTATAGTAAACAATTACACAATAGGATATTTGACTGTCATAGGATACACAATAGGATATTTGACTGTCATAGGATACACAATAGGATATTTGACTGTCATAGGATACACAATAGGATGTTTGACTGTCTTAGGATACACTCCCGCACCCCGGCGCAGAATAGACTTAAGACGGCCCTGGTCGCGACACCGCTACCACAGCATGCGACACACTGTCATACAACGGCATTTTTTCTGTTGCTGCGTGTAGGATTATCACCGAGCCGTACGTCAGTCCCTGTGCCTCGTGTATGGTTAGGGTACGCGATCCTGCGCCCGTCCCGTATCCCAGGCTGATTAGGGATTTCTTTTCTACCTGGGTATAAACCAGGTAAAGGGTGTTTGGGAGGCACTTCGAGATTCGCGCTCCTGAGTACGTTTTCAGCTTTAGGGAACGTATCTGGGATTTCGCCGAGTATATGCCACTGTAAACCTCTCTAAGGGCATATGCTACATCCATTGGGCACCTGTGTGTTCACAGCAGTTCGCGACTGATATTTGCCACTAGTCCCGGTCCGGGATACCGCAGGGTGAACAGGTTTTCCCTTTCGATGTACGGGAGCTGATTTGTGTCACCCATGAGAAGCATCTCCCTCGTTCCGGTTATCCTTGCCGCCATAACAATGGCCCCGAAGTAGTTCATGAGGGCTTCGTCTACTATTAGCCGGCTGCAGTTCTTTTTCTCCGGCTCCCTTAGGCCATTCACCAGAACCGAGGCCAGTGTTCGCACCTTGGCTTTTGCGTCAGATCCCATGCGGTTTGCCAGTTTTTCCCTTAGGTCACTCGCCGCCTCAGTGGTGGTTGTGACTATCACGTCCTTCCCACTGTCGAATTGGCTCATCGCCCAAGTCGTTTTCCCGCCCCCAGGGACTCCATTGACCCAAGTTATTTTAGGTACCTCCCAGTGTTCGAAGGCTCCGCTGCCCGCGTTGGTCCCTGTCATGGCTTCTGCCATTTCCAGTATCCCGTCGTGCAGCATCACCCTCGTACACCGGGCTGTTACCACTACGGGGTCATTAGGGGGGGTTCTAAATTTGACCCGGTCAGTCCGCTTTGTCTCATCCTCGTCCAGAGGCACGAAACCACCGGTCGCACTGTATGCCACCATATGCCGACTCATGGCTTTCCCTTTGATGACTAGGGATGTGTCGTTATTGTAAATGGTGGCGTCTGATTTCTCGAGCTCTTCTTTTAGGAGCTCTTCGCTTCCAAGGTGGAAGAACTGCAAGATTTCCTTGCATGTTTTTGTGTTGATTTCTTTTGTTGCCTTTGTGACAGCCAAGAACTCGAGATATGCATTGACTATGTGGTCCAGCGGCTCCGTTATCTGTTTGAGTTTCCTTTGGGCCTTTTCTTTATTCAGTCCGGGTATCAGCCGGGCTGCGGCTCCCAGCGCGCCGAGAATTTTTCCCAGAGGGCTCCTCGTCTCTTCCTCCCTCTCCCGATCGATAGGTCTCCGCCGCGACAAGGCAATTTTTTGTGCTGTTTATCCCTGTAAAATTTTTGATCCGCTAAGTGCTTCCGG